>JADMNL010000027.1:139853333-141079166 GCA_016271365.2 Neoceratodus forsteri
CATGTTGAAAATTTGGTGAAAAAATTCTCTAAAATGGCCGAGATATGCACCAAAGTTGAAAAAAAAAACGTTTGTTATTATACAGCTTACCGGCATTTCTTCAGTTTGCGGTTGGCTTTGAAGAGTGCAGATGTGTTCCCGTCCACGAGATCATTGTACTGGCCTCCGGAGGTAAGTATGGGGTGAGAGGGGTGTGGGGAGATGGGGTACACAGAGAGTGGGTGCGGGTTGGGGGAGGGGCAAGAGAGTCAACGAGGGACCGTTTTCTTTTGTTCTAGGTGTTTTTTTTTTTATAAAGGCGACGTGGGGCTTTTGCCACGCTGGGGTGGGCGCCCAGTGTGGCACCTGAAAGTTTGTTGGGGCAGTGGAGCTGACGGGAGATTGAGCACAGACTTTTGCCATGCTGGGGTGGGCTCCCATGTGGCACCCTGGAAGTTTCTATGGTGGGGGGCAGTGGAGGTAACGCGATTGGGCACCCCATCTGTCATACAGTGCGGGGTGGAGGGAATGCATGAGCATGCTGTGGTGGGCTCCCAGCCTGCTACCTAGGTGTTCGTTGGGGGGACTGGATCCGACGAGGCTCAGAAACGAACTATGACAGTTCAGATGCAGTGCTGACGTGTAGGCAATTTGCATACTGCCAACGGCAGTATGCAGATTGCCTACACGTTACCACCACTGATTGTAGCGGTGGTTTTCTCAGAACTGTACGGCACTGTATCTGAACCGCTGTCATAGACAGCTTGGACATTCATTGGAGCAGGGCATTGGAAGTGGGGGTGGCACACCTACAAAAACTCGTATGGTGGCACTATGTTTCTTGCACATGTGTGCAAGCAAACATCAAAACAGGATGCTTAAGAAGGGGGGTGGCAAGGACTTATAAGAGAAAGCTGCAATTGCTTGCAAAAAGGAGGGACACAGAGACTGAAGGAAAATTCAGACCCATCTTCTGTTTTTTCTGCCTTTGTAAATAGTTGTACTGAACAATTTTATTTTTTTATGTTACTGCTAGTATTAATAAAACTCTTGTGAATTGTACAACTGCTCCTAGTTTTTCCTATGCTTCCTGACCTGTGCCTCGACGATAGACATCATGAGGCACATCTAGGCTTCCAACAGATGGGAGATGGAAGACCTGGACCCAGAGAGGCGGCAGTTAGCTAAATACCTGAGGCAGAAGGAGCCCAAGCCTCTAGTGGTGCCTCCTTTAGTAGACACCTTCCAGGACCTGAGAAGGTTAACCAGGAAGCATCCTTCCACCGCCTCCTTCATCACCAAGAAGTCAGGCTGTACAGAGCCCCCAGGGTAGAGCCTTTTCTGGTGGAACACCCTACGGTGGACTCGATGGTGATCACAGGTGCTCATGATAGATCAAAGAAGCCTAAGCACCTAAGCATTCATCCACCTGACCAGCAGTCCAGATTCATCCTCCACTTGCTCCATCAGGTCTCTCAACTTTCTCACACACAAGATGCAGTACCAGAATGCCCTGTGGGAGAAAGGTATCAAAATAGCACAGGCTATCCCAGACTCTGCACAAAAAAATGAGCTCCTGGACCTCCTCAAATCGTGGTAAGATGTAGGCACCCACGTCTTGCGTGCCTCATACGACACTACAGATATGGCAGCCAGAGCAGCGGCCTCTGGCATTTGTCTCAGGTGCCATGGCTGGCTTAGGATCTCAGGATTCTCCCAGGATCTGCAGTCAGGGATCCTGGACCTCCCCTTTAAGGGCTCGGTCCTTTTTGGAGACAAAATGGAAAAACTGATTAATTGCCTCCAAGAGTCCGGGAAGTTCATTTGGTCCGTCCAGATCATATAAAGGAGACCAAAAACCCCTTCAGAAAGCGGCCATTTTGGAAGCCACAGGACAACAGCTTCAAAACCAGTCTCAGCAGAGGGGTGGCTTCAAAAGAAAGGCCATCTCCCAGACACCTGGAATCTCTGCCTCTTGAGCCACAAAGTCCTCCCAGGCCCCTCTGCCTACTCCTGGAGCATCCCAGTGACTCCTTGCCAGACCCCCGAGTCAGTGGGGGAAGTAGCAGGTGGTCACTTCTTCCATCTCGAGGGCTGGAGCAAAATGACATCAGACCTCTGGGTTTTACAGCTCGCAGAGAGAGGTCATACTCTGGAGTTCGAGCAAATACCTACGGATATTCCATCAGTGTTCTCCCATTATTCTCCTTCTCTTGTCCCCCTGATCGAAGGGGAAATTCAGGCCCTGCTGCAAAAATGGGCCATAGAGCCAGTTCCCCCGGCTCAACGGGGAAAGGGGTATTATTCTCACTTTTTCCTAGTTCTCAAAAAGACCAGGGACCTTCGGCCCATCCTGGACTTCAGCTTCCTAAACAAATTCATAGAATGCTGAAGGTTCAGGATGGTCACATTGCCAGGTCTGATTCCCCTCCTGCGTCAGGGGGACTGTCTCTGCTCTCTAGATATGCAGGATGCATACCTGCACATTCTGACTTTGCCACCCTACAGGAGGTTCGTGCATTTCCTCTTCCAGGGCAGACATTACCAGTTTCGAGCCTTGCCATTTGGCCTTTCCTCCGCTCCCAGAGTCTTCACCAAGTGCCTAGCAGTGGTGGCTACAGCTCTGTGATGTCAGGACCATTACGTCTTTCTCTGCCTAGACGACTGGCTCTTGGCAGCTCCCACAAGGAGACAGCTAGTCCGCACTCTCACAGACACCTCTACACTCTTCCAAAAGCTTGGGATCACCCTGAACATTCCCAAGTCATCCTCATGACCCAGTCAGAGACTCCAGTTCATCAGGGCGGTCCTGGACAAGGTCCAGTGCAAGGCCTTCCTCTCCTCAGACAGGAGAGATCGCCTTCAAGTTCAGGCCTGGATGGTATCCTTAGGTCCCAGCAAGAGTCTACCTGAGACTCCTCGGCCACATGGCATCAGCCATCCCAACGGCTCCCATGGCTTGCCTCCATTTTTTTTTTCATTAACCAGGAGAGAGACACTAAGCTGAAGCTTGTTTACAGGTGTGACCTGGGAGCACAAGAAAGTTAAGTGACTTGCTAAGGATCATACAGTATGCAAGTGGGGGTTGTGGGATTCAAACCCAGGTCTCCAGGTTTGTAGCTCAGATCCTTAAACCACTGTGCTATACTGCCTCCAAGCAGGGTCCCTCAATGGACACTCAGGGTGCAATGGGGCCAGAGGTCCGACAACCTAGATCAGGTGGGCCTGGTCTCCAACCCAGTTTGCAGGACATTAACCTGGTGGCAGGACCCACTTAATCTTTTGACAGGGGTCCTCTTCCAGCAAGAGCCCCCGAGGCGAGTTCTGACCACAGACGCCTTGGGCCTTGGTTGGGGATCTCAGGGGATCAGTCAGACCCAGGGGACCTGGGCACCGGACAAGCAGTCACTCCACATCAACATTCTGGAAATGCGAGCAGTCCTGAAAGCCTTACAGGCCTTTCAAGTGGACTTGTCTCCAGGTCGTCTTCTCATTCAGACAGACAACATGCGGGGGGGGGCTCGTTCCTACCGCCTCTGCAGGGAGGCAATGAGGGTCTGGTATTGGGCACTGGAACACCACCTCGAACTCACTGCTGTTCATGTTCCAGGCATCCAAAACGTCTAGACCGACAACCTAAGCAGGTCTTGGTCCAAGGCTCATGAGTGAGAGCTCCTTCAGTTGGTAGCAGACCAGCTGTTTGACAGATGGGGCCATTCAGAGTTGGATTTTTTTGCGTTCCCACTCAGCGTCAAACTGCCCGGTTTCTGCTTGCTAGATCCAAGGCCTAGAGTTTTCTGGCGAGTCACATTGTTTCTCTGTTGGACAGGGAGGTTTCTCTATGCCTTTCCTCCCTTCCCCATTCTACAGAGGGTACTTCTGAAGCTATAGGCGGAGGGAGCAGAGATGATTCTCATTACCCCCTTTTGGCCTTGGCAGATTTGGTTCCCACCACTTAGATGGCTGGCAGTAGAACCCCCAGTTCCCCTGCCTCTGAGCTCGCACTTGCTCTCCCAGGACCGGGGCAACTTGATCCATCCGGATCTCAAGTTCCTGCAACTTCATGCGTGGCTCCTGCAGACTTAGCAATGCCCAGATATGGGGTTTCTAACAAGGTAGTGGATGTCCTGGTGGTGGCCAGGAAACTCTCCACTAGATCCACATATGCTATGAAGTGGAAAAGATTTTGCCTGTGGGCTACCGCATGTCTGCTTAATCCTTTTTATTTATTTATTTTTTTAATTATTATGTTTATGGTGGTTTTCCGTTGGTTTTGCCATGCCTGCTGGAGGCATGCATGCATATCGTGGCACCAGCTCAGCCCCTTCTGCCATCCCATCCTTGCCACCCCCTCCGCCTATGCTTCCCATTGGACCTCCACCCGGTGGGAGAGGAACTACGGGAGGGCGACAACCCACCCCCATCAACCTCAGGGGAGGAGAGCGACTGTCAGCTCCGCTCGATCCTGCTCATCCTCCCCCCACCACACCAGCACCCCGATGACCCAAGGTCGTTCCCAAACCCGGGTCACCAGCGTAGCACGAGGTAAGGCATCCAGCACCTCAACCCTCAGCACCACCAGGCTGGCTTGCTCAGTCCTTTTTCCTGTTCACTGAACTCCGTCCTTGAGTATCTCCTCTCTGTTTGAGCAGGGCCTGAGTTACTCCTCCATTAAGATTCACCTGTCCACTGTCTCGATGTACCACACACTGGTGGAGGGGAAAACCCTTACTCAACTGGACATGTCCCGTACCTTTTTGCTGGGCATCTTGCACTTAAAACCTCCCATCCGAGATCCTGTCCCTCCATGGGATGTCCTTTTGTGTTGAGAGCCCCACCCCCATTTGAACCAGCCATGGATTGTGAGCTACACTTTCTGTCATGGAAAGTTTTATTTTTAGTTGCAGTGACTTCCGTCCGAAGAATTTCAGAGTTTCAGGCTCTGATGTGTAAGGAGCCGTATTTGGTTTTTCATAAGGACAGGGTGTCCATACGTACAAATCCTGTTTTTTCCCAAGGTGCTGTCAGAGTTTACACTAAATCAAAACATCCACCTGCCAGTCTACTATCCCGAGCACTCTAATTGGGGGAAAGCATTGTTGTATACTCTCGACATCCACAGAACGCTTTGTTATTATTTTAACCGTATGGCTTCCTTTCAGAAAATGGATCAGTTGTTTGTTTCGTTTGCTCGCAGAACCCAAGGGGCGTCAGTTTCCAAGCAGATCCTGTCAAAATGGTTGGTTAACTGCATCATTTTTTTGTTACAACAAGTAGAATAAGCCCCTACCAGGTCCAGTAAGAGGCCATTGCACCAGGGGGTGGCTACCTTCTTTGCCTCTCTCTGAAACGTCTCTACAGCAGACATCTGTGCAGGGGTTACCTGGAGATCTTATCTGTGTCAGTCTTCACCATTCATCACATTTGGGTAGCGGCCAGAGGTTACGACCCCGAGGGAGCTCTTTTTTTTTTTTTGGATGGGCAGCGTGGTCACACCATCGGCCCCCTTGAGGCCGGCGCACTGCGTCAAGCGCTGCGGGTTGACCATTAGGGTGTTGTCGACTCCACCCTAACGCCAGTTTTTCGTCTCCCGCCATTGAGGTCGCACCTCGTGGGTAGCTCTGCTGTGTGAGAGGCCTGTTGCCCTATTTGAAGCCTTTAGCTCCATTCTCCATTTTCGAAGTCCGTCGACTGTGTTGATTAAACTTTATCCTGCTGGTTCTGCTGTTCGCTCCACTCGACGTCGCCTGGGAAGACTGTTCCTTTTCTTTTATTTTGCGACATTGAGTCTTGTTTGGTGTTCTTTTTCCGTAGGTCATGTGTCAGTCGGGGGGCAAGAAAACTATGAAGACGGGACGGTCCCCTATGCGTCAGTGCCCGTGTGGCCGTAAGTATTCCGTCACCGACCAACATGACTGTTGCCTCGCATGTCTTGGCCCGCTACTTGACATGGATTCGTGCAACGCTTGCTTCTCCATGGACCGTCGTGTCATCGAACAACGCATGTGGAAAGTTGGATGAGCTCCGCTGACTTTCGAGCAACGGGTGCGCACTCTTCGGGCCAAGCCATGCTCTCTCGGTCTTTCTTCCGGGTCCCCTCCCGGCTCTATACGGGCCACGGAGGAGGCTTCTGCTTCTAGTAGCCTCGCTGTTGCAGAAGCCCTTTCCACGGTGCAGGAGGCCCAGTTCGTTCCCCTTGGGAGATGGGTGGGAGGCACTGCCTTGGCAGTCACCCCTTTGGGGGTGAAGGCTCCCCTGGTGTCACGCCCTCAGCTTGGAAGGCCTGGGTTGGCTCCGTTCTCGACGCCATCTGTCGGCACCATCTTGGGCCTTGGCACCATTCGCGGCGCCGTGGGCCCTGATGGCGCCGTCACTCGGTGCCATTTCTGCTGTCAGCGCCATTCGCGGCGCCAATGGTGCTGACGGCAATGTGGGAGGCTCTACGGTCCCGTCCCTTACTGTTTGTCACCTCAGCGCCGTCCGCGGCACCGTGGTTGAGCATGGTGCAGTGTCCAGCTCTGGAGCAGTTTGTGACGCCAAGCGAGGACATGGCGCCATGGGGGTTTTGGATCATGGCCATCCGCGGCGCCAAGAGTGTGGTTGAAGCTGTTGTCGCCGTCTCTGGCCTTGGCACCGCTTGCGGCGTTGTGGGTCGGGACGGTGTTATGACAGGCTCCGGTTCCGATGCTGCTGCCTTCATTGGTGCTGTGTCTTCTTCTCGCACCATTCGCGGTGCGACTGAGGACATCGGTGCCAATGCTGGTGCAGTCACTCGGTCTGGTGCCCCATTCAGTTGGGATGGCAGCGGGCGTCCACGTACCATTTGGCACAGAACTTCAATCTCCACCTCCTCCTCGGAGGAATCGGATTCTGAGTCAGACAGGCAGTCTGACTCTTTGGAGTTTGGAGTTGGCAGTGTCCTCGTCAGACCCTCTCTGAGGAGCGGATGGTGGCCCCCGGGTCCAGGGTCAGGGGTTCTGACCAGCAGGCGGTGGTGCAGGCCACCATTGCCCTGCAACCTGGCCTTGAGGGTTCTCTGACCCCTCAGTGATGGTACCCCCTTGGGTGGTGTGTCTGGATCGCCCATCTTTGGGGCCGATCGGAGCACTCACAGGAGGGGAGGGTGCTGTTCCCTGGATAGTCCCTTCTTGGACTGACCAGGGCTGCCAGCTGCCTAGACTGGCATTTTCGAGGAGAAGGGCTCTTTTGGACTCCGAGGGGTCGAGGTGTAGGGGTTCAACACCTTAACCCTTTTCTGGGACCCACCTGGGTTCCAGAAGGAGTCATAGTGCAGATCTCCACCCTTCCTTTTCGGTGTCCTCGAGAGGGCCCTGTTCTTTGGAGGTAGGGGACCGTCCTTTTGGACTTTCATGGCCCTGGTCACCTCACAAGTGGGATTCTTCAGGGCGCAGCCTAGGCATTTCCAGTGTGGTTGACCAGCTGTCGGCTGTTGAGTCTTCTAGAGCTCCCTCTTTCCTTGGGGCTCCAGGTGCGCTCTCTGGCCCACGCAGAGGACAGCCAATTCCTGTTCTCGACTCTGCCCCTTCTCCTCTGCCACCTTCTTCTGCTCTCCCTGGTATTCTTGATCCTTGCGGTCCTCTCTCCTGAGAGCAGTTCAGAGCTGTGGCTGATCAGTTTCCCTCTTATGTCAGGGCTATGGACAGACAGGTTTTTAAACCTCCCCCTGAGCAGCCAGCTTCTGAACTCTTGAGGCCCTCTGACTCCTCATCCCCCTCTTCTGGAGGAGAGGAACCATCTGTCCACATCTCTCCAGCTGCTGATCTCGCAGAGTATCAGCAATGCCTCGTGAGGATGTTGGGAGGACCTGCACATCACCCCACCCACGCAGCACAATCCAGAGCACTCGACGCGCACCTTTTTAGGCGATTTCAGTGCGGACACCCTTGTGGTGCCCCCCCCCAGTCTGCTCCCTTTCGGGAGGTGTCATTGCGTTTCTGGCAGAGACCCTTTTCCGGAGTCCCAGCCCCTAGGATCTCTGCCAGAGGTATTGTGCCCCCAGGTCTCCAGGCTCTATGCCTCATCCTCAGTCAGGATTGTGCAGCTGGACACTCCTGATGGACTTCGCGCCCCTCACCGTGACCGGCCCCCAGATCAAGATTCTATGGATTTTGACTTCTGGGGGAGGAGGACCTTTTACTCGGCACAGTTGTTGCTCTCTATTTCAGCACATCAGGCCCACTATGATACCTATGATAGGTTCCTGTGGTCCAGGTTAGGTCAACTCCTAGCCGCTGTGCCTGACACGGAGGTAACCAGACAAGCCATTGCACTCTGTGCACATGGCCTGGAGCTAGCAAGGCACCAAGCGAGAGCATCTTACAATGCCAACGAGGTAGCTTCCAGGGTCGTAGGGACTGCGATCTGCACTATGCGGACGGCATGGCTTTGTCTTTCCCAGTTGTCACCCTTGGCCCAGCATACGGTGATTTCCTCCCCCTACCAGAGTACCCATCTTTTCTCCCGTAGGGTGAGACGACGTCTGTCAGGGCAAATTCCTACTCCTTCCAAGGAGTCCCCGTCTCACTGTCCCCACTCCTGGGCCTCTCCAGGCCCATGAAGGTTATCTCTCTGTCTTGGTGTGCCACCCACTGAGAGCTAAGGGACTTAGTCCTTTAGGGTCTAGGGCCCCTTTTGGGGGGGCTCAGCACTTACCCAAAGATGATGAATGGTGAAGACTGACACAGATACATAGATGAGATATGAAAATTAGAGGCCGGCCTCGTGGCGCTGAGGGTTGAGGCGCTGAATGCCACACCTCACGCTACGCCGGCGACCTGAGTTCGGGAACGAGCTGCGGGAGCCGGGGGTCGGCAGGGGAGGACTGGGATTGAGTGTCTGAGGACAGCTCTCCTGGTTCTGGGGAAGGTTCGGGGATTCCCCGTTGCTCTGGCATCCTCTGGCGGAGGCTGGAGGCTCTGCAGAGCATGGCAGCAGATGCTTGGGGGTTGAAGCTTGGCAGGGACATCTTCCGGGTGCGTACGGTAGCACGCACACGCTGGGTGGGACGTCATTGCATGTCCACGCTTCAGGGGAGAAAAATACAGAAATACCCCCTCCCTTCGGGTGAGGTGACGGCGATCCAAAGCAGTCCGACAGACCTCACGTCCAGCACTGGCCGGCTCTCTGGTTCTCCCTGGGGTCTGGGGCCACTCCTAAGGGCCAGGGGAGTGCCCAGTCCCCGCATACCCGATGTAGCCCAGAGTAGTCAGTTCAGGTGGGCGGTTGCATCTGGTGACTGGTGAAGAGACCCTGAGAGATGCCCCGAAGGTTGGGTGCACAAATAAATGTTACAGAAAAAAAAAAAGATACGAAAATTACGTACCTACCGTGATTCTGATCTTTCTGTGTATCTTCACCATTCATCACAATCCCACCCTCCATCCCTCTGGGGCCTCAGTCTCTGGGTTCCCCCTCCCTCTCTGTGCCCTCTTTTTCGCCCCCCTCCTTTCTGTTAGTCAGGAGTGGGGTAACCTTTGGCACATAGGGGGATGTTTTTCTATGGGGAGAGTGGTCGGAATGGGGGGGCACGCCTTCCTCAGTGCCTCGGCTCCACCCCCGTAGGGTGGGGGTGGGGGTGGGTAGTTGCCCTCTTTTCCGCTCGCTCTTCCCTTCTTCCCATGAGCCTTACTTGATTTCCTTGTCCTTTGGACACAACCTCAATTTAATATAAGAAACTAGGTTTCTTACGCCAAAAATTTCACTGGGGGGGTATCCCTGTATCCTGTCTTTTCTTCCAGAATAGCCAATTCTGCTTTTGTGGGAGTTATTGCCAGTGATTCTGTGCCTTGAATTCTGGCAGTTTAGCCTTCTGGCTACTCCTTCGAAGTTCCTATACAATCTGGAGACAGGTCAAGGTTCCAGGGTGTGCTCCCTTCTCTCCCCCCACATCCTTTTCTCTAGATTCCTTAACCCTCCCTCCCTCCTCCTTTCTACTCCAGAGAGTGATGCCACTTCCCAATCCCCTTAGTTTTCCACCTTATTCTGTCCTCTTAGTCATTTATTTCTTCTTTTAGTTTGTATATCTTTTCTTTTGTCTGTCCTTTGGACTTCTTTGTCCCTCCCTCCCCACCCTTTCTTACTCTATGGCGACTCAGAACTGGCGGGAGGCGGAAGTCAACAACACCTTATGGCCAACTACAGGCGCCATGCAGTGCGTCAGCCTCGAGGGCAGCGCCGATGGTGCGTCGACTCTGCCAATCCAAAAAATTAAAAATAAAGAGCTCCCACAGGGTCGTGACCTCCGGCCACTACCCAAAGGTGATGAATGGTGAAGATACACAGAAAGATCAGAATTATGGTAGGTACGTAATTTTCATTTCTGTTCACACCTTTGTCAAGCATTACAGCTTGGACGTGGCTTCCAGACAAAGGACTGGGTTTAGCCTGGTGGTCCTCTAGGGCCTTCTTTCCCGAGTACTTAGTTGGTAGTTTTTCAGCCTCCTCCCAGTCTTTCCTAGTCCTTATCCTTTTATTGCTTGGGACTTAGTCCTTATGGTTAGTGCCTGCTGCAAGAGCTCCAGCTCGAAGTAAGATAGTACAGTTACGTAAGAACTTACCGTAACAGTAGATCTTCGAGAAGAGCTCTTGCAGCAAGCTGTCTTCCCTCCCTCCTCCCTCCTTCCTCCCTGGCTTTCTCTCTGCTGTTACTTTTTGGCAAAGAACCTGCCCGGTTCTCCTTCCATCCTAGACTCCGGGTCTCCAGCGGGAGAACTGAGGTGGGGCAAGGGAACCGCCCCTTTTCTACTGTTGGCTGATGTCGGGCGGAGCCGACATCGGGGGCGGTCCTCCACTGAAGACTGCTAGCTAGAAGGTTTCTGTGGGGTCCTGGCACCTGGCGGCTTAGTCCTAATGGTTATTGCCTGCTGTAAGAGCTCTTCTCAAAGATCTACTGTTACGGCGAGTTCTTACTTAACTGTACTTTTCTGAGGCCTCCTTTCAGATTGGGGCACCTACAATCCACTCCCCTGCCTGATCCTTCTTCTTGGGGGGCAGTTGTACAGGGATGAGTCTGACCCTGAACTCATTCTCTCTGAAGGCGATGATAATGATTCTTTCTGTACTCTGGACTCTTCAGACCCAGGCCTTTCTCCTGTTCCTCAAGAGGATTTGACTTTCCAGGCCTTGTTAAAAAATATGCATTCTGCACGTGATTTTGAACCTTCAGCTGTTGACCCAGGTAAACGTCTCTGTCTGCAGTGGTTAAACATTTGTACCGTGCTGGTCATCCTGGTTCTCCCTGTTCCTACAGCATTTGAAACCTTGTCAGATGCAGTTTGGAATATGCCTGCTTTTATCCCTTCTGTCTAGATGCAGATAGAAAGTACACTGCTCCTAAGGACAGACCAGTGTATGATTTCTTAGCCTATAGCAGATGCTGTTGTTATTCTTGCTGACAAAGGCCCACTTATTCTGCTGCAAGACGTCAGTGAGTCGCACAAGACAGATACTATGGTCACATAAGCTTTTGCAGCCGCCACCCTTGGCATGTGAATTGCTAGCTACCAAGGGCAGTTTTCTAAGTACTAGTATACCCTTTGGAGCTCACTTAAATCTCTTGTGGAGTCCTTGCCTGACTGAGACTAAACATAAGATCCTGCAGACTGTTACTCGTGGAATTGAGTCTAACAGTCATCATCTTAAAGCAGCTATGGATGCCTTTGACACTTCCTATCGCTGTGCTATGGCTGGCATTTGTATTAGACTGTACTCATGGATTTGTACCTCTGATTTTTCTCAGGCTGTCCAACAGCAGATAATGAACGTTCCTTTCGATGATACTGAGGGGTCCTGGCACCTGGCGGCTTAGTCCTAATGGTTATTTGTTTGGACAGCAGGTCGGGAAGTCTCTTGGGGCGTCTCACAAAACTAGAACAACTATAAAGACTTCCAGACCAGCTCCTGCTAACCTCAGAGAGGGAAGGACAAGGTTTCTTTCAGAACAGGCGGTCCTTTTGAGGAAAAGGTGTGGAAGCCCAAAACAAACCTTAACCTCCCCAGCGTCAAAAGAAAATGCAACCGAAGGCACAGATGCCAAAAACGTCTAGTGACACCCTTTAAGGTTCCAGCTCTGGTCCTGCCTCAGCTGCCTGAGGCAGAGCTCTCCTCCCCAGTGGGGGGGGCCTGACCCAGTTTTACCGTCAGTGGAAGTCCATCTCTATGGACAAATGAGTCCTCTGGATCATCCGAGACGGATACTTCCTGAACTTCACAGCAATCCCTCCAGCCTATCTGCTCAGAAGGCAACCCCTTTTGTCAGAACATATGTTTGTTTGTTTGTTTTTGTTGACCGGGTAAGTGCTCTAGACAAATTCTGCCTATTTTCAGGCACGACCCGGGGAGGGGGATACAGATGAATGCCAACTGACCTTGAACCAGATGAAGTTGTTGGTGGTAATTTTCGTGAATGGAGGAAATTTGGTCATTGCACCGTGGAAATTCTCCTGCTCTTTCGAGTAGTGCCATGGTATCTTTAACATCCACCTGAACTACCACCAGAACAGGCAGATGGGACCTCGGTTTAACGTCTCCGGAGATTGCGGGCCTTCTGAGCAACATGGCAGTGGAGGTACTGCCAAAGTTAGATCGAAACACAGGCTTCTGCTCTCACTACTTACTAGTTCCAAAGAGATCAGGGGGCATGCATTCCTTTCTCAACCTCAGAAACCTAAACAAGTTAATGGATTAAGATAAATTCAAGATGGTTTCTCTGGGATCTCTGCTTCCTGTCCTGAAACTTCAGGATTGGTTAGCCTCCCTGGATATGCAGGATGCTTACCAGCATATCCTAGTGCACTCCAGCCACCACAGATGCCTTCGATTCTTTGTGCTGGGCCAACATTATCGATTCAAAGTCCTGCCCTTTGGGCTATCCTCAGCACCGTGTGTCTTTAGAAAGTACTTCTCTGTACTAGCAGTGTGTCTGAGAAATCTAGGACTCAAGGTTTACCCTTATGTGGATGACTGGGTGATAGCCAGCTCATTCAGGCAGGAGATGGAACAAGCAGTGGCAACGGCCTCTCAGTTCCTTACTTCCATGGGGGATCTGCTGAACATACAGAAATCTCAGCTTCAACTTTTGCAGCAGCTGCTGTTTGTAGGAGCTCTTCTGGATATTACCAAGGCCCGTGCCTTCCTTCCAGAGAGCAGAAGGCAGGCAATCCTGCAGATGGAGCACTACATAATGAGTGCAATTCTGCAAGCTCACTCCATGCAATGCATACTAGATCTGATAGCCTCCTCAGTGTTCACAGTGCCCCTGCCTCGGTTGCACATGAGAATAACTTAGTGGATGCTCACTGCGCAGTGGTCACAAGCATCACATCCTCAAACACCCCATTCAAGTGACCAAGCCCCTAGTTTAGTCACTTACTTGGTGGACAGTCTCCTCCAGGGCTTTCCCTTCTCCCAGCCAGAGCCTCAGGTGACTCTCACCATGGATGCCTCCCTGTTGGGATTGGGAGCCCACTGTCAGGTTCTCCAAACACAAGGTGTCTGGAACCCTCAGAGACTCACTTCCTCATCAACATTATAACACACACACTCATATCAGGTGGATGCAACCAGCAGGTACATTACGCTGGGTGCTAGTTTTGTGTCACTAGGTACACGATACACGCAGAGAGTAAAAGCAGAACTGCATCAGCAGTAGGTTATTTGCCTCTCTTCTCACCCACAACCACTGATTTGAGTACACACAGGAACACTTTTGGGTTACCTTCCCAACCAGATAGCTGCAGAACTGTGTGGGAGAGAAAGATGCTGTACTGAACTGACCAGGGAGACCACAGAAATGTGAGACTTGGACAGTCTTGAAGCAAGACTCTGAAGCAATTTCCAAGTAAAAATTAAGCTAAAATGTACTAAACTGTTCTGCCAACTTACAGACACAGCATGCATAAGAAACAGTTGGCAGTTAGCAATAACAACACACACTTTTGCAAACAATCTTTTAAACTGAACAAATACCGTGAGCATTAATACAATCTCATTTTATATTCCCACATGTCTGTACCTGCTATCCCTGGAGACTGTAGGCTGTTCCACCACCCACCCGCCCTACAGTTACTTTAAAACCAACCCAACACTAGGCCACCCCTTGGATGTCACTCGTTGCACATTCAGTTTATTTGCCTTAAGGGCATGCAGTGGCTACTAGGCTCATGCCCACCTCGGTCAGCCCACTCACCCCATATCACCAGATACCCTTCCCTGGTATCTGACATAGAAATACTTAACTGTATATTGCTTATACACTCTATTCACTTATATTCTTAGCATTTCAAAGTAGCATTCACTTTGCATTACATAACAATTACTTTATGGCATTCACAATATATTTTTCCCCCTCTGTCTCTGAATTCAGTCCTTCAATTGCTGGACAGTAATCCTTGAAGCAGTAGGTGTACCAGAATTCAATAGAGTAGATGAATGTTCCTCTTTAACAAGTCCCAAGGGGGGGGGGGTGCTGTGGAGCCCAAGCAAGATGGCTGCATCCTGAAAGAGCTCTGTATTTCTTTGAGACTTACATAGTTTAAAACTTGGTTTTTCCGGAACTAAACTCAAACATTTTACATAGAAGTATGCCCCAGAACTTCCTCACTACGATGGGGAAATCCTAAAAAGAATAAAGCATCAAGAGAAGGAGCCAAATCTAAGATTTCTCCCGGAACTCCGCCACGAGGTCAGCACAGGGCCGCGATCAAGAGGGAGCTGAAGTGGTAGAAGACACCTTACAATCTCTTGGAGTAAATATCAGTAGACTGATCTCTATGGTGGCTGGACTTGCTGACAGATTTAATAATTTGACTAACAGGGTTGCTGGCATTGAGTCCATGATGGAATCGGTAACCTTGGGTATATCTGAGGCTACCAAGAGCGGACGTTGCGATGGGGGCAGTATACTCCATAGTTAAAGAAAATGGCCACCTGAAATCCAGATTGGAGAGCTTGGAGAACCAAGCTCGAGCAGCAACTTTGCGTCTCCTTGGTCTGCCGGAGCATGCTAAGGGGGATCACCTGCTGTTATTCTTGCAAGATTGGATGATTTAGTGGCTCGGCAATTATGTAGCTGCCACAGTGCAGTGGTTCTGGAAAGCTTACTGGGTTACCCTGAGGGGCCGTCCAGACAATCCTGAGGCTCCAGAAACTGTTGTTGTGGTTACCGACAGGGTGGGCTCCTAGGACTTTCTCCTGGCAACAGCCAGGTGTAAGCATATGCTGCTATTTGAAGGCCAGTCAATCCTGATGTTCCCCAATATTTGGTATGCCACCCAACAGAAGCGCAAAAAGTTTGACGGGGCCTGGGAGATTCTCCAAGAGGCCGGTGTACCACATGACGTGGTATTCCCCGTGAGGTTACGGATTGCCCAACGAGGAAAGGTTTTCCTTTTCACTGATCCCACCAACACTCTAAAATGGTGTCAAAAGAATGCAATAAGGCCCAGAGAAAACAATGGAGATGATTCTTCATCATGTAACCCCTAGGTGGCGCTATCCCAAGGGCTACAACCCCTGCCTGTTTGACTATGGACAGGTTGAGGGGCCTAGGTCCTATGGCGGATGCCTCCACCCAGAGGTCAGGGTTTGTAGTGGTTAGACTAGCTTGGTCACAGCCCTCTGGGACACTGAGACCCCCTTTTATTCCCTCTAGTGGCTCACACAGTACACCGAAGTTACAGCCCCAATACTCCATGTATACACACTGTTCACTCATATAGATATCACTTACCCTCGAGACTGATTCTGCAGCATGTCTCTGAGGACCCCCTGTAAAATAAGGTTAAACAACATACACAGCAAAACACAATACTGTTTCCATAAGTACCAACACCACAGACAGTATATAGTATAACAACAACAAATCTGATTTATTTAGGGGGCAGTAACACGGGAGGGGGAAATCAGGTTAATTGGTGGCATTAAATCACAGTACTGTGCACACATATGGGGCTGAAAAGTCACACTCTGGGTACCCAGGTTGGGGGGGGCTAGCCAGGTTCGTTGCCCGGGGTTGGCCGGCAGGTGCAGTTGGATAGGGCCCCGTAGAAGAAAATATATGCCCAACACCTAGTTGTAATCTGGAGCCGGATGGCTCAGTCCATGAAGCAGTGAAACAACAAGAATTAGATGACACACTTGTGATTAAAAACAGGCTGCAGGGGAATACCCTGACTTGTACTCATAATACCCAAGCTGAAAACCGGATGGTGGATGTTCTTCTGGATTGCCAGAAAAACAAGACATGGAGACAAAGTCCTTGTGACTGGACCCCACTGCAGTTGATAGCAAATGGATTTAGTCCCAGACAAGCTGGGGTTTGTGTCAAGCTTCAACACACAGCACACAGCACTAGGGATTGGAAATAGCGATTCCCCACAAGCACTACGCACATTCATATGTAAAAGGATAGTACTATACCAGACAGACTGCTCTTCAATCCCGATCGCAATTACTTGCAAAATACCCGGGAGCACACACAGCAGCTTCAGTTCCTGACAGACTAAGCGCGATTCAGCAATTTCTCCAGTCTTCTACAGGATGAGCCTGGTTTCCACACTTCTAGTGCTTCTTTCTCCTCACAACTCGGATTCAGTCCAAACTGGCACTCACAAAGGCTGCAGACCAAAACTCAGGGCCTCACACATGCTTCCTGCGCAAAACTATACACCGCAGAAGCACAGAGCTCTTTCTCTCATCACAGTCACAACTGATCTAATCTTTCCAGTCACAGAGCAGGGCATTTCCTTTAGCTCCACACCATTCTGTTGGCTGGTTCGGCTGTCACTCACAATAAGACTCCCTCTGTTGGTGGAAAAAGGCGCCAAGGTTAAAACTACATTTCCCAGAGTCACTGCCCATACAATCCCCTTGTGACTGGCTCAAAACTGAGAGTCCAAGTTCCGATTCGTCCACAGGCTCCATTTTAGGGTCTCCCTATCATCCTGATTGGTCCAAGTCAACTATTCAGGACCAAAATGAAAGAGTTACACTGAAACAGTTCATGCTGAAATGAAGACAGGTTAGACAAACTACATTTTCTCAGTCACTCTAAATGATTTCTGGCAAACAGTTATATCTTTCAACAAGGCTCCCTCTGCACATGTAGCAACGGCAGAAACAGAGCAAATTGACAGCAGCCCAGGCGGGATTCAAGCACTAAATACACAGTCCCCCATACAAACTAATTAAGTCTGCTAGCAGACAGCTCTTAAAGAGACAGTACACGGAGGCTCAAATAGCATTCACTTGGAACCACATTTAAACAGCTCAGACGTCAACACCATTTGTGACTTCTTGGAGCATTCAGGCAAGCTCCTGGAAGACTTTTGGGAACCCCCATTTGCAGGGGGTTACACCCTTCCTGGCCTGGAAAACTTGGCGTCCGCTTCAAATAAGTACCCCCATAAGTTTCAATACAACCATATACATTTACATCAGTAGCGCATTAGGCTTATACATGTAATCATCAGTCAACATATCACCTTACCAGAAACACATTTCTGAAACTTTTCAGTACATCACTTTTTACACAGTATTATACACGCATTGTACCATAACTCAGGTTATTACCTCCTGTAAATGAAACCTGAAGAGAGGGGGCCCTTCCCTATCAGCTGCCTTGGGGCTGGATGGGGTAGGGGCACCATACCTAGAGGGCAACACAAGTAACTTGGAGTTAGCACTGATGTTACGTTTGGGCAATGAGCTTGGGGACACATACACTCCTTTATGGACAACACTGAGAGGCAAGTCCACAGGCCTCCCAGGGGAATAATAACTGAGGTGCACCACAGGCTTTACAGCTAGACCAGTCTTTCTGGGGGGAACTGTTACAGTCTCTGCACCCTGAGCCTCATTTTCAGCATTGTCCTCACTTGTCAGGGGAGTCTCCATTGGGGTAGAGAGGCTAGAACTTGGGGCACTTTTAGCTCCAGGAGTTACAATCTCTGAGTCCACAACACTTGGCTCACATGGGGAGTTTTCTGACACTGACAGTGAATTATCAGGGCACTCAACACACTCTTCTTGTTCTGGTATATCACCAGTTTGTCCCAGTCCATCATTTTCCTCCCCTGAAAACTCAGAAACAGTTCAACCATACACATTTATTCCATATCATCTGACTTCATGCTTTGCATTTCACTTTCTGGGAGCACTGGCTCCAGGGACAAAGCTGGGGGCTTAGATAGTCCAGAAGGCCCAGCTTCATCTCCAGGATTGACTAGGGGATTGCCCCGAAACAATTGACTCAGTTTGTAAGAAGGGTAGTATTCAAAGCCATACTCACTTTTCTCTGACATGGACTGACAAGTCATGTTCATCTGGGACTTGTGGAGGGGAACACTTTAACTCAGCTTCTGTAGGTGCAGGCTTTCTTGATGTTTTGCTTAGCAGCAGCTCTAGTCACTGGTCCAGAGGGGGCATTTTCTGGGGGCTCAGACTCAATCAAGATTTGTCCAATGGGCAGTAAATGATTTCTATGCATTGTTTTCACATCTTTTGAATTATTCTCAGGCCTTACTTTGTACACAGGCAGATCATCTAGTTTGCCCACTACAATGTAAGGGAGATGGTGCCATCTGTCAGCAATCTTATGTTTGCTATGCAGTCCCAGATTTCTTAGCAATACCCAGTCTCCCTCCTGGAGTTCCTGTGCTTTCACCTTTTTATCATACCTTTCTTTGTTGGCCAGATTTCTTTTGGCAGTCATGGTTTGAGCCAGTTGGTACGCATGATTTAGCTGGGCCTTTAACTTTTGCACATACTGTTAATAGTTGTCAGCTCGAACCCCATCAGGAGAAACTCCAAAACATACACCTTCCGGCAGTCGAGCTTCTCTTCCAAACATCAGGCAGTAGGGGGAGAACCCAGTGGCATCACTTTTGGTGCAGTTGTAGGCATGTACCAGGGTGCAAATTTGTTGGCTCCATCTGGAAACTTGTCCTTTGGGTGGAGGTGTCCAGCATATCCAGCAAGTGCGGTTGAACGCTCAGGTCTGCGGGTCTCCTGGGGTGGTAAGGGTGGTTCTGGACTTTGCTCTCCCACAGGAAAGCACTCTTTGATCAGACGACTCTCAAAGTCTCTCCCTTGATCAGAATGGATTCTTTGTGGAGCCCATAGTGAACAAAAAGTTTTCTACAAGTACTTTTGCCACAGTGGATGCCTTCTGGTCCTTGGTGGGGAAAGCTTGGGCATATCTCATAAAATGGTCAGTGACCACCAGCACATTACTAATATTTCTCTGATTTGACTCAAACTCAGGAAATCAATACAGACCAGCTCCATGGGGCACTGGTGTATGTTAACAAGGGGCAGCCTCTGGGGCAGGGCTTCTCCTGTAAACAGCGACTACAAGTTTGAATGTGTTGCTCAGCATCAGCCCCCATCTTAGGCCAATAGAATATGGATCTCACCAAGTCAAGTGTTCTGTCTATACCAAGGTGCCCCATGTGGTTGTGTAAGGACCTCAGTACTGAGTCTCGAAAGGCAGTGGGCAGCACTAGTTGTTGTTTGTCTATTTGTTCCCCTCTGTCTACTGTTTCTCTGTATAACAATCTATTGATCAGTTTCAACTTAGGACATTCCTTGTGCAACAATGCAGATCTTACTTTGAGAGGGCTCTTGCAGTAGGTAATTACATATTGGACTGACGCCGTCAGGTGGCAGGACCCCACGGAAAAATTTCTATCTAGCAGTCCCTGGCGAGGACGCCCCACATCAGGTGACCCGGCATCAGGGAGGCGTGTTATAAAGGGGCAGTCGGACACCTGCCTTCTATTCTTTCCCACCGGTAGCTCGTTTCAGCGTAACGCGAGAAAAGTTTGTGCTTCATCAACCCTACCTTCCGTCGTTTTTTACCGAAAAAAAGTATTTTCTTTTTTCCCGACTTAACGTCAGTACTATCCGTCGGTGTATGTCGTCCCCCACACCCTCCGAGCACAAGAATAAGCGATCTATGCGCGCCCAACTACCAGACAAGGACGGCCACCCTGTTCCTGTTCTGCCCAGGCCCTGATCATCCAGTCGAGAAGTGCCAGCACTGCCTCAGTTTCACCACGCCACCCGGAAAAGGCAGCAACAATCCCTGGAAGCCCATATTCTAAAGAAGAAAATGAGTTCTATGGAGAAGGAGCTCAAAAAACTGAGGTAGGCGTCCACTTTCCCCTGAAGGCCATCGGAAGAAGAAGGAGAAGGAGAGGCACCGGGACAAGAGCTCCTCCACTGCGTCTCCCTCGGGAGTCGCTGGGACGCAGGTAACATCCCCTCTGGGGGATTGCTCCTTGACAGCCACCTCGGAGGGTTCCGAGGGGGCGTCGGCCCGCCTGTCTGGCTTGTGCTCGGGCCTTGCGGGCGCCTCCGGACAGTTGGAGGCCTCCGCCCCGGTTCGGCCGCAGGCTCACGTCCTACCACTGTGGGCGACTCCAGTAAGCCGGGCATCAGCTCCTCTGATGTCTGCCCGGAGAGGGCTGGTAAGACGTTCAACCCTCCGGGTGACACCCGGCCTCCACTCCACCAGACCAGGCCGATCACTCTACTCGGCCCGCCTCCCGGTGATGCTCTCTCATAAGTCGAATCGGCGGCTCCTCCGGTGCCGCTGAGCTCGCCCTAACCTCACGCCGGCACAAGTCGATGTCCAGCTGGTGAAGAACCGACGACGGATCCCCCACGTCCGTCGTGCCGGTTCTCCGCAGCTGCGCTGCCATCTGGGGAACAAAGTCTCCCCAACTCGACCCGCGGGACTTTTCCCTCCGTCCCCGGACGGCTGGGGATCTTTGCCTCCGTCCAGTCCTTCCTCCACCTGAGTGCGCCAGACCTGGCGTCGGCTCCCCGGACGCCCGGCTCTGACGCCCGGCCCCCTCCGGCGTCCGGTACCTCCAACGTCAGGGCCTCACGCCGTCGGCCTGATCGCCTCCCGACTCTGGGAGACATTCCGCTCCACGGGCCCTCCGTCCTCCGGGCTCTCCACTATGAACCGCCCGTGAGGCCACCGGCCGGGCCATCTGCTCCGGCAGCCCCCCTGGCTCCCGGGTACCCTCCGTCCTATTCGACGCCGGTGTAACCGGGACCACAGTATCCGGCGCCACAGTACCCGATGCCAGGCTTCCCGACACTGCAGTACTCGACGCCACAATACCTGACACCGGGCTACCCTCAGCCGGGTTTTGGATATGCTCCATACGGTTACAACCCGTATCCTTATCCCCCACCACCTCCTCCTCCACTGCCCTCGTGGCCGCTGGTGGACCTGCAGAGACTCTGGCCTCCCGGTGGGCTGAGGCCAAGAGCTCCAGCTCACCAAAGCAGTCGAGAAACCGCCTTCCTTGACAGATTGCCGTCCCAGGTTCCCGTATGTCCAAAGGCGGCACACTCCTCACCACCTCGGACTCAGGGTTCTTCTGTCTGGATCAGAGAAGGCAGGACACGCTTCCGGGGACTTCCCAGGGGTCCGTTCCTCCCCCAGGTCGGGAAAGGGAGTCTTTCTCCTCTTCATCCTCCTCTTCACCCTCGGACTCTTCCGACGGTTGCTTCGCGAGAGACAAAGAGCCACACTCTCCATTGAAGCCCAGGCCAAGGACTCCTCTGAAGTCTCCTCTGGAGGATCCTTCTTTTACAGAGTTGCTTAGGAAAATCCAGGAGGTTCATCAGTGGCACTCCCTGGAACCAGATCCTCAGCGTCTGAAACTCGCTGAACATCTGGATCTGCCCGTGACAGCTCCTACCTTGGTGCCACCCTTGAGAGAGCCTCACACCGACCTCGCTACCACAATATGGAAATAGCCGTCGGCCTTAGTCCCACTTCCTAGGAAGTCGAACCGACTATATCAGGCTCAGAGGGTGTTGATTTCTCTAGTTCTCACCCTGTTTGACTCGGTTGTGTTAAGCGCCGCTCACGGCGGTCGGGCGAACCCCAAACATCTTAGCTCGTCACCACCTGATAAGGAATCGAGCCTTCTGGACCAGCATGGGAGAAAGATTTACGTTTCCTCCATGCTGGGGATCGGGGCCCTGAACTATGTCGGCCATATGGGGGACTACCAGAAGGCCAGCCTGACTTAGGTGGAAGCCAAACTGGACTCCTTGCCTAACTCCCAAGTCAAGCAGGAGTTGGCTGATCTCATCCGCTCTGCTCCTTCGGCCAGTCGACACATGCTATGTGCGACATACGATGCAGTGGACGCTGCTGGGCGGAGCACAGCTTTCGCTGTAGGCCTACGGCGTCATGCTTGGCTCGGTGTGTCAGGGTTGGTCCCGGAGGTGCAATCTGCTATCCAGGAAGCACCTTTCCGGGGGTCGGTGCTTTTCGGGGGTGATGTCAAGGACATCATCATCATCACTGATTTGCAGGAGAAGGGGATGGCACTGAAGTCAGTTGATTCCATGTACCGTCCCCATCATCAACAGCAGCGCACGTCCCTTTATGAGCGGAATCGGCCAAGGGAACCCCTGGGAAGGCGGGCCACCACTGCGGGCCCCGGCTGCCAGCCCCCCCTGCCCAAAAAGCAGTGGGTGGCACAGCTGCGGCGCTACCCACCACCTGACTCCTTTCCTCTCCCACTGCCTCAGATTCCCTGGAGGGAACTGGTAGGAGGAGGTTTTCCCTCAGCCTTCTGGGATGGGAGAGATAACCACAGATTCCTGGGTGCTCCAGCTCATAGCAGAGGGACACTCCATGAGTTTCTTCAGAAACCACCCCACCACCCCCCTCTGAATTCGTCGTATTCACAGGAACATCTTCTCTTGGTCCAGGAGGAAATTTCGGCTCTTCTGCTGAAACAAGCAATAGAGCCCATCCCACTTCATTTCCGAGAGACGGGTTACTATTCCCATTTCTTCCTGGTCCCAAAGAAGACAGGAGATCTCAGACCAGTTTTGGAACTCAGTTCCCTGAATCTTTACGTAGAATACAGAAGGTTCAGGATGCTCTCTGCAGAGCCTTCTGCCCCTCCTCCGGCCGGGTCAGTGGCTTTGTGCTCTGGATATGCAGGATGCTTATCTGCACATTCCCATTCGCCCATCTCATCGAAAATACCTTCATTTTGCGTTCCAGGGGGACCACTACCAGTTCAAGGTGCTCCCGTTTGGTCTATCCTCGGCCCCCCGAGTGTTTAGCAAATGCCTGGCAGTGGTGGCGGCCCACCTGCGTACCAGGGGAGTGCAGGTTTTCCCGTACTTGGACGACTGGCTCATGGTGGCCTCGTCCAGGGAGGAACTCCTGCGTTACCTCTCCCTTACCCAGCAGGTTTTTGCCTGCCTGGGTATTACCATCAACCATTCCAAGTCTCATCTGGACCAATCCCAGAGGCTACAGTTTATTGAGGCAATTCTCGATATGACCACAGGCAAGGCCTTCCTGCCTCCGGACAGGGCATCCACCCTTCAGACCCAAATAAGTCTGTTGTCCGACCACAGGGTGGTCTCTGCGAGGTCGGTCCTTCGCCTTCTCGGGCTCACGGCGGCTGCTATCCCGACGGTGCCTCGTGCTCGGCTCCACATGAGGATTTCTCAGTGGACTCTACCCTCTCAATGGGATCAGCTAGTGGAAGACCTAGATCACCTGGTTCTGATCTCCTCGCTGATAATTCGGGACTTGCAATGGTGGACGGTCCGAGAGAACCAGTCTCGGGCAGTTCCTTTCTTTCATCCTTCCCCCTCCCAGACTCTAACCACAGACGCCTCAGGCGAAGGTTGGGTAGCTCATCTAGGCCCTTATCGGACCCAGGGCTCCTGGTCCAAGCTAGAGCAAGCTCTCCACATCAGTGTCCTCGAGCTTCGGGCAGTGTTGTACGCTCTCCAAGCCCTTCACCAATACATCCTTCCCGGCCACCTAGCCATCCAGACGGACAACATGTGCGTGGTGTGGTACATCAACAAACAGGGAGGGACTCGGTCCTACCCTCTATGCAGGGAGGCAATGAGGGTTTGGGATTGGGCAACACAACATGACCTTCACCTCACGGCAATTCACGTCCCGGGAGTCGACAACTCCCTGGCAGACAAGCTAAGTCGTTCTTCTGCTCTGACTCACAGTGGGAACTGGACCAAGGGGTCCTAGACAATATCTTCCAACTTTGGGGAACACCACAGGTCGACCTGTTCACATCCCCCAAATGCAAAACTTCCCGCCTTCTGCTCGTTCGCTCCAGAGGCGAGGTGCTTTGGAGCGACGCCTGTCTCCAGACTGGAAGGACAGATCTGCCTATGCCTTTCCCCAATTTCACTTATCCCACGGTCTTGCAGAAACTAGCTTCAGAAGGGCCGCCGAATGATTCTGATCGCTCCTTTCTGGCCCAGGCAAGTCTGGTTCTCTCTTCTACAACAATATTCAGAGGATCCTCCTCTTCCTCTTCCTCTATGTCGAGGTTTGTTGACCCAGGATCAGGGAACTCTGGTCCGTCCAGGCCTCAAATCCCTTCAAGTGCATGCATGGCTCCTGCAGACTTAGCCCAATCCCGTTTTGGAGCGTCTCCCAAAGTGGCGGAGTTTCTAGTGGAGGCCAGAAAACCCTCCACCAGATCCACTTATGCCATGAAGTGGAAAAGATTCACTATCTGGGCCGCTTCCAAGAGCGTGGAAACTTTCTCCTGTTCAGCCGGGCTTCTACTGGAGTATCTACGTCATCTGTTTGACCTGGGTCTCAGTCATTCCTCTCTGAAGGTTCACATGGTGGCCATTTCGGCCTATCATGTTCCCTTCGCAGACAAGGCTTTCGCTCAACTGGAGGTGTCCAAGACCCTTCTCAGAAGGGTCCTCCACCTGAGGCCCCCCATCCGTACTCCTGCTCCTCCTTGGGACTTGAATTTTGTTCTCGAGAAACTTACTCTCCCTCCCTTTGAACCTGCAGCTTCTGCGGATTTGAAGTTCCTTTCGAAGAAGACTCTCTTCTTGGTGGCCATTACTTCTGCTCAGAGAATCTCCGAGCTCCAGGCCCTGATGTGTAAAATCCCGTACTTGATTTTTCACAAGGAACGAGTTGCTCTTCGCACGAATCCTAAGTTTCTCCCTAAAGTAGTTGCCAAGTCTACTCTAAATCAGTCCATAGAGTTAGCTGCCTTACGCAGTACTCTAATCAAGGGGAATATTTACTCCATACTATGGATGTTCACCAGATTCTAAGATACTACACCAATAGGACGAAGGATCTCAGAAAGACTGATCAATTGTTCATCTCTTTTGCTCACAAAAGGGAAGGCAATGCTGTTTCCAAGCAATGCCTGTCTAAGTGGTTGGCTCATTGCATCACTTTCTGTTATGACAAATACAGCAAGACCCTCCCGGGTCAAGTCAGAGGCCACTCCACAAGAGGAGTAGCTGCCTCAGTGGCTTGTTTCAAGAATGTGTCTGCGGCAGACATCTGCGCTGCCGCCACCTGGACTTCCGTCCATACCTTTACGAAACACTACAGTTTGTATGTTGCCTCTCGCCGTAGAGCAGGCTTCGGGCTGGCTGTTTTGCAAGGCCTCCTATCTTGAGACCTGCACAACCAGAACTACCTTTTGGAGTAGTTTTCCTCCTCCTGGTGCCTCTCTTTATTCCAGACTGCTTGGGATTTAGTCCTATGTGTAATTACCTACTGCAAGAGCCCTCTCGAAGTAAGATCGTACAGTTACGTAAGAACTTACCGTAACAGTAGATCTTCGAGAGAGGCTCTTGCAGTACGTAATACCTTCCTGCCCTCCATCCACCTAGGCTTTTCCATTGAGGGGAATATCCACTTCTCTCTCATCCGGCCTCTTTTGGCCTGTGGCGGGAAAGAACTGGAAGGCGGCCGTCTGGGACCGGCCCTTTATACCGACGTCTCCTGACGCCGGTCGGCTGTCACTCACAGTAAGACTCCCTCTGTTGGTGGAAAAAGGTGCCAAGGTTAAAACTACATTTCCCAGAGTCACTGCCCATACAGTCCCCTTGTGGCTGCCTCAAAATTGAGAGCCCAAGTTCCGATTCGTCCACAGACTCCATTTTAGGGTCTCCCTATCATCCTGATTGGTCCAAGTCAGCTATTCAGGACCAAAATGAAAGAGTTACACTGAAACAGTTCATGCTGAAATGAAGACAGGTTAGACAAACTACATTTTCTCAGTCACTCTAAATGATTTCTGGCAAACAGTTATATCTTTCAACAAGGCTCCTCTGCATATAGCAGCGGCGAAATGGGTGAATTGACAGCAGCCAGGTGGGATTCGAGCATTAAATACACAGTCACCCCATACAAACTAATTAAGTCTGCAAGCAGACAGCTCTTAAAGAGACAGTACGTGGAGGCTGAAATAGCACTCACTTGGAACCACATTTAAACAGCTCAGACGCTGAACACCGCCCAGACTTGGAGCATTCAGGCAAGCTCCTGGAAGACTTTTGGGAACCCCCATTTGCAGGGGGGTTACAATCAGAAGAAGAAGAAACTTGAGACTTTGGTCTGCCTGGACTGACTAACAGGTTTTCTTTATTTGGGCCTGTGGAAGGGGTGTAGTTCTGTGGTCTGGCCATACAGTATTGTATGTACTATTGACTGTATGGCCCAGATATTTAAGCTATTTCCTTAACTTTTGGGACTGATGGACACTATAAATATACTACCTTTGCAGAATTCTTTGTCAACTTCAGTCTAAATTTTAGCCGCCTAGCCCAGTTTAAATCCAAATACCTGTGTCTTCTATTTTTTAGAGCTTTATCATTTTAACTGCACAAGCTGATGCACATAGTAGTACGCTGAGTTATGTTAAAACTGATTGTTCCTGAACTAGGTTGATATTGTACCTCAGGGAGAAGCTGTAGATTCTATCGTTTAATATTTTGCACTTTATTGTGCTCTTACTTTTGATATAGCATGGTGGATCTCTTCTGCCCCATGTGGGGGTCTGGGGGATGAAGGTATCAGGACTAAAACATTTACTGAGACATTTGAAATAATACCGTGCAGCTCATGGGCTCATCCTACAGTCTTTGATCTTTGATTGATATTAACTACTGGTGTTACCCCCGCATGACATATTTTTTAATTTTGGATGGACTAATAGAATGTATTAAGAGGTGTGGCACCCTTTCAGTTCCAAAATGTATTTGTGCTAAATCCAAAGTTAGTGAATGTGACTGTATGTCCATTATATAATAATAAACATAAAGTAAAAAAAAAAAAGTCCCAACAATGAAATTAAAATTACTGTACCACTTTCCTTAAATTGGTGGAAAATGTTGGCAACCCAGACCCTCTGGAGATGGCAGTGGATCAGATGCTATTGATCCTCGAAGACGACCTGGTTGCTTGAAGCAGATGCAAACTTTGCTGGATGCAGGTGAAGACAGTTGAGAAGAAACAGGTACTCAAAGCAGCAGGCTAATCTATTCTGTCCCTGTTCTGTCTTTACCACTGTTCTATCCCTAACACTTGAATGAGGGTGATCCCCTATAGTCTGCAGTACTTAATTGAGGAGTAGTTTCCCAGGCTTAACTACAGGTAGGCTGAATTCCCTCTGGACGAGTCTGGTCCTTTCAGGTCTGTCTTCCTGCTCGATCTATGAAAATGAGCTGTGCAGCTCCTTTTATAGCTCCTGAACATTCCATTCCTCCCAAATCCTAGTCACTGAGTGGACAGGACCCTTTTCCAATCCTAAGCACAAATTGGCTTCAATTATATATTGGAATCCTGCAGCAGGATGAGCCACAATGGAATCCCAAGTCTGAATTCTCAACTGCCTTTCTGAAAATTCCGAGCCTGCTCTGTTTTGTTAACTTGGATTCATTATAACTGTACATTACATTAAGTACAGTAAAATTACCTCAAAATAAAAATTTAATTGGCCGGCCTGGTGGCACTGAAGGTTGAGGTGCTGGACACCACACCTTGTGCCACACCGGCAAACCTTTTGCCTTTCCTCAAGGCTCCTGCTGGACTTGCCAGACCATCCTCCTCCCAGATGCAGGATTTGGCTGCTGAAACAGATCTGAAGGCTTCTGCTGGACTTGCCAGACTGTTTCCCCTCCCAGACGCAGGAACTGACTGCCAAAATAGATCTGAAGGCTCCTGCTGGACTTGCAGGCCACCCCCTCCCAGAAGCAGGAATCGGCCACTGAAAAAGATCTGAAGGCTCCTGCTGGACTTGCCAGACTGTCCCCTCCCAGACGCAGGAATCAGCCACTGAAACAGATCTGAAGGCTCCTGCTGGACTTGCCAGACTGTCCTCCTTCCAGATACAAGAATAGGCCACTGAAACAGATCTGAAAGTTTCTGCTGGACTTGTCAGCCTGTCCCCTCCCAGACACAGGAATCAGCTGCTGAAACAGATGTGAAGGCTCCTGATGGACTTGCCAGCCTGTTCTCCTCCCAGGCACAGGAATCAACCACCGAAACAGATCTGAAGGCTCCTGTTGGACTTGCCGGACCGTCCCCCTTCCAGAAGCAGGAATCGGCTGCTGAAACAGATCTGAAGGCTTCTGCAGGACTTGCCAGACCGTCCTTTTTCAAATTCAGGCGCCATTCTTCCAGCTTCCTCTCCAACTGGACACTGCACTGCCACCTCCAGATTTTCACAGCTTCAAATCTCCCTTTGCTCTCAGAGCCGACATCTTTCTACTTTGTTAATTTAATTAAGTGAATTACAGGTCTTTTGCATTTGATTGCAGCTTGAACTCATGCACACAGTGCATGGTGCTTCATTATATGTAGTTATTGCTGCATTTATGTTTAAATGTGGTGCTAGTTTATTCCCTTAAATTGTACATTCAGATTTTAGGCTACCTTTGTTCTAGTGAATTTCTAATATTACTTTATGATGCTACCAGCTTGATTATTCTGCGATCAATTCTGTACTGCCTTTGTTTTTGAATTATTCCTTTTTCCTTGACAAAACTTGAGCAATTATAGTGCCTACTCTATCTCTCTGAACTCTGGCCTCTCCCTCCTTCACTACTGTTGCCCCTGTATGCTACTGAGCTTTCCACTCTGTCCTCATCTCTTGCTAACTCCATCTGCAACACTTCTCCTCCAACTGCCCTGCCGACATTCTTTAGCTGTGCCATCATTGTCCTCCTCCTATCTTTGTTGATTCTGACCTCTACGTCTCTCCTACCTTCTCTCTGCCTTCTCCTCTCACCCCCTCCTATACTATTGTGATTCCCCCTCCCCTCCCTGCTATCTGCGCTAACCTCCCCCTTTTTCCTTTCCTGAAAGCTCCTGCAGGACTTGCCAAACCGTTCTCTTCCCAGACACAGGAATTAGCTGCCAAAACAGATCTGAACATATGCCCCAGCTGAGCCAGCACTGCTTTTTCAAATTCAGGCGCCATTCTTCCAGCCTCCTGTCTGATTGGATGCTGCACTGCCGCCTCCAGATTTTCAGAGCTTCAGATCTCCCTTTACTCTCAGTCAACATCTTTCTGCTTTGTTAATTGAATTGAGTGAATTACAGCTCTTTTGCATTTAATTTCAACTTGAGCTCAAGAGCACAGTACAGGGTACTTCTTCCCAACACCGCTATGCGGCATCTCCCCGCCCTCCCCCACCACTCCTGCCCTTGGCTGCGTCGGGTTTTATAGGCACAGGCAACTGTCTTCTCTTGATGTAGCCTATCATCACGTTCCCTCATTTGCTCCTTATACTGTGCTGCCGATAGGTGGCCTTGTATACCTTACCTAACCACCTCTGTGTTGCGTGGCTGTCTCCTACAAATGACTTGCAATTAAAGGTGCGACTGCCCAAGACTTGTCTTTCCAATTTCAGTAATCTCGGCCTGTTTTCTTTCTCTCTCTCTTCTTCTCCATAAAATCAATCCTTTTTTTTTTGGTGTGCCTTCCTAATATTCAAGCTGTAACTTTTCATTTTTGGATCCCAATCTTTGGCAATTGCCTCTTGCAAATTATACTCTTATCACAGTCCTTCAAACAACATGAAGTCTTGCTATATTATAGACATTAGCAGTTTGATCCAGCTCTAGAACTGCCCCGGAGTGAAATGGTTAAAACCATTCCAAAATAGAATTTTGGCACGAGAGCAGCTCTATCTGTGTCATTTCAAACTTGAACTGTCAGATTCTTTACTCCGCCTCAGTGAACAGTCGCTCCGGAGATTTCTCCTTCTGCTCGGGTATATGGCAGCCTCTCTGGGACTCAGGCAAGCAAATTATATGGCTTATGTAGCTAGGTATCAGAAATCTAGATGGGATACTGTTATGCAATTGGCCAAGCAGGCCCATGGCCAGCTGGCTAGTGAACTAGAACAGGTGGCTGCTGATGGCATTGAAGCCTCTAAGGTTCAGTTTCATGCTGCTGTGGATGTTAATGATGTTTCCTCTAGGGTCATGGCCACATCTGTAGCTTTTCGTAGGCTGGCCTGGCTCAGGTGTACTAGTTTGTCACAGGATACCCAGACTAAGGCTATGGATTTTCCTGTGGTGGGAAATTCTCTGTTTGGAGAGCAGAAGAACTACATGAAGAAGATGGATGAATATAGGACTACTTCAAGAGTGCCCAGGCTGAGGCGGCAAGCCACTCCTCAGAGGCATGCCCCCAGGGGTATGGGTAGCCTTTTCACAGGCCTTTCTACCAGACTCAGGCCTCCTCTGCCTATGCTCAGAGGGCTTCTTCAGAGAGCAGGGGCAGGCAGGGGTGGGCAGACCTGCTCCCACCCCCCAGCCTAAAGCTCCTGTGAAACAGGCACCCTGATGGGGTGCCCAGGGCCATTCTCCTGTACCAGTGGGGGCAGGCTAGCTTACTCCAGTCAGTGGGCTTCTTTAACCTCAGACAAGTGGGTTCTGGAAGTAGTAAGCCAGGGTCTGGTTCTCAGCTTCAAAAGTTTCCCAAGTTGAGAAGCAGACTTTTCTCTCTACAAGTGCTTCAGAGACCCTCGCTCTGGAAACAGAGGTCTCATCCCTGTTAGCTCTCAGAGCAGTAGAAAGGGTTCCTCCCTGCATCAGGGCAGGGGTCTGTATTCAGATACTTCTTACCCCAAAAGACAGGAGAGTGGCGGCCCATTTTAGATCTCAGATATCTGAACAAGCATCTTTGAAACCAAGGTTCAAAATGGTAACTCTGGCAATGATTTTACCTTCCCTAAGGCCAGGGGACTGACTAGCCTCCTGGACCTCAAGGATGCCCTATTTCCATGTCCTAATCAGCAGATCCCATCAAAGTACCTCAGATTGAACTGCCCTCAGGTCATTACCATTTCAGAGCAATGCCCTTACCTTACCTCTGCTCAAGGGTATTCACAAATTGTCTAGCAGTGTCAGTGGCCACTAAGGATGCAGAGGATTGCTGTTTTCCCTATCTAGACGACTGGCTCATTGTAGGCCAGTCCCAGAACTGAGTAAAATCTCACCTGCAGGTCACCCAGCAGCTTCTCACCTCCCTGGGTTTCTGCTAAACCTACCAAAGTCGGTTCTGGAACCAGTCCAGGTACTCACCTTTATAGGGGCAGGATTGGACACAAAGCTAGCCAGAGCCTTTCTTCCCCAGAAAGGGTAAGGAATTTAGTGGCTCTGGCCTCTTCCTTCACTCTGCAGGTCTCTCGACCAGCAAGACACTTTCTGCAGCTCCTGGGGCACATGGCTGCATCCACAGCTGTTGTGCAGGGGCCAGATTTCAGATGAGAGACATTCAGTTTCACTTGAGAACCTTTTGGTCTCAGAGAGACCCCCTTTCCAAGTTGGTCCCAGTGACTCGAACCTTGATCCTAGCTCTCCAGTGGTGGCAGGATCAGAGCAATTTAAAGCGGGGGTCCCCTTCATTTCCCTTCTCACGACTTGACTCTCACTACAGATGCTTCCCTTCTGGGTTGGGAGCCCACATGGGCGACCTTTCCCTCAGGGAGTTTGGTCCCCCAGGAATCTGCTCCCACATCAATTTGCTGGAACTCAGAGCTGTCTTTTAGCTCTTCAAGCTTTTCTCGTCTGTCCACGACAAGGTGATACAAGTCAGAACAGACAACACCACAACAATGTGGTACATCAACAAACAGGGGCACTCGGTCTTCGGCCTTGTGCACCGAGGCAATGAAGTTGTGGTCTCTGGCCTATTCCCTGAACACTTCCCTCATAGCAGTTCATCTTCCAGTGAAGGACAATGTCCTAGCGGATGCCCTCAGCAGGATTTCCCAGGGCCATCACGAATGGTCCCTGGATCCTCAAGTGCTGGGGATAGTTTTTGCCAGGTGGGGCATCCCTCAGATAGATCTTTTTGCAGCCCCAGACAATCACAAACTTCCTCTGTTCTGTTGCAGGCCTCCAGTGCTGGGCTCAGTTCCCCTGGATGCCCTTCTTCTGGATTGGGAAGGGAAGTTCCTCTGATGCTTTCCCCTTTCCTCTCCTATTCAAGTACTAGTCAAAATCAGATCTCAGCCTTGCAGGGTGATTCTGATTGCCAGGCAACCCTGTACCCCTCCTTCTGTCTCTGACAGTCCATCTTCCCTGTGCCTCCCAGGAATCACAATCTGTTGACTTGTGCCCAGGAAGGGTTTGGTATCCGGACCTCAAATCCCCAACCTCAAGGCCTGGCTCTTGAGGAGTTTTAAGTTGCTGATTTACACCTCAGGGTGTTCTTGAGATCCTAAAGGCTTCCAGAAAGCCTTCCACTAGGAGCTACTTATAGTTCTGAATGGAAAAGGTTTCCATTTGGTGTGCTGGGAAAATATTTCCCAGAATCTGCTGAATTGCCCATTTTGTTAGATTACATGGTACATCTTAATTCCTTGGTCTCAGACCAGCTACCCTGAGAGTTCATTTGGCAGCTGTGTCTGCTTTTGTGTCAGCAGGAAAGTCATCCCCTCTTTCCTCTCATCCTGTGTTTTCCAAGTTTTTTAAGGGATTACTCCATACTAATCCTCCCTTTTGGGAACCGGCCCCTGCTTGGGACCTTAATGTTTGCATTGCCCAGTTAATGCAACCCCCTTTTGAACCTCTGTCTTCTGCAGAGCTTAAGTACCTAACTTGGAAAACTGTTTTTCTAGTGGCTATCACTTCTGCCAGACGCATAAGTGAATTGCAAGCCTTTTCAGTGGAGACTGACTTTATTTCTTTCCACAGGGATAAGGTAGTCCTTAGGACTTATAGGAAGTTTTTGCCTAAGGTGGTTTCAGATTTCCATCTTAATCAATCTATCTCCCTTCCAGTATTTTCACTGATCACTCCTCTTCGGTGAGAGGAGGTTGCACAGCCTGGATGTTAAGAGAGCTCTTAGTTATTATATAGAGCGTACCAAAGGTCTGAGGTTCGAATCCTCCAACTTTTCCTTACCTATGGTGAAGTTGGGAAAGGCAAACCTGCCACTAAGAGATCAATAGCCAGGTGGATTGTCTCTTGTATCAATTTTGTTATCAGAAGTGGGCAGAGCCCCGGTTTGAGGGCTCATTCTACCAGGGGTACAGCTGCGTCTCTAGCTGCTGCCAGAGATATCCCTTTATTAGAGATTTGCCAGGCTGCTACTTGGAAAACGGTACACACTTTTACCAAGCATTACTCCCTGGATGTCCAGGCCAGGAGAGATGCTCGGTTTGGCACAGCTGTTCTTCAGAGTCTATTCCCTAAGTAGGTTCTGCCCCTCCTCCATGGAGGTACTGCTGTGTATTCTGCTAATGTCTATAATATAGCAAGACTTCATGTTGTTTGAAGAAAAAATTACTCACCTTAGTAATGTTGTTTCTTCTAATGGAGTCTTGCTATATTATAGACCTCCCCCAACCTGCCCCTCTCAGAACCTCTCATTTGGTGGGTAAGGGCAACTTAGTGTGGGCACTACTTATGTCCTGTTAGCATTTTGTCCCCTTTGGGACTTTGGGGAGTGTGTATATGCACGTGTGTGTGTGTTTATTATACTTAGGTTCCATTTTCATATTATTAGAATGGTGTTAGTATTTCTGGTCCCCTGACTTGAGTCTTGGGTGTTGGGACCATCAATGGTTGTTATTATTTAGGTAGCCATTTGGCTAGTGTAGGTTACAGCTTCCACACAGACCTTAGTGAGTTTGGCTCGTAAAGATCTGACAGTTCAAGTTTGAAATGACACAGATAGAGCTGCTCTCGTGCCAAAATTCTATTTTGGAATGGTTTTAACCATTTCACTCCGGGGCAGTTCTAGAGCTGGATCAAACTGCTAATGTCTATAATATAGCAAGACTCCATTAGAAGAAACAACATTACTAAGGTGAGTAATTTTTTCTTTCCATCCAACATGTGATCTAACCCTACTGTTGTAATATTACTTAATACAGCATTATGATATGAGTAAAGAACTAACTTTAAGAGGTAGGGCTTGCCACTTGTACTATTAGTATTTCAGCCTAGCTTTTAGCTTGTGACCAAACCCTGCAGTGGCAATTTGCTGCAATCTCAGATATTAAACGAACACTGATGTTTCCCTTTTGTTCTTTGCCGTCTCTACTGCTAAATAATTCCTATCCCACTTATGAGATTCTCAGCCTGTTTGGACCTATCTCTTCTGCTCCATACTTAAATTTAAGTAACTTTGCCATATGCTCTAAAAAAAAAAACAGCAATCAGTCCTATTCCAGTGCTTAGCTTTCTGTGTACTTTTCTCACCTTCTCCTACACTTAAGCCAGTCCCTCGACCACCCTCAGTCATGAAGCTTACTGATTGTATCGTGGCCATGATCTGCATCTCCTCCATACTGTCTGACCATTTGGTGGCCCTTGGGGTCACCACCACACCGTCTGATCTTGCTTCCCCATCTCTGTTGTCTGTGTATCCCAAGCCACTTCCCTGCTTCCTAGTATCTCCTCCTCTCTCCAAAAAAGAATCAACCTACCTAGGTACTTGGTATGCCCACAACCTCCCATGGTTCTTTCCCCAGACCTCTAGCTCCAGTCTTCTGCCCTTATTCATTCTTCTCCTTCTTGCAGGTGATGTTGAGTCAAACCCTGGACCCATAGGTCCTCAGTTCGCTCCCCCTGCATTCTCAGATTATAATTGTTCCCACCATTAGGGTTTAAAGCTTGCCCATATAAATGCACAGAGCCTTCGCCACAAAATTGCTGAGTTAGAGGCCTGGGTGTCACTACACAACCCCGATGTGATAGGTGTTACCGAAACCTGGCTTAAATCTAGCATACTAGAGCATGAAATTGCACTACAAGGCTACTCCTGTCATAGGTGGGACAGAACTGGCAAAAAAGGAGGTGGGGTCCTAACCTACGTCAGATCCACATTGACAGTCTCTTGGATAATTGACCCCCCCTTGATCCCCTCTCTTGCTGAATGCATCTTCCTAACCTAGACCCTGGGCAGTGGTATGCAACTCACTATAGGTTGTGTCTGCCTTCCCCCGAAGGATGCTTACAATGTTCTCCCCTCCTTTATAGCCTCCCTCTCTGATCTCCCAAGTCACAATCTCCTCCTCTGCGGAGACTTCAATATTAAATGGTTAGACCAAAACAAAGCTCATTTGATCTTAGCCAACTTCAGCCTCACCCAACATATTTCTGATCCCACTAGATGGAATACCAAAACAGGTAACCACACACTACTGGACTGGTTTGTTTCCAGTTGCCCTCATAGAGTACAATCTGCTGAAGTGCTCTCTGATTGCTTTAGCGATCATTCCCGAAGCCTCTGTGCCTGTAGTAACAAATTCCTGAATCCTTCTCCCAAAGTCACAGTATTCAGAAACATGTCTTGCTTCGACCCATCAGCCTTCCTGGCATCCTTTGCCTGTGCTGATTGGCATCTGATCACTGCTTTGCCAGATGTGGACCAGGCCCTGGATTACTTTGTTAATATATTATATTCGATAATAAACCTGCACGCTCCCCTTACAAGACGGAGATCCAAAGGTGAAAAATCTCCATGGCTTACTAAGGACTTAAGGCATCTCTTGGTGTGACGGGACTCAGCCTGGACAACTTTCAAGAAGAGTGGTAATGCCTCTGACTGGCAAACTTTCAGACAACTACAAAATTCTTGCAAAAACAAGCTCCGCAGTGCCAAGTGTTCATATTTCTGCTCCTTGCAAACCAAAAATTTCAGTAACCCAAAAGCATTTTGGAAACATATCAATGCACTTCTTAAAGGTCACTCCTCTGTGTCCCCAAGCACCTTACAAGATGGTGGCACTACCCTTACTGATCCACAGTCAATTGCAGATGGTCTAAATCGTTTTTTTATTGACCTCTTTAGCTACACCTCACACTTTATCCTCCCCCGACATTGATCCTTCCTCCGTCTCTTGCAGGCATCCTCTCTCTCATCCAGAGTTTCACCTCAAGTTGATTACCTGCAAAGAAGTACTGCAATTGCTTCTAAAACTCAAGGAAAACAGTTCCCCATGTTTTCACTCCCTTGAACTAAGCTTCCTAAAACTAGGTACTCCTACCCTTGCTTCACCCATTTGTGCCTTGATAAACAAATTGATTATTAGTGGGAAGGTGCCAGCTAAATGGAAGGTGGCACTTGTGGTTCCGTTGCACAAAGGGGAAATGCTTACAGTCGAAAACTTTAGGCTGATTTCGAGCCTCTGCCCTCTAGCCAAAATTTGAGAATGTCTCATCTTCAACCAGCTTCAGTCCTATTTGGAATATTACCCTCTTGTTACCGACTGTCAGCATGACTTTAGAAAGAGTTATAGCACCCTCACAGCCCTTACCAAGGTGACCTCTGATGTCTTCGACTCCCTGGATAAAGGACTATTTATTGGAGCACTAAACTACAACTTCTGGGCCTGGACCTCCATTCTATATCCTGGTTCCAAAATTACCTATCTAATCACTCACAAGGAGTAAAATGTTCTGGGGCTCTCTCTCTTCATTTAGAGCCATAACGTATGGTGTTCCCCAGGGTTCCATCCTGGGACCCCTTCTGTTCACACTATTTGTAAGTGGTCTTCCAGCTTACTGCGGTGAGTCCTTGGTACAGCTCTATGCTGATGATGCTGTTCTTTACCGGTCCCACAGCGATATCCAATGGCTTACTCAGAATTTGGAATCCGACTTCCAAATACTCAAGAACTGGTTCCTTTACAGTCACATTTTTCTCAATACCAAAAAAACTAAAGTTATGTTATTTTTCAACCAGTCCTCAAAAGTTGCCTCCTCTCGTATGCTTCTCATTTGGTCCATCTAAGGAGTTACCCTCAAATCCGTTCTGCCATTTAAATACCTCAGTATCCTGCTGGACCCCTGTCTGTCCTTTGAGGCACATGTTTAACACCAAAAAGCTCAACCAGAAACTCAGATTGCTGTACCGCATTCACCCCCTTCTGTCTCTCAAGACTCCTGTCGAAAGATTGCCACCTCCTCCTTATACTTTTTTGTGGTGCCCCTCTCCTTCTCTCTGCTAAAACTTCCACTCTCTCTTGACTTAGAATACTATACCACAGGGTAGGTAGTTTTGCCCTTGGAGCGGACTCTGTCGCTATCACTACGAAGTACTTGCAGAACTTTACTGGCCTACCTATGATCATAGGTTACAATTTTCTCCCTCTGCTTTATCTACAGACTTACCTTCCTATTCTCTCCCTCCTAAGTGATTTACTGATACTTAAACCTTCTCCACGGCTACTTAGATCTTCTTTTTCTCCTTTGCTGTCCACCCAATCCCCCTGATTGGCGATAGGTAGGTGATCATTTGCCTACTCTGTCTCTACACTTGGAACTCACTTCCTTTCTCTGCTCTCTCCCCTCAACTCTCTTGCTACTTTCAAGTACTCTCTTTCAGAATATCTAGCTCATCCCAAAGCCTGTACTTGCTTTACCTAGGTGACATATCTTATGTCCGTTTTCTGGGTCACAAATTGTATATTTATTTGCAGCTTTTGTGCCAGTGTTATAGGTTGCACAGCTCTGTACATCATTCTATTGTGTACATATGCTTTATACTGTTAACTTTTGCTGTTAAATTTTGTCTGACATACTCTTTTTAATTGTTATCTTATGTATTAATTGTACCTTGACCCGGGTCGCCCCTGAAAAAGGGACTGCACTCTCAGTGGGCTTACCCGGTTAACAAATTTTAAATAAATAAATACTTTTAAACAGCTCTATTTTGTAAACTAAACAATTATGTGGCATAAGGTACATATGTGAGTGTACATGAGACTGTAATCTATCCCTATATGGCTTTATGTTACTTAATTAATCTATTTTGTGCTTATTTACTTCAAAGTCTGGGCTTGGTGTTTTCCCTACTAGCAGCCTTTCCTGCTGTTCATCATGACGTCTGGACTGTGCTTTATGTTTTGGGAGCCCACCTCCATTTCACAATGTGTGGCCCTTTCATTTATTAATATTTAAATAGTAGCCAGTCCCTAAATTCACAACCTGCCACTTTCCACCTGCCAAACTATTTATTTATATAAACTATCTGGGTTCCTGCCTTCGTGAGGAGCACACTTCTCTTCACACTTCCCTCTCGCACTAACCAGGCCAGGCCTTATCCTGCTCCACAACCACACTCGTAGTATGCATTGAGCCACTTAACAAGGGGGTTCCCCTTCTAGCGCAGTAGTGCTACTGCTACGGAGCCACGACTTAACTCTTCACCACCGCACCTTCACTAACTGCTCCTCTCCATAGCACCTTGGGACCATGCAGCTGCCGCTCTGCAACTGAATAAAAATAAACTCTGCAACACTGCTTGGAAACAAAATTAATTAAACACAGGAGGCTTACGATTTTACTTTAAAACAGATGCATTATATTCGTTTACATAGGCTGTTTTAAATAGCACAATGGCGCCACATTTACCACTGGACTACCAGGGCTACTAAACAACAAACGGCAAACAAAAGACAAGCCACTGCAGCTAATCTAATAGCCCATGGCTACTAGAAATTGCTGCACCAGTATTTCTTTACAAAAGGATGACAGGCAATATTTACAATGGCAAAATCATGTGTACTGGGAGTAAGGGGTGTAGGCAATCACTCCCCCCCCCCCCCCAGCTTTCACCTACTGGTACAATGAATGATATGCTCATAGCCTTTCTTTTATTTTACACAGGGTCTGACCTCCCACCGGGCAAGATCACTACAGCTCCAGACCTCCAACCAGGTGACCCCCTAGAAATCATAGTACCCAAATTAAAGACTGTTACAACACGTTGAAAATGAAAGCTGTGTCATACGGCCTGCAAGCCCTAGTGGATCTCATCAGCCACAAAACAGTCTACCTCCAGACAGACAAAAAGTCTGTCGTATATTACATAAGCAAGCAAAGAGGAGCACACTCTTACCCTCTCTGCACTGAGGCAATGAGAATGTGGAAGTGGTGCCTGGAGCACTCCTGCTCCAAGCAGTTTACCTGCCTGAAATACAAAATGCTCTGACAGATGAGCTCAGTCGAACATAGGCCAATCCTCACGAGTGTTCATTAGCTCCAGACGTTGAGAGATCGCTGATTGACAGGTAGAGAACACCAGATATGGACTTCTTTGTGTCACCACTCAGCGCCAAACTGCCTTGATTCTGCATCAGAAAGCCAGGACATGGCATTTTCTATCAGGATACATTCATATTGGAATGACAAAATCTTTTTCTGTATACATTTTCCCCGCACCATCTAGTGCAGAAGGTACTGCTCAAACTGGAGGCATATGGGGGCAAGTTGATTCTAATCTCCCCCTGCTGGCCTCGACAGATATGGTTTCTTCTGTTGAATGGATGGTCAGACAGCACATTGAGGATCCTTCCACTCAAGACTGACTTACTGACTCAGAGAAACATAGAAGCTGACATCAGATAAGGACCGCAAGGCCCATCCAGTCTGTCCATTTCTTTCAAACAACATGAAGTCTTGCTGTATTCTGACATATGCAGTGAGGTCCAACCTTCAAACTGCCCTGGAGATGAAAGAGTTAACTTTCCATGCCAGGCATGGAACGCTGAGCTCGAGCTCGGTTGAGACTCTTGTCTGTTGCTGTTTGAACTCAAGCCGTCAGATTCTTTACTCCACCTCACTGAACAGTCGCTCTGGAGATTTCTCCTTTGCTCGGTTCAATTTGTCGGTTAAAGTACCGGTTTTCTCGGTTTTCGACCGTATTTAAACCGCAACCTATCGGTTCAGTCTCTGTCTGTGGTATTCGTGAGTACAAGATAGGTTTACACTTGTTTTTTATTCTGTGTGGAACTTGTAAACGTGTCATCGGTTCGGTTTGAACCGATCAGGTTGTTTAAAAAAAGCTTTAATTCTACTTTTAGAGTGTGGTTACCGGTTCTTATCGGTTCTAAAAAAAATGGATTTTATTGCGTTTTTTTCCACGACCCGTAACACGGTCGGGAACCGATAAGAGTGTCTTGCCTGGCGGATTGCTAAAAAGGGTAAGTTTTTGTTTAGGACTGGCCATGTCTGAGAAACCCAAAAGAAAAACCGGGCCCACTGGGTTTCAACACTGTAGTGTGTGTGGGGAAGTCTTTGCTAAGGCTGATCCCACACCACCTGTGTTTACTGTCTGTGGGGTTTGACCACCTCGATTCAGACTGCCAGATTTGTAAAAAATTTTCCTGCAGCTACCCTAGAAAAAGAGTTGGTAGGCTCAGGGAAAAGGAGGCCAAAAAGTCCGCTGACCCGGATGGCCATCCCGGTTCGGTTCCAACCGAACCAGAAGGAGTGCCCTCTGACCAGGGCGAAACTTCTTCGGGCAAAAGGAGAACCAATTCTGAGGAGTCAGTTCCGGTTAAGAGATCAAGAAGGGATAAATCAGCCGGTGCGGATCCAAAAGTTCTTTCTCTGACTGCTGATGAAATAGCCAAAGCAATCAAAATTGTTCAGTCGCTATCCCCGGTTCCGACTGAACCGGCACCATTTGGAAGGCGCTCGGTTCGGTCGGTTCCAGATTATGATTTAGAGGAATTTTATGAACCGGAGGAGGAGGAGGAAGGAGAGTATGAGGAAAGTGAATGTGATTATGAAAGTCTGGATGTGCCCATTGACCCAGACATGTCCCCAGACAGACCTTCAGGAGTGTCTCCTCCTAGGCTTTCTGAGTCCCCCTCCCATTTCATGTTTTACAAGAAAGTGGCTGAAACCCTCCAGCTTCCTATGGAAGAAACTGTGGATGACCAGGAAGAGCCTGATTATGTTGAAATGATGGATATCCCAGAGTCCAGGAGGCTGTCTGTTCCCCTTCATAAGTCTTTTGGGAAACGGACAATAAAAATTTTAAAGACTCCTAATTCTATACCTCCTGTGGATAAGAGAATGGACAAGGGGTATACTCTTTCAGGCTCAGATACAGAGTTCCTTACCCAGCAATGCAGCCATGTTAGGGTGGTGCAGGCTGCTGCCTGTGATAAGGCAAATATACCCTTGGCTTCACACCCCCCAGATAAGGACTCTAGGAGGATTGATGCCATGGCAAAGAAACAGTACATGGCAGCATCCTTGGGACTCAGGCAGGCCAATTATATGGCCTATACAGCTAGATATCAGAAATCTAGATGGGACACTGTTGTGGCTTTAGCTAAACAGGTCCCTGGCCAGCTTGCCAAGGAGCTGGAGCAGGTAGCTGCAGATGGTATTGAGGCATCCAAGGTGCAATTTCATGCTGCAGTGGACTCCAGTGATGTTTCATCTAGAGTCATGGCTACATCTGTGGCCCTTCGTAGGATGGCTTGGCTCAGATGTACTAGCCTCTCTCAGGATACCCAGACTAAGGCCGTGGATTTTCCTGTTGTGGGTAATTCTCTGTTTGGGGAGCAAACAAAGAACTACATGAAGAAAATGGATGAATACAGGACCACCTATAGGAGTGCTCAGGCCAAGGAGAGGCAAGCCACTCCTCAGAGGCAACATCCCAGGGGCAGGGTCAGGCCTTTTCATAGGCCTTTCTACCAAGCCCAGGCCTCCTCTTCTGCTTATGCTCAGAGGGGGTTCTTTAGAGGGAGAGGCAGACGGGGTACAAGCAGGCCTGCTTCCACCCCTCAGCCTAAAGCCCCTGCCAAACAGGCACCCTGATGGGTTTGCCAGGGCCGATTCTCCACCACCTGTAGGGGGCAGGCTGGCTTACTTTGTCCAGGACTGGATGTCTGTAACATCAGACAAGTGGGTCCTGGAAGTAGTAAGCCAGGGACTGGTTCTCAGCTTCAAAAAATTTCCAAAGATGAGAACCAGATCCTTTCCACCTGCAAATCCTTCAGAGGCACTTGCCCTAGAGGCAGAGGTCTCTTCCCTCTTGGCTCTCAGAGCTATAGAAAGGGTTCCACCCCTACACAAAGGGAAAGGATTGTACTCCAGGTACTTCCTTACCCCCAAAAAGACAGGAGAATGGCGGCCCATCCTGGATCTCAGATATTTAAACAAGCACCTTTTAAAGCCAAAATTCTAAATGGTGACTCGGGGAATAATTCTACCCTCTCTAAGGCCAGGGGACTGGCTTGTCTCCCTGGACCTCAAGGATGCCTATTTCCATATTCTCATCAGAAGCTCCCATCGAAAATACCTCAGGTTCGAGCTGCCCTCAGGCCATTACCAATTCAGAGCAATGCCCTTTGGCCTAACCTCTGCTCCAAGGGTGTTCACAAAATGCCTGGCAGTAGTAGTTGCCTTCCTAAGAAGGAAAAGGATTTCCATCTTTCCATACCTGGATGACTGGCTCATAGTAGGCCAGTCCCCAGACCAAGTCAAGTTACACCTACAGATAACTCAGCAACTGCTCACTTCTCTAGGTTTCCTTCTGAATCTTTCAAAGTCAGTTCTAGAGCCTGTACAGCTCCTCACCTTCATAGGTGCAGAGCTAGATACAGTAAAGGCAAGAGCCTTCCTTCCCCTGGACAGGGCAAGGACCCTTATTACACTGGCCTCTTCATTCACCATACAGGTGTCTCGGCCAGCAAGGCATTTTCTACAGCTCCTGGGGCACATGGCTGCTTCTACAGCAGTGGTGCACGGAGCAAGATTTCAGATGAGGGACATTCAGTTCCACTTGAGAGTCTTTTGGTCTCAGAAAAAGGATCCTCTGACCAAACTGATCCCAGTGACTGAACCCTGATCCAGGCATTGCAGTGGTGGCAGGATCAGGACAATCCCAGACAGGGAGTTCCTTTGTCACTCAGTCTCACTCTCAATCCTTACTACAGATGCCTCCCTCTTGGGGTGGGAGCCCACTTGGAGACCTGACCACCCAAGGGTTGTGGTCTCTCAGGAATCTCTGCTTCACATCAGTCTGTTAGAACTCAGAGCAGTGTTTCTAGCACTTCAGACTTTTTCCAAGTCTGTTCAGAACAAAGTAGTTCAGATCAGGACAGACAATACCACCACAATGTGGTATATCAACAAGCAAGGGGGCACTCGGTCTACGGCCTTGTGCACAGAAGCAATGAAGTTATGGTCTCTGGCCTATTCCCTGAACACTTCTCTTACAGCAGTACACCTCCCAGGCAAGGACAATGTCCTGGCAGATGCTCTCAGCAGGATATCCCAGGGCCATCACGAATGGTCACTGGATCCCCTGGTTTTGAAGGTGATCTTCTCCAGATGGGGCACCCCACAGATGGATCTTTTTGCAGCCCCAGACAATCACCAACTTCCCCTCTTTTGCTGCAGGCCCCCAGTGTTGGGCTCAGTCCCCCTGGATGCCCTAGTTCTCAATTGGGAAGGGAAGTTCCTGTATGATTTTTCCCCCTTCCCTCTCCCCTTCCCTCTCCTGTTCAAGGTGCTAGTCAAAATCAGGTCTCAACCCTGCAAGGTGATTCTGATTGCTCCAGACTGGGCCAGACAGCCCTGGTACCCTCTCCTGTTGTCCTTAGCAGTCCACCTTCCCCTGTTTCTTCCCAGGAATTACAACCTGTTAACCTGTGCTCAGGGGAAGGTTTGGTATCCGAATCTCAAATCTCTCAATCTCAAAGCCTAGCTCTTGAAGAGTTAGAGTTTGCTGATTTACACCTCTCCCAAGGTGTTATGGATATCCTAAAGGCTTCTCGGAAGCCTTCCACCAGAAACATTTACAATTCCAAATGGAAAAGATCCTCCATGTGGTGCTCTGGGAAGCATATTTCTTCAGAGTCTGCTGGCCTGCCCACAGTCCTTGACTATATGGTTCATCTGAATAGCTTGGGACTCAGACCAGCTACACTAAGAGTGCATCTGGCAGCTGTCTCTGCTTTTCTTTCAGCAGGTAAGCCTTCTTCCCTTTCAGCTCATCCGATTGCTTCATACCAATCCGCCATTCAGGGACCCTGCCCCTGCTTGGGACCTTAATGTTTGCATTGCTCTGCTTATGCAACCTCCTTTTGAGCCCTTGTCCTCAGCAGAGCTTAAGTACTTGACTTGGAAAACTGTTTTCTTGGTGGCCATCACTTCTGCCAGGCGCATAAGTGAGTTACAAGCCCTGTCAGTGGAGCCTGATTTTATCTCTTTCCATAGAGATAAGGTGGTCCTCAGGACTAACAGGAAGTTTTTACCTAAGGTGGTTTCAGACTTCCACCTTAACCAGTCTATGTCTCTTCCTGTGTTCTTCACTGACCATTCCTCCTCTGGTGAGAGGAGGCTGCACAGTTTGGATGTGAAAAGGGCCCTTAGCTACTACATAGAGCGTACCAAGGGTCACAGGTTTGACTCCCTCCAACTGTTCCTCACTTATGGTGAGGTTGGTAAGGGAAAACCTGCCACTAAAAGATCCATTGCCAGGTGGATTGTCTCTTGCATTCAATTTTGCTATGAAAAACTAGGCAGGATTCCACCCTCAGGCCTGAGGGCTCACTCTACCAGAGGTACAGCTGCTTCCCTGGCTGCTGCCAGGGATATTCCTATCTTAGAGATATGTCAAGCAGCTACCTGGAAAACAGTTCACACTTTTACCAAGCATTACTCTTTGGATATCCAGGCTAGGAGTGATGCTCGGTTTGGCACAGCAGTGATTCAGAGCCTATTTCCTAGGTAGGTTCTGTCCCTCCTCCATGGAGGTACTGCTTGGTAGTCTGCATATGTCAGAATACAGCAAGACTTCATGTTGTTTGAAGAAAAAATTACTCACCTTAGTAATGTTGTTTCTTCTAATGGAGTCTTGCTGTATTCTGGCCCTGCTTCCCTCTCAGAACCTTTGTTTTTGGGATGTGGGTGGGCAGTAGCAGTGTTGGCACTCAAGAGGTGCCCCACCTTGTTATTATCACCCCTTTTCTTTGGGTGAGTGGGTGTTGTGTTTATTTCATTTTTGGGGTTTCCTGACTTGAGTCTTTGTTTTGGGACCAAAAAATCTGTTTATTATATTTAGTAGCCAGTTGGCTAGTGTAGGTTTACAGCTTCCACACAGGACACTCAGTGAGTTTAGCTTGTAAAGATCTGACGGTTTGAGTTCAAACAGCAACAGACAGAGTCTCAACCGAGCTCGAGCTCAGCTTTCCATGTCTGGCATAGAAAGTTAACTCTTTCATCTCTGGGGCAGTTCGAAGGTTGGACCTCACTGCATATGTCAGAATACAGCAAGACTCCATTAGAAGAAACAACATTACTAAGGTGAGTAATTTTTTCTTTTCTACCTTATAAATGTGCCATCGGCCTTTGCTCTGTCAATGGCCTATCTATTCATACTCATCTGTATTACTCCCTTATGCCTATCCCATGCCTGTTTGAAGCTCTGCACTGTATTCATATCCACCACTTCCTGAGGTAGGCCGTTCCATGCATCCACCACCCTTTCTGTGAAAAAGAACTTCCTCACATTACTCCTTAATCGGCCTCCCTCTAATCTCATGCTGTGTTCTCTTGTCCTGCTGTTTTTCTTATATTGAAACACGTTAGACTGTTTCACCTTGTTAATGCCCTTAAGGTGTTTGAATGTTTTGATCATATCACCTCTCTCCCTCATTTGCTGTAGGGTATACGTATTGAGCTCCGTTAATCTGTCCTCATATGTTTTCTGATGCAGTCCCTGCACCATTTTGGTTGCCCTTCTCTGGACTGCCTCAATTTGGTTAATGTCCTTATGAAGGTGCAGCCTCCAGTACTGCACGAAGTACTCCAGATGGGGCCTAACCAGTGTCTTGTAAAGAGGGACTCAGGGTCACCTAGTCCATCCCAGTCTGCACTACTTTCACTTTCAGGCCTGGCTCCTGAAGAAATAGAAGTGAAGAGATACGAGGTATCTCATAGGGTCTCTAAAATACTTTTGTCTGTCTGTAAACCTTCCACTAGGAAGACTTACACAGCCAATTGGAAAAGATTTTCCATCTAGTACTCCAAAGCCCGCATGGACCCCTTTCATTGCCCACCTGACAAGATTCTGGAGTACTTGCTGGACCTTTCTGATGCTGGCTTACAGTATACTACTATCAAGATCCACTTGTGTGCTGTTTCTGCATACCATGAGCCCGTCGGTACCCTTTACTTGACTCATCTGCCACTTTTTAAGATGTTCCTTAAGGACATTTTACACACATGGCCCACCATCTGGAGATAAGCCATGCAGTGTGAGCTAGTCTCACAGTGCCGCCTTGCGTGCAGCTTACCTCTGCTCTAGCCTTCCTGAAAAGTTCTGGCTCCCACAGGGTCCTAGCATCTCCAGCCCAGACCCATTAGTGTGAATCATTAGTTCTCAGACTCTGTCATCGTGAACCTTCCCCAAACAGTGGAAAAGATCTTGAGCCTCTCCCAAACAACCTTGGGCCTTCCCATAGAAAAGTAGCATACTTTGCACAGTACATCAGGAATAAAGTGAAACTCCTTTGGGTAGTTGGTTTTCATTTTATTCAGTTTACTGTAACCCCCTTCCCAGGCCAGCCTACTTGCTCTGCTATTTTAGCTCTCAAACCATTGTTACCCCTTGTTACAATGCCTTCATGGTCAGACTGCATTCTATGTTTGTTTCCCCTCTATCTGGAATAACATTCCTACTCAACTTTGCCTCTCCCCCACTTACCCTGCTCTTAAGCAACTTCTCAGGGATACTTTTGATACCCCTCTGCTTAACTGTTGTATTTGGGCTGTTTTGCTGCCAGTCTAATTGGTCAGTTGTTACCTCTCATTATTTTTCATGTTTCCTATGTGTTTGCACTATTATTTATTTTGTATTGCTTGACTGTTTAGCAGTTAAGTTTTGAACTGTATTCACGCCCTACCCCTCCTCGCGTACATCTGAAGTGTGCCTTTCTTGATGACCGATTTGTAAATAAGTACATAAATTCACCTACTGTTGTCCTCTTTCAGTTTGCCTCATCCCTTTACACAAACTATCTAAAACTCAAAGTTTAAATATAGTACTTTTTCAGACTTGCGTGAGCCTCCCCTAGAACAGGTTGGGGCCTTCCCAGGGAGGCTGGCCTCACCATTTGAGAAAACATGGTATGATTCACCTTCAAAATTAATTGGCAAGCACAGGATGCAGCGACAGCTAGAGACCAAATAGCCGGCCTGTACCTGACCCAACTGGTCACACAGCTCACCAGACAAAACTACTGTACAGGAACCAGCATCCTTATTGACTGGCTACTCTCCTCCTGTCCTGAACATATCGCAGAGGTAACAGTCCTACCTGACACCATCAGTGACCACTCCCTTGTGCTACTTACCTGGACTAACAATTTCACCAAGAGTAAGCCTAAGATCACCAGGAACAGATCATTAAGGCCTGGTCAACGAGACTTCTTCAGGCACTATCTAAAAGGGATTGACTGGTCCCCACTGGATAGAATCAAGGACGGAAACCAAGCACTGGTTTACTTCTGCAGTATCTTCACTAAAGCCTGCGACATCTTTGCTCCTTACAAAACAAAGAAAGCCAGAGGAATCCCTAACCCCTGGCTGTCTAGCCCTCTAATTGAACACATGCGACTCAGAGATCACCTGTGGCATAGGGCCAAAGCCACCAGCAAACTAGCTGACTCCCAAGCATATAGGACAGCTAGAAATACCTGCACAAAACTCATACGTCTGGCGAAAGCAACTTACTACAATGACCTCCTTAGGAAAGACCTGGGGTAGAGGGAGTAAGGGAGTTCTGGGACTCTGTAAAATCTCTCACGGGTAGAGCCTCAAGGGCCCCACCGGACCTTATAGTTACCACCTCTGGCACATTGCAAGACCCAAAGGAAATTGCTGATGCTTTTAATATTGCATTCACGGACCTCAGCAATGTGTTGCCACCTGAATACCTGAATCACACCCTTGCAGGCCAGCAGCACAACCTCAACACTCCATCACCACAGGATAATGTTACCCCACCATTCTACTTCAGGCAAGTCTCCCCAGGTGAGACCATCAAATATATCAAATGGGTCCTTGGTAAGACCAGGATGGGAAGTGACATGATCGTTATGAAGATGGTAGCACTCACATTAAACGAACTTGTGGCACAGCTCACCAAGGTATTCAATGACTCTATGAGATCTGGCATCTTCCCTGACAGGTGGAAAGAGGCTCTAGTCACACCTGTTTTCAATCAATCAATCAATCAAAATCTTTATTTATTCAGGTGAACATCATTGAGCGTAGCTCATTTACAAGATGGACCTGAGTGGTCATACAAAGAAGGATACAAGTTTATTACAAAGACATGAGAATAGCATAAACATTAGTACAATCAATAAATAAGAAATATATACAAAATTTACAGATATACAAGGCACAGTAACAAAAACCTAACCTGTAAAAATTAAGAGGATAATTGATATAGGAGGGGTAATGATCAAATAGTAGGGCTTCTACAGGCTTTTATGAAATGTGATAATTGACTGGGTAGAAGAGGAAATTCAACATAGTGGATTACAGAAGGGAGGGGTATAGGTTCGGTTGGGGACTAGGCCTTATGGAAGCAATTGCACAGCTCTGGAAATAGGGTGGTATATAATTTTTTGAAGGATCATAAGGGTAAGAGGGTATTCAGAGTCATAGATTTTGGAGGAGTTCCAGACAAATGCTAGGAATAGCTGATAGCAGCCTCCCAAACCGGGTGCAGGTATTGGGAATCTTTAGCATAATGAGCTTATTAATCCTTAAGGTGTATGGCCTGGATGTGATACGGGTGAAACAGTCTGAGATATAGGAGGGGAGTTTGCCTGATAAAGCTTTAAAAATCCAGATTGCAGCATTCTTTTTTCTTCTGTGTTGTAGGGATGTCCAATTGACTGCCTTGTAAAGGGAGCAATGATGGGTGCTGGAGGGAAGGTCTGTAATAAATCTGATGGATCTGTGATACAGGGTGTCCAGCTTATTTAAGAGGGAGAGTGAGCAATGGCCGTAGAGAAAGTCAGCATAGTCAATGAGGGATAGGAATGATGCCTGGATTAATCTTTGTTTGGAGTCTCTGGTAAGGTAATGCTTTATTCTGTAAAATAGGCCAAGCCTTTGTCTCAACTTTTTTAATAGCTCTTCAATGTGGACAGAGTAATCAAGCTTATCATCAATCCAGACTCCAAGATATTTGAATTTATCCACAAATTCCAGCTTTTCTCCAAATAAGGTGGATAATTGTGGGATGATGAATGAAGGGGTAGTGGAAGAGCAATTCTTTGTAGCAAAGAACATAGCTTTTGGTTTTTTGGCATTTAGAAGTAATTTTTTTCCCAATAGGTTGTGTTGCAGGATGGAGAATTCTGACTGTAATAGTTCACAGGCTTTTGATGGTGAGGGATTGCTGACATATAATACAGTATCATCAGCAAACAGGTGAATGTTAGATTGAGAGAGGTTGGAGTCAATATTATTAATATAAATGGCAAAGAGGATGGGGCCCAGGATAGAGCCTTGCGGTACACCTCTTAGCAGTGGTTTAGAGGTAGATAGATAATTTTCATTTTTTACCAATTGTAACCTTCCAGAGAGATAGCACCTAAACCAATTGAGGGAGAGTGAATCAAGGCCTACAGAGCTAAGAGAGGAGATTAATGATTCATGATCCACTGTATCAAATGCTTTACTCAAATCCAGGAACACAGCACAGATACTATTCTTTTATCCAAGGCAGTCTGCCAATCGTTAGTGACTTTTGCTAGGGCAGAGATGGTGCTATGCATTGATCTAAACCAGATTGTGCTGGATTTAGCAGGTTGTTGGTGTCCAGATAGGCCCTTAACTGCGAGTTTACTAGTTTTTCAAGCATCTTGGATAATACCGGAAGATGGAAACGGGCCTATAATTGTTAAGGTCCATGGGATCACCTGATTTAAGTAGTGGAACTACTTGAGCTGTTTTCCATATAGAGGATGGAACCAGTAGCTAGGAAAGATTGAAGAGGTGAGTGAGGGGGCAGATAAGGCATGCAGTGCCACTTTAAGAAAGTAGGGATCCAGGAGTCTGCACCTGCACTCTTAGATGTATCTAAATTGGATAGGAGGTCTTCCACTTCTTTTAGGATATTGGTTCGAAGGAGAATGTTGAAGCAGCCTTTTGTCCCACAGTGGATTGAAGGTTTAATGATGATCTCAAGAGATTTGCAGGTGAAGAGTCAAATGCTAGGCCAGCTGTAGTGAAATGGTCATTGAAGGCATTTAAGATTCCTTGCTTGTCAGTGATTTCTACATCACTTAGGAGCAGTTTGGAGGGTAAGGCAGGGGTAGAATTTTGGCCTAGAATTCCCTTGATAGTACCCCAGAATCTGGATGGGTTAGTATAGGATGCATCCAATTCAGTTCTATAGAAGGCAGCTTTGGCATTTCTTATTTGATTTGTGCATGAGTTTCTTGCTTTTCTGAATTGAAGCCAATCTCTGGTATCCTTTGTTTTTCTTGCCTTTTTCCAGAGTTTGTCTCTGGCTAACAAAGCTGATTTAAGGTCAGCAGTGAACCAACGACAAGATTTTACTTTTGTTCTGACACTGGTGATTGGTGCATGTATATTGAGAGCATTAGTGATAATATCCTTTAAGATCTGAGAGCTGTCTCAACTGAGGTTGTAAGGTAGAAATCTTGCCAATATGTAGTATTGCACAGATCATGGAGATATCCTGAGATGTTGAAATTCTTTTTTGACCTTTTATGGAGAAATTTTGCAGGATTGGATGGCTTGAGTGTAGATCTTATGCCAGCTATAGGACAATGATCACTTACGTCACTGGGTAGCACTCCAGCATGAGAATATAAGTGAGGCTTGTTCACCATCATGATATCCAGGAGTGAACTGTTGGCAGTGTTTTTTAGGTTAATCCTTGTTGGATCTTTGATTAATTGAGTGAATCCATAGGTGTCACAGAAGGTTACTAGAGGTGTAGATGCATTAGATAACCAATTTAAATTCAAATTTTTTAAATCAGGAGACAGAGCTAATCTGGCAAACTTCCGGCCCATCTCGATTTTACCCCCCCAAGCACTTGAAAGAGTGGCCTCAGAACAACTAACTGAGTACCTAGAAAAGCAAAGCCTTCTCTGCTTGCAACAACATGGATTCCGTCAAAACCACTCCACCGTCACCGTGCTAGTAGAGTACACCACTCAGCTTTATGGGGCCCTGGACAAAGGGATGGCAGTGGGGTCTATCTTCATAGACCTCACCAAGGCCTTTGACACAGTCAATCACCAACTGCTACTGAAATGTCTCCTCTCTACAGGATTGTCAATGGACTGTGTGGTCTGGTTCCATAGTTACCTCACCCATAGATCTCAATGGGTCAGGATCAGCAATATAATCTCTGAGCCCAAGGAAGTAAACCTAGGGGTCCTGCAAGGTTCTATTCTCAGTCCTCTTTTATTTAGCCTCTTCATAAATGACATGCCTTCCACCTGTCCTGCACACTCCGTACTGTGTGCAGACGACGCTGTTATCTCCGTCCCAGGGAAAGACCTGGGATCAGTTAGCTCTGAGCTTCAGCTCAATTTTGGTGCATTGGAATCCTGGTTCACCAGAAATAAAGTACTACTCAACTACAAAAAGACAAACAGCATGCTCTTCAGCACCCCGCAGAGCAAGATTAGAGGGTCCTCACTGCATATACTTAGTAGCGAAGGAGAAGTACTAGACCAAGTCAGCACATTCAAGTACTTAGGGATTCACCTTGATGATACCCTCACCTTCACTGCCCATGCTGAGCAACTGGTAAAGTCCACCAACATGAAGCTTGGTATCTCGTATAGACACTGCACCTCAATGACACCGGCTGCCCTGAAACTTGTTACGTGCAGTTCATTTCTCTCATCTGTGGATTATGGCCTTGTCATATATGGGGGAGGCACAGACACAGCGCTTAAAAGGGTCAAAACCATCCTCAACTAGGCCTGCCGCCTGGTCCTGGGAGTACAAAAAATGACTCACTCTTGTAACCTATACAAGGAAACTGGCTGGCTCCTACTCCACCACAGACTCCAATACCAGGCCTGCCTCCTTGCCTAAAAGTCCCTGATGGGGTCTATGCCTAGTGCTACTTCAGCCCTCTTTGATCCTGCACAACCATCTAAATGCACAAGGAGTACCTCCAGGGCTGTCCTAACTGTTCCCTTCAAACGAACCACCCTTGGCCAAAGATCCCTCTCCTATTGTGGGCCTAAATGGTTCAATGATCTGCCTGCAGACCTTGCTGACTCCCCCAGACTTGGCCACTTTAAAAATGGGCTTTGATCTCTTCTTGCCAGCAAATCTGACTGCCAGTGTTTCTGTTAACCCACAGCCTCTAACAGCCATTCTCGCACCCGTCAAACACTACCCTCTCTCACTCCCACCCTCCTGTTCCACAACTGCCTACCTCCCCCACCTCCCACCACCTACTACTCCCTTGACAAAGCCTCACCTTGGCTGCTAAAACTGCATTTCTGCAGACTGGGAGTGCCCTGTCTGAACTGTAACATGATTGTTAAACACTGTACTGCACTTAATTAGTGCTGCATTAATATGTTTCTCTGCAAGTGTGGTCCTGTTTCTCCTCACTTGGTGTACCCTGCTTAATGCTGTAACTGCACACTAATACCACTTGTTAGTTGATGTCTTTCTGTTCTGCAATGTTTCATCACCTGTAAATGTCTTGTATTCCTTGTTGACTTGGAGACTTTGTAAACGAGCCCCCAGCTCAAAGGCATTAATCCGAATTTGAAATAAATAAATAAATAAAAATCAATGGTGAGGTTATTCCCAGAAGATCAAGAATTACAGTGAGTATGCAATTTTCATTTCAAACAACATGAAGTCTTGCTGTATTCTAACAATATGCAGTTAGCCCCAGCACTTGAACTGCCCCGGAGAGGAAAGAGTTAACTCTATGCAGAAGCATAGAACGTTGAGCTCGAGCTCGGTTTTCAAACCTCTGTCTCTGGTACTTACCAGTGTAACCGTCAGATTCTTTACTACACCTAACAGTGAGGGTCGCTCCAGAGATTTCTCCTCTGCTCGGTTCGGTAGAGTTTGAATCAGCGTTCGGTTTTTCTAACCGTTTTATTATTTTCAGATTTCCAGCCTCTGTCTATGGTATAGGTAGTGTGGTAGATAGGTGGTGACTTGTGTTTTATTTAAATTCTATGGAAATTGTTTTGTCTCGGTTTCTCATCAGTTGGTCCAGTTAGGAACTGACTTTTTTGCTTGTTTTTGTTTGTTTTTATTTTCTCTGGGATGTAGTGTGGTGCTCCGGTGCTGATCGGCTTCAAAAGAACCAGACTTTTTCTGGTTCTTTTACAGAACCCGTAACACGGTTTGTAACCGATCGGTTGGTTATTACCTGGCTTAAAAAACTTTTAAGGGGAATTGTTTAGGTTGGTCATGTATGAGAAACCCAAGGAAAAAATGGTCCCACTGGGTTTCAACACTGTACTGAGTGTGGGGAGGCCTTTGCCAAGGCTGACCCCCACCTCATCTGTGTTTATTGTCTGGGGTTTGACCACCTCAAAACAGACTGCCAGATTTGTAAAAACTTCCCTAAAGCCACTCTGGAAAAAAGGTTGAGTAGGCTGAAGGAAAGGGAGGCCGAGAAGACAGTAGATCCAGATGGCCAGCCCGGTTCAGTTGTGGCCGAACCTGAGGAAGTGCCTACTGACCTAGGCGATACCTCCTAGGGCAAGAGGAGGTCCAACTCCGAGGGGTCGTTTCCGTCAAAAAGAAAGCGTAAGTCAGCCAGTTCGGATCCAGCACCGCATACTTCAACCACTGACGAGCTAGCCAAAGCGATTAGTATAGTTCAATCACTTCGCCTGGTTCCATCCAAACCGGTACCGCCGGTTAGGTGGTCGGTTCGGTCGGATCTGACTCCATCGGATTACGATCCAGATGCTTTTTATGAGGAGTGGGAGGGAGATGAAGAATATCCCGATGATGAAGACGAAGATAACTACTTTGAAGGTCTGTATGTGCCCATTGAACCGGACATCTCCCCAGACAGACCCTCCAGTGTCTCCCCTCCCAGGCTTTCCAAGTCCCCTTCACACTTCTTGTTTTACAAGAAGGTGGCTGAAACCCTCCAGCTCCCAATGGTTGAAGCTGCTGAGGAGGAGGAAGGGCCTGATTTTGTAGAGATGATGGACATCCCAGAGTCCAAAAGATTGTCTGTCCCTCTTTACAAGTCCTTGGGGAAACAAAGATTTTACAGACACCTAACTCCTTACCTCCTGTGGATAAGAGAATGGACAGGAGGATTATGCTATCAGGCTCAGGTATGGAGTTTTTATACAGTCATTGCAGCCATGTTGGGGTAGTGCAGGCTGCAGCCAGTGACAGGGCTAACATTCCTTTGGCTTCACACCCCCCAGACAATGACTCCAGGAAAATCGATGCCATGGCCAAAAAACAGTATTTGGCATCTTCTTTGGGACTCAGACAGGCTAACGATATGGCTTACACAGCCAGGTACCAGAAGTCCAGGTGGCATATGGGTCTGGAACTGGCTAAACAGGCCTCCCCCCAGCTAGCCAAAGAGCTGGAGGAGGTGGCTGCTGATGGAACTGAGGTATCCAAAGTGCAATTTCATGCTGCTGTGGACTCCCAATGATGTGGCATCAAGAGCCATGGCTACATCTGTGTCTCTCAGGAGGCATGCTTGGCTTAGATGTACTAGCCTTTCACAGGATACCCAGGCCAAGGCTATGGATTTCCCTTTAGAAGAAACAACATTACTATGGTGAGTAATTTTATATTTTGGTCTCTCAGTGCTCTTCCTAGGTGGTTAAGTTGTCCAACCCATAAGTAGTCCCTGACTTCCAATGATTGCTCCCTCCAGGTATTTCACCAGGTGACATCCCCTGGATGGCTCCACTAGGTAGTGCCCCAGATTAATTGACAAGCTGCCTGTAACAGGTCTGCATGGAGTCAGTGACAATGACCTGCGCTCAGCAGATAGATCCCTTCTGTACATCCCGAAATGCAACAACACTAAAGGCTCTAGAGCCTTTGCCCACCACACCCCTCAGCAATGGAACTCACTCACACTAGATGTCCGTCTAGCACCCACACACAAGCCTTTTAAAAATGTTCCACCGGCACCTTATCTCAACCAGCCAATGCACCTGCTTTAAACCTGCTTAGTACTTGTTTCTCCTGCCTGTCTTGAAGCACTTAACAGGCTTCTGCCAATATACCCAAACAATATAACCATTTCCTGCCCTGCTCTCCTGACTCTGCTTAATGTTTCTAGTGTGTTTCCCAGCAGTCGTTTGATCTTTTACTGCTTTGCTCACTAGCCAAATTGCTCTGTCCTGAGGCTACGACTGGAACTACTGCTCTGTTCCCTACTCTCAACACCTTGCATTTTGCTGCACAACCAATGTATACCACCTTGTTTTGCATCCTGATATCTGCTGTTTGTTATACCCTAATGTTTGCAACACCTTGTTTATGTAACCTGATGTTTATTATACCTGTAATGTTTACCTTGTAACCTCCCGGATGGTGCCAGAAAATAGTCATCTCTTTGGCTAGTGCACCTACCCGGTTAATAAAAACTAAATAAATAAAAAGAGGCAGCCATACAACTGACGGCTGATTGTATAGAGACCTCCTTCCTTGTCCGATCACAGTGGAGTTCCTAACTGCATAGGAAAGGGTTACAGCTTCCTTTGAATATAACTTGGGTAGTCAGATGGAAGGGACTGGTGGAAAATCATTGCACAACAATTTTGTGACAGCCTCTGCAACTGTACGTTGCGCTACAGCTTTTTAAATTTGTAGTCTCCACTTTACTTTTTCCAGTAGGCTTTTCTACTCAATAGCACTTTAATTAGGAAGATTTAATATCCAGCAATTTATTATTTATAAAATGTATACTGCACAGAAGTAATGAGGAGACATTTATCTCCCAGCCACCACTTAAGTATGGATTACTGCACCTGTTTGACTGTAACTTAGATCTGAATTTGAATGACATTGTTACAGTAATACCTCTATTGTTCAAACTGCAGTGACTCCAGATGACTATCAGCCCCCCGGATTTAAGGAAGACAATGCTACAAGTAGCCTAACGTTTGAAGGGGACCCCGTCCACCTGAAAGTGGGGTCAGTCACCACTGGGTTCCATAGCATGAAGATAAAGGTGACAACAGAGAGTGAAAGGGTGACAACCCTGGGAGAAGAGGTGGTGCAGGAGACGAGCACTGAGATCTCACATCAGGGGCTTGACTGTGATGATGAAGAAGAGGAGGAAGAATACATGAATGTAAGGAACAGCCATACTGAATGGGTAACATCACATCGAAGCAAACCCTAATACACAGCTGAGAGTATAAAATACCTTACCTGTACTAGTTGGCAAAAATGGTTTGTTATTTTTTGAGCTATTTAAGATTCCTACAGCATTCAGATACACCAAAACACCTATAATAGGTCCAAGCTGAGTTAGCATCTTGACTCAGGTTTTCTGATACTTGACTAACAGAGGAAGAGCACACCACAAAGATGAGGTGGTTATTCTCCTTGGGGAGGGTATTTCGACACCCCTGGTTGCCAGAGCAGTAAAACTGCTGTTAGTTATGAGTGGAATTTAGATCAGTTAAGAATCCAGCCACTCACCTGACTCTCCTGGCTGTAGGGCTGTATGTTTCCATCAGACAGGAGTGGGGACAAGAAAATGGAGGGTATTGAGATGGGGAAAACAATTCCCACAAAATGTAAACAACAAAATTCCATTTATTATTCGTTTGTACAGAATTTTCCTGTCGGTTACTGTTTCTTTCTTTTTTTAATCTTATTTTGCTTCTGCAGCTTGTATGCCTTCCAACAGTACCTCCTGGCACCATCACTGACCTCATGGATTGCCTGGTTACTACCACTTACCCAGGTTGTCTGCCATGTCTGTTATGCGTGAGCCTACTGGAGGGGGGTGCCGGCATTAATCCCTGGATGTTTTTTTTTTTCCCCTTTGGTTTGTTTTGAGGGTGCCAACATTTAGTGATGTGCACACATGTGCATGGTAGAGCATACCTGCATGATGTTTGGCAGCAGTCAAATCCCCTGCAAAGTGCACTCCTTGTGCTACCACCTGGCTTCTGCCATGTGGGAGTTAAGTGGCAGGATGCAGTGTCCCTCACCCCGAAGGAGGAGAGCTGTCTCTGAGACTGTCGATCCTGCCTGGCCCCCTACCCCCCTTCCCTCAAGCTAACCCGAGTTTCTTCCCGAGCCTGGGTCAGTGGCAGTAGCATAACTACTGCAATACCAGGCCGGCTATTGTTTCATCTTAGACACTTTGTTCAGTCAAGAGCTTTTTCCTGTAAAGGTCTGTCTTGTCTACCTGCCAATAAGGCAACAATATTGTAATTCTTACATAATAAATCTTTGAGGCTATCTGTTTTAGCAAACCACACCTATGGAACATGAACCATCAGGCTCTAGGATCGCACAGAAAACTTTTTCAAGCAGTACTACTAGGGGCCACCCATGACAACATCTGACGTTGGCATCCCTACATAAGTGTGGGTGGCCCAACCCTCCTCAGTTCCATGCTGGAGATCATGCTCAGAGGACCTCCTTATAGGGAACCAAGAGAGGGACTATGGTACTGTCTATCAGAAGAGGCAGAAGCATCAGCAAAGCCCTTGAGAAAAAAAAGGGCAATACTGAAAAAGCTCTAATATCCCTGAAGGAACACGTTCAGAAGGACTTCCTCTAGGAAGCCATGAAAGACAATATTTCTGCCTGACAGCTGAGGCAGATAATGGCAGAGATGCCCTTAAAAGAAAAGGGGCAGAACTGGAATGCCTGTAATGCCCCGAGAGGAACATGCTTAGAGGGCCTCACTCCGTGAAACCCGGAGAAAAATTGAGGTGCCAGCTGACAGATGCAGTGGGAAACACCCTGTAGGCTTTCCCAAAAGAAAGGCCAAACAGACCAGCAGGAGTGAGATGTAAAACAGGAAGTAGACTGTCCTGTAGAGAGTGAGATGTAAAACAGAAGGTAGACTGTCCTGTAGAGAAAGAGAGAGACAGACAGGAACACGGAAGCCCAAAGGCCAAGGAGGATGGAGGATGGGTCAGCATGGCTTGCTGAAAGACATTCTCTCAAAGATCTGCTGTTACAGTAAGTTCTTACGTAACTGTACTTTCAAACAACATGAAGTCTTGCTGTATTCTGACTATTGCAGTTAGGTCCTGCCTTTCAACTGCCCTGGACAACGAAGAGTTAACTTTCCATGGCCAGCATGGAACGTTCAGCGCGAGCTCGGTTGAAACCCCTGTCTGCTGTTGTTTAAACTCCAACCGTCAGATTCTTTACTCCGCCTCACTGAACAGTCGCTCCGGAGATTTCTCCTTTGCTCGGTTCGAAGAAGTCGGTCGATTTCTACCGAATTTCTGCTACCGAATCTGTCGGTTTAAGTCTCTGTCTGTGGTACCGTGAGTACTAGATAGGTTTAACATTTAGTTTCTGTGTCGAACTTGTAAATTTGGGATCGGTTCGGTTTGAACTGATCAGATTGGTCTTAAAAAAGTTTTGAATTTATTAGAGTGTGGTAACCGGTCCGTATCGGTTCTGAACAAAACGGATTTAATTAGGTTTTCTTCAAAGACCCGTAACACGGTCAGGAACCGATAGGGGTGTCTTGCCTGGCGGATTGCTGAAAAAAAGGGTAAGTTTTGGATAGGATTGGCCATGTCTGAGAAACCCAAGAAAAAAACGGGCCTACTGGGTTTCAACACTGCAGTGTGTCTGGGGAAGCCTTTGCTAAGGCTGATTCCCACACCACCTGTGTTTATTGTCTGGGGTTTGACCACCTCGATTCAGACTGCCAAATTAGTAAAAGTTGTCCCAAAGCTACCCTGGATAAGAGAGTAGGTAGACTGAGGGAAAGGGAGGCCAAGAAGTCCACTGACCCGGATGGCCAGCCCTATTCGGTTCCGACCGAACCAGAAGGAGTGCCCTCTGACCAGGGCGAAACTTCTTCGGGCAAAAGGAGAGCTGATTCTGAGAAGTCGGTTCCGGTTAAAAGAAAGAGAAGAGAAAAATCATCCGGTTCGGATCCACAAATTCTTTCTCTGACTGCTGATGAAATAGCCAAAGTGATAAGGATCGTTCAATCGCTAACTTTGGTTCCGGCCGAACCGGCACCATCTGTCAGGGGCTCGGTTCGGTTGGTTCCCCCGGTTCCGGATTATACTTTAGAAGAATTTTATGAACCGGAGGAGGAGGAGGGAGAGTATGAGGATAATGATGATGATGGTGATTATGAAAGTCTGGATGTGCCTATTGACCTGGACATCTCCCTAGACAGACCTTCAGGTGTTTCTCCTCCTAGGCTTTCTGAGTCCCCTTCTCACTTTATGTTTTACAAGATAGTGTCTGAAACCCTCCAACTTCCAATGGAAGAAGCAGTGGAGGATCAGGAGAGCCTGATTTTGTCGAAATGATGGACATCCCAGAGTCCAGGAGATTGTCTATTCCCCTCCATTAATCTTTTGGGAAACAGACATTTAAAATTCTAAAGACTCCTAACTCCATACCTCCTGTGGACAGACGAATGGACAAGAGGTATACCCTTTCAGGCTCGGACACAGAGTTCCTTTCTCAGCAATGCAGCCATGTTGGGGTAGTGCAGGCTGCTGCCTGTGATAAGGCAAATATTCCCTTGGCATCACACCCCCCAGATAAGGACTCCAGGAGGATTGATGCCATGGCAAAGAAACAGTACATGGCAGCATCTTTGGGACTCAGGCAGGCTAACTGTATGGCCTTCACAGCTAGATACCAGAAGTCCAGGTGGGACACTGTGCTGGCTCTGGCTAAACAGGCCCCTGACCAGCTTGCCAAGGAGCTGCAGCAGGTGGCTGTGGATGGGATTGAGGCATCCACGGTGCAATTTCATGCTGCTGTGGACTCCAATGATGTTTCATCTAGAGTCATGGCTACATCTGTGGCCCTTTGGAGGATGGCTTGGCTCAGATGTACTAGCCTATCACAGGATACCCAGGCTAAGGCCATGGATGTCCCTGTCATTGGTAATTCTCTGTTTGGGGAGCAGACAGAGAATTACATGAAAAAGATGGACGAGTACAGGACCACCTGCAGGAGTGCTCAGGTCAAAGAAAGGCAAGCCACTCCTCAGAGACAGCACTCCAGGGGCAGGGGCAGGCCCTTTCAAATGCCTTTTTACCAAGCCCAGGCCTCCTCTTCTGCTTATGCTCAGAGGGGGTTCTTCAGAGGGAGAGGCAGACGGGGAATGAGCAGGCCTGCTTCCACCCTGCAGCCTAAAGCCCCTGCTAAGCAGACACCCTGATGGGTCTGCCCGGGCCGATTCTCCACTACCTGTAGGGGGCAGGCTGGCTTACTTTGTCCAGGACTGGAAGTCTCTGACATCAGACAAGTGGGTCCTGGAAGCAGTAAGCCAAGGACTGGTTCTCAGCTTCAAAAAATTTCCCAAGATGAGAACCATATCCTTTCCACCTGCAAATCCATCAGAGACCCTTGCCCTGGAGGCAGAGGTTTCTTCCCTCCTGGCTCTCAGAGCCATGGAAAGGGTTCCAACCCTACATAAGGGCAAAGGATTGTACTCCAGGTACTTCCTAACCCCCCAAAAAACAGGAGGATGGCGGCCTATCCTGGATCTAAGATATCTGAACAAGCACCTTTTAAAACCAAAGTTCAAAATGGTGACTGTAGGAATAATTCTGCCCTCTCCAAGGCCAGGGGACTGGCTAGCCTCCCTGGATTTCAAAGATGCCTATTTTCACATTCCCATCAGGTGCTCCCACAGAAAGTACCTCAGGTTCGAGTTGCCCTCAGGCCACTTTCAAACAACATGAAGTCTTGCTGTATTCTGACCATTGCAGTTAGGTCCTTCCTTTCAACTGCCCCGGAGAACAAAGAATTAATTTTCCATGGCCAGCATGGAATGTTCAGCACGAGCTCGGTTGAAGCCTCTATCTGCTGTTGTTTAAACTCCAACCATCAGATTCTTTACTCCGCCTCACTGAACAGTCGCTCCGGAGATTTCTCCTTTGCTTGGTTCAAAAAAAGTTGGTTAAAGTGTCGTTTTTTCGTTCAGTTTCTACCGAATTTCTGCTACTGAACCTGTCGGTTTAAGTCCCTGTCTGTGGTACCGTGAGTACTAGATAGGTTTTGCATTTAGTTTCTGTGTGGAACTTGTAAACATTGGATCGGTTTGGTTTGAACCGATCAGATTGGCTTTAAAAAACGTTTGAATCTATTAGAGTGTGGTAACCGGTCCGTATCAGTTCTAAAAAAAACGGATTTAATTACGTTTTTTTTCCAAGACCCGTAACACGGTCAGGAACTGATAGGGGTGTCTTGCCTGGTGGATTGCCGAAAAAAGGGTAAGTTTTGGATAGGATTGGCCATGTCTGAGAAACCCAAGAAAAAAACCAGGTCCACTGGTTTCAACATCTAGTGTGGGAAGCCTTGCTAAGGCTGATCCCCACACCACCTGGTTTATTGTCTGGGGTTTGACCACCTCGATTCAGACTGCCAATTTGTAAAGTTTTCCCAAAGCTACCCTGGATAAGAGAGTAGGTAGACTGAGGGAAAGGGAGGCCGACTAGTCCGCTGACCCAGATGGCCAGTCCAGTTCGGTTCCAACCGAACCGGAAGGAGTGCCCTCTGACCAGGGTGAAACTTCTTTGGGCAAAAGGAGAGCTGATTCTGAGGAGTTGGTTCCGGTTAAAAGAAAGAGAAGGGAAAAATCATGCGGTTCGGATCCACAAATTCTGTCTCTGACCGCTGATGAAATAGCCAAAGCGATAAGGATAGTTCAGTCGTTAACTTCGGTTGCGGCCGAACCGGCACCATCTGTCAGGGGTTTGGTTCGGTAGGTTCCCCCGGTTCTGAATTATACTTTAGAAGAATTTTATGAACTGGAGGAGGAGGAGGAGGGGGGAGAGTATGAGGTTAATGACGATGATGGTGATTATGAAAGTCTGGATGTGCCAATTGACCTGGACATCTCCCCAGACAGACCTTCAGGTGTTTCTCCTCCTAGGCTTTCTGAGTCCCCTTCCCACTTTACGTTTTACAAGAAAGTGGCTGAAACCCTCCAGCTTCTAATGGAAGAAGCAGTAGAGGATCAGGAGGAGCCTGATTTTGTTGAGATGATGGACGTCACAGAGTCCAGGAGATTGTCTATTCCCCTCCATAAATCTTTTGGGAAACAGACATTTAAAATTCTAAAGACTCCTAATTCCATACTTCCTGTGGACAGAAGAATGGACAAGAGGTATACCCTTTCAGGCTCGGACACAGAGTTCCTTTCCCAGCAATGCAGCCATGTTGGAGTAGTGCAGGCTGCTGCCTGTGATAAGGCAAATATTCCCTTGGCTTCACACCCCCCAGATAAGGACTCCAGGAGGACTGATGCCATGGCAAAAAAGCAGTACATGGTAGCATCTTTGGGACTCAGGCAAGCTAACTATATGGCCTACACTGCTAGATACCAGAAGTCCAGGTGGGACACTGTGCTGGCTCTGGCTAAACAGGCCCCTGACCAGTTTGCCAAGGAGCTGGAGCAGGTGGCTGCAGATGGGACTGAGGCATCCAAGGTGCAGTTTCATGCTGCTGTGGACTCCAATGATGTTTCATCTAGAGTCATGGCTACATCTGTGGTCTTCGAGATGATGGCTTGGCTCAGATGTACTAGCCTATCACAGGATACCCAGGCTAAGGCCATGGATTTCCTGTCATTGGTAATTCTCTGTTTAGGAGCAGACAGAGAACTACATGAAGAAGATGGACAAGTACAGGACCACCTACAGGAGTGCTCAGGCCAAAGAAAGGCAAGCCACTCCTCAGAGACAGCATTCCAGGGCAGGCCCTTCAAAGGCCCTTTACCAAGCCCAGGCCTCCTCTTCTGCTTATGCTCAGAGGGGTTTCTTGAGGGAGAGGCAGACGGGAATGAGCAGGCCTGCTTCCACCCTCAGCCTAAAGCCCCTGCCACAGACACCTGATGGGTCTGCCCGGCCGATTCTCCAATACCTGGGGCAGGCTGGCTTACTTTGTCCAGGACTGGAAGTCTTTGACATAAGACAAGTGGGTCCTGGAAGTAGTAAGCCAGGGACTGGTTCTTAGCTTCAAAAAATTTCCCAAGATGAGAACCAGATCCTTTCCACCTGCAAATCCATGAGAGACCCTTGCCCTAGAGGCAGAGGTCTCTTCCCTCCTGGCTCTCAGAGCCATAGAAAGGGTTTCTACCCTATACAGGGGCAAAGGATTATACTCCAGGTACTTCCTAACCCCAAAAAAGACAGGAGAATGGCAGCCCATCCTGGATCTAAGATATCTGAACAAGCACCTTTAAAACCAAAATTCAAAATAGTGACTCTGGGAATAATTCTGCCTCTCTAAGGCCAGGGGACTGGCTAGCCTCCTGGACCTCAAAGATGCCTATTTTCACATTCCCATCAGGTGCTCCCACAGAAAGTACCTCAGGTCTGAGCTGCCCTCAGGCCACTGTCAATTCAGAGCAATGCCCTTGGCTCAACATCAGCCCCAAGGGTGTTCACAAAGTGCCTGGCAGTAGTGGTTGCTTTCCAAGGAGAAAACATCTCTGTCTTCCATACTTGGACGACTGGCTCATAGTGGGTCAGTCTCCAGACCAAGTCAAGTCACATCTGCAAATAACTCAGCAAGTGCTCACTTCCTTAGGATTCCTCCTCAACCTTCCAAAGTCAGTTCTCGAGCCAGTACAGCTCCTCACCTTTATAGGGGCAGAGCTGGATACAATAAGAGCAAAAGTCTTCCTTCCCCTGGACAGGGCAAGGACCCTTATAGAACTGGCCTCTTCATTCACCCTTCAGGTGTCTCGACCAGCAAGGCATTTCTTGCAGCTCCTGGGCCACATGGCAGCCTCTACAGCAGTAGTCTAGGGGGCAAGATTCCAGATGAGGGACATTCAGTTCCACTTAAGAGCCTTCTGGTCCCAAAGAAAGGATTCCCTTACCAATCTAGTCCCAGTGACTCGAACCCTGATCCAGGCTTTGCAGTGGTGGCAGGATCAGGACAATTTGAGACAGGGGGTTCCTTTTGTCACTCAGTCTCATTCAGTGATACTCACCACAGATGCCTCCCTGCTGGGCTGGGGAGCCCACCTGGGGGATCTTACCACCCAAGGACTGTGGTCACCTCAAGAATCTCTGCTTCACATCAATCTCTTGGAACCCAGAGCAGTGTTTCTGGCACTGCAAGCCTTTTCCAAATCTGTACAGAACAAGGTGGTCCAGATCAGAACAGACAATACCACCACAGTGTGGTACATCAGCAAGCAAGGAGGCCCTCAGTCTACGGCCTGTGCACAGAAGCAATGAAGTTGTGGTCTCTGGCCTATTTCCTGCAAACCTCTCTGATTGCAGTTCACCTCCCAGGGAAGGACAATGTCCTAGCAGATGCTCTCAGCAGGATATCCCAGGGCCATCACGAATGGACTCTAGATCCCCTAGTTTTAGAAGTGATTTTCTCGAGATGGGGCACTCCACAGATAGATCTTTTTGCAGCCACAGAGAATCAGTAACTTCCTCTCTTTTGCTGCAGACCCCCAGTCTTGGGCTCAGTCCCCCTGGATGCTCTGATTCTGAATTGGGAAGGGAAGTTCCTGTATGCTTCCCCCCTTCCGTCTCCTGTTCAAAGTACTAGTCAAGATCAGGTCTCAGCCATGCAAAGTGATTCTGATTGCTCCAGACTGGGTCAGACAGCCCTGGTACCCATTGTTGCTGTCCTTAGCAGTCCACCTTCCCCTGTCTCTTCCCAGGAATTACAACCTGTTGACGTCCTCTCAGGGGAGGATTTGGTATCCAAACCTAAAATCTCTCAATCTCAAGGCCTGGCTCTTGGAAGAGTTAGAGTTTGCTGATCTGCACCTCTCTCAAGGGGTTCTGGATGTCCTTAAGGCTTCTCGAAAGCCTTCCACCAGAAAGACTTACAACTCCAAATGGAAAAGGTTCGCTATTTGGTGCTCTAATAAGCATATTTCTCCAGAATCTGCTGGGTTGCCTACAGTCCTGGACTATATGGTTCATCTTAATGTCTTAGGACTTAGGCTGGCTACACTTAAAGTGCATCTGGCAGCTGTTTCTGCCTTCTTGTCAAGAGGCAAGTCCTCTCCTCTGTCAGCCCATCCTGTGTTTTGTAAGTTCTTCAAGGGATTGCTGCACACCAATCCCTCCTTTAGGGACCCTACTCCTGCTTGGGACCTTAATGTTTGCATTGCTCAGCTTATGCAACCACCCTTTGAGCCTCTGTCCTCTGCAGACTTAAGTACTTGACTTGGAAAACTGTGTTTTTGGTAGCCATTACCTCTGCCAGGTGCATCAGTGACTTGCAAGCCCTGTCAGTGGAGCCTGATTTCATCTCTTTCCATAGAGATAAAGTGGTCCTAAGAACTAACAGGAAGTTTTTGCCTAAGGTGGTTTCAGATTTCCACCTTAATCAGTCTATGTCTCTCCCTGTTTTCTTCACTGACCATTCCTCCTCTGGAGAGAGGAGGATGCACAGCTTGGATGTTAAGAGGGCCCTCAGCTACTACATAGAGCGCACCAAGGGTCACAGGTTTGAGTCCCTCCAGTTGTTCCTCACGTGTGGAGAGGTTGGTAAGGGCAAACCTGCTACTAAGAGATCTTTTGCCAGGTGGATTGTCTCTTGTATACAATTATGCTATGAAAAGCTGGGTAGAACCCCACCCTCAGGCCTGAGGGCTCACTCTACTATAGGTACAGCTGCTTCCCTGCCTTCTGCCAGGGATATTCCTATCTTATTAATTTGTCAAGCAGCCACCTGGAAAACAGTCCATACATTCACCAAGCATTACTCTCTGGATATCCAGGCTAGGAGTGATGCTCGGTTTGGCACAGCAGTACTTCAGAGCCTATTCCCAAAGTAGGTTCTGTCCTCCTCCATGGAGGTACTGTTAGTCTCTATTAGTCAGAATACAGCAAGACTTCATGTTGTTTGAAGAAAAAATTATTCACCTTAGTAATGTTGTTTCTTCTAATGGAGTCTTGCTGTATTCTGACCTCCCCCCCGCCTCCCCTCTCAGAACCTGGTTTTTGGGATATGGGTTGGCAGAAGCAGTGTTGGCACTATAGAGGTGTCCCCTTTTTCACCCTCCTTTATTTTGGGTGTGTGTTGTGTTTTGTTTTTTGGGTTTCCTGACTTGAGTCTTTGCTTTGAAATAAAAAAAAAACTCTTTTTTTAATAAATTTAGTTGCCAGTTGGCTAGTGTGAGTCTTACAGTTTCTACACAGAACTTCTAGTGAGTATTGCTCATAAAGATCTGACAATTGGAGTTTAAACAACAGCAGACAGAGGCTTCAACCGAGCTCCCGCTGAACGTTCCATGCTGGCCTTGGAAAGTTAACTCTTTGTTCTCCGGGGCAGTTGAAAGGCAGGACCTAACTGCAATAGTCAGAATACAGCAAGACTCCATTAGAAGAAACAACATTACTAAGGTGAGTAATTTTTTCTTCTGTAGCGCTGCACATTGTAAATGGGTAATCATAACAACTGGGTATAGTGCACCCCTAGCAGAGGAATGGCACAGCTCAAGCTTTAAAATGTTGGGCACATGAGGGTTCCATGCAATATCAACTCTCCTGTTTAGCTGTACCATTTGAAGGGGACAGAGTTACTTTTATCTTCTCTCAAGATTTTCAGGTTTCAAGATTTCAAGACTTATTTTGAGACTACAATTCTGCATAGCAGGTTGGGGCTGACTGTTTCAGGGGCACCCCTATATTAAGATTGTGCCTGTTAAGCTGCAGCTTTCAAACTGACTAACCTGCCTTCTTCTCATTCTTTTTGTGGATTGGGAGCCTCTTCTGCCTTGGTAGAGTGCTTTTGAATGGTCTACATTTAACAAAAAAGAAAAAAGGTGCCAGAGGTAGGTACAATTCTATTTATTCTGGGAGAGTAGGGTCTTTGAGGGGGTCCTTCGGCTCTGGTGTCAGTCCCCCCCCCCAGCCTCAGGTTCTGTGTATTTTGACAGTTCCATTTAAACGTTATATCACGGTTCTCTTTTTATGTTGATTGCGCGCATGCACAAGAAACATGTTGCGGCAGGTTTCTCCACAAGCAGGTCGTGGAGGCATGGCACTGTTGTGACCAATGCCCCCACAGCCTTTAAAGGTTTGTCCCGCTTCCCAAAATGCCATGGCATGCTGCTGCTGACACTAGTTCAGCCAGTGTGTCACCAACTTGTAAAAAATTAGCCGCTGCAATCAGGGGCCGCCTCATCATTGCAGCGTCAGCCATTTGCTGCAATGAGGGAGCGACCCGTCATTGCAGGGTGGGACCCAGAAACAGTGATATTGTATATGAACATGGTGGCGGCTTGCCGCCATGTTCACAAACAATATTAACCCCCCCCGCCGAGGGTGCCAAATCCCTCGCAGCATGTGCCCACACTTTTGTTGCCGATGGGAGCCCTCCCGTCAGCATTATGTAAACCCCCACTTTGGTTGTGTCGACGGGGTGCCCAATCCCTGCCGGCTACAGCTGCCTCCCCAAACAGAAGGCTCCATTGGCATGCTGGGAGCCCACCACAGAGTGCCACATTCCCTGTAAAACTAAAAATGGTCCTGCGATGTCATTTTTTTTTTTACCTGTAAAGAAGGAACGGTCCTCGGCGTCTCCTGCCCCCCACAACCCGCACTCCACCCACCCACTGCGCACCCTGCCTCCCCACACACACCTCACCCCATACTTACCTCCGGGTCTGGCGCGATGATCTTCAGTGGACCGGGAACACGCTTTGCACTCTTCAAAGCCGACCGCGAACTGAGGAAATGCCGGTAAGCTGTATAATGGAATAAATAGGGTTTTTTTCAACTTTGATGCATATCTCAGGCATTTTTTGGAATTTTGGCACCAAATTTTCAACATGGGGTTTTTGGGACCCCTCCTCATAAATTCTATCACTGTCATGGCGTTAATCTGCCCTGAATGGTAATTTCATGGTCACTGTGCGAAATCACCTTTTGGGCCTGTGTTAGCGAAAGCGACAGTGCCAGTGTTCATGAGGTGGGCTCTCAAATAGCCTATGTTGCAAATTTGGTAGAATCCAATGACTGTTTTACTTTGGCTATGCTATGTGCAGTTGTTACGCACGCTGGCATAACTTTGCCAATTTGCAATATTTTCACCGGATTTTCAACAATGGCATTTTTTCAGACCTCCTTAGAACAGTACAACTGTCGCTTTTTCACATCCAGGCTGAAATGTGTTTTCGCACTTTTGGCGCAGAATAGTACGGTTGGTGTAGGAAATCAGTGTTCCGCACAGATTAAAAATTGACAGTGGCACTGTTCACGAGCAGAGGTCCTAAAATGCCTGTGTTGAAAATTTGGTGACGATACTCTGTAAAATGACTGTGTTACGAGCGTGCATTGCGCAGTTTTCACGCACGCTCGTAAGTTCACGAATTTACAATATTTTCACTCCAGATTTTCAACATTGCCATTCTTCTGCACCTCCTTATGAACAGTGCAGCTGTCACTGCAGTCATTTTTCACATCCTGGCCAAAATGTGTTTTCGCAGTTCCGGCCCAGAATAGCGTGATTGCTGTGGGAAATCCGTGTTCAGGACACATTATGAAAATGACAGTGACACTGTTCATTAGCAGAGGTACTAAAATGCCTGTGTTGAAAATTTCATGATAAAGTCCGAAAAATGAGTGTGTTACAAATGTGCATTGCACTGTTTCCACAGACGGTCATACGTTCGCAACTTTGCAATATTTTCACTCCAGATTTTCAGCATTGCTATTTTGCCACACCTCCTTATGAACAGTGCAGCTGTCATTTTTCACATCCTGGCCAAAATGTGTTTTCGCTCTTCCAGTGCACAATAGCGCAGTTGCTGTGGGAAATCGGTATTCAGGACATATTAACAAATTCACACTGACACTGTTCATGATCAGAGGATTTGCTAAAATGTCTGTGTTAAAAATTTTGTGATGAAACTCCATAAAATGACTGTGTTACAAACGTGTGTTGTGCAGGTGCCACACACCCTTGTAAGTTTGTAAATTAGTAATATTTTCACGCCAGATTTTCAACACTGGCATTTGTTCACACCTCCTTATGAACAGTACAGCTGTCATTTTTCAAATCCTGGCCAAAATGTGTTTCCGTGCTTCCGGTGCAGAATACAACAGTCGCTGTCGAAAATCAGTGTTTGGGACAGATTAGGATCGAGCGACTGGAGGGTGGGAGTGACCGAGCTCAACTGAGCTCTGTCGAGACTGCTGCGGATGTCTTTGTGGGCAGGAAAAGGCAACAACACAGGCAGGAGTCCAGTACAAAAGGGCAGCCTGCAGCGCCGGGAGACACAGAATGAGCGAGTGAGTGAGGGGGAGTGAGTGAGCTCAATGGAGCTCTGTTGGGACTGCTGCGGATTTGTTTGTGGGCAGGCAAAGGCAGTAATGCATGCAGGGCCTGAGTACAAAAGGGCAGCCTGCAGTGGTGGGACAAACAGAACGAGCAAGCAAGAGAGGGGGGGACTGAGCGAGCGCAACAGAGCTCTATTGTCACTGCTGTGGATTTCTTTGTGGGCAGATAAGGGTGGTTACGCTGGCAGGAGCCCAATACAGAAGGGCAGCCTGCAGCGCCGGCAGAAACAGAACAAGCAAGTGAAACAGGGGCAGTGAGTGAGGCCAACGGAGCTGTGTTGGGACTGCTGCAGATTTCTTTGTGGGCAGACAAAAATGCTGACAGAGACAGGAGCCCAGTACAAAAGGGCAGCCTGCAGCGCCAGGAGAAACAGAATGAGCAAGTGAGCCAGGGGGAGTGAGCGAGCGACCTCAACGGAGCTCTGTCGGGACAGCTGTGGATTTCTTTGTGGGCAGGAAAAGGTGGCAATGCAGGCAGGAGCCCAGTACAAAAGGGCAGCCTGTAGCGCCGGGACAAACAGAATGAGCAAGTGAGAGAAGGGGAGTGAGCGAGCTCAACGGAGGTGTATTGTGACTGTTTCAGATTTCTTTGTGGCCCGGAAAAGGCAGCAATGCAGGCAGGAGCCCAGTACAAAAGGCCAGCCTGCAGCGCCGGCAGAAATGGAACAAGCGACTGAGAGAGGGAAAGTGAGCGAGCTCAACACAGCTCTCGTGGGAGTGCCGCAGATGTGTTTGTGGGCAGAAAAAGCCACCAACGCAGGCAGGAACCCAGTACAAAAGGGCAGCCTGCAGCAGTGGGAGACACAGAATGAGCAATTGAGGGAGGGGGAGTGAGTGAGCTCAATGGATCTCAGTTGGGACTGCTGCGGATTTCTTTGTGGGAAGAAAAAGGCAGCAGTGCACACAGGGGCCAGTACAAAAGGGCAATCTGCTGCGGCGGGAGAAACAGAATGAACGAGTGAGAGTGGGGGAGTGAGTGAGCGAGCTCAATGGAGCTCTGTCATGACTGCTGCAGATTTCTTTGTGGGCAGAAAAGGGCGGCAACACAGGCAGGAGCCCAGTACAAAAGGGCAGCTTGCACCGTGGGCAGAAACGGAATGAGCAAGTGAGACAGGGGGAGTGAGTGAGGCCAACGGAGCTCTATCGAAACTGCTGCAGATTTCTTTGTGGGCAGAAAAAAATGCCAACAGAGGCAGAAGCCCAGTACAAAAGGGTAGCCTGTAGCACCATGAGAAACAGAATGAGCAAGTGAGACAGGGAGAGTGAGCAACCTTAACGGAGCTCTGTCGGGGCAGCTGCGGATTTCTTTGTGGGCAGGAAAAGGTGCCAGCGCAGCCAAGAGGCCAGTACAAAAGGGCAGCCTGCAGCGCCAGGAGAAACAGAATGATCGAGTGACAGAGGGGGAATGAGTGAGCTCAACAGAGGTCTATCATCACTGCTGCAGATTTCTTTGTGGGCAGGAAAAGGCGGCAATGCAGGCAGGAGCCCAGTACAAAAGGCCAGCCTGCAGCCCCCACAGAAACGGAATGAGCAAGTGACAGAGGGCGAGTGAGCGAACTCATCGGAGCTGTATTGGGACTGCTGCACATCTCTTTGTGGGCAGACAAAGCCGCAAATGCAGGCAGGAACCCAGTACAAAAGGGCAGTCTGCAGCAATGAGAGACACAGAACGAGCGAGTGAGGGAGGGGGAGTGAGTGAGCTCAACAGAGCTCTGTTGGGACTGCTGGAGATTTCTTTGTGGGCAGAAAAAGGCAGCAATGCACGCAGGGACCCAGTACAAAATGGCAGCTTGCAGTGGTGGGAGAAACAGAACGAACAAGTGAGAGAGGGGGAGTGAGTGAGTGCGCTCAACGGAGCTCTATCATGACTGCTGCAGATTTCTTTGTGCACAGAAGAAGGCGGCAATACAGGCAGGAGCCCAGTAGAAAAGGGCAGCCTGCAGAACCGACAGAAATGGCACGAGTCAGTGAGAGAGAGGGACTGAGCAAGCTCAACGGAGCTCTGTCGGGACTGCTGCAGATTTGTTTGTGGGCAGAAAAAGGTGCAAACAGAGTCAGGAGACCACTACAAAATGGCAGCCTGCAGCGCCAGGAGAAACAGAATGAGCGAGTGAGACAGGCAGAGTGAGCGACCTCACCAGAGCTCTGTTGGGATGGCTGTGGATTTCTTTGTGGGCAGAAAAAGGTTCCAATGCAGGCAAAAGCCCAGTACAAAAGGGCAGCCTGTAGCGCTGGGAGAAACACAATGAGCGAGTGAGAGAGGGGCAGTAAGCAAGCTCAATGGAGCTCTATCGTGACTGCTGTGGATTTGTTTGTGGGTGGAAAAAAGCGGTAATGCAGGCAGGAGCCCAGTACAAAAGGCCAGCCTGCATCGCCGCAGAAATGGAATGAGCGAGTGGGGTGAGCTACCTCAACGGACCTGTGTCAGGACTGCTGCAGATTTCTTTGTGGGCACAAAAAGCTGCCAACAGAGGTAGGAGCCCAGTACAAAAGGGCAGCCTGCAGTGCCAGCAGAAACAGAATGAGCGAGTGACAGAGGGAACTAGGCTGTCAGTATTCCCAAATTTAATATTTCAAACAACGGAATTAAGTTCCTCCAATTTTGGGGAAGCAGAAGGGAAGGGGGGGAAACAGTGCTTTGCTAACGTCAGAAATATCAGTGGAGTCCTTGGACAATACGAAATATTCTGATATAGCTACTATTTCAATGTTATCATCAGTAGAAACAGAGGATTATTTTTTGAACACTGAGTTTCAGTCCCAGTCAACGTCCAGTAGGGATAATCTAAGTTTGGTTATAAAAGACTTAAACCAAACAATAAAAGGCCTCATTGATTTGATGGCTAAGCAAACCACTAACAACGAGGCCTGTTTAGATCTTCCATCCCAGCTTATATCTATTTCTGGTTCACAATCCTTGTTTTTTTCTCCAGAAATTTTGAATACTACCATTTCCACTAAAAATGTGCGACACGATTTGAGGGAGATAGAAATAACTCAAAACCTAGAGCCTCAAGGAAAAGCAAAAGATTTTGCTACTTCTTCTTCACTCTCTATGCAAGTCTTAGAGACTATTAAGAACCGATATCATGCTAATATTACGCTTTTAGAGAACCTATGGGTTATTAAAGAGGAAATAGCAAATCTTAGAACTGAAGTCTTTTGTAACAAAACAAGGTTGGGATACATACAAAATGAATTTTATAAGAGCAAACTTGAAAACACTTCAAATATTGCTCTGAAAGAGGATGTACCCAAAGAAAATAAGGCTCTTCAGGTAAATCTTCCTTCTCCATTTACAAGAGAAGTAGGCTGTCCAGGTCAGCAGGGAGAAATAGGTGACCAGGTTTTGAATAAACTAGAAACCAAGCAGCTATCAAAGCAGAAACTCCAGAGAAAGAAGACATTTTCAGGAAAGGATTGTTTTGTAAAGAACCAAAGGAAACCAGAGGAAAAACCCCAGAATAGGGGTAACATTAGCAGTCCTATTAAAATTGTTGTGAAAGACAAGGAAGCCAATTCAAGTAATAAACATGTTGCATTGGAAGATGATAGAGTGATACTGGGAAGTGAAGAACAGATAGGAAGGGATGTGACCCATAGTTGTACTGATGGCCTTCCAACACCTTATGATAATTTGGTCAACGGTGGGGAGTCCAGGGTCCCTGTGGAACCAAAGAATTTGGCCTTGGGAGTAACGTGGGAGTTGATTTCAACTCTATTGAATATTTAATTGAGGCCTACGGTATTAGGGAAATACCCCAAGAAACACCTGATAAGCTACTGGAATGGGTAGTTAGATTGTTTCATTTGCCCCACTCAATGGAAGGACTTAACAGTTGCTAGAGCTTCAAGTTGAAACTATCAACATTGTATTTTGATCTACTGTAATAGACTAAAATTGGCTGAAACACTTTAGCAAAGGGAGAAAGATATGAGATTGAAAGATATACATATTCTTCCTCCTTACGATGTTCCATTGCTAGTTAAGCAACCTTCTTATGTCCCTTATATAACTAACCCTTCTTTACCAATTCCTAAACAAGTATCAGAGGTAACACCAGATTATGAAAATTCAAGACAACAAACCTGGGAAACTCGAACATTAACCATATTTGGTTGGAAGCTGCCAGTCAGGGGCTCGGTGGGCAAAACCAAGCAAGAACTGGCTGCTTTTTTCAGTCAAATATTGGATTTCCCTCTGTATAGTAAGAGTATAGAATGGTTTAAAATATATAATTCAGATCTTAGCACCTCACAAATGGATATCACTTTTGCTAATCCTAAATTTGTTAAAGCAATTCAAAGAAAAACATCTATTCTAGATATGTTGGGCCTTTGTGTGGTACTGTACACCCTAGAACTCTAAATGAGATCTATTAAGAGAAAAGCCAACAATTCGTGATCAAGACCAGGAATAGTTTTGAACAGTTGCAGAATCTTTTGCAAAATTGACAATCACCACCTCAGACACAGCTAGAAAATTTAGGAGAGTTTTCCCCTCTCTGGATTCTTTCCTGGAATATTGAGGGATTAATACTCAAAGTAGCCGACCCAGCATGTAGGATGTTCCTGGAAACTTATGATTTACTATGTCTCCAGGAGACATAGTGTGGACAGCAAATAAATCCACTTATTCCAGGGTTTGTAGGATATTTTAATCCAGCTATTCGCTCGACTAATTATGGCTGACACAAGGCAGGTTTGGCAGTATATGTTAAACTAGCTCTGAATATTAAAATTACTCAGATCCCTTGTGAATTAAAAACTGTTCTTCCTATTTTAATGGAGGGAAAATACAGTAAAATTATTTTATTTAACATCTATATTCCACCGTATTCTAAAAAGAACCTTAATTCTGAAAACTGGAGAGATTTTGTTGATTTCCTGGACGAACTCACCAATAGGTATATAACATATCCATCCGTAGCTGTTGGCGACTTTAATGCAAGAATGACTCTTAAGATTACAGACGTACGTGAACACTCACTATTGCCTGTGGTTCAGGCCATTTCAAATAGTAACCTGAGATTGGAAAGATACTCAATGGACAGGAAATCAAACAAACAGGGAAGGGACTTAATTCAGGTTATGTCTGACATAAACTATTGTCTTATGAACGGGAGAGTTGAGGGAGATCAAGAGGGAGCCTATACATACACTGGCCCCTTGGGATCATCCACAATAGATCTCCTCTGGGTAAATTTAATAGCATTAGCGAAAATAAAATCACTTAATAGTATCGGATGTCCCGAATCTGCTCACTTTCCGCTATCCATAGAACATGATATGGTGGCAAGGTCAACAAATTGTAGAATAGATGTTGCCCTGGCAGCAGGATGTGAAATCAGGAACGACCGAAGGATTAAATGGTCACCTAGATTGAGTAGCTCAGTGGCAATAATGCTGGAATCTGATAGACTTAATTATTTGAGATCTAATATAATGGCACCAGATAGTCATTCTGATCAGAATGTTTTATTAACCACAATATTTAATCATATAAAGCCTTTATTATATCAAGTAAAAAGACCGACTGGTCAAAGACCTTGGTTTAACGAAGTCTGTAAAAATGCAAAAAAGCAGTTAAATAAATTTGTTTCTCAAACTAGACAAAATTCAAATAAGAGTAATGCTAAGCAATTAAACCATGCTAGGAAAAAATATAAAGAGGTATTACAAAAGGAAAAAAGTAAGTTTCAGGTCAATAACTTGGAAAAATTAAGACAATCAATTTATGAAAAGGACAGCAGAAAATGTTGGCTCCTTGTGAGCCAAGGGTACCAGCAATCAACCTTTGGTATAGAGGCCCATGTGACATCTGATTCATTGACAGTATATTTTGAATCTTTATTTTACTTGCCCAATGAAGTATCAGATGCGAGGATTAAGTTGCCCCAGTTTTACCCAAGGCCAATCTGTATTTCAAAGGAGGAAATATATAATGCAGTGCTACATTTAAAGAATAACAAGGCTCCCAGTCCTGACCATATAGTGGCAGAGATATACAAAAATAACACTGAATGGTGGATTCCACTGTTATACGTCCTTTTTAACAAAATCTTGCAGGGTCTGACGTCCCATTTAGTTGGAGGGGTAGCATTATATGCCCAATATACAAAAAAAGGGGAAATTCTGCTGACCCCCTCAATGTATAGACCTGTAAGCTTGATAGACACATTGCAAAAAACCTTTTGTCGTGTCCTACTAGATAGACTTCAGATTTGGGCTGAGGAATCAGGTTTCATGAGCGAATACCAAAATGGTTTTAGAGCCAACAGATCCACGATCCAACATTGCTATGTGTTGTCACATATTGTTTAGAAATATGTAAAAATTAAGAAATCACATTTATTTTGTTGTTTTGTGGATCTTAAGTCCACTTTTGACCTGGTTAGCCGTACATTGTTATGGGAGAAGCTACAACTGTGCAATATAGATCCTATCCTTTTGGATACGTTGATTAGGCTGCATAAAGACACTTGGCAAAAGGTCAAAATTAACCGTAGTGGAGATTTTACTCCAGACTTCATAACCAATCTTGGAGTTAGGCAGGGTTGCCCTTTGGCTCCCCTATTATTTAACATATATATTAATACCATAATAGTACAGATGGAGCAATCTGACTTCCATTCTCCAGCAATCAGGAACCAAAAGGTTTCACTGTTAGCCTTTGCTGATGATTTGATACTGTTATCAACGTCATTTCTGGGTTTACAGCGGAAGATGACTTTTATTGCTGCTTTTTTTATTAACAAAACAAAAATTGAAACAGTCAAAACCTACCCATATTTGGGTGTGAACTTCTCTCAGTCTACTCGATGGAAAATTCATCAAGATTACGTAAAGCATAAGGCAATCACGGCCTTTAATGCCTTTAAAAGATTTTCAGTTAAAGTAGGAAGTGGATCAGTGAGGGGAATTTTGAGGGTTGTGGTGGCTAAAGTGCGTTCAAGTCTCCTCTATGCCTCGGAGGTGTGGGCCCCGGTAGTTCCCAAACAGCTTGAAATCCAGCTAAATAAACTACTAAGGTATATTCTTAAAATACCACAATCGGTGCCTGCACCAATAGTAAGAGATGGATTAGGTCAGCTTCCAGTTGAAGCATATATAGTGGAAAGGCAGATTATATTTCTACTTAAACTGTTCCTATATCCAGAGTACAGGCTACCAAGTATATGTCTAGAGGAGGAGACTGATTACATATCTATAGGCTATAAATCTCAAAATATGAATTGTATAACAACTTGGTTATATCCATTAGGGTTGGGTCATTTATTGCATCAAATCTACTCCCTACCTTTCAGAGAGATAACATTTCAGGTGAAGGAAAGAATCAGGAATATCTTTAATAGTAAGAGGTTCAGTGTTATAAGAACTTTACATGGTATAAAAAATTGAAATTATGCCATACCACTGAACCATATTTATTAATATTGTCCTGTCCTGACCTAAGAAGGATTATAACCAGATTTAGAATGGAGCTTTACTACTCACATTATATATATTTGGCTCAGAAAAGGAAGGGAGTGGAGAATGACAAATGTACGAGCAATTTAAATGTGGTAGACGATTTAAAACATGTTACCCTAATATACCCATTATACCAGAAACATAGATCGTTTTGGTTAGGTTCCATACTAAGGGACCTTGGACTCCCCATCGATCAAATACTTATAAAATTGTATACATCTAATGAAATACAGGTGTTGACAAAACTTGCATGTTTTCTAAAATCTGTAAAGTTGTAGGATGGTGCTTAGACGAAGTTTTATATATGGATTTCTTGTCTATTTATTTATTTACTGGAATGATAATTTTCTGTTTTAAAGAATGTATTTGTTACTGTTTTATCTATTGTAACATTTTTTTGTAATGGCTTTATGTCGAGCAAATAAAATGTTTAAGTAAGAGTGACAGAGGGGGAGTGACCCACCTCAACGGAGCTGTGTCAGGACAGCTGCAGATTTCTTTGTGGGCAGCAAAATCTGCCAATGCAGGCAGAAGCCCAGTACAAAACAGCAGCCTGCAACACCAGGAGAAATATAATGAGAGAGTGAGACAGGCGAAGAGAGCAACCTCAACGGAGCTGTGTAGCTGCAGATTTCTTTGTGGCCAAAAAAAGGTACTAACGCAGGCAGAAGTCCAGTACAAAAGGGCAGCCAGCAGCGCCGGGACAAACACAATGAGCAAGTGAGAGGGGGGAGTGAGCGAGCTCAGCAGACCTCTGTCGTGACTGTTGCGGATTGCTTTGTGTGCAGAAAAAGGCGGCAACGCAGGCAGGAGCCCTGTACAAAAGGCCAGCCTGCAGCGCCAGCAGAAACAGAATGAGTGAGAGAAGGGGAGTGAGGTAGCTCAAAGGACCTGTGTCAGGACTGCTGCACATTTCTTTGTGGGCAGAAAAAGCTGCCAACAGAGGCGGGAGCCCAGTACAAAAGGGCAGCCTGCAGCGCCAGCAGAAACAGAATGAGCGACTGAGAGAGGGCGAGCGACCCACCTCAACACAGCTCTGTCAGGACGGCTACAGATTTCTTTGTGGGCAGAAAAAACGTGCCAATGCAGCCAGGAGCCCCGTACAAAGGTGCAGCCTGCAGCACCGGGAGAAACAGAATGAGCGAGTGACACAGGGCCACTGAGCGAGCTCAACAGACCAACGCAATCAACATTCAGCATTGACAAATGCTTGTTTCTTTTGGAACCGCGATTTTAAGGTGTTTTTACTTCAGAAATAGCGGTTCTTTACCGTAAGGGAACCAACTGCATTCCATTACTAACGGTAGTGAAACCATTTGATTTAAAATGATTTCTGTCAATTCGCAAGTCAGAAATCCCAAAAAAGAGGACTGGACCCACAGGTTTTAAAAACTGCCTGAATTGTCACAGGATTGTTTCCAAAGCTGACACCCACGATCTGTGCTTAAAGTGTTTGAGTCCAGACCATTATTGTTCACTTTGCTCAAAATTTTGTTCCAAAACCTTGAGCAACAGAGCAAAGAGGCTGAGGAAGGGTCCTCTTCAGCCCCAAAAAGACCCAGGCTTACCGATGAGGGGCCTACAAAAAATTCTAATAGAGGTGCTGATGAAGCATCCACTAACTCTAAGCCCAAAAGAGGCACTGATGAAGTGTCTGTAAAAGAAAAAAAATAATAAATCAGGTGCTGATGAAATGCCTTCGAAACCTAGAGCTTCTAAAGGGGTTGATGAAATTCCTTCAAAAAATAAAAATAACAGGGACACTGATGAGATGCCTGGATCAAAAAGGAAGCCTGATTCTGCCACTGATGAAGTGGGATCAAAAAAAATGTGTAAAGAAAAATTACCTCCTGTCGCTCCCAGCAATGGTAAGGGTGATCAGGCAGGGAGTAAGAAACATAAAGAGAAGTTGAAGCACACACAGCCTGACAGTCTCCCTGATTTTCAGAAGGAGCTGCCTTCGGCTGAAGATACAGCAAAGGTTTGGCATGTTTTCCAGACCTTACAAGTCATGGGGTCTATTTTTTCTGCCCTCATAATCAAATGCCCTTCTGCAGCCCTCTCTGATGCAGTGACCTATGGGGGTGATGATGAAGATGATTATTATGATGCTCCAGACAGTCTCTCAGGAGTCTCTCCCCTGGAGCCTGACATTTCCTCTGATCCTCATTTTGGTGCCTCCCCTTCAGACCAGTGTAACCCCTAGGGGGCGCTACCCTTAGGGCTACTACCCCTGTCTGCCCCTTCTGAGGCAGGGTAAGAGGCCCAGATCCGTGGGAGGGTGCCTCCACCCAGAGGTCGGGGTTAGCCCCAGTAAGACTACCTTGGTTACAGCCCTCTGGGCTACTGCAACCCCCCTTTTGTCCCACTAGTGACTCACCCTGCGTGCCCACAATTCTTCCACCAATGCACTTACCCCACGGCTGATACAATTCAGCTCACTCCAGAGACCCCCTGTAAAATAAGATACAGTTATATTGCAATCACCAGGCAGAAGTTCACCATTAACGTACACAATAGCCAGGATGGTAATTATAACACAGCAATCTGATTTATTAGAAGGGTAGATAACAAGGGGGATCAGGTTAATTGGCTTACACTATGCTATATACCTATGGCTCTGTGCACAGGCCTAACCCTACAAGTCACTGTCCCTGGGTACCCAAGCCCTAATGGCTAATCCAAACGTGGCAGCTGGGTGGGGCCCTTAACACAGATAAACGCTGCAATCCTGAGCAAGTCAGCAGAGAAAGAAAGTTCGATTAAGCAGTCAGAAGTATAACCATACGATTTGAAACCACTGTTTGCACACTTAACAGGGAGCTACCCTGATTCAGTACTCACAACCTCCAGTCAATCCCGATTCTTCCAACACTAGCAGGGCTGAACCTGAACTTCACAAGTATCTGTACACATTCATATGGTTATCACAATCCAGGCAGAATCCTTCACTGGCAGCAGGATCAACTTGAACGCACAAGTCTCTTTACACGTTTATATGGTTAACAGCAACAGCCGAATCCTTTAATGGCAGCTGAATCAACTTGAGCTCACAAGTCTCTTTACACATTTATATGGTTAACAGCAACAGCCGAATCCTTTAATGGCAGCTGAATCAACTTGCGCTCACAAGTCTCTTTACACATTTATATGGTTAACAGCAACAGCCGAATCCTTTAATTGCAGCAGACTTTACTTGAGCTACTCACACATTCATATGGCAAACAGCAATAGCAGAAGGGTACCACACCAGGCAGCTGCTCCCAGGCTCTTCAGCTCTCACAGTCACTCCAGCTCTGCAATGGCAGCTTTTTTTTCCACCTCCCGCGGACCGAGCGCAATTCAGCAATGTTCTCCAGTCCTTATTACAGGTCGAGCCTGGTGGGTAGCTGTAAAGAGCTCAGCCTCCTCTGACCGCCCGCCGACGGATTTCAAGACGAACTCCTCGCAGGAAAAACGGCCGACTTAGGCCTTCTTGCGCTTCCCGCGCGAACACTTCCCAGCTCAGAAGCATAGAAGCTCCTCACTCCTCACTAACCACAACGATTCTGCCTCTCCACAGCTTGGGGCACTCCTTTCACTCGGGCGTGACCCGATCCGATTGGCTGGTTGAGCCTGCCAGTCACTTCTCCCAGCTCTCAGTGGTGCAGAAAAAGCGCCATAGTCCATAATGCCTTTCTCAAAACAAACAGCTCTTCCATTGGCCAGTCGACTCTGTAAAATCCCAAGGTACTGATTGGTCCAATTGCACAGTTCGGGACCAAAATGGAGGAGGCAATCGAAACTCTATGCTGCAAAGCAAAGCAGGTTAGAACAACTACATTATCATTATTTTTACAGCTTATTTCAAGCACCCACCTACATCTTTTATTAGGGCTCCCCCTGCACTATTAGCGCTGGCAGAATGGAGCACTTACTTGGCAGCCCGGGCGGGAGTCGAGCATAACAACACTCGAACCCCTTTCCATTTTTACCCATTCCGACTGCAAAAGGCAGCCCTTAAAGGGACAGCTCACAGAGGCTATTTAAAGCGCTCACTGGCTACCCAATTAAACGGCTTTAGGCCGGTAACTAACCCGAGCACCAGGCACATCTGGAACCCCCATTTGCAAGGGGGTTACACCCTCCCTGGCCTGGAAAAACTTGGCATCCACTTCAAGCATATGCCCTTAAGGTGCTTTAGGTAAACACCCAATAAGTAGCATATCACATTTTCTTTTTACACATTTAAACATTGGATTTACAAATTATCATAACCTTTGCACGTCCTACACATAAACTATTACTTTGGTTTTAACACAGATCAGTAGTTCCTACCCGTGACACCCAGACTGAGAGAATCTGTCTTCTTTTAGGTACCACCGGGTTCCCTGAAGCAGGGGCGTCACTCTTGAAGGGCACTACTAACAGTCTGGAGTTATCTGTCAAGGCTAACTTAGGCAAAGAACTTGGGGACACATATACCCCTTTGTGAACCACGTTTAAAGGCAGATCCACTGGTTGACCCAAAGATTCATAGCTTAACTTTATTACTGGCCTAATTTGTTGGCCGGATCATCTCGGGGTCTCAGGGGATTCTGAACCAGGCCCTGACTCCACTCCCATGTCAGAGACATTAGCAACAGGGATCCCTTCAAGGGGATCAGGCTCGATACTCATAATACTATCAGGGGCTTGACCTTCTATCCCTGAACCCACCCCACTGGGCTCATCTGGGGGCGGTGTAGGTACTAGAGGGGAACCATCAGGGCATTCAAAATAGTCTTCCGATTCGGGCATATCACTGGCTTGTTCCCCCATCTCACTCTCTTCTTCTGAAAAGTCAGATAATTCAGCCAGGCCTGACAGTTCAGCCAAGCCTAAGGACTCAGCCCCTTGAGTTCGTCTGCTACCCCATTCATCTTCTGGAGGCATTTCCTCCAGGGATAAAGTAGAGGGCTCAACTAACACAGATGGGCCAGCTTCAGTTCCTGAGTTAACAAGGGGATTGCCCTGAAACAATTGACTTAGTTCATAAGAGGGATAGTATTCAATATCATCTTCGCTGTCTTCTGACACTGAGTGTTGACCATCTCCTTCTGCAGGGGGGGTTGGACAAGGCTCCCTTGGTGGACTTGTTGAAGGTTCCACTGGCTTGGTTCCTTTCTTAGTAACAGATCTAGTCACGGGCCTGGAAGGAGGGGTAGAGGAAGGTTCAGCTTCAATCAAGATCTGCCCAATTGGCAACAGATGATTTCGGTGTATGGTTTTCACATCTTTTGAATTGTTTTCAGGCCGCACTTTATACACAGGTAGGTCTGACAGCTGTCCCACAACAACATGAGGGAGGTGATGCCATCGGTCGGCAATTTTATGTTTGCCATGCAGTCCCAGATTTCTCAATAACACTCTATCCCCTTTTCTCAATTCTACTGCTTTCACTTTTTTGTCATATCTCTCCTTGTTAGCCAGATTTCGCTTAGCCGCCATGGTCTGGGCCAGTTGGTAGGCATGATTTAATTGGGCCTTTAATTTCTGTACATACTGTAGATGGTTCTCTGCTCGCACCCCATCAGGAGACCCTGAAACACACATCTACTGGCAATCTAGCTCTCTTCCAAACATTAGACGATAGGGGAGAACCCTGTGCATCACTTTTGTACAATTGTAGGCGTGAACTAGCGTGCTAATCTGTTGGCTCCATCTCAATTTATCTTGGATTGCAAGGTGCCCAGCATGTCGAGTAATGTACGATTGAACCTTTCAGGCTGAGGGTCTCCCTGCGGTGGTAGGGGTGGTTCGTGATTTGCGACTCTCCACAAAGATAGCATCTCTTTAATCAAGCGACTTTCAAAGTCCCTTCCTTGAACGGAATGAATCCGCCATGGAGCCCCATAGTGGACGAAAAAACTCAATAAGTATCTTAGCCACTGTAGTTGCTTTCCGATCCTTGGTCGGGAAAGCCTGTGCGTACCGGGTAAAATGATCAGTAACCACCAATATGTTGCTAACACTTTTCAGATCAGGCTCTAGACTCAGGAAATCAATACAGACCAGTTCCATAGGAGCACTAGTAGTAATGTTGACCAGCGGAGCAGCTCGCTGGGGTAACGCCTTTCTTTGCAAACAACGACCACAGGTTTTGACATACTGTTCCACATCCGCACTCATCTTTGGCCAATAGAATCGAGCCCGTACCAAGTCAAGTGTTCGATCTATGCCCAGGTGCCCCATCTGATTATGCATTGACCTTAGAACTAGTTCTCTGAAAACTGAGGGCAGCACCAGTTGTTGTTGCTGCACCCGGCCCTCCTTGCTCACAGTTTCTCTATATAGTAGTTGGTTGATCAGTTTTAATTTAGGCCTTTCTTTGTACAACAAGGTGGTCCGCAAGTCAGTGGAACGTAGTTTGGATATATCACTTCCAGCCCGTTAAACCTCTACAACCGTTCTTATCATAGGGTCACAGGATTGAGCCTGTTGGAGATCATCATTGTTGAGTTGGGGCAGGGAGCTGATGTCCAAAGGCAGAGAAATGGCAGCAAGCGGCAGGTATACAGTTTTCAGGCGGCCCCAAACAATCTACCACACAGTCCACTGCATCAGGAGACACCTGTTCTTCTTTATCAAATTTCTGGCACAGGGCTCTTATGTCAGGCTCAGACAACCGGACGCAGGCCTCCGAGAAAGAGCATCCGCATCTATATGGTTTAAACCCGCCCGGTATTCTACAGCGTAATCGTAGGTGGCCAAGGCAGAAAGCCACCTATGCCCAGTGGCATCCAGTTTGGCTGAGGTTTGCACATAGGTCAGAGGATTGTTATCAGTCTTTACTAATATCTTGGCACCATACAAATAGTCATGGAACTGATCAACAATGGCCCACTTCAGAGCCAGAAACTCTAATTTGTGCACGGGGTAATTCTTCTCTGACGGCGTCAGACTTCTACTGGCAAATGCTACAGGTCTCAGCCCATTCGAGTGCTCCTGGTATAATACAGCCCCCAATCCTTGCAGACTGGCATCAGTATGAAGAGTGTAAGGCTTGGCTGGGTCAGCATATGCCAACACGGGTGCGTGGGTAAGTTGATATATGATGTCATGGAAAGCTTCCTCACACTCAGCAGTACATCGATCCCTGAACATATCATTTGGCCGAAAATACTTCTTTTCTAAGTCAGTGTGCACACCCTTCTTATATTTTTTGTGAGTAGGCGGATACCCCTGGGTGAGATTAAGGAGAGGGCGAATCACTCGTGAATAGTCTCTGACAAACCGCCTATAGTAGCCACAAAACCCCAGGAATTGTTGCAGCTCTCTCAAATTTCTAGGTTGAGGCCAAGTGGTGAACGCCTCCACCTTGCTAGGATCAGTCTCTATGCCTTCAGTGGACACTATGTGGCCCACATATTTCACAGAAGTCTGGAAGAATTTGACACTTGTCGATAGACAACTTGAGGCCAAAATCCTCCAATCGATCCAGGACTTTGAATAATCGTTGTTCATGTTCTTCCAAGGATCGGCTAAAAACTATGACGTCATCTAGCTAGACCAAACACTCGAGTAGGTTCATGTCCCCCACAGCTCATTCCATCAAGCGCTGAAAAGTGGCTGGGGCACCCGAAATTCCTTGAGGCATCCGAATAAATTCATAGAAGCCTAACGGGCAAATGAAAGCAGTCTTCCCGATCGTCTGGGGCCATCGGGATCTGGTAGTATCCGCTCCAAGATCCAATACAGAGAACCACTTACTTTCATTCAGACATTCCAAGGCGTCCCGTATGCGTGGCATGGTATATTGATCCGGAATGGTCCGCCTATTCAAAGTACGATAGTCCACATACATCCGAACTGCCCCATTTTTTTTTCTTACTACTACAATGGGGGAGGCATAGGGGCTTCTAGACTCTTGGATTACACCAGCAGCCAACATTTCTTGCAAATGTCGCTGTACATCATCTATGACAGCGGGAGCCAAACATCGGGATCTCTCTCGGAAGGGTCTTTCGTCATGCAATCAAATGTGATGCTCAGCCCCTTGTACACATCCTACATCCCACTCTTTCAGAGAAAAAACCCGGTTCCTCTTGGCAAGCCTCTCACTGACCCTGCGCTTCCATTCAGTCGGCAGCGGAGAGTCACCAAAGTCAAACAGATCAGGAGCAACTCTGTCACCTGTCCGGGAGCTCTTTTTATTTGGTAGGACAGCAGTATCCGCACAATGGACGCTAGCCAGGGTACACCCTTTTTTTATTCGAATCTCTTTATCAGACACATTGTGCACTTGAACCATCACCCTTTAACGTAGGCATGGGCCCTGGCCGGCAGAAGGCTGGGTTTGAGCAACAACCCCTCAGGTAGTTCTCCCTCCATAGGCGATCCAACATCAACAACTTATTCTTGACATCTGTTTTTAATCGTACCTCTCCATGCAGAACACACTGAGCATTTGGGGCAAGCACTACAGGGGCCGGATCCTTCTTCCATACCACTCCCACAGGGCCTTCAGGTTCCTCCGGCCTACCCTTCTTCTGAGTGGCCCTGACCGTTTGAATTACAGCAGGTACACCCAAAACTCGCCCAGTCTGAAATGCTCGCTTCTCTGAACACAACTGGGCCAATCGTCCAAACGTGCGCATTTGTTCCAATCAGCAGGGGCACCCCATCATACAGTCCCGCGGGTGGGCAGACCAAGACTAAGGTTTCCACTTGCTCCTCTGTTCCATTCACAGCTGCAGAGAAAGATAACCATACTCGGATGTACCCCAAATACGGATAGACCTTGTCGCTCAACCCCCATACATGTAAACCAGTTAGAGGCTGCAGGGGCACTTCAGATAAGTGTGCTTGGTACCAGTCCTGAAACATGATGGTCACCTGGGAGCCACTGTCCAGTACAGCTCTAGTGGGAATTCCATTCACCTGCACCCAGGTCTCCATAGACGGCCCGACCACATCAGACCAGTTGGGGGTAGTAACATTGTTAGCCCGGCGGGCATGGACCTGAGTCACACAACTTTTCTTGGGGGCCCGAGACTGGGTCTGACGGTATCGAGTGATCAGTCTGCTGTTAACTTTCCTTAAATTCTCCGGCTTCTGGCAGTCAGGCTGGAAATGCCCATCTTCCCCACACCGGTAACAAAACTTAGGGTCCCGGGGATCACTATTCTGAGGGGGGCCCTGAGGGAGGAGAAAGCTCTGTAGGGCTAGGGTTCGGGGCTCTACATAACTCAGGGGCCCCGGGCCGAGTAGGGTACACAGTAGACTGCTTTAAGTCCCTCACCAATTCCCGTAAATTCCTGATCTCAGCCCTCAACTCACACTCCACGTAGGGGTCAGAGGAAACAACCCTTATCCCCACAGTACCTGGGAAATCTGGGGACCCCTCGGACCCTCCGGGCGAGCCGGTCTCCTCAGGGGTATTAGACTCAGGGGTCCCACTAGGGTTCACTGCCCCCACACAGGGTTCCCACCCTCTTCATCAGTCTCCACTGAATTTCCTCAGCACTGATAATATTCGGGCGGGTGGCCTCACGATCATGCAACTTGAGTTTCAACAGTGTTACACTAGAGAATCAGGCAGACTTTAAAACATGTTCTAACCGAACCTGATTTAGGGCTGTAGCAGTGATTCCCCCTTTTCTATAGGCTTTCTGCAAGGCCCTCTCCACTCTAGTAACAAAAGCGGACAGTTTTTCATTTCTCCACTGCTTAGCAGACCTGAATTTCCATAATAAGTCTTCACCAGTCTCTGTACTCCCAAAAACCCCTTCTAAAGCAGAGAGATACTCTGCAGCGGTGGCTTCCGGACGAGTGGCCCGGAAGAATCTAATGGCTTCTAAGGCAGGACCCCGCAGACTCTCCATCAGCCTCTTCCGTTTCTCCCCCTCAGAGCATTGCCACTCCTGGACCAAAGGGCTGGCATAGTCCATCCAGGCCTCCAGGACATCTTCCCCGGAAGGTACTGGTACCGTGCCAGAGAAAAGTTTTAGCTTACGGTAAGAGTCTAGCTGTATGGAGGGGACCGCCAAGGGCAAAGAAGCCAACACTGAACTCTTGGGTGGGCAAGGGGAGGTGCCCGGGGAACTCGAGGGGTAGTGTCACTGGACAGATCCAAGGCTTGTAGCAACTCCTGGGTAGTCCTTCCTCCACAGCTAACAATTTAAGCAGTTTATCTTTAAAACTGTTCATTTGAGGAGACCCCCCCAGGAGTGACTGACCCACTTCGGATATGAATGAGCCTCCACCCTTGGGATGCATCCTCCGGGTAAAGTACAGGAGGTACCTTCTCAGGGTCAATGGCCACACTGCATAGGAGTAACACCTGCAATGTCTGATCAAGTAAATCAGCCATACGCCCTTTCACTTCAACCTTACCCAGACACTTTACTCGTCCTGCAACAGAGACAATATCAGCAGCTGAGGTACCCAATGGCACATCTAACAATAATACAATCTTCTGAGAATCTAGCTCTTCTGCTTCACCCCAACCCATCAGTTTATGTACCATGGTTTTAATGGGTCCCAGCTTAATTTTTTCCAACATATCCCCTTCCATTTTTTTCATCTTTGGGGTATCTCCTCACTGAGCCACTAGGGGACGCAAATCCCAGCGGTGCCTCCAATTTGAAACCCCTAGGGGGCACTACCCTTAGGGCTACTACCCTGTCTGCCCCTTCTGAGGCAGGTGCAGGCCCAGATCTGTGGGTGGGTGCCTCCACCCAGAGGTTGGGGTTAGCCCCAGTAAGACTACCTTGGTTACAGCCCTCTGGGCTACTGCAACCCCCCTTTTGTCCCACTAGTGACTCACCCTGCTTGCCCACAATTCTTTCCACCAATGCACTTACCCACGGCTGATACAATTCAGCTCACTCCAGAGACCCCCTGTAAAATAAGATACAGTTATATTGCAATCACCAGGCAGAAGTTCACCATTAACGTACACAATAGCCAGGATGGTAATTATAACACAGCAATCTGATTTATTAGAAGGGTAGATAACAAGGGGGTCAGGTTAATTGGCTTACACTATGCTATATACCTATGGCTCTGTGCACAGGCCTAACCCTACAAGTCACTGTCCTGGGTACCCAAGCCCAATGCTAGTCCAAGCGTGGCAGCTGGGTGGGGCCCTTAACACAGATAAACGCTGCAATCCTGAGCAAGTCAGCAGAGAAAGAAAGTTCGATTAGGCAGTCAGAAGTATAGCCATACGATTTGAAACCACTGTTTGCACACTTAACAGGGAGCTACCCTGATTCAGTACTCACAACCTCCAGCCAATCCTGATTCTTCCAACACTAGCAGGGCTGAACCTGAACTTCACAAGTATCTGTACACATTCATATGGTTATCACAATCCAGGCAGAATCCTTCACTGGCAGCAGGATCAACTTGAATGCACAAGTCTCTTTACACGTTTATATGGTTAGCAACAGCCGAATCCTTTAATGGCAGCTGAATCAACTTGAGCTCACAAGTCTCTTTACACATTTATATGGTTAACAGCAACAGCCGAATCCGTTAATGGCACCTGAATCAACTTGAGCTCACAAGTCTCTTTACACATTTATATGGTTAACAGCAACAGCTGAATCCTTGAATTGCAGCAGACTTTACTTGAGCTACTCACACATTCATATGGTAAACAGCAATAGCAGAAGGGTACCACACCAGGCAGCTGCTCCCAGGCTCTTCAGGTCTCACAGTCACTCCAGCTCTGCAATGGCAGCTTTTTTTTACCACTCCTCCCGCTGACCGAGCGCAATCCAGCAATGTTCTCCAGTCCTTATTACAGGTCGAGCCTGGTGGGTAGCTGTAAAGAGTACAGCCTCCTCTGACTGCCCGCCAACGGATTTCAAGACGAACTCCTCGCAGGAAAAATGGCCGACTTAGGCCTTTACACGCTTCCCGAACGAACACTTCCCAGCTCAGAAGCATAGAAGCTCCTCACTCCTAACTAACCACAACGATTCTGCCTCCCCACAGCTTGGGGCACTCCTTTCACTCGGGCGCGACCCGATCCGATTGGCTGGTTGAGCCTGCCAGTCACTTCTCCCAGCTCTCAGTGGTGCAGAAAAAGCGCCATAGTCCATAATGCCTTTCTCAAAACAAACAGCTCTTCCATTGGCCAGTCGACTCTGTAAAATCCCAAGGTACTGATTGGTCCAATTGCACAGTTCGGGACCAAAATGGGGAGGCAATCGAAACTCTCTATGCTGCAAAGCAAAGCAGGTTAGAACAACTACATTATCATTATTTTTACAGCTTATTTCAAGCACCCACCTACATCTTTTATTAGGGTCCCCTGCACTATTAGCGATGGCAGAATGGAGCACTTACTTGGCAGCCCGGGAGGGAGTCGAGCATAACAACACTCGAACCCCTTTCCATTTTTACCCATTCCGACTGCAAAAGGCAGCCCTTAAAGGGACAGCTCACAGAGGCTATTTAAAGCGCTCACTGGCTACCCAATTAAACGGCTTTAGGCCGGTAACTAACCCGAGCACCAGGCACATCCGGAACCCCCATTTGCAAGGGGGTTACACCAGGAAGAGAATTCATCTATGTTAACCTTTCTCCAGCACCTGGTAGATACCCTGGACATACCCTGCCAGGAGTCTAACTAGGAAGAAGAGGAGGAGGAGGATGATGACTACAGGAAAATTAAAGGTCTCCCTCTTCCTAAAAAGATAGTTCTCCCTGTTTACAAAGCTTTCAGGAGAAAAACCATGAAGTTGTTGCAGACCCCATCTTCTTTAACTGGGGTCGATAAAAGAATTCATAAAAAGTACCTGCTCTCCAGGGCAGACACTGAATTTGTATCTGTCCATCCTGGGCCTGAGGGTGTAGTGCAGCAAGCTGCATATGATAAAGCTGGAGTGCCTTTGTCTTCCTTGCCTCCTGACAAAGACTCTAGGAAGATAGATTATATTGCAAAGAAAACGTACACTTCTGCTTCTTTGCTTCTCTGCTTCTCTTCCTATTTGGCCTATACAGCCAAATACCAGAAGGTCTTGTGGAATTTGGTTCTGGCCGTTGCCCAATCAGAGTCTGAGTCTATGGTCCAGGACTTAATTGAAACTGCTAAGACTGCCCTGGAGGCAACTTAGTAACAGTTCCATATGGCAGACAATAACAATGATGCTGCATCTAGAGTTATGGCCCTGGCCATTTCTCTCAGAAGGTTTGCCTGGCTTAGGACCACCAATCTGACATGGGATACCCAGTCTAAAGCTATGGACTTCCCCTGTGACAAAAATCTCCTGTTCAACCCCAGGACAGAAGACTACATGAAAAAGGTAGATGAGTACAAGCCCACATGCCAGAGCAATACTACTAAGCAAAGGGCTTCCACCCAAAAGTCTCAGCCCAAGGCAAGCAAAGGAAGGAATTGTTTTCCCAAGCCTATTACCCGTCCTCCCCCTCAGTACAACTACTCTCAGGCAAGAAGGTACTATAGGGGAAGGGGCAGGGGAGGCCTGAGAGAACCGGCCACTTTCCAGACCCCTGCATCTCAGTCTAAACCCTGACTTCAATGCCTTGGTCGTCTCCCCTCCACCAGTAGGGGGCAGACTCTCCCACTACTTCCAAGCTTGGACCCACATAACTTCAGACAAGTGGGTCCTGGAGGTAGTGGAAAAGGGCCTGCCTCTTCACTTCAAAAAGATGCCAGTTTTACGACGTTCTCTGTTTTCAAAACTCCTAACCCCATCAGAAAAACTCCTGCTGGAACTGGAGGTCAACAACCTCCTGGCATCAGAGGTGACGGAAAGAGTACCAGCCTTACAGAAAAACAAAGGCCTTTACTCCAGGTACTTCCTTACCCAAAAGAAAACCGGGAAGTGGCGACCTATCTTAGACCTCAGGTATCTCAACAGACACCTCCTAAAACCAAAATTCAGGAAGGTGACACTAAAAATGGTCATTCAGTCTCTGCAACAGGGAGACTGACTAGTCTCCCTGGAGCTCAAGGTTGCCTATTTTCACATCCCTATAAGGCAGACCCACAGAAAATTCCTGAGGTTCAGGCTTCCTTTAGGGCATTACCAATTTGCAGCCATGCCCTTCGGCCTAACATGTGCGCCAAGGGTATTCACCAAATGCCTGGCTGTTGTGGCAGCACATTTCAGAAAACAAGACATTTCAGTGTATCCCTACCTGGACGACTGTCTGATAGTAGGGACATTCTCAGGTCAGGTCGAGGAGCTCCTGTCGATCACAAAAAGGACTCTGCTTTCCTTAGGATTCCTCATAAACCTAAGGAAATCTCACTTAGAGCCAACCCAGCTCCTAACATTCATAGGGGCACAGCTGAACACAAAGCAGAGCAGGGCCTTCTTGCTACCAGAAAGAATTCAGAATTTCTTAGCAGTGGCAAACTCTTTCGCCCTGAGCCAACCAAGGCTGGCCAGACACTTCCTAAACCCTGGGACACATGGCATCCATGACTACTGTAGCCCCAGGAGTCAGGTACAGGATGAGAGACATACAGTATCACTTACGCTCCCACTGGTCCCAGAAGAGCAATGCTCTGTCCAAACTTATACCAGTAACACAGAATCTTCTTCAAACTCTGTGCTGGTGAAAGGACAGTGCCAGTCTGTCTGTAGGTGTTCCCTTCCAGATCTCTCCCCCAAGAAAAATCATCACTACAGATGCTTCCCTGCTGGGATGGAGAGCACATCTGGACAATTCCTCTGTCAGTGGCGCTTGGACCCAAAGGAATCAAGGTCACACATCAGCCTTCTGGAACTCAGGGCCATTTATCTGGCACTAAAATCCTTTGCTCCTCATATCAAAGGCCACTCGGTGCAGGTAAGGACAGACAAAACCACTGCCATGTTCTACATAAACAAACAGGGTAGCACAAGGTCAAGAGTCCTCTGTACAGAAGCCATGAAGATTTGCACCTTAGCATATTCCCTCAAGGTGACTCTATCAGCAATTCACCTTCCAGGCAAAGACAACATCCTGGCGGATGCCCTCAGCTGCATAAGTCAGGGACACAGTAAGTGGTGCCTCAACAAGCAGGTGCTAGCCATGGTGTTCAGGAGATGGGGAACCCCAAAAATAGATCTGTTTGCCTCCTCCCCCAGACACCAGCTCCCTCTCTTTTGTTGCAGGCCACCAGTCCTGGGAACTCTCCCAACAGATGCCCTCATGTTGGATTGGTCAGGGAAGTTCCTTTATGCTGTCCCTCCATTTCCTCTCATTTTCAAGGTCCTGCTGAAACTCAGGCTTCAACCAGCACTAATGATTCTGGTGGCTCCAGATTGGCCAAGACAAGTTTGGTATCCCCTGCTGTTAACACTTTCGCACAGCAGGCCCATCTGCCTTCCCCTCAGCCACTCACTCCTGACCCTTCCCCACTCAGGGGTGACTTACCCAGACCTGCAGTCTCTTCACCTCAAAGCTTGGCTCTTGAGGAGTTAGAGTTTCCTGCTTCTCAGTACTCAGAACAGGTCCTTAAAATCCTGAAGATGGCAAAAACGCCTAACACGAAAAAGACCTATGCAGCCAAAAGGAAGAGCTTCTCCATCTGGTGTTAAGGCAAGAGGACTAGTCCCTTTTCGGCCTCTGACACTACTCTATTGGACTATCTGGTTCATCTCCAGGCCTCAGGCTTGAGGCCCTCTTCACTCAAACTGCATTTGGCTGCCATTTCGGCCTACCTCTCAGTAGGAAAGCCTGAATCTGTTTACTCCCACCCGGTGTTCAAACAGTTTTTCAAAGGTCTGTCACACCTTCAGCTTCCTGTTAGGGAACCTGTTTACCATTGGAGCCTTAATCTGTGTATAGCCAAGCTCATGGAGCCTGCCTTTGAGCCCATGGCTACGGCCTACCTCAGGTATTTTACCTGGAAGACTGTCTTCCTGGTAGTCAGTACTTCTGCTAGGAGGATTTCAGAGTTGCAAGCTCTTTGTATTGAGCCCAACTATATTATTCCCCACAGGGATAAGACTGAGTTGAGGACAAACAGAAAGTTTTTGCCCAAGGTGGTGTCTGAGTTCCACCTTAACTAGTCCATTACCCTACCAGTGTTCTTTACTGAAAAGTCCACTCCTGGGGAACAGAAACTCCATAGCCTGGTTGTTAAGAGAGCCCTGTTCCATTATTTGGAACACACTAAACAGATCAGGGGTTCTTCCAGCCAACCATTCCTTACCTTACAAGCTCAAATGGGCAGACTAGGTGGGCCATAGGCCCTTATCTGCCGACACTGTCTATGTATGTATCTATGTATGTATCTATGGGGAAATGGGTAGAGGTAGACTAGCCACCAAGAGAACTATTTCTCGTTGGATAGTCCCTTGCATTAGTTTCTGCTATGACAAAGCTGGCAAACAGCCTCCAGAGGGCCTCAGAGACCACTCTACCAGGGGCACAGCTGCCTCAGTGGCAGCTGCTAGGGGCATACCTTTGCTGGATGTCTGCAAAGCAGCCACTTGGAAGACTGTACACACATTCACTAAGCACCACTGCCTAGATGTACAGTCTAGATCTGATGCCAAATTTGGAAGGGCGGTGCTGCAGAGCCTCTTTCCTAAGTAGGTTCTCTGCCCTCCTCCCAACTACATTGCTTGTAGTCTGCTTAAAGTTACTGATGCTAAAGGACCCCTGGGATAAGAAGAAAAAAATTACTCACCGCAGTAATCTTCTTTCTTCCAAGGTGTCCTTTAGCATCAGTAAGCTCCCGGCCTTCCTCCCTTAACAACCTCACTTCAGAGGTCTCTGCCTTTCTCTTCTACCAAATTTGCTAAGTTTCGATTTGGAACTTCGTTTTAAGCAAAGTGTCTCTGGTTGATTGTTATACATGATTTTGCATGATTTTTAATTCGTGTTGGTTCATAACTTTGGGCATGTGCCCATTTATCTTTAAAAAAATTCTGGTGCCTTCTCAGGCAGTCTCTCCTCAGCACACCCCCAAAGTCTCTCCTGATTGGCTGATTCTAATTAATTAGCATAAACCACACCTCCGGGGCGGTACTACCTGGTCAGCTAGCTGCTTAAAGTTACTGATGCTAAAGGACACCTTGGAAGAAGATTACTGCGGTGAGTAATTCTCCTGGCACCATGGCTTATCGGAGACCATTAATTATGAAATGTTGTAAGACCTGCAAAAGGGTGATGAGGCCCTCCCCATGGGTTCCTATTGCCCTCATTCTGTTGCTCAGCGTAATATTTCTCTCACAGTTCCATCCCCTAGCCAGTCCTCTGAGCTGGGGAGGGAGGCACCTGGTTCTTCTATGGGCAGTGGCAAAGCAGAATTGTGAAAATCACTTTTCAAACAACATGAAGTCTTGCTATATTATAGACATTAGCAGTTTGATCCAGCTCTAGAACTGCCCCGGAGTGAAATGGTTAAAACCATTCCAAAATAGAATTTTGGCACGAGAGCAGCTCTATCTGTGTCATTTCAAACTTGAACTGTCAGATTCTTTACTCCGCCTCAGTGAACAGTCGCTCCGGAGATTTCTCCTTCTGCTCGGTTCATTTCTCGGTTTAAAAAGTGTTTTCTCGGTTGGATTTAACCGAGAATAGTTTTATTTTAACCGCAAAACCGTTCGGTACAAGCTCTATCTGTGGTAACCGTAAGTAAATGAAGGTTTTGTCTGTGTGGAACTTGTAAGTTATCGGTTCGGTTTTGAACCGATCAGTGGGTTTAAAACTCATTTAAAACTAAAAGTTACTATTTTAGAGTGTGGTTCCCGGTTCTTATCGGTTCTAAAAAAACGGATTTATTACGTTTTTCCAATACCCGTGACACGGTTAGGAACCGATAAGGGTGTCTTGCCTGGCACTGCCGTTAAAAGGGCAAGTTTTTGGTTAGGCTGGCATTATGTCTGAGAAACCCAAAAGAAAAACCGGGCCCACTGGGTTTCAACACTGTGATGTTTGTGGGGAAGTCTTTACCAAGGCTGACCCACACACCACATGTGTTTATTGTCTGGGGTTTGACCACCTCCAGTCAGACTGCCAGGTATGTAAGAATTTCCCTGCAGCCACCCTGGAAAAAAGATTGGGCAGGCTCAGGGAACGCGAGGCCAAAAAGTCCGCTGACCCGGATGGCCAGCCCGGTTCGGTGCCAACCGAACCAGAGGGAGTGCCCTCTGACCAGGGCCAGACTTCCTCGGCAAAGAAAAGCTGGTTCTGAGGAACCAATTCCAGTAAAGAAAACAAGAGAATCAGCAGGTCTGGAGTCCAAAATTCCTTCTCCAACTGCTGCAGAGATAGCAAAAGCCATACAGATTGTCCAGTCACTGTCTCAGGGTCCGTCCAACCACCACTATCTGGTAAAAGGTCGATTCGTCCGGTCCCAGTGGTTCAAGGATTATGATATTGAGGAATTTTATGAACCAGAGGAGGGGAGGAGGATTATGAACAGTATGAATGTGGCTGGAAGGTCTGGGTGCCCATTGAACGGACATTTCCCCAGACAGACCTTTAGAATCTCCCCTATGCTGTCTGAGTCCCCATCTCATTTTATGTTTTATAAAAGTTGCTGAAACCTCCAGCTTCCTTTAGAAGAGGCTGTGGATGAGCAAGAGGAGCCTGATTTTGTAGAAATGATGGATATTCAGAGTCTAGGAGATTGTCTATTCCTTTACATAAGTCTTTTAGGAAACAAACAATTAAAATTTTAAAGCTCTAATTCTGTGCCTCCTGTAGATAAAAAGATGGACAGAAGGTATACATTGTCAGGCCCTGATAGAATTCCTTTCTCAGCAATGCAGTCATGTTGAGTAGTTCAGGCTGCTGCCTGTGATAAAGCTAATATTCCATTGGCTTCACATCCTCCTGACAAGGATTCCAGGAAGATTGATGCCATGGCAAAAAAACAGTATATGGCAGCCTCTCTGGGACTCAGGCAAGCAAATTATATGGCTTATGTAGCTAGGTATCAGAAATCTAGATGGGATACTGTTATGCAATTGGCCAAGCAGGCCCATGGCCAGCTGGCTAGTGAACTAGAACAGGTGGCTGCTGATGGCATTGAAGCCTCTAAGGTTCAGTTTCATGCTGCTGTGGATGTTAATGATGTTTCCTCTAGGGTCATGACCACATCTGTAGCTTTTCGTAGGTTGGCCTGGCTCAGGTGTACTAGTTTGTCACAGGATACCCAGACTAAGGCTATGGATTTTCCTGTGGTGGGAAATTCTCTGTTTGGAGAGCAGACAGAGAACTACATGAAGAAGATGGATGAATATAGGACTACTTACAAGAGTGCCCAGGCTAAGGAGCGGCAAGCCACTCCTCAAAGGCATGCCCCAGGGGTATGGGTAGGCCTTTCACAGGCCTTTCTACCAGACTCAGGCCTCCTCTGCCTATGCTCAGAGGGCTTCTTCAGAGCAGGGCAGACGAGGGGTGGGCAGACCTGCTCCCACCCCCAGCCTAAAGCTCCTGCAGAAACAGGCACCCTGATGGGGTGCCAGGGCCGATTCTCCTGTACCAGTGGGGGCAGGCTGGCTTACTCAGTCAGAATTGGGCTTCTTTAACCTCAGACAAGTGGGTTCTGGAGTAGTAAGCCAGGGTCTGGTTCTCAGCTCAAAAGTTTCCCAAGTTGAGAAGCAGACTTTTCTACCTGCAAGTGCTTCGAGACCCTCGCTCTGGAAACAGAGGTCTCATCCTGTTAGCTCTCAGAGCAGTAGAAAGGGTTCCTCCCCTGCATCAGGGCAGGGGTCTGTATTCCAGATACTTCCTTACCCCAAAAAAGACAGGAGAGTGGCGGCCCATTTTAGATCTCAGATATCTGAACAAGCATCTTTTGAAACCAAAGTTCAAAATGGTAACTGTGGCAATGATTTTACCTTCCCTAAGGCCAGGGGACTGGCTACCCTCCCTGGACCTCAAGGATGCCTATTTCCATGTCCTAATCAGAAGATCCCATCGAAAGTACCTCAGATTCGAACTGCCCTCAGGTCATTACCAGTTCAGAGCAATGCCCTTCGGCCTTACCTCTGCTCCAAGGGTATTCACAAAGTGTCTAGCAGTGGCAGTGGCCCACTTAAGGAGGCAGAGGATTGCTGTTTTTCCCTATCTAGATGACTGGCTTATTGTAGGCCAGTCCCCAGAACAGGTAAAATCTCACCTGCAGGCAGCAGCTTCTCACCTCCTGGGTTTTCGCTAAACTAGCAAAGTCAGTTCTGGAACCAGTCCAGGTACTCACCTTTATAGGGGCAGAATTGGACACAAAGCTAGCCAGAGCCTTTCTTCCCTCAGAAAGGGTAAGGAATTTAGTGGCTCTGGCCTCTTCCTTCACTCTGCAGGTCTCTCGACCAGCAAGACACTTTCTGCAGCTCCTGGGGCACATGGCTGCATCCATAGCTGTTGTGCAGGGAGCCAGATTTCAGATGAGAGACATTCAGTTTCACTTGAGAACCTTTTGGTCTCAGAGAAGAGACCCCCTTTCCAAGTTGGTCCCAGTGACTGAACCTGATCCTAGCTCTCCAGTGGTGGCAGGATCAGAGCAATTTAAGAGCGGGGGTTCCCTTCATTGCCCCTTCTCACAACTTGACTCTCACTACAGATGCTTCCCTTCTGGGTTGGGGAGCCCACATGGGCGACCTTTCCATTCAGGGAGTTTGGTCCCCCCAGGAATCTGTGCTCCACATCAATTTGCTGGAACTCAGAGCTGTCTTTTTACCCTTCAAGCTTTTTCTGCATCTGTCCACGACAAGGTGATACAAGTCAGAACAGACAACACCACAACAATGTGGTACATCATCAAACAGGGGGGCACTCGGTCTTCGGCCTTGTGCACCGAGGCAATGAAGTTGTGGTCTCTGGCCTATTCCCTGAACACTTCCCTAATAGCAGTTCATCTTCCAGGGAAGGACAATATCCTAGCGGATGCCCTCAGCAGGATTTCCCAGGGCCATCACTTAATGGTCCCTGGATCCTCAAGTGCTGGGGATAGTTTTTGCCAGGTGGGCATCCCTCAGATAGATCTTTTTGCAGCCCCAGACAATCACAAACTTCCTCTGTTCTGTTGCAGGCCTCCAGTGCTGGGCTCAGTTCCCCTGGATGCCCTTCTTCTGGATTGGGAGGGGACGTTCCTCTATGCTTCCCCCCTTTCCTCTCCTATTCAAAGTACTAGTCAAAATCAGATCTCAGCCTTGCAGGGTGATTCTGATTGCCCCGGATTGGGCCAGGCAGCCCTGGTACCCACTCCTTCTGTCTCTGACAGTCCATCTTCCCCTGTGCCTCCCCAGGAATCACAATCTGTTGACTTGTGCCCAGGGAAGGGTTTGGTATCCGGACCTCAAATCCCTCAACCTCAAGGCCTGGCTCTTGAGGAGTTAGAGTTGCTGATTTACACTCTCTCAGGGTGTTCTTGAGATCCTAAAGGCTTCCAGAAAGCCTTCCACTAGGGCTACTTATAGTTCTAAATGGAAAAGTTTTCCATTTGGTGTGCTGGAAAATATTTCCCAGAATCTGCTGAATTGCCCATTTTGTTAGATTACATGGTACATCTTAATTCTTTGGGTCTCAGACCAGCTACCCTGAGAGTTAATTTGGCAGCTGTGTCTGCTTTTTGTGTCAGCAGGAAAGTCATCCTCTTTCCTCTCATCCTGTGTTTTCAAGTTTTTAAGGGATTACTCATACTAATCCTCCCTTTTGGGAACCGGCCCTGCTTGGGACCTTGTTTGCATTGCCCAGTTAATGCAACCCCTTTGAACCTCTGTCTTCTGCAGAGCTTAAGTACCTAACTTGGAAAACTGTTTTTCTAGTGGCTATCACTTTGCCAGACGATAAGTGAATTGCAAGCCTTGTCAGTGGAGACTGACTTTATTTCTTCCACAGGGATAAGGTAGTCCTTAGGACTAATAGGAAGTTTTGCCTAAGGTGGTTTCAGATTTCCATCTTAATCAAGCTATCTCCTTCCAGTATTTTTCACTGATCACTCCTCTTGGTGAGAGGAGGTTGCACAACCTGGATGTTAAAGAGCTCTTAGTTATTATATAGAGGCGTGCAAAGGTCACAGGTTCGAATCCCTCCAACTTTTCCTTACCTATGGTGAAGTTGGGAAAGGCAAACCTGCCACTAAGAGATCAATAGCCAGGTGGATTGTCTCTTGTATCCATTTTGTTATCAGAAAGTGGGCAGAGCCCCCGCCCTGGTTTGAGGCTCATTCTACCAGGGTACAGCTGCGTCTCTAGCTGCTGCCAGAGATATCCTTTATTAGAGATTTGCCAGGCTGCTACTTGGAAAGCATTTTACACTTTTACCAAGCATTACTACCTGGATGTCCAGGCCAGAGAGATGCTCGGTTTGGCACAGCTGTTCTTCAGAGCCTATTCCTAAGTAGGTTCTGCCTCCTCCATGGAGGTACTGCTGTGTATTCTGCTAATGTCTCATAATATAGCAAGACTTCATGTTGTTTGAAGAAAAATTACTCACCTTAGTAATGTTGTTTCTTCTAATGGAGTCTTGCTATATTATAGACCTCCCCCAACCTGCCCCTCTCAGAACCTCTACTTGGTGGGTGCGGCAACTTAGTGTGGGCACTACTTATGTCCTATTAGCATTTTGTCCCCTTAGGACTTTGGGGTGTGTATGTGTACGGGTGTGTGTGTTTTATTATACTTATGTTCCATTTTCATATTATTAGAATGGTGTTAGTATTTCTGGTCCCTGACTTGAGTCTTGGTGTTGGGACCATCAATGGTTGTTATTATTTAGGTAGCCATTTGGCTAGTGTAGGTTACAGCTTCCACACAGACCTTAGTGAGTTTGGCTCAAAGATCTGACAGTTCAAGTTTGAAATGACACAGATAGAGCTGCTCTCGTGCCAAAATTCTATTTTGGAATGGTTTTAACCATTTCACTCCGGGGCAGTTCTAGAGCTGGATCAAACTGCTAATGTCTATAATATAGCAAGACTCCATTAGAAGAAACAACATTACTAAGGTGAGTAATTTTTTCTTGTTGCTCCTGGATGAGCTTTTGGGCCCTAATGTTCCACAGGACATCCCAGCAGGTACACCCAACCCCAAACCGGGCCCCTCAGGTCGGGGGGGGCATCCAGGCATGTCCAGGTTTGTTGCAGCAAGAAAAGGCTACTGAATCAGATGTGCAGGCAGACCCTGACCCAGACTTCTTAGAAGGCCAGCATGAGGATTTCTGGGATCTTGGGGAAGCTCCTGACCTAAAATAATTTCTTTCTGATGAGGACGTCCTTTCTGAGGAGGAGGAAGGGGAGTGGTCAGAGCCCAAGTCAAGGATACCGACCCCCCCCCCCCCGTTTGACAATAAGTACTTGTCCTTTTTGATAGTTGAGGCTTGTAGATCTTTACAGTTTAAGGAGGAGCAGTCCGTGGAAACGGAGGATGTCAATCCAGTTCTGTCTGCGTCCTCCTCTGCTCCAAAATGTTTCCTAGGTTTTATTTACTGTGACCAAATTATTGAGCAAGAGTGAACAGGTGTGGATCAGAAAAAAAATCTTCCCAAACCAAAAACACAGAATTTCTCTTTTTTAGGGGAAGGTCTCACAGGAGGGAATCTCCTCCTCTGGCAGACAAGGCCGTTTATAATTCAGTAAAACACATCACCCTTCCTATTGAAGGCTCTCTGGTCCTAGCAGATTCACATGACAAGCGGATGGATACCATGTGCAAGAGGGCTTTTGCCTCTAATGGCATGAACATGCGTACATCTTTTGCTTCATGTATTGTTGCCAGAGCCTTAAATATCTGGGTCACTACTTTGGCCAGTTTTGTTCTGCATGATTTGGGAGGTGCGAGCATTTTACAGTTAGTTGCCATGGCCTCCAGTTCTCTTGGTGATTCTACAGTGGAGAATTTGCACATCAGCCCATTTGACCTACCACATTGCTTCAGTCATGAGGGGCGTGTGGCTCAGAAATCGGTCTGCTGATCAAGCTTCAAAAGCTAAACTGTTTAACCTTCTCTTTGAAGGAGGCATATTGTTTGGTTCTGGCCTGGATTCTGTCTTGAAGGATCTTCATGACAAGAAGGGCCACCTCTCAGTGTCTAAACAACAGTGTAAGACCACAGTAGCCTAAAGGGTTTAAAGCGATGTCCAGCGCAGGCAGTCCTGCGTGGGGTTTTGTCCCTTTCGGAACTTTGGTAACTAGAGGAATAGAGGAACCTACTCAGGTAACAAAGGTCACAATAATAGAGGAGCCTTTGCCAGACACTGTGCAGGAGGGCCAGCACAAAAGCCTGGTGCCTCGCAGTGGAGGTACATGGGCCCATCCCTGCCCCCCTTTCCTTGGTGGATTTTTTTTTTTTTTTAAGTCTTTGGTAACCGGGTAAGGCCCACTAGGCACAAGTGCCTGTTTTCAGGGGTGATCTGGGAGCACTGGGCGGTTAAGTGATTTGCTTAGTCACACAATATGCAAGTGGAGGTTGTGAGAATCAAAACAAGGTCTGGTCTGCTGGATGTACCAAGCTCGTTCACAGCTCCTTACTCTAACCTCTAGGCTATACTGCCATACTTCGTTCTACCTGATTTGGGAGGTGCGAACATTTTACAGTTGGTTGCCATGGCCCCTAACCTCTATGCTGTACTTCAGGAGTTCTTCTCAAGATGGGCCTAGTCAACGTCAGACTCCTGGGTTCTGGAAATCCTTCACCTGGGCTATGCCATACAATTATTTCTATTTTATTTTTTTTATATGTAGTTTCTGAGTTTTTTGTGGGTTTTCTCCTGGCCCCTACACCCACACATCCCCAACGTAGCGCATGTGTGTGGAGGCACGTGCGGCCATGCCATTCGGGATGCCCCTCCCTTCGAGTCACGCCACTGACCGCTTGCGCTGGCACCGAGCCTCCAGTCGGTGATGGTGGGACTAGGGGTGAGTGATCCCAACCCTTACTCGGCAGAGGAGAGCCAATGGTCAGTCCTGCTCCCACCCTCTCTCCCCCCATGCCAGCAACCTGAGGTCATTCCTGAACCCGGGTCACTGGCGTAGTGCGAGGTGTGGCGTCCAGCACCTCAACCCTCAGCAGCACCAGGCCGGCACATACAATAGAATTCTTAGCAGTTCACTCAAGGGGATGCTTTCTACTGTCCCCGGTTTCCAAGCAAGTGGCAAACACTTGGCGATGTCAGGAGCTCTGGCCCACCTCATTCAAATCAGGGCCTTTGTACCAGTCCCACCAAGCAAGCAAGGTCAAGGGTTCTAATCGATCTATTTCATAGTTCCCAAGACATCAGGGGTTTCAGACCCATTCTGGATCTGAAGCATCTGAACAAGTAAATCCGCCACAAAACGTTCAAGATGGAACTCCTATGGCCGATAACCGGGGGGACTTCTTAGCCTCAATAGATCTGACGGATGCTTATCTTCATATCCCCATCTGTCGGTCCCACCAGAAGTATCTCAGGTTCTCGATACTGGGCCAGCATTTTCAGTACTGGGCACTTCCGTTTGACCTTGCAACAATCCTTCAAGTTTTCTCAAAGGTGTTCATAGTCCTGGTGTCTCAGCTTCGGCAGAAAGGGCATCATGTCTATCCGTATGTGGACAACCTGCTCATTTATGCACTGACCCTGCCTCTGGCAAGGAGGTCAGTGCTTAGAACTCTGGAGATACTGAAGTCACATGGCTGGGTGGTGAACCGGGAGAAGAGCTCTCCTGAGGCATCTCATACCTTGGAACATCTGGGGGCAGTCTTCAACATGAAACTAGGGAGGGTTTTTCTGTCATCTTCCCAGAAAGAGACCTTATTGTCAGAGGTCCAGTGGCTCAGGAATCAGTCATTGGCCTCTGTCCACAGTCTGCTGTGAATTCTAGGCTTCATGGCGGCAGCGATAGACTTAGTTCTGTGGGCTCACTTCCATATCCAGCCTCATCAGATGGTATGGAGGGGTTATGGGATAACAGATGGACCAGACACAGAACTTCAGGTTCAACACACAATCTCTGTGTGATGTTTATTTAAAACACGGGATAACCTTAAGCAATGGCGTATCCCTTCTTCTATACATCAGTTTGCAGCAACAGACTATGCATGTCCTTCCTCTGTACTTAGTCAGCATATACTGATCTATCTCTTTAGTGAAAATGAACTATCCTCTGTGTTGGTCTTGTGTGTTTGGGTGATGGTGAGCTCAGAAAGAAAAACTCAAAAACAAGCTAAAGACAAAGAACCTCAGTGGAAAAGCACTGAAGCAAGGGTTACCCAAAGGGCATTGGCAATAACGCCACATTTCAAAGAAACACAACATCACACATACCCCCATAATGCAAAGCATCATGAGCTGTATATGCAAATCACCATGAAATTTTAGGCTGGTTCAGCTTAAAGCAGGAATACACAGTGCTGATGGGCCTCTCAAACAATCTGTAATTTACATGCATTTTAAATAACACAACAGGGGATTTCTGATATTTTTATAATACAGTCCCCTAGTAACGTTTTACCTTTATCAAAAACACCTAGTGCTGTGGTATTTTCAACATGTACAGGTTTCATACACATAAGGCATATACATGAAGGTATTTTATGACATAGTGCTGTTGCATGCTAAATCCAACAACGAGGGACACAGCCTGTTGTTTTACATCAGCTTGGAGGTCACCACAATAACCTCCTTGTACAAGGACTTGAGAGGGGGAAAAGGAAAATTAAAGAGGACACTATAGCGTAATCAAGAAAGGGGAGGGGATGCCCATAGGTGGCCAACCTTATGGACTAGAAATTGTAAAGGATATATTAGGCTAAGAAATAGAAGAACTGTTGCAACAGATTTAAGAAAAGGTCGGTCCTCAAAGGTGGCAGGATCTCCCTGTCACAGATAGGTTTGCTGACGGCCTGAGATCCGTCATCGGAGGACTATCAGGCCAGGATTCCTCTCACCCCTCAGCTTCATCACTTCCTGAATTGGTGTGTGAATGTGCAGAATCTCAGCAAGGGGGTTCCACTGGAACGTCCCCCAGAGTTAATTCTCCCAACAGATGCCAGTCTGCACGGGTGTGGGGGGGGGCAGTCTTGAAGCAGCTTACCACTCGGGATGTGATCAGTACAGGAACAGCACCTCCACATAAATATTCTAGAGATGCGGGCGGTCTGCTTAGCTCTCCTTCGGTTTCAAACACTGCTGAAGAACAACACGGTAAAAGTGAGGTCAGACAATGCCATCACAGTGGCGTACATAAACAACCAAGAGGACACAAAAAGCAGGGAGATGCTTCAAGAGGCCTCCGAACTCCTGAGATGGGCAGAGGAGAATCTTCTCTCTCTCTCTCTCTCTCTCTCTCTCTCAGCAGTACATCTGGCCAGGGGAGTTGAACATTCAGATAGACTGTCTAAGTCACGAAAATGTTCACTCCAGAGAGTGGCAGTTGAACCTAGAGGTTCGGTCGACCACAGATAGATGTGTTCGCATCCAGCCATAATGCTCAAATCCAAAGGTTCTTCAGTCATTTTCGGTGGATGCTGTGACTCAGGAGTGGTCCTGCAGCAGAGCATATGCCTTTCCTCCACTGCCTCTTCTTCTAAAGGTCTTACAAAAAATAAAACATTCAAGAGGAAACTTTCTGGTCCGGTGACGCTGAGGGTTGAGGCGCTGGACGCCACACCTCATGCCACGCTGGCAACCCAGGTTCGGGAACAAGCCAGGGCTACCAGGGGTCAGCAGGGGAGGGAAGGGATTGAGCGTTCAGAGGACAGCTCTTCCTTCCCTGGGGAGGGTTCTGGAGTTGTGCCGCTCTGCAGCGGCACCTGGCGATGGTCGGGTGCAGCGCAAGCAGCGGTGGCACGTACAGTGGGGAGGAGCTTGACGGGCGGCGGCACACTGTGCCCAGCTGCCATTGCATGTCCAAGCTCCTTAGGGACCAACAAGCAGAAAAAAACCCTGCCACATCCATGGAGATGATGGGGGTTCCAGGGACGCAGCCCACATCCCAACACCGGCCCTGTGCTTGGGGGACTCCACGACCGACCCGCCATCCAGGTAAGGCTTCTCTAATCCCAGAAGGGCTGTCACGGGAGGACGGGCCCACCTGGGGGGGGGGGTAGGTCTGCCTGAGTGGTTGGGGGAGTCCCTCTGAGGGGTTACAGGGTTCAGGCCAGGAGCAGAGGCTGCTGTCGAGAGGACACCCCGGAAGGATGCCCGGGTGTGGAGGCGAAGAAATAGAATTCGAAGAAAAAAAAAAGAAGAGGAAACCTTCTCCTAATAGCTCCAGGGTGGCTGAGAAGACCATGGTTCTCCAGTTTAGTGAACCTAGCTCAGCAACTACCTTTCTGCCTTCCGGTGCGAAGAGACCTTCAGTCACAAGGTCCCATTCTCCACCCAAATGCAGGAATAATGCAGCTCGCAGCCTGGCTCCTGGAAGGAGGAGGCTTCTAAAATTAGATTCTCCAAGAAAGTAGTTGAAACCTTGATGGCTGCCAGAAAGACTTCAATGTCTGCAGCTTACGCTCGGATATGGACCACCTTTCCATCTTGGGCCAGAGAGAAGAATTTTAAGCCTTCAGAGGCCTCAATCCCACAGATTTTGGATTTTTTACAGGAAGGCATGGAGAAAGGGTTGGCATTAAGTACACTGAAAGGCCAAGGCCCAGATATTCAAAAGGACTGCACATGGCGCAACAGTGTTGCGCCATGCGCAACCCACTGATGCACCCCGGCGCGATATTCAAAAACGTGTGCAGCACAAATCGTCCATAAAAGTGCATCAGTATGCATGCAGGTGCAAGTAGGGGGGATGTGCCCATGCATACACTGCACAGCCTGATATTCAGCCCGGAATGTGCAGGGCCATGCATGCGCAACCCCTACCTGCACCAGCACAAAGTTGATCCAAAAAAAAAAAGGAACAACTGATGGCCACCCACAGGTGAGCTGCCACACTGCAGGGTGCAACATGGCAGTTGCCACCTGTGGGTGGCCACCCAAGCTCTGGCTGCACCTGGCGGCACCCTCCTCATGCCCGATCTTGGGCATTTGTAATAAAATTAAAGAATTCGTCCAATATCCCTGGTGGTCCAGTGGACTGCTATCTGCCCAATCACGGGCATCTGTAAAAATAAGAGAATTCTTCCTTCCAATATCCCTGGTGGTCCAGTGGACCACTATCTGCCCGATCGCGGGCATCTGTAAAAATAAAAGAATTCGTCCTTCCAATACCCCTGGTGGTCCAGTGGACCGCTATCTGCCCGATCGCGGGCATCTGTAAAAATAAAAGAATTCTTCCTTCCAGTATCCCTGGTGGTCCAGTGGACCGCTATCTGCCTGATCGCGGGCATCTGTAAAAATAAAAGAATTTGTCCGTCCAATATCCCTGGTGGTCCAGCGGACTGCTATCTGCCCGATCGAGGGCATTTGTCAGTAAAAATAGGACTATGTCCTATATCCCTGGTGGTCTAGGGTTCCTCATCGAGCCCCACCGCTCCACTCCCCCCGGTCAGCTGGCGGGCGGCAGCACCCCACCCGCCTTCTGCCCTGCCACCTGACAATGTCGGTAGGGCTGTACGCCTATTGTTTCACAGCGTGAGCCAATGGGCGTGCTTCCTATACCGCACTACATTCTAGATATGAATGAATCAATTCACTATCTGGAATGTGTAGCAACGGCACAGGTTGCACGCCATTGGCTCGCCACTGTGAAACCAATGGTGTACAGCCCCATGACGGTGTCAGTCGGCAGTGGGGGGGCGGCAGGCAGGGGGTGCTGCCGGCTGGACCGGGGAGCAGAGCGGTGGGGCTCAGTGGGCGGGAGGGGGCCCCTAGACCACCAGGGATATAGGACATAGTCCTATTTTTAATGACAAATGCCTGCAATCGGGCAGATAGCGGTCCACTGGACTACCAGGGATATTGGAAGGACGAATTCTTTTATTTTTACAGATGTCCGCAATCGGGCAGATAGCGGTCCACTGGACCACCTGGGATATAGGACTTAATTCTATTTTTTTATAGATGCTCGCGATCGGGCTGTGGAGCCCATTGCCGGCTGCAGGGGGCGTCGGTCCCCGACGGCTGCTGCCTGGCAGGGTGCCAGGTGCAAGTCGTCGAGGATCGGCGCACCTGCATGCAAATGGGGCCATAATGACATGCAAATGGCCCTATGTGTGCCTTGCATACATTATGGCCCATTTGCATGTTAACTTTTGAATATCACGGTTGCTGTGCATGGCGCAATGGAACTTGTGCTAGCGCATCCCCATGCTCCACTCTGGCCACTTGCGCTGGTGCAGTGCCACTGCGCCATGCACACTGCGGGTGGCCAGGGTGCGATATTCAATGGTGCTGAACCATGGCGCAACTCCGTTGAATATCGCCCAGTCCACACCCCTGTGCAGCCAAGTTGAGCTGTGCCCAAGCTTGCGCCACAGCCTGGCGCAGTTTGAATATCTGGGCCCAAGTGTCTGCTCTCAGAGCATTCTTAGGTTTCTCTCTAGGGAGAGGTCATTTGCTTTTTTACGCGAGGTTAGCAGGAGTCGTCCGGTGTTCCGATCCTCGGTCCCATGGTGAGATCTTAATCTGGTTCTGAATGTGATCTGTAAGAAGCCTTTTGAGCCTCCATCATCCTTTATTGCTGGATGTGCTGTCCTACAAGGTGTGTTTCTTGGTGAGTGTGTTCAGCCAGGAGAATCAATGCACTCCAGGCCTTGTCTCACAAGGAGCCATACTTTATTATGCATAAAGACAAGGTGGTACTCAGAACTGTTTCATCTTTCGGTCCCAAGGTGCCCACGGCATTCCAAGTGAACGTGGAAGTATGCCTTCCATCCTTCTGTCCACAACCTTCTCTCCCCAAGGAGAAGGAATTGCACAAGTTGGATTTGCGACAGGCAGTTAGGATCTACCTTAAATGGATGTCTGAGTTCCGAAAGTCAGGTAGTCTGTTTGTTCTTTTTGGAGCAGCCAAGCAGGGTCAAAAAGCCTCTAATGCCACCCTAGCTAGGTGGGTGCAGGCCTGCATTGCTAAGCCTTATTTTGCAGAAAAGAAGAGGCCTCTGGCTCTCATCAAGGCTCACTCCACCAGGGCTATGGCAACTTCCTCGGTGGAGAGAGTCGAAGCCTTGGTTTTAGAGCTATGTAAGGCAGCTACGTGGTCTTCGTCCACACGTTCATGAAACATTACAGATTGGATGTTCAGACTTCTGCTGGTGCAGCTTTTGGTCGCAGAGTGCTACAGGCAGCAGTTTACAAGTAATTCATAGTGTTTGCCTCTGGCATACAGGATAATATTCTTCCCCCTCCTGTTTTTTCTGGGTACGGCTTCGTAGAACCCAGTTGTTATGATTACCCATTGACAATGTGGAGCACTACAGAAAGAAGAAATTTCTTCATACGTACTTCCCATAATTTTCTTTTCTATTAGCTCCAGCATTGTCAATGGGGCCCACCCAGGAGCCTCACTCCTGTGGGAGAATCTTATCCGTTATGCTAGGAGGCATGTCCTGTTTGATAAAATCCCCTACTTTTGGACACCTCTCTGTTCTGCTGCACTGTATTCACATATATTAAAAAACAAGTTTTTCAATCAGTCTGCGACCACAGGTTAACAGGTTTTGTTATATCTTTAAGGTGTTTGTTCCTTGTTGCAGGTAGTCTTACTGAATGCAATGTTGCCTGGAAGTTATGCCTCATTTTGTGGTCAGACTCAGTTCCCCAGATCTGTGACTGGTGTGGAGCATGCTTTGCTGCCTGATTGTCCTTTCCTGCAGGGAGGACTGAATAATCCAAACCCTGTGTCCAATGGAGAGCATTGTCTTCCTCGATGTCTGCTAAGAAGGTAAGACAACATTTATTTATAGTACTAAGGGTTGTTGCATACAAGTAATTGGCTATAATATAGGCAAATGTGCAGCTACCATGGCACTGTGAGGTCAACAGTGACTTGGGAGTTGCTGTTGCTTGGAATCCTCATGTACCCAACATTCTAAAACTTGGGGTGTGCCATTCCCCTGATAGTAGTGCACTATACCTAGTTGTCATGATTACCCAATGATAATGTTGCAGCTAACAGAAAAGGAAATTATGGTAAGTATAAAGAAATTTCTTCTATCTTCTTCGAGGATATTTCTTTCAGCAAGCCATACCTATGGAACAAGTCCCAAGCAGTACTGACAGAGAGAGACAGTCTGGGTGGCTGGAGGTAAAAGGTCCAGAACAGAAGGCCTCAAAGTGCAGCCAGGCCCAAGCCTGCCCTTCCTCTGTCCAGACTGTAGTATTTCGTGAAAGTGTGGATAGGACTCCCAAGTGGCAGCAGTGCCTATTTCTGCCACTAACACATTCCTGGAACTGGCAGCAGAAGTGGCCACGCCTCTGGTGGAATGGCCAAGCACAACCCCAAGAAGTTTATGGGACATAAGCCGCCAGGTTCTAGGACCACACAGAAACCTTTTTTAAACAGTATTACTAGGGGCTGCCCATGCTGACAGCTGACGTTGGCATCCCTACATAAGCTTGGGCAGACTCGACCCTCAGTTCTTTTCCCATTTTTTTTATCCTGTTTTTTTGGCTCCAGTTCCTCTCTGGCAGCCATTCCCTGTCAGAGGTGCTTCTCTGCTCTGTTTCTCCCCATGTAGTGGCCGGCATACGTGTAGTGGTGAGCACGTACAGCATAAAGATGCTGCATGCCTTAATGTCCATGGCTGGTCTTCGTGCGAGGTGACTGCTGCTGCTGCTCTACCTAGCCTCCGCTATAGTAAATGCTTAACACACAGGACTGCTGTAGTGGAAGGTCAGCACTTCAAAAAAACTTCCACTGTAACTCTTTGGTCAGCTTACCACAATAGCTCCATAAACGCAAGCAAGCATCTATTTGCCATTCTGTACCTGGACTGTTCTGTTTGTATTGCCTGAGCTGCTGCATTTTTTAAGTAAAAATAAGAAAAAGCAAGAATGTTAAGGGGCAAACTGGCTAAAATCCTTTCTTGGCAATTGAGAAAAGAACAGGAGTCAAACACCATTATTAATATTCATAACGAAAATGGCAGTCTTACCTCGGTCCCAGATTAAATTAATCACGTATTCAAGAAATATTTTAACAACTTATATGCCTCAGAGCAAGGTGACGACACCAACGACATAGATTTATTTTTACAATCCATCCCTTTACCAACTCTCAAAAACAATCATATATTAAAGTTGGAGGAAGAAATCTCAATAACTGAAATTGAAAATGCCATCAAAGCCATCACAAGTAGACTTTTACAAAAACTTCTCAGACTTAATCATCCTATATTATACAATGGCAAGAAAGAATCTTGGACTATGATTGGTCAGTTTGGGGCTGAACCCGTGGCATTATCCCAGCATAATGCTACGGGTCTAATCTCAGCACTATGAACCAATATGGATGAGCTTTACGAGCTGCCTATCTTTTTTTGCATCTCCTCTTAAGAAACAGAAATATTTTTCCACACTAATAAAAACATTCTTTAAAATTATTTTTTTATTATATATATAAAACAAGCCATTGTATAATAGGAATAATGCACTCCAGGGTGTGTGCCGTTTGGGATAACGCCACACCTGGGGCATTGACGACTTGGCCTGCAGCCTCATGCCCAACCCCCAGGCGTGGCGTTATCCCAGCACGACACATATCCTGTCATGCATTATTTCTTCATTTAAAAAACCTTTTTGACTACATTCTGGATTACCATGTTCTTCCTCCATCTTGGTCTGAAGCTACTATATTATTTAAAAAAAAAAAGATAAGGACCCTGCTGTTCCCGGATTATGTAGACCCATTTCACTCATTAATTCTGACAAAATTTTAACCAAAATATTAGCAAACAGACTCGATACCATAATCCACCCAGATCAAAATGATTTTATCAAAGGAAGACAACTTGGATCTAACATAAAATGAACCATTAACTTGATGGATAAATTTAAAGATACAAATTATGCTTTTCTTTCATTAGATGCGGAAAAGTCATTTGACAGGGTGGAGTGGAGTTACTTCAAAACATTATTAAAAACTATGAAATTTGGCCCAAAACTCAGAGCCTGGGTTGACATTCTGTACTCAAAACTTTCTGCTAGAATTAAGACAAACAAGGAACTTTTGGAACTGGTCTGTTTAATCACAGAAACAGACAAGGATGCCCATTGTCTCCTTCAAATTTTGCTCTTGCAATTGAACTGTTAGCTGTAGCTATAAAAACCAACAACAAGATTAAGGGGATACAAATAGATACAATGGAACATAAAATAAACTTATACGCAGATGACGCTTTAATCTACACTACTAACTTAAATCATATATATGAAGAATTAAATGATATTCTGATACACTTTGGTCACATCTCTGGGTACAAAATTAATTGGAGCAAGGCAGAACTACTAGAATCTCAAACACACACCAAGCCCTTCAAATATACACATACTCTTAATATTAGAAAGGTCACCACATTAAAATATTTGGGTGTCAATACTGATCAAGATCTTTATAAATTATATGAAAATAACTGCTCTGCTAATCACGAAAATCAAAAAAGACTTAGATCACTGGGAAAACTTACCATTAACTCTAATAGACCGTACAAAAGCTATCAAAATGAATATCCTGCCCAAATTCTTATTTTGTTCCAAACTATACCCATTATAATACAGTGCAGCCCTCTTAAACGCATACCTTTGGGACCAGCAAAAAGTATGTGTTTAAGAGGGCTATGCATTTATCAGATCTTGTATTCTTTTATTTATTTTTATCTATTTCTTTATTCAGTTTTTTTTTCCTGTTTTGCCCATCCCATTCCCTAGGCGTGGATATGCATGTGGAGCACATGCACACCACGCACTGCAGAGTGCCCACTCTACTCACGTGAGCTGCCCTTCCACCCGCCCTCGTCACCACTGGACCTCCACCCGGTGGTGACAGGACCTGGGGAGGACAGCATCCTCCCGGGAGAGAGAGCTGCTGGTAGGTAGGCGCAGTTGCTGGCATGACGTGAAGTAAGGCTAGATGCCTCAACCCTCAGCGCCACCAGTCCGGCTATCTTGTATTCTTTTAATGGTGAGCGCAGCTTGCAGTGTGTGCCAGGGGGCTCGGTAGGGACAATAAATGCCAGTGGCACTTAAGTGCTTCTTTGGTTGGGATAAAGTGATTTCTGACATGCTGTGGCATTCTTTAGTCTGATTCCTGAGTGAGGGAGGGTGCTTCTGGGATTCATGTAAAGTGCTTCTGTGATTTTTTTGGGTTCTTTGTTTTGATTACAGTGTTAGGGAGGGTGCTACTGTGACTTGGGTTTGATGGTTAAAAGGTTGAAGTAGGTAAATTAACACCTCATTTTAAATAGAGCAGTCCATTTACAGACAATTAATTGTTAATTAGTAAGGCAGCTACAGGCAGTGTCGGTAAAATTGGGTCAGTCAGTCCACACTTGAACAACAAAACTGAGGGAAAAACTGTGCATTTAAGAGGGATCCTTATATGCATTTAACAGATCTATTTTGCATAGGAAGTATAGGAAAAAATCAGGACTTGGAAATTCTATGCAATTTTGCGGGGCTATGCATTTATCAGGTTTGCGTTTAAGTGGGATGCACTGAAACGGATACATTCTTTAAAGAAATGGAGAATATTATTAAAACATTCTTGTGGAAAGGCCAAAACCCAGACTAAAATTATAAAAACTCTATATTCCTAAAAATCAAGCGGGCTTCTTCTTACCAAATTTTTATTGGTATTATTTGGCTGCGAACATGGCTACAGTATTGACATGGTTTCACCACAATTTGGATTGGTTACCATGTCAGACTGACTCATACCGAACCCCTTATGCTGATATAAAACATACTTTATACACAGGTCCCTATCAAACAAGGATAACAATTCTATACTTCTAACCCCAGGAATCACTCATTATGATTAAACTGATGCAGTCTGCCGCCTGTGTTGAACTGCCCGGGGAGATGGAATTATATGCAAATTATGGAACTCTCAATTAGCTCACGCCACTTTCAAACTGCTGTCCTAGCAACTGCTGCACTCTGAGTGCTTTAGATTCTTTACTCCGCCTGCCTAGTAAGGACATCCCGGAGAGCTTTCCTCTAACTGTCTTCAGACTAAAGTTTATCTGTTGATAAGTACTCATTTTTAGTTTAATTTTAAATTGCTGCCTTAGAACTTTGTTTAGCGTAGTTTATTTAGTGTTATTGTAGTTTTTTATTTCTATTCGCGATTCTCTCACGGTTCCTTGGAACTGAGGGTTCCGTGTCTAATCATGAGGTTTTTACCTCACTTTTCTTTATAAAATATATATTTAGCAGTCGATTCCTTGAACCGCTTTAGTTTTGTTTAAATTTAGTGTAATTCTCAGTTCTCTTTTCTTTCGGGAACTGAATAGCGCTCAGTTCCAGGAACCGTTAGCGGTAGTTATTTAAAAAGAAACCTCCGGTTCCAAGGTTTTTTGAATAACGGTTTTGGAAAGTGATCTTTTTGTCTAGCTTCAATGTCAGAGGTCCATTTGGATAAACCTAAAAAACGCACAGGACCCACTGGTTTTAAATGCTAAGTCTTGTGGGCAACTTATAACAAAATCAGATAGACATTCTCTGTGTATTTCTTGTTTGGTTACAAGTCATATCTTTGCCAACTGTGATATTTTTAAGTCCTTTTGTCCTAAAACATTAAAGAAAAGGTCTAAGATTTTAGAAGAGATGGCTTGTGCTTCTAGTGTGGATAATTCTGCTTCTTCCTCTTCCCATAAAAAGGATGGAGGTAAAGCCAAGGATCCTGACAGGAGTTCAGAAAAATCTGAACAAGGTAAAACAAAAAGGGCTGTGTAAACAGGGTCTGAACCTGTTCCATTAAAGAAAAAGTGTAAAGAAAAACATGTCGCTGCGCCTCCAGCCGAGAAAGCTAAGGAGCTCTCAGCAGACAAGCAGAGTATGCCCTGGCTGAGGACATTGCTAAAGCCTTACAGGTTTTACAAGCCCTACAGGGTGCAATCCTGGCTCCTACACTGGTTGCCCCAGTTCCTCCTCCAGCCCCTGCAAGGCTGAAATTGCTGGAAGTGTATGACAAGGAGGATGAGGATGACTTCGAAGGGGAACCTATAGATCCAGAAGTCTCCCCAGAGCAAGAGTTTGGGTCTCCTCCTGGGGTCCTAAGGAATATTCTTCCCACTATGCCTTTGTTAAGAGCATGGTGGAAACCCTTAACCTTCATCTTCAGAAGACAGAAGAGGATGTGGAGTAGGCATAGTTTTTGGATATGATGGGGTTAACCCCCACAAAACGTCTGCTTCTACCCATGCAAAAGTCCTTAAAAAAGACTATATTACAGATTTTTTAAAATCCAACTTATATCCCTGGTGTGGATAAGAAAGCTGACAAGAAATACCAGCTGGATAGAAATACAGCTGACTTTCTGTTTACTCATCCTGATCCTGAAGGAGTAGTCCAGGCTGCTGCCTGTGACAAGACCAGGATCCGCTTGGCTACCCATCCACCAGACAAAGACTCAAGGAAAATGGATGCCATGGGCAAGAAAGGGTACATGGCTGCCTCTATTAGTTAGGCAGGCCAATTACATGGCATATGCAATACAGTACCAGAAGGCTCTCTGGAACACTGTTCAAGCTCTGGCTGATAAGGTGCCAAGTAAAGTGGCTGTAGATTTACAGGATGCAGTAAGGGCTGCACTTGATGCTACCAAGTACCGAGTTCATATGACAATGATACTGCATCCAGATTAATGGCTTTGTCTGTTTTGCTTAGGACATTTGCATGCTTAGAGCCACTAACCTGACTTTAGACACTCAGGCCAAAGCAATGGATTTTCCCCTGGAGAGCAACTCCTTGTTTGGAGATAAGACTGATGCATACATGAAAAAAGTGGAGGAATATAAATCCACCTAATGGAGCAATTCCAAAGATAGGCCTTCCACTCTTATGGACCCCAGAGTAAGGGAGGCAGGGGTAGGGGTTTTTACCCCAAACCTTTCTTTTAAATGCAGGCCTCTCAGCCTCAACAGCAGGCTAGAGGTTACTTTAGAGGAAGGGGCAGGAGTGCCATGAGAAGAGCTGCTCCTGCATCACAAGTTCAGGCACAACCCACACAGAACCCTTGACGGGCTAGTGCAGATTGCATCCCCTATTGTAGAACCACCAGTGGGTGGCAGACTGGCTCACTACCTTCACGCTTGGCATTCCGTCACCACAGACAAGTGGGTAGTGGAGATAGTGAGCCAGGGCCTGGCACTCAGCTTCAAATCATTTCCAAGGCTGAAAACAAGAACCTTTGCCCCAGTAACATCTGCAGACAGGATTCTGTTGGAAGCAGAGGTAAAGCATCTGCTGGCAATCAAAGCAGTGGAGACAGTGCCTCTAATACACAGGGGCAAAGGTTTTTATTCCAAGTACTTCCTCATAAGGAAGAAAAACAGGGATTGGTTACCTATTTTGGATCTAAGACTTCTGAACAAACACATTTTGAAACCAAGGTTCAAAATGGTCACTCTTGCTATAATTATTCCTTCATTACAAAAGGGAGACTGTCTAGCCTCCCTAGATCTAAGGGATGCTTATTTTCACATTCCCATCAGACCATCTCAGAAAATTCTTGAGATTCAGGCTGACTTCAGGCCATTATCAGTTTGCAGCACTCCCTTTTGGACTAACTTAGGCACCAAGGGTTTTTACAAAGTGCCTGTCAGTGGTGGTAGAGTTTTTGAGAAAACAAGGTGTAACAGTCTTCCCCTACCTGGACGACTGGTTAGTAGTAGGACAGTCTCTGCAGCATGCAGTACAGTCACTGGCACTAACAAAATCAACACTGGAGTCCCTGGGATTTCTTACAAACAAAGAGAAATCTCAGCAGGTGCCACTTCAGGTGCTGGAGTTTATTGGAGCAGAACTAAACACCAGACAGGGCAGAGCCTTCCTGCCACAGGACAGGGTGACAGGCATTCTGCAGATTGCAAGATCCTTCGTGTCAGGGAGACCCAAACCAGCCAGAGAATTTCTCAGGCTACTGGGCCACATGGCATCTGCCACTGCAGTGGTAAGGGGTTCCAGGTTTCAAATGAGAGATATTCAATTCCACCTCAAACAGTACTGGTCTCAAAGGACAGATGCTCTGTCCAAATTGGTTCCAGTCACAAGAAGCTTAGTCCAGGCATTGCAATGGTGGCTGGACGAGCACAACCTGAGAGTGGGAGTACATTTTATAAGGGAACAGCCCTCAGTAATCCACACAACAGATGCCTCTCTTCTAGGTTGGGGGGTATACATGTTGAAGCACACAGCAAGTGGCACATGGTCCCCCCAGAGTCTGTGTTGCATATAAATCTTTTGGAGCTCAGGGCTGTCTATCTGGCTCTAAAGGCATTTGCTCCTTACCTTCAAAACAAGGTGGTGCAAGTCAGAACAGACAACACCATAACCATGTATTACATCAACAAGCAAGGGTCAACCCTACTGTGCACAGAAGCAATGAGACTATGATCCCTGGTATACTCCATGGGAGTATCCTTGTCAGCCATACACCTTCCAGAGAAGGACAATGTACTGGCAGACTCTCTCCGCAGGATAAGTCAGAACCAACATGAGTGGTGCCTGAACATGCAGATACTCAGTACAATTTTCAGGAGATGGGGCACTCCAGAGGTGGATCTGTTTGCCTCCACAGAAAACCACCAGCTACCAATGTACTGTTGCAGGCCCCCTGCAACAGTACATTAATACTATTACAGGGGCCTGCAACAGTACATTGTACATTACTACCAATGTACTGTTGCAGGCCCCCTCTAAGGAGCACAGTTCCCCTGGATGTGATGGCCCTGGATTGGACAGGGAAATTGCTGTATGCATTCCCTATGATATTCAGGACCCTGCTGAAATTGAGGTCCCAACCAGCAACAATGATACTGGTGGCTCCGGATTGGGCGAGACAGCACTGGTATTCTCTTCTGCTGACTCTGTCAGTAGTTCCCCCAATTCATTTGCCCAGGAGGCACAACCTGCTAACCTCGTCTCAGGGCAAGATCCTGTACCCCAATCTCAAATCACTGAGGCTCAAGGCATGGCTCTTGAGGACTTAGAATTTGCTAACCTTAAGCTATCAGAGCAGGTGCTGACAGTGCTTAGGGGTTCCAGGAAGCCTTCTACTAAGAAAATATATTCTTCTAAGTGGAAGAGGTTCTCTATATGGTGTACAGGTAAGGGTGTGAACCCATCCAGGGCTGATTTGGCTATTCTCCTGGATTACCTTACACACTTACATTCCTTGGGCCTGAAGCCTCCAACCCTAAAGGTCCACTTGGCTTCAGTCTCTGCTTATCTGTCAGCTGGTAAAGACAGATCCATGGCCTCTCATCCAGTATTGAGAAAATATTTTAAAGGCCTGAACTTTCTGCACCGTCCCCTGAGAGAACCAGTCCCGGCCTGGAATTTAAATATCTGCATTGCTAAGCTCATGGATGCACCATTCAAATCTATGGCAACTGCAGATTTGAAGTATATCACTTGGAAAACTGTCTTTCTGGTTGCTATTACTTCAGCCAGAAGGATCAGTGAATTAAAAGCTCTGTGCACAGATGTGGACTTCATCTCCTTCCACAGGGATAAGGTGGTCCTCAGGACCAATAGAAAATTCCTTCCCAAAGTGGTGTCTGGCTTTCACTTAAATCGGTCTATCACTCTACCTGTCTTTTTTACAGAGAACTCCAGTTCTCCAGAAAGGAGGCTTCATTCCCTTGATGTCAAAAGGGCACTTAGCCACTACATTGACAGAACTAAGTCTTACAGATCAAGTCAAACACAGCTCTTTCTCACCTATGGTAAAGTTGGTAAGGGCAGAGCTGCAACAAAACGTACAATTGCTTGCTGGAGAGTGGCATATATACAGTTTTGTTATAGTAAGGTAAGTAAACAGGTACCTCTGGGCTTGAGAGCACACTCCACCATTCCAAATTCCACTACTGGAAATCTGCAAAGCAGCTACATGGAAAACAGTGCACACCTTCACAAAACATTACAGCCTGGACTTGCAATCCAAAGGTGATGCTAGATTTGGTACAGCAGTACTGCAGAGCCTGTTTCCAAAATAGGTTCTCTGCCCAACCTCCAAAGGTACTGCTTGGTAATCTGCATCAGTTTAATCATAATGAGTGATTCCTGGGATTAGAAGAAAAAATTACTCACCACAGTAGTCTTGTTTCTTCAAAGGGATCACTCATTATGATTAAAGAACCTCCCTGCCTCCCCTACCAGAGCCTAATTAGAAGTTGCTCTACATCCCTGCATTAAAGGAAGGCTGTCCTAAACTGTGGGGGCAATCACCAGGGCTGCAAAAACGCGCGATTAAAACAACCAATATAGTTTAAAATGAATAGCGCTAACCTTTTATTAGTTATTTATTGTTGTACAGTTGCTCCTGGATACCATTTGAAACTGCCTAGCTTTTAGAAAACAGAGTGTGACCAGACATCCGGTCCTGTGCGGAATGCTAAATAAAATAATGACGAGCACATTTACAGTGGATAAAAAGAAACACTGTGCCATGAGAGAGTCTATTAACTGAACCTCTAGAGTAATTCCCAGTTAAAGCGAGCAGTGTAAGGTATTTAAAATTGTTCTTAAAGTTGGAGCTCAAGCTCAGTCATGCATGATGAACCTAGCGCTAATCGCATGCCGAACTTGGAGCACTAGAGCTTCTGTATGACTGAGCTTGGGCTCCAGCACAGGAGCAATTTTAATACCTTACACTACTCCCGTTTAACAGAATACAAAGAGTTCAGTTAATGAACCTCTACATGTACAGTGTTCTTTATCCACTGTAAATGTGCCTCGCTAAATCATTCCTGACATTCGACACAAGCTTTGAGCTCGTCACACTGCATCCAAACAACAATAAATAACTAATAAAAATTAGCATATTCAACTATATTGATTTATTTCATCGAGCGTTCAACCTGATACTACAATTTGAACAGCGTTCACTTACTAAGAATATTCAAATCAAAACTTTTAGGACTTGCCCAGTTATGACTGTAGCTGAATTTTCACTTGCCCTATTCATTATAATGAAATTAGCTTTCTTTTTGTACTTGCCCTTCAAGGAAATCTACTTGTCCCGGACAGGGGGCAATAGGATTTGCACACCCCTGCATTAAAGTTTTTGTTTTCCTATATAGGTTAATGTAGAGACTCACTTTGTTTAACCAGTTGGTGTCCAGGTGGTCTCCAGTTTCTTAGGTTTGTTTATTAAGGATGTTTGACCTGAAAGGACAAAAGTATTATTTTAATGCTTAGATCTTTGTTGTCAATCTTCACCATTCATTACTTCCTGGGTGTAAGGCGGGCGCACCTAAACTTTTTTTTTTTTTTTTTTTTTTAAAGTTGCTACGGCCCGCCCTCGAAGGCGGCGTCATGCGCGGCGGCGTTAATAGCGACTCGACTCCTCCTCCAACTCAGTTCTGTTTCTCCGCCCGTCGAGGCGGCACCTGTTAGCGGTAGCTAACGAAAAGTGCGTATCCGACTCCTTTTTCTACACTCGATGCCTCACGGTAAGACTGTTCCTTTTCTTTCCTTTATGCAGGCGCGGTGTATTTCCGACTATGTTTAATCTTGTTTTATTTAGCGTTATGTCCGGTTCTGGGCGAGCGTTCTTCTAAGGCGGGACGTGCCCCTATGCGTCGGTGCTCCTGCGGCGGCATTTCTCCGTCTCGGACCGGCATGGCGTCTGTCTTACGTTGCCTGGGACCCAACCATAATATGGATTCGTGCGGCGCTTGTTTCTCGATGGACCGTCGCGTCCTGAAATCAGCAGCGTACAAGCCGGCAAGGCCCGCCCGACTTCGGGACGGCGTCGCTTCGCAGGGAATCTGACCGAGATCACAGGCCTTTCCCGGGTCCCCTCCGGGCCTACTCTGATCCCGAGGAGGGGTCTCCTCTTCCCTTCTTGCCGAGGAGGCCCCTTCCAGCAGTGCTGGGGGCGTCGTAGCCCCTCGGGGCCGCGGCGCTGACACCGCCTCGGCAGTCACCTCCCGGAGGTGCAGGCTCCCCGTGTCGAGGCCCTTGGCTGGGCGGCTGGGTGGACCCTCGGCGTCGCCTCGTGGCGCCCGTTTGAGATCCAGCGCCGTTCGCGGTGCGGTAATCGAGCGGCTGATTGCAGATCAGCGCGCTCACGGTGCCGGTAATCGGGCCGGCGCCGTTCGACGGCGCCGCTTTGGATCAGCGCCGTTCGGCGCCGGTGATCAAAGCGCCGCCGTTAGCGATGCCGTTTTAATCTCGGCGCCGTTCGCGGTGCCGATGAAAACTAGCGGCGCCGCCAGCGGTGCTATCGCCTCTGGCGCCGTGGCGGCCCCACCTCTCAGGCGGTGCGGGTCTGCGGGTAGCTGAGAGTGTGGGGTTGGGCCTTCATGCTGCGGCGTGTTGGGGCGGCGGCGTCGCACTCGGTACCGGGGCCGTTCGCGGCCCCGTGGCCTCGGGAACCCCTGGGGTGGCCAGCATCGAGGTCCTGCTGGTCTCATCCTCCTCGGAGGACGATGACTCAGATGTGAACCCATCCTGGCATCCCCATTCTTCGGAATCTGGGTCCTCGGTGGCTAGGGGTACCAGGCGGCGCAGCGGGCCCCTCCCTCTGTCCCCCTTGCCGTCGTCTCCTGAGGGTTCCTCGGCTGGGGTGGCCGAGAGTCGGGGGCAGGCGTGGGGAGTGAGGAGGAGCCCCCTCTGGAGGTCGGTGACAGCTACCCCCAGGGTGCTGTTACCTCCTCTGGGGTTGAGGGAGCGTTGCAGTCGGGGAGGGCCCTCTCGGGAATCCGAGGGTTGAGGGCAGGCGTCCTGCTGCTCGGTCTTCTTTGGCCACCTCAGGGGGGGTGGCCAGGAGCCAGCAGAGCCCCGCCCCTCCCCCCAGGGGTTCTAGGGTGTCCTCTGGCGGCGTTTGTGCGGACTGCCCTTCTGGATCCATGCAGTCCCAGCGTCGTCACAGGGGAGTTTCTCCCCCAGGGCTCTTCCAGGTTCCGCTTCCCCAGAGTTCCGTTCTGCGGCCTGGTTTGATATCCGGGATCCCTCCTACTAGGCTCCCTTCCCCGGATTCCAGAGCCCTGCATGAAGGCAGTTGCCTCCTCGGAGGTGCCCTCTCCCATCTCTGCCTTCACCACCCCGCTCCCAGGCCATGTCGGTCCTCACAGGTCCGTTATCCTGGGAGCAGTTCAGGGGTTCTGCGGCGGCCTTCCCCTCATATGTTAGTTACATGCATGAGTGGGTCTTTCGACTCTCCCCACCGCCGCAGGAATCCTCTGGACATTCCAGTTCCCCATCATCCTCGTCTCCCTCCTCTGAGGGAGAGGAACCCCTGCTCATCTGTCCTCCGATGCTGATTTCACAGAATATCAGCGTTTCCTCTCGAGGATGGTGAGGATCTTCGGATTCCTACGTTGGAGAGACAATACCGAGACGGTGACGGTAGATTCCTTGGTGAATTCAGTGCCCAGCATCTGGTGGTACCTTCCTGGCCTATCCCTTCCAGGAGGCGTCTATCCGGTCCTGGCAGTTCCTGCCGTTTCTTCCCAACCCGGCGGACTGCCAGCGTAGGTATTGTGCCCCTCTGAGTCTCTAGGTTCCCTTCCCAACCGTCCTCAGGTTTGGTATACCTGGATACTCCTTCTGGGCCCGTTGCCTGGCGCCGACCGCCCACAGTTCGGACTCTCTCCAGTTCGACCGTTAGGGTGAAGAGTGTTCTCTTCTTCAAGTGCGTGCATGTATTGCATCACATCAGGCTCACTGCGCTGCCTACAACGGCATCTGTGGTCGATGATGTCCCAGCTGCTGGCATCTATGCCTGACACGGAGCAAACCAGACAAGCCGTTGCCCTCTCCGCGGTAGGCCTGGAGCTGGCAAGACACCAAGCAAGGGCATCTTATGACGCTAATGAGGTGGCTTCCAGGCTTGCGGAGACAGCGATCTGCATCAGGCGGACGGCATGGCTACGTCTTTCCAGGTTGTCACCCCTGGCCCGGCGTAGGGTGATGCGCTCCGCCTTCCGGGGGACCCGTCTTTTCTCATCCAGAGCTAGGAGACTTTTACAGGGGCTCCATCCGTCTCCTCGTCCTCGGGAGGCACCTCCTAGCTCTTCTCCCACTTAGGCTTTCTGAATAAGCCAGGGTCTTCTCCTTCTGTTTCTCACCAGCAGAAGGCTGGGGGTCTTGTTCCCTCAGGGTATGGCCTCTTCCCCCTCCTGGGGAAGAGGAGCTTGTACTCACCCAGGAAGTAATGAATGGTGGACTGACAAGGGAAGATAGGAAAATATGCATCACCGTAATTCTTGATCTTCTCTTGTATCTTCACCATTCATTACTTACGCCCGCCCACCATCCCTCAGTGGCCTCTTCCTGTGGCTTCTCCACCTCCCGTCTCCTTCCTCTCTCTGCATTATATAAAATATAGGAAAATTGCTTCATTTTCCAAAAAAAAAAAAAAAAAGTTAAAAAAAAAAAAAAATCTTGAGGTTTAAAATCCAGAAAATTATTTACTCTAAGATTCATGGGCCATCACGCAGATTGCATTGGCGATCAGACTGCACAACTATCTCTTGCTATTCTTATGGCAAGATACCTCTGGGGTTGTTTGGCCTGGCTCAGGCTATTCAGTTTTGATCCTGCAATCCCGTGTTCAGGTAGTTGCCCTGAAATCTATCCCCCTCTATTCTTGCCTTGCAGAGCAGAGGAACGAGTACGTCTGTTCCTTTCTCTTCTAAAAAAAAAAAAAAAAAAATGCTGAGGGAACTCTCTCCGACTGCTATAGGCATCTTGGTATCTGGGTCATGCATCTAGTTAAAAATTTTTTTTCTATCTGTAAAAAAAAAAAAAAAAAAAGGAATAGGAGAAATCAAACAAGAAGGCAAATGAGAAGGTAGGCTATCCTTCTCGCTGTTTTGCTAAGTGGTTTCTCCCTTTAAGTGTCCTCCTGGACAATTTTTTACAGTAGAGCTCTGCTGACCATATCCAATCTTAGCCAGCCTAAGCCTTGGCCGGCCTTAGCCAGTCAGTCTGAGTCCCGTTTCTATCTTGGAACGCCTGAAAGGCTTACATTTTCCATTTCTAAACCCCTGAGCAGCGCTCTCATGCTGCTGGGGTTTTATTCTTCCCTCCTCGGCTGTCCTCCAGTTAAAGGCCTTCCGCGGCCAGGAGCCCGAGGTGGGTCTCAAGAACAATGGCATGTTGAAGATGAGGACTATGCCCTCCTGAGTCTGTCTAGCGGGTTCGGTGAACCTTCTCTTCAGCTCTATCTCCGGGGGATTCTTGCTTCCCCTTTAGTCGAGCCTTCAGCTACAAGCTAACTATGCTCGTTGGGCATTCTGGTCCCTTCAACATCCCATCTCTCTCTTCTCTTTCTTCTTCTTCTATTTTCTCATTTCCTTACTCATCTCTCCTCCTAGAGTCGCCCAGGTAAGGAGGCCCTGCACCCTAGGCTAGGGATGTTCTTATCTCCTCTGTCCTTCCTCCATCGGCTTATTCCTTTTCAGTTCATTCTTCCTTGCTTTGCTATCCTCGGCTATCTTGCCTCGCTATCTATATTTTCTGCTTTCATTTTGCCTCTCCGGCTCACAGAACTGAGTTGGAGGAGTCGATCGTTACTAACGGCCGCCCTGCCTTATGACGCATGACGCCGCTCTCGAGGGGCGAATGTTAGGGGCAATCCTTTAAAAAAAAAAAAAAAAAAAGTTTCGCGGATTTGTGCGCCCTCCGCTTACACCCAGGAAGTAATGAATGGTGAAGATACAAGAGAAGATCAAGAATTACGGTAGGTATGTAATTTTCCTTTTTAGCTAGTGGGTCTTATACCCAGTTAGGCTCCGTAAGAATCTGAAGCACTCAGAGTGCAGCAGTTGCTAGGGCAGTAGTTTGAAAGAGGCATGAGCCAATTGAGAGTTCCATAATTTGCATATAATTCCATCTCTCCGGGCAGTTCAACACAGGAGGCTGACTGCATCAGTTTAAACATAATGAGTGATCCCTTTGAAGAAACAAGATTACTATGGTGAGTAATTTTTTCATAAGTACTGCTATGACATCTACCATCTAGGACAGAGTATTTAGACTTAACTCATTGCTCAAAAAACATATTGGCCCACATATTCAGATAAGATGCATCTCTGGACTTGTGCAGGCCGTATGGGGCATGGCCATATTCAAAGGCCACTGATGCACCACGCACCCCCAACTGCACTGCCGCGCACAATATTGTGATGCACCTATGCATCCAGGGTCCAATATTCAAACAGATTGCACTTACCTAAGGTTCCGCTAGCTGGTCAAAAAATGTCTGAGAGTTTTTCTGTGAAACCATCAAATAGGAGAGCATTAAAATAGTATCTGAGCATGACAAATGGCAATTTCTTCATTTCACATGTAATAAATAAGGTCTGGTTGTCCTTATGTTAGGGAAAAGGAGTAAAGTTTGTAATATGTTTATAATATAGCTGCAGTTGATCTTTAAAGCAGGGAATCAATGCGAAAAAGCGGAACGTAAAGCAAGCAGCATCCTCGGATGCATAGGCAGGGGAATAACTAGCAGGAAACAAGAAGTGATCATTCCACTCTTAAGATCCCTGGTGAGGCCACACCTGGAGTACTGTATCTAGTTTTGGAGGCTCCACCTGATGAAGGACATAGAGCGCTTGGAATCAGTTCAGAGAAGGGCCACAAAGATGGTGCAGAGCCTCCATCACAAGCCATATGAGTCTAGACTCCAAGACCTAAACTTGTATTCCCTGGAACAAAGAAGGGACAGAGGGGATATAAAAGAAATGTTCAAATTCATTTATTTTATTTATTGAAATGTTTTACCAGGAAGGGCACAATGAACAAGTTTGCTCGTTTCACGGTGCGTCCTAGGGAGAGGAGAGTATACATCCATACATGCAATAACAAAAAAATATATATATATTTTTATTCCAATATTCAAACAGATTGCACGGTCTGTTCTGATCGCACATTCTGTTTGAATATCGCGCCAGAGCCGGCCGCCCCAACTTATTTGCGTGGTGCACCGTTATGCGCACGCATCCATCCAGCTCTGAATATGGGCAGTCTAGATGGGCCATCTGTCCCCATCTGCCGTCAAATTCTTATGTTAAATTAAAGACCAATGGGGAAATAAAAATAACAGGGAAAATATCTGAACAGATGTGGGAACATTCAATCAACATAGCCAAAATTGGCATCTTATCCAGTAAACTTTTACAGATCTACTTTAATATTTTACATCACACAAACACATACACACACAAACACACACAATAGGCTGAATATAATGAATCCTGTGTATGTTAATATTTGCCCAAGGTGCAAAATGTATGGCGGTATGTTGGAACATATGTTTTTGGAGTGTAGTTTGCTAGATAGAGTTTGGGATACGTGCACTTGGGATAATGTTCTGCACGTATTGTCCAGAGCAATGCTTTGAAACTGCAAAGAACAAATGAATGCCTTTTACTTACCTGTGGTTACTCTACTGGGGTATCATGTGAATATAGCGATGCTTAAATTGCAAACACATTTGAGCTAACTCTGAAGGGCGATCACAATAATAGCAACTGCCACAAAACAGCGTACAGAAGGGAACGGCGACAACAAGTGACTGATAGCCCCACTATCTAGGTGTGCCTCGGAGTTGGAATCTTAGAGATAGGGGGCGGGGGGCACCCCCCCCCGCATGCTACCATGTGATCTGTTGCCTTTAGGAGAAGCAGAGACTTGCTGAAATCCAGATGGCACAACTGTAGTCCCGCTCCAATACCCCATGCAGTCGTCGACGCTATCGTGGTTTGACAGAGTGCCTGGTGGAGGTGTAATACTCGAAAGTTGGGGTCCCCCAGCATAGTGCCTAAGTGCCCCAATAATTTAGGTGGCAGGGTGGGAACTAAATGAAGTGCAGGAGCTCTGCAAAATAAACTACATGCCTGTAGTTTCAAAACTTTTTTTTTTTCCTTTACTGCAGCCTGCCCAGCACTGGTACGAGCATGTGCCTTTCTAAGTCCAGCTCACGCTGGGCAGCTGCTTGCCTCCCTGGTTGCTAGGGACTCAGCATCCTGAATGCCAGGGAGGGCTCCATTGTGGCCAGTAACAGATGTTTATTTTTTTTTAAATAGTTGTTGTTCAGTGGCTAGCAGGCAGAGTGGTCAGGAGAATGCTCTTAGGCACCCCGATGAAGAAAAGAAGAGCCAAGTTTTGCAGCCAGAGAAGGGAGAGAGGGGACTCATGGAGGTAAAAGTAAGGGTAAATTGTACCTGCAGTCATCCTCTCGTCCCTCCATAGTCTTGCCAGCAGTGCGGCGGTCCAGAGTTGTGGCGGGTCCCCTGTAGCAGCAATCGATGGCGGGGGATCCACGGTGGGCCTCAGCTGCCTCAAGGCTATTTTTTTTTAAATTGTGGCAACTGGTGGCCTCCCTCGTTGTTGGTGCCCACAAGTGGGGCCGCATCCTCTGAGTGTCGGGCCGGTAGGAGCATCAGCATGCCAAGACCCAGAGTCATCCGTGTTCCTGCCTGCCTCCAGTGCCAGCACCATCCGTAGCAGCACATCACCTCCTGCCTCCTCCCTCCAGATACTTCTCCCTGAGTTGGCAGCAGCACTAGTGGGCAGGTGCTGACTGCCCAAACTTCTAAATAAACAAAAAAAAAAAATGTCCGAACCGGAGGGTGCGCATAGAGGGACAACTGCAAGCGGGGCAGGGTAAGGCCTCAGAAAAAAGAACCACCCAGTGGAGGGTTATTTAAATTTATTAAAATAACCTCCAGCAAGGAAGCAATAGAGAAGTGGTGGGTTTTATGGAAATTAAGCTCCCTGGAGGCAGAGCTTAGGGCCAGGCAGACCTGTTGTAGGGGAATTGACATTTTATAAAAGAATAAAGGAAAACTGCAACCAGGAGTAGAACAAAGCCCCAGTTTTCACATTAAGCTAGCCAGGTGGGCTACTGGACAGGGCTAGTTAGCCCGAAAATTGTATTTATTCAAAGTAATAAATAGAAATGCCAGCCAGGGCAAGGAGGGCCTCAGCTACATTAGTAGCCCTGCCAGTCAGGTGGGCCAGATAGCCAAAAGCTGTTTTTCCTCCATTTTATTCAGTTTATCCAGCTCCATGTGGGCCAGCTAGGGGAAGTAAGCCCCAGACTGTATCAGAGAGTGCCCCAAAGTGGAAAAAGGTGGCAAGTAGCTAAGTGGCCACCAGCAGCCAAGCCACGGCTAGTATTTAGAGACTGCAAAATTCTTTTGTTTTTAAAAGTGTACTGAGGTGTTAGCCTCAGCCAGCAGCAGCAGGGGAAGGGAAGTGGGTACACGGTTAGCCACCTCAGCAACGTAGTAGCCTCCCAAGCCAAGGACTAGTAACCTGTGTAACTGCCCTGTTGCCCTAGGTCAGTGAAGGACAGTTAGTGAAGAGACCCTTAGCGTGCCAGCTAGCCAGATACCTGCAGCCAAAGGGTAATCCTCCTGTTAGGCTCCTTTGAACCTAATCACCTGTGGAAGGGGGGTTGTACCCCAGGGTCCCCGTGTAGCTAGTTACCTAGCATTTGACAGGTTTTCCCCTTGCATCACCTTCCTAGAGTTCCTCTTTAGGAAACATTTCTGTGGAATATTTTGAAAAGGAAATGCTGAACTGTGTGTGAATTAAAAAAAAAAAAAGCAGAACCCTTATTGACATTCAGACTGCATTTAAAGGGACAGCGCCTGAACGTAACAGCGTAACTGTCTGTCTTGCTCAAGTTTGCCTTGGCTATTGCAAAAGACTGTTGGATTTACTCAGAATTTGCCCTGCATGTATTAAAGTGCCCTTTCAGTTTGAATGTGCCTTGTTAGTTCCAAAAGACTGTTGGATTAACCCCGTACTTGCCTTTCTTGCTGAAGAACTGCACTGCATGCCACGGAACAGCCTGTTCATTCAAGAATCTCTTTGCCTAATGCCAATCTTTTCACCTGATTATTGCTCGACCTCTGACTGTCACTAGCAATGACCAACCAGAGACTGTGACAGCCATCCTTCTTTGGACAAGTTGGGGCCGGTCGCCAGCAGAGGAATAGTGTAGATAGCTCCCTGTCACTTGCTTCTTTTCCAGATCTAAAGGCCATCTGCTCCCTAACAGTATTAGGTAGTGCAGGGAACTGCCCTGATTCACAGATAGGGATCTGATGCCCAGTGGGTTGGGGTTTTTGTGGCAGGTATCCAGCCTTTCCAGAGGTTCTCCAGCGGAGGTGTCTCATTCTTCAGTTCTTTCAGTTTCCTGGGTTAGTGGTGATGGCCTGGAGTGGTTCTTGTTTAACAGATCTTCAGATCTTACTTCAAGAGTCCGCTCTTGCAGGAGGTAACACAATAAGGACTGTAGGTCCAGCAGGACCCCACAGAAAACTTGTAGCTAGCAGTCTTCAGCGGGGACCACCCCCTGACATTAGCCTGCCTGGACGTTACATATGGTCAAAGCCCCTGGAATTCTGCAGTTCTGCGGTTGCGGAATTTGCTGCAGAATTTGCATCATGCATAGAATATATATAGTGCCGCAGAATTCATTGTTTTTGGTGAATTTTCATATAAATACACTGTTTTTTCATAGTGTCAGGCTTTCTTTCCCACCTCGTTTATCCTGAAGCCCCTCCTCTATGCTCAGCATATGATGTCATCGATGATATCACATCATATTTAGCCAATGACAGGACTGCATTCTGCCAGAGAAATGAATAAATCATGCTGCAGAAATCAGAAAATGCTGCCGCAGAAGTCAAGGAGCCCTGCCGCAGAAATCAGAAAATTCTGCCGCAGAATACCAGGGGCCCTGCATATGGTATAAAGTGTGGGTGGTCCCCGGTGTCCCTCAGTTCTTTTCTCGCCGTCGAATTGCTTTCATCAGCTCCACAGATCTTCCCTTTTTTCTTTAACTTTTCATCAAAAAAGCTTGCTTTTTCTCAGTTACAATCTCCTGTATGTCATCTTTGCCGACATCCCCTATGGAAAGGCACTCTTCGAAGTGTGCCTGCAGCAAACATCCCTTCCAGGGATGACCATTCTGTCTGTTTGCTGTGTCTAGGCCCAGACCATGACACCTAGGCCTGCCAGCACTGCCAGAAATTTAACAGCAGGACTCAGATCCACCGCCAGAAGACTCTCCAGGCCTATTGACTGAACAACTCCTGGCAGCCATGCAGAGAGAGTCCTCTCATGAGAGAAGTTCTTTCCACCATAAGTTGGGGAAGCATAAGGAGAAAAGGAAGGAGAAGGAAAAGGAAAGATCTCCCTCTAAGTCTCGTTCATCTAATTTCCACTATGCATCCTGGGTCAGTTCAGACTCTGTCTCCCAGGTGACCCGGTCGCCCTCCTAGCTAACGGTTCTTAAACCCCCTGCCCTAGTACGGGCATCTGGAGAGAAAGGCTATGACTCAGGCTCCACCCTGCAGCCTCTCAAGATTCACCCGCCTGTTCAGCCTACAGGCCGGCATACGGAGCTTTCCAAGCTGACGTCAAGCCAATCGTGGTCGGCATCAGGGACAGTCACAAAGCTTCGTTGCACTCCTCTGGGAGATCAGCCTCTCAGCCTTCAAGGATGTCCAAACCGTTGTTGGACAAAAGTTTGTCGACCACGTCCAGACTGTCGTCAGACAAACGTTCATCGACCAATCTTTTGTCAGGTGGTGAACCCCACCGACAACAGGTGACTGACGTCGCACCGTCAGTGACTTGCCCTTCGGCACCAACGACACAGTCCCCAGCGTCACTGGTCTCGTCCCCGCCGCCTGCTGACAAATGGTCAGGACTCAGCCCTTCCCAGGGCCAGCGTACGACAGCCTCAAACCAGGTGTCACCCACTAACGTTGGGTCTGTCACTGCCCCGTCACCTCCTGTCCGCCCGCTGTCACCAGACAATTCTTGGCCAGACCAGGGCGCTGGCCCCACGTCAGGTCTGATGCCGGACACAGATCCCAGGCTTCACCTATCCCAGGTGAAAAACGTATTTGGGTACTGGTGGGAGACAAAATGTACGGACTTGTTGCCACTTAAACTACTGCAGACCGAGGTTCCCCCAGCTGGTGCAGGGGCCCTTCCATCCTCTTCTCCTGTTTCCCCCACTTAGATAAGGACATGGGAAAGGAGCCCACCCCTCCTGTGGGCAAAAACAAGGGCAAGGCTCCCTGCAAGCACGGCTAGAGGTCCAGGTCAAGGAGCCCAAGTTCCTTATTCTCTCATGACCGTGGTATACCAAAACACATACATCTCAGATCCAAGTCCTCCTCTTCTTTGCCAGACTTGGACCGGTCCTCCGACCCTTCTTCCTTGGACTGCTCGTCTATTGGGGACCTACCCCCCGCCAGGCCCCAGAGATACCCCTAAGACACCACCCGATGATCCCTCCTTTATGGAGATCATGCGACACATCCAAGAAAATGTGGGTTGGGAAACAGAGGACCTGGACCCAAAAAGACTCAGGCTAGCGAAATATCTACGTCAAAAAGACCCTAAACCAGTGGTTATTCCGCCCTTGGTTGACACCTTTGCGGATGTCACCAAGGCGGTCTGGAAATGCTCCCATTCAGCCCTGGCCATACCTAAGAAGGCAGACCACCTTTATAGGGCCCCAAAAGAAGAACCTTTTTTTGGGAGAGCAGCCACTGGCCAATTCAGTGGTCATTTCGAATGCCCACGACAGGTCACAGCGACCGAGGCACCTTAGTACCCAGCCTCCTGATAAGGAGTCTAAGCAGCTGGACCCCATGGAGCGGAAAGTCTATTCTTTCTTCACCTGCACCATCAGAAGTCTGAATTTTCTGACTCACATGGTGCAGTTGCAGAACACCGTGTGGGACCAGGGACTCGACATAATCAAGGAGCTCCCGGACTGCCCACAAAAATCAGAGCTTGAAAAGCTGATGTAGACGGGCTCAGACATAGGTGTTCCTCCACATACTGGTTGCAGAACCGCACAGGAGGTTTCTGCGGCTCGAGTTTCAGGGAAGACATTACCAGTTCAGAGTGCTGCCCTTTGGCCTATCATTGGCACCAAGGGTCTTTACCAAGTGCCTGGCGGTGGTTGCAGCCATCCTGCGAAGGAGGGGACATTATGTCTTTCCTTATCTGGATGATTGACTCTGATTGACTCCTAATGTCCCAGTCCAGAGGACAGTTGCAGTACATGATTCAGGCCACCTGTTCTCTTTTTGGAGAACTAGGGATCACAGTCAATGTGGCAAAGTCCTCCTTGATTCTGTCCCAGTCCTTCCAGTTTGTTGGAGTGCTGCTCAACACCACCAGAGAGAATGCCTTTCTCCCAGAACACAGGGCTCTCCGTCTCCGGGGGTTGGCCCACCAGGTCTCGTCCCTCCCAAGGGTACCAGCCAGGTCGATTCTCTGGCTCCTAGGCCATATGGTCGCCTCCATTGTCACCATCCCACTTGCCAGATTGCATATGAGAACGATTCAATGGACTCTGAGTCCAGTGGAATGAATGTTGGGATGACATGGATCTTCCAGTTTCCATTTCGGAACCGGTTCACCGAGAACTGGACTGGTGGATGAAATCCCCTTCCTTATCGGAGGGGAAGTCCTTTCAGACGACAACTCTGACCCAAGTCCTGACTTCAGATGCCTCGGACATAGGCTGGGGAGCACATCTGGATGTTCACTGGACACAGGACACCTGGTCACCGACTGAGGAAACTCTCCACATTAGTATTCTGGAGATGAGGGTGGTCTTGTATGCCTTACAAGCTCTGAGCTTGGCACTCTGCCCAGGACATCTTCTGATTCAGTCGGACAACATGGCAGTGATTTTTTACATCAACAAGCAAGGGGGCACACACTCTTACCCCCTCTGCTGAGAAGCCATGCAAGTCTGGAACTTGGCCATTGCTCACCATCTGGATATTTCCACAGTTCACATTCCTGGGATACAGAACACCCTGACAGACTCACTCAGCAGGACCTGGTCCAGAGCGCATGAATAGTCCCTTCTGCAATAAGTCATTGACGATCTATTCGACAGATGAGGCAGGCCAGAGCTGGACCTCTTTGCCTCCCCTATCAATGCCAAATTGCCCAATTTTTGCTTGCTAGATGCAGGGCATAGTGTTTTCTGGCGAGATGCTTTGTCCCTCTCCTGGAATGGGAGGTTCCTCTACGCATTCCCTTCCTTCCCGCTTCTTCAGAAGGTGCTTCTCAAGCTGCAAGCGGAAGGAGCACAGATGATGCTTGTGGTTCCATTGTGGCCACGACAGATCTGGTTTCCACTGTTGCAACAATTGGCAGGCGAACCACTGGTTCCTCTGCCTCTGAGTACTCACCTCTATCAGGATGAGGGGACCCTGGTCCACCCGAATCTCCGGTCACTGCATCTCCATGCATGGCTCCTGAGGACCTAGCCAGGTCACGCTTTGGAGTGTCTGACGGGGTGACCAATATTCTGGTGGCAGCTAGAAAGTCTTCACCAGAGCCACTTATGCCATGAAGTGGAGGCGCTTCTGCCCGCCGCTTGGATCCTTTGGCCTGTCCGGTGAACTTGATCCTTGAGTATCTCTTGTCCCTCTCAGACTCTGGATTGGGCCACTCCTCCATGTAGAGAACAAATACAACAAATATGTTGTAGGTGATACCTTTTATTGGACTAACAAAATTATTTTTAAGACTAGCTTTTGAGAGGTGAAACTCTCTTCCTCAGGTCAAAAGTGAAAACAGCTGAGCAGTATGATAGATATAAAGGTTGGATGTGGATTTGAAGCCTAGACTAGCAGGTTATTTGGCTACTTCTCCATTAAAGTACATCTGTCGGCCATTTCTGCCTATCATACTTCTGTCCAGGGCAGAACAGTGACCCAGCTGGAGGTAGCCTGGACCTTCTTAAGGGGTATCCTTCATTTGAAGCCCTCCATTAGAGACCCTGTCCCTCCCTTGGACCTACTTTTCATGCTGGAAAAGCTCACCTTACCTCCTTTTGAATCAGCTGTGGATTGAGAGTTTTGATTCCTCTGTTGGAAAGCGTTATTTTTAGTTACTGTTACTTCTGCTCAAAGAATTTCCGAGCTTCAGGCCCTGATGTGTAAGGAGCCTTATTTGATTTTCCTGACGGACCAGGTGGCCCTGAGGACCAAGCCTAAGTTTTTGCCAAAGGTGGTATCTGAGTTGACCCTCAATCAAGACATCCACTTTCCTGTTTATTATCCCGATTATTCTAATAGGGGTGAGGCTCTTCTCCACACGTTGGACGTTGATCACATTTTGCGATTCTACCTCTCTAGGATAAGAGAGTTGAGTCGAGTCACTTTTTATTTGTAAAAAGGTGCTTTTCAAATATCAAAGTGCTTGTACAATCAGCAATCATAAAACAATTTCAGCAGTTAAAATCCCAAACCATAGGCATAATTAAAACAATTTAAGTAATATCGGGTAACGCCAATTCAAAGAAATAGGTCTTCAACAGACTTCAAAAAGTGTAGACATTCAGATCAGCTTTTTGTTTCCTTTGGTCCAGGATCAGGGGAGTATCTGTGGCTAAACAGACCCTTTCTAAGTGGCTGGTTAACTGTATTACTTTCTGTTACCAGAAGTATGACAAACCCTTGCCTGGCCCAGTGAAGGGTCACTCTACGAGGGGAGTAGCGGCCTCTTTTGCCACCCTTTGAAATGTGTCTACAGCGGATAGTTGTGCAGCAGCCACATGGAAATCTGTCCATAAAGACCCCTGTCTCAGGGGGAGAAAATAGACAAGGAAATGATAGAAGGCATCCTTGGGATGGCAGAGAAAGGGGAGGTATTGCTGCTGGGGGACCTGAATATGTCAGATGTTGACTGGAGCACCTTTGCTGCAGCCACATCCAAGAGCAGGGCCCTTCTCGATGCCCTACAGGGGGCATGCCTCAGACAGCTAGTTTTGGAACCCACTCAGAAGGGAGCAATCTTAGACCTGGTACTCTTAAATGGGGATGGAGAGAGGATCTCTGATCTTGAAGTGGGTAGCCATCCGGGAACAAATGACCACCAAACAGTGTGGTTCACGATAAACTTAGCTGTACAGTCAAGCCACACAAAAGTGAAGGTACTGGACTTCAGGAGGGCTGATTTTGTCAAAATGGGAGAGTACCTCAGAAAAGCACTAGCAAACAGACAAGAAGGTGGGGTGGAGCAGCAATGGGGAAACATTAAAACCACCATCACAGAGGCAACAAGCCTTTGTGTAAAGCAAATAAACAAATCAAAAAGAAAGAAAAAACCTCTATGATTCTCAAAAGAAGTAGCGGGGAAGGTAAGGGAGAAAGAGATAGCATTCAGGAAGTATAAGGAAACACAGAAGGAGCAGGACAGAGAACTGTACCAGTTAAAGCAGAAGGAAGTGGGGAAGGCAGTCAGAATAGCAAAGGCCCAAACCGAGGAAAAGATAGCCAACTCGGTTAAGAAGGGGGATAAAACCTTTTATAGGTACATTAGGGAGCAAAGAAAGACTAAGGCAGGGATGCTGAGGCTGAATAAAGAGGAAGGTGGATGGGCAGAGAGCGACAGTGAAAAAGCAGGGATACCGAATGAATACTTCTGTTCAGTATTCACAGTGGAAAAGCAGGGGGAGATACCTAATCCATTCAATAGAAGCACTCTGGATGGGGGGTTGAGGTTAGTCCTTTCACAGAAGAAAGGGTTCTGAAAGAACTCTTAAAACTGTAGGTGGATAAAGCAATGGGGCCTGATGGGATTTGCCCCAGAATTCTAAAAGAACTAAGGGAAGAACTAGTAACACCACTGACTACCCTTTTTAATAAATCATGGGAGGATGGTGTGGTACCTGAGGACTGGAGGAGGGCGGATGTGATTCCCCTTCACAAAAGTGGGAGCAAGACAGAGGCAGGAAACTACAGACCTATCAGTTTGACCTCAGTGGTAGGGAAAATGGTGGAATCACTGCTGAAGGAAAGAATTGTTGAGTACCTAGAGGCCAGTGGGGCACAGGACCCACGGCAACATGTATTCACAGCAGGAAGGTCATGTCAGACAAATCTAATTGATTTCTTTGACTGGGTGACCAAAGTAGTAGACCAGGGAGGGGCTGTGGACATGGCCTACCTAGACTTTAGCAAGGCATTTGACACAGTCCCACACAAAAGATTAATAAACAAATTAGCCAGCCTGGGAGTGGGTCCCAGGGTGGTAGTCTGGTTAAAACACTGGCTGGACAACAGAACACAGTGGGTAATAGTAAATGGAGTCCATAGTGCAGAAAGGAGGGTTACTAGTGGGGTACTGCAGGGTTTAGTACTGGGGCCGGTCCTTTTTAATGTCTTTATAAGTGAGTTACAGAGGAACTAGAAGGGAAAGTATGTCTCTTTGCAGATGACACAAAGATCTGCAACAGGGTTGATACGAAAGGTGGGGTGGAAAGGATGAAAAGGGACTTGGCAAGGTTAGAGGAATGATCAAATGTGTGGCAGCTTAGATTTAATGCAAAGAAGTGCAAAGTAATGCACCTGGGAAACAGAAACCCAGGGGAAGAGTACACAATGGGGGGTGAGATACTGACAACAACAAAATGGAAAGGGACCTGGGGGTAGTCATATCAGATAACCTAAAGGTGGGTCAGCAATGTGAGAAGGCAGTAAAGAGGGCTGGGGGAACACTGGGATGCATAGGGAGAGGCATCACCAGTAGAAAACAGGAAGTTGTTGGCCCTCTGTACAGACAGTTGGTAAGACCACATCTGGAGTACTGTGTACAGTTGTGGAGACCCAATCTCCGCAAAGACATAGACAGGGTGGAAGCTGTCCAGAGGAGGGCAACCAAAATGATGCTGGGTCTGCACCAGAAGACATATGAAGAAAGACTAAAGGAGCTTAAGATGTATAGCCTCGAGGAAAGGAGGGAGAGGGGGGACATGATAGAAACTTTCAAATACCTCAAGGGAATCAACAAAGTCCAAGAGAGTAGCATCTATCAGAAAAAGAGATGTGCAAGAACAAGGGGGCACAATCTGAAGATAGAGGGGGGACGACTCAGAGGTAATATGAGGAAGCATTTCTTCACAGAGAGGGTTGTAGATGCATGGAACAGCCTTCCTGAGGAGGTCGTAGAGTCAAACACTGTGGGGGAATTCAAGAAGGCATGGGACAGAGATAAGGCAGTTCTATTGGGGGGGTAGGAGAAGTAGGCTGTTGGTTAACTAGGATCCGCAGCTTATCCATTAGGTAGGGAAATGGGCAGACTAGGTGGGCCATGCGGTCCTTATCTGCTGTCAAATTCTCTTTTTCTATCTTACATTTGTTATACACTACAGCTTGGACATTGTCTGCAGACGCAGAGCGGGCTTTGGCCTTGCGGTTCTGCAGGGACTCCTCTCTTGAGCAGTTGGCTCTCATATGTTTCCTCCTCCCAATTCCTGTCTGGGTCTCCTTTACTACTTGGGACTCAGTCTAGGATTACTAGGATTTGTGGGACATAAGGGGGCACAAGGCCCATCATGGATGTTCACCACACACGTGGGACTTTAAATCATGAAGTGTTTATTGTAATGCAATCTATCCAATGCACTTTTAAAGGTAGACTTGTGCATAAGACAGCTTCCTGTGCTAAACAAATGATTCCAGTCCATAGGTGCTCTAAGTGTGAAGAAATGGTCCCTTTTTACTGTTGTTGAATATGTATTTCAGCTCGTTGAATATGTATTTTGCTGATATGTGATCTGAGATTATCTCTTGACATTACTAAAATGTAGGTTGAAATCTTCCATACTTTCCTTCTTCTGTGTAAGTTTATATAAAAGCAGTAAAACACCCCTTTGTCTTCAGACTTTGAGGGAATGTAAACCCATCTTTTGCAATCTGCTTTGATAGGTACAGTGGGTGGGATATTCAGAAGGGTTGCGCTACGCGCAACCCACTGATGTGCCCCGGCGCGATATTCAAAAGGGGAATGTGCATGGCACAAATCCTGATGCGCCAGAGCGCATCAGTAATGTATGCGGCGCAAGTAGGTGGGCGTGTCCATGCATGCACCGCACATCCCGATATTCAGCCCGGGATGTGCTGAGCAGATGCAGAGCGCAACCCGCATTCGCCGCCACATACTGGCTGAGTTTAAAATAAAAGGAGCAACAACTGGCCACCTGACGGGTGAGCTGCCATATTGCAGGCTTAACACGGCAGCTGCCAGCTGTGGGTGGCCACCCGAGCTCCGGCGGCACCTTCGTGGTAGCGCCCCCCCCATGCCCGATCGCAGGCATTAGTAATGTATTAATGGTCCAGTAAGCCTGGTGGTCCAGTGGACTGCTTGCAGCCCGATCGCGGGCAGAAGTATAATTAAGTATACCTCCTATATCCCTCCAGTGGACCACTCGCAGCCCGATCGCGGGCAGAAGTATAATTAAAATGCCTCCTGTATCCCTGGTGGTCCAGTGGACCGCCTGCACCTTGATCACGGGCAGAAGTATAATTAAAATGTCTCCTATATCCCTGGTGGTTCAGTGGACCGCTCGCAGCCCGATCGCGGGTGTCAGTTATAATATATTAGAAAATGGGCCTTTTATTTGGAGGCATCTGATTGGCTGGTACCCCTTCCAGGGGGGGTACATTAACTTTCAATAGATGCCCACCAAATAAAAAGTACCAGCCCCAGTGCCCCTTTGCCCACCTCAGGTATCCTTCTGCCCATCCTGATTTCTCATTTGTCAAAAGCACCCCAGTGAATTTTAAATCAACGCCATTTTTTCCTACCGCTTAGTGACAGATACTGGCCCCCCAACACTCCACAGTTCAGTGCCTGCTGAATAATGAAAGTGCACACAACATTCCCTGGGCTCATTTCACAATACATCATATTATTTTTCTTTTTATTTAAAGTTCACTCTTATCCTTTGCCCTGTAATTCTCAATACCCTTACTGTCCAGGACGAAGAGCCAACCACGATCTCGCTCCTCGCAACTCTAACTGGCCCGCCTGCTTCCTCCTGAAAATAATGCTGTCTCAAATTTTTTCCTGCTGGCAACAGATTGCCCTAACGCCCTCTTCACTACTGTCTCACCCTCCCTCCCAACTGTAGCTCCACGTAAGTCTTTTTTTTTTTAAGAGTTTTTTGTTTTACTTGCCGTACCCGCTCTGGCTCTCTCCCACGGCGCAGACCCCAAATGCCAGCTACCTAACATAACCAGAGATCAACCTCTGCTGGGCTAATTCCAGGCTACCTTTGTTTCTTTCTCTTTTTTATTTACTACACCCTTTTGCCACAGCATGACTGTCAGATAGCCGACAACACTCTTGCTCCTCACTCCTTCAGCTGGCCACACACTCCCTACTGAAAATGAAGCTGCTCTGCATTCTGTAGCACCTCCAGATAGAAAAGAGCGAGTCAGTCCCAGCCCGCCATTTACCCTAGCTTTCCTCTTCACACACTCCCTCATTTAACTTTAAAATAGTAAAACAAAATGATGTTCAGATTCCCGTTTTCCCACATTCACCATTGCCCCTGCCTCCTCCTTCACTCCGTTCTCCCACTGACTCATCTCTGGCCAAAAGCAAATCTCCCTCAGCTCTCTCTTCCCCGTGACTACCAAACAAGCTCTTTCAGCAGGACAACACAACAGCTCAGCTGCAGTTACAGTGGGAATCGCCACGTTTTAAATGTCAAACTGCAACACCAGTGAGTTAATAAAAAGCATTTACCAGTTTTCCGTTGCCCTGTCACATCATATTTCTTGCTTTACATTTCCTGATTGTACTTGGCAGGGTCTGGGCAAGATCGCAACTTCTGAGCATGAAAAAAAGGACTCGGAAGGACAGAAAACTGTTTTTTTTTTTTTTGTTTGTTTTTTGAATGCCTACAAATATTAAGGGAACCCCTACCAAATACGTAATGTCTTGTTGACGAGGACAAGATAATAGCTCTGCCTGGGGGTGGGCAAGTAAGCAATAATACCTGACACAAATGACAGCTCATCAGAGCGTGAGCACACCCATGAGTAATTTTGTACAAATTTAAACCGCCAGTCGGACTGTTCACCTACAACAAATAATATGCAATAAATCTAGTATTTAAAATTAGTTTGTATTTTTTAAATTGACTAAATCTAATATTGCAATGCATTTTCAATTGTAGGGACTATTTTCTGTCCTAGAGTAGAAATGTTAAATAAAAATCAACAAATTGTTTTGCAAAGTTAAAAATCTGTATCAGTATATTATTTCAAACTGTTTTCCCATTTTCTAAGCGCAATAATACCCTCCAGGGTGGGCGGTATTGGCCAATACCAGACCTTCCAGGGCCTATAAGGCCCTCCGCGTAGGCGGTCCAGTATTGAATACCGCCCACCCTGTCAGGTATTGTGCTTACTAAAAATCAGTCCATCCCTGGTTGTCCAGCGGTACCCGCCCACTGAGCCCACCGCCCCACTCCCCGTTCAGCGAAGCGGCAGCTCCCACCTGCCCGCCCGCCCGCAGCCCGTGACTGACTCCGTACAGTAGGGCTATCGCCCATTGATCCACAGCATGGGCCAATGAGCATGCAAGCCTGTACCATACAGAAGTCCAGAAATGTGAATGGATCCATTCACAATTCTGAACATGTGGTAAAGAGGGCACGCCCATTGGCCCGCCTGTGGACCAATGGCTTATTACAGTCTCTACTGTATGGAATCAGTCGGCGGGTGGCGGGCGGCATGGTGGGGAGTTGCCACCTCCAAAGGACCTGGGGGGTGAGCGGGTGGTGGGGCCCAGGGCAGGTGGGGAGGGGCAATGCTGGACCACCAGGGATGGATTGCTGTTAATATTTTATAACTGATGCCCGCGATCGGGCTGTGAGCGGTTCACTGGACCACCAGGGATATAGGAGGCAATTTAATTATACTTCTGCCCGCATTTGGGCTGTGAGCGGTCCACTGGACCACCAGGGATATAGGAGGCAATTTAATTAAACCTCTGCCCGCAATTGGGCTGCGAGCGGTCCACTGGACCACCAGGGATATAGGAGGCAATTTAATTATACTTCTGCCCGTGATCGGTCAGCAAGCGGTATACTGGACCACCAGGGATATAGGAGACAATTTAATTATACTTCTGCCCGCGATTGGGCTGCGAGCGGTCCACTGGACCACCAGGGATATAGGAGGCAGTTTAATCATACTTCTGCCCGCGATCGGGCTGCAAGCGGTCTACTGAACCACCAGGGATATAGGACGTTTTACATCTAGTACATATGCCCGCGATCGGGCAGTGGGGCACTTTGTCGCTTGTGCAGGGGGCGTTGGACCCCGACGGCTGCAGCCTGGCAGGGCGCCAGGCGCAAGTCGCTGGGGATGGGAGCACCTGCATGCAAATGGAGCCATAATGACATGCAGATGGCCCCATTTGCACCTTCAGCATTATGGCCCCATTTGAATGTGCACTTTGAATATCGCGGGTGATCGCTAAGCGCTAGCGGCAGTTCGCAGCATCCCCTGCCTCTCTGCCACTTTGTGCTGGTGCAGTGCCACTGCACCATGCACATTGTTGGGTGGTTAGCCAAGCGCCGAGACATTCAACAGTACTGAGCCATGGCACAGCACCGCTGAATATCACCCTGTCAGCGTCCTGGCACATCCCACTTGCGCTGCGCCCAGGCTTGCACCACAGCCTGGTGCAGTCTGAATATCCCACCCAGTGTGTTAATCTTGGGATTGATTTTGTAATGGCCCTCTGAACACTTTCAACCATTTTGATATCCCTGAGTAAATATGGTGACCAAAACTGGGATCCGTAATCTAATAAAGGCCGTACATAGGTGGTATAAATAGGTAATAATAGTTGTTCAGCTCTACTCACAAGGGAGCGTTTGATCTTAGTTGTCATGGATCTGGAGGTTTTAGCTATTTTCAAACAGTGATTAGTAGAAGAAAGAAAATTATTAACTATTATACCCAGATCCTTTACATTTTGAACTGATTTCAGTATTGATTGATTTAATATATAGGAGTAATTTGGATTATTCCTTCCAATATGGAGTGCAACACATTTATCAGCATACAGTTTCATACCATTTTCTTCTGCCCAATTCTCCACCTTTGCTAAATCTGAAACTAAGGTTAAATGTTTGTTGATAGTATTTACTTCTCCACCCAGTTTTGTATCATCTGCAAATTATTATGTTACCTGCTGCAATAGCTGACTCTCGCAGTAAGATAGTACAGTTACGTAAGAACTTATCGTAACAGTAGATCTTCGAGAGAAGCTGTTGCAGTGGATATGGCTTCCCGACCACTTTCCCACTAGGGGACTTTCTGCTACACATGACTTGCATTGGCAAAATTCTGGTGGCCTTCTGCAGTATTTGCCTCGGTTCTCTGTTCCTGTTCACCTTCCATCATTGAAGGCGGAGTCTCCGGCAGGAGAACTGAGAGACACCAGGGACTGCCCACCCGTTATACCCTCTGTAACGTCAGGGGCGGGACGATGTCAGGGGCGGTGCCCACCGAAGACTGCTAGCTAGAAGTTTTCCACAGGGTCCTGCCACCTGCCGGCTACAGTCCTTATTGTGTTACCTGCTTCAAGAGCTTCTCTCGAAGATCTACTGTTACGGTAAGTTCTTACATAACTGTACTTTCTTCATTCTTCAAGTCAGTTCTTCCAGTTTCCTGGGTCAGTGGTGCCGACCCGGAATTGTTCTTGTTCTACAATTCCTCAGTCAGCCCAGTTTTCAGTCTCAAGTTTTCATGCAGGTTAGGGAGTTTTCAGTTTTCAGCATCCTTTTGGAATACAAGTGTGTTTTGTTCTTATCGCTGGGCCTGTTGGTACCCAGTGCCCAAGTGTTCACTTCACCTGCTCTACAAGCCAGCAAACGGAAGCACATGCACAGAGGTTTCCTTGTTGTGCATCCCTCTGCTATTTATGGCGTCCAACGAATCTGAAAGTACTTTTGGGGTGAAAATTATTGTAGACGTCATGCATAGGGTCTTGTAAATAGAGCCATACAACCACCATAGAAGCATAGTAGTCATAGATACAGTATAAGGTTTAGAGTTTGAGTCTTTACAGATACTACCATCTTAGAAGTATAGTGTTCATAGATACAGTATAAAGTTTAGCGTTCTAGAGTCCTTACAAATAGAACCATTAGTAGTCATAGTAGTATTAGTGCTTAGAGTATAAGGTCTTTTAGAGTGCTAGTAGAGAATTGTAGATGAAATTGAATGTTGCTGCATCCCTTTTCTCCTGTTCCAATTTCTGTGGTCAGTTGCTCAATAAACTGGTCCTTTTCATGAGTTGTGCCTACTGCCTCTCCATTTTGGTGAAAGTAACATCAGGTAGCCAAATAGGAGAAGAACTGCCTTACCACCTAGTTGATTTACTTCTCTAATCTGAATTCTTATAGTTATAATCAGTAATATAATAATATTGTTAACTCTCATCATCTTTCATCCCCCTGAGGTCCATTTCTGCCGGCATGATTCTATGATTCTCTCGGCTCGCTTCAGAGGTAGTTATGGAGTATGGGAAGAGGAGCCGATACGATTACTTCAGGGGTCTGGCTTATAACATTCAACTCCATGTTTAGGGTTGTGGTCACCATTATGGAACGTCGCTTTAGTCTGCTAGCGCTATATTTGCACTCGCTATTATAAAGTCACCATTTTGATGTTAGCTCAAATTGAGTAGCTGTAGTGACATGGAACCCTCTACTGGCAATGTCAATCCTCAACAGCTACATTTAACTTTAATAGGGTTAATAAATGCACACAAGTGTATTCTTATAAATGAAAGATCCTTCCCCACCAGACTTTCACACTTGGATGAACCTTATGGTAGACATTTTCAAATTAGAGAAAGTTCATCATATTTTTGTGAAAAGACCGGATTTGTTTGATGAAATCTGGCAAGGATTCAGTAAATTAATTAGATCCAGAGAAGTTTTGCACAGTCTGGATTAGCACAAGATTTCCTGTGTTGGATTAGTAGTAAATTGGTCAGTTGATGTCTTTATGATATAGATAACTTGGCTAGGTTCATATCTTGTATGCATTAGATTTATTGCACACATGCAAGGTTTCTGTATCAAATTCTCACTTTGTCAGATCCCACTGTTTCTGTATTTAAATTGCTGCCCCTGATGCTGTATTGACTTATGAATGAGATGAATCATCAGTATTGGAACATATTTGCAAAGGTTCTTGCTGGATTTCAATAAAGCTTAAAAAAAAAAGAAAACAAGAACAAGTTGTATTTGTGAAGCTATTGTGGTAAGCTGACCAAAGACTTATAGTGGCAGTTTTTTTTAGAAGTGCTGACCTTCTGCTACGGCAGTCCTGTATGTTAAGCAAATACCATGACCGTGTTTTACCTGAACAGACAGGGTGGAACACACTCCCTTCCCTTGTGTCGGGAGGCACTTCGCACAGGGAGCCTCGTACGCAGCCTGTGTGCAGATCTCTTAGCGATTCATGTCATGGGGGAGAATAGTCAGCTGGCACACTCTCTCAGCCAAGTAGGGGAGATGTCGCATGAGTGGTCTCTGCATCTGGAGTTGGTACATCACCTGCTTTCCCAGTGGGGCTCACCCTCGGTGGATCTGTTTGGCTCCTGGGAGAATGCCAAACAGAGGCTGTTTTGTGCCTGCTCCCCCCACCCACACACACAGTTTAGGACACTGATGGGGGTTGCCTTTGCAAGGCCCTGGACCCCGGGCCTTGTGTATGCTTTCCTCCCTTCCCCTTGATCTACGGGGTTCTGATCGAGGTCAGGAAGGACGAGATGTGGATGATCTTGGTAGCTTCAGACTGGCCAGGGCAGTTCTGGTACCCAGATGGCCTCAACCTCAGCTGCAGGCTTCTGTTACGGTTACCTCTTCACCCAGACCTGCTGACCAGACTTCAGGGAATGGTCCTACACCCGGACCTTCAGTCCATGCACCTCATGGCCTGATTCCTGAGCAGCAAGAGTTCCAGGCCTTGGGTCTGTCCGAGGGGATCCTCCACATTGTGGAGGCCTCCAGAAAAGAGTCGACTCATAGGTGCTATGCCTTTTAATGGAAGAGGTTTTCTATTTAGTGTCAGGGCAAGGAGCTTGATCCTCTTGTCTGCCCAGTGGCTAGCATCTTGGACTATCTCTGGTCCCTTTCTTGGCTGGGACTGTGAGCAACAACCCTTAAGGTGCACCTGGCAGCCATCTCTGCTTACCAGACATGGGCTGGCATGCAGATGGTGGTCCAGGAGAAGGTCAGGTGCTTTTCTAAGGGCCTTGACCACTTGTCCCCTCCAGTGTGGGAACCACCTCCACTGTGGGACTTACTGCTGGTCCTGGCTGTTCTCATGGGCAAGCCATTTGAGACGATGCACAGGTGTGAGATGTCACACCTGTCATGGAAGATTACCTTTTTTGTGGCCATTATGTCTGCCAGAAGGACTGAAGAGCTCCAGGTGCTCTTGGTGGACAATCCCTACCTGGTCTTCCACAGGAATAAGGTTGTCCTTTGCCCCAGCCTGAAGTTCCTCCTGAAGATGGTTTCAGAGGTTCACCTTAACCAGGTGATTAACTTGCTGGTATATTTTACTGACCATTCTTCGGACGCTAACTGTAGGCTCCAGTCCCTGGACCTGCGGAGAAAGCTCACCTATTATGCAGAGCATACAGCTGGAGTTTGGGGACAGGCTCACCAGCTATTTGTTACTTATGCTGAAGCCACAACTAGCAGACCGGCAGTGAAGCGGACAATTGCAAGGTTGGTTAAATCTTGCAACGACCTCTGTTGGCTGGTTGGGAGCCTCCTGTAGGGAAACATAGAATTTGACGGCAGATAAGGACAAACAGCCCCCGGTCTGCTTTCCTACCTGATGGATAAGCTGCAGATCCTGTTAACCAGCAGCCCTACTTCTTCCTACCCCTGCCCCTAAATTTGCCTTATGACTGTGCCATGCATGCTTGGGTGCCACCACTGTTTTTTGACTCCACAGCCTCCTCTGGAGTCTGTTCCAGGCCATCCACAACCCTCTCTGTGAAAAAATACTTCCTTAAATTACCTCTAGGCCGCCCCCCTTCTACCTTCAAATTGCTTCCTGTTCTTGCACACCTCTTTTTGAAAGATGCTACCCTCTTGGACTTTGTTGATTCCTTGAGGTGCCTTGAAAGTTTCTATCATGTCCCCCTCCTCCTTTCCTTGAGGCTATACATATTAAGCTCCTTAAGTCTCACTTCATATGTCTTCGGTGCAGACCCTGCACCATTTTAGTGCCCTCCTCTGGACAGCTTCCATCCTGTCTATGTCTTTCGGAGATTGGGTCTCCAGAACTGCCATGTACTCAGATGGGGTCTCACCAGCTGTCTGTACAGAGGGATAATAACTTCTTGTTTTCTGCAGGTGATGCCTCTCCCTATGCATCCCAGTATCCCCCAGCCCTCCTTGCTGCCCTCTCACATTGCTTGCCCACCTTTAGGTCATCTGATATGACTACCCCAGGTCCCTTTCCATTTTGTTGTTGTTAGTATCTCACCCCCATTGTGTACTCTTCCCTGGGTTTTGTTTCCCAGGTGCATTACCTTGCACTTCTTAGCATTGAATCTAAGCTGCCATACATTGACCATTCCTCTAACCTTGCCAAGTCCTTCTCATCCTTTCCACCCACCTTGTGCATCAACTCTGTTGCAGAACTTTGTGTCATCTGCAAAGAGACATACTTTCCTTCAGTCCCTCTGCAGTGTAACATAAAGACATTGAAGAGGACCAGTCCTAATACTGAACCCTGTGGTACCCCACCGATAACCCCCCCCTTTTTTCAGAGTGGACTCCATTTACTGTTACTCTCTGTGTCCTATTCTCAGCCAATTCTTTACAGGCTGTCATCTTGGGACCCCCCCAGGCTGGCTAACTTGTATATTAATCTTTTGTGTGGGACTGTGTCAAATGCCTTGCTAAAGTCTAGGTAGGCCATGTCCACAGCCCCTCCCTGATCTACTACTACTTTGGTCACCCAGTCAGAAATCTATCAGATTTGTCTGGCATGACCTTCGCTGTGAATCCATGCTGCCTTGGGTCCTGTACCCTCTGGCCTCTAGATATGCAACAGTTCTTTCCTTCAGAGTGATTCCATCATTTTCCCTACCACTGAGGTTAAACTAACAGGTCTGTAATTTCCTGCTTCTGCCTTGCTCCCACTTTTGTGAAGGGGAATCACATCTGCCCTCCTCCAGTCCTCAGGTACCACCCCATCCTCCCATGATTAGTTAAAGAGGGTAGTCAGTGGTGTCAGTAGTTCTATCCTTAGTTCTTTTAGAATTCTGGGATGAATCCCATCAGGCCCCATTGCTTTGTCCACCTTCAGTTTTAAGAGCTCTTTCAGAACTCTTTCTTCTGTAAATGGGCTGGTATCAACTTCTGTATCCAGAGTGTCTCTACTGTTTGTTTTAGGGATTAGGGCTCATTCCATCAGACATACCGCTACCTCAGTGGCTGCTTCCACAGATGTGCCCATAGAGGAGATCTGTAGGGCCACTACTTGGAAATCAGCTCACAACTTCATTTCCTACTACCACATTGACCTTACATCATGCTGGGATGCTGTTTCTGGGACCTTGGTTCTCCAGTCTCTGTTCGCCAAGTAGGGGTGTGCAACTTGTCCCCTCCTACCGGAGAACTGCTTGGAGTCTGCCAGAGTGTGGATAGTGTACTATATCCATGCCCCTAGAAGAATAGGTTACTCATCTGTAACCGTAGTTCTAGGAATGATATATGGAGCACATCCACAAAACCCCCCAGCCTCCCCTGGCGAGTGACATAAGATTCTGTTTCCAATGTACAAGATCTGACGTCACGGGGAGAGTCGGAGGATATATCCGCCCGGGTGGTGGGAGGAGCTTAGCTTAAAGACATCCGGCCAATCATCGTCTTCCAGTTGAACTGCCAGAGTGTGGATGTGTACTGTATACCATTCCTAGAACTACAGTTACAAGTTAGTAACCTATTCTTCTGTAATGTCACCCTCCTTGTCCTGTGTCTGTGGAGGAGGCAGTATAGCGCAGTGGGTTAAGGCTCTGAGCTGCAGATCTGAATCCCACAGCCACCTAGGTGCATATTGTGTGATCCTGAGCAAGTCACTTAACTTCCATGTGCTCCCAGGTCGCATCTGGAAGCAAGCTTCAGCTTAGTTAGTGTGCTACTCCTGATTAAACAATTTTCCCTTCCTTCCTCCCCTATGGGTATCAGTGGCATTCTCATCCAAGGAAGGGTGAGGTTACAGTCAAACATTGCGCATCCTACCTTGCCACAACAGGAGAGTGAAATCAGGACCAAGAACAGCAGAGACCTTGGGGCACCATTAATAAAGAGACCACACACTAGCAAACTGTCCACATTTGGAGCTGGAATCCAGCAGGTAGACAGTTCATCCTTCTCCAGTTGGTACACAAGATGCCAGGAGGGCTACTTAACCATTCAGAAAACTATTATTTCATCAGTTGAAACACAGTAACTTCATATTAGGGTTGGCACTTGCAGTTACGATGTACACATCTGTACAGGATTATCTATACAGTTACTCTCTACTGTTTACAGTTATTAGAGTCTTATATCTAGAATATACTTGACAAAGAGGCACTCAGGCCTCAAATGCTTGTATCTTTAACTTTGCGTTAGCCTAATAGAGATGTTATCTTTACCCAGTAAAAAGATTCTCTTTTTTCTTTTCTCCTAGTATCTTATATAAATTGACCCATGGGAAAATTATCCCACAGGACCACACAGCAGTGGCATCTTCCCCAGGCAGAGCAAGACACAATCCTGGGGGCTAGAATGCCAATGCTGGAATTTTCATTTCAGTTATTGACACATACTGAGAAACTTTGGGACCAGCTTATGGCTCCCACTAAATATCATATCAGTCAACCTAGTGATTGCATGACACCTCACTTGCTCCATATGACTTTGGTCACCTGCTTTGACTGCTTCAAATTCGGACTCAATCACCGGCTCTGCCTCTGTGGGACTTGACTGATCCCAACTCTCAGCATGCACAGTGGTGTCATGGGGCTCGATTCACAAAGATCTGTGCATGCTGCACCAATGGTAGCTTGCTCTGATTGCCGGTGCACCAGGAACCCTGCGTTTAATTCACTATCAGGTAGTGTCCCTGCTGCAAAGTCCCGTTGCTTGTGGCAGCAGTGGCCATGCACTGAACAGACAGCGCATCTGCAAGGTATGCCACAAGCTGTGGGTGGTTGGGTGGCAGCTGCACCCATGGACAGGGACCAGTACACCAAGCAAAAGACATCCCCTTCCCTCCCTGGTGGCTAGTGGCCCCCTCCCTCCAAAGCCCCGATCTGCCCATAGAATAAAATATAATTACCTGGCGGTCTAGTGGACCCCTCCCCCCCAGCAGGCAGTGCACTGGCACCCCTCCCTCATCCCTTCTCCGAGCCAGCAACCAGCACATCTCTCCACTCACCACCACGGCTGGCCACCAGTAGAGCATTCAGTGAGCGTGTACTGTATACAGTTCGTGCCCATTGATTGACAGCTCAGCTCAGCTGTCAACGGGCGCATATTGTATACAATACGTGCTCACTGAAAGCTCAGTCGGCGACCAGCCATGGTGGTGAGTGGGGGGCTGTGCTGGTCGCCGGCTCCGGGATGGGATGTGGGCAGGGGTGATGGGGCACTGCCTGCTGGGGGCACTGACCACCAGAGAATTATACATTTCTATTCTATTGGCAGATCGGGGATAGGGAGGGGGGTCCGCTAAACATACTAACATACTAAGATGCCAGCAGAGTAGGCCTAATGGTCTATCAAGTTTGCTAAAAAATCAGCACCCAGTCAGGACACCGTTGCTGCCCTCGCCACCTCCCCGTAAATCCCCTGACCCCATCCCCCATCAGAGTTACACCTCCAGGTCTGGCATTACTCAGTTTTACCTTCCCCTTATACCTGTCCCAGTCCTTCTTGAATCCCTCCATTGTATTAATAACCACTAGTTCCGCAAGCAGTGCATTCCAGGGGTTCACCACCCTCTCGGTGAAGTAGCATCTCCTAGTTTCCCCTCTGAGCCTCCCATCAACCAGCCTCATGGAGTGCCCCTGGTGACCCCCCTCCTCCCTGAGCAGAAACACCTTATTTAGGCTGACCCTATTTACTCCCTTTAGATATTTAAAGACCTTGATCATATCACCTCTGTCCTTCCTCTAATCCAGGAAGTACAAGTTGAGCTCCTCAAGTCTCTCCTTATAGGATCTTTCCCCCAGACGATGTATCATCCTACTTGCCCTCCTCTGGACCCTCTCGAGAAGTGCAATGTCCTTTTTCAAGTATGGGCACCAAAACTGCACGCAGTACTCTAGGTGTGATCTAACCAGGCAGTTATACAGAGGGAGGGACATCTCCCGTTTCCTCGAGGTTATCCCCCGGTGATGCACCAGAGCATGTTATTTGCTTTAGCTGCAGCCTTCCTACACTGTTCAGAGTTACTCATTTTGACATCCACAACCACCCCAAGATCCTTTTCCCCTCCCGAAATCTGAAGCTTATCCCCACCCAAAAAGTACTCATGAGCTGGGTTCCTATGACCCAAGTGGAGAACACTGCATTTCATGGCATTAAACTTCAGTTTTCAGGTGCGTGACCACCTCTCCAGAGATTCCAGGTCCCCCTGAAGGGCTCTTCTACCCTCCTCTCCATCCACCACTGCTCCCAGCTTCGAGTCATCAGCAAAGAGGCTCATCTCAATCCTGATACCATCCCTGATGTCTGAGATGTAAGCATTAAACAGGAGTGGACCCAGCACAGACCCTTGTGGGACCCCGCTAATGACCCTCCTAGGGGATGATTCCTCCCCCCCCCGACCACTACCTTCTGAAACCGCCCAGTTAACCAGTTTCCTTTCCACCTAACCATCCTTTCCCGCACCCCCATTCCTCCCAGCTTGTCCAGCAACCCAGGGTGTGGCACTGAATCAAATGCCTTACTGAAGTCTAGAAAGAGGACATCCACTGGCCTGCTCTGGTCCAGCGCCTTTATCACCCAATCGTAGAACTCCACAAGGTTAGTCTGACATGATCTGCCCTGAACAAAACCATGTTGGCGATCATCCAGATAGCCCTGTGTCTCCAGAAACACCTCCAGCCTCTCTTTTAATATAGCCTCCATCATTTTGCCTACCACCGACATCAGGCTGACAGGACTGTAGTTACCTGGCTCCTCCCGTGAGCCGCTTTTGGGGATAGGCACGACATGAGCCATCCTCCAATCCTGAGGCACCCACCCCGTCTGAAGGGAGGAGTTGAAAAGGTCTGCCAGAGGTGCAGCAAGGACATCCGCCATCTCCTTAAGCACCCTGGGATGAAGGCCATCTGGACCTGGTGCCTTATCCGTTTTCAGGGACTTAAAGGCTTCCCTCACCCTACCAACAGGAATTTCAACATCTGTGACCTCCCCCCTTCCTCATTCCTAGCCCACCTCCCTCCGTAAGGTGCTCTATGAACCACCAGGGAAATATATTTTATTCTCTGGGCAGATTGGGGCTGGAGGTGGTGGTCCACTAGACCACCAGGGAAATATATTTTATTCTAGGGGCATATTGGAGCTGGGGGGGGAGGGTCTGCTAGACCACAAGGGAAACATATTTTATTATATGGGCAGATCGGGGCTTTTGGGGGGGCGCTAGCCACCAGGGATGTGATTACTTTTATACATAGGACCATTGCACATTGGGACAGGTGTCTAACCCTCCCAGAGTACACACTTCTAAGTACCCTTAGACCAGTTCTGGCTGGTCTAATGGTACTTCGAAATTTGCCCTCTGAGATGGTTTTGTAAATCCCGACATAGGGGATATGGCAGCCTGCCTGTGCTGTAAGCCTCCTAGTGCCATGCTGCAGCCCATTTTGTGGCACTAGGCTGGTGCAATCCCCCTTTGGTGCACATAGCTTGCATTTTATGCAGGTTACTTTTGTGAATTGCTCCCAGCGCATTTTTTTGTGCAAGCTGCACCTTGTGCCATTCTTTGTGGCGCGAGCCCCTTGTGCCATTCAGGGGAGCTTTCTGAATCAAGCCCCTGGTGACTACCCAAATGCTGCCTTCATTCCTGCTGTTCAGTTACCTGACCCCTGAAGGTGTACTGTTGGTCCTGCTTTACCTAGGTTACCTTGATTTTCCCAGGAGGTGAGATTCTGTGCTTCACTGCCACTGCTGTTGAGTTGGAGTGAGCCCACAAGAGTCCCTGGTGACCTCCTTTAAAAAGACACCTGCCACTACTCCCGATGCTCTTTTAGATGCCACGCACAGGAATATCTGGGATGCACTACGTTGGGGCAAGGTTACTGGGACATTCTCCATGCTGGTATGGGAGAGTCCTCTCCCCACCATGGGAGGGACGAGGAGAAGCAGCGCTTCCCTCTGGCCCTGTGTCTTCTTTGCCTCCTCTGGTCTTCTCAAAAGGTACAAACCACCCAGGGCCTTCTGGCTAGAAGCTGCAAGGCCCAACTTGCCTCCTCCCTATGTAGATAAGGAAGAGAAGGTGGAGCCATACAATTTAATGTTCAGGCTTCACATGGCAAGTCAGGAAGGACAAGAGTACAAACATCCAGACACTCCGTCTCCTGCTGAGGCCCAGCAGAAAACAGCCCCAAGGGAACAAGTTACCCGTAGGGGGCTTCTTGTTAGTAACTAGCCTCAAGTTTAAGTATGAGAGACTGGTTACATTTCATAGAGCACCTATTAATGTGTACTTACTATTTCACTTTGACATTCTGTTTCAGATTGATTCCCAACCAACCAGAGAAGGTCAACCAGAAAACACTGAAGAAACCATTGAAACAAAAAACAATTATGAGGGAAAATGTGATGCTGACATTGCCCTAACAAAAGGTATATATCCTACTGGCAAGCTGAGCTGCAGTCATACCAGTACTATCTACTCCATGTAAGACTCCTACTTGATACAAAGACTGTACAGGGCAACGAAAACACAGTCACAAATATCATCGGGGAATGTATTAAAAAATGTTGACGTTATGTATAATTGAGAAATAGGCATAGAATTATGTTTTAGTATTTTTTTTAAGGGATACACTCAGCACAAAGGAACCCCACACCCAAGTGTGGGGCTGCTCCCCGGTTGCACTTTGTGTGCACAAACTTTTTTTTTAATTTTTACTGCAGCATAGCAGATTGTATCAGGCCGATTCTGCTGAATTCCACCCTGTCAGGTAACCTGAAACCCTAGTATCCCCTGCAGCTGACATCAGAACAGGGCTATAGCAGTAGGTGATTCAGTAGCCTGCAAGGCATGTTAAGAGATTTTTTAAGCTCAGATCAGATGTTTGCTGGTCCTGCTGTTCTCCTAGGGCTAAGAACAATGCTCTGTCACTGTACTTAGTCTCAGGAGGACAGAGGGGCCAGCAAGCCAAACATCAGAGCTTATAAAAACTCTGATATGCACTGCAGCCTATTGAATCTGCAGTCCTGCTCTGATGTCAGCCACAGGGGGGTTCTGGGATTTCTGGTGACAGCAGATGTCAACTTGGAAGTCAATAGAATCTGCCTGATACAATCTATTCTACTGCAGTAAACAGTAAGTAAAAAAAAAAAAAAAGTTTTTTGTTCTCACAAAGTGCAAATTGGGACCAGCCCCACACTTGGGGGTGGAGCTTTTAGTGCTGGCTGTTTCTGTTTGAATTCTAGGGGGCTGGATAATGTTATCAAGTTGTGTAATTAGACTGACCCTTGGAGGAATGCATTTCTGTGTTCTGCATCATCACTGAGCCATTCATTTACTACTGGGTCTACCATGCATCCTTGATATGGACCGACACCCCTCCCAAGACTGTGACATCATCATGGAACCCTCACTCCTGCTCTTTCACACTGACAGTAAACTTGGAACCCTCAGTTGTTTAGTGTGTTGAAGGGACAAGCAGAAAGCCAGAGGGCCTTCCTACTTGAAGTGTACTTCATAAATTGTGTTTTTCCCCCATTGTGGTAACTTCTAGCAGAAAATCCTGTTTGTTACTAACTAGCATAATTTCCAATTTAAAGTGTGCCTGTTGTTGTTACCAAATTGGTTCTTGCTTTTTATATTTGTGTGCAAGTGCGTGTGCAGCAAACGTTTTGTTATGAAGAGTGGTGTTTCAGAGGTGTGTCACTGACGAGCCCACTGCAACTCAAGCTGCAGTTGACTCGCCAGTGACAGACAATGACCAAGCACTCTAGCCATGACACTACCCACTGCTTGCTGGATATAAACTTCGCGTCATTGAAAGGAGCCAGCTGCTACTACCAGACAGCAGCTGGCTTGTTTCATCTACATAATGCCGCCCAGCAACCAGCTGAGCAATCCATGTGGGGCACACTCCCTCTCTCCCACTACACTTCATTATGCTGGCTGACACCATCAAACCACACATTACTGCCATCACCATTTTCTGACTTCAGGTGCCCAGTCCCCGGTGCCAGCTTGTACCCCCCTCACCTGACCTGTTTTCACTGTGCAGCACCAAGGACCCCACACCTAGTACCACCAAACATGACACCAACAGTGGGGTGCCCAATCCCCAGTGTCAGTGTCGGTGCCTCAAATAAAGAAAACTGCCCCTCTTAGTCTTTATTTATTTATTTTAATTCCTGTTCAGACACCAGGATGCCCAATCCCCAGTGTCAGCTAGTACTCTTTCATCCAGCTCGCTTGCACTGTGCAACACCAGGGAGCCCACCCCCAGTGTCACCAAACATGGCACCGACACTGGGATGCCCAATCCCCAGTGTCGGTACCTCAGATAAAGAAAACCATCCCTCGTAGTCTGTTTTATTTTTTTTTTAATCCCTGTAAAAGAAGAAAATGGTCCATTCGATGTCTGTTGCCACAGTTGTTACTCTCCCCCCACCTAACCTTCCCACTCAGCACCCACCCCATACTTATCTTCCAGGGGGTCCAACGTTATAATCCTCTATGGACTGGAGATACTTCTTCAGGTTTCTGTGCCAGGCCAGGAACTGAGGAAATCAGGTATACTGTCAGTGTATTTCAATGTGTTTTGAACTTGTACTCATAAGTTGGTCATTTTGTGCCGGCCCGTTGGCGCTGAGGGTTGAGACGCTGAACGCCACACCTCGCGCCACGTTGGCGACCCGGGTTCGGGAATAAACTCAGGTCGTCGGGGGCAGGAAAACGATTGAGCATCTGGAAGACTGCTCTCCTTTCCTGGGGCAGGGTGGGTTTGCTTGCCGCAGTTCGAGCAGCTCCTGGTGGTGACTGGGGGATGCCACAACGTGCAGCACATTCATAAGGGTAGAGTAGTGGCGGACGCCTTACGCATGGGCATGGGAGAGCACCCATTGCGTGCAGGGCGTCATTGCACATCTGTGCTCAAGGGGGGCCTCGAAACAGGGAAAAATACCCTGGATTCCTGGTAGGTGACAGTGGGTTGAGGGGCAGACCACCACGCCCAATGCTGGATCCTGTGGCCTACCTCCGGATGCTCCCCCACTCAAGAATCCTGGCCACCAACTTGATTCCAAAAAGGTCGCGGGTAAGAAGTGGCGGTCCCACCCTGGGGGGGCTTAGATCCAGGGGGTCGGTGGTTTGGGATGAGCAGGGAGGAGTGCGCCATCATCCGGTAGGTGGGCTGGAGATTTCAGGCAGGCAGGAACAGGTCTGTCGGGGGTCCCACTGGAGACAGTCTCGGGCTTCAGAGAGAGAGTAGAAGGTAATAAGAGTCGACAAAAAAAAAAAAAAAAATTGGTAAATTTTCTAATATTTTTTCCCTCAGATTTTCAACATGGCCTTTTTGGGACTTCCTGTGAACAAGCAGGTGAATTCTTCAACTCCGGGCCAAAAGGTGATTTCATAGTCGCTCTGTGAAATCACCTTTTGGGTGGGATTTGAACATTTTTACCTACTAATATCAAGAGGTTGGGTCAAAAGAAGGCTATGGTGAAAATTTGGGGTAAAAATATTAAAAAACAACAAAGCTATACACTAAAATATTTCAACGCTTGTTCATAATTTTAGCAGTTTTCAATATTTTAACCCCACATTTTCGACATAGCCATTTTTTCATACCACATCATGAACGTGACAGCTGTTGTTTTTTTAAATCCTGGCCAAAACGTGTTTTCATACTTGTGGTGTGAAAATGACATTTCGGTGTGGATTTGAAAATTTTCATCTGCCAGGTTCATGAGGTGGGCTCATAAGAACACTATTGAAAATGTGGGGTCAAAATATAAAAAAAAAAAAAATAAAGGTATGAAGGTACGGCCACATTTTTCAGCGCTTGCTTAAGACGTTGCTAATTTTCAATATTTTTACATCACATTTTCAACATGGCCATTTTTTCACACCACTTCATGAACCTGACAGTTGCTATTTTTCAAATCCTGGCCAAAATGTGATTGTGCACTTGTGGTGCGAAATGACGTTTTGTACATTGTTTTATAAATGACACTTGTCATGTTGAGAACGGTAAGGAGGTCACCATAAAAAGACTATGTTGAAATTTTGGGATCAAAACTGTTACAAAGCCAGCCTGGTGGCACTGATGGTTGAGGTGGTGGACGCCACACCTCGCGCCACGCCGGCAACCCGGGGTTGGGAGCAGACTCGGGTCAGCAGTGGAGAGGGAGGATTGAGCATCCCGCGACTGCTCTTCTTCCACTGGGGCGTGCAAGGGAATCGATCGCTCTGCAGCTGCAACTGGCAGAGGCCAGGGGCACTGCCGGTAGCGTGCACAGTTGAGGGCTGGAGCGTGGCAGGCGGCGGCACATAAGTGTGCAGATGGCATTGCACGACCGGCTCCGAGGGAGGGAAAATGGCAGAAAATTGCGGGGCAGTCATGGCAGCTGATGGCCGTGCGCTGCACCCCCAGGCATGAGAGGTGCACCCCCTAGGTATCAGGATCCAGGTCCCCTGGGGTGGGGGGGACTCTGCATGCCGGCCTGTGTGGAGGAGAGCGTGTCACTGGTCCGACCAGACCCAGGGGTGCAGGTGCCAGCGCTGGCGGATGGACGACTTGCCGCCCATTCCGCAGAAGGAGAGAGAAAGAGTGCCATGTTAAAAAAAACTGTTACAAAAAAAAAAAAGTGATAGAGTAATGTTGTTACCAGGGATGGCTGTTGGTCCAGTGGGGACCATGTTGCCTTTCTGTGCCAGTGACCTGAGTTTGAATCTAGCCCAGTGTGCTAGCTGAATGGACTGAGGCTGCAGGAAAGACACAGCAGTGTTCTGGTGCACACCCAATACCTTGTGGTGGGCCGAGGAGCCTTCCCTTAAAAGGGGTTGCTGTGTGTGTCAGGGCCTGATGGGCACATGCACTGGGTCTGGATAAGTAGGTTAGCCTGACAGTTTTAAATTACAAAACAGGCACAGACCTACAGTTAGGAAGTCAGGGTCCACCACAAATTACTTATCTCACTACACATGCCTGCCACACACACCATGCACGTAACCATTTGGAACTGACAAATGCTTATTTAACTCCAGCTTCTGTTGCATGCCTGGGTGTTGGTGTTCTGCCACTCTGTCTTTAAATGCGTAATGGTGTCAAACCGGTATATTGTCTGTGCTATTGATGGACTGCTTGCCAGCCTGGTGTCTTTGATGAGTTTTAAAACATTTTGTCTCAGGACAGTTTCTCTCCTTTTCAGTGTTGTCTGCTAATTTTTTCTCCTCTAACACAGGTGGTTCTAAGGAGACTTCTTCTAAGCCTGAGTGTTTTTGGAAGATCTTTCTAGGGCAGGATATTCAAAGGTTCGCCCGCAACCGATAATCTTGTGATGCGATATTGAACAGAGAACTTGCGCAGTGCAAGTACCGATGTGCCGGGCTCAAAGTCAATGCATACGGCGCAAATGCAGGGGGCGTGGCCATGCATATGCGGCACATTCCGATATTCAGCCCGGGATGTGCGGCGCATGTGCTGGCACAACCCTAAGTTGCGCCGCATATGGGGGCTCAAGGTTGAGCCGGAAAAAAAAAAAAAAGGCTCAAAACCAGGCCACCCACAGGTAGGCTACTGTATTGCAGTGCGCAACACAACACCCGCCAGCCATGGGTAGCCACCCACCCAGAAGGTACTCCATCCACAAGCACCCACACCCTCCCCGGTGGCCCAGTGCTCCCCCCCCCCCACTGGTATGCACGATCGCAGGCATTCACAGTTGAAAATCCACCTGGTGGTCTAGTGGTTCTCCCCTCTCCTCCAGTAGGCCCGATCGCAGGCATTTGTAAATATCTACAATATCTGGTGGTCTAGTGGTCCCCACCCTCCCTCCTCCTGTATGCCCGATTGCGGGCATTAGTAGTGAATATCAATACCTGGTGGTCCAGTGGTACCCCCTCCCTCCCACCCACAGGGACCCTGACACCCAGCCCCGTCTCGGTGGGCGGCTGCACCAGCTGGCATACCACCTGACCCGCCCGAATGACAGCTTACAGTATGATCTCTAAGCCTATTGGTCCACAGTGAGTTCATTCACATATTTGTGCCTGTGTGGTACAGTTATGGCCTGCAAGCCCACTGGTCCACACTGTACACCGATAGCTTACAGATCATCTGTAGCTATCATTCAGCGCCGTCGCGATATGCTGGCGGGTGCAGTCGCCCACCCGACTGCGAAAACTATGTGGCCAGGGTCCTCTGTGGGTGGGAGGGAAGAGTACCACTGAGCCACCAGGTATTGATATTCACTACTATGCAAGTGATGGGACATGCAGGAGAGGAGGGACCACTAAACCACAGGATATTATACAAATGCCCGTGATCGGGCATGGAAAGTCCCTAGACTACCAGGGACTCTAGCCGTACTACACAAGCGCGGGCACATTTTGCCCAGGCGCTGCCCTATGCAGAGCATGCAATGGGGCTATAATGACATGCAAATGGTCCCATTTGCGCCATGCTACATTATGGCCCCATTTGCATGCCTACTCTGAATATTGTGGGTGATGCACACAGCGCCAACTACATTTGCAATGGAGCATTCCTGTCTCCCTGTCCGGAAAGCGCGGGCGCATGTACATCAGCCAGGCGCATTCTGTGCCATATTCAGCGAGATGCCTTAGCACATCTTCTTTGAATATCGCCCTGTCCTGGCCCCCGTGCATCTCAGTTGCGCTGTGCCCCCTCTTGCGCCATAGCCTGGCGCAGTCTGAATATCTTGCCCCTACAGTCAATTTTCATAGCGCCACACTTTTATGTCTTGGGGCCTGAGACACTATGACAATGCAGGAGATTTGGGGACAGCACACACCATGCACATGAACACTATACCAATGTATGGTGGCAAGCGACCTGACAGCATAAATAGTCGTGCCGACCCCAGCCTCTTCAGTTCCTTTTTTCTTCACCTTCGAGACCATACCTCATCAGGAAACTAACAGAACTTTGGGTTCACCCGTGTAAGCCTCTTAGTTTCTAATTCATGTTTATTTTAATAGTATGATGTGTTTTTTTTCCCTGCACCAAGTTCCTGATTTATTTAGCTATTCTTGGAACCATCAGAGTTTTCATTGTAACCCCTAGGTGGCGCTGTCCCAAGGGCTACTACCCCTGCCTGCGTGGCTAGTAGCAGGTTAAGGGGCCTGAGTTCTGAAACGGGTGCCTGCACCCAGAGGTCAGGGTTGGTAGTGGTCAGACTAACCTGGGCACAGCCCTTCGGGACACTGTAACCCCCTCTCTTTCCCTTCTAGTGGCCTGAGCAATATACGATAATCACTTTCACAGTACCCCTTGTACACCATACCAGTACCCACACTGTTTGCACTTTCCACCAGGATTGGTTCCTCTGGCTCAACCCTGGGGACTCCCTGTAAAACAAGGTTATGCACAGTAAATAGCAACAGTACAGTACTCTTGGAACAAGCTGGAACCACAGTCAGGTTAAATGCAGCAAAAAAGTCAGATCTGACTTATTCAGGGGACTTGAACAAGGAAGGGGCGTAATCAGGTTGATTGGCTTAAAGGCTATATTAATCAAACAGTTATGCATGCGCTTTAAGTCCCCACACAGTCACACACTCTGGGTACCCAGGTAGGAAAATGTTGGGCTAGCCAGGAATGTTGCAGCTGGTTGGGGCCCTGTGATAGAAGAAAGCAACATGCACAACACACACTACTTGTAATCCGGAGTCAGAGGGCTCAGTTTGTGAAACAAAAGGCAATAAGACAATCAGATGACAACACTTTAGATTTAGCTGTTGTTGCAGGGAGCTACCCTGATGTTTATTCACGAAACCCGATACAGGACACAAGCAGGATGAAATTAAGACAGCAGATTGTTGAGCTGGAGTGCCAGGAGAAGCAGGGCCCAAATGAATCACCGAGGCGTCATTCCTGTTCAAGCACTGAGCGGGGGGCTGATCCCCAGGCAGGTCTCTCGTCGATGGTTTTCTCCATGCAATGGGTAGTCCGGCTGGGCCAGTGTGGCAAGGCCCAGGCGAAATGGCAATGAATTCGAATTCAGTCCACTGGAGCTGGATGCAGCCTCCAGCGAGCAGAACACAGTTCAACACACAGTGGGGAACCAAATCACGACCCACTAACAGCACACAGCACATTTACATGTAAGAAATTCCACTGTGCCAGGCAGATTGCTATCTGTCACACCAGCAGCGAGCAGAGCACAGTTCAACACACAGTGGGGAACCAAATCACGACCCACTAACAGCACACAGCACATTTACATGTAAGAAATTCCTCTATACCAGGCAGATTGCTATCCAGTCGCAATTACAGAGTCTCTGCAGAAACCGGGAGTTAAGAGGTGGCTAGAAATCTTGACAGGCCGATCGCATTCAGCAAATCTTCGGTCTTCTTCAGGTTAAAGCCTGGTCACATCCAGTGGCTTAAATAGTCCTCACAACTCAGATTCAGTCCGAATAAACTCTGTTTTCCCTCTCAGGGACAGCAGGCAGACAGGCAGGCCAAAACTCAGCCCTTTCACAGTTCTCCCACGCAAAACTACACAGAACTGCTGCTTAAATCACTTGAGCTGTTACTCATTTCACTTCCCAACTCAGAACTAACTGAAAACTGCAGGCAGTCTGGGAATTTCCCCAAGATCCAAAAGGTTCAGTTTGCTGATCTGTCTGTCAGTCACAACAAGGGCTCCCCCTTCAGGTTCTTTTAGGCGCCAAAATGCAAAAACTACAATTCCTACAAGTTTTGACCCCACCTAGCCCCTGTAGGCAGGCTCCATTTTAGAGTCCCAACAGTACTGATTGGCCCATTCTGACAGTCCCGGGCCAAGTTGGAGATAAACAGAACAGTCCTTGCTGCAAAGAAAACAGGTTAGAACAAACTGCAGTATTATTATCACTCTAATAGATATTCAGCAAGTAAGCACATCTTACAACAGAGCTCCCTCTATGCAAATAGCGATGGCAGAACGGAGCAATTATCTGGCAGCCCAGGCGGGGCTCGAGCATAGAAACACTCAGCCCACTCCCAGATTAATTATAACTGCAATCCAGGCAGCTCTTAAAGAAACAGTACACAGAAGCTATACAGGCACTCTCTGGCAATACATTTAAACTGCTAAAACACAGAACACCAGCCTGGCAGTGAGCATTTAGGCAAGCTCAAGGAAGACTTTTCAGGAACCTCTATTTGTAGGGGGGCTACATCATCATAGATACGAACATACGAAATTTGCCAGCAGATAAAGGCCTAGAGGTCTATCAAGTCTGCTCGAATGTGCAGCTAGCACCCCTTATTCTGCAGCTGCCCCTCCCTTCCACCCTTCCCCTTCATTAACCCTCCCCCTTGTCCTGTCCCATCCTCGTTTGAAGCAGTCCACTGTTCTACTGCATACCACTTCTGCAGGTAACGCATTCCACCCAGCCACCACCCTCTCTGTAAAAAAGTGTCTCCTCATCTCCCTCCTGAACCTTCCTCGCTCCAGTCTCATATCATGGCCCCTGGTGGCCCCCCCTCCCTTACTTTGAACAGCCCCATTGTACCTGTCTTGTTTATTCCTTTCATGTATTTAAAGGTTTCAATCATGTCCCCCTGTCTCTCCTCTCCTCCAGTGAGTACATGTTCAACTCCTTCAACCTCCTCTCGTAGGATAAGTCCCCCAGACCCTTGATCATCTTTGTCGGCCCTGTACTCCCTCCAGTAACTTAATGTCCCTCTTCAGATATGGACGCCATACTGCACGCAGTACTCCAGGTGTGGTCTAACTAATGACCTATACAGTGGCAGAATCACCTCCTTCCTCCTCGGGATATACCCCTTGCAATACAACCCAGCATTTGTTGGCCTTTGCAGCTGCTTTCCTACACTGTGCGAGGTTGTTCATTCACCCTGTGATGACACACCCAGATCCTTCTCTCCTCCTCCTCCTCTGTCTGGGCTAGCTGCACTCCCCTAGCTAGTAAGTCCTCCTCGGGTTCTTCATCCCAAAATGCATCACCTTGCACTTTTGGCATTAAAGCCCAGTTGCCAGGTGTCTGACCAGGTTTCAAGCTTTGCCAGATCATCCTGCAACCCCTGCCATCCCCCTAGGTCATCCACCACCCGCCAACCTTGGTATCATCAGCAAACAGACTGATCTTGCTCTTGATGTCCCATGATATGTCTGCAATGAATATCCCAAGCAACACTGGTCCCAACACGAGCCCTGTGGGACACCGCTCGTCACTGCCCTTGGGTGAGAGCTCCCCACCCACCACCACCCTCTGTTGCCTTCCCTGCAGCCAGTTTCCTACCCATCTCTGATATTGCACCTGCCCCTGTGCCTACTAACTTCCTTCCCAGCCTTCCATGTGGCACGGTGAATGCCTTACTGAAGTCCAGATACAGGACATCCACTGCATGTCCCCTGTCCAGTGCCTAGTTAGCAGTCATAGGGCACAACCAGGTTGGTTTGGCAGGATCGTACATGTGAAGCCATGCTGTCTGCTGTCCTGTAGTCTTATGGCCTCTGAGGAGGCCACCAGCCTCTCCTTCAGGATGGTCTCCATTAGCTTACCCACGATGGATGTGAGGCTCACTGGTCTGTAGTTTCCCGGTTCATCCTTGGGGCCCTCTTGTGGAGGGCCACCATGAGCCATCACCTCCAGTCTGGTACACACGATGTAGTGAGGCATTAAATAGGTCTGCCAAAGGTCCTCAGAACCTCTGCCAGCTCCTTCAGTACCCTGGGGTGGATGCCATCTGGGCCTGGCGCCTTGTCCACCCCTCAGTGCCTTCAAACCCTCTCGAACTCTGCCCTCCATGATTTCCCCATCTGTCACCACTTCCCCCCTCGTCTGCCATTTCTCCCATCTTGGGTGTCACCCCCCTCTTCTCTTTAGTAAATACTGAGCAGAAGTACTCATTTAGTAATTCGCCTTACAGATCTCCTACTTACCCAACCCCTCCTTCCTAATCCTTACTCATGTATGGTCCTTACAGCTCCTTTTCTCCTGATGTGTACAAAGAAGTCCTTCTCCCCTTCTTAATGCCTTGTGCCAGCCTGGTTCCATAGATGCTTTGGCTCCCCTTACTGCCTTGTCACCTCCTTCGATTCATCAAGTACTCCTCTGTCTCCTCCCCTCCTGTTTTCTTGTACTTCCTAAAAGCAGCTCTTTTCCTCCTTACCTTTTCCATGACCTCCTTGCTCAACCAGCTCGGTTTCTTAGCCCTAGCCTTCTTGCTCTAGGCTTTGCAGCAGGTTTTGGTTGCCTCCACTATCCCCAGCTTTATGAGCTCCATCTCTGGTTAGTATCCATACTAGATTGAATTCTGGCAAGTACCCTTTCCACTTCCCCATCCTCCCAAAGTCAGCCCTCCTGAAGTCCAGCACTCTTGTGCCAGATTCCCTCCTTCCTTGCCCATATCAAGTGTGAGCCATACTGAGTGGTGGTCACTCCTGACAGCAGTTCCTCCACTGTCAGTTCTCTCCAAAGTCCCATTTGCCAGCACAAGGTCAAAGGTATTCCCTAACCTGGTTGGTTCACTGACCATTGCAGCAGGAAGCTGTCCTGGAAGGCATCCAGCAGTACCTGCTCCTTCTGTTCCTGGTTGTTGGGGTGCTTCAGTCCCTCCTGGCATGTTGAAGTCCCCACAATCACCACTACCCTTCTCGCAGGTCCTCCTGATCTGTCCCGCTAGTTCCCTGTCTAACTCCTCCATCTGAGATGGTGGCCTACCTACCTCCCATTCTAAAATCATATTCTTGGAATCCTGGTTTGCACCCAAAGTGACTCTGTACTACCCTCCTCCTTCCTCCCTTACACACTTCAGTCCTTCCTTCATATAGTGCCACCCCTCTTTCCCAGTCACCCTGTCCCTCAAAATAATCTGCCCTGGGTACAAACAGGTCCCAATCATATATATTGGGTGGCCCATGTTTCACGTGATAGGCTGCAATGTCCCCCTCTCCTCTGCCGCGGGAACCTGCAACTCTGCAGTTTTCCTCCCAGAGCTGCTAGCATTAAGGGTAACCACCTTCCACCTTTCCCCTCCTCCCATCCTGCCTCCTTTCCTAGCATCACCAATAGTACTTGCCATTTGTCCTTTGTCACTGTTATGGGGGTAAGCTCATATGATTTCCCAACCTGTGGTCTCTGCTATATCTCCTAGCTGCACCCCCTCTCTAGTTTAAACTCCCAACTTCCTCTATATATTCTTCTATCCTCTGTTTCAACACTTTCTTTCCCTCCTCACTCAAGTGTAGTCTGTCCTTGGCATAGAGACTACTGTCCTCCCAGGTCCTCCCACCCCAACAGCCCATACCCTTTAGCACAACACCAGGTTCTTAGCCATCTGTTAAATTCCTCTATTCTCAGCTTTCTTTTGTGCTTGCCTTTGCATTTGAGTATCTCGGAAAAAGGTTCTGATCTTCTGCCCCTCACATAATTGTGCTAGTTCCTCAAACCTCCTCTGGACTATATCCACTGTCTTGTCAGCCAGTCGTTTGTCCCAAGATGTATAATTAAATGAGGCTACACCACCTTCTAGCATATTTCAGAACAGACTGTCCCACCCTTTCCTTTGTCATTCCTGGCATGGCCTCCACCCAAATGCGACTATGCCTCTCATGCTTGCTACCCCACCTAACTCCTCTTAGTATTGAGTCCCCCAGCACTAAGATTCCACCCCTCTTACTCCCTGCTTGCTTCCTTTCATCTCCTCCCTCATTTCCGCTCTCTTCTTCCTCCTGCACATTATTACACCCTTTTACCCCTGTTGCAGTTCTCCCAGCAGAACTTCCCCAGCTCAGTTTGGTCCAGGCATTTATCAATTACTCCTCTAATTTCATCACTTCCTCCTCCACCTTCTTCCTCTCTAGCAGTACAAAACTGTTTTCTGAAGATCCTTCACAATGCCTGCTCCCTCTCTCATAGTAATCTGTTCTCTCCTTTCCTCCACGACTTTTGCCACTTCTTCGCCTCCCTCACAAGTCCCTATTGCCTCTTCCATTTGACTTTGTCTCCGGCAATCGTTCTTCTGGCCTGGGCCCCTTTGTCTCTGCTTCCCTTCTTCTGACCCTCTCCTCACCACTGTTGGCTTAAATTGTCCTCCCTCATCTCCCCTTCTTCCTCCCCTCCAGTATTGGGCTAAACCCACCCCCAGTCTGCCTTGCCTGTCTTAGTTCCTCCTGCAGACCCTCAATCTCCTTTCTAAGTTTTTCTATGTGGTTGCACACTAAACATCCTCCCACTCTCCAGGCAATGTTTAGAAAGATTGGTGCACCGCAGTTGTTGCAGCCTACCACCCTACCCATTGCTGTCGTTGCCCACCAGTGACCCCCACCCTTCCAGGCGCGGATGCCAAACACTCCCCAAGTCCCACTCTCCCCCTCTATCAGTGCAAAACATTCTTTATTTCCCTTACCTCCTTTGTTGCTACGTTTAGATATGTTGAGCAACTGCTTTTTATATTCCTATCCAAGTCTTCCGGAAACAATCAGGTAGCTGAGGCCTCTAGTCAGACAATTAGCACCCTTCCCCCACTCAAAACTTTGCAGCTAGTGAAGCCAGCAACAATGAATCAATTCTACTCAAAGCCCCCAACATAGGTTTGCTACCCAAAGAAACAGGACACCAATTCAAACAGCTTCACCAACAATACATCAAAATAGGTTTGGAATTAGAAGATATAGGTCTCCAATTCAAAGAAACAGACCAGTTAAATTACACCAATTATGTTTAAAAGAGAAGAAATAGGCCTCTACAAATGCAGCCTGCCACACCGTAAACCAAACAAATGAGCCCACTTTTAGCTACCAAAACAGGTTTCAAAATTCCAACAGCCCCAAACAATACCCTGCTAGCCCCTTAGTAGTAAGAAAGAAAATAAACATTCTACCAAGTAGAATCCATGAAAAACAATGTAAAACAAGAAGCTACTGTACTGTATATCTGATCCTGTCCCCCTTCTAGTTCCTTCTACAAGATCTTCCTAGAATTAGTCTTTTCAATGGAATTTCACTCATCAATCTTAGAGCCGGAGGCGACAAGACTCCACTAGAACCAGAACATTGTGGTCTGGTGGCACCAGTGCCTAGCATAGCACCACCGCAGAGTATCATCAGTGCATAATACCACTGTACAGTGTCATCTGTGTGCCACCAGAGTATATAATGGCACTGGCCTTAACCACCTCTTTTATTTTTTTCCCATCATCGAGGCCCAGTGCTTTCCGCTTGAGAACCAGAAAACCAGTTTATGTACAGTTAGTGTTCTAGTCCAGTTTGTCACATTTCTATCACTGTATTTAACTACTATTTGTTGTTTTTTTTTTGTATCAGTTTAAGTAGTTTCTCACCCTAGGGGTCTTCTAGTATGCTTCACAGGTGCAGTATGCCAGCTGGGTTCAGCTGCCCCAGAGGTGGAGCCAATGTAAATGAGCACAGAACATTGGCCAATCAGAAGAGAGAGAGAGAGAGAGAGAGAGGAGTGCAGCCGCAGTCAGCCTGAAGGGCTTCAGAACTTTTTCTCCGCTGACTGAGCAACACTACCCCGGAGTGCTCTCTCTTCTCCCTCTTCAGAGACCTGCATTTTTGCTCTCAACACTGTTTTTTCTGTACTGCTTTCAGTTTCTGAGGTATTTTTTAAGCATTATCTTTGTTTTTCCTCAGTTCCTGTGTGGTTCCTGGGAGCCGCAGACCTTTCACTTGTTCCCACATTTTTGCGGTTTTCTTTTTTTCTGAGGTAAAAGTTTACAGCGGCTGCAGTCGAAAAATCGGCGGGTTTTAATTGCGATTTTTATTTCATCCGTGTTTTTTTTTTCTGCGTTTTTACCGCATTTTCACTCGTTTTTCCCGCGGGTGAGGACTGTTTTTCCCATGGTTCTCTTCAGCCTGAAATGTCTTCACATTTTTTCCCTGTGGAGAAACTTTGTTTGAAGGGGTTTCTGACAGTTTGGCATGCCAGTTAAGCTATTTAGAAGATCTGGACCATTACAAATAAAAACTTGTTTGAATTGCTCTAAAATTGTGGCTAAGGCAGACAGTCACAGTCTATGTATTTCTTGCCTAGGTCCTGACCACTCCTGTGAATTCTATTATAAAATAAATAATAAATCAGCTCCTACTAGGGTTAAGCAATTGGATACTATGGCCTCTTAGTCTGCCTCCCCCTCCTCTAAAAGCTCTGAGGAAGGGTCTTTCACCCACACTAAAAATAAAGACAAGTCCTCTAAAGACAACACTGATATTAAGTCTGATAAATCTAAAAATTCTGACCAAGCCTTAAAAAGGCAAAATGAGCAGGATTCTAATTCAGTCCCTGCAAAAAATTCAAAGAAAGATAAACATACCACTGCCCCTCCCACTGAAAAACAAGGGCAGACGCCGGTGGCATTAAAAGATATGCCCTCTGCAAATGAAATGGCTAAGGCTTGGTATGTATATCAGACTGTACAATCTATGGGCAGTTTCTTCTCTGCTCCTTTGGAGCCTATGATACTTCTTCAGAATCCTGGCTGCAGCCAGAGTTTCTATTATGAGGAAGAAAATTTAACAGAGGGTGAGCTCTTAGAGCCAGATGGACACCCTGACCAAGGTTTCAGCTCCCCCTCTAATGGTCAGGAGGATGTCTCATCCCATTTTACTTTTGTTAAGCAAATGGTGGACACCCTGGCCCTTGCTCTCCAGAAGGACACCAAGCAAGAGGAGGGTGAAAACTGTTTACAGATGATGGGTCTTTCCCCCTCATTCACAATGACCTTAAAAGGGCAACTATGAAAATACTCCAGAATCCCATTTCTATTACTGGAGTAGACAGAAAAATTGAAAAGAAATATCAGCTTGGCAAGGCAAATGCTGATTTTCTGTATGTAACCCTGACGCCATCTATCCAAGGGCTACTATCCCTGTATGGGTGGCCACAAACCAGGTTTTAGGGGCCTGGGTTCCTAATTTGATATTAAATCTGGTTCTTTCCCATGATCACGTAAATGTGCAGTGCCTCCACCCAGAGTATACTTTTACGTGGGCTAGAATAGAACCTGATACAACTCCCTGGGATGCTGCACCCACTCACATTGCCATATAGTCACTCCACACATGACCCAGTAATCAAAACCCCACATTTCAGACATTTTGGAATTATTTATAAAAACGGTTAACCAACATTTATTTACAAGGGGAAGGGTTAGGATTGGGTAAACTGGAATTAGAGGTAACAGAACAGTTGTATTGATTGGCATCATCATCACTGGCATTCTTGAACAGCAATCAGCATAAACATTTAGCACTTTAGATTTAAACCCCTTTATCACATTTTGCCACCCTCCAACCTCTGATGTATTCAGGATATCTGATCTGGCTATCTAGCTAGCTGCATAGGTGGCAGAACATATATTAGATGCCCACAATAAATACCAGTCCCAGGCTGTATTAGAACCCCGCAATTCTAGCCATTTTCTGGGTACCCAGTACTAAGTTCTTAAAAGGTGCAGGCCTGTTACGTGGTGTAGTTGAGGTGGCTGGCATTGCAGCTAAGTTGGGGCCCTTAAAAGAAAAGCAGATTAATTTTATCTTAAATTCTGAGACACATCATCCTGACTGTAGCTTTGCAGACTAACCTTATCACTCTTTTACTTGGCTAGCTTGGGCCTAAGGATTACTGAAACTTGTCAGTCTTGCTGTAACTATTTACAGTTCCCATTGTGTTGGCAGAGGGTGAGTCTGCCTACTCACGATTAAAAGACCTCATCCGGTGTTGAGAAGCTTTGCTGAGGATAAAGGCAGGAGCTGTGGCTGACCCCTTTTAGCAGGCTCTGGCAGCTTGCATTCTGGAAACTTCTCTCAGCTTGAAAGTTGGTGCCCCTTCTTGCTTGTCTTGAAGTCACATCATAACAGACCAGGCTGGTACTGGGGCCGGCACGCTTCAGACCTCCACGTCTAGGCTGTACCCCTCAGGGGGAAGTGCATATGGCAGTGCATAGCTGGCACACTACCAGGCTGACTCCCAGGACGATCCGGAAACAGTCTTCGGCATTCAGTACATTTATATTCAGCACATTTATATTCAGTCATCTTAGTTACTTCAGGTGGTCACCTTTCCTTCAACCATGTGCCAGTGTGGCCAACGTGGTCCTCTTGGCTTTTTGATCACAGACTTTCACTGGTGGGTGTGCTCTTCCCTTAAGGCTAGGGCAGACCCAGAACTCTCACATTCCTTGCAAAAGCAGATTTTCTAGGGACATGGATATGTTGTTCATCCACACTCATTGGCAGTATCCTTGCCGCTTTAAATCTTGCCGGAAGGTCTTCAAGCTTGCTCCTCCCACCCACCCGGGTGGTATAACTCTCGGCTCCGCCCCATGACGCCAGATCTTCCTTACCGCTTGGAAGCTCAGGTTCCCTCCTTAACGCTCTGCGTTTGCGACTGGTTCCTATTTCTCCGTTTGCGGATTTAAAAATAAAAATTTGCAAAAGACTTCAGTCTTGATCCCTCGGCTGCGATGGACAAATCGACTCGGTTCGGGAGATGCCCATGCGGGTCAGAAGATGTCTCAGACGGATCCACACTCCCGTGTGTCTACTGCCTAGGCCTTGAGACGACCCGCGGGCTCTGCGACCTGCTCATCTTTCTCGGCCTCGTCCTCGAAGACCGTGCTGCCCGATTGCAACTGGGCCGTCCGAAGGCGTTTCCCTCCGGTGAAGTCAAGGAGGCCCGGTTGGGCGGTGTCAGGCGGCCGAACTCGGCGGATCAGCTCCGGCGGATGGTGGTCCTCGAAGAGGAGGCGGCAGCGGGCCGTATCTTCCTCGGCAGCGGCATTTATCCCGCTCTCTCTGGGTTCTTCCTAGCGGCTTCTTTAAGGGCTTTGTCTGTCCCTCCACTAAAGGAGAAGGGCCTGCGTCTGCTGGACCTTATTCTCGGTCAAAAGAGGACAAGATGATCCCTCCGTCGGCGCTCTTGGGAGGCGGGAAAGGTCCCCTCTCCCGGGCCGTCGTCCGTCGGCCCGATCGACCGCTCGACTTGACCACTGGCCTCACGGTGTCCCGTCAGGTCAGTTGACGAGACTCCCACTGATGAAGTCGAGATTTTCTCGACCCATTAGACAGGGCTATCGCCTTTAGCAGCCGAGATTCCCTCTCCCGGTTCCCCGGGAGGAGTTGAGATCCCGTGGGCTCGTCTGTGCCTCCGGTTCCGGAGCCCCTCGGATGGACCTTCGAGCGAAGGAGTGCCGGTTCGGCCGACACCTCCCGCACCGACCCGGAAATTCCGGGACTCTCGGTCTCGGTCTCGGACCTCTTCGCGGTCCAGCCGTTCCCACCGTCATAGGCGGTCTCGGTCTCGGCACCGCGGTAGCCGGCGTCGCCGCTCGTCCTCGTCCTCCTCCTCGGATGAGGAGGCGGCGTAAGTCGTCGGCGATCGCGAGGACCTTATGTTTCAACAGCTCCTCCTGGCGGGGAATAAGCCGACTCCGGCGCCTTCCCGGCCATTAAGTAACTGTCACGGGCAGCCGACACAACCCCTCGACTTGTCCGAGGAGCCTATACCCAGGCGGTTGTTCGGCCAAAACCAGCTGCTCCACCGATTCCGGTGGAACCTCCGCCTCCACAGCCACCAATTGGGGCTCCGACCAAGGATTCTCGGTCGACTAAGGGTTTACCCCATCGGCTATCAGTTACCCTCACTCCGACCGACCTCGGCAGGTGAAGGGTGGCTCAGGCGAAGGCAGCTCTTGAGGACTCTTCCGAGTCAGATGATTCCTCCTTCTTCTCCAAGCGACTGGACTTGGGTCTTCAGGAGGTCAGTCAATGGGCGATAGCCCGTCGTCCTTCCTAGGACTGCTTGGCTCATCTCGGAGTCTACCGGGATGGAGCTCGAACCCGTTCCAAGCGGGCCAGGTATCCCCTCAGGAGATTCTGGACCAGGGGATTCTCCGGCGGAGGCCTTTCCGGTGGCCGAGGCCATAGTGGTCCGGCACTGGAACTTTGGCAGCGCCCTGCTTCCTGCCCTCGCCTTGACCAGGATGGCCAGGAAGTATCACGGTCCCCTACCGGTTCCTTGTCCGGTTTTGGAACACCCTCTGCTGAGGGGTTGGTTACCGACAGCGTTTTCGGTAGCGCCCGGCGCGCAGGGATGTGGACAAACCTCCTGACAAGGAGTCCAAGAAATTGGACTATGTCGGGCGAAAAGTCTCGCTCGTCCTCTCTCGGCCCGTCAGGCCAGTTCGGCCGTCCTCATGGCACATTTTCTCATGCCCTGTTGGGCTCCCTGGATGAGGTCATCCCTCATCTTCCCGCCCGATCTGCAGACTACGGTTAAGCGAGTGCGGGACCAGGGCAGGGCAGTGGCCAAACAGCAGCTCCAGACTGCTTTGGATGTAGGGGACTCATGTGCCAGATCGGTGGCGGCCGCGGTGGCTATCGCGTCGGCGGGCTTGGCTGAGGATATCCACCTTTGCGGATACAGCACAAGTTGGCGGATGTTCCTTTTGGGGACTGACCTCTTGACCCTGGGGTGGAAGGTCACCTGCAGAGGATCGAGAAGTCCAATGCCACCTTGGACTTTCGGTCTCTTCCGCTCAGAAGGACAAGGCATGAGACCACAGCCTAAGCCCTTCGTCGCCTTCTGGCCTTTGGCGCCGGCCCAGCAACGTCCAGGGCCAGCAGGCTCGGCCTTGGCATCCCAAACCCAAGCGCCGGCTTCCTCTAACAGGAGGCAGGGAGAAAGGGCCCAGGAGGTCCCTCGGCGGTCCCTCCTCCAAGCCTGCCCAGTGACGGGCTGAGGGGTGTCGCCCCATCCCGTCACCTTACCCTGGGTCCCCGTGGAGGACGGCTCCGCACTTCCGTTCCGCCTGGTCCGCTGTTACCACGGACAGGTGGGTCTTGGAGGTGGTGGAAGAGGCCTGCCTCTGGATTGACAGGCACCACCCTTCAGCCGTCGCCCCTCGGGACCGGGATCCCAGCCTCACTGGCGGCTCGTCGAGCCGACATGCTCTCCTCCTCCAGAAGGAGGTGGTAAGAGGTGGTGGACCCTCCTTCAGACCCAGGGTTTGTGTCCAAGGTACTTCCTGGTTCCAAACGGACGGGGGCTGGCGCCCATTCTCTGACCTACACGACCTAAACAAGTTCCCTAAGGTCTCGAACCTTCAGGATGGTCACTCTGGCTCAGATAATACCATCCTTGGAGCAGCGTGTGGTTCTGCTCTCTGGACTTGCAGGGCCGCGTTTTCCGCGTCCCTATCCGTCCGTCTCTCACCAGAATTCCTCGCTTCAGCGGAAGGATCTCTCTTGATTCAAGCCATGCCTTCGGCTTGTCTCCAGCTCCCAGGGTCTTCACCAAATGCATGGCAGTGGTGACAGCATTCCTCTTGGCGCCCGAGGGGTCGGTGTACCCTTACCTGGACGACTGGCTGATAGCAGCTCCCTCCAGGAAGGAGGCGGAGTGGTCAGAGATCTGGCCCTCAGGTCTGCTCTCAACTGGGCCTCCTTATCAGCAGGCCAAGTCAGAACTTCGAGCGAAGCAGGTGATTTTATTCATCGAGCGCAGCTCGACTCTCTTGAGCCAGGCGCGGCTCCAGCGGACAGGGCGAGGTTCTTTCCTCCTTTGCCCGATCATTTCTGGTTGGGCAATTCGCCCTGCCGGGACTTCCTGCGCCTCCTGGGTCTCATGGCGGCCTGTGCCAGCGTGGTCCGTTGGGCCCGGCTGGAACATCGCGTCCCCTTCAGTGGGGACTGGCCAGCCAGTGGTCCTGGCGCTGCGATCCCTTGGACCAGCTTGTGCCGGTGACACAGGGATGTGGAACGCTCTCCAGTGGTGGACCGTTCCAGATCATTTGCAGGAGGGCATCCCGTTCGTCCGCCCGAGCCGGCGGTCTCTGTCGACCGATGCCTCTCTGATGGGTTGGGTGCCCATCTGGGGAACACGGGCTCATGGCCTCTGGTCCCAGCGGGAGTCGATGCCACATCAACCTGCTGGAGCTCGAGGCGGTCCGCCTAGCTCTCACCGCCTTTGCTCCGTTCCTCCGGGGTCAAGTGGTCCGAGTCCAGGCCGGACAATACCACGACCATGTACTATCTAAACCGCCAGGGCGGCGCGCTCCATGCTTCTATGCAAGAAGCTCTCCGCATTTAGTCACTCGTGCGCAGCCTGGGCGGATCTCCTGGCCATTCACGTGGCAGGAGCCTCCAACACCCTGGCGATGCCCTGAGCGGATAGGGGCTGCATCCCACGAGTGGTCTCTCCTGCCGGAGGTAGTACAGCATCTGTTCTCCCTTTGGGGCACACCTCAGGTGGACCTGTTTGCCTCCATGGAGAGCAAGCTGAGTCTGTTTCATGCCCGCCCCTCAGCAGGGCTCGCTGCAGGGGATGCCTTCTCGAGGCAATGGACCCGGGCCTCTTTACGCCTTTCCCATTTCCCTTGATCCACAAGGTGCTTCTCAAGGCGAGGAGGACAAAGCGCAGGTGATTCTGATAGCCCCAGACTGGCCTCGCCAGTTCTGGTACCAGATCTCCTCAGTCTCAGCTCCAGGACTCCATGGCAGCTTCCAGCTCGCCCGGACCTGCTCTCAGTCAATCAGGGAAGGTGTTCCATCCGGACCTTCAATCCCTGCACCTGACGGCCTGGTTCCTGGCGGCTAGAGTTCCAGGCTTTGGGTCTTTCCGACGAGGTCCTCAATATGTTGAGGCGTCCCGTGAGTCGACCAGAAAATGCTATGCCTTCAAATGGAAAAGGTTTTCCATTTGGTGTCAGAAAAGGGCTTGGACCCTTCCTCCTGTTCCTTAGGCAACATCTTGGACTATTTATGGTCACTTTCTAGTCAAGGGCTTAGGTCGGCGACCCTAAGGGTGCACCTGGCAGCCATCTCCTTGCAGGCGCGGGCAGGAAGCAGTCGTGTAGGAGGAGAAGGTGGTCTGGCGCTTTTCAAAGGCCTTGATCACATTTCCCTCCAGTCCGAGAACCCCACCTCCGTGGGATCTACTGCTGGTACTGGCAAAGCTCATGGGCAGCCATTCGAACCTATGCACAGGTGTGCTCTCTCACCTGTCGTGAAGACCGCCTTCTTGGTGGCTATCCAGTCAGCCAGAAGGATGGGAGAGCTCCAGGCGCTTTCCATCGAGTCTCATTACCTGGTCTTCCACAGGGACAAGGTTGTCCTGCGCCCCACCCGAAATTCCTTCCGAAGGTGGTGTGGAGTTCACCTTAACCAGGTGTTGACTCTGCGGTGTTCACCCCAATCACACCTCGGGAGGCGATATAGGCTCCATACTCTGGACCCTAGAAGGCTCGCTTATTATAAGGAGGCGACGGCTGAATCGGGAGAGGTTAGCCAGCTGTTTGTCACCTACGCTGAAGCGCATCTGGCAGACCTGCAGCCAAGCGGACGATAAGCAGGTGGGTAACCTCCCTGCATAGATCTCTGCTATAAGTTGGCGGGCATGGAGCCTCCCAGGAGATAAGGCTCATTCTACCCGCCATACTGCTGCAACGGTGGCTGCTTCCAGGGACGCCCCTATCCAGGAAATCTGCAGGGCTGCTACTCGAAGTCAGCAACACCTCTCATTACCCACTACCACATCGACCTTGAGTCACGCCGGGATGCTGGTTTTGGGGCCTCGGTTCTCCAGTCTCTTTCCCAGTAAGTATATGGGGTGTGCGCCTTGCCTCCCTCCTCCCGGAGAACTGCTAGGAGTCTGCCAATGAGTGTGGATGAACAACATCCATGTCCTAGAAATACAGGTTACTCACCTGTAACAGAGTTCTAGGAATGGTATGTTGTTCATCCTGACTCCTCGACCTCCGGCCGCCGACGCCACAACCTGAGCTTCCAGCAGCGGCCAGATCTAGCGCTATGAGGCGGAGCCGAGAGTTATACCACCTGGTGGGTGGGAGGAGCAAGCTTGAAGACCTTCCGGCAAGATTTAAAGCGGCAAGGATACTGCCAATGAGTGTGGATGAACAACATATACCATTCCTAGAACTCCTGTTACAGGTGAGTAACCTGTATTTCTCTCTCCATTTTCTCAAAGCAAGGTATACAGGAGCTTAAAGCATGATTCTTTACCAACATCAGACAGAGCTTGAGGCTTGGTTCTCAACCACTTGAAATGCTTGAACAACAGGTGGAGCTTGAGGCATGGCTCCCCACCACTTGAAACACTTGTTGGCAGAACTGATCACTGTAGCTTCTCTCACACTCAAAACACAATATCACAGTTCCTCTTGGCTATGCTGGCAGTTGCAGCTCCAAATGGATCTTCACTGGACTAAATAAATTAAAAAAAAAGACAGACTCTTTAAGAAGGCAAATAAAAACAATAATCCTGAGGGGTGGCTCTTGTATAGAGAAACAGGCAGGGAACTAAAGAAAGAAATAAAAAAGGCAATATTAGAATATGAGGTAAAACTGGCTTATAGAGTGAAGGATAACTATAAAGCATTTTATACTTATATTAATGGTAATAAAAAGCACATAACAACATAGGACCATACACAAACCCACAGGGAGAACTAGTGACTTATACAAAAGAATTGGATGACATGCAAAATACATACTTTAGTTCAGTATTCAGCAAAAATACAGTCATAATAAATGAGAACATAATACGTTCCCATACAGGACCGATATTAATAGACCCCCAAGGATGTACTGAAAAGACTAGACAATATTGATATTAACAAATCACCTGGACCAGATAATTTCCATCCCAGAGTGCTTAAGGAATTAGCAGCAAGCCTGGCTCCACCATTAACACATATATTTCAGAATTCCTTAGAGCAGGGAGTGGTGGTGCAGTGTTGGAGAGAAGCAGTGATGATCCCCTTAATGACAAAGGGCCCTATAACAAAGCCGGAGAATTTTAGACCAGTGAGCTTAACATCAATAGTGGGCAAGATATTTGAAGGGATACTGAAAGATCATATAATAGCACATCTAGCAACACAACTTATCCGGGCCCACACAACATAGCTTTACGAAAACAAGATCATGTCAGACGAACATGTTGACCTTTTATGAAACAGCAAATAAGGTTCAAGATATAGGTTACGCAGTGGACGTGATATTCTTGGATTTTTCCAAGGCGTTCAATAAATTACCTCACAAAGAACTGATAGAGGTACTGGCCAGCACGAATCTGCATACAAATATAGTTAAATGGGTGGAGGCATGATTGAGAGATAGGAAGCAGAGGGTTACAATCAACGGGGTACTGTCAGAATGGGAGAAGGTGACGAGTGGGGTCCCCCAGGGTTCCGTTTTAGGCCCCTGTTTATTTAATATGTATGTTTCCTCGATTAAGTGCAATTATCCTAACATACCTAACATATGGTTGAGCAAATCTGAAGATGATTGCAGGATACGGGGCATTGTTAATAATAGAGAAGACCAGAACAAAGTACAAGAAACCCTGAATATGCTGCACCAGTGGACAGTACAGTACAAGCTCGAACTAAACATGAACAAATGTGTGGTAATGCACTTGGCGGGGGATACCAATTATGGGTATAGTCTGGGAGCAAGTGAATTGCATCAGACAATAGAGGACAGGGACCTGGGAGTTAGAGTAACTAATTACCTACAATTCAGCACCCATTGCAGTCTTATTGCTAAAAAGGTAAACAAGACAATAAACTGCATACTACGGCACATTGGTAATAGGGACAGTAGGGTGATACTGCCCTTGTATCAGGCATTGGTGAGGCTGCATCTTGAGTACTGCGCCAAGGTGTGGTCTCCACACAAAAAAGAGGACATCAAAAGGTTGGAGGGTGTGCAACGTAGGGCCATTAAACAAATAACAGGTCAGGGCTATGCGACATACCCAGAGAGGTTGAAAAACTTAGATTTGTACACATTGGCCCAGATATTCAAACTGTGCCAGGCTGTGGCGCAAGCCTGGGCGCAGCACAACTTGGCTATGCAGGGGCATTGACTGGACGATATTCAACGGAGCTGTGCCATGGCACAGCATTGTTGAATATCGCACCCTTGCCACCCGCAGTGTGCATGGCGCAGTTGCACTGTGCCAGCGCAAGTGGCCAGAGTGGAGCAGGGGGATGCACTAGCGCAAGTTCCGTTGCACCATGCGCAGCAACCGCAATATTCAAAAGTGCACGTACAAATGGGACCATAATGTATGCAAGGCACAAATGGGGCCATTTGCGTGTCATTATGGCCCCATTTGCATGCAGGTGCACCGATCCCCGGCGACTTGCGCCTGGCGCCCTGCCAGGCGGTAGCCGTTGGGGACCGATGCCCCCTGCACAGCGTGGCATTGTGCCCCTCTCCCCAATTGCGGGCATTTGTAATAAAAATAATGAAGCCCAATAGCCCTGGTGGTTCAGTGGACCGCTGTCAGCCCGATCGCGGGCATGTGTAAAAATAAAAATAAATCCTATATCCCTGGTGGTCCAGTGGACTGCTCTCAGCCCGATCGCGGGCATTTGTATAAAAAAAGATAATCCAATATCCCTGGTGGTCCAGTGGATCGCTCAGCCCGATCGCGGCATTTGTATAAAAAGATAATCAATATCCTGGTGGTCCAGTGGACCACTTCAACCCGATCGCTGGTGATGATATCGCCCACTATCTTCGGTGGTCCAGCGACTCCTCTCTCACTTCGTTATTGATTCACCGCTCGCTTCTCGCCGTCAGCGGCGATGGCAGCATTTCACCTGCCTGCCGCCTCACACGCCTGACACCGTAGGGTAGGGCTGTACACCCATTGGTCCACAGCGTGAGCCAGTGGGCATGCAGCTCGCATTGCATCACTATTCCAGATATGTGAATGGATCCATCTGCATATTTGAATGTGTAGTCGGTATTGGTTGCACACCCATTGGCTCACGCCAGAACCAATGGATGTACAGCCCTACCTACAGTGTCAGTCAGCGGTGCAGGCGGGTGGGCTGCCACTGACCGGGGAGCGGGCGGTGGGATCAGTGGGGGGTGGGAGGGGTCCGCTGGACCACCAGGGATAGTGGACGATTTTTTACACATGCCCACGAATCGGCTGAGAGCGTCCACTGGACCACCAGGGATATTGGATTATCTTGTTTTTACACATGCCCGTGATCGGGCTGAGAGCAGTCCACTGACCACCAGGGATATTGACATTATTAATTTTAACAGATGCCCATGATCGGGCATGGGGGCACCGCCACGGAGGTGCAGCCGAGTCAGGTGGCCACCCTGTGCGGCAGCTGCCGTGGTTGCGCTTTCTCAATACGGCAGCTCACCTGTGGGTGGCCAGCCGTTGTTCCTTTTTTGGATCAACTTTTGTGTGGCGCAAGTAGGGGTTGGGCAAGATGCATGGACTCAGCAATATCCCGGCTGAATATCGATGTGCAGAGTATGCATGGGCCCGCTTCCCCACCTGTGCCGCATATATCACTGATGCACTCCGGAGCATCGGGATTTGTGCCAGGCACAATTCCCATTTGAATATCGCGCTGGGGCGTAACCCTTTTGAATATCTGGGCCATTGTATTATCGGAGGGTAAGGGGAGACATGTGCATGATTTATAGGGCCCTTCAGGATAATACATTAAGGGATGCTCTAGGGCTTAGTGTAAAAAAAACTACCAGTATGAACTAAGGGGACATAGACTTCAATTGAATCTGGGAAAATGGAACACCTTAAAGAGGAAAAACCGGTTCAGCCAGAGAGTGGTACAACTTTGGAATGGTTTACCACTGGAGGTGGTAAATAGTGATATAATGGAACCATTTAAACATGGGTTGGATAGGGTTTATAAAAACAAATACACTTTAGTGTAGAATGGAAAGGCAGGCATTAAGGATGAAGTCTATGTAGCTTGTAACGCCTATGAAACCAGGCACTGTCAGGAGAAGCTCCATGTGTCTAGGGAACCTCCTTTTCAGTCCTGTAGGTACATTTACACAGTCACAATCAGCATTTCACAAACTACTGGACCCTTCTCTGCTCAGATGTCCACCCATCTCTTAAAGAATCGGTTTTTAGTTAGCTAACTTGTCTCTCCCCTTTAACTTGTTCGATAGCTTACCTCTCGTTTTAAGCATCCTTCTGTGATCCATAATTTTTTTATTAGTACTTTTCCAGAGAAAACTCTCGTAAAAACATCCCGGGATCTGTGGCCAAAATGACCCAGCTTCCTATATTGGAGGTATGCCCCCATGCTAGCATGTTTTGTGAGGTCAGTACTGGAGTAGCACGGGGGCGCACTCCATAGGTTATAACGGGGCCAGTTTTTACACACTTTTTTAAATACTTTTAAGTGTTGGTTTTGAGAAATGAAGGCCACTACTCAACTAACAAGACCTAGAGCGACTAGATTTCCAGGCCTTGGGTCAATCCAAGGCCATCCTCCACATTGTGGAGGCCTCCAGAAAGGAGTCGAACTGTAGGTGCTATGCCTTTAAATGGAAGAGATTTTCCATTTGGTGTCAGGGCTAGCATCTTGGACTGTTTCTTTCCCCTTTCCCAGCTGGAACTGTAAGCGACGACCCTTAAGGTGACCTGGGAGCCATCTCTGCTTACTGGGCTTGGGCCGGTATGCTAACGGTGGCCCAGGAGAAGGTGGTCAGGCACTTTTTTAAGGGCCTTGACCACTTGTCCTCTCCAGTGTAGGAACCATCTCCACTGTGGGACTTACTTCTAGTCCTGGCTATGCTCATGGGCAAACTGTTTGAGCCAGTGCACAGGTGTCAGATATCACACCTGTCATGGAAGATGGCCTTTCTGGTGGCCATTATGTCCACCTCCGTGGACTCTCCCTACCTAGTCATCCACAGGGATAAGGTCATCCTTCACCCCAATCTGAAGTTCCTCCCAAAGGTGGTTATAAAGTTTCACCTTAATGGGGTGATTAACCTGCTAGTATATTTTATGGACCCTTCTTCGGAGGCCGGCCACCAGCTTCATACCCTGGACCTGCGGAGAATGCTCTCCTGTTGTGTAGAGCATATGGCTGGAATTGGCGGACAGGCTTGCCAGCTGTTTGTCACTGACACTGAAGCCACACCTGGCAGACTGGCAGCAAAGCAGATGATTGCAGGGTGGATTGCATCTTGCATCGATGTGTGCTATAAGCTGGCTGGTCGGGGGCCTTCCGTAGGGATTAGGGCTCATTCAACCAGACATACTGCTGCTTCAGTGGCTGCTTCTAGGGATGTGCCCATACAGGAGTGTGACAGGGTTGAATAAGACTGTCCTGTTTGCTATGCAGAAGAAGTTAAAAGCAGGGGTCTGTTCTATCCTCTCATTTTCTGTCTCTTGTCTGTCTGATTGTGCAATCATATTTTCTTGTGAGACCTAGGAACTGATCACTCTGACACTCATGACTCTCTCCATCCCGCTATCTTGTTGCCTTCACTTGCTGTTTCTTGCTTTTCTTTTTCCCCCTTGCTTATCTGTAATTATAAAATATATGTGGATCTTTATGTGAAACTGGCTTCTCTGGTTTGAAAATGCATATAGTTATGTCCTTGAAATGATTACAGAAAGCTGTTTAGGACTCTGGGTTAACTTTGAGATTCAGTTTGACCTCCACAAACTCTTTTGCTGAGTTGTCAATGGGAGATTAGTTCTGGGATGCAGTGCTCTATTTTGTTGCACCTGCAAGGAATGAAACTTATTTATTTATTAAATTTTGGTAACCGGGTAGGCCCACTGAGACCAGAGATCCCTTTTTCAGGGGCAACCCAGGATTAGTTACATAAAGCAAGAGTTACATATATTAGACAAGATCCATTAGTTAGGAGTGTTACATACAAGAGTGACAGTAATTACAGTTGACAATACGGTTTGTATGTTAGGCACTATACATTGGAGTAACAGTGGTCATAGTAGACACATTCGTTGGAATAAGCAAGGAACACAGTGGTCATAGTTGAGACCTGCATGGGAAGGGGAATGAGTGGAGACTAACGATTACAGCTGCAAAGGCTGAGTTCAAGGAGATACAATTTGAGGCTTGACTTGAAGCCTTGGAGAGAAGGCCTATTGACCAGGTTTGCTGGGAGTGTGTTCCATAAGTGCGAGGCAGCATATTTAAAGGAACGCTTGCCCGGGTTGGTGCGTACCCATGGAATGTCCAGGGGACAGCCAGCTGAGGATCTCATATCACGACAGTGTACTCTTGGGTTGAGCAGGCCACGCAAGTGGGGAGGAGGGCCAGTGGTGGAGAATTTGTAGGTTAGGCAGATAGAGAAGTGTGCTAATTTGTGCCATAGGGTGGGCCAGTGGAGGTCTGCAAGGACCTCACAGTGGTGCCTCCTGGGGGGTCATTGGTGGCAAAGCGTGCCACTCTATGGTAGAGCACAGAGAGGTTTTTATAGCTCTGCTTCTCTAAGGGACTGAAGGAGGGGGGTCCCACAGAGGAGGATAGGAATCAGGGTACTATTGGCGATAGTACGCCGAGCCTCATCAGAAAGAGAGTGTCCCAGGTGGTAGAGGAGTCCAGTCCTCTGGTGGATGGTCTTAGGCCCTGTACACATCAGGCTAGTTAAAACGTTTTAAGGTGCTTAAAACATTTTAACTAGCGCAAACATGGTGCCCGTCTGCATTTAAGCACGGTTTCAAAGCGTGTTAAAAAAACGTGCTTAAACCCTGCTGCGAGCTAGTCTCAAGTCCTTTTTTAAAAACGGTTTGAAGGAGGAAAGCGTGTTACCTTGTAGTGTGGACGGGCGTGCGCTTTTTCCCTCTATTACAGTGCCAACATAACCGTGCTACAATCGCGGAGGATTACCGGCTTTAAAAACGTTACTTGCTGCTGATGCAGACAGGAGTTTACCGTGTTACAACCGAGTTCGAACTTGGTGAACAATAATGTGGACGGGCTGCTGTGGTGAGTTTAAAAATGTTTTGATACCGTTATTTAAAACGGTACAAATCTTCAGTTGTAATGTGTACAGGGCCTTAGTTAGAGAGTCAATATGAGGCTTATAGGACAGGTCCTGGTCAAGGAGGATCCCAAGGTATTTTATCTTATCAAGGACCTTGACTTTTTTCCCCTGGGCTGTTTGGAGTTGGAACAGGTCACATCTATCAGTTCCCAGACGTCTAGTTCCAAACAGGACCGCTTTGTTCTTCTCCTCATTCAGTACTAAGGAGTTGGAGGAGAACCAGGCATTAAGTGCCGAGAGGCTAGCTTGCAGCTTAGCAGTGATAACACTAGGTAGCGGGTCACTTCAGTAGACAGCAGTATCATCCGCATAAGGGATAAGTTTGCTCAGCCCACTGACCCTCTCAGTGTCATTGACAAAGAGGGTGAAGAGTAGGGGGCCCAGGATTGAGCCCCGAGGTACCCCAGAGACCACCAGTCAGGTACTAGATTGGATTCCTCTCCAGAGAACTTTTTGGCTTCAATTGAGCAGGTAGTTCCTGAACCAGGAGAGGGAGAGCCCATCCATTCCAAGGAGATGGAGTTTGGAGAGAAGAAGATTATGGCAGACCAAGTCAAAGGCCTTAGACAGGTCGATAAATAGAGCTCCCATCTAAGAGCCCATGTCCATATCCTGACAATGCCCGCTGGGTGGCATCCTCACCACACCTCTTTTAATCTACACCCATTGTTGTTTGTACTGCTATTATCCTGCTGCTTGCTCTTACCATCGTGCAAGAATGTGCCATTGTAACCAAACTGGCTTATCTGTTTACCTGGTGTAGTCACATGTGCTTGCTAATTATGTAACCCATATGCTGTAACCAAAAGTCTGTTATGTGCTTGCAATCTATGTAACCCATATGCGGTAACTTAAAGTCTGTTTATGTATTTGTCCTCAATGTGACGAGGTATCTTTGGAAATGAGCCTCTGGCTCAAAGGTTGTAAACCGATGTTCAAATAAATAAATAGCATCGAGGACATCAGACGTGAGCCAGATAAGGGCCGTGTCTGTGCCATGGCCTTTCCTAAAGCCATGTTATATGTCGACCAGGAGAGAGTGCCTCTCAAGGTAGTCTTGCAGTTGGTTGTAGACCAGTCTCTCCTGCACCTTCCCAAGGGGACAGAGAATGGAGATAGGCCTATAGTTCCCCACTTTGTGTCAGGGCCCTTTTTTGTGGACTGGGACTATAGTCGCTACTTTCCATTTACTAGGAACTGCTCCCTCAAGGAGGGACCTGTTGATGAGCCAGGTGACAGGGAGGGGGATGGCAGAAGCAGCGGCCCTCACCAGCCTAGGTTCCAGCAGGTTATGTCCTGGGGAGGAATCGGGGTTTATTTTGAGCAGGAGTGGGAGAACTTCAGAGGGTTTGAACAGTTTCAAGTGAAACTGGGGCAGAGCATGGTCCCAATTGGTACTGTTGAAGTGGGGAGCACCGGATGCGACGGGGGGTTGGAGTCCATCAGAATTGGAGAAGGAGGCATTAAATGGCTCAGCTACTGTGGAGGGGTCATTGGTCAGGGTATTCCCAACCAGTAAGGCTCCATCCTGGGCATTGGGGGCACCCTTGAATAGGAGGTGGTGACTAGTCTGGAGGTCACACAGGTATGTGGACTTAGTCTGCTTGGAGGTTTTCTTACAGTGGTTTCTCAGTTCCCTATTCTTTTCTCAGTCAGCATTGCGGCCTGAGAATTTATAAAGTCCCCAGGCCCTATCCCTGAGCAGCATACTCTGTTTGAGGCCAGGGCCAAGCCATTTGTGACACTTCCCCTGAACTCTCAGTTTTTTCCACAGAGCATGAGCGTTGGCCACGGACAGAAACAAATTGGTAAAGTAGTCTAGTGCTTCATCCAGGGCGGGGAGAGTGACGATGGGATCCCAGTCTACTGCATGAAGGTTTGAGCAGAAGTCAGTTGCTATGAGTCTGCTGAAATTCCTGGTTTCTATCACTCTGGCAGCCAGTTTTGGAGGCTTATTGGACCAGGTGCAGAAGATTGGTGAGTGGTCACTCAGTCAATTTGCCATGGTCCCAGCAGTCATAATACGGTCTGGGCAAGAGACAAGGGCCCAGTCTAGTAAAGAGTGATTGCCAGACTTGGCATTATGCCTAGTTGGCAGGTTGATGATTTGAGTCAGGTTGGAGTCAAGAATGGGGTTCTTGTTAGTAGAGGTCCCCAGGGCAAGCCAGTTTTGATTGAAGTCCCCAGGGAGAATCATTTCACCCAGGGGGTGCTCCGCTGAGGCATGGGTTAGAGATTCTAAGGAGGAGGAGGCAGTCGTTAGGGGCGGAAGGTAGGCACACCCAATGTAGAGAGGCTTGTTATCTCCAAGGAGCAATCTAGTAAATATGATCTCACTTGCTGAGTCACTGAGGGGTGGATAATCTAGGTGCATAGCATTGAGATGGGTCTTGGTATAGATGAGAACACCACCTCCTTTCTTTCCTACATAATCCCATCTGAAGGCATTGTAGCTGACCAGGTCTATCTCGTGTGGAAGGATATGCGGTTTGAGCCAAGTTTCAGTCACTGCTAGCACGTCCGGCTTATACAGGGTGGTCCAAGCTTCAAGTTCATGAACTTTATGCCTTAGGCTGCCTATGTTCATATGGACCAGCCGGAGACCCCTGGCCTTGGCCCAAAGAGGGTTAGTGGGATCACTAAGAGCGAGGTTAGGGGAGTGGGGGCCAGGGTTGGGTTCAACATCTTCTCCCAGAGCAAGCTCAAGCCTGGAGAGGTACCCAAAGATTCTAGAGGGAGTCTACTTCTCAGGTGGAAGTGGTAAAAAAGGTTGTAACAATTTCCGCTGCGGGTTACTCCAAAGATGGAAAGGAGAAGCACGTTGGTCCCCTCCACCAGAGGTTCAGGGGGGCAGGGGGATGGACCAGCGTTCCTGCTCTGGTTCAGGGGACAATATCCCCAGGAGCAGAGCTGGTCAGCTTCCATAATCAGAGCTATGTAGGCAAAGGCTGCCATGAGCTCCAGGCCCCTCATGATTAATAGGGAAGAGGCAGGGAGCATAGAGGCAAAATCCCTAAGAAGATGTGGTCAGTCATAGGGCAATGGGACACTAGTTGCAGAACAGGCATGAATAGGAACCAGGGCAGTAATGGATAGGGACTGGACGAAGGTAACAGCTGTAATAAGCAGTGGACTTGTGTATAGCAAGTAAGGTAGGGGTGAGTCTCCTGGAACAGGACAGATCAAGTAGGGGATAGGTGGATATAAGCAGCAGTTCTAGCCCAGGAAGAATAATTATCCTTGGGTACAGGGAGATTGAGTATTAAGTAACAGGCATACATGGCTTGGAGCAGACAATCTAACAGGTGGAAAATAGCGGTAGAATAAGCTTCACTAGGGATTAATATCTCAGGTGCAGAAGGATTAATAAGGCAGAGCTGAATAGTTAGACTGCAACAGACAGGCAGGCAACCCAGGCTAGAATAGACAGAAGGATTAGATGTGCTATAGCAGGCAATCAGGGCAAAAGCAAACAGAAGGATTACTTAGACTGTAGGATTAAATGTGCTATAGCAGGCAATCAAGGTAAAAGCAAACAGAAGGATTAATTAGACTATAACAGGCTGTCAAGGCTAAAGCAAACAAGCAAGCAACTGTTCGGGTACAATTATGTCAAGCTGCATAACCACAGCCACAGTAGTGCTTGCCACAGATAGGTCCTCTGCGGAGAAGTGGGAAGGGTTTAGGTCCATTTAAGGGGAGGAGAGAATGGGATGGGCTGGGGGGGAACAAATTCAGCCCCGCAGAGCAAGTCGGTCACGGCAGAGGTCCCAGAGGCTTTCCGGCAGGCATTTACAAGCTACGGGGGAGGTCAGCCAGTACAGGCACCTCACCCTACAGAGTGAAGTCTTGCGACTCGGCGACAGAAGTGATCATGGCAGGGGGACCCGAAGCAGTGGGCCACCCTCTCAAACCCCTGGGTCGAAGAAAGTGTCTGCAGCGTTCGTAGCCAGCGAGGCTTGGTGCAGGCTTTTAACTCCAGCCGCCCAAGTATCACTGACTACAGATCCAATGAGCTGTGGTTGTGATGGTTTGAAATTCGCATGCTCTAAGGATGAGAGTGGCGCTCGGTTGCAGGATCCAGCAGTAAAAAAATTCAGCCCCCAAATTCAGCCCCGCAGAGTAAATCGGTCACAGCAGAGGTCCCAGAGGCTTTCCAGCAGGCATTTACAAGCTACAGGGGAGGTCAGCCAGCGCAGGTGCCTTACCCCACAGAGAGAAGTCTTGTGACTTGTCGCCAGAAGTGATCGTGGCAGGGGGAAGGGAACCCGTGGCAATGGGCCACCCTCTCAAACCCCTGGGTCAAAGAAAGTTTTGGACATTGTGTGAAAACAGGAGGCCTCTTAATAAGCTCAGGAGGCAGAAATTAAGCGACAGGAAAATACACTGGCCTGGATAGTCAAAGGGGTTGCGCTGGCACAACCCTGCATTGCGCCACGGTGGGATATTGAAAGGGCTACCAGGCGCGGCGCAAATCCCGATGCGCCGGGGCGCAATGTAATTGTATGTGGCGCAGATGCAGGGGGCGTTACCATGCATATGCGGCACATCCCAATATTCAGCCCGGGATGTGTAGCACATATGCTGGCTCAGCCCTGCAGTGTGCTGCATAGGAGGGCTCAGAGTTCAGCCCATGAGGAGTGGGAACAAATCCCGGCCACCCACAGGTGGGCTGCTGTATTGCAGGGTGCAACACAGCAGCCGCCAGCCGTGGGTGGGCAAGCACACAAATCACCCTGGTAGTCTAGTGGTACTCCCCTCCCTCCTGAATCCCCGATCGCTGGTAAATGTATAGTAATTCATTCCCTAGTAGTCTAGTGGTACCCTCCTCCCTCCTGATTCCCCGTTTCCCCGATAAATGTAAAAGACGACTGCCCCTTGTGGTCAGGTGGCCCCCAATCCCTTCTAATTCCTTGATAAATGTAAAAGAAGGCCGTTCCTGGTGGTCTAGTGGTCCCTCCCGCCCGTCGCCGCAATCGCAGTACATCGCCGTCAGAAATATCCCTGATGATCCAGTGGCACCTCCCACACACAGACCCCTTGCCCACCCCGGGGCCCCCACCCATCATCGGCGGGAGGCAACCCCCACATATTGCCCGGGTTGTATCGCTAGTCGACAGGTACAGTATAGTTGTAGGCCCATTGGTCCACACTGGGGACCAATGGGCTCACAGCCCATACTGTACCTGTCATTCGGTGGTGTAGCGGCGCAGTTGCTGCCGCCCGCTGATGATGGGGGAGGAGGGTGGGCAAGGGGTTCTGTGTGGGTGGGAGGGGTGGTGGGTGCCACTGGATCACCAGGGATTTATTTGACAGGGCTGCACCGTGATTACAGAAATGGGGTTCCACTAGACCACCAGGATGGTCTTTTATTACATTCTTGGGGAATCGGGTGGGGGACCACTAGACAACCAGGAGGGTCTTTATTCCAGTTATCGGGACTGGGGGGTCCACTAGACTACCAGGGATTTTCTGTTATACATATACTGCAATCGTGGTAACGGGAAGGGGGCCCACTAGACCACCTGGGATGGTCAGTTTTACATTTCTTGGGGAATCGGGCGGGAGGGGACCACTAGACCATCAGGGATGGTCTGTTATTACATTTCTCGGGAATTGGGGACTCGGGGGTGGACCACTAGATTACCAGGGATTGTTTGTTATACATTTACGTGATCGCAGCTACAGGCAGGGGATGCCCCAGGGTCCCCACTGCACACGTCATGTTGTGCAGGGTGCAAGACGCAAGTCGCCGGGCTGCCCTGCGCAAGGCATGCAAATGGGGCCATAATGACAAGTCTTGCATATTTTTGTGGCCTCATTTGCATGCCCCCTGCTGAATATAGCGGGTGATGTGCCTAGCGCAACTGCACTTACACTGGCGCATCCCTGTGCTCCCTATCTGTGGCTTGCGCTGGCGCAGTGCCACTGTGCCATGCAGAGTATGTGCGCTGACCTTGCCATATTCAGTGGTGCTGCGCCATGGGTATCACCTGGCCTGGCACCGGCGAATCCCAGTTACACTGCGCCCAGGCTTGCGCCACTGCCTGCAGTCTGAATATCCGTGCCTTTATATATAAATAGAGCAGTCTTTTGCTGGAGAGAGAAAGCAAGAGACTGAGATTTTAAACTGAAAAGGAACTCATAGATGAAGGACTTTGTTTTCTCTGTTTTTGTACTGCCTTTGTAAAGAGCTATCCTAAACAATTTTATTTTTATGTTTGCTTGTGCGCAGCGCAAGAAACATATTGCGGCAGCTTGGTGCCGAAGCAGGTTCTGGAGGTGTGACACTGTTGTGGCCAATACCGGCATGGCATTTTGGGGCGTGTGTGATGTCCACCAATAATGGGGGACACAGCTGGTGACACTAGTTTCGAACATTGCCAGAAAATTAAAAGAAAATAGCTGCGCCCGGATGCGCTTCCCCCCCACACACACACGCATGCGCGCATATTGCGTGCTAATGCACTCCCCCCCACACACTGTAGGGCCGACAGGGGTGCCCGATCCCCATCGGCTCCAATGTTCCCCAACAGAGAAGCGGCTCCCAGCGTGGCAACAGTCCGTGTGGCCGACGGGGTGCCCAATCCCCGCTGGCTCCACTGCCCCACCGCCCCAAACAGCCTTCCAGCTGCCACGCTGGGAGCCCACCTCAGCGTGGAAAAGTCCGTCGTCCAAGAAAAAGAAAAGAAACCTGAAAGAGAAAACCTTCCCTCACTGACTGTCCTGACCCCGCTCCCCCACCCGCACCCACCCTCTACGCACCCTGACTTCCACACACCCCCCACCCTATACTTACCTCCGGAGTCCATTGGCAGCAATCTTCGTGGACCGAACACGCCTGCATGCTTCAAAGCCGACCGTGAACTGAGGAAATGCCGGTAAGCTGTATAATGTAATAAATAGGGTTTTCAACTTTGATGCGTATCTCAGGCATTTTGGGGAATTTTTTCACCAAATTTTCAACATGGGGTTTTTGGGACCCCCCCTCATGAATTCTGTCACTGTCATTTTGTTAATCGGCCCCGAAAGGTGATTTCATGGTCATTGCGTGGAAACACCTTTCGGGACTGATTTATGAAATGACAGTGTCACTGTTCATGAGGTAGGCCCCCAAAAACCCTATGTTGAAAATTTGGTGAAAAAATTCCCAAAATAACTGTTTTATGAGCATGCATTGCGCTGTTCCTACGCTTGCTCGTAAGTTCGCAAATTTTTAATACTTTCACTCCAGATTTTCAACATTGCCATTTTACCACACCTCCTTATGAGCAGTACAGCTGTAATTTTTCACATTTCGCCCAAAACGTGTTTCCGCGCATGTAGCGCACAATGGTGGTATGGTGTGGTAAAATGTTGTTTATACAGTGATAAAGCCATTAGGGTTCAAAAAATCCCTGTTTACAAGGCTTACCTGTTTACATAATACAAAAAACAGTTACAAATTTACAAATGTTTGTTACAATACAAAAATACAAAACATACTAAAGTACAAATACGTCACAATTTTTACAATAACATCAAAAACAGGCAAATAATCAATGGCGCAGTCGGTGTGCAAAATCAATGTTTGGGACAGATTAAGAAAATCACAGTGACACTGTTCATGAGCAGAGGTGTTACAATGGCTATGTTAAAAATTTGGTGAAAAAAGTCCATAAAATGTGTTACGAGTGACTATTGCGCGTGTAACCCCCCTGCAAATGGGGTGGGGGGTCCTAAAAGTCCCCTAGTAACTTGTCTAATGACCCCAGACTGGATGGTGTTTGGCCATTAAGCCGTTCATAAGTGAGTGCTTTTTAAAGCCTCTAGTACTGTCTCTTTCAAAGTTGTCAGCTCACAGACCTAATTAGTTTGCATGGGGGACCGTGTGTTCTCCTGCTCGAGTCCCGCTCGAGCCGCTGACAAGGTGCTTCGTTTTTGCTGTCGCTAAGTGGGCAAAGTGAATACTTCCCAGGGCTATAATTGTTGCCTCAAAATATGTTAGAGTGGTAATGGAAATGTATTTTGTCTAACCTGCTTTTCTTGCAGCTGGGACTTTGCCCCTCCATTTTGGATTGGAACTGCCGCTTGGATCCAATCAGGAGGGAGGGGTGCTTAAAATGGAGTATTGAGCAGCCAACCAGGATTAGGACTCTCTCGGGAGCTGGCTGCCAATGGGGAGTTTGGCCAGTGATTCTGGGAAGTGAAGTTCTGGAGTGTGGCACCTTTTCACACCAATAGGGGAAGGTGTGAGTGACTGGCATCTGAAGCCCTCCAATTGGGTTGGGTGGCACCCGAGTGTGATTCCCTGTCCAATGGCCGAGAAGGCAGAGTTATTGTGGCCGTGAGTGAGGAAGGAGCTCCGGGCTTCTGCGCTGCTGAGTTTCGTGCGGGAAGCGTGTGTGGAGGCCAAAAGTCGGGCAGCTCATTCGCCGTGGTGATTCGGACTGAATCCGCTGTGTACAAGGAACAGAAGAGGCTGTGCAGCTAGCAGCCAACAACCAGGCTCACCCTGTAGAGGACTGGAGAATCTGCTTCATCGCGCTTGGTCTGTCAGGAGAAGTGAAGCTGCACTGTGACTTCCCGGGTTGGCAGTAAGTGTGGTCGGGATATGAAAGCAGCTGCCTGGTATGGTAACCTTCCTTTACATATAGATGTGTGGGGAGTGTTCTGATCACAGGCCTGTGTCCCCCTGCGGTGTGAAAGGTGTTTTGCCACAAGAGTCGTGAGTAAAAATCAGGGTAGCTCCCTGCAAGCTGATCCACTGAGTTGCAAGTGTTTCATCTGTTTCCCCTCTCTTGCTACATGAACTGAGCCTACCAACTCCGGATTACAAATTGGGTATTGTGCAAGTGTTTTCATCCTTAGGGCCCCAACCAGGTGCACCGATCTTGGCTAGCCCCCTCTTTCCTGGGTACCCAGCGACAGTGACTTGTAGGGACTTTAGCCCTGTGCACAATGCTCTGAATATTAGTGTGATTGAATCAATTGACTTGATTTCCCCCTGTCCTTGTTACTCTCCCCTAAATAAATCAGATTTGGTTGTTTTGCAAAGTTACACTGCCTGAACTGCATGTCTGTGTTGAAATACTGTACAGTGGCTATTGTATTACTGCATCTTACTTTACAGGGGGTCTCCAGAGTCAAGCTGATCGAACCAATCCTGGGGGTAAGTTCATACTGCGAAGGTACTGCTATTAACTTGTGTGGGCCACTAGTGGAAAGAAGAGGAGATTGCCGTGACCCAGAGGGCTGTGACCAAGTCATACCAGACTGTCTTAACCCCTACATCTGGGTGGAGGCACCCGCCATTGGACCTAGGCCCCTTAACCTGTTAGCAGTTACGCAGGCAGGGGTAGTAGCCCTTGGGATAGCGCCACCTGGGGGTTACACGTAGTTTCCACATACCGTCGTAAGTTCATGGATTTCTAACATTTTCAGTCCAGATTTTCACCACTGGCATTTTTCCACACTTCCTTATGAACAGTACAGCTGTCATTTTTCACACCATGGCCGAAATATGTTTTCTCACTTCCAGCACAGAGATGCATGGTCACTGTGGGAATTCACTGTTCAGGACAGATTAAGAAAATCACAGTGACGCTGTTCATGAGCGGAGGTTCCAAAATGCCTGTGTTAACAATCTGCTGTAAAAAATCCCCAAACTAATTGCATTATGTGTGTGCGTTGCACAGTTTCTACACATGCTCGTGCCTTCACCAGTTTTTTTTAATATTTTCACTGCAGATTTTCAACATTGCCATTTTTCCACCTCCCCATGAACAGTACAGCTGTCATTTTTCACATCCTGTTCAAAATGTGTTTTTGCACCTGTGGTGCCAAATGGCGTAGTCGCTGTGCAAAATCAGCTTTCGGCTAACAAACTGATATTGCCACTGTTCATAAGGTGGGGGGGGGGTCACAAAAAACGCATGTCGAAAATTTGGAGTGAAAATGCCAACGAACACCGGAGACGTTAGGGTTTCTGATCATAACGCCCCACCCTGTAGAGTTTGACAGGCATCAGGGGTGTGACTTGGGATTCTCGCTTGTTGTGCTCATACCATTCCACACCCTGCAGCCAGTGAGAGGCATCAAGGTGTGCCTTGGACTCTTTGGCCCCAAAGTTCACCCCATTCTTCTATACAGCACCCATCTCACCGTGTTTCCTGATGGAGTGGGGTGAGCATAAGGGCCAAAGACCTCAAGGCACACTGTGACACTTGTCGGCGTCTGCAGGGTAGGGGTGTGGTGAAATGGCGTGGCCGTTATGCTTGACGACCCAAAGGCACACCCCAATGCCTGTCAGTCTCTGCAGGGTGGTGGCGAGGTTGGCTTCAGTTCAGTACTTCACTGCCATTCCTATTATGCAGCTCTCTAACTCCTACACTACCAATGCCAATGCCAGCAAGCAAACATTCGGCATTGACAAATGCTTTTTTTTTAAATATCTTAACTTCTCTCTCTCTCTCTCCTGTCCATTCTCTTTGCCACTTACTTAGATTGCCTCATCTTTTTTGTTCTCTTTAAAAAAAAGATCCGCAATAACTATCCCTACTTTCTGAACTGATGCCCTGATCTGCAGTAAAACTGCCAGCTCACCTACAGCTGACACAAATTTGTCAGCAGCCCATGTAGAATACTCTTTGACCTTGTTTTACACACTGGTGTATATTTTTTGTTCACCCTGATAAGCAAAAGTTGCTTTTGGTATTATTATAAATACTATTATATCAGGAGTGACTTTAGATTTGCTTTTGTAAATCAGTATGATCATAATTTGTTTTGGCATTCCCATACAGATAAAAAGTAAAATGAAATATGATGTGAACAAGGACACTTCAGGTAAAACTACGAATTGTAGAGCAGACTCAGTACAGCAACTGAGATTTCATTGTAAGCTCTGTTGATTTGCAGTATTACTTAGCAACACCTATCTTATATTTACCTCTTCATTTTGAAATGAAGAGCTGTACAACTCAAGAGAGTAACAAAAAGCCTGCAGCAGCATTTTATTACAGAAACATCCGTTTGCATGCCCCATCTGCAGGGTGCATGTGTGCATGCCCCATCTGCTGGGTGCATGTTTCCATGCTATTCAGACTACATGTAGCACTTGTTTCTGTTCCAGGACTCAATTAAGGACAAAACCATGGCATACTGCAGGCACAGTTACAGTTTCATTTTTATTATGTTTAAAGGACAGCTCTGCTCCCTCCATAACTTTTCACTTTCATCTTTTTCTATGCATAGTCTCTCATTGCTATTGTTCAATTGTGCATTTGGAACATCATGCAATGACCTGTTGATAGCGACGCACCATATTTCTGTATCTCTAAATAGACTCTCAGGCCCAGATATTCAAACTGTGCCAGGCTGTGGCGCAAGCCTGGGCACAGCTCAACGTGTCTGCGCAGGGACGTTGACTGGGTGATATTCAACGGAGCTGCACCATGGCTCAGCATTGTTGAATTTCGCACCCTGGCCACCCGCAGTGCGCATGGCGCAGTGGCACTGCGCCAGCGCAAGTGGCCAGAGTGGAGCAGGAGGATGCGCTAGCGCAAGTTCCATTGCGCTAGGCGCAACAACCACGATATTCAAAAGTGCACATAAAAATGAGGCCATAATGTATGCAAGGCGCAAATGGGGCCATTTGCATGTCATTATGGCCCCATTTGCATGCAGGTGCGCCGATCCCCAGCGACTTGCGCCTGGAGCCCTGCCAGGCAGCAGCCGTCGGGGACCGACGCCCCCTACAGTGCTGCAATGTGCCCCACAGCCTGATTGCGGGCATTTGAAAAACAATAAAGTATCCAATATCCCTGGTGGTTCAGTGGACCGCTGTCAGCCCGATCGCGGGATTAAGTAAAATAAATATGGACCCAATATCCCTGGTGGTCCAGTGGACCGCTGTTAGCCCAATCGTAGGCTTAAGTAAAATAATAAAGATTACTATATCCCTGGTGGTCCAGCAGACCCCCACCTGCCCACTGATCCCCACCGCCCGCCCCTGGTCAGCGGCAGCAGCACCCTCCGCCCCGCTGCTCGCCGAGTGATCGTCAAGGTTGTCGCTACATTGGCTCTACAGTGTGAGCCAATGGGCATGCAGCTCATACTATTATACATTCCAGATATGTGAATGGATCCATTCACATCTGAATGTGTGAGTACGGTATAGCTGCACGCCCATTGGCTCACGCCAGGACCATCGGGCGACAGCCCTGTCGACGGTGTCAGGGCGGCGGGCGGCAGGCCGGTGGGGTGCTGCCGCCCGCCGCTGACCAGGGGGGAGCAGGGCAGTGGGGATCAGTGGGCGGATGGGGAGGGGGGTCCGCTGGACCACCAGGGATATAGGAATCTTTATTATTTTACTTAAGCCCGCGATCAAGCTGACAGCGGTCCACTAGACCATCAGGGATATAGGAATCTTTATTATTTTACCTAAGCCCGTGATCGGGCTGAGAGCGGTCCACTGGACCACCAGGGTTATTGGATTCTGTTTTATTTCACTTATGCCCGCGATTGGGCTGACAGCGGTCCACTGGACCACCAGTGATATAGGATTCTATTTTTTCATACCAATGCTCGCGATCGGGCATGGGGGGGGGTGCCACTACAGAGGTGCAGCTTGAGCTCACAGGTGGCAACTGCTGTGTTGCACCCTGCAGTATGGCAGCTCACCTGTGGGTGGCCGGCCGTTGCTCCTTTTTTTTTGGATCAACCTTGTGCGGCGCAAGTAGGGGTTGCACATGCATAGCTCAGCACATCCTGGGCTGAATATCGGGATGTGCAGAGTATGCATGGGCACGCCCTCCCACCTGTCCCTGCATACATTACTGATGCACTCCGGTGCATCGGGATTTGTGTCAGGCGCAAATCCGTTTGAATGTGCGCCCGGCAAGATTGTGGGTTGCATGGCGCAACCCTTTTGAATATCTGGGCCTCAGTGTGCAGTGCCCCCCCAACATAAATCTCAAAGCGTTGTAAAAGTCTATCATGTGCAGTATTCAGGAAATAAGATTTGGGATCTAAACACTACTAACAAGCATTTGTCAATGCCGAATGTTTGCTTGCTGGCATTGGCATTGGTAGTGTAGAAGTTACAGAGCTGCATAACAGAAATGGCAGTGAAGTATTGAACTGAAGCCAACTCCACCACCACCCTGTAGAGAATGACAGGCATTGGGGTGTGCCTAACGGCCACGCCATTTCACCACACCCTACCCTGCAGACTCTGACAAGTGTCACGGTGTGCCCTGAGGTCTTTGGCCCTTATGCGCACCCCATTCCATCAGGAAATATGGTGAGATGGGTGTGGTATAGGAGAATGGGGTGAACTTTGGGGCCGAAGAGTCCAAGGCATACCTCGATGCCTCTCACTGGCTGCAGGGTGTGGAATGGTATGAGCATTACGGGCAAGAATCCCAAGTCACACCCCTGATGCTTGTCATTCTCTACAGGGTGGGGCGTTATGGTTGGACACCCTAACACCTCAGGCATTCGTTGGTATTTTCGCTCCAGATTTTCAGCATGTTTTTTTTTTTTTTGTGACCCCCACCTCATGAAGAGTGGCAATATCAGTTTGTTAGCCAAAAGCTGCTTATGCACAGTGACTACGGCATTTAGCACCACAGATGCAAAAACACATTCCGAACAGGATGTGAAAAATGACAGCTGTACTGTTCATGGGGAGGTGTAAAAAATGTCAATGTTGCAAATCTGCGTAAAAATATTAAAAAAACTGGTGAAGTCACGAGCGTGCATAGAAACTGTGCAACGCACACCCGTAATGTAATTAGTTTGGGGATTTTTTACAGCAGATTGTCAACACAGGCATTTTGAGACCTCCAATCATGAACAGTGTCACTGTGATTTTCTTTATCTGTCCTGAACAATGATTTCCCACAGCATCCACGCATCTCTGCGCTGAAAGTGTGAAAACACATTTCGGCCATGTTGTGAAAAATGACAGCTGTACTGTTCATAAGGAAGTGTGGAAAAATGCCACTGGTGAAAATCTGGACTGAAAATATTACAAAGTCATGAACTTACGAGGGTGCGCGCAATGCTCACTCGTAACACAGTCATTTTATGGACTTTTGTCACCAAATTTTCAACATAGCCATTTTAAGACCTCTGCTCATGAACAGTGTAACTGTGATTTTCTTAATCTGTCCCAAACATTGCTTTCGTACACCGACTGCACCATTGTGCGCTACATGTGCGGAAACACATTTTCGGCGACATGTGAAAAATGGCAGCTGTACTGTTCATAAGGAAGTGTAATAAAATGGCAATGTGGAAAATCTGGAGTGAAAATATAGAAAATTCAGAAACTTATGAGCGTGCGTAGGTACTGCGCAATGCATGCTCATAAAACAGTCATTATTAGGAATTTTTTCACCAAATTTTCAACATAGCCATTTTAAGACCTCTGCTCATGAACAGTGTAACTGTGATTTTCTTAATCTGTCCCAAACATTGCTTTCGCACACCGACTGCACCATTGTGCGCTACATGTGCGGAAACACATTCGGGGCGACATGTGAAAAATGGCAGCTGTACTGTTCATAAGGAAGTGTAATAAAATGGCAATGTGGAAAATCTGGAGTGAAAATATAGAAAATTCGGAAACTTATGAGCGTGCGTAGGTACTGCGCAATGCATGCTCGTAAAACAGTCATTATTAGGAATTTTTTCACCAAATTTTCAACATAGCCATTTTAAGACCTCTGCTCATTAACAGTGTCACTGTGATTTTCTTAATGTGTCCCATACATTGATTTCACACACCGACTGCGCCATTGTGCGCTACATGGGCGGAAACACGTTCTGGGCAAGATGTGAAAAATGACAGCTATACTGCTCATAAGGAGGTGTGGTAAAATGGCAATGTTGAAAATCTGGAGTGAAAATATTGAAAATTCGTGAACTTACGCGTGTGGAACTGCATAGCGCCGCATAAATAAAACAGTAATTTTAGAATTTTGCCACCAAATTTTCAACATGGGCTTTTTGAGAGCCCACCTTATGAAAAGTGGCAGTGTCGTTTCATTACTCAGTCCCGAAAGGTGATTTCGTGCAGTGACTGCGAAATACCCTTCGGGCCTGATAAACGCCATGTCAGTGAGAGCATTCATGAGAAGGGGTCCCAAAAACCCCATGTTGAAAATTTGGTGCAAAAATTCCAAAAAATGCCTGAGATATGCAGCAAAGTTGAAAAAACCCTATCTATCCCATTATACAGCTTACCGGCATTTTCTCAGTTCGCGGTCGGCTTTGAAGAGTGCAGACGTGTTCCCGGTCCACCGAAGATCGTCGCGCCGGAGTCCGGAGGTAAGTATGGGGTGAGGGGGGTGTGGGGAGGTGGGGTGCGCAGGGTGGGGGCAGAGACAGCGAGGGACCGTCTCGCTTCAGGTTTGTTTGTTTTTAAATGATGACGCTGACGCTTGCACGCTGGGGTGGGCTCCCAGCCTGGCACAAGGACGGTTGGTGAGGGGGCGGAGCCGACAGAGATTGGGCACCCCGCCGGCAACAGCATCTGTTGCCACGCTAGTGGGCTCCAGAGTGGCACCCTGTACTCTGGGGAGCAGTGGAGCCAACGGGGATTGGGCACCCCTGGCGGCTATAATTATGTAGCCACGCTGGGGTGGGCACCCAGCGTGGCATATGGAACTCTTGTTTTGGGGTGCAGCACAGCCGATGGATTGGGCAACCCGCGCCGGCTACACAGTGTGGGGGCGAGCACGCAGTATGCGTGTGTGTGTGGGGGAGCGCGCATGAGCAGGCGATATCTTATCACTGCTCACTGAAGCGTAGCTCCTCCTTTCAACTGTACTCCACTGCATTTTGGACTGCTGTCATAGACAGCTCCAGCAGGCATTGGAGAACTGCAGCCGCGCCTGCAAACACACTGACTGAATTGGAAGAGGGCTGCCACACCTCCGAAAACTCGGATGATGGCACTATGTTTCTTGCACATGCGTGCAAGCAAACATAACAATTAGTTTTGATGCCTTCAACAGCTGGGATGACAAACTCACAGCAAACTGCTGCAAGTCATCCATGCCACATCACAGTTTAAAAGAGCAGCCACTGAACATCTGAGCATCCCTGGCTCTCTGCACGTGACTTTTTTTTACTACTATGGTATACTCTCTCTCTCTCTCTCTCTCTCTCTCTCTCTCTCCCTCTTTCTTTCTTTCTCTCTCTCTCCCCCATCATGTTGCAAAGGGGCTGAGAAAGAGAAAGAGAGAGAAACAGAGAGCAGATCAGTGCATTACTTTCTGAATGGACCTGAAGTTTACAATAGAGATTATCTTACTGTTCCCTTCCCTATTAGGTCAGTGATGCACATAACAAACAAGCATTTGTCAATGCCGAATGTTTGCTTGCTGGCATTGGCAGTGGTAGTGTAGAAGTTACAGAGCTGCGTAATAGGAATGGCAGTGAAGTATTGAACTGAAGCCAACCCCACCACCCTGCAGAGAGTGACAGGCATTGGGGTGTGCCTTTGGGTCGTCAGGCATAACGGCCACGCCATTTCGCCACACCCCACCCTGCAGACACTGACAAGTGTCACGGTGTTCCTTGGGGTTTTTGGCCTTATGCGCACCCCATTTCATTAGGAAATATGGTGAGATGGTTGCGATATAGGAGAATGGGGTGACGTTAGGGGCCGAAGAGTCCAAGGCATACCTCGATGCCTCTCGCTGGCTGCAGGGTGTGGAATGGTATGAGCATCACAGACAAGAATCCCAAGCCACAACCCTGATGCCTGTCATTCTCTACAGGGTTGGACGTTATGGTTGGAAACCCTAATACCTCAGGCATTCGTTGGTATTTTCACTCCAAATTTTCAACATTTTTCGCTCCTGTAAAAAAATTTTCGCTCCTGTAAAAAAGCTTTCAGCTTAGTGTGCTATACCTGGTTAAACAACTAAATAAAATAAATAAATAAATAAATAAACATGTTTTTTTTGTGACCCCACCTCATGAACAGGGGGAATATCAGTTTGTTAGCTGAAAGCTGCTTATGCACAGTGACTACGGCATTTAGCACCACAGGTGCAAAAACATTACGAACAGGATGTAAAAAATGACAGCTGTACTGTTCATGGGGAGGTATAAAAATGGCAATGTTGCAAATCTGTAGTAAAAATATTTAAAAAATGGTGAAGTCTGGCCATTACATAGAAACTGTGCATAGCACACCGTAATATAATTAGGTTGGGATTTTTGAGCAGATTGTCAACTCAGGCATTTTGGTGCCTCCGATCATGAACAGTGTCACTGTGATTTTCTTTATCTGTGCCAAACAATGATATCCCACAGCGACCATGCATCTCTGTGCTGAAAGTGTGAAAACACACTTCAGGCATGTTGTGAAAAATGAAAGCTGTACTGTTCATAAGGAAGTGTGGAAAAATGCCACTGGTGAAAATCTGGACTGAAAATATTACAAAGTCATGAACTTACGAGGGTGCGTGGAAACTGCGCAATGCTCACTCGTAGCACAGTCATTTTATGGACTTCTGTCACCAAATTTTCAACATAGCCATTTTAAGACCTCTGCTCATGAACAGTGTCACTGTGATTTTCTTAATGTGTCCCATACATTGATTTTGCACATTGACTGCGCCATTGTGCGCTACATGGGCGGAAACACATTTTGGGCAAGATGTGAAAAATGACAGCTGTACTGCTCATAAGGAGGTGTGGTAAAATGGCAATGTTGAAAATCTGGAGTGAAAATATTGAAAATTCACGAACTTACGAGCGTGAGTAGGAACTGTACAACGCACGCTCGTAAAACAGTCATTTTTTGGAATTTTTTCACCAAATTTTCAACATAGCCATTTTAAGACCTTCCTACGCACGCTCGTAAAACAGTCATTTTTTTGGAATTTTTTCACCAAATTTTCAACATAGTCATTTTGAGACCTTTGCTCATGATCAGTGTTACTGTGATTTTCTTAATTTATCCAGTACATTGATTTCGCACACCGACTGCGCCATTGTGCGCTACATGGGCGGAAACACGTTTTGGGTGAGATGTGAAAAATGACAGCTGTACTACTCATAAGAAGGTGTGGTAAAATGGCAATGTTGGAAATCTGGAGTGAAAATATTGAAAATTCGTGAACTTACGAGCGTGTATAGGAACTGTACAACGCACGCTCGTAAAACAGTCATTTTTAGGAATTTTTCACCAAATTTTCAACATAGCCATTTTAAGACCTCAGCTCATGAACAGTGTCACTGTGATTTTCTTAATTTGTCCCGTACATTGATCTCGCACACCGACCGCACCATTGTGCGCTACATGGGCGGAAACACGTTTTGGGTGAGATGTGAAAAATGACAGCTGTACTACTCATAAGAAGGTGTGGTAAAATGGCAATGTTGAAAATCTGAAGTGAAAATATTGAAAATTCGCGACCTTACTAGCGTCTGTGGAACTGCACAACCAGCTCGTAAAACAGTCATTTTTGGAATTTTTGCCAAATTTTCAACATAGGGGTTTTGGGACCCCTTTCTCATGAGGTGATGTCACTGTCATGGCGTTATTCAGGCCCGAAGGGTGATTTTGTGCAGTGACTGCGAAATCACCGCCGGACCGAGCTACTGCCATGACATGTTATTCATGAAGAGTCCCAAAAAACATGTTGGTAATTGCAAAACACCTGAAGATACTGGTGCAATAAAGTTGAAAACCCCCATCTAGCCTATTATACAGCTTACCGGCATTTCCTCAGTTGCGATTCGGCTTTGAAGAGTGCAGACGTGTTCCCGGTCCAGCGATGATCATCGCGGCAAGCTCCGGAGGTAAGTATGGGTGTGGGAGGCGGTGCGCAGTGGGTGGTGCGCGGTTGTGGGAGGGGGCCAGGAGACTACGTGGGACCGTTTTTCTTACAGGTTTTTTTTTGTCTACAGGGACGTTTGCCACGCTGGGGTGGGCCCCAGCGTGGCACAAGGATGATTAGCGCCCAGCCGACGGGGATTGGGCACCCCCGCTATTAAAGATCGATTGCCACGCTGGGTGGCTCCAGCGTGGCACCCAGTAATTGGGGTGAGACAGTGGGTCGGCGAGTTGGGCACCCCCAACGGATTATATCATTAGTTGCCACGCTGGGGTGGGCACCCAGCGTGGCATTTGTAGGCTTTGGGCGGGCGGGGGCGCAGCAGCACAGCCGACGGTGATTGGGCACCCCGCCGGCTATACAGTGTTTATGCAAGGGAGCGTAGTGTGTGGGGAACTGCCCATGAGCAGGATATCTTAGCTGCTCACTCAAGCGTAGCTCCCCCTTTGAACTGTATGCCACTGCATTTTGGAGCTTGTCATAGACAGCTCCAGAATGCATTGGCTTACAGGGGCCGCGCCTGCGAACACACTGACTGAATTGGAGGAGGGGGTGACACACCTCCGAAAACTCCGATGATGGCACTATGTTTCTTGCACATGTGTGCAAGCAAACATAATGAATAGCAGTTGAGGATTTCACAGTTTATGGTAGCAAATGTTTTTTTTCTGTGTTTTTTTTTACAGTGACATGACAGACTGCAAATAATAGCTTTGTTACATCACAGTTAACTGACTCAATTACAGTAAATGCCCAGACCACCGTAGCAGTCTAGCTATTCCACTACTTGCAAACTACTATGCTCAGTGCTGCACATTTGGGTACATGCTAAATAATGACCTAGGACCACACTGGGTTTCTTCTGATAAATAGACTTGGTATTTAACAACCACGGTCCTGACATTTATAAAGTTCATATTTGGGGAAACTGTTTAACCAGAAAAGGCACACCAAACCAGAACTTGCTTCCAGATGCAACCTGACAGCACAAGGAAGTTAAGTGACTTGCTCAGGGTCACACAGTATGCAAGTATGCAGTTTAATGAATGGTTGCAAAACTGGTGCAGAGCACAGGGCTTTGGCTTCATTGGGGACTGGGGGTCCACCTGGAGAGATGAAGGTCTATACTCGCATGATGGTCTGCATCTGTCCAAGAAGGGAAACAAGCTCATAGGTGACAGGTTTAAAGGCTTCCTTGGCAAGCTTTTAAACTAACCAAGGGGGGAGGTGCTGATAGGAAACAGGAAAGTTCAAGCCTCCCCCCACAAAACATGGCAGGTAGTAGGGTAAACCCTGAAATTGCAGAGCTGACAGAGGGCAGGACAGGGGTAAATGGAAAAATAGACAAGGGCAATAAGAGCAGGGATGGGGTAAAAAAAGGATAAAGCCAACATTAAATGGAGGGCAATGAGTACCAATGCCCATAGTCTTGGAAACAAGCTTCCAGAGCTAGTAACCCTGATGGAAGAGGAACACTTGGATATTGTGGCAGTCACAGAAACATGGTACACGGACAGCCATGACTGGGATGTCAACATACCAGGGTACACAATCTACAGAAGGGACAGGGAGGGTAAAAGAGGAGGTGGAGTAGCTCTCTACATAAGGGAAGGGATCAAAGCTACATAACTAAAAAGTAAAGGGGGAGGACAAGAGGCACTCTGGGTCACCTTGGAGACAGGGACTGGTATCACAATCCGCACAGGGGTTGTATACAGACCCCCGTCTCAAGGGGAGGAAATGGACAAGAAAATAATAGAGGGCATTCTCAAATGGTTGAAAAAGGGGAGATACTGTTGATGGGGGACCTGAATATGCCAGATGTTAACTGGATGACATGGACTGCAGCCACATCCAAGAGCAGGGTCATTCTCGATGCCCTACAGGGGGCATGCCTTAGACAGCTAGTGGTGGAACCCACTCGGGAGGGAGCAATATAAGACCTGTTACTCTCAAATGGAGAGAGGATCACAAATTTAGAAGTCAGTAGACATCTGGGAACAAGCGACCACTGCACAGTGTGCTTCACAATAAACACAACCATGGAGACAAGCCATACAAAGACAAGGATACTGGACTTTAGAAAGGCTGACTTTGGCATAATGGGTGAATACCTGAGGAATGCATTAGCAAATGGCCAGAAAGGAGGGGTGGAAGAACAATGGAGAAAAATCAAAACTGCCATCATGGTGGCAACAAGCCTTTGTGTGAAACAAATAAAGAAAACAAAGCGGAATAAAAAAAACACTATGGTTCTCAAAAGAGGTGCCAGGGAAGGTTAAGGAGAAAAAGGCTGCATTCAAAAAGTATAAGGAATCACAGAAGGAGCACGACAGGGAACTGTATCAATTAAAGCAGAAAGAACTGGGGAAGGCAGTCATAAAAGCAAAGTCCCAAACTAAGGAAAAAATAGCCAACTCAGTTAAGAAGGGGGATAAAACCTTTTATAGGTACATTAGGGAGCATAGAAAGGTTAAAGAAGGGATAGTGAAGATTAATAAAGGAGAGGGGAGGTGGGCAGAGGGAGACAGTGAAAAGGCAGAGATACTGAATAAATACTTTTGCTCAGTATTCTCAAAAGAAGAAGAGGAGGAGTTACCTAAACCAAACAATAGAAGCACTCTGGGTAGTGGGGTTGATGCCAGTCCATTTACAGAAGAAAGAGTCCTGAAAGAACTCCTGAAACTCAAGGTGGACAAAGCAATGGGGCCTGACGGGATTCACCCTAGAATCCTAAAAGAGCTAAGGGAGGACCTAGTGACACCACTAATCATACTTTTTAACAAATCATGGGAAGATGGGGTGGTACCTGAGGACTGGAGGAGGGCAGATGTGATTCCCGTTCACAAAAGTGGGAGCAAGGCAGAAGCAGGAAACTATAGACCTTTTAGTTTGACCTCAGTGGTGGGGAAAATGATGGAATCACTTCTGAAAGAATGAATTGTTCAGTACCTAGAGGCCAGCGGGGCACAGGACCCAAAGCAGCATGGATTCACAGCAGGAAGGTCATGTCAGACGAATCTAATCGACTTCTTTGACTGGGTGTCCAAAGTAATAGACCAGGGAGGGGCTGTGGATATGGCCTACCTAGACTTTAGCAAGGCATTTGACACAGTCCCGCACAAAAGATTAATAATCAAGTTAGCCAGCCTGGGAGTGGGTCCCAGGGTGGTAGCCTGGGTAGCAAACTGGCTGCACAACAGGACACAGAAGGTAATAGTGAATGGAACACATTCTGAAGAAAGGGGGGTTACTAGTGGAGTACCTCAGGGCTCAGTACTGGATCCAGTCCTCTTTAACGTCTTTATAGGTGACATTGCAGAGGGTCTGGAAGGAAAGGTATGCCTCTTGCAGATGACACAAGATCTGTAACAGAGTTGATACACAGGGGTAGAAAGGATGAGAAGGGACTTGGCAAAGGTTGGAGGAATGGTCAGACATATGGCAACTTAGATTCAATGCAAAGAAGTGCAAAGTAATGCACCTGGAAAATAAAAATCCAGGAGAAGAGTACACAATAGCAGGGGAGGTACTAACAACAACAATAATGGAAAGGGATCTGGATGTAGTCATATCTGATGACCTAAAGGTGGGTAAGCAATGTGAGAAGTCAGTAAGGAGAGCCAGGGGGATACTGGGATGCATAGGGAGGGGCATCACAAGTAGAAAAGGGAAGTGGTTATCTCTCTGTACAGACAGTTGGTGAGACTCCATCTGGAGTACTGCGTGCAGTTTTGGAGACCTCGTCTATGCAAGGACATAGACAGGATGGAAGCAGTCCAGAGGAGGGCAACTAAAATGGTGCAGGGTCTACATCAGAAACCATAAGAAGAGAGACTGAGAGAGCTTAATATGTATATCCTTGATGAAAGGAGGACTGGGGGACATGATAGAAACTTTTAAGTACCTCAAGGGAATCAGCAAAGTCCAGGAGGGTAGCATCTTTCGGAAAAGAGATGTGTAAGAACAAGGGGCACAATTTAAAGTTAGGGGCACGGCTCAGGGTAATGTGAGGAAATTCTTTTCACGGAGAGAATGGTGGACGCATGGAACCGCCTTCCTGGAGAGGTTGTAGGGTCTAAAACAGTGGGGGAATTCAAACATGCATGGGGCAGACATAAGGCAATTATAGTGGGGGGTTGCAGGAAGTAGGCTGTTGGTTAACTAGAATCTGCAGCTTATCCAATAGGTAGGGAAATGGGCAGACTGGGTGGGCCAAGTGGTCCTTATCTGCCGACAAAGTCTATGTTTCTATGTTAAGAAAGAGCTAATGAGATTCAAACTGACCTCTCCAGGTTTGCAGCTCACTGCCCTTAACCACTATGCAATACTGCCTCCTATTTCATTTGGACCTTCAAAGTGGCCATTCTGAGAACTGTGCAAGCAACCCATATTAGGCATGCTTTATATTCTTTAATTTTCTTTCTACTGCTATGCCAGTGATACTGAAGGATTAAGCCAGTTGCGCATGAAAACCAGAAAGGATTATGGTAGGAGGCTGGCGTCTAAAGCATCGCCACTCAGTCACGCGATGCAATGGTCAAGTGTAGGACAGTGAGTAAATCAGTGATAAATAAATAATTTAGTTTCTGCAATGTGAACATGTTTTAAAAGTTTCTGAAAGGACCCGGGGGGGTGGGGGGGGCGGAGCGCTCCCACAGACCAAACAAACAAATAATATAATAAAAAAAAAAAAAAAAGCGATACTGAAGGATTAACTGTTTAGTTAAGCTAAGGATTCACTACAGTAATAAGTAAGTTAGTGAAAGGACCCAGGGGTGTGGAGCGGAGCGCCCCACAGAACTATGCCTGGTTTTTATGCTGCTTTATGATAATATTTTCAGCTATGCAGCTTTCTTCTGTGGGGGCGCTCCACCCCCCACACCTCCTGGGTCCTCAGTGGTTATTTTGCGCTCTGTAATATTTTCAGCTTTGCAGCTTTCTTCTGTGGGGGTGCTCCGCCCCCCACCCACCCCGGGTCCTCAGTGGTTATTCTGCGCTATGCTGATTTATGATGATGATTACAGTATTGGTTCTGAGGTAAAAAAAAATCCTTTCACTTTAGTGTGTAGAAAGCGCATGCAGTTTTACTCTCGCCAGCTGGTATCACTCGCTCGCGCAGCTTCAAGAGACACACATTACCGAGTAGTCTCTGAACGCTGCGCAGCGACGCAATCTGGCCTTAATCCTTCAGTATCGCCACTATGCCTTGGTTTTCTAATTTTAATAGATAAAAAAGAGTCAAGATATGAAAGCAGCAATGATGTCATTTTTTGCATTACTCTAAAACTCAGTAGGATACCTGCAGTTTACCAGTGGCAGAAACAGTCCATTAGCTTTACCAGCTCTTTGTATGTTCATGCATATACACATTGTGTATTCACAATAATGAGGCTGAGAAACATATAAAGTGCTCTGTAGCAATAACAATTCTACAGATAAGACAGATCAAAGTAAAGCACTGTTCTCAAACCATATTTACAAACTTAGAAATCCAGAAAGAGAAAAGGAAAGCCGCTACCCTAAATTGCAAGGCTGCTCAACCACAAAAAAAGAGCCGTAGCTTCACTGCTCTTTATTAATAAATACTACTGCCAACTGTGTTATTGGTAAGCAAATTCATGGGTGGTCAAATGGTAGGGGAAAAAAACAGAAAAAACTTTCCATAGTACTTTAAATAATGCAAAAAGGATTTATTTTCCACAGTTTAACTACAAATTGCAATAAAGTGCTTACACCAATTAAATGTAATACAAAAGTACGGTCTCCTACCATACATATGCCCTGCCTGAGTCCAGGGCACCTAGGCACTAGCCACACTACTAAACCCTGCGCTTCACCGCTGCAGCTTCCTGAGGGGTTGCTATTCCATATCTCCTTCATTTTTCAGTACTCAAACTGCATGTGCAACATAATTAGAAAATCCTAAAATTTAACAACTACCTTAATCACTTAAATGCAGCTACATTTATCAACAAAGTGGCCATTACAGCTTCTGTTTCATTTATATGTTAACACATTTCTGTTGCAAATAAATGTAAACATTGCTCGAAGTTCTAAAATAATAGACTGTTCACATTAAATGTATTCACAGCATATGCAATTCAAGAACCTATGCCCTGCTATGTGTATGATTGTGTTGTTACGCACTTTAGGTTTACAATGTGTATACATGTAACCCCTAGATGGCGCTATCCCAGGGGCTACTACCCCTGCCTGATTTGCCACTAACAGGTTGAGGGGCCTGGATCCAATGGCGGGTGCCTCCACCCAGAGGTCAGGGTTTGCAATAGTTAAACTAACTTGGTCACAGCCCTCTGGGACACTGCAACCCCCCTTTCTTCCCACTAGTGGCCCACACAATATATCAGAATTACCTTACAGTATACACTTACCCCCAGGTCTGGTTCCGCACTGGGACCTCCTGTGAAATGAGATACAGTGCAACAATCACAGTACAGTACTTTAACATAGACAAATACCTCAGGCAGTATAACTTTGCTGAAACAAGCAGCTCTGATTTATTTAGGGGATATAACAAGGACAGGGGAAATCAGGTTAATTAGCTTATCACTCTAATAATCTACCTATGGCTCTGTGCACAGGCCTATCCCTATCAGTTACTGTCCCTGGGTACCCAAGCCCTAGTGGCTAGTCCAAACGGGTGGCAGCTGGTAGGGGCTCCTTCACGCAGAGAAAAGGAAAATTAAACAGTCAGCAGTACAGTAATTCCATTTGGATTTAATGTGGCAATTCAACAGGGAGCGACCCTGAATTAGTACTCACGACCTCCAAATAAGATAGGGTCCTTCAATATCAGCAGGGCTACTCTTGAGCTCCAAGAGACTCTTCACACATTTATATGGTAAAAAAAAAAGAGTACTATACCAGGCAGGCTGCTTCTCTATCCCGATCGCAATTACTGCACAATACCCGGGAGAATACACAGCAGATTCAGTTCCTGACAGACCGAGTGCAATTCAATAATTTCTCCATTCTTCTACAGGGTGAGCCTAGTTTCTACTCTTCAGAGATCCTTTGATTCTTTTCACAGGACGGATTCAGTCCTAACAAGCAGTTACACAAGCTGCAGACCGGAACTCTGGGCCTTACACACGTTTTTTGACTAAAACTGCACACAAAAGCACAGGGCTCTTCCTTCTTCACTGCCAAAGCTCAACTGAAACTCCAACCGACAAAACCGGCACTTCCTTTGAGTTCCTCCCAGTTCTTGACTGGATTGGCTGTCACTCACAATAGACTGCTGCTGTTGGTCCAAAAGGCACTGAAGTCTAAACTACATCTCCCAGAGTCACTGCCCATACAATCCTCTTGTAGCTGGCTCAGATTATGAGTCCAAGTTCTGATTCGTCCAAGGCACCATTTTAGAGCTAGCTTACCCCACACTGATTGGTCCAGTTCAGCAGTTCAAAACCAGAATGGGAACTAGGCAGACACTGTTCTGACTGCAAAAGAAAGCAGGTTAGACAAACTGTATTTTCATTATTACTGTAAATGATTTCTGGCAAACAGTTACCTCTTTCAGATAGGTTCCCTTTGCACTCTAGTGACTGCAAAATGGAGTGAATTGGCAGCAGCTTGAGTGGTACTCAATCAAAGAAACACACAGTCCCCCATAAATTAATTATAGTCTGCAAGCAGACAGCTCTTAAAGAGACAGTACCAGAGGCTCTAAAACACTCACTGACAAATGGCTTAAATGCCAAACACCATTCAGGCTTGGAGCATTCAAGCAAGCTCCTGAAGTCTTTTGGGAACCCCATTTGCAGGGGTTACACCTTCCTGGTTTGGGAAAGCTTGATTCACACAAGGTACCCCATAAGTTTCAACTGCAACCATATATATTTGTATTAGGCTCGTACATGTAACCATCAGTCAATATATCATTTTACCAAGAACACATTTCTGAAACATTGCAGTACGTCACTTTTTCACAGTATTACATACATTGTACCATAACTCAAGTTATTACCTCTTGTACATGAAACCTGAGAGAGGGGCCTTCCTATCAGTTACCTTGGGGCTGGATGGGGCAAGGGCACCATACTTAGAGGGCAACACAAGTAACTTGGAGTTAGCATTGATGCTCAGTTTGGGCAATGAGCCTGGGGACACATACTCCTTTATGGACAACATTGAGAGGCAAGTCCACAGGCCTCCCAAGTGAATCATAACTGAGGTGCACCACAGGCTTTACAGCTCGACCAGTCTTTCTAGGGGAACTGTTATAGTCTCTGCACTCTGAGCCTCATTTTCAGCATTGTCCTCACTTGTCAGGGAGTCTCCATGGGGTAGAGAGGCTAGAACTTGGGGCACTTTCAGCTCCAGGAGTTACAGTTTCTGAGTCCACAACATTTGGCTCGCATGGAGAGCTTTCGGACACTGGCAGTGGACTGTCAGGGCACTCAAAATACTCTTCTTGTTCGGTGTATCACCAGTCTGCCCCAATCTATCATTTTCTCCCTGAAAGCTCAAACAGTTCAACCATGCACAATGATTCCATTTCATCTGATCTGATGCTTGCACTTCACTTTCTGGGAGCATTGGCTCCAGGGATGAAGCTGGGGGCTTAGACAGTCCAGAAGGCCCAGCTTTGTCTCCAGTATTGACTAGGGATTGCCCTGAAACAATTGACTCAGTTCGTAAGGAATAGTATTCAAAGTCACTCTCACTTTCTTCCGATATGGACTGACAGTCATGCTCAACTGGGACTTGTGGAGGGAACACTTTAACTTTGCTTCTGTAGGGCAGACTTTCTTGATCTTTTCTTAGCAGCAGCTCTAGTCACTGGTCCAGAGGGGCATCTTCTAGGGGCTCAGACTCAATTAAGATTTGTCCAATGGGCAGTAAATGATTTCTATGCATTGTTTTTACATCTTTGAATTATTCTCAGGCCTTACTTTGTACACTGGCAGATCATCTAGTTTGCCCACTACAATGTGAGGGAGATGGTGCCATCTGTCAGCAATCTTGTGCTTGCCATGCAGTCCCAGATTTCTTAGCAATACCCGATCTCCTCCTGGAGTTCCTGTGCTTTCACCTTTTTATCATACCTTTTGTTGGCCAGATTTCTTTTGGCAGCCATGGTTTGAGCTTAGTTGGTACGCATGAGTTAGCTGGGCCTTTAACTTTTGCACATACTGTAAATAGTTGTCAGCTTGAACCCCATCAGGAGAGACCCCAAAACACACATCTACTGGTAGTCGAGCTTTCTTCCAAACATCAGGCGGTAGGGGAGAATCCAGTGGCATCACTTTGGTGCAGTTATAAGCATGTACCAGGGTGCTAATTTGTTGGCTCCATCTAGGCTTGTCCTTTGGGTGCAGGGTGCCTAGCATATCTAGCAAAGTGCGGTTGAAACGTTCGGCTGTGGGTCCCCTGGGGTGGTAAGGAGTGGTTCTGGACTTCGCACTCCCCACAGAGAAAGCATCTCTTTGATCAGACGACTCTCAAAGTCTCTCCTTGATCAGAATGGATTCTTTGTGGAGCCCCATAGTGAACAAAAAGTTTTCTACAAGTACTTTGGCCACAGTGGATGCTTTCTGGTCTTTGGTGGGGAAAGCTTGGGCATATCTCGTGAAATGGTCAGGTGACCACCAGCACATTACTGATATTTCTTTGATCTGACTCCAAACTCAGAAAATCAATACAGACCAGCTCCATGGGTGCACTGGTGGTGATGTTAACAAGGGGCAGCCCTCTGGGCAAAGCTTTCCTCTGTAAGCAGCGACTACAAGTTCGAATGTGTTGCTCCACATCAGCCCCCATCTTAGGCCAATAGAATCTGGATCTCACCAAGTCAAGTGTTCTGTCTATACCAAGGTGCCCCATGGTTGTGCAAGGACCTCAGTACTGAGTCTCGAAAGGCAGTGGCAGCACTAGTTGTTGTTTGTCTACTTGTCCCCTCTGTCTACTGTTTCTCTGTATAACAGTTTATTGATCAGTTTCAACTTAGGACCTTCTTTGTATAACAGTGCAGTTCTCAAATCAGTGGAGCGTAATTTGGACACATCTTTTCCTGCATAGAGGGCTTCTAAAGCTGCTTTGATCATGGGATCGCGGATTGAGCCCGCCGAATACTGTCATTGTCCAGCTGAGGCAGTGCACCAATGTCTATTGCAGAAAAGTGGCAATAAGCAGCAGGTATGCAATTTCAGAGGCTCCCAAGCAATCCACCATGCAGTCCACTGCGTCCGTGGACATTTGTTCCTCCCTGTCAAACTTCGCAGAGTGCTCAATGTCAGGTTCTGCCAATCGGACCCAATCATTCTGGGGAACAGGCCTCCAGAGAGCATCAGCATCTATGTGGTTCAGACCTGCTCGGTATTCGAGAGCATAGTCATATGTAGATATTGCAGAAAGCCACCTATGGCCAGTGGCATCCAACTTAGCTGAGGTCTGCACATAGGTCAAAGGATTATTGTCAGTTTTACTAGTATTTTAGCCCCATACAAGTACTCATGGAATTGGTCAACAATAGCCCACTTCAAAGCTAGGAACTCTAACTTATGTACAGGATAGTTCTTTTCGGATGGGGTCAGGCTTCTACTGGCAAAGGCCACTGGTCTCAGGCCATTCTCGTGCTCTTGGTACAACACAGCCCCAACCCTGCAAGCTAGCATCAGTGTGCAGGACGTAAGGTTTTCTTGGATCGGCATAGGCCAGCACTGGAGCATGGGTAAGTTGATATATGATCTCATGAAAAGCAGTCTCACAATCAGGAGTCCAGCGGGCCCCAAATACTTCACTCGGATGAAAATACACTCTTTCAGTCTTGAGGGACGCTGACTTTTGGTATTTTGTGGGTTGGGGATACCCTTGAGTAAGGTTAAGTAAAGGCGGATCACTCTTGAATAGTCCTTGATGAAGCACGATAATAACCACAGAATCCCAGGAATCTTTGCAGTTCTTTAGATTTTGGCTGTGGCCAGGTGGTCAAGGCCTCAACTTTACTTGGGTCGGTCTCTATTCCTCGTGGATACTATGTGTCCCACATACTTTACTGATGTTTGAAAGAATTGACACTTATCAATGGACAGTTTAAGGCCAAAGTCCTCCAGTCGGTCCAATACCTTAAATAATCTGCTCTCATGTTCCTCCAGTGAGCTGCCAAACACAATAACATCATCTAGGTATACCAGGCACTCTAGTAAGTTCATGTCCCCACTGCACGCTCCATCAATCGTTGAAAAGTGGTTGGGGCACCTGAAATCCCTTGAGGCATCCTCATGAATTCATAGAAGCCAAGCGGACAGATAAAGGCCGCCTTCTCACGGTCCTCTGGGGCCATCGGATCTGGTAGTACCCATCATGAGATCCAGCACAGAGAACCACTTGCTCCCGTTTAGGCAGTCCAAAGCATCCTGAATGCGGGGCATTGTGTACTGATCAGGGATAGTCCGCCGCGTTTAAGGTGCGATAATCCACACATCCTTACTGTTCCATTCTTTTCCTCACTACCACAATGGGGAAGCATAAGGGCTTCTGGATTCTTGTATTACACCAGCAGCTAACATCTCTTGCAGATGCCGTCTCCACATCATTCTATGTCAGCAGGTGCCAGGCGTCGAGACCCTCTCACAGAAATGGTCTTTCGTCATGCAGCGGATATTGTGCTCAGCTCCTTGCACGCATCCTACATCCCATTCCTTTAAAGAAAACACCTGGTCTCTCTGGGCAAGCTTCTCACTGATCCTCACTTTCCATTCAGCTGGCAGCGGGAGTCGCCAAATCAAACAAGTCAGGCGTTACTCTGTCATTCTTCCTTGAACTCTTGTTGCTGGGTAGCACTGCAGTGTCTGCACAATGCACATTAGCCAGGATGCAACCTCTGTTTACTCGAATGTCTCTTTCAGACACATTATGAACTTGGACCATTACCCTTCTGGCATAAGCATGGGCTCTAGCGGGCAAAATACTAGGCTTGACCAGCAGTCCCTCTGGCAATTTTCCATCGCCTGGTGCATCCAACATTAATATTTTATTCTTAACATCCTTTCTGATACGGACCTCTCCTGTAAGGTACACTGGGCATTTGGCGCCAGGATCAGAGACTCAGGATCCTTCTTCCATACAATTCCGACCGTTCCTCTGGTTCTGTTTTTCAGCATCTCTCTGTGCCTCATAGGCCTTCTTAATTAAAGCCGGAACTCTTAAAGCTCTACTAGTCTTTGACCCTGTTTTTCATAACACAACTGTGCCAGCCTTCCGAACATATGAGCATTTGTTCCAATCAACAAAGGGACACCATCATACAGTCCAGTGGGGGACACACTAAGGCTAGGGTCTCTACTTGTTTGGCCACTCCAGCCACGGAGGTGGGGAAAGACAGCCAAATTGGATATACCCGAATAGGGTAGGCCTTCTCACTTAACCCCATACATGCAGTCCTTCTAATGGTTGTAAGGGACGTCTGACAAATGCTTCTGATACCAATCCTGGAACATAATTGTCATTGGGAGCCACTGTCTAATACAGCTCTTGTAGACACTCCATTCACCTTTACAGTGGTCTCCATGGAGGGACCCACTATTCTGGACCAGTCTGGAGAGGCGGTAGTGGGGGCCTGGGCAACTGACCTTGCCACAAAAGGGCGTGAATTAGCATTTTGGTGCCCTCACTGGGATCATGTCGCGACCTCTTAACCACTGATTTCTTCTCCAAGCTCTCCTTGTAGCCTATATGCAACTTTGTCAGTGTCTTTGGGGACTGGCATTCCCTTTCATGTGCCCATCTTTCCCACAATTATAGCAAAACATACTTTCTGAGTTTGAGCTGGCCGAGGCGCCACACTGGGAGCCAGGGCGGGGTATTACTAACTGGAAACCTGGGTGCCATCTCTGTCTGCGGCGTGATAAGCATTTGAGACATCTCAGTCAGTTTCTCTACTTCCATGGTCAAGGAATTGAGTTTGGAGCTGTTATCAGCAGGAGATACATGGGTGGGTACCCCCACCCCATAGCAGATGCAGTCGGATATAGGTCAGGGCCTGACTTGCAGGCTGCCTTCATAAAGGGACTGTTTTGAATTCGGATCTCTCTCAACAGTTCCCCATTGTGGCATATCTTTTTCCTTGTCAGAGCACTCATTGACTGTCAACCTCTGCCCCTGAGACTTCACTTGATGGGTCACCCTCAGTCACTCGGGTCATAGCCACAGCTGTTGGTGCAGGTACCTCCGAGTCGCCTTTTCTCAACTCCTCGAATTTCTCTCATTAACTCATCATAGGAGGTGGGATTCCAGTCGATTTGCCAGGCGTAACTGAAGCAACAGCAGTTCTGAGAAGGGGCAGACTTAAGGATTCTGTCCAGTCTGGTTCGGTCCAGTTCAATCGCTGGCAAACTACCTTTTCTGAGGCATTCTTGCAACAATTTTTCCAGCCGAGACATACACAGACAACAACTCCCTTGGTACTGTTGTGCATTTCTTACTCTCCACCATAGGTCCTCATCAGAATCTGGGCTCCATACACATTCTCCAAGGCCTCAAGATAGGCCTGTGCAGTCGCTTCAGGGTTACTGGCCCGTTTGCACTGGATGGTAGCCAGGGCAGGACCTGGAGGCTCTCACTAACCCTCTTTCGCTCGCTTCCGAGCATTGCCATTCTAGCACTTGGGGGCAACATAGTCTATCCAGGTCTCCCAGTCATCCTCCCTTGGGGTGGGGAGGTGCCAGAGAAGATCCTCAACCTTCGTAAGAGTCAGGACTAATGGCAGGTGCAGAAATAGGAGTCTGCATTGGTTCAGCCACCATTACGGGCACTGGAGCAGGAGAGGTGTTGGGAGGAACACCCCAGGTGGCAAGAATAGTTTCTTCAAGTCCTCCACAGTTTTCCCTCTCCCAGCAACCATTCAGCAAATTTCTTCTCAAAAGTTTCAGATAATGGTGGGGCTGATTCCCCTGGTCTTTACTGTCCTTAGTTATCACTCTCAAGCAGTGAGGGCTCCCTCTGGGGTAATGGTCTGTGGCACTTTGGAGCTATCTATGGGATCCTTAAACTCTACTAGGGCCAGGAAAGTGTGGGTGAGCAGATTAGCATGCCGACCCACCACCACAGGGTTTTGTAAACCTTCCACCTTGGAAAGTACTCCCTGCACAGTGTCCGTAGTGATACCAGGGGATGTCCAGGATAAGCATAGCATTTGGGGTCGATCTCCTCCCAGTACACCACTCCACCAGCGGTGCACAGCCACTTCTGTCGGGTACCATTTTTTCTTAACAGTGGTTCGTAAATATGGCCACTAGAGGACACACAATCCCAGCGGTGAGCCTCCAAGATGTAACCCCTAGATGGCGCTATCCCAGGGCTACTACCCCTGCCTGATTTGCCACTAACAGGTTGAGGGGCCTGGATCCAATGGCGGGTGCCTCCACCCAGAGGTCAGGGTTTGCAATAGTTAAACTAACTGGTCACAGCCCTCTGGGACACTGCAACCCCTTTCTTCCCACTAGTGGCCCACACAATATATCAGAATTACCTTCACAGTATACACTTACCCCCAGGTCTGGTTCCGCACTGGGACCTCCTGAAATGAGATACAGTGCAACAATCACAGTACAGTACTTTAACATAGACAAATACCTCAGGCAGTATAACTTTGCTGAAACAAGCAGCTCTGATTTATTTAGGGGATATAACAAGGACAGGGAAATCAGGTTAATTAGCTTATCACTCTAATAATCTACCTATGGCTCTGTGCACGGGCCTATCCCTATCAGTTACTGTCCCTGGGTACCCAAGCCCTAGTGGCTAGTCCAAACCGTGGCAGCTGGTAGGGGCCCTTTCACACAGAGAAAAGGAAAATTAAACAGTCAGCAGTACAGTAATTCCATTTGGATTTAATGTGGCAATTCAACAGGGAGCGACCCTGAATTAGTACTCACGACCTCCAAATAAGATAGGGTCCTTCAATATCAGCAGGGCTACTTTTGAGCTCCAAGAGACTCTTCACACATTTATATGGTAAAAAAAAGAGTACTATACCAGGCAGGCTGCTTCTCTATCCCGATCGCAATTACTGCACAATACCCGGGAGAATACACAGCAGATTCAGTTCCTGACAGACCGAGTGCAATTCAATAATTTCTCCATTCTTCTACAGGTGTGCGAGTTTCTACTCTTCAGAGATCCTTTGATTCTTTTCACAGGACGGATTCAGTCCTAACAAGCAGTTACACAAGCTGCAGACCGAACTCTGGGCCTTACACACGTTTTTGACTAAAACTGCACACTGAAAAGCACAGGGCTCCTTCCTTCTTCACTGCCAAAGCTCAACTGAAACTCCAACCGACAAAACCGGGCACTCTTTTGAGTTCCTCCCAGTTCTTGACTGGATTGGCTGTCACTCACAATAGACTGCTGCTGTTGGTCCAAAAGGCACTGAAGTCTAAACTACATCTCCCAGAGTCACTGCCCATACAATCCTCTTGTAGCTGGCTCAGATTATGAGTCCAAGTTCTGATTCGTCCAAGGCACCATTTTAGAGCTAGCTTACCCACACTGATTGGTCCAGTTCAGCAGTTCAAAACCAGAATGGGGAACTAGGCAGACACTGTTCTGACTGCAAAAGAAAGCAGGTTAGACAAACTGTATTTTCATTATTACTGTAAATGATTTCTGGCAAACAGTTACCTCTTTCAGATAGGTTCCTTTGCACTCTAGTGACTGCAAAATGGAGTGAATTGGCAGCAGCTTGAGTGGTACTCAATCAAAGAAACACACAGTCCCCCATACAAACTAATTATGTCTGCAAGCAGACAGCTCTTAAAGAGACAGTACCAGAGGCTCTAAAAACACTCACTGATAAATGGCTTAAATGCCAAACACCATTCAGGCTTGGAGCATTCAAGCAAGCTCCTGGAAGTCTTTTGGGAACCCCCATTTGCAGGGGGGTTACATACAAAAATATATATGTGTGTAACAAGATGTCCCATTTAGTATAGTCTCTTACAAAAATGCAGTACCATGCCATATCACTCCATCTAAATAAGCAGCTATGTTAATTTTATTGTTCCTAATTCTAAAACAAATACTGAACTCCAAATTCACAGTATCATAGTATAACTGCCACTCAATTCCATTTAATTTACTAATGTTCACCACTGAATGGGCTCGCCCATAACAGAATCAGATTGCACTCATTATTGACACTATTTACTCGCTAAACCGAGTCACATGCAAATCTTATCCCGTTCATCTGCAGCCCATAATTAAGGCTTCAAATTAATATTTATCGATCTTGACAGCAAAAGAAAAAAACTAAGAACAAGGACAGCCAGAAGTAATACATGATGAAAATAAAGCGATTTGATCCACTGTTCAGTATTTCGTGCATTTTAAATGTTATGCTTCAGTTCTACATTAAATTGTATGTGATTGATTGAAAAGAAAAGAAAATGCCCCCATTGTTTAACCAGGAGAGACACACTAATCTGAAAACTTGTTTACAGGTGTGACCTGGGAGCACAGGGCAGTTAAGTGACTTGCTCAGGGTCACACACTATGCAAGTGGGGGCTCTGGGATTCAAACCCAGGTCTCCACATTTGCAGCTCAGAGCCTTAAACCACTGTGCTATACTGCCTCCAGTGTAAACTATTCATTTGTGTATTTGGCAATTTAGTTAATTGTCCAGCAATTTTAGCATTATCGAACACTATGCCTTGAATAGTAACAGAGCCACACTACACCCTAGCAGCTTTGCACTTTGATGACAGATTGATAAATATAAATTTGAAGCCTTAATTATGGGCTGAAAATAAACTGGATAAAATTTGCATGTGATTAATTTTAGCAAGTAAATACTATCAATAACAAGTGCAGTCTGACTGTGTTATGGGCGAGCCCATTCTCTGACGCACATTACTAAATTGAATTGAGTGGCACTTATACTACTATACTCTGAACTTGGAGTTTAGTATTTCTTTTAGAATTAGAAACAATAGAATCAACATAGCTGCTTATTTAAATCAATTGATATAGCATGGTACTGCATTTCTTCTAAGAGTGCTATATTAAATGGGACATCTAACAGATATATTTTTTTATATACACATAGGTTCTTGAACTGCATATGCTGTCAAAACATTTAATGTAAACAGTCTATTCTTTTAGAACTTGGAGCAATGTGTAAATTAATTTCCAATATAAATGTTTAACATGGTTTTACTGATTAAATACCGTCAATAATGAGTGCGGTCTGACTCTGTTACTCACACTTCACATGTAGGTATTGGAGGGAATGGATTGACAGCTGATCTCTTACTATACCTGCACACTGAAGCAGACTTAGATAGGCCAGGTGATCTGTTTCTGCTGACGCATTCATATGTTTGTATGTTAACCATATACTGCAATAAATATGCCTATATGGTATAACTTCATTCTTAACATTACTATCTTTATCATACCTGTACATTGCTATGCTTTCTATGGCAAACCCTACTCTACAAAACCTTCCTTTTTTCCCCTCATAAGTACCCTTCCCACCCTCCGTCCCCTCATTTGTTACTATCTCCCCGCACCTATGAACACCTGAAACTGTCTGCCTTGACTGTTACAGCCCATGACACTAAGGCACACACCCCCAACACCTCTCACTCTTTGCAAGGTGGGGGTGGCAGTTGGTATTACTACAATATCTCACTGCCGTTCCTATTATGCATCTGTCACTCCTGCACTACCAATGCCAATACCAGCAAGCAAACATTTGGCATTGACAAATGCTTGTTTTATGTTACTGTTCTTAATAATAATAAAATGCTACTTGTGCATTTATAACTGCTCCTAGTTTTCCTATAACTTCTGATCTGGACCTCAACAACAAGGAGATCTGTAGGGCCACTACCTGAAAGCCAGTTCACGTCTTCGTTTCCCATTACCACATGGACATCGAATCACGCCAGGATGCAGGTTTGGAGACCTCGGTTCTCCAGTCTCTAATCCCCAAGTAGGGGTGTGTGCCTTGCCCCCTGTTCCCGGAGAGCTGCTTGGAGTCTGCAAGGTTACTCACCTGTAACCATAGTTCTAAGAGTGGTATATGGTACACATCCACACAACCCACCTGGCCTCCCCTGGCAAGTGGCACAAGGTTCTGTTTCCACTGTGCAAGGTCTGACATCACGGGGTGGAGTCGGGATATATCTGCCCAGGTGGTGGTAGGAGCTTAGCTTAAAAACATCCAGCCAATCATCGCCTTCCAGTTGAGCTGCCAGAGTGTAGATGTGTACCATATGCCACTCCCAGAACTATGGTTACAGGTGACTAACTTATTCTTAAACTTTTTTTTCTTTCATAAAGAACTTCACCATGCTAAATTGGGTGTAATGCTGGCAAATTTATAGCACAAATTGTCCGACTTCACCGGTGAAGTTAAAACTGGCAGCACATAGAAACATAGACTTTGATGGCAGATAAGGACTGCTTAGCCCATCCAGTCTGCCCGTTTCCCTACCTATTGGATAAGCTGCAGATCCTAGTTAACCAACAGCCTACTTCTTCCTAACCCCCACCAGAATTGCCTTATGTCTGTCCCATGCATTCTTGAATTCCCATGAATTTTAGAATTCATTGAAGTCTAGTCCATGTATGTATGTAACTGTCCAATGATATTTGTACATAATTATCTGTATCTGTACTGTTTTTTTATGCTTGGAACATTTGGTTCCCCAGGTCGCCCCTGTCTCAGAGGGCACACCCGGTCATCAGAATTTAAATAAATAATAAATAATTCCCTCACTGTTTTTGACCCCACGACCTCCCCAGGAAGGCCATTCCATGCATTCACCACCCTCTCCATGAAAAGATACGTCCTCACATTGCCCCTAAACCGTCCCCCCCCCATCTTCAAATTGTGCCCCTTTGTTCTTGCACATCTCTTTTTCTGAAAAATGCTCCCCTCTTGGACTTTGTTAATTCCCTATATATCCGAATATCCCCCCAGCCCTCCTTACTGCCTTCTCACATTGCTTGCTTATCTTTAGGTCGTCTGATATGACTACCCCCAGGTCCCTTTCCATTTTTGTTGTTAGTACCCCCCCCCCAAACTGTGTACTCTTCCCCTGGGTTTTTGTTTCCCAGGCACATTACTTTGCATTTCTTTGCATTTAATCTAAGCTGCCATACTTTTGACCATTCCTCCAACCTTGCCAAGTCCCTTCTCATCCTTTCCAGTCCCCCTTGTGTATCAACCGTGTTGCACATCTTTGTGTCGTCTGCAAAGAGGCATACTTTTCCTACCAGTCCCTCTGCACTGTTACTTATAAAGACATTAAAAAGGACCGGACTGAGGGGCGCTGTGAAGCCTGAGCCAGACAGACGCAGGAAACGCAGCTCTGCTTCGTAAATAATATAATAAAAGAAATACTATACTTTACTACTCGAATTAAGCAGCAAAAAATATCTATATTGGCAGTTCAGCTATCCAGGCTCAGAATGGGCACTCCTAAAAAGAAATATTATGCCCATACAACATCTGGTGCTGCGACCACGAGTTCAGCAAAGATGGCGCCTACCACCAGCAACGAAGGAGAGCAAACCATACAGACACTAGGCCACAAGCTGCAATCCCTGATTTCCTCGGTAACGGCAATGAATACAAAACTGGATGGCCTTGCAGGAAAGATTACATTGGTGGAGACATCAGTTGAGCAGCTATCTAGCACAGTGGAGGATTTACAGCAGCAGGAGACTAAATGCAATGGTTTAAATACGGGTTGCCAGAAGGAGGTACAACACCTTAACAACCAACTTGAACTGTTGGAGAATCAAGTAAGGAGTACTAACATTAGGATGATCGGCTTAGCGGAGGGATTAGAAGGAGATCACACCTTGCTTTTCTTTAAAGACTGGACTCAGGAGCAGTTTAAGGGCCATGGAGATTTTTCGGATTGGTGCTTCCTTAAGGCCTATAGAATCCGGCCACTCGGTAAGCAAGCAACAGAGGCACCGCGTGTACTTATGATAGTGGCTAACAGCATGGGCACCAGGGATGCCATTCTGGGACTTGCAAGGAGATTGGGCCCACTTAGTGTACAATATCATACAGTGCACTTATTCCCGAATCTTTCTTTTTCTACTCGGCAATGCCGTAAAAAATTTGTTGGAGTTTGGCTTAAGCTCCAGGACCTTGCTATACCTCAGGCAGTTCTCTTTCCAGCTGAACTCCGCATTGTACATCAAGACAAGGTGTTTGTATTTACTGACCTGATCGATGCTGGAAAATGGACTACCAGGGTAGAAGCTCACCAGTCAAAAGTTCGTGATCAACCATCAGAAGATGAGTCCTCTGAGGAAATATGAATGGGACTAAGTGATGTTACTTATCTATCTTTATTGTGGGACACTAAGCTATCAGCTCTGGTTTAGGGTCAGATTGTTGTTGCCAGCTATCACAATGTGGTAAAATGCCCAGAAAATACAAGTTTTCTAAAATGTTAACTATAGCTGATTTGCCATATTTTTAATGCTATCAGTAAAGTAGCTTTAATTGAGACTGTGATCATTGAGCCCCATCAATATCTTTAAGTAAGAATAATCTGTGAGTAATCGGGAGAACTAAGCTGTACTCTCCCGAGGTCTCATTTTGACTTTTAGTATTTAGATGCGAGTTGTGCTTATCTTTAACATCTGAAAGTCTTTTTAGGGGGTTATATTTTTCTTTAGATATAGAGGTGGACCCTAAGCTCTGAGAGCGAGGTAATTTAGGTAAAACTTGAGGAGCTATTTTAGTTAATATATCCACCTGCTCTTGGGCTACAGCTACATATAATCTGTGACTTTCAGTACGTATTTGTCTTATTTTAGATTTCTCCCCTCAATTATAGGTCTAGTTTGGAGAGACTGTAATCCTGTATATCATAGGAATGCTCCATTTCCTTGCTGTATGTGTCATTTATGTTGTTTCCAAGACGTATGATGTAATTGCATTTGTCTATATGCAAACCAATAAATACAAAGTTTAAAAAAAAGGGCTGGACCTAGTACTGAACCCTGCAGTACCGCACTAGTAACCTCCCTTTCTTTGGAGTGGACTCTGTTTACTATTATCTTCTGTATCCTGTTGTTCAGCCAATTTTTTTACCCAGGCTACCACCCTGGGAACCACTCCCAGGCTGGCTAATTTGTTTATTAATCTTTTGTGTGGGACTGTGTCAAATGCCTTGCTAAAGTCTAGATAGGCCATGTCCACAGCACCTCCCTAGTCTACTACTTTGGTCACCCAGTCAAAGAAATCTATTAGATTTGTCTGACATGACCTTCCCACTGTGAGTCCATGCTGCCTTGGGGCCTGTGCCCCACTGGCCTCTAGGTACTCAACAATTCTTTCTTTCACAAGTGATTCCATCATTTTCCCTACCACTGAGATCAAGCTAATAGGTCTGTAGTTTCCTGCCTCTGCTTTGCTCCCACTTTTGTGTAGGGGAATCACATACGCCTTCCTCCAGTCCTTAGGTTCCACACCATCCTCCCTTGATTTGTTAAGGGTAGTCAATGGTGTCACTAGTTCTCTCCTTAGTTCTTTTAGAATTCTGGGGTGTTTGTCTGAGTTGGGTGAATGGAACTGTTATCTGTGCAGTTAGCTAGGTGAAGAAGGGAACTGTGAATTAGGGGGAGTGGCTTAGGCAGCAGAAAGCTAGGTGTTTGGATTTAAAACTACCCTAGATAGCTTTTGGCAGAGAACAGCAAGAGGAAGGAGGTGCTGTTAGAACTTTACCACTCTACTGGGATTATACAGCCCTCCCTCCTTCCCCTCCACTCCCCACTCTTAGCCAGTTCCACTTTTATAGGCACAGGATTTGACTGACAACAGGAACTTCCTGTTTGGGAGCAGGAAGGGAGTGATCACAGAGGCACAAAAGACTCACCATCCTAGAAGGAAAATAGTAGCTCTCCATTCCCCCCTAGCTATTGGAGGTCTGACTGAGCTAGTAAGAAGGAGACTACTAAGGAATACAGTGCCTCCCCCCAGTTATTAACAACAAAAATAGAAAGGGACCGGGGGGTAGTCATATCAGATGACCTAAAGGTAAGCAAGCAATGTGAGAAGGCAGTAAGGTTGGCTGGGGGGATAGTGGGATGTATAGGGAGAGGCATCACCAGTAGAAAATAGGAAGTTGTTATCCCTCTATATAGACAGTTGGTGAGACCCCATCTGGAGTACTGCATGCAGTTCTGGAGACCCCACCTCTGCAAGGACATAGACAGGATGGAGGCAGTCCAGAGGAGGGCAACTAAAATGGTGCGGGGTCTGCAACAGAAGCTATACAAAGAGAGACTAAAGGAGCATAATATGTATACCTTTGAGGAAGGGGGGGGGGACGTGATAAAAACTTTCAAGTACCTCAAGGGAATCAACAAAGTCCAAGAGGATGGCATCCTTCAGAAAAAGAGATGTGCAAGAACAAGGGGGCACAATTTGAAGATAGAAGGGGATGGCTCAGGGGCAATGTAAGGAAGTATTTATTCACAGAGAGGGTGGTGGACGCATGGAACGGCCTTCCTGAAGAGGTCGTGGGGTCAAAAACTGTGGGGGAATTCAAGAATGCATGGGACAGACATAAGGCAATTCTGGTGGGGGATAGGAAGACGTAGGCTGTTGGTTAACTAGGATCTGCAGCTTATCCAATAGGTAGAAAAATGGGCAGACTAGGTGAGCCAAGCGGTCCTTATCTGCCGTCAAAGTCTGTGTTTCTATGAATCCCATCAGGTCCCATTGCTTTGTCCGCCTTCAGTTTCAGGAGTTCTTTCAGCACCCCCAAAGGACACTGATTATTAAGTCCCAGCTGTAAATGAATAGCAGAGTGAATATGTGGGATGACACAGAAAGAGGAAATTCTATCTGACTTACCATAATTAATTTTTCTGTTCGTTCCAGTGTTGTCACATGTACCCTCTCAAGAGTTTCATTTCTAGAGAATATTCTGGAATAAAACATTTTTCCATCAGTTTAATGAATGTTTTTCTCGCCATTTGATGGTGTTTTACTTGGGCACTAATGTGTTTGGCATTTTGTTTCAACGTACAGTTTCTCTTGCATGAAATCCAGTTGCTTAACATTGTTGTTTATAGAATCTATCATGAACAGATGTGATAAGAGGATAAACCTCTAATGAACTACAGTGCCCCTGTCTTGTCAACAGACATCTTTTAAACATGAGAGAGACTTTGTTTTGCTGCTAAGATTTATCTCCCTTGAGGTAGGACCATTGACTCCATTATATTTTTTAAGAAAGTATGTCATGTTAAGGTTTGTTGATTGGATTGGTTCTAAAGGAATTATAACTGAGGGTTCAGATCTGTCATTGTGAAGTGGGAGGAGTCAAGTATAATTGATGATGTCACAACTTTGGAGGGTGTTGGTCCCTATTAGTGATGCATGGTAGAGCCAGTAATAAATGAATAGCCCAGCTGAATAGCCCAGTGACAATGTCGGAACTAACAGAAAAAGAAATTACGGTAAGTCTGATAGAATTTCTTCTTTAGTTTTCTTGTTGTCCTCATGAAGACTTCTTTCATTGCGGGGGGGATCTTCATGGAACACATCACTACCTAAAACTACCCACATGCAAGGTGCTGCACCCTCAGAAAGCAGTGATACTTCTACTTGCCATCTGTGCTGTTAAGTTTCCAAAGACTTGGGTCAGATTCAGCAACTTGCCACAGATTCCACAAAGGGTGCATCGCAGTAGTACTAGCGATGTAACACTGGTACATTTTTGTTCAAGAGCTAATGGAACCAAAATTGACAAACAGGAAAAAGATGCAAACTGTAAGAAGTAGTCAGTTGTAACTTTTTATTCCTCAAGTATTTTTCTTTTTCCTTTTTCTCATGAGAAAGTTTTCTGTGTGATAATATTGTACCGGATGTATAGAATAGCTCTCAGCCTGGCAGCTGACATATCTATCTTTATTCTCCCCACTACATCATCAGCATTGTGACCTCACTGATTGTTGCATCACAGGTGACTGACCTGGCACCTACTGATTGGCTGTTCCTAACCAGCAGTGATGTCACAGGCAGTGAGGTCACGGTGCTGATGATATAAGGGGGTGGGGGGATAGAGCTAGATATGTCAGTTACCAGGCAGATATTATTCCACACATCACCCCTACTAACATCAGGTAAACAATCTTCTAATTAACTGAAGGGAAAAGAAAAAGTACTTCAGATATAAAAGGTAATGGCTGTTTTTAAAAACTAATATCGGTTTTAGTCAGTACACTAGCTGTCTAATAAGGCAGTTTTAGGTAACTCTATATGCAGTCTTGGAACACAACCACTGCATTTGGGAGTGCCTTCCTGTAGTCCATTCAGAACTTAAAAATATTGAATTCATCCATTTCCCTGTAAGCTCACTGAATGATCTTCGGAAGATTGAGAAGTCTGATTACTCTAAAATGTAAAAGTCTACTGTCAAAACACGGAAGAGACCTTTTCTAGGTAATTAAAGAAGGTAGGAAATTATTTCTAATTGGCAGCTGTTCCGTAACCATGCTATTTTCAGAAATTATATTCATATCCTGAAATGGTCCCTATTTAACTATACCTGAATAAAAAGTGTTGCGAAAAATTGTATTTTGCTTTGTTTTGTGGTCAGGATTCTGTTACAGTTCTCTTCATGAAACCAGTTATCTGGCGTTTTAATTATGTCACAGTTTGTGTACTGACCTGTAAGCATGGTTCTTCTAGGTCAACAGCTCATGTTTCACATGCTGTACACAAACCATAACATAGCAAAAACTCAAAATTACTGGGTCCCTGAAGAGAGCGTGCATAATGTTGTCCATAAAAAGAAAACAACAGAAAACAGTTTTTCACATCAGTGTTTATTGAGGTACAGTTAAATATGGATTAGTTGGAGGCATTCTGTAGTGCTCCATATTATCAATGGGTATTTAATAAATATGGGTAATGTACGCCCCTACTAGGGGTAATAATACAGCCCAAAGATGTAGAAACAGTGTAGAACCTTGGGCTCATGAGTATTCCAAATAGCAAGGGCTCTTCAGTCTTTACTGTACCACTAAGGAGTAAACAGCATAGATGATTCTCTCAGAAGAAAATATTGTTAAATTTGTTATTTTTATAACAGGATTGCAGCAACTGTAAGCAGATTGGGGCTATCTGGTTTCAGGGAGCACCCCTAAATTTAGAAACCGTGCCTGTTAAGCTGGGGCTTTCCAGTTGACTGATCTGCTAATTTTTCCCCATTTTCTACTGCCTTTGTGTATGGATTGGGGACCTCATGCGTTTGCCTTAATATGGTGTTCAGGTCTCTGTTTTTATCACTGGTGCCTCAGGTAAGTGATTTAAACCTTTTTCTTTATCAGTAAAGGGGGGGCATACTTAGTGAGAAAAGCGATATTTGCCTCTTCTTTTTTCCCCTACAGTGTTCCTCTGGATTACAGACCCTCCCTCCTTTCCTTATATGAAAGTTTAAGTGTAGGGGTTAACACAGGGAGTCACAGTAGTTCAAGCCCTAGGAAATCTTTACTGTATTCTGACATATACAGTTAGCCTTCACCATTCAACTGCCCCAGAGAGGAAAGAGTTCAAGAACCTATGCAAATAGTAGAACATTGATAGGCACAAGCTCAGTTTTCAAACTACTGTTCCTGGTGCATTCTGTGGGTTTACAGCCCCCACGTTGACATGTCAACAGCGGAGTCCTGTACAGCGACAACAGCGCCACGTCACTGTAGGGAACCCGCTGCCACCCGGCACTGTCGGTAGGGGTCCTGCAACCCACCCCCCCACACACACACTCAGCTCTGACTCGGAGTTGAGTATCTTAAGTGGGGGGGGTTGGGGTTCAACACTTGTAGGTTCTGGAAGTCGGCTGCTGACTGCAAAATGCAGTCGACCTGATGGTTTTGCTGTTGGGTCATTCGACAACTATTTTGTCGATGACCCGTTGAGGATCCCATTCTGTGTAACGGTCAGATTCTTTACTCTGCCTGCCAAAGTTAGACGCCTCAGAGATTGCTCCTTCAGCTTGAAGGTTTTACTTTATTCTCGTTTTTTTTTTTTTAAAGTGACCTTTTTATTTACTTTCTTTCCCAAAGTACTGTCCTTGGTAAAATCAGGTAGATTAGTCTAGATTTAGCTACAGTTGAGTAAGTCTATGGTTTCTCCTCGGTTCGCTGAACCGGTGAGGAACCAAGATTTTTCTACTCTTTTGAGGTAAAACATTTTTAGTTTTATTTATAATTACAAGTAAGTATACTCGCTGGTTCCTGCTTAACTGCGCTGTATTCCTGAACCATGAATTTTCTCTCTTTTTTCTTGGTCTCTGAACTGACAAAAAAAATAAAATAATATCTTACCAGTGTTTTATTATTATTTCTTAGTTGTCACAGAACCGGCGTTTTCTTGCTAAAAGATTATGTCAAAGAACTCTAAAAAGAAAACCAGCCCTACTGGTTTTCAGCATTGTATTATGTGTGGTGAACCGTTTGCTAAGGCTGACCCCCACACTACCTGTGTTGTCTGCTTATGGTTTGACCACCTGAACGAAGACTGTGAAATCTGTAAAGCTTTTCCTCAGTCTACACTTGATAGGCGCCTCAATAGACTGAAGAAAAATGTGTCTGAAAAGCTGCTGAGCCAGCTCATGAACAACCGGTTCCTTCCTCTAGCAAGGAAAAAACGAAGGAACTGGATAGAATGCACCAAGGACAGTAGTTTGAAAAATTAGCTTGAGCCTATCAACGTTCTACTATTTGCATAGGTTCTTTAACTCTTTCCTCTCCGGGGGCAGTTGAATGGTGAAGGCTAACTATATATTTCAGAATACAGTAAAGATTCCCTTCAAAGTGTTCCAAAGGATTGGGGCAGCCTAGGTGTTTTTGCTTGGCTACTTTTTGTCTCAGCCGTTTTTTTTTTTATTTTGGCTCACTGACCTTATTGCAGGTTTTGATTTAAGTTGACGTTTTTTCTGACCATGTTTATAGCACTAAAAAGCACTCATTTTAACAGTCGAGCCTCAGAACGTATTTCAAAAGCTCTACTGAGCCACATAAAGAATCGGCTATTGCTGGCAGTTAGCCAGCTGGGACTCATGCCTGCTGATTCTTTTCAGGCACTTTCGTGCTCCTCCTTGTACCTTTTGTTTCCGCACCCTTAACTCAGGGCTCGCTCCTGTTGATGTGATGACATCACATGCTTCTGCGTGACATCACCCGAAACTCACATGCATTAGAATGTGTGCTTGCTAGCTTTCTCCACTTGCAGGCAGCTCCATTGGAGAAAGCACTAGCTCTGCAGTTAAAACGTTAACTTCTAGGTTGGAAGATTACATATAAACTATAACAGAGTTTTTTCCTCCTCTCAACTGGAAGCACTTTCCTAGGCAGTCCTACAAGATTTTTTTTCCTTCAGCACAAACATTTGTCAGTCTAAAAGGAAACAATAAGGGGGGGATTGGTACAGTAGCCCCTTCCCATTTTACTAAGACATTCCAGACCCTTATGAGTATATTCAGTTATTTAGGGTTTATTTGTTGCCAATCTGTTTAATGCCACTGGCACCATGACTTATCAGAGGACCTGCAAGAGGGTAAGGAGACCCTCTTCTTTAGGCTCTTTATATTTATGTATTAATACGTTCTCCGGATCCACTCATTGTGGAATAAGAGTGGATCTTACTTTGAGAAACAGCTCTTGCAGCAGGTTACACCATTAGGACTGAAGCCGGCAGGCGTCAGGACCCCACGGAATTCTTCTAGCTAGCTATCTTCAGCGGGGACCGCCCCCGACGTCGGTCCCGCCCCCGACGTCAGGCGTAGTACATAAGGGGCCGGTCCCGCCAGATTCCCCAGTTCTTTCCTGCTGTCGACTTGCATTTCTCGACCCTTCGGCTCGTTTCTAGCTCGCAACGCTTGGTTAAGTTCTTCCTTCGGGAAAAAGTTTGTTTTTTCGGCTCTTTTGCTGTCTGATGTCCTCTCCAACCTCCGTTGAAGGCCATCCTTCGAAGTGCACCTGTGGGAAGCAAATCCCGTTTAAGGATCCGCAGTCGGCCTGCATCCGGTGCCTGGGCCCAGACCACGACACCGGTCCTGCTCTTTTGCCAGGGTTCAACAGCGGACCGGATCCGTAGCCAGAAGACCCTTCAGGCGTTTCTGCTTGAAGAGAAAATCAGAGCCATGGGCGCGCCTCAAGGGAATCTCAGAGAAGGCCGGAGACACCGAGAAGCACAGGGAGAGAGTAAGATCCAAGTCCCCGTCTAGGGCCTCCGACTCCCGTAGCCCTGGCTCCCGGTCTGACCGCTCTCTTTCCCGGGCCCGTTCTCAGCCTCCCCCCCGCAGCGGTGAAGACTCCTTCAGGCTCCTCTTCTGCTTCACAGGCCAAGACCTCCAGGCCTTCCTCATCTTCCTCTTCTAAGGCCTTGGCTAGGTCGGGGGAACGTCATCACCACCATAAGTCTGGTTCCCGCCGTTCTGAACCCGACTTCAGGTCTGCCTCCTTGCCTCCTCCTCCCCAGAGGAAGACCAAAGAGCTTACCTCCTTGAAGAAGTCGTCGGTCCCGGCGCTGGCCCGTCCGACGCCGGCCCCACATCATAGGTCCCAGGAACTGTCGACCGCCAGACACCCATCGCTGGTCATGCCTACGTCTTCTCGGTCATCGGCCGGGGGACCGACGTCTGTACCCATACCCATTGAGAAGAGGACCTGGCGCCTCCACCGGCGCGGTCAGGAGACAATTCGGAGGAGCGTGACCCAGCCCGAGGACCAGGCGGGCGAACCCGGTCCTGTCACACCCCCCAAGGAGCCCTCTCCGGAACCTAAGACCCCTGGGGAGCCGACGCCGGAACCTGACGACCGGCCATCGGCGGCCGGTCCGTCGTCGGGCCTATCCATATCCGAGGTCAAGGACTTGTTCACTTACTGGTGGGACACCATAAAAAGGGATGTGGCTCCCACCCCTCCTCCTCTTCTTCCTCCTCCTCCTCCACCTGCGACCCCACTGGCCCCTGCGCCCCCTACTCCGTCCGGGCGGCAGGCGAGTACCTTCCCCAGGAGCCAGCGGATCCTCCTAGGGAGACCAGACAAAGGAGACCTCCGTCCAGATCTTCTTCAGGGTCACCCAGCCTAAGAGACCCAGAAAGCGCCGCCGTTCGCTTCACGGAGGGACACGGGATCGAATTCTCGGAAGGATCCAGATCCCCCTCTCCGATCCACATCCCTTCTCCGGACCCACGTGAACTTCCTAGATCTCCTCCGGATGACCCATCGTTCTCAGAGATCATGAGGCATATCCAAGAGAACATGGGCTGGGATGCGGAAGAATTAGACCCCGAGAGACTACGCCTCGCCAGGTATCTTCGGCAGAAAGATCCTAAGTCTGTGGTGGTACCACCCTTGGTGGACACTTTCATGGACGTCACCAAGGCAGCGTGGAAGCGTCCACACTCACTCCTGGTGATGCCGAAGAAAGCTGACTGCCTGTACAAGGTCCCTAGGGAGGACCAGTATCTGGCTTCACATCCTCTGGCTGACTCTCTGGTCATCACAGCCTCTCATGACCGGTCCCAGAGACCGCAACATTTGAGCACCCTGCCACCGGACCCGGAGTCCAAACAGCTGGACGCTATGGGCAGGCGCACTTATGCTTCCGCTACTTGCGCCATCAGATCCCTGAACTACTTAACCCACATGGTACAGTTCCAAAATGCCTTGTGGGAGCAGGGTCTGGACCTGGTGGACAAATTGCCAGACGGTGAGCAGAAGGAGGAGATGTTGCAACTCCTCCGTATGGGTTCGGACGTGGGAACCCAGGTGCTGTGAGCCACGTATGATTCCGCGGACTCCTCAGCCAGAGCAGCAGCTTCAGGCATATGCCTCCGGAGACACTCATGGCTCTGTGTCTCCAGATTCACCCCGGATGTCCAGAAGAACATCCTGGATGCCTCTTTTGATGGAGAAGTTCTTTTTGGTGAATCCTCTGAGAAGGTCCTCACCAAACTCCCAAGAGGCCGGGAAGGCGGTGAGGTCAGTCCAGGCAATGTACCAACCCAGGCTTAGTTCCTTTCGTAGGAACCAAAGCCGTTTTCGTGGCCGGACGCAGAGACAGCAGTCCCGCACCGGACCACAACAGAGGGGCTCCGTTTCTCGCAGAGCCCAGGGAAAGTTGCCCGCGGGCCGAAGTCAGCGCCCAGCTAAGCCGGCTCAGCCCGCGGGCCCCTCCGCCGCCACAGCATGACTCCTTCCCGGCCCCCGGCCCTAAGGATCAACGGGACATCAAGGTCGGGGGTCACATTGCGGACTACCTGCCAGGGTGGCAGTCCATAACCACCGACAGGTGGGTCCTTCAGTTGGTCGAAAGAGGCCACTTTATAGAATTCGCAGACAAGCCACCCTCGAGGCCTCCTCTGCTCTCCCGTTACTCGGGTCAGCACAAATTGCTTGTCAGGCAAGAAATGCTCGAGCTCCTGCAGAAGGGAGCGGTGGAGTATGTTCCAGAGAACCAGATAGGATCTGGATACTATTCCCACTTCTTTCTGGTTCCGAAGAAAATGGGGGACCTCCGTCCAATCTTGGACCTCAGCGACCTAAATACATCGGTCGCCTACAAACAATTTCATGGTGACCCTTCAGGTCTCATTCCAATGCTAAGGCAGGACGCCTTCTTAGCATCCCTAGACATGCAGGACCTACCTGCATATCCCTGTGGCTCAAGCGCACAGGAGGGTTCCTCGCTTAGGGATTTCGGCCACCATTTCCAGTTCAAGCTCTTCCGTTCGGACTGTCATCATTGGGGTCTTTACCAAGTGCATGGCAGTCATGGCAGCGTCTTTAAGGAGACAGGGCCACTATGTGTTCCCGTACTTGGACGATTGGCTTCTCATGGCCACCTCCAGAGAGGCGTTGTTGCTGGCTATCCAGAGCACCCAGGCTCTGTTCCAGTCTCTGGGCATCCTCATCAATTGAGAAGTCTCTCCTTGTACCGTCCACAGAAGCTGCAGTTCATAGGCGCAGTTCTGGACACCAGTCAAGGAAAACATTTCTTCCCGCGAAAGAGCGGAGCGATCAGATCCCTCATCAGGGACCTCTTGGCGAAGAAGACTGCTCCTGCCAGGCTGGTCCTTCGTTTGCTCGGACACATGGCTGCGGCCATTCCAACCGTCCCTTTGGCAAGGCTCCACATGCGGGTAACTCAGTGGATGCTCAAGGTGCAGTGGGACCAAAGGCAAGACCACATGCAGCAGCTGGTCAGAATCACGAATGCCGTGATTCGAGACTGGCAGTGGTGGCTAGACCCAGGAACACTCTCTGCGGGTGTTCCATTCACAGCGCCGTCCCCGGAGGTGATTCTTTCCACAGACACCTCAGGGCTGGGGTGGGGAGCACACCTGAACGGGGTGAGGTCCCAGGGAACGTGGACCCCTCAAGAAGCTCATCTCCACATCAACATTTTGGAGATGAGGGCGGTTCTTTACACCCTGCAGGCCTTTCAGTCAGAGATCCCGCCGAATACTCTCATGCTTCAAACAGACAATACGGCGGTGATGTATTACCTCAACAAACAAGGGGGCGCACACTCTTACCCCCTTTGCAGGGAAGCAATGAGAGTGTGGGATTGGGTAATCCGACACGGCGCGAGCCTGATTGCAGTTCACGTTCCCGGAGTGGACAACACAATCGCAGACGGCCTGAGTCATTCCCAGGCCAAGGTCCACGAGTGGGAACTTCTTCAAGGGGTAGCAGAGGATCTGTTTCTTCGATGGGGCACTCCAGAACTGGACTTATTCGCTTCCCCATCCAAAGGAAAACTGCCCAATTTTTGCTCACTAGATCCAGGGCCTGGTGTTTTCTGGCGAGACGCGTTGTCCCTCTCCTGGGCGGACAGATTCCTCTACGCCTTCCCTCCCTTCCCGTTGATCCAGAGAGTTCTTCTCAAACTGTGCAGGGAGCATGCAACTATGATCCTGGTAACCCCATTCTGGCCCAGACAGATCTGGTTCCCCTTGCTAACGCAGCTGTCCCGGGAACCTCCAATCCCGTTGCCTTTCAGCTCCCATCTCTTGTCTCAGGAGGAAGGTTCTCTAGTCCACCCAGACTTACGCTCACTGAACCTGCATGCATGGCTCCTAGAGACATAGCCATTTTGCGACACGGGGTCTTGCAAGAGGTGGCGGAAGTCCTTTCCGAGGCCAGAAAGCCGGCAACGCATGCGATGTACGCCATGAAATGGCGCCGCTTTTGCTTATGGTCGCAAGCACGCGGCCTTTCCCCTCTAGGATGCCCGGTGAAAGTGGTGCTGGAATACCTGCTTTCCCTATTCCATTCGGGTCTCGCTTACTCCTCTATTAAGGTGCACCTCTGCGCGATTTCTGCTTACCACTTCCCGGTGGGACAGCGCACAGTGGCACAGCTTGATGCCTCTCGAGATTTCCTGAGAGGGGTGTTACACCTTAGGCCACCCATTAAGGGTCCGGTTCCTCCATGGGACTTACTCTTTGTCCTGGAACAACTCACGCTTCCCCCCTTTGAACCTGCCGTGGATTGAGAGCTGCATTTTCTGTCGTGGAAAACGTTATTTTTGGTTACTGTCACGTCAGCAAGGAGAGTTTCCGAGCTCCACGCTCTCATGTGTAAGGAGCCTTATTTAATTTTCCACCAGGACAGAGTATCTCTGAGGACGAATCCTAAGTTTTTGTCTAAGGTGGTCTCTGCCCTCACTCTCAACCAGGACATCGATCTACCTGTATATTTTCCCAAATATTCCAATAGAGGAGAGGCATTGCTTCACACCCTGGATGTTCGCCGCTGTCTAAGGTATTACCTGAACAGAACTAAACAGCTTCGCAAGTCGGAGCAACTATTCGTTTCCTTTGCTGAGAGGATGCAGGGCCAACCAGTCTCAAAGCAGTCTCTTTCTCGCTGGCTTGTCCAGTGTATCTCATTTTACTATGACAGCAAACAGAAGCCCCTCCCGGGCACAGTCCGGGGCCATTCGACAAGGGGGGGGTGGCTACCTCATTTGCTGCACTACGTAACGTCTCCACCTCTGCCATTTGTGCCGCAGCTACTTGGAGCTCTGTGCACACATTCATTAGGCACTATAGCCTGGATATTGCATCACGGCGGAGAGCCGGTTTCGGCCTGGCCGTGCTACAGGGTCTCCTGTCCTAGAGTCAGGACTTGTTTAAGATCTTTCCTAGTTTCCTCCTCCCAGAATGCTTACAGGCGCTATTGCTTGGAAATCAGTCCTAATGGTGTAACCTGCTGCAAGAGCTGTTTCTCGAGGTAAGATAGTACAGTTACGTAAGAACTTACCGTAACAGTAGATCTTCGAGAACAGCTCTTGCAGCAGGTACCTTCCCGCCCACCATTCCCCCTTGGAGGAGGCATGGCCTACCAAGCCTTGGGCAGGGGCTTACGCCCTTTGTCTTTTGATGACGGATCCTCGGTCTCCCATTCTGATGTCATTCTGCAGCCGGGAGTCTCCGGCGGGAGAACTGGGGAATCTGGCGGGACCGGACCCTTATGTACTACGCCTGATGTCGGGGGCGGGACCGACATCGGGGGCGGTCCCCGCTGAAGATAGCTAGCTACAAGAATTCCGTGGGATCCTGACGCCTGCCGGCTTCAGTCCTAATGGTGTAACCTGCTGCAAGAGCTGTTCTCGAAGATCTACTGTTACGGTAAGTTCTTACGTAACTGTACTTTTCACACGCATTCTGATCGAGAAAGAACAGCAAAGCGAAGCTGAGCTGTTCTGGCTTGAACTGAATGCAAGTGAAACCACTCTTACCTGCAATGAGTGGCAATGAGGGATGTATTAAAATATTATAGATCGAAGGAGGCTCCATGTAATTAAAAAAAAAACTATCCTGGAATGTGCCTGTTTCCAGGGCATCTGTGCGTGAGACGCTCTTTACTGAATAAGAGTGTCTCACACACAGGGTAAAGGAGTGCTCCAATTAGTCGGGAGCGCTCCCTTGATCTATAATTGCTCTAACTGTGTAATGCAATCTAATATGGCTATTTCAGTCCACCCCCATGCAAACCCCTGAGTTGGGGGGGTGCACCTAGCATACCGACTGGCAGTGGCAAGGCGAAGTTGCGCAGATCCTTTTTTTTTTGTTCACTTCTCAACGAGATACTGAGTTTGGATGTTCCCCTGGGATATCCCCACCAATATACCAGATCCAAAAGAGGGCCCCGCAGGTCAGGGGAGCCATACAGGCATTTTCAGGTGCGTCAGAGCAGGACAAGACTGTTCAGATAGATCTGTAGGCAAGTCCTGACCTTGACTATACAGAGGGTCAAGATGATGATACAGAGGGGCCATGAGGAAAATCCTCACCCAAATGTATTTTATGATGATGATGAGGAGGAGGACCCCTCTGAAGAGGGGGAGGGTGAGTGGATGGAGCGTAAGGGAAAGATTCTGATCCCTCCCCTGTTTGATACAAGATTTCTGTCCTACCTTATAAAGGAGGTTTGTAGGACATTACAGTTGAAGGAGGTGCAAGCCACGGAGGCACTGGATGTGAATCTGATACTGTCCGCATCCTCCTCCGCACTGAAGTGTTTTCCAAATTTTGTACCCTGCGACCAGAGTGTTAAAAAGGAATGGGCTGGCATGGAACAGAGAAAACATCTGCCCAGACCATTCAATGTTGGATTTACATACCTTTGAGCTAGAAGCTAATTTACAAAGGTTCCACGTCTAATGAGAAAAAGCAGATATACAATACAAGACATAACAATGCATACAGTATGTAGGAAGTCTTAATTTACATTGTTTCGAAAAGGTTTAGAAAACAGTTTTTGTCTAAGTGCAGTACATGCGGTTCAGGTGTACTGTAGTTATGGCTGTTGGCCGAGCAGAGTGGACATTTACAGATGAAGAGATAGATTAGCTCGGTGGGACTAGGAGGATTACAAGGATAGGACAGAGGACATTTGGATGGATGGAGATGAGGCCGGTTGCAGTTTCAATGGCTATGTACTGAAGCTGATGGGAATGGGACCATGTGCTGGTATGGTCCTTGGGAGGTGAAGTGAAATGAGGACGGGAAGTCTGCAGATGGTAGTGAGGTGGGGGGTAGGTGTTGAATTGGGGAGGTGAATTTCCAGTTGGTAGGTAGGGGGAGGAGTAAAGTGTGAAACAGAAAGTGCAAAGGTAGAACATGGATCTTATTTCGAGAGGAAGCTCTTGCAGCAGGTACCACAATTAGGACTGACGCCACCTGGCAGCGGTTCCCAGCAATTTTTCTTCCAGCAATACCGACGTGGAAACACCCCCCCCCCCGCTGACGCCTGCTCCACCCCAGCGCCACCCTATATAAGGGAGGAGTTCCCCACGTGCTCCAGTTCTTTCCTGCCGCAGACGCTCAAGGATAGTTCGCTCGGCTACCGCTTGTAGTACCGATCGCATCCTTCCTTCTCCACTGTTCTCGAAAGTTTTTTTCACTTCATCTGTGTGTAACCCCCCTACAAATGGGGTTCCCGAAAAGTCTTCCTCGAGCTTGCCTAAATGCTCACTGCCAGGCTGGTGTCCTGCGTTTTAGCGGTTTAAATGTGATTACCAGAGACTGCCTATATAGCCTCTGTGTACTGTCTCTTTAAGAGCTGCCTGGATTGCAGTCCTAAGTAATCTGAGAGGGAGCTCTGTTGAAAGATGTAACTATTTGATGAAAGTCATTTAGAGTGATAATGATAATGTAGTTTGTCTAACCTGCCTTCTTTGTAGCAAGGACTGTTTTGTTTTTCAAACAACATGAAGTCTTGCTGTATTCTGACATATGCAGTGATCACCAACCTTTGAACTGCCCCGGAGAACAAAGAGTTAACTTTCCATGCAGGGCATGGAACGCTGAGCTTGAGCTCGGTTGAAGCCTCTGTCTGCTGTTGTTTAAACTCCAACCGTCAGATTCTTTACTCCGCCTCACTGAACAGTCGCTCCGGAGACTTCTCCTTCGCTCGGTTCAAAAAAGTCGGTTAAAGTGTTGTTTTTTTGGCTCGGTTTCAACCGAATTTCTGCTTCTGAACCTGTCGGTTTAAGTCTCTGTCTGTGGTACCGTGAGTACTAGATAGGTTTTTCTATATTAGTTTCTGTGTGGAACTTGTAAACATTTGATTGGTTCAGTTTGAACTGATCAGGTTTGTGTAAAAAACTTTTGTCTTTATTAGAGTGTGGTAACCGGTCCGTATCGGTTCTAAAATAAAACGGATTTCATTATGGTTTTTTCCAAGACCCGTAACATGGTCAGGAACTGATAGGGGTGTCTTGCCTGGCGGATTGCCGAAAAAAGGGTAAGTTTTGGTTAGGATTGGCCATGTCTGAGAAACCCAAGAAAAAAACCCGGCCCACTGGGTTTCAACACTGTAGTGTGTGTGGGGAAGCCTTTGCTAAGGCTGATCCCCACACCACCTGTGTTTATTGTCTGGGGTTTGACCACCTCAATTCAGACTGCCAAATTTGTAAAAGTTTTCCCAAAGCTACCCTGGATAAGAGAGTAGGTAGACTGAGGGAAAGGGAGGCCGAGAATTTCGCTGACCCGGATGGCCAGCCCGGTTCGGTTCTGACCAAACCAGAAGGAGTGCCCTCTGACCAGGGCGAAACTTCTTCGGGCAAAAGGAGAACTGGTTCTGAGGAGTCGGTTCCGGTTAAAAGAAAGAAAAGGGATAAATCATCCGGTTCGGATCCACAAGTTCTTTCTCCGACCGCTGATGAGATAGCCAAAGCGATAAGGATAGTTCAATCGCTAACTTCGGTTCCGGACGAACTGGCATCATTTGTCAGGGGCTCGGTTCGGTCGGTTCCCCCGGTTCCGGATTATACTTTAGAAGAATTTTATGAACCGGAGGAGGGGGAGGGAGAGTATGAAGATAATGATGATGATGGTGATTATGAAAGTCTGGGTGTGCCAATTGACCCGGACATCTCCCCAGATAGACCTTCAGGTGTTTCTCCTCCTTGGCTTTCTGAGTCCCCTTCCCACTTTATGTTTTACAAGAAAGTGGCTGAAACCCTCCAGCTTCCTATGGAAGAAGCAGTAGAGGATCAGGAGGAGCCTGATTTTGTTGAGATGATGGACATCCCAGAGTCCAGGAGATTATCTATTCCTCCATAAATCTTTTGGGAAACAGACATTTAAAATTTAAAACTCCTAATTCCATACCTCCTGTGGACAGAAGAATGGACAAGAGGTATACTCTTTCAGGCTCAGACACGGAGTTCCTTTCCAGCAATGCAGCCATGTTGGGGTAGTGCAGGCTGCTGCCTGTGATAAGGCAAATATTCCCTTGGCTTCACACCCCCCAGATAAGGACTCCAGGAGGATTGATGCCATGGCAAAGAAACAGTACATGGCAGCATCTTTGGGACTCAGGCAGGCTAACTTTATGGCCTACACAGCTAGATACCAGAAGTCCAGGTGGCACTGTGCTGGCTCTAGCTAAACAGGCCCCTGACCAGCTTGTCAAGGAGCAGGAGCGGGTGGCTACGGATGGGATTGAGGCATCCAATGTGCAATTTCATGCTGCTGTGGACTCCAATGATGTTTCATCTAGAGTCATGGCTACATCTGTGGCCCTTTGGATGATGGCTTGGCTCAGATGTACTAGCCTATCACAGGATACCCATGCTAAGGCCACGGATTTTCCTGTCATTGGTAATTCTCTGTTTGGGGAGCAGACAGAGAACTACATGAAGACGATGGACAAGTACAGGACCACCTACAGGAGTGCTCAGGCCAAAGAAAGGCAAGCCACTCCTCAGAGGCAGCATTCCAGGGATAGAGGCAGGCCCTTTCAAAGGTCTTTTTACCAAACCCAGGCCTCCTCTTCTGCTTTTGCTCAGAGGGGGTTCTTTAGAGGGAGAGGCAGATGGGGTATGAGCAGGCCTGCTTCCACCCCTCAGCCTAAAGCCCCTGCCAAGCAGACACCCTGATGGGTCTGCCTGGGCCGATTCTCCAATACCTGTAGGGGGAAGGCTGGCTTACTTTGTCCAGGACTGGAAGTCTTTAACATCAGACAAGTGGGTCCTGGAAGTAGTAAGTCAGGGACTGGTTCTCAGCTTCAAAAAATTTCCCAAGATGAGAACCAGATCCTTTCCACCTGCAAATCCATCAGAGGCCCTTGACCTAGAGGCAGAGGTTTCTTCCCTCTTGGCTCTCAGAGCCATAGAAAGGGCTCCTACCCTACACGGGGCAAAGGATTGTACTCCAGGTACTTCCTAACCCCCAAAAAGACAGGAGAATGGCAGCCTATCCTGGATCTGTGATATCTAAACAAGCACCTTTTAAAGCCAAAATTCAAAATGGTGACTCTGGGAATAATTCTGCCCTCTCTAAGGCCAGGGGACTGGCTAACCTCCCTGGACCTCAAAGATGCCTATTTTCACATTCCCATCAGGTGCTCCCACAGAAAGTACCTCAGGTTCGAGTTGCCCTCAGGCCACTATCTATTCAGAGCAATGCCCTTTGGTCTAACATCAGCCCCAAGGGTGTTCACAATGTGCCTGGCAGTAGTGGTTGCTTTCCTAAGGAGAAAAAAGATCTCCATCTTTCCATACCTGGACGACTGGCTCATAGTGGGTCAGTCTCCAGACCAAGTCAAGTCACATCTTCAGATAACTGAGCAGTTGCTCACTTCCTTATGATTCCTCCTAAACCTTCAAAAGTCAGTTCTGGAGCCAGTACAGCTCCTCACCTTTATAGGGGCGGAGCTGGATACAATAAGAGCAAAGGTTTTTCTTCCCCTGGACAGGGCAACGACACTAATAGAGCTGGCCTCTTCTTTCACCCTTCAGGTGTCTCGACCAGCAAGGCACTTCTTGCAGCTCCTGTGCCACATGGCAGCCTCTACAGCAGTGGTCCAGGGGGCAAGATTTCAGATGAGGGACATTCAGTTCCATTTGAGAGCCTTCTGGTCCCAGAGAAAGGATTCCCTTACCAAACTAGTCCCAGTGTCTCGAACCCTGATCCAGGCTTTGCAATGGTGGCAGGTTCAGGACAATTTAAGGCAGGGAGTTCCTTTTGTCACTCAGTCTCATTCACTAATCCTCACCACAGACGCCTCCCTCTTGGGCTGGGGATCTTACCACCCAAGGGCTGTGGTCACCTCAAGAATAGTACAGTTACGTAAGAACTTACCGTAACAGTAGATCTTCAAGAACAGCTCTTGCAGCAGGTTACACCATTAGGACTGAAGCCGGCAGGCGTCAGGACCCCATGGAAAAATTCTAGCTAGCTATCTTCAGCGGGGACCGCCCCCCGATGTCGGTCCTGCCCCCGATGTCAGGCGTGGTACATAAAGGGGCGGTCCCGACAGATTCCCCAGTTCTCCCGAGAGACTTCGGCGCAAGTCTGACATCAAGATGGGAGACCGAGGATCCACCATCAGAAGACAAAAGGAGTAAAATCCTGTTAAAAGATGCTTAAGCCATGCCTCCTCCAAGGGGAAGGTGGGCGGAAGGTACCTGCTGCAAGAGCTGTTCTCGAAGATCTACTGTTATGGTAAGTTCTTACGTAACTGTACTATCTTACCGAGACACAGCTCTGCAGCAGGTTACACCATTAGGACTGATTCCAAGCAGTAACGCTGCAGAAATTCGGGAGGAGGAAATAGGAAGTACATTCCAGGTCCTGAACCTAGGACAAGAGACCCTGTAGCACCGCCAGGCCGAAACCGGCTCTTCGACGAGAGGCGATGTCCAGGCTATAATGCCTGATAAAGGTATGCACAGAGCTCCAAGTGGCTGCAGCACATATAGCAGAGGAGGAGACGTTTCTGAGTGCTGCAAAGGAGGTGGCCACACCTCTAGTAGAATGACCCCGGACTGTTCCCGGGAGGGGCTTTTGTTTGATATCATAACAGTATGAAATACACTGGACAAGCCAGCGAGACAAGGACTGTTTGGATACAGATTGGCCCATCATCCTCTCAGAGAAGGAAACGAAAAGTTGTTCAGAACTACGAAAAGGTTTAGTTCTGTTGAGGTAATACCTCAGGCTGCGGTGAACATCCAGGGTGTGAAGCAGAGCCTCTCCTCTATTCGAGTAGTTCGGGAAGTAGACTGGAAGGTCAATGTCCTGATTTAGAGTGAGTGAAGAGACCACCTTAGGCAAAAATTTAGGGTTCGTCCTCAAGGATACTCTGTCCCGGTGGAAAACTAAATAAGGCTCTATGCACATGAGAGCGTGAAGCTCAGAAATTCTTCTCGCTGAAGTAACAGCAACCAAAAATAACGTTTTCCACAACAGAAAACGTAGCTCGCAATCCGCGGCAGGTTCGAAGGTGGGGAGCGTGAGCTGTTCCAGGACATAAAGCAAATCCCATGGAGGTACAGGGTCCCTAATGGGTGGCCTAAGGTGTAACACCCCTCTCAGAAACTCCCGAGAGGCGTCCAATTGTGCCACTGTACGATGACCCACCGGAAGGTGGTAGGCGAAAATAGCACAAGGTGCACCTTAATAGAGGAGTAGGCTAGACCCGAATGAAAGAGGGAGAGCAGGTAGTCCAACACCACTCTCACTGGGCAACCTAAAGGGAAAAATCGTGCTCGCGACCCTAAACAAAAGCGGCGCCATTTCATGGCGTCTATCGTTGTTGGCTTTCTGGCTGCAGAAAGAATCTCTGCAACCTCTAGACCCCCAGGACCAAGATGGCTATGTCTCTAGGAGCCATGCATGCAGGTTCACGAACATAAGTCCGGGTGGACTAGTGAACCTTTCTCCTGAGACAGGAGATGGGAGCTGAACGGCAACGGAGCGGGGTTCCCGGATAGCTGCATCAGCAAAGGGAACCAGATCTGTTTGGGCCAGAACGGGGCCACCAGGATCATGATTGCATGCTCCCTTCGCAGTTTGAGAAGAACTCTCTGGATCAACGGGAAAGGAGGGAAAGCGTAGAGGAATCTGTCCGCCCAGGAGAGGGACAACGCGTCTCGCCAGAAAACACCAGACCCTGGATCTAGCGAGCAAAAATTGGGCAGTTTTGCGTTGGATGGGGATGCGAACAAGTCCAGCTCTGGAGTTCCTCATCGAAGAAACAGATCCTCTGCTACCTCTTGAAGAAGTTCCCACTCGTGGACTCTGGCCTGGGAGCGACTCAGACCATCTGCAATCGTGTTGTCCACCCCGGGAACATGCACAGTGATCAGATTTGCGCCGTGTCGGATTACCCAATCCCACACCCTCATGGCCTCCCTGCAAAGGGGGTAAGAGTGTGCGCCTCCTTGTTTGTTGAGGTAATACATCACGCGTGTTGTCTGTCTGAAGCAGAAGAGTGCACAGGGGGATTACTGACTGGAAGGCCTGCAGGGCATAGAGAACCGCCCTCATCTCTAGACGTTGATATGGAGATGAGCTTCCATTGGGGTCCACATGCCTGGGACTTTACCCCATCTTAGGTGTGCCCCGCCCCCAGACCCGAGGTGTCTGTGGTGAGTGTTACCTCCGGGGACGGCGCTACGAACGGGACGCCCAAGGAGAGCGACCCTGGGACTAGCCACCACTGCCAGTCTCGAATCACGGTGTTCGTGATCTTGACCGGATGCTGCAAGTGGTCTTGCCTTTGGTCCCATTGCACTTTGAGCATCCACTGAGTTACCCGCATGTGGAGCCTTGCGAAAGGGACGGTAGGAATGGCCGCAGCCATGTGTCCAAGCAAGCGAAGGACCGACCTGGCAGGGACGGTCTTGTTTGACGATAACTCCCTGATGAGGGATCTGATGCGTTCCTCTCTGTCATCTGGAAGAAAAGCTCTTCCCTGAACAGTGTCCAGTACTGCCCCTATAAACTGCAGTTTCTGCGACGGTACCAGGAGAGACTTCCCATAGTTTATTAGGATTCCCAGAGATCGGAACAGGTCCTGGGTGCTCTGGACCGCAAGTAAACGCCTCTCTGGAGGCGGCCATGAGAAGCCAATCGTCCAGGTACGGGAACACATAATGGCCCTGTCTCCTCAGAGACGCTGCCACGACTGCCATGCACTTGGTGAAGACCCTGGGTGCGGATGACAGTCCGAATGGAAGGGCTCGGAATTGAAGGTGGTGGTCGAGGAACTCGAAGCGCAGGAACCTCTTGTGCGCCTGAGCTATAGGGATATGCAGGTATGCGTCCTGCATGTCTAGAGATGCTAAGAAGGCACCTTGTTTCAGCATGGGAATAAGACCCAGAAGAGTCACCATGTGGAATCTCTTGTAGGCGACCGACACGTTGAGATCGCTGAGGTCCAGAATCGGACGGAGGTCCCCTGTTTTCTTTGGACAGAGGAAGAAGTGGGAATAATATCCTTGTCCTCTCTGGTTCTCTGGGACGTACTCTATCGCTCCCTTTTGCAGGAGCGCGAGTACTTCTTGCCAGATCAGAGATTTGTGCTGACCCGGATACCGGGAGAGCAAAGGAGACCTTGAGGGTGGCTTTTCTGTGAATTCTATATAGTGGCCTCTTCTGACCAACTGAAGAACCCACCTGTCAGTGGTTATAGCCTGCCATCCCGGCAGGAAGTTCGCCAAGTGACCCCCGACCATGATTTCCCTTTGATCCTGAGGGGCGGGGGCCAGAAAGGAGTCAGGCTGTGGCGGCAGAGGGTCCCGCTGGCTGGGCCGGCTTAGAAGTACGCTGGCTTCGGCTGGCGGGCTATTTCCCTGGGCTCTCGAGCCGGAGCCCTCTGTTGTGTAGTGGAGCGGGGCTGCTGCCTCTGCATCCACCCACGAATTCGGCTTTGGTTCCTACGAAAGGAACTAAGCCTGGGTCGGTACATGGCCTGAACCGATCTTACCGCCTTCCCGGCCTCTTGAAGTCTGGTAATGATCTTCTCCGAAGGATTACCAAACAAGACTTCTCCCTCGAATGGAGCGTCCATGATATTCTTCTGGACGTCCGGGGTAAAGCCGGAGACGCGTAACCAAGAGTGCCTCCAGAGGCATACGCCAGAAGCTGCTGCTCGGGCCGATGAGTCCGCGGAGTCGTACGCGGCTCGTAGCACTTGGGTTCCCACGTCCGAACCCGTACGGAGGAGCTGAAGCATTTCCTCCTTCTGCTCACCTTCCGGCAGTTTTGCAGCCGTTTCCAGACCCTGTTCCCACAAGGCGTTCTGGAACTGAACCATGTGGGTCAAATAGTTCAAGGATCTGATGGCGCAGGTAGCGGAAGCATAGTGCGCCTACTGCACCAACTGCTTGGACTCTGGGTCCGTGGCAGGGTGCTCAGATGTTGGTCTCTGTGACCCGGTCATGTGAGGCTGTGATGACCAGAGAGTCGGCCTGAGGCTGCTGAGTCAAGTACTGGTCTTCTCTAGGAGCCTTGTACAAGCGATCAGCTTTCTTCGGCACCGCTGGGAGCGAATGTGGACGCTTCCAGGCTGCCTTGGTGATGTCCACGAAAGTGTCAACCAAGGGTGGCACCACCACAGGCTTGGGGTCTTTTTGCGGAAGATATGTGGCGAGGCGTATCCTTTCAGGGTCTAGCTCTTCTGCATCCCATCCCATGTTCTCTTGGATGTGTCTCATAATATCCGAGAACGAAGGGTCGTCCGGAGGAGATTTTGGCATCTCACATGGGTCCGGAGAAGGGATGGAGAGGGGAGATGGGGATCTAGATGAAAAGTACTCTGATCCCGTGTCCTCCGTCGAAGGCGATCGTCGGTGTCTCCTGGGTCTCTTGGGGCTGGGTGACCTAGAAGAGGATTTAGATGGAGGTCTCCATTTTCTGGTCTCCCCCTGGGAGGGGTTCCGAGTTCCCGGGGAGGTAAGCGGCCTGCCAACCCGATGGCGAGGGGGGTGCAGGAACCAGAGGAGGAGGAGGAAGAGTGGGAACCATGTCCTTCTTTATGGTGTCCCACCAGTAAGTGAAGAGGTCCTTCACTTCCACTAAGGAAAGGCCCGACGACGGTCCGGGCGCCGGTGGACGGTCGTCGGGTCCCGGCGTCGGCTCCACAGGGGGCTCGGGTAATCGGCGAGGGTTCCCTGGGAGTCTCGATGAGACCGGGGTCGCCCGTCTGGTCCTCGGGCTGCGTAAGATCCTCCTCGGTCAAGGTCTCCTGACCGACGTCGGTCGGAGGCGTCAGGGCCCTCTTCTCAGGGAGGCGGCGCGGTCCCCAGCGTCCGCTGAGAGCTGGCTTAGCGGCGGCGGTCGTCTGCCCGACGGCGGCTCCAGGGATACAGCGTGAGGCGGCGGCGGGCCATCCGGCGTCGGATCAGGGTCTCTTTAAGAGGTGAGCTCCAACGTCTTGCGAGGGGCAAAAACTGACCTGACATCGGGTTCGAGGCGGGAACCCGACTTGTGATGGTGATGATGGCGATCCCAGACTTCGCCAAGACCCTGGAGGATGAAGACGAGGATGGCCTGGCGGACTTGGCCTGAGAAGAAGGCTTCCCTACACGCGGCGGGGAGGCTGAGGCTGGCCCTAGAGGGGGAGCGGTCGGACCTGGAACCGGAGCTACGTGAGTCCGAAGCCCTGGAGGGGGACCTGGAAGGGGCCTTCTCCCTTTGTTTCTCTGCGTGCTTGTGGGTCTTTTTTGAAGATTCCCCCTTGGAAGACATGGTTTTCAGCTTCTCTTCCAGTAAGAAGGCTTGAAGGGCCTTCTGACGTTGGATCTGGTTTCGACTGTTAAACCCCTGGCAAAAGGTGCAGGCCCGGGTATCGTGGTCTGGGCCCAGGCACCGACCGCAGCCGTATGGGGATCCTTGAAGGGATCTGTTTCCATAAGCACACTTGGAGGAGTGACGAGGTCGGAGAGGACATCAGCGAAAATCTTGCTTGAAAATCAATTTTCGAAGGAAAGCACTAAACCCCGCGTCGCGCTAGACTGTAACCTAAGGGTCGAGACATGCAAGTCGGCCAATGAGGAAAAGAACTAGAGGAATCTGGTGGGACCACCCTTTATATACCACGCCTGGCGTCAGAGGCGGTCCCGCTGAAGATAGCTAGCTAGAATTTTCTGTGGGGTCCTGACGCCTGCCGGCTTCAGTCCTAATGGTGTAACCTGCTGCAAGAGCTGTGTCTCGAAGTAAGATCTCTGCTTCACATCAATCTCTTGGAACTCATAGCAGTGTTTCTGGCACTGCAAGCTTTTTCTAAGTCTGTTCAGAACAAGGTAGTCCAGATCAGAACAGACAATACCACCACAATGTGGTATCTCAACAAGCAAGGGGGCACTCGGTCTGTGGCCTTGTGCACAGAAGCAATGAAGTTGTGGTCTCTGGCCTATTCCCTGCAAACTTCTCTGACAGCAGTTCTCCTCCCAGGGAAGGACAATGTCCTAGCAGATGCTCTCAGCAGGATATCTCAGGGCCACCATGAATGGTCCCTAGATCCCCTAATTTTGAAAGTGATTTTCTCCAGATGGGGCACTCCACAGACAGATCTTTTTGCAGCCCCAGACAATCACCAACTTCCTCTCTTTTGCTGCAGACCCCCAGTCTTGGGCTCAGTCCCCCTGGATGCTCTGGTTCTCAATTGGGAAGGGAAGTTCCTGTAGGCTTCCCCCCTTTCCCTCTCCTGTTCAAGGTGCTAGTCAAGATCAGGTCTCAACCGTGCAAAGTGATTCTGATCACTCCAGACTGGGCCAGACAGCCCTGGTATCCACTGTTGCTGTCCTTAGCAGTCCACCTTCCCCTGTCTCTTCCCAGGAATTACAACCTGTTGACATCCTCTCAGGGAAGGATTTGGTATCTGAATCTCAAATCTCTCAATCTCAAGGCCTGGCTCTTGAAGAGTTAGAGTTTGCTGATCTGGACCTCTCTCAAGGTGTTCTGGATATTCTTAGGGCTTCTCGAAAGCCTTCCACTGGAAAGACTTACAACTCCAAATGGAAAAGGTTCACTATTTGGTGCTCTGGTAAGCATTTTTCACCAGAATCTGCTGGGCTACCTACAGTCCTGGACTATATGGTTCATCTCAATGGCTTAGGACTCAGATCAGCTACACTCAAAGTACATTTGGCAGCTGTTTCTGCTTTTTTGTCAGTAGGCAAGCCCTCTTCTCTATCAGCCCATCCTGTATTTTGCAAATTCTTCAAGGGATTGTTGCACACCAATCCTCCCTTCAGGGACCCAGCTTCTGCTTGGGACCTTAATGTTTGCATTGCTCAGCTTATGCAACCCCCCTTTGAGCCTTTGTCCTCTGCAGAGCTGAAGTACTTGACTTGGAAAACTGTGTTTTTGGTAGCCATTACCTCTGCCAGGCGCATCAGTGAATTGCAAGCCCTGTCAGTGGAGCCTAATTTCATCTCTTTCCATAGAGATAAAGTGGTCCTAAGAACTAACAGGAAGTTTTTGCCTAAGGTGGTTTCACATTTCCACCTTAATCAGTCTATGTCTCTCCCTGTTTTCTTCACTGACCACTCCTCCTCTGGGGAGAGGAGGTTGCACAGCCTGGACGTAAAAAGAGCCCTTAGCTACTACATAGAGCGCACCAAGGGTCACAGGTTTGAGTCCCCCCAGTTGTTCCTCACTTATGGGGAGGTCGGTAAGGGCAAACCTGCCACTAAAAGATCTATTGCCAGGTGGATTGTCTCTTGTATACAAGTCTGCTATGAGAAATTGGGTAGAACCCCACCCTCAGGCCTGAGGGCTCACTCTACTAGAGGTACAGCTGCTTCCCTGGCTGCTGCCAGGGATATTCCTATCTTAGAAATCTGTCAAGCAGCCACCTGGAAAACAGTCCATACATTCACCAAGCATTACTCTCTGGATATCCAGGCTAGGAGTAATACTCGGTTTGGCACAGCAGTGCTTCAGAGCCTATTCCCAAAGTAGGTTCTGTCCCTCCTCCTTGGGAGGTACTGCTTGGTAGTCTGCATATGTCAGAATACAGCAAGACTTCATGTTGTTTGAAGAAAAAATTACTCATCTTAGTAATGTTGTTTCTTCTAATGGAGTCTTGCTGTATTCTGACCTCCCACCCTCTCCCCTCTCAGAACCTGGTTTTTGGGATGTGGGTGGGCAGGAGCAGTGTTGGCACCTAGAGGTGCCCGTTTTTATCACCCTCCTTTATTTTGGGTGTGTGTTTTGTTTTGTTTTTTTGGGTTTCCTGACTTGAGTCTTTGCTTTGAAACCAAAAAACCCTTTTTTAACAAATTTAGTTGCCAGTTGGTTAGTGTGAGTTTACAGTTTCCACACAGAACGCCTAGTGAGTATAGCTCGTAAAGATCTGACGGTTGGAGTTTAAACAACAGCAGACAGAGGATTCAACCGAGCTCGAGCTCAGCGTTCCATGCCCTGCATGGAAAGTTAACTCTTTGTTCTCCGGGGCAGTTCAAAGGTTGGTGATCACTGCATATGTCAGAATACAGCAAGACTCCATTAGAAGAAACAACATTACTAAGGTAATTTTTTCATCTCCACTATCTTGGTCCTGGAATGCAAATTGGATCAATCAATACTGGTGGGACCTAAAAGGGAGCCGGACTACAGGAGCTGTCTGGAGTCAAAATCTGTAGGAATTGTAGTTTTGGGCTTTTTGCACCTGAAGGGGGAGCCTTTGTTGTGACTGACAGGAGGAGGATCAGCCATCCGAACCTTTTGGATCTTGGAGAATTTCCCAGGCTGCTGCAGCTAGTTTCAGTTTTGAGCTGAGAAGTGAAGAAGTAACAGCTCAAGTGATTTTGAGCAGCAGTTTTGTGTAGTTTTGCATGGGAGAACTGTGAAAGGGCTGAGTTTTGGCCTGCCTGCTGTCCCTGAGAGGGAAAATAGAGTTTATTTGGACTGAATCCGAGTTGTGAGGACTATTTAAGCCACTGGACTGTGACCAGGCTTTAACCTGAAACAGACCGAGATTTGCTGAATCACGATCAGCCTGTCAGGATTTCCAGTTGCTTTTGAATCCAGTTTGTGCAGAGACTTTGCGATCATGACCGGAGAGCGGTTTGCTTGGTACAGTAGAATTTCCTTACATGTAAATGTGCTGTGTATTGAAAGTGGGTCGTGATTTGGTTCCCCACTGTGTGAACTGTGTTCTGCTTGCTGGAGGCTTTATCCAGCCTAATCGGACTGAATCCGTGTTCATCTCCATTCGGCCTGGGCCATGCCACGCTGGCCCTGCCAGACTACCCCACTGGACAGAGAAAGTCACCGACGAGAGATCTGCTTGGGGATCAGCCCCCTGCTCCACGCTTGAACAGGAATGATGCCTCGGTGAATCATGTGGGCCCTGCTTCTCTTGGCACTCAAGATTAACCACCTGCTGTCTCGATTTTCGTCCAGCCTGTGTCCAGTCTTGGGTATTGTGAGTAATCATCAGGGTAGCTCCCTGCAACAATAGCCTAATCTAAAAGAGTGTCATCTGAATGTCTTGTTGTTTTCTTTTCACGAACTGAGCCCTCCGGCTCCGGATTACAAATAGTGTGTGTTGTGCATGTTGTGTTCTTCCATCACAGGGCCCCAACCAGCTACAATGTTCCTGGCTAGCCCACCATTCTCCATCTGGGTACCCAGAGTGGGTGACTGTTTATGGACCCTGAGGTGCATGCATAACTGTTTGATTGATAGAGCCTTTAAGCAAATTAACCAGATTATGCTCCTCCCTTGTTCAAGCCCCTTAAATAAATCAGATCTAACTCTTTTTTGCATTTACCCTGACTGTGGTTCCAGTTTGTGCAAGAGTACTGTACTGCTGTTATTTGCTGTGTATAACCTTGTTTTACAGGGGGGCCCCAGGGCCGGGCCAGAGGAAAGTCCTGGTGGTAAGTGCAAACAGTGTGGGTACTTGTGTGGTGTATCAGGGGTATTGTGAAAGTGATTATTAATGTGTATTGTTCCGGCCACTAGTAAGGAAAGAGGGGCGGTTACAGTGTCCTGGAGGGCTGTGCCCTGGTTAGTTTGACCACTACCAACCCTGACCTCTGGGTGGAGGCACCTGTTTCAGAACTCAGGTCCCTTAATCTGCTACTAGCCAAGAAGGCAGGGGTAGTAGCCCTTGGGATAGTGCCACGTAGGGGTTACATATGTCCTCTTCTTCAAAAGGGGACGTTAACAAGTGGTCTTGTGGGCGATAGATACCCGACAAGGACGGCCATTCGGCATGCCTCTTCTGCTTGGGGCCTGACCACGATGCCGGAGCCTCTCCCCATTGTCAGGCCTTCAACTCCTGCAGAAAGATCAGGCGTCAGAAGTCCCTTCTGCCTTTCTAGCGGAATTGAAATTGGCCGCCATGGAACTGGCCTCTTCCTCGGGGGAATCCGACCACTCTCCCGCCCACAAGCACCACAAACACCGGGAGCACGAGGACAGAGAAAGGTCCCAATCCAGGCCCTCGGGCTCAAAGTCCGGGTCGTCGGGACATGATTCCCACCTCACGACCCTTAAACTGTCCACCGGATCTTCTGTGAAATCTCCTGGAACCACCCTTCATCCTCTGAAGGTACTTCTTCTCGTCGAGAAGGCCTTCTCGTTGGACGCAGGTAAGACCTCCTCCCGCTCGGCCTCTTCCTCGAAGGCTGACTCCTGGGAGTCGAGCAAGGCCTCCGGGTCTTCAGGCAGCAGGGTCTCCTCCTTGCTTCCAAAATCCCTAGACTCTGACTGGTGCCCACCTTTGGCGACTGACCGGCGCTTGGTCGAGAAGTCCTTTAAACACAAGGCTGACCGTCTTAAGGCTCACGCCCCTGTGGGACTCCTGTCAGCCTCAAAAGACAAGCGGACACCGGACTGGCATCTGCCCGTGGCCCCATCGGCCACGACCTGGCGAAGGCCATTCTGCCGCTGGTCACTGTCCTTCCGACTCCGGCCACCCTGGTGCCTCCCGATGTCAGTTCTGGGACCCCATCTCATCGGTCGCCGGTCTGTCTGATGTCGGAGCCTGACGACGGAGGTGCTGACGCCCCTCCAACGCCGCCCCTTGAGCATACGCCTTTAGACAAGGGTTCAGACCTGACGCCGGTACCCCCTGATGATGGGGCCGGTGCCGGCTCAGGCTCTGGTGCTCCTCCATCCCCTGCACCTGGTACTCTCAAATTTTGTATTTTTTTTTTTTCAACTTTATTTCCCTCTGGTCGCAGCCCCATGGAACTCTCTCGGGCATCCAAGTCCTTATCCTGCCCGACAGAGGCCCCCCCGAACTGAACTTTCTCTCTTCCCCACCTCCCTGCAGCCAGCACTCCTGGTCTAACCCTCCCAGGGTGGGTCGCCCTTCGCCTCTTGGGCGCTCTTAGATTCAGACTCCGGCTGCATGGCAGGACCGAGGTGAAGGACCTGGAAGGTCAGACGGGGATGGCCCAGCGAAGGGCATGGGGGACTTGGTGCCGTCGCCTATCCAAGGCGCTGTTGTTTTCCACTTTTCCTTGAACTCCCCCAGAGCTTGGACGTGCAATGACATCCAGCTTGGCTGATGCACGCTCCCGTGCACCCCTAAAAGACGTCCGCCGAGACTCCGATTCCCAGCGTCCCGCGACCGAATACTGTAGTGCCTCCAGCCTCCGCTAGAGGTCACCAGTACGTCGGCTGGTGAAATCCCCCCTTCCCAGGGAAGGAGAGCAGTCCAAGGGACGCTCAATCCTTCACCATCCCTGCCGACCCCCAGCTCCCCGGGCTCGTTCCAGAATCCGGGTCACCGGCATGGTGCGAGGTGTGGCGTCCAGCGCCTCAACCCTCAGCGCCACCGGGCCAGCCTGGTATTCCCAAATTGAACCTCTCGCAGGTCAAGGAACTATTCTCCCACTGGCGGGACACTGTGAAGCGAGATCTACCAGCATGGGCACCTCCTCCCACGTCCATTCTGGTTCCAGTGCCTGATCCCTCTGATCCATTGGACGTAGGGGTGGATGAGGAGCTGGCACCCAAAAAACATAAGGAGAAAAGATGCAGGAGGACCCGGTCCAGTAGTTCCTCCCTCTCTTCCTCTCCTGACAAGAGGCACAAGAGGAAGCAACGCAGATCCCCTTCCTCTTCCACCCCAGACTCGTACGTGGACTCTGACACTTTGCGTGTGGACTCTGACATCGAGCCAGATCTAGGGGACATGGAGGGGCACCCTAAATCCCCTCCAGATGACCCTAGCTTCATGGAGGTGATGAGGCACATCCAGGCCAACATGGGCAGGGACACTGAGGCCCTGGACCCCGAGCAACTGCGGTTGGCTAAATACCTCTGCCAAAAAGACCCTAAGCCGGTGGTCATCCCTTCCATGGTCAACACCTTCGAGAATGTCACCTTAGCGACCTGGGAGCGTCCTCTCTCCTCCTCCGCCATGCCCAAGAAGGCTCATCGGCCTTACCGGGCACCTAAGGACCATTCTTTTCTGGCCGAACCACCCACTGCAGACTCAGTGGTGATTTTGGCAGCTCACGACCATTCGCAGAGGCCCAAACACCTAAGCACCCAGCCACCTGATAGAGAATCAAAGCAACTGGATTCTATGGGGCACAAGGTGTACTCTTTTGCCACTTGCAGTACCAGGAGTCTTAACTTCCTGGCACATATTTTTTTTCAACGCTCCCACCACCAATTCCCCCTCTGACACTGCATCCCAAGTACACACAGCTCCACAGTTCTTTTTCAAAGAGATCCCAATGCACTTAGCCAGAACCTATATATGCAAGGCCATCCGCAAAACTGGCTACAGTGGTGACTCACTCAACCTGAAGTCGCTTGTACTAGTCCTAGATGAAATCCTTGAACCCCTAACAAAGATCTTCAACCTTTTCACTCTGGAAACAGGCGACTAACACACCTGTACACAAAAGTGGAGACAAGTCACTGCACACCAACTGCAGGCCCATCTCGTCCCCCATCTAAAGCTCTGCAACGAATAGTCTCGGACCAGCTTGTGGAGTTCCTGGACAAATATGAAATCCAGTGCCCAGAACAACATGGCTTCGAAAAGGGCATTGTACCGCCACGGCACTGTTGGAATTTACCGGATTCATCCATGACACCTTCGACCAAGGAATCTGTGGTGGGGGGGGGGGGCAGTCTTCATTGACCTGACAAAGGCCTTTGATACTGTTAACCACCCACTCCTACTCAGGCAACTGACCACTCTCGGCTCTCCAAGGATGCACTGCCCTAGTTTGCTAGCTACCTCGGGGGAAGGGTCCGACGTGTTAGGATTGCTGGCGTCACCTCTGATGAAAAAACAGTCCTCTCAGGTGTCCTGCAGGGGTCTATACTGGGGCCATTACTCTTTTCTCTCTTCCTGGACAGTCTCCCTAGCTTCTGCCAACAGAGAATATTACCCTATGCGGACGATGCAGTACTGTTTATTAGCAACCAAGACTCTAAACAACTTGAGAGTCAGTTGCAGTGTGATTTCAGGCATGTTGAAGAGTGGTTTAGCTCACATAAACTCATCCTGAACTACAGCAAAATTAAGGTCATGACATTCTGCAACGCACAGAGCAAGTATAAACTTTTGTCCCTCACCATCAAGAACCACGTGGGGACTTCTCTTGAACATGTTCCTGAGTTTAAATATCTTGGCATCACCTTGGACAGTTCCCTTTCCTACACGCGGCACATTGGCAATGTAGCCAACATATGTATCAGCCTGCTCCACAAGCACAAACACTGCATGACCACTGATGCCCTTAGACTGGCCATCTACAGCTCCGTCACCTCCATCATCGACTACTGTCTAATCATCTATGGCTCTGCTTCCCCTTCTGCCCTCCGGAGGATATCGGTGACACTCAACAAGGCCTGTAGGCTTCTAATGGGTGCCGCTCGCCTAACACACACCTGTGACCTGTACGCCCAGGCCGGATGGCTATCACTCCTTAGCAGAATACAATACCAGACCTGCTTGTTAACCAAAAAAGTTCTTCTCGGGCTCATGCCATCAGGAGTGGCAAAGCTCCTTACTGCCAATAGCAGTACCCAGCTTACACGCAGTGCTCTATATCAAACCTTCCTGGTTCCCAGATGCCGGACCACAGTGGGTCAGAGGTCGTTCACGCACAGGGCTCCTCAGTGGTACAATATCCTTAACAAAGAAACACTTACAACTGCGACACTTGGTCCCTTTAAAAGGCAACTCCGACTGTTTCTTGCCTCTACCACTCAATATGACTGCCTCTCCTAAGTAACTGCCTCCTCATTTTACCCTAGTCGAAGGTGACCTGTAACCTCCCTTAGAGCTCCACTTATTTGGCACCAGTTTCCCCCACTCTCACCCCTTACCCCCCACACCACACTGCCTCACCCACCTCCCTCTCTCTAATGGCACTTTCAGATATGGGGCCCTCCAGCACAACCACCTCACACTTTTTCCACCCCCAACAATGGCCCTTTAGCCTGCCTACTTCTTCCTGACTCCCTCCTACCCTATACTAGCTATATACTGTTCACCCTGAAACTTGTCTGAAGCTGGCTTAAGTTGTCTCTCTCCATTCTTGGCTGTATAATAAATGCTTAGACATCTTTGTGTTTTTAAGACTGTAACCATTGTTGACCTTTGTATGTATGTTACCCTACATCCTTTGCCGTGGAACCTTTGTACATGAGCAGTTCCTGCGCAAAGGTATTTGTAATCCTAGAATTTAATAAAATAAAAATAAAATAAAAACATATGGTCCAATTCCAGAATGCCCTTTGGGAACAAGGGTTGGACATCATGCAAAGCATGCCTGATTGCCCTCAGCGGGCAGAGCTTACAAAACTGTTTCAGACCGGCTCAGACGTGGGTACCCACGTTCTGAGGTCAGACTGTGACTCTGCGGACACCTCTTCAAGGGCGGTCGCCACTGGCATTTGCCTCTGACACCATGCTTGGCTTCGGGTCTCTGAGTTCGATCCAGATGTACAGACAAACACACCGGATGCTCCCTTCAAGGGCTCCGTGCTCTTTGGCGAAAACACGGAGAGGATCATTACCAGGCTGCAGGACTCCAGCAAGGCAATCTGAACCGTGTAGTCCATGTACCAACCGAAACCGTGGCAAGCTCGTAAGCCTCGTTTTCATGGCTGCGGGGGACATCAGCCTCAGCAGCCTCACTTCCAACAACACTCACAGTGAGATGGCTTCAGTCGCAGGGGCAGAGCCAGAGGATCTTCTGCCTCCTCCTCTAGACAGGCCAAGGCAGCCACTGCCGCTCTTCCTCCCCCTCCCACCGCCTGACTATCCAGGCTACCCTCCTTCCCTAGACGTCCCGTCGGAGGCCATGTTTCCCTCTTCGCGGATGCGTGGGGTCAAGTGACCTCCGACCAGTGGGTACTCAATCTCATGAAGTTCGGGCACTCCATAGAGTTCGACTCTCTTCCGCCGGACAGACCACCACCCCCATCCCGTTATCCAAGGGAACACCGAGCGCTGGTCAGAAGGGAGATTTTATCCCTTTTGGACAAAAATGCCATCGAGCCGGTACCCCTGGCCAAACGAGCGAGAAGGTTCTTCTCCCACTTCTTCCTAGTCCCAAAGAAGTCGGGAGACCTCAGACCCATTCTGGACCTCAGCGATCTGAACCTATGGGTCTCCTACCGGAGATTCAGGATGGTCTCCCTCCCCAATCTCCTGCCTCTCATTTCGGCTGGAAACTGGCTGGCATCCCTGGACGTACAGGATGTCTACTTGCATATCCCTATCTCCAGGGGTCATCGAAGATTTCTGAGGTTCAGGTTCGAAGACAAGGACTATCAGTTCCGAATACTTCCCTTTGGTCTCTCTTCAGCCCCCAGAGTCTTCACCAAGTGCCTGGCAGCAGTCGCTGTCGCACTGCGGAGACGGGGCTACTTTGTGTTTCCTTATCTAGACAACTGGCTCCTGGCTCCATCAGGGTCCCGCCTGTTGGAAACCATCAGGGACTCCATTTCACCGTTTCAGCGCTTGGGGATCACCATCAACAGGGATAAGTCTCATCTGCTCCCAGCCCAGAATCTCCAGTTCATCGGAGCTCTTCTGGATACCATTCTTGGGGCGGTGTTTCTTCCCTCCAGCAGAGCAGGTCGCATTCATGTCTTGGTGTACTAGATCTCTTCAGCCGCAAGAGTCCCTGCAAGCCTCCTCCTCAGGCTGCTAGGGCATATGGCAGCCGCCATAGTGTCGGTCCCTCTGGCGTGACTCACATGAGAACCATCCAGTGGTCCTTAAGGGTTTAGTGGGATCAAACACTAGACAGCTTGGATGCCTCGATCCGGATCTCGGAGCCAGTCTGCCGGGGATTATGCTGATGGATGTCATCATAACATTTGTTGGTGGGCTTCCCCTTCCACATAGGGGTACCGTCCCAGATTCTGACCACGGACACATCGTCCGCGGGATGGGGCGCTTATTTGGGGGCACATCGCACTCAAGGCTCTTGGTCCCCAATAGAGGAAGATCTGCATATCAACATTCTGGAGCTGAGAGCGGTCCTTTATGCCCTTCAAGCCCTGGTATTGGTCTTAGTGCCAGGCCACCTCTTGATACAGATGGACAACACTTCAGTGATGTTCTACATCAACAAGCAGGGTGGCACACACTCTTACCCCCTCTGCTGGGAAGCCATGCGAGTGTGGGACTGGGCTCTGGAGCACCAGCTCATGTTGACGGTGGTACACATTCCAGGGGAACAAAACATACTGGCCGACATGCTCAGCAGGACAAAATTGCAAACTCACGAAAGGGAGCTGCTTCAAGAAGTCGCAGATCACATCTTCTATCAGTGGGGAACACCAGACCTAGATCTCTTCGCGTCACAGTTCAACACAAAACTGCCCAATTTCTGCTCGCTAGATCCAGAGCCTGGAGCTGTTTGCCAAGATGCATTGTCCCTCTGCTGGAAAGGGAGGTTTCAATATGTGTTTCCCCCTTTCCCGCTGTTACAGAAGGTTCTCCTCAAAGCGCAGTCAGAACCCTCCATCCTTATTCTGATCACTCCGCTATGGCCTCGTCAGATTTGGTTTCCCTTGCTTCAGTGTTTAGCGGCAGAGCCTCCGCTGCTTATCCCACTATCCTCTCATCTCCTGTCGCAGGACAGTGGGTCCCTGATCCATCCAAATCTGAGCTCTCTTCACCTGCATGCCTGGCTCCTCAGGACCTAGCTGAAGCCAGATTTGGTATGTCCGATCAGGTAGCACGAGTTCTGGTTGAGGCGCATAAGCCTGCCACCAGGGCCACTTACGCTATGAAGTGGAAAAGTTTCTGTATATGGGCCACAGCCAGAAGGGTGGACCCACTGGTCTGTCCAGTTAACTCAGTTTTAGAATACCTGCTTTCTCTCTCAGAGACAGGTCTCAGTTATTCCTCCATCAAGGTACACATGGCCGCCATCTCCCCTTATCACTTGCCTGTATCAGATAAGACGGTGGCTCAGATGGAGGTTTCCAAAGCCTTCCTACGTGGTATTCTACATAACAGACCTCCCATCCGGATCCTGTACCCCCTTGGGATCTCCTTTTCGTCCTGGAGAAGCTTACCCTTCCTCCCTTTGAACCGGCTATGGAGGCTAAGCTCCGTCTTCTCTCTCGGAAGACTTTGCTTTTGGTAGCTATTACTTCCACACGGCGCATTTCAGAACTTCAAGCCCTCATGTGTAAAGAACCTTACCTTGTTTTTCACAAGGATAGGGTTGATCTTTGCACTAACCCGAAGTTTCTACCGAATGTAGTTTCTGAGCTCATTCTGAACCAATCTTTTCAGCTCCCGGTATACTACCTGGAGCATTCTAATAGGGGGTAAGCCCTGCTTCACTCCTTGGACATCCACAGGGCTCTCCGATGTTCCTGGCCAGGAACAAAGGGGACAGGAAATCTGATCAACTTTTTGTATCTTTTGCTCAACGGTCCTTAGGCCACCCCGTCACCAAGCAGACACTTTTACCCGGGTTGGTTCATTGCATTACTTTTTGTTATGAGAAGCACAACAGGTCAGCTGTCACCACTTCCTTTGCGGCACTGAAATGGGTACCAGCAACTGATATTTGTGCTGCCGCTACCTGGAGTTCTGTTCATACCCTCGTCAAGCATTACAGCCTTGACATCGTCTCCAGATGCATAGCAGGGTTTGGCCTCGCAGTTCTGCGGGGCCTGGTTTCCTGAGGGACCCTCCTTTTTCCTGCTGTTCCTTTCCTTACTGTTCCCCCTCCCAGGGGTTGTTATATATTTATACTGCTTGGGAATCAGTCCTAATTGTGGTACCTGCTGCAAGAGCTTCCTCTCGAAGGAAGATAGTACAGTTACATAATCACTGTGACAGTAGATCTTCGAGAGAAGCTCTGCAGCAGGTATATTTCCGCCTCTCCTTCCCCAGAGATCAGGTCCTTTAGGCTGGTCTTCCCTCTTTGTGAGGGAATAATTTTTAGCTCATACTTCTGATTATTGCCTGTTACCATCTCTCTGCCTGATGGGGGGCGTGCAAGAACTGGAGCACATGGGGAACTCCTCCCTTATATAGGGTGACGCTGGGGATGGAGCCGACGTCAGCGGGGGGCGTTCCCACGTCGGTACTGCTGGAAAAAAAATTGTCGGGAACCGCCGCCAGGTGGCGTCAGTCCTAATTGTGGTACCTGCTGCAAGAGCTTCTCTCAAAGATTTACTGTTACGGTAAGTTATTACGTAACTGTACTTTTTCAGGCCAAGCTGGTACAGTTAGGAGTTACAGTCACAACTACTGTGTGATGTGAGATGGGCACGAAGCTGTAATTTAAATGGACCTAGTTTAGTTTTTGACAGAAGGTTGTCACTGAGCGTATTTAGCCAGTAGGGCGCATGGTACTCAAAGGACCATTGCCCTTGGGATGGCCGCCAGAAAGAGACATGAAGTGGCTGGCTGTTTTTTCCTCTGGTATGCCTTGTTTTGTTGGCCAAACTGAGGAAATTCCACTTACCCAAGGGTGGATTTCTTTGCAAGTAGACATACATTTTACTGTATACGGCAGTCCAGGTTAAGCCAACCGGAGCGTGCATAAAGCTTGCAAGTGTGTGTTAGGCAGTGTGCACCCAAAATAAGCTTACAGGCCTTATTGAGGGTTGTTTTTACCCGCTTGAGAGCTGTGTCGGTCACAGCACTGTATACCACTAATCCATAGTCCATTACAGACGACACAGAACTAGTTACTGTTAGTTTTAGCGCTTCTTGCATAAGGCAGTGTTTGTTTTTGTGTAACAAGCCTAGTCCAGCATTTGCTGATTTTGCCACAAGATCTATGTGTTGTATGAAAACAAGGGAACTGTCTAGCATTATGCCTAAGTACTTAAAAGTTTGAACCATTTCTAAGGGTGTATTTTGACTGTTTAGTGTTTTTAGTTGGTGGGACTGGGACCTATGTCTGTTGTGAGTGGAGGCAAACAACATCATTTTAGTTTTTTTATAATTTAGCAGTAATTTTAATTTTATGAACCATGCCACAATATCCACGAAGTTAGTCTGCAACTGTTTTTCTAGTGCTCCAGGGTCTGACTAGCTGGTGTGTAGCACTGCATCATCTGCATAAAGTAGGACTTTACCTTGGGTTGCTAGTGGAAGTTGATTTAAAAACAGACTAAAAAGAAGGGGGCCCAAGATCGATTCTTGGGGGACCCCTGTATTTATGCTCCGATTTTCTGAGAGAGTATCCAAGATTTTTACCCTTTGTTCTGTACCAGTGAGGTAGCTCCTAAACCAAGACACCGATTCAGGGGATAGTCCTGTAGAGGATAGCTGGTTCAGGAGGAGCTCGTGATTTACAGTGTCAAAGGCCTTGGTGATGTCAGTGTACTGTAGGTTGCCCCCACCATGAGCCCCCGATCTAACGCATCATTTAAATTTCCAGTGAATTCAACTAAGGCAGTAGTGTTGCTATGCTGCTTTTGGAATCCGAGTTGTTGTGAACATTGAAGCTGATGCTTTTCAAGGTAGTCGACAATTTGATCATACACGATGCGTTCCAGTGCTTTTGAGAGCAGGGGGAGTATAGATATAGGTTGATCATTTGAATGACTAGACCTATCACCTCTTTTGTATACAGGAGTTACCATCACAGATTTCCAGAGCCTGGGGAATTTACCGGATACAAGTGATAGATTTAGGATACTTGTAAGGGGTCGAAGAATCATGTCAAGAGTGAGCTCAATAAGTTTGAGGTCCAACATATCACCGCTAGCTCTGGATTTTCTAAGAACTTGAGTGAGGTATTTTTTGGCCTCTGTTAGGGTGATCATTTTGAGGTAGAAGGGGGGTGTTGAGCCAGACTGGGTATCTGCTTTGTGCGTAAGATTACTGCCATTCGGAGGTTCAAAGAACTCTGGGGGTAGTACACCGGTTAGGTCGGTGAAGGCCTTATTGAAGGTATTGGCAATAACACTAGGGTCCTGGGTTGGAATTCCTTTGATGTTTATCAGAGTTGGTGGTGACTTATTGGGTTTGCCAGTCAGGGACTTAATTTGTCCCAGAACTTATGGCTGTCACCCCAGGAGTTAGCTCCCTATCGTAGTGTTGGCGTTTGGCCATGAGTATGCTCACAATGGGTAAGATGTCTGTTTATGTAGGAGAAATCCCAGAAACAGGGAACTCCTTCCCTGTTAGATAAGGCTGTGCATAATTCTATTAAGCACACAGCTATACCTATTAAAGGATCTCTGGCCTTAACCGATATGTATGATTAGCAAGTGGACGCCACATGCAGAAGAGCCTTTGCCTCCAATGGAGGAAATCTGTGCGCCTCCTATGCATCTTTTATTGTCTCCAGAGCCCTAAACTCATGGATTATGGTTCTGGGTAGTTTCGATCTTCGAGGATATCTCTTTCATCAGGCCACACCTATCATCAGGCAGTATTTCCACAGGGAAACTTTTTGCAAACAGTTCACTAAAGGCCGCCCATGAAGATGTCCTATATTGGCTCTTCCTCTATAAACGTGGGCGGCCCCTTTCCTCCTCAGTTGTTTTCCTGCTATCAACCATTCTTGTCAGACTCTGCTACAGGAACGCTGTTGCTGATATTGTCATTTTTTTCTTTACTTTAAAAGTGATTTTCGGTGGTGTGTATGTCGTCTCCAGAGCCGTCACCATCCCAACTCTTTAGATATTGTGTGTGCAGTGAGAACATTTATTTGAAAGACTTGCATGACATCTGTGTGTTGTCTCTGCCCAGACCATAACATCAAGGCATGCCCGATTTGTAAGGGCTTTAATATAGCCACCCCGACTATGCAGAAAAGGCATTTAGAAAAGCATCTGCTAAAACAGCGCTTGGCCTGAATAGAGAAGGAGCTCCACCAGGATACCCCCACCACATCACTAGTGCACTCCTCGGGATCGAAGGGATCCAAGTCCCAGGAGAAGGCATCTGGATCTTACCACCACAAACACAGGGATAGGCTTAAAGAAAAGGCATGGACCTCTCCTGTGTGCTCTAGGTTGCCCATCCATTCGGGTGCAACCTCTTCTGGACCGTCGACCACTCTGGCAGTGATGCAGCCCATCACCCAGACTGTCGACACGGCTGGATTGACCTCTAGTGCCTCCAGAGCTATTACAGCTCGTGTGTTGCAGTTGACATTGGAGTCCTTGCCTCCCCCGTCGACATCTGCCGGCATTCCCGTCGACATAAATGGGGGCACCAATTTTCAGGCAGTTCTAGCGGCCATTATGGATATCCTTAAATGCCTGTTACCTCCTCTCCATCGACGAGCTTTCCATTGATGGGGTCCATACAACAGACCCCCGCAATGACACCTGCCAAGTCGACATGCCAGATAACCTTCCAAGCCGTCAATGGCTTCTTCAGCTTCACTACTGCGTCCTCCAGACCACATTGATGAGGACCAGAAATGTAATCCAGAACTTATTCTGGATGAGGAGGTAGAGGGAGAGGAATTTGTGGGCACCTATGAGAAAACCAGTTCCACAGTCTCTACTGGGAATGGAGACTTGGTGGTTTATACCCCCAGTCCTCTCTGAAGACCCCTCCTTTATTACAGTGATTCAGGAACTTCAGTCTGCAATGGGGTTTGATGCAGAGGAGCAGGACATTACTACGAACTTATTAGACTTCTTAGAATGTTATTATGGGTCAAGCTACTTCCCCAGGTTGGTGATAAAATTAAGCTGAGTTTGATATAGAGACCACCTTCAATCTCAGCAGAAATCAATGCTTCCTTATTAAATTATATCGGCAATCTGGACCCAGCAGATAGAATCTTACTGCTAGGCGACTTTAACTTGCCACAAATTGATTGGAAATCAATGACAGAAGCAAATAAAATAGACAATTCCTTTCTAGATATATTTGAGCAAATTGGGTTGGACCAAAGGGTCTTAGAAGCAACCAGAGGTGATAATACTCTTGACGTTATATTAACTAACATCGGTAACTCTGTACATAGTGTTAGTGTCAATACACCACTGGGCAACAGTGATCATCAAACTGAATTTTCATATTCAGGGGCAACGTCATAAAGTTGTGGCAGGAGCCGCTAAAAAACTAAACTTCAGTAAGGCTGATTTTATGACTGTCAGAAACAATCTAGCCAAATGGGATTGGCCAAAATAATTCTTGGGCCTATCAGTGGATAAAATGTGGAATCTCCTGTTATTAAAGTTGAATGAACAGATTAATGATAATATTCCTATTATTAATAAATATAACAAGAAAAGGCCAGTACCTGGTTGGCTAAACTCTTCCATTAAAAGACTAATTAAAAAAAAAAAAGGCCCAGATGTTCAAAAGGGTTGCGCATGGCGCAACAGTATTGCGCCATGCACAACCCACTGATGTGCCCTGGTGCGATATTCAAAAGGGAAAAGTGCGCCGCACAAATCCCTGATGCGCCGGGCGCATCAGTAATATGTCTGAGCACAGGTAGTGGAGGCGTGCCCATGCATAACCTGCAGCCCGATATTCAGCACGGGATGTGCAGAAGTCATCTATCACGCCAACCTACTTGCGCCTGCACAAGATTAAACCAAAAAAAAAAGGAACAAGTGATGGCCACCCACAGGTGACTGCCGCTGCAGGCGCAACACAGCAGCTGCCACGGGGTGGCCACCCTAATTCACAAGCGCGCCCCCATGCCCCATTCGCGGGCATCCTGTAATAAATCCCCCTCTATATCCTGGTGGTCCAGTGGACGCTATGTGCCTGATCGCGGGCATCGGTATAATAACCCCCGTCCAATATCCCTGGTAGTCCAGTGGACCGATCGGGAGCATCTGTAATTATAACATACTCCCATTACCCTGGTGATCTAGTGTACCCCCTCCCCCGCCCACTGGGCCCCACCGCCGCTTCCCCGTCAGCGGCGGTGGCAGCACCCTGCTTGCCACCCGCGCCTGCCGACTGACAGCTTCGGTAGGGCTGCTACCCAGTGGTTCTGGCGTGAGCCAATGGGCACGCACCATACCCGTACTACTCAGTCAGATATATGTTCACATATCTGGACTGTGTTGTATGTATGGGCTGCGCCTGCACGCTGTGGCTGCGACTGCAACTCTGCGACTGTCGGATCGGCAGAGCGGCGGCAGAGGTGAAGTGCTGCTGCCCGCCGGCAGCAGCGAAGGCAGGCGGTGGGGCTCAGTGGGTGGGTGGGGAGGTGCACTGAACCACCAGTGTAATAGGGTATGTTATGATTTACAGATGCCAGCGATCCCACTGAACTACCAGAGATATTGAGCAGTACCGATGCCGCGATCGCTGAAGATGCGTCCACTGAACCCTCCAAGAATATAAGACGGGGGATTATTCTGAGACAAATGCCGCGATAGGGCACATAGTCCACTGGACCACCAGGGATATTGGACGAGGGAGGTTTCTTTTAGACAAATGCCCATGATGGGGCTGCAGGGGCGTCGGTCCACAACGGCTGCTGCCTGGCAGGGGCGCCAGGCGCAAGTCGTCGGGGATCGGCGCACCTGCATGCTAATGGCATGCAAATGGAGCCATAATGAGATGCAAATGGCCCCATGTGCACCTTGCATAAATTATGGCCCCATTTGCATGTCCCCTTTTGAATATCGCAGGTGCTGTGCATGGCGCCATGGCACTTGCACTAGCGCATCTCCATGCTCCACTCTGACCACTTGCACTGGCACAGTGCCACTGCGCCATTCACAGTGGGGGTGGCCAGGGTGCGATATTCAAAGCTGCTGCACCGTAGCGCAGCTCCGTTGAATATCGCCCAAGCCACACCCCTGCGCAACAAAGTTGAGCTGCGCCCAGGCTTGCGCCACAGCCTGGCGCAGTTTGAATATCCAGGCCAAAATGTTTAAACGTCTCAAACAAGATAATCAGTTGAGTTACTCTGCTTATAGGGACTTAACCAAAGAGGTAACATCTAAAATTAAAAAAGAAAAAGCCCAACATGAAATATGGTTGGCTAATATAAACAGTTTAAAGGGGAGACCCAGCACTATAGGTCCCTTTCTAAATGAGTCAGGATTAGCAGCAAACAATAAAGAGATAGGCGACATACAAAATAATTACTTCTGTACAATTTTTAACAAAAAGGACCATAATACCCTTAGAGTTATTGAGAAATCTCATCCAGGACAGTTACTTGTAGATCCCAAGGATGTGCATGATAGACTTTTGAAACTGGACACTACTACATCCTCAGGGCCTGATGAAGTGCACCCTAGAGTGTTAAAAAAACTTGCAGTTATTTTGTACCTACCTCTGACTAAAATATTTCAGTCCTCACTCGACTTGGGTGAAATACCACATGGTTGGAAAGTGGCAATGGTGGTCCCCCTTTTAAAGAAAGGACCAAGAACTAAGCCAGAAAACTTTAGACCTGTTAGTTTGACCTACCTTATGGAGAAGATTCTCAAAGCAATATTAAAAGAACATATACTGGCTCATTTGGAGAGAGATGGGTTGATAGATCCAACCCAACATGGATTTACTAAATCCAGGTCTTGCCAGACTAACTTACTGACTTTTTTTTGAGAATGTAAGTAGTGAATTGGATAAATGTAATTCGGTTGACCTAATTTTCTTGGACTTTGTAAAAGCCTTCAACAAACTGCCGCATCATGAGTTGATTAAAACATTGGGAGAACTAAAGTTGCAGGTTAACATCTTAAACTGGATCTCGGAATGGCTTGAGGGAAGAAGACAAAGGGTAACAGTCAATGGGATATATTCTGAATGGGCTCCAGTTACGAGTGGGGTGCCACAGGGGTCGTTGCTGGGCCCCTGCCCTTTTAACATCTATGTTTCGTCACTAAGCTTGAATTTACCAAACGTTTGGCTACTAAAATTTACAGATGACTGCAGGATAGGGATGGTGGCTAATAGTTTGGAGAATATAACTGCACTACAACATGCCCTTGATAGTATACTTACTTGGACCAACCACAGTAAACTAGCCTTGAACATCGGAAAGTGTAAGGTTATGCACCTAGGAACACTAAATAGGCAACATGAGTATCAGTTAGGGAATGAAACCCTTGTGGTAAACCACCAGGAAAAAGACCTAGGGATTAAAGTCAGCCCAGACTTGAAATTTAGCTCCCATTGTGATGACCAAATTAAAAAAGCAAACCAGAACTTAAATTGCATTCTCAACATATATCTAGTCAGGACAAAGAGGTGCTGCTGCCATTGTTTGGGGCATTGGTTAGACCACATCTGGAATATTGTGTTCAGGAATGGTCCCATATAAAAAAAGAGGATATTCTAAGAGTTGAGGGTGTTCAACGTAGAGCTACCAGGGTAATTTCTGGGTTAAAGGAAATACCCTATGACCAGAGACTTGGATCACTAAAACTCTTTTCGCTTCAGTATAGGAGATATGTGTATGTTATATAAAGCAATGGGAGATGTTAAACTTAGGGGAGATTTGGGTTTTGAGTTAAGGAATGGTAGAATTAGCAATAGAATGCATTCCAAGCAACTTTTTCGGCACAGATGGAACTTGTTATGCAGAAAAAACTGGTTTAGCCAAAGAGTGGTCACTTCATGGAATCAGTTCCCACCGGAGGTGGTGGAAAGTCCTAACATGGAATTAGTTAAGTCAAAACTAGACAGGGTTTGTGTGGATGGGGTGAAATATGGTTTAAAGTAAGTTCTAAAAGGCAAGCACTAAGGATAAAAGTCTATTCTAGCTTGAAGTAACCTATGAAACTATGGCTTGCCTGATACTCCACCAGTAGTTATTTCTCCCCACTTGCCAGCCCTAGAGAATGCCACCTTGGCTGTCTGCCACAGACCTAACATGATACCTGCCATACCAAGGAAAGCACATAAGCTGTACAAGCCCCTCTCAGGCAAGTCCTTTCTTGCAGGCTAGCCAGAGGCAGATTCTGTGGTCATCAACACAGCCCATGACAGGTCTAAGGTTTGAAAGCACCTTAGTTCCCTTCCTTCTGACAAGGAGTCCAGAAAACTTGATATCTTACTTTGAGTAAGAGCTCCTGCAGCAGACTACACCATAAGGGCTATGCTGTCAGGCACTAGGACTCCACGGAAAACTTCTAGCCAGCAGTACCCAGCTGGGGACCATCCCTTACGTTGGCCCACCTGCCGACGTCACCAGCTGTATAGTGGGGGTGGTCCCCAGACCCAACTTAGTTTTTCCTGCCATTGACCCATGCATTTTGGCTCCTCGGATGCCTTATTGCTCTCATCGACTGCCATTTTGCTTCCAGTCAGAAAGTACCTTTCATCATTTTTTTTCTACTCATTCTTTCTATCGACTTGGTGTATGTCGTCTCCCTCTCCTTCGTCTTCATGGCAGAAGTGCAAGTGTCTGTGCGGGCGGCAGATTCAATAGAAAGACGGCCATTTGAAGTGCCTGTTCTGCCTTGGGTCTACTCACAACGTACAGGCCTGCCCCAATTGTGCTAAATTTAACCAGCGCACCCGCATCCGTTGCCAGAAGGCTCTCCAGGCCTACTTAATGGAGCAGCAACTTGCTGCCTTTCAGTGCCCATCGAAGGCCAGCTCCTCGACCTCACGATCGCTGACCTCCCACAAAGAGACACATCCCAGAGGGAAGCATCATCATCAGGAAAAGGAGCACAGTAGGTCAGAGGCCAGATCCCGTTCTCCTAGAAGGGAGAAACCCTTTCATTCCCAGTCAGGCGAACGAGTGGATTCAGCCCCACCGACAGGCCATTCAATGGGCCTGTCGATTTCTAAGGCTACCACCACCACAGCTTCCTCTGACAGCAGCTCTTGAGGGTTTGGGATGGCTTGTCCTTCCCTTACTCTTAGGCCTTTTCAGCATCCCTCAGGGCCTAAGAAAGGGAAATCAACCAATAAGGTGACGGCCGGGGACGCCGGGATAATTCCCGCTCCAGGGAACATTCCCCCAGGGACAGGCAGACAGCTACCTCAGTCAAGACCCTGACACCTGCACCTGATGACAGGTCATCCAACAAATCAGGTGACCATCAGAAACCAGCGCCCCCCCTCCTGGGCATCAGACCCTGTGACACCTGCAACCCCGACTTAGCCTCACGAACCTCGGGGGCAGTCGCCTCAAGGCCCATCGTCCGATACAATTGTATGTCACCCCGATGACAGGCCACCGCTAAAGCCTAAAGCCCTGGCAGACCGACAGACCCTCCGATGACAGATGATCTGACGTTGGACTGGGCGGCGCCCTCCAGTCCTCCTCCTAAGTCTCTGGAGGAGGCTCCAGGCCCCAGCCACCCCCTTCCGATACGGAGCAACCCAAGGACAAAACTCCTCAGGTTCCCATGATACCTCTGGCAGAGGTGGGAAATCTTTTCACCTCGTGGTGGAATACAGTGAAAGGGGACCTCTTGAAAGGGGATGAACCCCCCCCACGCCTCCTCCATAGCCTCCAACGCCCCCCTACACTGGTCCCGGACAAGCCCATCCCTTAGGATGACCTCCCCAGGGACCTTCATCCCTCCAGAAGTCCCACGCCTAAGGGATCAAACCCTGGTAGGCCCAGGCGTAAGAGACATTGTAGCTGACGTCGGCGGTCCTCCTACAACAGATCGTCTTCAGAGGACAGGAACAGGAGTCAGAGAGGTCAAAAAAGATCTAGATCCTCTTCCCCGGACTACTCTAGAAGCTGTTCTAGTTCTTCAGTGGATTCATCCAGGGGTTTCTCTCTGGAACCAGAAGGATGCTGGAATTCTCTAAGATCCCCACCCGATGACCCTACGTTCTTGGACGTTATGCGTCACATTCAATATTTAAATCAATGGAACACAATGGAGACGGACCTGGAGAGGAAGAGGTTACACACCTTCTTAGGGATGATTGACCCTAAGCCACTAGTCATCCCTCCCTTAGTTTCCCCCCTTTCAGGACCTCACAAGATTGGCTTGGGAACATCCAGCATTTTTCTCTGCTGTCCCCAAAAAAGCTAGCAGGCTCTATAGGCCTCCCAAGGCCGAGCCCTTTTTGGCTGAAAACCCGAGGGCAAACTCTATGGTTCTCACAGCAGCTCATGGCAGAACCAAGCAGCCAAAGCATATGAGTTCCCAGTCCCCCGATAAAGAGTCAAAGAAGCGCGACCATTTCAGCAGGAAGGATTACGCCTCCTCCACCTGTCCCATCAGGTCATTGAACTTTTTGGCCCACATGGTGCAGCATCAGAAGTCCCTCTGGAAAAAGGCTACTGACCTGGCACAGAAGCAGCCAGATACCCCTTCTGGTACAGAGCTTCTGGATGTGCTGCAGTCAGACCTTGATGTAAGGATGCACGTCCTTAGGGCTTCCTATGACTCGGCAGACACTGCAGCCAGGGCAGCGGCTACTGGGGCATGTCTAAGGTGCCATGTCTGGCTCAGAGTTTCTGGGTTCAGGGAGGACCTACTGCACAAGATTCCATCCTAGATGCCCCATTTCATGGGTCTGTCCTCTTTGGAGAAGAAGTGCAAAAAATAATTACCAAACTTCAGGACTCAGGCAAAGCAGTCCAGTTGGTACACCATATGTATAGATCAGAGCCCCAGCAACAGAGGCGCAAGCCATTTGTTGCCAGGGCTAACAGAGACAAAAGAATCAGCAGCTCCGAGGTCCCTTCAAGAAGAAGGCGCCCTCTCATCAGCCGAGTGTCGGTGGTGCCAGACACCCCAAGTCTGCACACACACACACCCCTCCCCACCCTGGGCCCCCTCGCATGATGCCCTGCCACTTCTCCCTCCTTCACCGGAAGAGATGGGGGAGGCAGTGGGAGGTCTGTTCTCCCTCCACCCAGAAGGATGGACCACAGTAACCTCAGACTAGTGGGTGAGAGATGTTATTGAAAAGGGTTTCATAATGGAGTTTGCAGAAATTCCGCCAGACAGACCTCCAGTCCCTTCTCGACCCCACCTCACATCCCTCTCATCACAGAAGAAATTCAGTCATTGCTAGAAAAGAGGGCCATAGATCCTGTCCCTCTTTACCAACAAGGAACAGGGTATTATTCCTACTTCTTCCTGGTTCTCAAGAAGACCGAGGACCTAAGACCCATTCTGGATCTGAGTTTCTTAAACCAGTACATCACCTACAAAAAATTAATGGTCACGCTGCTGGGTCTGATTCCCCTATTACACCAGGGGGACTAACTTTGCTCTCTGGACATGCAAGATGCATACTTGCACATTCCGGTGTTTCCAGCTCACAAAAGATATCTACGATTCACCTTTCGGTGGAATCACTACCAATTCCGGGCTTTGCCTTTCAGTCTTTCCTCAGCCCTGAGAGTGTTCACCAAATGCCTAGCAGTAGTGGTGGTGGTGGCCCTACACAGGCAGGGTCATTTAGTCTACCCCACCTAGATGATTGGCTTCTAATTGTTCCCACGAAGGAACAACTGATCCACACCCTCTCGAACACTTTCCAGCTGTCTGCATGACTGGGGATTACAATCAGTCTCCCAAAGTCCTGCCCCTGGCCATCCCAGCACCTTCAGTACATTGGAGAAATTCTGGATACCCAGCAAGGAAGAACCTTTCTTCCCCCTGACAGAGCCAGTCAGCTGAGAGACCAGGCCTCCTGAGTAGCAACAGCCAAATCAGTTACGGCACGGACCATGTTACAGCTCCTGGGGCATATGGAAGCAGCCATACCCACAGTACAGCTAGCGCGTTTGTATATGACAGTTCCACAGTGGAACCTGAAAGTGCAGTGGAACCAAACGGACGACAGCGTGGACTATCCAATCAAGGTGTCACAGGCTGTCAAACAGGAACTTTCTTGGTGGCTGACTTCACCTACGCTAGAAGCAAGAGTTCTGTTCCAGTCAGATTCACCTACCCAAATCCTCACAACGGATGCTTCGGGTCTTGGATGGGGAGCTCATTTTCAGAGTCATCATCGTCAGGGCACTTGGTCGGAACTAGAAGTGTCCCTGCACATCAACATTATGGAGATGAGTTGATTCTGTACGCTCTCCAAACCTTCCAGGCTCACCTATCCCAGGGTTCCCTGCTTATTCAGATGGACAACATGTCTGTAGTCTTCTACATCAACAAGCAGGGAGGGACTCACTTCTACCCTCTGTGCAGAGAAGCCATGAGAGTGTGGTATTGGGCGATAGAGCACGGGATTTCCATTACGACAATCCACGTTCCAGGAGTTCAGAACGTTCTGGCAGACGAACTCAGTCGCTCACGTTCCAAAAACCATGAGTGGGAGTTGTCTCAAGAAGTGGTGGATGACCTCTTTGGCAAATGGGGAAGTCCAGAGCTGGACCTCTTTGTGTCCCCACGCAATGCAAAACTGCTCAATTTTTGCTTGCTAGATCCAGGGCATAGAGTTTTTTGGCGAGACGCATTGTCCCTTTGCTGGACAGGGAGGTTCCTATATGCGCTTCCTCCTTTTCCTCTCATTCAGAGGGTTCTTCTCAACCACAGGAGGAGAGAGCTGTAATGATCCTAGTGGCTCCACTCTGGCCATGATAGATTTGGTTACCTTTGCTTCGGCAACTGGCAGTGGAGGCTCCCATTCAGCTTCCAATTCGACCGGACCTTCTTTCCCAGGAAATGGGAACACTGGTCCATCCAGATCTGAGATCCTTGCATCTACATGCCTGGTTCCTACGGATCTAGCCATATACAGGCATGGAGTTTCTCAGAGAGTAGCTAGGAAACCCTCTACAAGAGCTACTTATGCCATGAAGTGGAAACGTTTTAGCATATGGGCAATAGCACGTTCCCTAGGCACGATGCACTGTTCGGTGAATCAAATTCTTGAATGCCTCTTTGCACTCTCAGATCAGGGGCTGGCTTATTCTTCTATTAAGGTGCATCTCTGCACCATTTCAGCGTATCACTTGCCGGTACTAAGCAAGATGCTTGCACAGCTGGACCTAGTACAGACCTTTTTGAAGGGTATTCTCCACATCAAACCACCCATTAGGGATCTGGTTCCACCTTGGGATCTACTGTTTGTCTTAGAAAAGTTAATGCTCTCCCCCTTCGAACCATCATCTCAGTGCGATTTACGCTTCCTGTCTTGGAAGGCACTGCCTTTTAGTGGCTGTCATGTTAGCTTGAAGGGTTTCGGAGCGGCAAACCCTGATACGTGAAGAACCCTACTTGTTTTTCACAGAGACAGGGTGTCTCTGTGTACTAATCCCAAGTTTCTTCCCAAGGTGGTTTCCGAGTTGACTTTCAACCAAGACATCTCCCTTCCGGTCTACTATCCAGAGTATTCCAACAAAGGTGAAGCACTCCTTCATACTCTGGCTGTCCATAGAATTCTTAGATATTACCTGGACAGGACTAAGGGAATCAGACAATCTGAACAACTTTTTGTTTCGTTTGCTTCCAAATCTTTGAGGAAGCTGATAACAAAGCAGGCTATGTCCAAATGGTTGTCCAACTGCATTACCTTTGTATACGAAAAGTATGACAAATCCTTGCCAGGACCGGTAAGGGGGCATTCCACTAGGGGCCTGGCTGCTTCATTTGCAGCCCTCAGAAATGTCTCCACAGCAGACATATGTGCGGCAGCCACGTGGAACTCAGTGCACACGTTCATCAAGCACTACTCCTTGGATGTTGCTTCCAGAAGCAGAGCAGGATTTGGCCTCGCTGTGCTCCAGTGCCTTCTTTCCGGAAAAAATTTTAACTATTCAGTTTAGAGATACTGTTGGTCTCACAGTTCATATGTATAGATCCTTCCTCCCCTGGTTTTCATGAGGGACACTGTTTGGGACTCTGTCCTTATGATGTGGCCTGCTGTAGGAGCTCTTACTTGAAGTAAGATAGTACAGTTACATAAGAACTTATTGTAACAGTAGATCTTCGAGATGAGCTCCTGCAGCAGGCACTGTTTTCCCTTCCTCCCTCCTTCCCCCTTTTTGAGTTTCTCTTTTTGGGATTTGCTTCAGCACCTGCCTCAGAGCTCTCCTGCAGAGCAACCTTCGGGTCTTCGGTGAGTGAACTGAGGTGGGGCTGGGGACTGCCCCGCTTATACAGCTGGTGACATCAGCGGGCAGGCCAACATAGGGGATGGACCCCAGCTGGGTACTGCTGGCTAGAAGTTTTCAGTGGAGTCCTAGTGCCTGACGGCGTAGTCCTTATGGTGTAGCCTGCTGCAGGAGCTTATCTTGAAGATCTACTGTTACGGTAAGTTCTTGCATAACTGTACTGTCTTGGGCAAAAGGACTTTTGCTTCAGCTTCTCTAGGGCTGAGGATTGCAAATTACCAAGCACACATGGTAAAATACCAAAATGCTCTTTGGAGGAAGGCCAAGGCAGCTGCCCAGGACCTTCCAGATAGCACTGCTAAACAGGTAATACTGAACTCCTTCTCTGCAGGTGCCAACTTAGGTAAACATCTCCTATGATCCACCTATGATATTTTGAATGCCTCTGCCAGGGCAGCTGCCTCTGCTATTTGTCTCAGAAGGCACTCCTGGCTTAGAGTGGCTGACTTTGCAAACTTCTGGCTTAGAGTGGCTGACTTTGCAAACTTCTGGCTTAGAGTGGCTGACTTTGCTAATGATGTTCAGCAATCCATCCTCAAGGCACCTTTCAGGGGATACAGACTGTATGGAGCAGATATGCAAGACATTCTCTCCAGTTTGCAGGCTTCAGGTAGAACTCTGAAATCAGTATATTCCATGTATCATACCCAGCCTAGGACTAGGCAGAGGGTGCCCTTTTGTCCAGCGGCTACCAGACTTAGATCTGCAACCATACAGCAGGGCAAGGGTAGAGCAGCTGCAACCTTACTCCTGCCAGGCCCCATCCGGGGTGCACACTCAGAAGCCCCTAGAGGTGGCAGTGTGGCAGTAGCCACAGCAACCGGCTCTGCCTGACTCCTTAGTTACACCTACCACCACCAATGCCTCCAGGGGCGGTGGTTAGGGGTCCTCTTTCCCTCCACCTGGACCACTGGATAAAGGTAACTTCAGATTATTTATTTATTTATTGAATGTCTCAGATTCAGCCTTTGAGAACAGGCTCATTACATAGGTTCTACGTCAAGGACAAACAGAAAGAGTACATAACATCAATTTACAGTTTAGTATACAGCAAAGTGGTTACAGGGCAGTGAGACTTAAATAAATAAAATATGTACTAATCACGTACAAAACACGGAGAAAAAGAGGGATGGGAGGGTGTCAAAGGGTGAGGAAGCACAGGGGGTGAGTAGAGAGAACTACACAAGAGGGGGATAGTGTATGGAAATCAGCCTAGGTTGTGGGCCTCGTTAAAGGGAGACGTATAGCTTGCCTAGGGCGTCGTACATTAGTGATGGTGCCAAGCATAGCAGCAAGAAGCAGGTACTGATTTCCCAGGGGGCTAGGCATTGGGCTGGGATAGGACCAGTGGTAGGGTACCAGGAGCAAAGAGTTTACAAGAGTGACGAAGGTGAGAGGAGAGGGGGCGGTGGGAGGGAGGGGCAGAAGAGTGCAGATGCTAGGGTCCTGCAGATAATAGCACAAGGCCATGCTCTGGAGCTTCTGGAACTACCTCCATGGCATCCACCAGTGCCTTCCCATTACCCTTCAGAAGACATTCCATTACTTCTGGAGGAAATTCACATCCTGCTTTAAAGGAGGGAAGTAGATCCTCTTCCCTTAGAGCAAAGAAACACGGGGTTCTGTTCTCAGTACTTCTTAGTTCCACAATTGACAGAAGACCTGAGACCCATCTAGATCTCAGGGATCTGAACTTTCTTATAGAATACAAGAAGTTCAGAATGGTGACACTGCAAGGCCTGCTTCCACTGCTGCAAGCAGGGTGCTAGATTTGCTCCCTAGATATGCAGGATGCTTACCTGCACATCAGGATCTACAACTCACACAGGAAATAGCTAAGATTCCTGTTTCAGGGAGAACACTACCAGTTCAAACTATTGCCTTTTGGCTTGTCACCTACGCCACGGGTATTTACCAAATGTTTAGCAGTGGTGGCAGCAGTCCTCTACAGGGATGGCCTATAAGTCTTCCCATACTTGGATGACTGATTTCTCAAAGCTCACACCAAAGAGCAGCTTTCCCACATCCTAGACCACACCACACAATTGTTCAATGCTCTAATGATTACTGTTAACATACCAAAGTCAGTCTTGACTCCTTTCCAAAATCTGCAGTATGTGACAGGGTTGAATAAGGCTCTGTCCCATTTGTTATACAGAAAGAGTTAAATGCAAGGATCTGTTCTGTCCTCTCCTTTTCTGTCTCTTGTCTGTCTGGTTACGCAACCAAATTTTCTTGTGAGACCTAGGAACTGATCACTCCGATGGTTTCACAATTCTCCACCTCTCATTATCTCTCTGTCTTCCCTTGCTATTTCTGTCTTTTCTTCCCCCTTACATATCTGCAGGTATAAAAATATATGTGACTCTTTATGTAGAAATGTCACTGATATTGGGATCCTTTTGTTTAAAACTGTATATAGATCTACTGTTGAAATGACTACGAAAAGCTGTTGGCACATTTCTCTAAATGCTGACACTGTGGAGAGGTGATTGCTGGGAGTGCATATGTGAGTAGCTGAATGCTTTGTTGAGGGAGATCTCTGCATAGCAAGACTTGAGAAAAGTGCTTATATTGTGTACTGCAGTGCCATCAATTAAGGACAAGGAATTCCTGAGGCCACTTGGTGCTGCTGTGAATGCGTACAGGGAAGAGGACTCTGGACAAAACATAAAAATGTACAAGGAGGTGGAAAGAAGCAGGAAAAGTAGAAGAAATCGTTACAAGGGACTTTGCCAGTGCCCTGCTATTGAATGCTGTGACTGGTAAATTTATAAAACTGTTAAAGCATTCAAAAGGACTAACAAAGAAAAAGAAGGGACCAAAGGATAACTAAGGATAGTTAAGGACACTTAAGAAGGGAGTGAATGAAGTAACAAAGAAATTGACTAAGGAGAGACTGTGATCCATATTTTAGTTTATTGTCCACTGTCATGCCAATCTTATTATCCTAAATTATATATATTGGTGCAGTTTTTGCACTGTACTACAGTTGCACTTTAAAGTAATTTTTTATTTTTAAATATTATAGCACTTTAGGTATCTCAGTGTGTGAATATTTTTATACCTTTATTTAGGTAGGCAGTATGGCGCAGTGGGTTAAGGCTCTGAGCTGCAAATCTGGAGACCTGGGTTTGAATCCCACAGCCCCCTAGGTGCATACTGTGTGACCCTGAGCAAGTCCCTTAACTTCCTTGTGCTCCCAGGTTGCACCTGCAAACAAGCTTTCAGCTTAGTGTGTCTCACCTGGTAAAATAATTGGTAAAAAAAAAAAAAGGGAGGCTTTGCACATTATTTCTGGAAAGTAACTGAGGCATATAGACAACTAATATTTTAAGGCCCAGTCAGTATTAACAATAACTAATATCTATTGCAAACCATTAGGAGAATAGTGAAAGTATTGCTGGTTATTGAAGGCCAGCATCTAACAGTACTGTATTAATTGGAGTCTATTTTGGGGAAAAGTATAAGACAGAGGGCAATGAAGATGCCAGCAGTGACAAGAGGAGGTACTGATCTAGGTGAAAGAAAGAAACAAAATAAAATCCCTCTTTCTCTAAAACAATTGTCACTGAAAGCTTTGAACAAAATTCAGAACTCTGTGAAAAAAAGAAAATTAGGGGAGAGATCAAAAAAAGTCATTAAAGATAATTTAATGGAAAACGTCTCAACACCAATTGCAGACTTATTAAGAAAATCTAGTGAATCGTGGCAAGGAGCATATAGTGAATTAAGTAAATTAAGACAGGCAATAGTAGGAAAAGTTAATGTTATAACAACGGAGATTTTAGAAATAAAAGAAACTGAACGAATGCCCAAAAAAGATATGGGTGATATAAATTAAAAACTGGACTTTTCTGATGTCTTTAATTGGCTGACTTAAATAGATAATGAGGTCAAAGAACTGAAAGAATCACTGAGGAAAGAAAGAACTGTTATTGCATACAGAAAGACAACCATAGATCTAAATGAGATAAATCAAGATGGAGTGGTCACTGTTAGTGAGGATTCCTGGACAATGAGCCCAGATAGCACTAGATCCTTTGAAATAGAAGGAGTAGAAAGGGATGTGGCTTTGGCGCTCAAGGATCAGTTTAATGGTAAAGTCCTATTATATAGAACATTCGTAGAAATCAAACAAGATCTCTCATTTCTTAAAGGTTTGTGTGGAGAACAAAATAAGGTTAGAAAATATGGAAAATAATAGACAGGTTTTTGTGAGGAGAACTGGGAGAGAACTGAGATGCTGCCACAGAAAGAAGAAGATAATGGTCAAAGAGAGGGAAGTTTAGAGGAAAATGATACTCGAGTGTCAATAAAAGAAAAAAATATATAATGAAGAATCCAGGACAACAAATAAGACAGAAAATGATATCATAATCAGAATAAAGGATTATTGAAGAGGAAGCTGAATTTATTATGTTCCCTGGTATAGAAAAAAATAGACTATAGCATATGTAAGGAATGGAAGCCTACTTACCAGGAATTATGGAATAAAGGGGAGGGATAAGAAAGCTAAGGATAAAAAGGAAATAGAAAGGTAAGAATAAATCCAAGAATAACAGGGACCAAATAATAACGAAAAAAAGCCTGAGATATCCAGCACAAAGATAAAAAAAGGTCAAAACGGAGGGAAAGAAAGACAAAGTAAAGGAGAATACTGAGGAAAAGGATGTGCACAGTGTACAGGGGGAACCTGAAAAAAGGACTCGCGTGAACAAGTTAAACCCCAAAAAAGGAAATAAAGCTAAAGGCAAAAAAAAGGTATTAAAATAAAAAAGCACAAAAGATCAAAAGGAAAAAATGAGGCAGAACAAGAAAATAAGGAGAAATAGAAAATGAATCCAAAGTGAGAAACAAGAGGCTGAAAAGAAACAAGTAAAAAAGAAATCATTAATGAAAACGTTGGTAATTTTGTAAATAAGACTCTGGCCCAGATATTCAAACTGCGCCCAAAAAGAGCACAACAGCAGGAACAAGCGCAAGTCCATTGCGCCCATGTGCAAAAGGTGTGATATTCAAAAACTGCGCTGGTCAAGATGCGCCTACAGCCGGTGACTGAATATCGCACCACCTGCGCCATAGCGCAACTAGGGAGGGGAAGCTGAACATATCTGATGCACCATAGCGCAACAAGGGATGTTCAGCTGAGCAGTCCAGAGGCGCCATAGCGCAACCAGGGACGCCCCCCAGCAGCAGGGCAGCAATGCAACAGCACAACCAGGGATGCAGGGGCCCACTACCCATGCCACAGATAAGCAGAGGAACACACAGCAGAACAGACATCGTCCACACCCCATGCACTGCACAACTGGGGGAGGGCTAGAATAACCACTGGCCCATGGAAACAAGCAACCAACCCACAGCTGGGCCATGGTGCCCCATCACACCCCCTGGCAAGCTGTGACTGGCACACAAGGAGGGCCGACTACCACATGCCACACCATCCCCCCAATGCAGAGCACACCCTGCACTGTGACCCCCAGACACCCTGCCCAGGAGCAGCATCCACCAGTGCAGGATACCCCATGCATGCCACCACCCCCACTGTGACAATGCAACCCTGTGCACCACAGAACCATGCAAGGCAGCCCCACCATGAGCACCCATCAGCAGGTGGCAGCACACAGTGATGCAACAATGGCATACACAGTGCCACCACGCACAGCCCCCCCGAGGTACAACTGAGAGACCGACCATGCATCGGCACTCGAGGTACCCTACACGTGACAGGGCATGCCCCGGACCCCACCACCAGTGGTACAGCACCCTGCACACCCTCCCAAGGACACACCCCGACCCAGCACTGGCCACAACAGCCAGCGCAGACACCCACAGTGGTGCATGGAAGCATGCACCACACCGGATATAACACAGTGCATGGACAAACACCCACCCATACCCAAGGGCACACCAACACAGGGATGCAGTAGTGGAGCAACCAAGCCCCCAGCGTGGGCCCATGGAAACCGTGCGCACATGGCCAGCAGTCCTCCATGGCACAGGAGTGCCAGCCACCCTGCGCAAGCACTGTGGACCTGTACGCCACCAGCATTTGCCCAGAGCACAAGTCACAGACAGTGGTGCACATCCCCTGCAACACACACAAGCCACAGCATGGAGGTAGGACAACAACAGCGAAGGCCACAGTGTCACCCGAAGCAGAAATGCACCACAGCAGTGACAGGAGGCAGCCCAGCATTGTGACGGGTACAGTGGCTGCCCTGCATGGACAGCCACCACTGACATGCCAGCAGACCATGCAGGTCACAGACATGCAAGGGTGTCAGCTGCACAGGCCATGGACGGGCTGACAGGTGCGCCATGGACACAGAGCATGCACCATGGACCACTGCACACAGTCATCCAGTGCACAGGGAACAACACACTCACCACAGACACTGACTTGATAGCTACTCCCACACCATAGTCACTTCCCCACAGACACACACACACATACCCATGACTGCACCACCCCTGACGCCATGCATACCACTGCAGCTGAGCACCTATAGCCCGCTGCAAATCAGAGGTGACCACAGTATTCATATCAAAAGAATTGTATTAAAAAACATCCAACAAAACTATATACAATTATGTACAAATGTGTGGGGGGAAGGCCACAAACAAGGTGGGGGTGTGTAAGGGGCAGAGGTGAACAAATGGTACAGGAAAGGAGGGTGTGAAGTTGGGTCCAGGGGTAGGGAAATCGAGCATTTTATGATCAGTGGGAGCCCCGCCGGCTGCTCCTCCTTCCATGCCGCTGCCTGACCCCCAGCCACTCAGTCCTCTGCAGGATGTCCAGCGATGCCCTGGCCATGGTAAGAATTTCCTGCAGTGCCTCCCTGATCATGCGCAGCTGCCAGACACCTAGGACAAGGGTGCAGAGTCAATAGGTGTGAATGCACAGCAGCATACAGCCCACCCACTGTGCATGGCATACGGCCGTGGGACATGCCTCTGTGATGGTATGTGACCACCCACAGTGATTGTGTCCACAAGATCTGCCCACCCAGGTGCACACAGCCATGCGGACCACTGCACACACCCACCGGCCAAGTCCTGTACAGCACCACCATGGCTGTTTAGTGACATGGCTATGTGGTGCGAAGGCAGTGGCACAGCCATGTACCCTGTGCACGCATGGACCACCATTGATGCACTCCCAGACATGCAGTGCCACTGGACGGTGCTGACTGTAACAAGTTGCGTGCATGGCAGTGGTGTGTCAATGGATGGTGGCCATGCCCCGCTGCCCGCCCTGTTACACAGCATGCAATAGTAATCATGGAGGTAAGGCACTCACTATCATCAGGCCGGTCCCTCTGCCACTGTGGACCTTCGCCCCTCCTGTTGTTCCGGTCCTCCAGCTGGCGCCTCCACTCCCTCGCCAGCCGTCTCTCTTCTGGCCCTAAGGTGCAAACATGGAGAGAGGAACATCAGTACAATCCTGTAGCAAAGTCTCCCTGCCCCCATGTGTGTGCAATCCCACACAGCCAGACCCACCCACCCCACACCCTGATAACACCACCACAGCCAACACCGGACGGTTCCCCACCCCATGTTCCGGACACATGCAACCGTGATACCCATATGGAAGATGAAAGTGTATGGACGTTACACCTACCTGGCCATGGCACCATGCCCCTCCTGGCACGTGCCCGCAGGTGGGCAAGCAGGTCCAGGTCCCTCCGCCTCAGGTCCCCATACCTGTGGCGGCACTGCTCCGCTGTCCGCCCCATTCCTATGGCCTCCTCCAGGGCGTCGGCCACCTCCTGCCACACCTGGCTCCTGGACCTGTCCAGGGGTGCCTCCCCAAACAGTGGGCCAAAAAGTTGCTCAACAATGGCAACCAGGTTTGCCATTTCAATCTGGCCCCACTGGGCAGCTCTCCTCCGCACCACCTCTCTTGCTCAGTAGGTTCAAAATGGCGCTCTGCAGCGCTGTTCCACCACGTGCAGATGCTGCACGGTACAGCGCTGCCATTCCCTATCGTGCTGTCACCGAACAGCGCGATAGTGGTGCACCCATGCCTGACGCAGGGCGCCTAGGGGGCAAAGGTCGGGCACAGGGTCAAGGGTCTCTGGCGCATGGACAGGTACAGCGTGATTAGAACCCAATGTATGTAGCGCGATTGGGTGCCTGTGTGCTACCTCCAGTAGTGGCCTACCGTGCTGTTGCCCCACTGTGCCTACAATGCCCCAGTGCCACAGCGCCATATAGGTGAACATTGCTGTAGTGCCACTGGCACAATGGTGGCTGTGCCCTGCATTGCCTCCCGTGCACAGCACATCAGCAGTGCGGCAGGCGCCTGCGTCATCAACCCGGGCATGCGCAGTTAGGTGTGTACTGCACATGTCACAGAACTGCGCACTTGGCTCAGCACGTTCAACACAATTGCGCAAAGCGCAACAGCGCGATATTCAGCCGTCATATGCAAATCAGCTAATCAGCCATTCAGTGGCGCAGCACTGCAATTTGCATCCACTTAAAGTTGTGCCTCGCCTCATTTGCATGAGTTGCGCTATAAAAGTGCGACATTGGGCTGCATTGGCCATAGTCGGTACTGCAGTCTATTGGTGAATTGCATGCTGTTTGGGAGTGTGGACTGTGGATTTTGGGACATGCATGGGACTGCACAGTCACAGGTAACAACTTTCATTCTCACAGGCTGAATCATGACTGAGCGAGTTGTGGGAGAAGAGGAACAGAGTTGTGGGAGGAGGAGGAGGCGGCCAAATTTCACCAAGGCCGAGACGGATGCCCTGTTTGAGGCCTACCTGGACCAGGAGCCGCCTCAGCAGACGCCAGGAACACCACAGGCCCGCGCTGCTGCATGGGAGGAGGTGGCACGTGCTGTGAACCTGCATGGCAGCCACCAGCTCCGTGCAGGAGTGCAAAAGAAGATGGGCACAGACAGGAGGAGGATTAAGAAGGTGGCTGCCATCAGGGCAGCACGATCTCAGCAGATGGGGACAGCCGGGTGTACTACGCCTGACCCCACAGGAGGAGAGGGTTGCTGGCAGCATGCAGCGTTGCGCCATTAGGAGGTGTTCCGTGGTGGCTTCCAGATGGGTGGTAGCCCGTCACTGCATGGTAGGTCATGGTCTGTCTATTGGGGTAGATCACATGCAGTAATGCGACTTAGTTTTCCCTTACAGATCCTGAGCGCCTGCATGGGTTAGCGGTGGTGGGCCTCTCCACTGAGGCCAGTCAGATGGAGATGGAGGAGGGCCCATCTACCTCCACAGGTATACGTGGCTCAGTGCGACAGTGGGCCCACCTGCCTGTCCAGACTGATGTCGTTGGAACAGGTGCGGAGGAGGCCCTGCCCATGTCCCATCATGCCAGCATCCACGGATGCCAGCATGCTGTGACTCGGGCTGGTGCCGGGTCCGTCACCGATGATGACGTCAATAACATCGTGGACAGTGACACGTGTGTGCCACAGGATGGCCACAGAGCAGGTAACATCACGGCCATGGCTGTGGGTGGTGCCACTGTGGAGGCCTGCGTGTCATCACAGTCCCAGCCTGTGCCTGTCAGCACCAGTGGGGCAACACTGGCATGTGTACAGGACAGTGGGACTGTTGCGGCCACTGTGGCGGCACCAGTGAGCCCTAGGGAGAGGCAGCCAGAGGGGCAGCATCAGCAGTCGGCCAATGGGCTTGGGGGTACAGTGTCAGGGGGCGGCATCAGTGCACTGCCTGTGGACATGCCCAGACCTGGTCCTGGTGTGCAGCGCCCACCCTCAAGGGGTGCTGAGCATCAGGGCCGCACACACCCTGAGGGACAGGATGCTGAGCAGGCAGATGACTTCTTGATGAGCACACCGACAGCAGGCATCGGTCAACCAGCAGATGCGGCTTGTGACGTCGGTGGATGCACTGCGTGCGGCTCTGGAGCGGGCACAGGAGCGTCGCAACAGAGACACCGCTCTGATCCTGGCAGGGATGGACCAGTTGCGGGAGGATGTGACCACTGCCATTGACAGGCAGACACAGGCATTCACTACTGTCATGGCCACATTGGGCACACAGTTATTTGCCCATGCGTCGCAGACACCACACAGTGCACTGTCCACCACCCGTTCCCGGCGTCGTGCGACACCATCCTTGTCCACACCGGTTCGGTTAGGCATCCCGACATGCCTGGCGCAGGCATGTTCGCGTGCTGCAGACCCCGCGCCGAGCACAGTCGCTCACATGCAGTGGAACCCTGGGGACCATCGGTGTCACCCCATGAGGCCAGTGGTCAGCCTGTCAGTGCTGGCGGGTCTCAGCGGGCCGCCCAGGCATCCATGGTGGCCGGGGCACTGCGGCACATGACTGACCTGTCTGCCAATGCAGCTAGTATCTGATGCTGCCCTGTGTGCATTGTGTCATTCAGCAGGCAATGCATTGGTCGGTACCCAGCCCTGCACGCAGACACACAGTCCATCTGCACACCCTCCTGGCTGCTGTCCACAGTTGCATGTGCATGATGATCCCTGCATTGCACTGTACACCAATGTGCTATGGTGCTCAGCATCTGACACACGCACAATGACAGGCAGTGGGCGTGGTGGTCTGTGGACATGTGTGTGGCTAGGGGTGGTGTTCTGGGTCGTGTGCCTCCTACCCTTTGTGCATGTGTGGTGTGTTGTGTGTGTGTGTGTGTGTCTGTCTGCGTGCCATGTTAGACCTCACCCATCCCTGGTGGTGTGTGTGGTTCCATGCCTGGCCACTTCCCTTGATGGCATGCACCCCTGGTGTGTGTCCATGCGTGTTTGGGGTTGTACCTTTGCCACTGGTGGTTGCACGTGGCCCCATGACTTACCTGGGTTGGCTGAAGTGCTCCTCCATGATAGTGTCCCGTGCAGCTGTGCCAGCCGGAGCAGTCGGGGGTCCCGTCCAAGGGGGGGCTGCCCATCACCATTGTCACCGGCGTCCTCATCGTCCCCCATCGCTGTCCCCCTCTTCAACCTGTACGGCTATCCCACATTCGTTGGCCATGTTGTGCAGGATGCAACAGGCCAGGAATAGCCTGCAGGCCTTGAGGGGCTGTACTGTAGGGCACTGCCAGAGGTGTCCAGGCAACGGAAATGTGCCTTCAGCATCCCGAACACCCGCTCGATGACATTACGTGTGGTGGCGTGTGCCTCATTGTAGCGTTGCTGCGATGGGGTCGCGGGCCACCGGTATGGTGTGAGCAGCCAGGGATGGAGTGGGTATCCACTGTCACCTGTGTGTAGAGGGTGGAGGTTAGTTTGGTGATCAGCATCGCCCTGCCCCGGGCCATGTAGGCCACTACCCATGTCACCTCTGACCATGCCCCCCCAGGCCCTGTGATTGTCCGTGTGGTTTGCATTCTCACCCACTAGGTGGCCAGTGGGAATATGCCCACTCTCGAATCTGTGGCACAGTGCTGACTGGTGCCAGATGAAGGCATCGTGTGCTCCCCCAGGGTGCATGGCACAGACATTGATTGTGCGCCCCCTGGCATCGCACACCACCTGGCAGTTGATGCTGTCATAGCCCTTGCGATTTATATATGTGGCCCCCTCGGGGCCTGGTGGTGTGCGGATGGCCACATGGGTGCAGTCTATTGCCCTAGCACGCCAGGCATACGTGCTACCCTATGGAACTCCTGTATGTTTGCTGTGCGCTCCGCCGGTGTGCTGGGGAAATGGATGTACTCCGCAGCATGTGGCAGCAGTGCGCTGAGGAATTGGATGAGGAGGCATGACGCGGCTGACAGAGTTATGCCTGTGGTGTCCCCAGTTGGTTTCTGGAAGGTACCCATGGCGAGCAAGCACATGCAAGCTGTCACTTTCATCTCCACTGACAGAGCATGGCTTCGTCGTGTGGGTGCCTGCATCACATCACTGCACTGCTCACACTGCCTCAGAATTGCCCGATTCAGGCGGTACCGGCCCACGATCTCCGTATCACCATACAGCTTGAAGCTGGTGCAGGCTCGGTACTGCCTGTTGGGGGCATATCACCGATGGGCCCTTCCATAGCTGCGCCCCCTGCTGCCCACCTTCTCACCCCCCCTTATTACTGCCTCCATCTGGATGGTGGCACTGGCCATGTCCCTGGCTTGTGTTCACCCCCCCGGTAGCTGTTTCTGTGTTCCTCCGCTGTCCTGGCTGCTACTTCCCGCACCGAACACCTGATCTGTGCTGGCCTCAGTGCTGTGTGGGCAAGTACTTCCCCTGGCTGCACTGTGGCTCCCCACACCTTCCCCTGAGCCTGTGGGTTCCAGGTGCCCTTTCCTGGCCTGCCCTGTGTGTCCCTGCTGCCCAGTTTCTCTGGCTAGAGTTCAGCCTCATGTGCCTTCCCTGTAGCATTCTTGCGCCTCTCCTTGCTCCTTTTTATTTTGGCTCATTTCCATGGCTTGCAATCTCCGCTTGTTCTCTATTCCGCATGGTATGATGTTGTTGAACATCGTGACTGCGCCATTTATGCATGGTTCCTCCCCCTTCAGTTGCGCATACATTCATTATCATTGCGCTGTTGCTCAGCATGATTTGGGGGGCGCAACTGCCTCCCACTGAATATCGCAGAATGGCGCATTTTTGGACTTGCGCTGGCGCAACTCTTTTGAATATCTGGGCCTCTGAGTTCAGATTTTGTGATCCCATTGTATAAAGTGGCTTGCATCCCTGGAGAGACTGAGGAGATATCGAATAATATGATTCATAATATACTGTTTGATTTACTTGATGGGTACAGACATGCTAAGAACCATGTAAGTGCAATAAGGCCAGTAGCTGATTTGGAATTGGTACTATTGGCTATGGATCAGTATTACCTAATAAGGGGAATAAGATCTGAAACCCTGGGAATCGGGAAACTGGGGATGGAAATGGGAGAGGTTTCTTTAATGAAAACTCTTTTCCCTGAATATTATGCAAATAAAATAAATGAGAAGGCGAAAGATCAAGTTAATGTGGCAATCTCTGGTCTTAAACAACTTAAAGGGAAGCGTTTATCCAGGATTAAATTAATCAGTATTGTTACCAATAGAAATCTACTTTACACAAGCTATTGACTGAACCTGTAACACTTTTAGGGCCAAAATTATACCCATTCAGTTTCCCCTTCCTTTATAGCTGCAGGCATCCATTTACTAAATCACAGGCACAGGAAATTACTTCACATCTGGGGAAACACATATAGTCAATAAATATTTTAACCAGGAGAGGCACATTAAGCTGAAGCTTGAGTCCAGGTACGACCTGAGAGCACAAGAAAGTTAAAGGGGAAGTCTCCCTTAGTTCCACACCAATATTTTCCCAGCTCCTTATGTGTAACTGCTGTGCGCCTCCTCCAGTTGCCAGCAGTCCTATTGCTGTCCAAATCTAGATTATAAATAAAAATATACAGCCCCCAAAAGTTATCAATGTGTTTGTCCTCCATTTTACCATCAATGTTGCTGAAGGTTGATGTCATCAAGCAACAGATAATGGTGCTGCAGTAAATGCAGTTCTATCAGTAGACCAAACCCACAATGTTTAGTTCCCCACTTGAGTAATGGAGGAACCCTTTAAGTGCTGTGCACATCCTGAAGTGCAGGTATAATAGGGACTAGTACCATGTGAGTATGATGCAGCCTTGATTTGAGGTATATACAGTCTTCATATAAGGAAGTGCCTGTATGTGTTGTGTTACTGTTTCTGTTAGCAAATACAGTTTACCCAATAAATGACTCTGGGTACAACAAGAGTTTTAAATGGTATTATGCAGCTTTTGTATTATGGTGTGAGTGTGGTGCAGCCCTGATTTGAGGTATATACAGTTTTCATATAAGGAAGTGCCTGTATGTGTTGACAAGGAATATCTCTGGAATTAGTGACAAATTTGCAGACTCTGAATTGGAAGAGTACTTAAATTCTTTTGACTACATATGCATACAAGAAACATGGAGTAAGGGTGTAGCCCATCTGAATGGATATAAAGCATACCTGGGTCTGCCAGCCCACACAGACCCAGGTACAGCCTCTGCCTTCGTACAAGCATTAACCTAATGCAGATGGTCTCAGGCAGCACTAGGACTAACTACCGCACAGGTACAAGTACCCTGATTGGCTGGGTCCTAACAACTCACCCAGAAAGACTAATGTCAAGGTTCATCCTCATGCCATGAGTGATCATTCGCCAGTCCAATGCAAGTGGTCGGCCAAACAGGCCAGGCCCCCCAAGATTGGTGAGGAATAGGGTTATAAAAAAAGTGCCATGACTTACTTCAAGAACCACCTCATAGGCATAGACTGGAGCTTCATTGATAAATGCCCCTCTGTTGATACAGCACTCCAGCTATTCATCTCCCGCTTCAACACAGCTGCGGTTAAGTTTGCTCCTTATTGCAAGAAAATGATAAAAGGGAGGTAATATTGATTGGGTCACCCCTCAACTGCTCGGTATGATGCGGCAACGAGACACGCTCTGGCACCGTGCCAGGGAGACGGTGGCAACTGCAGATATACAAAGGTACAAAGTGGCCCGTAACAGGTGTACATGGGACATCCAGCAGGCCAAGGCCACGTACCACAAAAACCAGCATATTCAATGCTGGGCTGATGGGAAGAAGTTCTGGACTTTGATAAAGAACCTCCTAGGGTCAGGTGACAGGCCCCCCCACCTCCATGCTTCAGCATAATGGTGAGGTAATACTAGATGATTATACAATGGCAAGAAAGAATCCTGGCTTCTGATTGGTTAGTTGGCTGTCACAGCAGGGATATTATCCTGGCATAACATCCCAGCTGTAGTGCCAGCCAGCTGTCAGACTCACAGATTCTACAAAATGTGTCCCTCCACAGCAGCTTCTCACAGAAAGTCTGTCAGCAGTACCTGAATGGCAAAATTCTCCAAACTAAACTTCACTTTCTTTACCATGGAATCAATAAATTAATGGTTTTCACAAGATAAAGAAAACAATGTGCTAAAACCAGAGCCCAAAAAAAGTAAAGAAAAAAAACGGCATCTACAAGTAGAAGAAAGCCAGCTTGATGACATCGAATGGAACAGAAATGAACCTGCCACAAAATGTCAAACCAACTGGGCTGTCAAAGTTTGGCAAGACTGGCTTCAAGAGACAGAAACAGAAGTAGATGTCAACACAGTAAGTCCCACTGATTTAAATCTGGTTCTCAGAAAATGTTATGCCTCTATGAGAAATTCAGCTGGTGATTACTATGGCATTAGCAGTTACATCGGAATTCAAGCAGGACTAAACCGTTATTTAAATGAGCCTCCTGTCAGCAGAAACCTTAACTTACTAACAAACCCTGAATTCCAAACTGCTAACAACGTTTTTACTGCTCAAATAAAAAACTTAAGACGTGAGGGGAGAGACAAAACAAAACACCACCCTCCCCTTCCCTCACTGCAACAGACCTCCAGCAGCTAAGAGAATCCCCGGCCCTCAGCAGTGAAACCCCTGAAGGACTCCTATGATGCGTCTGGCTTGAGTTACAAATACATTTCACCAGACGCGGCTGCAAGGGCCAGCGACAATTAAAGCCACCCTGTTTTGAATTCAAAGAAACAGAGAAAGGGGTAGAATATGTATCCTTAAATTTCAACGAAAAAACACTCTGATCCCCTTGAAAAAGACAGAGACAGATATCGAGGGGCAATGTTTCAGATCAAGGGGCACCCACACTGTCCAGTAATTGCACCAAATAAATACTTCAGCAAGCTACTGCAGAATCCACCATGTCTATTCCTGCACCCCAGAAAAAAGACACTTAACACCTGGGAAAATGAGACAAAATGGTACACTTTAGAGCCGATAGGGAAAAATTACCTTTCGTCAATGCTCCCGAAGATCTGTGCTACAGCAGAACTAGCAAACTCCTACACCAATCATTCACTCCATGTGACCGCTATTCAGCTGCTAAGTAATGCTGGACTTGAAAGCAGACAGATTATATCCGTCACCGGTCACAAGCAGGAATCCTCACTTAAGAGTTACTGGAGAGCAACCTTGCAAGAACGCAGCAGCTGGAGCTCCATTTTATCTGGAATGCAACCCGAAGTCACCACCACGATTGCAAGCCCTGAAGCCACAACTAAACATGTGCACATAACGGAAAAAGCAGCGTCAACCTTGGAAAGAGAAAACACTGATGCAGTGCCCATGATTCAACGCCTTGATGCCACAACCAGCAATGTGCTCCCACCAGAAACAGCAGCATCAGCATCCAGAACACACCTTCTCTGCAACCTGTACAACCAATGCTGAATCCACAGAGCCAGCCCAGAGTAACAGCAGCACATCCCTACAAAGCAGCAACCAGTTTTACATTAAAGGCAGCTCTAATTGTGTTTTCAATATTTATAAATGATAAATGCAGCATCATACTTGCCAAAGTAAAATTTCATGCCTACTAGTTTAAAACAAAGTTTCCTTCCAACCAACTTTACATGTTTTTGTTGAATAAATTGTTGTTCTATGAAAGTAATTAAAAAAAACTTTGTGTTAAGGTGTATTTTTTTTTTTATATTTAAAACAGTTTCTGCTTAAGGTGTATTTTTTTTCTGCCTAAAGTAATACACGTTTTACAAAAAAGTATTTAATATGACCATAAAATGCACACTTTCAGATAATTTTACAAAATGCTAATTAAATCACACTACTGTTACAGTTCGACTTTGGAACTATTTGATATATACCCTTCTCGGGTGTTGGACGCCCTCGGCCAATGGCCTCGGGCCCAGCCACCCGAGGCGGGATGTTATCCCAGCATAACACCCACCCTGTCTGGCATTATTCCTTTATGATACCATGGCCAATATCTTTAACACAGCATTCTCAGATTACAGCTCAGTCCTCCCCCCTAGACTGGCTATGTACCCCACTGGAGTACCAACTACCTCCTTTCCTAATTCCAGACCTGATGCCAGTACAAGTCCTAACTTCTACTTCTAACATGTAACTGCTCAGGAAACAAAAAAATACCTAACTGGAGTGCTGGGCAAAACCAGAATGGGCAGTGATAGTGTCGATGTGAAATTGGTAGCCATTTCTCTACCTGAGGTCGTCATACCAATAACAAAGCTGTTTAATCTGTCTTTCCGCTTGTACGCTTTCAAACAACATGAAGTCTTGCTGTATTCTGACATATGCAGTTAGGTCCTGCCTTTCAACTGACCCAGAGAACAAAGAGTTAAACTTTCCATGGCCAGCATGGAATGTTCACCGCGAGCTCGGTTGAAGCCCCTGTCTGCTGTTGTTTAAACTCCAAAAGTCAGATTCTTTGCTCCGCCTCACTGAACAGTCGCTCTGGAGATTTCTCCTTTGCTCGGTTCAAAAAAGTCGGTTAAAGTGTCATTTTTTTCGCTCTATTTCTACCGAATTGCTGCTACTGATCTGTTGGTTTAAGTCTCTGTCTGTGGTACCGTGAGTACTAGATAGGTTTTCTGTATAGTTTCTGTGTGGAACTTGTAAATTGTGGATCGGTTCGGCTGAACCGATCAGTTTCAGGTAAAAAAAGTTTGTGATTTACTTAGAATGTGGTAACCGGTCCGTATCGGTTCTAAAAAAAACCCCGGATTTTATTACATTTTTTTCCAAGAGCTGTGACACGGTCAGGAACCGATGGGGGAGTCTTGCCTGGCAGATTGCCAAATAAGGTTTGGTTAGGATTGGCCATGTCTGAGAAACCTAAGAAAAAAAACGGGCCCACTGGGTTTCAACACTGCAGTGTGTGTGGGAAAGTCTTTGCCAAGGCTGATCCCCACACCACCTGTGTTTATTGTCTGGGGTTTGACCACCTCGATTCAGACTGCCAAATTTGTAAGAATTTTCCCAAATCTACCCTGGAAAAGAGATTAGGTAGACTGAGGGATAGGGAGGCCGAGAAGTCTGCTGACCCGGCTGGCCAGCCCGGATTGGTTCCAATTGAACCAGAAGGAGTGCCCTCTGACCAGGGCGATACTTCTTCGGGCAAAAGGAGAGCCGATTCTGAGGAGTTGGTTCCAGTAAAAAGAAAAAAGATAAATCGTCCAGTTCGGACCCAGAAATTCATACTCCGACCGCCGATGAGATAGCCAAGGCGATAAGAATAGTGCAATCACTTACTTCAAACAACATGAAGTCTTGCTATATTATGACAATTGCAGTTTGACCCAGCCTTCGAACTGCTCCGGAGGTGAAAGAGTTAAGTTCCATGGCAGGCATGGAATCTTGAGCGCGAGCTTGGTTGAAAACTCTGTCTGTTGTGCTTCAAACTATAACTGTCAGATTCTTTACTCCGCCTCACTGAACAGTCGCTCCGGAGATTTCTCCTACTGCTCGGTTCATTTTGTCGTTTTAAAGTATTTTTTCTCGGTTTTCAAAACGTATTTGTCTAAAATTAAACCGCAACCGGTCGGTTCAAGCTCTGTCTGTGGTATCGTAAGTAATAGATAGGTTTTACATTTTATTCTGTGTGGAACTTGTAAACGGTATTATCGGTTCGGTTTGAACCGATCAGGTTGTTGTAAAAACTATTTTAAATTGTATTAGAAGTGCGGTTCCCGGTTCTTATCGGTTCTAAAAAAAACGGATTTCATTACGTTTTTTTCCACGACCCGTGACACGGTCTGGAACCGATAAGGGTGTCTTGCTTGGCTAAGGGCCATTAACGGGCAAGTTTCTGGTTAGGCTGGCATTATGTCTGAGAAACCCAAAAGAAAAACCGGGCCCACTGGGTTTCAACACTGTAGTGTCTGTGGGGAAGCTTTTGCTAAGGCTGACCCACACACCACATGTGTCTATTGTCTGGGGTTTGACCACCTCAATACAGACTGCCAGATTTGTTTGAATTTCCCTGCAGCTACCCTGGATAAGAGAGTTGGTAGGCTCAGGGAACGGGAGGCTAAGAAGTCCGCTGACCCGGATAGCCAGTGCGGTTCGGTTCCAACCGAACCAGAGGGAGTGCCCTCTGACCAGGGGTGACTTCCTCGGGCAAGGAGAGCTGACTCGGAGGAGTCAGTTCCAGCTAAAAGGACTAGGAAATCAGCAGGTGTGGAGCCAAAAGTCTTTCCAACTGCTGCAGAGATAGCCAAAGCGATCAAAATTGTCCAGTCGCTTCCCCGGTTCCACCAAACCGCACCATCAGGTAAGCGGCCTGTTCCTCCGGTTCAGGAATATGATATAGAGGATTTTTTATGAACCGGGGGGGGGGAGATTATGAGGAGAGTGAATGTGATTTTGAGAGTCTGGATCTGCCCATTGAACCGGACATTTCTCCAGACAGACCTATAGAAGTGTCTCCCCCCAGGCTTTCTGAGTCCCCTTCTCATTTTATTTTTTATAAGAAAGTGGCTGAAACCCTCCAGCTTCCTATGGAAGAAGCTGTAGATGACCAAGAGGAGCCTGACTATGTAGAGATGATGGATATCCCAGAGTCTAGGAGACTGTCTATTCCTATCCACAAATCCTTCAGGAAACAGTAAAAATTTTAAAAGCTCCCCATTCTATACTTCCTGTGGATAAGAAAATGGACAGGAGGTACACTTTGTCAGGCTCTGACACAGAGTTCCTCTCACAAAAATGCAGCCATGTTGGAGTAGTGCAGGCTGCAGCCTGTGACAAGGCAAATATTCCTTTGGCTTCACACCCCCCTGACAAGGATTCCAGGAGGATTGATGCCATGGCAAAGAAACAGTACATGGCAGCATCTTTGAGTTTCAGACAGGCAAATTATATGGCTTATGTTGCAAGATATCAGAAATCCAGATGGGATACTGTTATGGCTCTAGCAAAGCAGGTCCCTGGCCAGCTTGCCAAGGAGCTGGAGCAGGTGGCTGCTGATGGTATTGAGGCATCCAAGGTGCAATTCCATGCTGCAGTGGACTCTAGTGATGTATCTTCGAGAGTCATGGCTACATCTGTGGCTTTTCTTAGAATGGCTTGGCTCAGGTGTACTAGCCTGTCACAGGATACTCAGGCTAAGGCCATGGAGTTTCCTGTTGTTGATAACTCTCTGTTTGGGGAGCAGACAGAGAATTACATGAAGAAAATGGATGAGTATAGGACCACCTATAGAGTGTGGCAGGCCAAGGAAAGGCAGGCCACTCTCAGAGGCAGCTTTCCAGGGCAGGGCAGGCCTTTTCACAGGCCTTTTTACCAAGCCCAGGCCTCCTCTTCAGCCTACGCCCAGAGGTGGTTCTTCAGAGAGAGAGGCAGACGGGGTACGAGCAGGCCTGCTCCCACCCCTCAGCCTAAAACCCCTGCCAAGCAGGCACCCTGATGGGATGGCCAGGGCCGATTCTTCATTACCTGTAGGGGGCAAGCTGGCTTACTTCGTCCAGGACTGGAAGTCTTTAACATCAGACAAGTGGGTCCTGGGAGTAGTAAGCCAGGGACTGGTTCTCAGCTTCAAAAAATTTCCAAAGATGAGAGCCAGATCCTTTCCACCTGCAAATCCATCAGCGGCTCTCGCCTTAGAAACAGAAGTTTCAACCCTCCTGGCTCTCAGAGCTGTAGAAAGGGTTCCTCCCCTACACCAGGGCAAAGGATTGTACTCCAGGTACTTCCTTACCCCAAAAAAGACAGGAGAATGGTGGCCCATCCTGGATCTCAGATACCTAAACAAGCACCTTTTAAAACCAAAATTCAAAATGGTGACTCTGGAATTATTTACCTCTCTAAGGCCAGGGATTGGCTAGCGTCCCTGGACCTCAAGGATGCCTACTTCCATGTTCTCATCAGAAGCTCCCACTGAAAGTACTCCAGATTCTAACTGCCTCAGGCCATTACCAGTTCAGAGTAATGCCCTTCGACCTCACCTCTGCCCCAAGGGTATTCACAAAATGCCTGGCAGTAGCAGTTGCTCATTTAAGAAGGCAAAAGATTGCCATCTTTCCTTACCTGGATGACTGGCTCATAGTAGGCCAGTCTCCAGCCCAAGTCAAACTACACCTTCAGGTTACCCAGCAGCTGCTTACATCTCTAGGTTTCCTTCTCAATCTCCCAAAGTCAGTTCTAGAGCCTGTTCAGCTACTCACCTTCATAGGCGCAGAACTGAACACACAACAGGCCAGAGCCTTCCTTCCTCTAGAAAGAGCAAAGACCCTGGTTTCTCTGGCCTCCTCCTTCACTCTGCAGGTCTCTCGACCAGCAAGGCATTTTTGCAGCTCCTAGGGCACATGGCTGCTTCCACAGCAGTAGTGCAGGGAGCAAGATTTCAGATGAGGACATTCAGTTCCACTTGAGAGCCTTCTGGTCTCAAAGGAGAGATCCTTGAACCAAACTGATCCCAGTAACTCGAACCCTGATCCAGGCCCTACAGTGGTGGCAGGATCAGAGCAATCTGAGACAAGGAATTCCTTCATCCCAGTCTCATTCCTTGACCTCACTACAGATGCATCCCTCTTGGGGTGGGAGCTCACATGGGCGACCTCACCACTCAGGGTTGTGGTCCCCTCAGGAATCTCTGCTCCACATCAATCTGTTGGAACTCAGAGCAGTTTTTCTAGCACTTCAAGTTTTTTCCACGTCTGTTCAGAACAAAGTGGTACAAGTCAGAACAGACAACACCACTACAATGTGGTACATCAACAAGCAAGGGGGCAGCCGGTCTACGGCCTTGTGCACCAAAACGATGAAGTTGTGATCTCTGGCTTATTCCCTGAACACCTCCCTTATGGCAGTTCACCTCCCAGGCAAAGACAATGTCCTGGCAGATGCTCTCAGCAGGAATTCCCAGGGCCATCACGAATGGTCTCTGGATCCCCTTATCCTGGAGGTGGTCTTTGCCAGGTGGGGCACTCCTCAGATAGATCTTTTTGCAGCCCCGGACAATCACCAACTTCCTCTTTTTTGCTGCAGGCCCCCAGTGTTGGGCTCAGTCCCTCTGGACGCCTTTCTTCTCAACTGGAGGAAGTTTCTCTATCCTTCCCCTTTCCTCTCTTTTCAAGGTGCTAGTCAAGATCAGGTCTCAACCTTGCAAGATGATCCTGATTGCTCCAGATTGGGCCAGACAGCCCTGGTATCCACTTCTTCCGTCCCTAGCAGTCCACCTTCCCCTGTGCCTAACCCAGGAATCACAATCTGTTAACCTGTGCCCAGGGGAGAGTTTGGTACCCGAATCTTAAATCTCTCAATCTCAAGGCCTGGCTGTTGAAGAGTTAGAGTTTGCTGACTTACACCTTTCTCAGGGTGTACTCAATGTTTTGAAGGCTTCGAGGAAGCCTTCTACCAGGGCTACTTATCATTCCAAATGGAAAAGGTTTTCCATATGGTGCTCTGGTAAGAGTATTTCCCCAGAGTCTGCCGGCCTGCCACAGTTCTGGATTATATGGTGCACTTAAATGCTCTGGGTCTAAGACCAGCTACCCTAAAAGTGCACCTGGCAGCAGTGTCTGCTTTCTTATCAGCAGGTAAACCCTCTTCTCTTTCTGCTCATCTGGTATTCTCCAAGTTTTTCAAGGGATTGCTTCACATCAATCCTCCATTCAGGGATCCTGCACCTGCATGGGATCTTAATGTTTGCATTGCTCAGCTTATGCAACCTCCTTTTGAGGCCATGTCTTCAGCAGAGCTTAAGTACTTGACTTGGAAGACTGTGTTTTTGGTAGCCATCACTTCTACTAGGCGCATAAATGAACTACAAGCATTGTCAGTGGAGCCTGATTTTATCTCCTTTCATAGGGATAAAGTGGTCCTCAGGACTAATAGAAAATTCTTGCCCAAGGTGGTTTCCAGATTTTCACCTGAATCAATCTATGTCTCTCTCTGTGTACTTCACTGACCATTCCTCCTCTGGTGAGAGGAGATTGCACAGTTTAGATGTCAAAAGAGCCCTTAGCTACTACATAGAGCGTACCAAGGGTCACAGGTTTGATTCCCTCCAACTGTTCCTCACTTATGGTGAGGTAGGTAAAGGGAAACCTGCCACTAAAAGATCCATTGCCAGGTGGATTGTTTCTTGTATCCAGTTTTGTTATCAAAAACTGGGTAGGGTTCCCCCTTCAGGCCTGAGGGCTCACTCTACCAGAGGTACAGCTGCGTCCCTGGCTGCTGCCAGGGACATCCCTATTATAGAGATATGTCAAGCAGCTACTTGGAAAACAGTTCACACTTTCACGAAGCATTACTCCTTGGACATCCAGGCTAGGAGTGATGCTCGGTTTGGCACAGCTGTGCTTCAGAGCCTATTCCCTAAGTAGGTTCTGCCCTCCTCCATGGAGGTACTGCTGTGTAGTCTGCAATTGTCATAATATAGCAAGACTTCATGTTGTTTGAGGAAAAAATTACTCACCTTAGTAATGTTGTTTCTTCTAATGGAGTCTTGCTATATTATGACCTCCCCCCCTACCTGCCCCTCTCAGAACCTCTGTTTTGTTTTTGGGATGTGGGTGGGCAGTGCTATGTTGGCACCTAGTGTTTGCCATTTTTATTTGCTGTTGTATTTTCATTTTCTTGGTATCCTGACTTGAGTCTTGCTTTTGGGACCAGAAAATGTGTTAGTATTTAGTAGCCAGTTGGCTAGTGTAGGTTTACAGCTTCCACACAGAACCTTAGTGAGTTTTGCTCGTAAAGATCTGACAGTTATAGTTTGAAGCACAACAGACAGAGTTTTCAACCGAGCTCGCACTCAAGATTCCATGCCTGGCATGGAACGTAACTCTTTCACCTCCAGAGCAGTTCGAAGGCTGGGTCAAACTGCAATTGTCATAATATAGCAAGACTCCATTAGAAGAAACATTACTAAGGTGAGTAATTTTTTCTTCTGTTCCGGCCGAACCGGAACCACCTGGCAGGGGTTCGGTTCGGTCGGTTCCCCCGGTTCTGGATTACACCTTGGAAGAATTTTATGAACCGGATGAGGAGGAAGGAGAGTATGAGGATGATGATGGTGATTATGAAAGTCTGGATGTGCCTAGTGACCCGGACATCTCCCCAGACAGACCTTCAGGTGCTTCTCCTCCTAGGCTTTCTGAGTCCCCTTCTCACTTTATGTTTTACAAAAAAGTGGCTGAAATCCTCCAGCTTCCTATGGAAGAAGCAGTAGAGGATCAGGAGGAGCCTGATTTTGTTGAAATGATGGACATCCCAGAGTCCAGGAGATTGTCTATTCCCCTCCACAAATCCTTTGGGAAACAGACACATACAATTCTTAAGACTCCTAATTCCATACCTCCTGTGGACAGACGAATGGACAAGAGGTACACCCTTTCAGGCTCGGACATGGAGTTCCTTTCCCAGCAATGCAGCTATGTTGGGGTAGTGCAGGCTGCTGCCTGTGATAAGGCAAATATCCCCTTGGCATCACACCCCCCAGATAAGGACTCCAGAAGGACTGATGCCATGGCAAAGAAACAGTACATGGCAGCATCTTTGGGACTCGGGCAGGCTAACTATATGGCCTACACAGCTAGATACCAGAAGGCCAGGTGGGACACTGTGCTGGCTCTGGCTAAACAGGCCCCTGACCAGCTTGCCAAGGAGCTGGAGCAGGTGGCTGCAGATGAGACTGAGGCATCCCAAGTGCAATTTCATGCTGCTGTGGACTCCAATGATGTTTCATCAAGAGTCATGGCTACATGTGTGGCTCTTCGGAGGATGGCTTGGCTCAGATGTGCTAGCCTATCACAGGATACCCAGGCTAATGCCATGGATTTCCTGGTTATTGGTAATTCTCTGTTTGGGGAGCAGACAGAGAACTACATGAAAAAGATGGATGAGTACAGGACCACTTACAGGAGTGCTCGGGCCAAAGAAAGGCAAGCTACTCCTCAAAGGCAGCAGTCCAGGGGCAGGGGAAGGCCTTCCCAAAGGCCTTTTTACCAAGCTCAGGCCTCCTCTTCTTACTCTCAGAGGGGGTTCTTTAGAGGGAGAGGCAGACGGGGGATGAGCAGGCCTGCATCCACCCCTCAGCCTAAAGCCCCTGCCAAGCAGACACCCTGATGGGTCTGCCCGGGCTGATTCTCCAATACCAGTAGGGGGCAGGCTGGCTTACTTTGTCCAAGACTGGAAGTCTCTGACATCAGACAAGTGGGTCCTGGAAGTAGTAAGCCAGGGACTGGTTCTCAGCTTCAAAAAAGTTCCCAAGAAGAGAACCAGATCCTTTCCATCCCCAAATCCATCAGAGACCCTTGCCTTAGAGGCAGAGATTTCTTCCCTCCTAGCTCTCAGAGCGATAGAGAGGGTTCCCACCCTACACAAGGGCAAAGAATTGTACTCCAGGTACTTCCTAACCCCACAAAAGACAGGAGAATGGCGGCCCATCCTGGACCTAAGATATCTGAACAAACACCTTTTAAAACCAAAGTTCAAAATGGTGACTCTGGGAATAATCCTTCCCTCTCTAAGGCCAAGAGACTGGCTAACCTCCCTGGACCTCAAAGATGCCTATTTTCACATTCCCATCAGGTGCTCCCACAGAAAGTACCTCAGGTTCAAGTTGCCCTCAGGCCACTATCAATTCAGAGCAATGCCCCTTTGGCCTAACATCAGCCCCAAGGGTTTTCACAAAGTGCCTGGCAGTAGTGGCTGCTTTCCTAAGGAGAAAAAAGATCTCTGTCTTCCCATACTTGGATGACTGGCTCATAGTAGGTCAGTCTCCAGACCAAGTCAAGTCACATTTGCAAATAACTCAGCAAGTGCTCACTTCCTGAGGATTCCTTCTCAACCTTCCAAAGTCAGTTCTCGAAGCAGTACAGCTCCTCACCTTCATAGGGGTGGCACAGCCCCTTGCCTGACGCACGCCTCAAGCCTGCTCAGGCACTCTGGGTCCTGCTTCACCAGGTCACCATACTGGTGGCAGCATTGCTCCCCTGTCATGGCCACCTCAGTCCTTTGCTGCAGCGTGGCAGCAATCCCCTGCCACACTGCGACCCTTGGCTGCTGCAGGGGCACCTGGCCAAATAGTTGGGGGGCGTGGGGCTGGACACACTGTGTCCAGTTCTGGGCTCTAGGGACACATCTTGGTGCCATGCTGTACAGCGAACTCGGTGACAAAAATGGCGGCAGTAAGCACACGTGTCCATGACATGCGCGATGCAAGGGAACATGCACTGTGTCCACACATCGCACAGTTCCGGAAATGCATGGCATGGGTGTGGCTAGGTGGGTCACCAGGTGAGGGGAGTGACCCTGGGGTCAGGGGTCACAGCAGGGGTCAGGTGCAGCCCGCCTCTGCATAGTGCACACGTACGTGATAGACCTGGCGCATCATGCGCTATGCCCCTGCATTGTGCTGTCGGCACACAGTGCGCGATTGACACCATGATACCATTTGGTGCACTGCGGGCCTGCGCACCGCACGTGCATGCGCATTGCGCCGTGACTTGCTCCAGAGCAATCTCATTGCGCATGGAGCAAAATCTCAATATTCAGACCCCAATGCAAATGAGCTCATCAGCCAATGCATGGTGCACTGGGTGCATTAGCATGTCATTAACGTTGCACCAAACCTCATTTGCATGCATTGTGCCCATATAAGTGCCATGGAACAGTGCAGGCCATGGACTGATATTGCATCCTTTCGAGGTGAGTTGCGCATGCCACTGCAGCTCACTGGGAGCAGACAGCACAGCAGGGTGGGATGGAACAGGGTGATGCTGCCACTGACACACTGTGCTGTCCATGTCCACAGGAAGCAAAATGTCAGAATGTGAGGAGGGTGAGGAGCGTGGGCCTGCTCGCAAGCACAGGTCCAGTTTCACGAAATTGGAGACAGAGGCCCTGTTCGATGCATACCTCGACATGGGAGCCCCTGTTGAGTGGTGCCACGGGCACACCACAGGCCAGGGCTGGGGCCTGGGAGGAGGTGGTGGCATACATCAACCAGCATGGCAGCCATCAGCGGTTGGCGCAGGTGTGCTGGAAAAAGGTGGGCATGGACAAGAGGCACATCAAGGAGAAGGTGGCAGCCATCCATGCATCCCGGAATACCACCGGAGGGGGGCCTGCGGATGCGCCACCGCTCACGGCGCAGAAGGAGTTGGTGGCAGCCACCTTGCACCACAGCACGGTGGAGGGTGTGCCTGGTGGCAGTTTCCAGATGGGTGGCAGCCCATCACTGCAAGGTAGGTATGTCAGCCACGCACAGCTGGTGGCACGAAGGGTGCGTGCACAGGCATGCTGGCGTGCATGCAGCCAGCATGCATGTTATGTGCATGTGTGCGCACGCACGTGCATTCCATGCCACAGGACACATGCAGTGGCAGTGTAGGGGGACACATGTGGGCAGTGCATCACTGATACACCTCTCTCTCTCTTGCAGCACCAGCACGCCTCCGTGCGGATGATGGGGTGGCAGCGGCGGCAGCAGCCATGGACGCAGAACAGCCACGGAGGACCAGCCATCCACCTCCACTGGCATCCGGGGGCCCAACAGACTGCAGCTTACCACCACTGTGCAGGCGGATGTCCTGGACCTGGGGTCGGACGGAGCCCTGGATGTGTTCCTGCAGGATGCCAGCCTTGGTGTCCTCTGTGCAGAGACACAGATCGGGGTGGGGTCCAACACCAATGATGACATCACAATTATCCTGGACAGCATGGCCAACGTTGTGGGCGAGACACCCCTGCTGGCCACCGACACAAGCAGCATGCCCAGCGCTCTGCCAGCAACGGAACAGCTGTCCACCACCACTGCGGGTGCAGCAGTGTGCACTGCCTTGGCTATGCCCTGCGGTGGTGGTGGTGCAGCTGCACAGGTGCTGGGTGGCATGAAGTGGCCGGACAGGCGACAGCAGCAGGCAGCAGGTGCCACCGGGCAGCCAGACACAGGGTCTGCAGCCGGTGCGCCTGCTGTGCCCATTCCCCCTGCAAACCCCACTGTGCAGCATCCATCAGAGAGGAGGGCTGTGCAGCGTGGCCTGTGACCACATGAGGATCGGCATCCAGCCTGGGAGCCCCAAGACGCTGACCCGCTGGCAGAGCACATCCATTTGCAGCGGGCATCCGTTCCGCAACAGATGCTGCTTTCCACTGGGGTGCGCGCATTGTGTGCGGAGGTGCACCAGTTAGCCGAGAAGCAGGAGAGGGGCACTGCGCAGATCCTGGCAGGAATGCAGCACATGCAGGAGACCACGACTGCATCCCTGAATTGCACTGCCACTGCGATCTCAGATGGCTTTGCGCTGCTGGCTGCCACAGGGCATGGCTGGGCAAAGATGATCTCCTGCAGTGTGCTGTTCACCCTGCAAACCTGGTGTTGGGCAACCCGAGCACAATCGACACTGGGCTCTGATGTCGGTGTCCCAGGCATGCCCGTGGCTGGCCTGTTTTGACGCCTTGACATCCCCACGCCGACACGGTCGCGGTCCTGCGGTTCAACCCGTTGGGGGCTGTTGCACACCCCCCCATGGCTGATGTGCAGCCTATGGCTGCTGATCGGCCAAGGTGCGGCCGCCCTTGTGGCTGTGGTAGCCATGGTTCCGTGCAGCGGACCTAATGTGTGGGCTGCCCCACCTGCGGTCTGCAGCTGCTGCCTAGTGCACACTTGGGCAGTGTGTGTGTGTGTATATACCTATCACTGGTGTAGCACCTGTGTGTTGCGCCACATGCTGCTTGTGTGCGTGCTTGCTGGGCCTTGTGATGGGGGCATGATGACGACAGTCTTGCACCGGTTGCGCCTGTACACCAGTGCGATGCGTCTGATCCATGCCACATACCAACGCCTGTGTGTGTGGATGCGTGTGTGTGGGGGGGTACTGTGTGTGGTGTTGTGTGTGGTTGTGTATCCCTGTCTCCCCTACCCCGCTTCACACCTCTGTGTGTGCATGCCCATTGCCATGCATGCCCCTGCATGTGTGCTGTACCTGTTTGTGTGGCCCATGCATGTGTATCGCACCACCTACCTGTGTGCACCATAGTGCTCCCATCGCATCTGTATTGCAGCCGGGGATCCTCTCCACCCAGGGAGTGGCTGTCCACCTCCCTCCAGCCCATTTTCTCCATCGTCCCCACTACTGTCACCTTCATCAGCCTCGACAGCTATCCCATGGTTAATGGCCATGTTGTGCAGTATGCACCAGGCTGGGAATAGGCCACAGGCTTTCGAGGGGCTGTACTGTAGGGCACTGCCTGACCTGTCTAGGCAACGGAAACATGCTTTCAGCATGCCAAAGATATGCTCGATGATGTTGCGCGTGTTGGTCCCTGGAAGGTGCCCATGGTGAACAGTCACATGACAGCTGTCACCTTCATCTCCATGGACATGGCGTGACTCCGTCTGTTCGGTGCCTGCATCTCCTCACTGCACAGCTCGAAGAGCTGCCTCAGAATGGCCCTGTTCAGGTAGTACCGGCCCACAATCTCCATGTCACTGTACTGCTCGAAAGTGATGCGGGCGCAGTACCACCAGTGTCGGGCATACCGCCGACAGGCCCTTCCTTAGCCACATCGCTGTTCCTCCTGCCCCCTCACACCCCTCATTACGGCCTCCATCATGAAGGGCACACTATCCATGGCCCTTGCTGTCCAATATCCCCCTGAGCGGTTGGCTGCTGCTGGCTGTGTGCCACCCTGGTGCATTGCCTGGCAGTGTGTCTGTTGTCTCTCTCACTCTCTCTGCCCCCTCTCCCTCTTCAATGCCACCTCTGTCCCTCTCCCTCTGTGTCTGCCTTGGTCTGTCTGTCTCTGTCTTTCTTTCTCTCTCTCTCACTCCCTATCACCTGGCACAAGTGCTGTCTGTGTGCTCACGCTCTGTATTTATAGGAACAAGTCTGCTCGGTGCATCTTCGATTTGCTCCGCACTTGCACTTTGGTTTCACAGTTGAATATACCACTACGCTGGATATTCATGGGAACGCCCCCTGCACTTGCGCGTGTATTCATTATAGTTGCACATTGGCACAATGAGATTTGCGCTGTACAATGGCTCCTGTTGAATATGGCTCCTTGGCGCAAGTCCGCACTTGCGCCGGTGCAACACTATTGTGCCATGCACAACTGCTTTGAATATCTGGGCCTATATGTGGAGGATTTCCATTTACAGGTGCCTAAAATAGGAGAGAAAGGGTGTCCGTACTTCGCATATGCAGGTGATGTGGCACTTTTGTCTACAAGTGCATTGTGTTTGAGAAGAATGTTACATAGGTTCCAACTGGAATGTGAGTGGGCTGATATACAAATTAATTATGATAAAACGAAAGTACTCATTTTTGGAGGGAACAATAGGGATTATAAATACTTTATTAAGGACAAAAAATTAGAAGTAGTAAGGTAGTAAAGGATTTTTGTTATTTAGGAATAACAGTTACACAGGAAGGCTCCTGGAGAAAACATATATCTGAGATGGAAAATAAAGGTTAAAAACTTTGTTCCAGTAATAAAGTCATTTTCACATAAACATGGAGGAAAATCTGTGAAAGGTAGCCTAATGGTTATTAATGCCAAAATAAAGAGCAAATTATTATTTGGAACAGAAGTCTGGGGGACTTATCCAAAAATAAATATAGAACCCTATCTAAATAAGCTTACAAACACTTGTTAGGACTGCCTAAGGGAACTCCTTTAGCATTGGTTAGGGCAGAACTAGGCCAGCTACCGATAGAAAGTAAAATAAAATAGAGACTGGTAAAGTATTGGCTTAAGGCTTACTCTATGACTGAATCCAGATTACCTAGGAGGTGTATTGATGAAGCAATAAACTATATGATACAGAGTATGCCTTTTCCTAGTATTTCAGCTGTGGAAAACATTATTGAGCCTTATGGCCTTCTGCACTACATTACTGATAGATTTAGAATCCCATTTGTTCAAATTGCCAGTGAGGTTACAATAAGGATTAAAGATATTTATTATCAAAAAGATATGGAATTTTGCTTACAATATAAAATTTGTAAGGGGATGGCTAAAAATAAAAGGGATCATAAGCTGGAACCATATTTAACAATAATCAATAATTATTGCCTTACGAAAATAACTAGATTTAGGTTTGAATGTAACTCCAGTAACTGGCAAAATGAAATATATAATAAGGAAAATCAAACAGAAAGAAGGGAAGAGCAGGTTAAGTGTGGGATGGGAAAGGATGATTTAGTACATTTAGTGATTTTATGCCCCTTATATGAAAAAAAATAGGAAACATCTGCTCGGAGAATACCTTAAGAATCTAGACTCTGAACCATATCATCTGGTTACGCATCTCTTAAAAACAACAGATGAACAAGTATTATACCATGTGGCCTCCCTCCTTAAAATAACTGATGGGGGAAAAATACCATATTATCACAGAAAATAAGGACCAACACTGGAATAATGGTTTAATTTGATATATTCGGATGTTAGTATTGCTGAGAATCGAGATTATAATTTAATATTGAATTACTATATTAGCAAAATTTATGACAAATGAAGCAAAATGCCGTTGTTTTAATTGATACATTTATTGTATGATTTTGTATGTTTTTGTATTATATATGATGTTGTAATTATGTTGTGACTGGACACCAGTGAAAATGGGCATTTTATGCTCACTGGTCATACAATATAAAAATAAACAAACAAAACAAACAAACTATATTTCAATTAAGGTAAAAATGTATGTTGATTATACTGGATACCATGATAAGGCTCAAGTCTGTTAAACATTAATGATAATAGAACTCTAGAACAAGAGAAATGTGCAATATTAGCCTTGCTATGTCAAATACTGGTCTATATGAATGTATTTAGAGTGCAATATGTGTTAATTGTGAAAATGTAATGTGCAATTTAAAATATTTAATTTTTTTATTATGGTGTACTGTTTGTAGTGACTTTTATAAGTCAAACAATAAACTTAAACCTGACCTGACGAAAAGCTGTTTGAACTCAATGGGTAAACCTGAGAAGCTGGTTTGCAACCTCTCTGAGATGCTGTAAACAGGAGACCAGTTCTGGGTCATCATGTTCTTTTTGCTGCACCTGTAAGAACATCGTGTGAGAAACGTGCTGTTTTCTTAATGAGTTTCCCAGGCACAGACTTATAAAAAGAGGGAGGCCGAGTTAAGCCCGAGTTTAAAAAAATATCCCATTCAGTTGGGTGCGGGACAAGGTGCATTACCTAGGGATTTGAATTCTTATACAGCTCCCCAAACTTTACGACTATAACTATGGCCATCTAAAACAACAAATCAACACAGACATTCACAGATGGCAGGCTCTCCCTTTACCCCTATCGAATCACATAGATTCAATAAAGATGAATATTCTCCCAAGGTATTTATTTCTGTATAACACACTTCCCCTCCCTATACATTCTGAGGATTGGAAATCCCTGAAAAAAAACCCTTGTGAAATTTATATAGGCAGGGAGAAAACCTAGAATTAGATGGCCAGTCTTACATAGGAAGAAAACGGAGGGTGGTTGGGAGTTGCCAGACTTTAAAGGATACTACTTAGCAGCACAAATCACTCCCTTGCTTAAAATGTTATACTCCACATTGGGAGAGGGCTGGTAGACATTAGAAGCCCAGGCTCATCCCCGGTTACGGCTAAAGATTCTTCTGTGGGACATTCTCTCAAAAGATTTGCGTTCAATCGAGAATGACTTGACAAACCACGCATTGCAAATCTGGTTTATGGTGAGAGCCAACTGGGAACCCGCTAATTATGTATGGGTATTTATTCCGCTTAAATACATCGCTGACTTCCCAGTGACAACTACGGACCCCTGTTTTAAATGCTGGGAGGCGAAGGGTTTAAGTTACCTACACCAGTTCATTTCAGGACAGATAATCAAGGACTTTATCTTTAGAAAAAGAATATAATATCCCTGAACAAGACTTTTACTGCTAAACAGTGCAGAGACTATATAGGCAAGGGACCAGGGGTTATAAGCCTAACCTCACAGATGGCACAGTGTAATATGATATTGGCTAGGAGAGGACGAATACTAGACTCAAGAGGGTTCATATCGCAGTTTTATAACTTCATGCAGGAAAATGTAGACCACCTTCCTATAGCTGCGATACAAGAGAGATGGGAGAGGGAAGTGGAACAGTCAGTTAACAGAAAGGATTGGGAGAGAATTTGGAAATACACGCATAGGACATCATCCTCGTTGTGCTGGAGAGAATTCCACTGAAAAACCACTAGTAGATTTTTTATAACCCCTAAGATGTCCAAGTACTATAAGACTTACCCCTCAAACAGGTGTTGGAGAGGTTTGCGGTGAACAGGGTAATCACTACCACATTTTCTGGAAATGCCCACAAACCCGAAGTTTCTGGCTACAAGTGGGGTCAATAATCCAGTGAATGCTGTGCTTAACTCAGATCCCTTCCTTTGAAAATCTGGTCTTGGGTCTCCCACCCAGAGAGGTTAAAGCCTTTGATGTTCAGTTTAGTTTATTTCAGTCGACAATCAAGTCATTATGAAAACAGACCAATACATACAAAATGTATAAAAACATAAAAGCAGAATATGCTATTGCCATGCACAGATTTAAGATCTTATAGCTGGCAATGCTGTAAAAAACAAACATTTCTAAGCGCTATTTACACCAGGGACAAGCTACGCGGACAGTTGCTCCCCACCCCTCAGTTGGCTTCTGGCCCCCAGGCCCTTACTCTTAAACTCACCTTGGGACGCTCCCTAACCCCCCTTCTTATTACAGCTGTGTACATTCCTCCCAGGGACCAGAAGGTGGCCTTCCACTCAGTACTGTCCTATCTGTCCACCCTCCCGTCCAGTACAGAAAAAATCATTCTCGGGAACTTTAATATTGATTGGTTAGATAAATCCACCGAGCCATTAGCCGATGCTGCCACCGCACAAGACCTAACTCAATTAGTCACCTCCCCTACCCACCATAACCAGCATACACATTCATCCTCCCTACTAGACCTTGTGTTCACAAATCGTCCACACAAAATTAAAAGCACAGCCGTTCTCCCAAATGCACTTAGCAATCACTCCCCCGTTCTCTGCTCCTGGTCAGGCAAAGCACCATCCAGTACAGAAAAAGTCATTCTCAGGGACTTTAATATTTTGGTTAGATAAGTCCACCAAGCCATTAGCCGATGCTGCCACCGGCCAAGACCTAACTCAGTTAGTCACCTCCCCCACCCGCCTTAACCAGCGTACAGGTTCATCCTCTCTACTATACCTTGTGTTCACAAATTGCCCACATAAAATTAAAAGCACAACCGTTCTCCCAAATGCACTTAGTGACCACTTCGTTCTCTGCTCCTGGTCAGGCAAAGCACCCAGACCCCCCCCCCAAAATAACCTTACAATGCAAGCTAGGCTCTGGCAAACTTGCCCTAATTAAATCACACCTCAGCTATATGGATTGGTCCCTTTTAATGAACACGCTTGACACTAATAGGGCCCTTGACCTCTTCATCCTTTCTTTCAATCCCATTTGTGACAAATTTGCCCCACCTACAAAAAGGGTGGTCAAAGGAAACCAGGTGCCTTGGTTATCTGCTCACATCCTGGCCCTTATGCGGATGAGAGATTCACTATGGCACCTCTCCAATGAGACTGGTCTGCCTGCTGATAGACAAAAGTACAGGGAGTCCCAGAACAAATGTATATGGGCCCTTCGCAAAGCAAAAGTGGAGTATTATAAATCGCCCTTAACCTCTACCTGGGGTTTGGGACACAAATTCTGGAATAACATCAAGGATATCTGTGGTAAAGACCCCAACCTTGTCCCTAACCAGATTATGGTTGATGGGTGCTTGACATCTGATCCTACCTGTATGGGCGCGGCCTTCAATAAAGCCTTCGCAAACCTTGATCATGTTCTCCCCCCAATTTCTTTGACCCTGCCCCCAACCAGCTCCCCTCCTAAGCCCCCATTCACCTGCACGCATTACCCCAAGTCTGCGGAGCCATACCTCAGGAAAGCCCTAAGTCGCTCCAGCTACAGTAGTGACACTCTCGACTTGAAACTCCTGCGGCTCACCCTGCATGAGGTTCTGTACCCTCTCACCCACATACTGAATCAGTCCTTATGTCAGGGCATATTTCCCTCTAGGTGGAAATCAGCTTCCATCACCTCTATATTTAAAAACGGAGACCATTCTGTCATCAATAACTACCACCCCATTTCCATTCCTCCCCCCTATCCAAGGCCTTGGAGCGGATTGTCTCTGATCAGCTCACTGACCATCTCAACAAGTATGACCTGCTCTGCAAGCAACAGCATGGCTTCTGGAAAGGTCACAGCACTACCACCGCCCTCCTCCAGTTTACATCACACATACACGCCGCCATGGACAGGGGTCATATCACTGGTGTGGTTTTTATCGACCTCACTAAGGCATTTGACACAGTCAATCACTCCCTCCTCTTAACCACCCTATCCAACATTGGTTTCTCACGGGACACCCTTGGTTGGTTCTCTGACTATCTCTCTAACTGCTCCCAGCAGGTCAAAATTGGCAACACCCTATCCAAAAGGCTGCCTGTCCTCTCAGGTGTCCCTCAGGGGTCCATACTAGGACTTCTACTCTTTACCCTCTTCCTCAACTCCCTCCCTATTGCCTGCCCCGGTAATGTGTTACTATACGCAGATGATGCCGTCATACTCTCCTCTGACCCTGACCCCGCCATACTCTCCTCTAACCCTGACCCCGCTCAACTCCATCGTTCCCTGCAATCCACTTTTAGCTGCGCAGAGAACTGGTTCACTGCTCAGCATCTTATCCTCAACTATAAGAAGACCAAAATTATGCTCTTTTCTCACCCTCTCAGCACCTAGAAGGTGCATTGCCCCCAAGTTCTCACCGCCAACCAGACCCACTTGGAGCTACTGGACTCCTTCAGGTACCTGGACATCACACTAGACCCCGTGCTCAACTTTCACCAACATATCCATCTCCTGTCTAATGCCCTTAATGCTAGGCTGGGACTTCTGTACCGTTTCAAGCACTGCCTTACCACTGAGGCCCTTAGGCTCGCCGTCTCCTCATCCGTCCTCTCACTGCTTGACTAGGGTATACTCATTTACAGTGCTGCTAGTTCCACAGCCCTCCATAGACTTTGCTTCCACACTAAACAAAGCATATCGCCTCATACTGGGATGACTGCCTCACCCATACTTGCTTCTATAACACCACCAACTGGCTCATCTCGATAATATAGGATCAAGTTCCACACCTGCCTCATGGCTAAAAAATCACCCTCGGCCTCCCCGGTATCTCCCTCTAGTCCACCCGGCTCCAAAGCTTAAGTGCACTCAAAGCTCTGCCAAACTACTCCTTGCGATTCCTTTCTGCTGAACCTCACAATTACAAAGGTCTTTCAGCTTTAGACCCCCCTCTGTCATGAACAGCCTCCCAACCTGGCTTGTAAATGAAATTAGACTTGGCCCTTTCAAAACACTTCTTAGGCACCACCTCCAGACCACTAATACCTGTGACTGTTACCTAACCCCCACTCTCTCCGCTCCCCCCACTGACCTTCTCCACTGACCTCTCTTCCTAGGCCTCAAAGAACCAAGACTTTCTCTGGGCATTACCATTTTTCCCTGACTGTACTATCACCCTAGTCTCTGATTGTTAGCCTTCACTCTCTCCTTGTATTCACTGCTGATTGTGTACTCATTGTATGGTTATGTAAAGTCTGTTACGTTACCTAATTCTTGTGACGTGGAACCTTTGTAAATGAGTCTTTGACTCAAAGGTATTTTCAATTCCTCAATAAATAAATGAAATAAATAAATAAATAACCTTTTATTTCGAAGATATAACTTTTAAGATCTGTCATGTGGTGAGCTGATAAGATCTATTACTTTTAATTATATTACATTAATGATAAAAATAATATATCACAATTATGCACATTAAGTAAGTTAAGCACATATTATAGACTGCTCATATACAACATTATCCAATTTACATTATTACATCTCAGGTTTGGGACATCCTATATATCCTACAGGTGTGAAAAGCCAGAACGACTTACTCATTTAATAATTATATGAGCATAGGCAGAGAGCTGTAAGCACAAAAGTTTAGGCAGAAAACTTATAAGAAGGGACTGTAATCACAAGATTTCAAAACACCCTTGTGAACATCATTCTTTGAACTTCTGTGTATCCTCTCTCATGTTTTGCAGGAAAATACTAAGCTCAATACAGCCTGAGATACCCCCTACCCCTTAACTCGTTAGTCTGAGTCACAGAAGCAGCTACCTATATAAGCCTTCACTGGTCCATTAATATTGGCCCACGTCTAAGCCTGCCATTTAATGACTATTTGTGGCTTCATTTCCGGGCCTTCCATCAGTCCTCCAATAAAAACATTTCAAGGGAGCTTATATTGTGTCTGTTTGTCAAACCTGAACGGGTTTTCACTTAGGTCTGTCCAAGCATCATTACAGCTATATTTCCTGCTGACAAGTTAGAGTTTTAACATCCCAAGTCACTAAGTAACTAGTTTCAAGGGGAACTGTAATATTCAGCCCTTTTAGCCGTTAAAACTATTTGAGCTCCCATTAAGGCTCTCACCCTGACTTAATTTGGTTTCAACAAAGTTATTTCAGGCAATTCACACTCCATTTCTGGAATCTCATAACAGAGCAAATAGCAGTTGTTACTTAAATCATGAGCCCTTATTCAATAATTAATTATTTTAAAATGAATTATATAAATTATTAGAGCACACTCCCTAATATGAAGGTTTTCCTAATCAGATCTTACATACAAAAGGGGGAAAATTTAAATATCTGGTCCATAATAACCACACTGGCATTTTAAAATTACCAATCTGCTCAAAGGAGTCCCCAAGTTACAATTTGAGATATGCGGTCCAGCTTAGCAGTTCAAAACATTAATAATGGCTTTAAGACTTATAGTATAAGTATCTCAAGTATTTAAAAACGTTAGATCAGATTATAATAATATCCAAAGGAACATTTTTTTTGAGAAGGCTCCATTAATTTCTGGGAGTCCAATCAAGTTATAAACTAAAAAGTATATGGCTCATATTCTGTAATAAGTCCGTACATTTCAGAAAAATTCCACAGCACCCAAATCTCCACTGAAAAACAAGGGTTGTGACTGTAAACATTTGAAGAGATATCTATCAGCAGGGCTAGAAATAATTTTTTGTGGATGGCTGTCCAAGGGACAGGTGCAATATTCATTTTGACTGTTCCACAGAATTTGCACCTACTCCTGTTGATTTTGTTTAATTTTACATTTCTATTTATGAATACGTACTAATAAGTAGTGTGCCCCCTGGCTGGTATAGTGCCCTGAAAAGTACATTAACTGACCGTGCCCATTGTAAGGTGCCCTAAAAAGGGGTTCTAAATATTAACCCCCGGCTGATACATGACCCTGAAAAGGACTTAACAAATGTGCTCCCAGTTCACTGCCCTGACAAGGGCTTTTAATGTACTTCTCTCTCCTGCTCAAGCATATATACATAGAATTGGATGGAAAATAAGGATCCCTTGGCCCACCCAGTTTGACCGTTTTTCCCTACCTACGGTATCACTGCTCAGCAATAGCTCTGACAAGGTCCCTTAATTAACTCCCTTCTACTCTGTCCTGACAAGTCGATCAGCTTCCTCTGCTTGTGTATATAGCCTGGTCACAAAAAGTCTTTACCCTACTTAGAAACCCTGATAGGGGCTTTTAAACAGCCTTCCCACTCTTTTTTCTGGCGCCATTCCTGCCCTGATGTTTAAAGTGGTTGTCTCAGTCCTCTAAGTTCCTCTGATCTCTAAATATCAAGTCTCCTCCTGTTTCTGCCTTGACTGTCAGCCCTAAAAAGGGCTTTCAAATATGGTTTTCTGTTCCTTACAGTGGCTTTTAATTAGCCTTACCCAAGCTCCTCTTGGTTAGTAGATGGTCCTTGAAAGGTTTTTAATTTGCATTCCCATAATTCTGCTGCCTGTGAATAAGAGCTAGTCTTGGGCTACTACTGCCACTACAGCACACAGAGAAATGAGATGTGAGTAAAGAAAGCAAAAGGAAGACCAGCAACTGCACATGCACAATGACAAGGAATGCATGGACAGTCTAGGCCTACTGTGGCACTGTTCTGATTTCTGCTGCTTGACGAAACCGACGACCACACAGAAGAGCCCATCACGGGATGTTGGGTTGAATGGACATCTCTCCACATGTGACACCATGATGTTGGGACATGCATAGCCCAACCTTACAGGTGGTAGCATTTTCTGGTTCCTAGGGCTTGGTAATGCTTTTTCACTTGGTGCCTGTCCCAGGGACAGGCAGAGAAATTAAACCAGTTGTCCCTGGGGAAAACTGGATTTCTGGGACAGGCAGACAGGTGGTTATTTTGACCCCTTTATCGGCTCCCTCTTTAGAAGTCCATAAACAACGTCTCGTCTTCAATATCAATAACACTTGTAATGCTTAGTATTTAATATTTGGCAGCTGAGATGAGTCCTGTCTCATATAATAAGAAAACTTTGTTCTTGTTCCAAAGCACTTATTCTGAAACAGATTCTTCAAAAGTTCCTATAGTTATAGTGCTCTGAAGCAGATAGTCTGGTGCATCTCATAACCCGACATTGATACGTTTTGATCAGTGAATATAAAAGCCACCCTTAGACAATGTGGTGTGAGGTGTTTGGCTCCGCAGACCGGAGTCCAAATAAAGTATGATTGCTAAACAAAGATAATTCCTTCCGTACATTTACTGATCTCCAAGGGTCACTGAAAAGTGTCACCAAAATAAAGGAAATAAATCAGTGCCTCTTAACGGAGATCTCCCATGGCCAGCCTCCCATTAACACTAACACAGCGTCTTTTTTACCAGGAGAGGTCATCATTCATGAGTCTCTTAAGAATTTCTTATATCCTTTGTCCAGCATTGTACCAAACCTCACATTGTCGAGCGTTGTACCAAACCTCACATGAACCTAAGGCTTTGTCTCCGCATGACTCTCTTTTCCAATTCCAAGAATGACCAGGGCAACACCTGCGGGATTAAAACAGAAGATAACGCTCCACTGAGTGCAATAACTTTGGGTTAACATACCCAAGCCCTTAATATGCAGACCCCCCAGGCAATGTTATCATACCTTTTTCAGGCTAATATAAGCCTGTAAGCACCAAGGTGCTGTGAGTGTCCTGGATATCTCCTTTTCCTCTCCTGGGCATCCTCCCACATGCACCACAACCTCTTGTGGCTTTTCCTCCAACAAAAAGGCCACGTTACATAAACTGCAGCACTACACAACAGCTAAAACAACAGAGGTGCTGTATCTATTTTTAAAATGTTTTAAACGCCGCACTTTGCTATACATAATGTGCCTTCTGCACAGACAAGAGCTACTTCTCAGCACACTAATAGATGGAAAACATTCAGCAAGGCTGGTAAGAACTGCAGCCTTCAGGTCAGAGCGGGTCCGGTAAGTCGGACTTCGGTCCCACCGACACTCATCCAGACAAGGCTGCTAAGTTACTTACCCCTGCGGGGGAGCGCCCAGCCAAAACTCCTCTCGACAAGGCCACATCTCCTGCATGGCTTTCCTCGGGCAGGGAGTCCGATAAGTTGGACGCCGGCTCCTCCGATGTCCACCCAGATTTGGCCAATAAGTCAGACGTTGGCTTCACCGATGCCCGCCCACCTTAGAAGCCTGCGCCGGACCCCATAGAACAGTCTGACGCCCCAGGCTCTCCGCAACGTCTCACCACATTACCCTCTGAGGTCCCCGCATCTCCTCAACTGACCCCCGGGGATTATAAACCTCCTTCACCGGTTGTCACCGAGGATACTGGGACGCTGCCATCAGGGAACCCTCCTCCTGGGCTGGCCCCCCTGATGCCGATCCTCAGATGCCGGTCCCGACGCCGGCCTACCTGACGCAATCCGGCATCCACTTACTGGCGATAGGCCTATCCTTCTGTTAGGTCCTTCAGACCCTCTCAAAGGTATACTCACACCGGGTCCGACACCCATGGGGCTAGCGTTACCACTGTCTGGCCCACCAGCAGGGCCTCTGCTCCATCAGAGCTCCTGGAACCTGGGTACCTGACACCGCAATACCTGGTGCCGCAATACCTGGCTCCTCAGTATCCGGCACCCCAGTATCTGATGCCACAATATCCGGTGTCGCAGTACCTGACGCCTCAGTACCTGATGCTGCGCTACCCGCCGTCGGGTTACAGACACTTCTTTTACGGATACCCTCAATATCCGAATTCACCTCCTCCTCTACCTCTGCCACCCACTCCCCAGCCACCGGCGGATTTGAAGGAGACCTTGGCCTCGTGGTGGGCTGAGGCCAAGGCTCAGCTCACTAGGCAGGTCGAGAGTCATCTACTGACACCGGACCCTCTACGTCGGAGACGGGAGACTCCCTCCCCCCTTCCTGACACCAGATGAGAGTCCTCTGGCACCAGGGGAGGGGAGGATACGTGCCCCAGGGAACTCCCCAGAGGGGCCGTCCTTCCAACTCACAGGAAGGAGTCTTCCTCCTCTTCATCAGATACTTCTGACTCAGACTCAGAGTCGGCCACTCTGACCCCAAAGATGAGCCCCCGTACTTCATGAACGCCCTAGGCTGAGGACTCCTCTGAAGTCTCCTCCGGAGGACCCTTCCTTTCTGGAGTTATTGAGGAAAATCCAGGAGGTACATCAGTGGTAATCAGTGCAGCCAGACCCTCAGCGTAAGAAACTTGCTCCCACCTGAATCTTCCCGAGACCGCTCCTATGCTGATTCCACCCTGGATAGAGCCTCACATGGATCTTGTTTCCACCATTTTTTTTTTGAAATTTCTCTTTATCCTCCTCACAGCCTGCCTCCTCCGACCCTTCAGTGACGACCCCCAGACATCCCACTGCCCGGAACCCTGCCCACACAGACCACAGATCCCCATGGAGCCGCGGTTTACCCTCCGGGCGGGGACGAGGTGGGGGGTTCTAACCCCGTAACTTACGTTTCGTCGGTCTCGTGGTCTGTTGGGTGGGCACGGGCACATCATGGGCACGTCCAGAGGTCCTCCCATCTTCCCGGATGAGGCAGGCTCTTTTCCTCGTTTCTCCCTCCCCGAGGAGCCGGCGACCTCCCTGGCGTCATGACGCGCACGTCGACGTCCATGCTGCTCAACGGCCAGCCATCCCCTAGTGGGGCTTGCAGTTCCCCGAGCCTCCGCTCGGGGTCATGCAAGTGCCGGGCATCGGCCAGATCCCTCCCCGGAGCAGGCAAGCTGTCGTCGGATGCTCAAGCCTGTCTCCCCCTGGCCGACCCACCGACGACCCGAGTCCTCTGAGACCCTGGCCCCGGTTCTGCCTCAGCTGCCTGAGATGGCCCTTACCTCAGTGGTGGGAGGACGTCTGACTCTGTTCTACAGTCAGTGGAAGTCGATCACCACAAACAAGTGGGGGCTCAGGATTGTTCAAGGGGGTACTCACTCAACTTTTCAGAGATTCCCCCAGACTTTCTGCCCAAGTGGCAACACATTCTGTCAGCTGCTCAGTCAGACCACCTCACCTCAGAGATAGCGGGCCTTCTCAGAAATAGGGCAGTGGAAGTAGCCACCATCCACGAGCACACTGAAAATTGGTTTTGCTCATTATGATGATGCCCTGAGAGAACCTGGTCAGAGGTTAGCTTGATGTGAGGAGCTCCTGCTGGTGTTCCTGTGTAAGGTACTGGATACAGAGACCTAATAAACAATTTATGCACTTTATATTGGTGTAAGCCTGTATTTTTCAGTGTGCTGGTGGATGGTGCTTCAGTTTTGTTGTTTTGTTGTATTGGTTTTACTATGCACATCCAGTTGTGGGGTGGCTTTTCTTCGTCATCCCCTGGGCAGAACACAACACAGGTTTCTACTCCCATTACTTTCTGGTTCCGAAAAAGATGGGGCATGCACCCCTTTCTCGATCTCCAAAAGCAGAACAAGTTCTTGTACCACGAGAAGTTCAAGATGGTCTCACTGGGGACACTTATGCCACTTCGCAAACAACAGGACTGGCTGGCATCCCTGGGCATGCAAGATGCCTACCACCATATTCCAGTACACCCAAACCACTACAAGTACCTTCGCTTTGTGGCCTTGGGTCAGCAGTATCAAGTCAGAGTCCTGCCCTTTGGGCTGTCCTCAGCACCTCGAGTCTTTACAAAGTACTTTGCAGTTCTCACAGCTCACTTTTGGGAAACACGACATTCAGGTCTTTTTCTACCTAGACAATTGGCTCCTAGCAAGTCATCAAAGCAGGGTATAGAAAAGGCAGTGTCCACAGCAGCTCATTTCTTGATCTCCATTGGGGTACTGCTGAACCTGGAAAAGTTGCAGCTTCAGCCTTCACAGCAGCTTCTCTTCATAGGGGTCCTCTTGGACACTACCAAGGTGAGGGCCTTCCTCCCGGAGGACAGAAGGAATTACATCCTTCGAATGGCACATTTCATCATGGAGAACAATCCCATGCAGGCTCGCTCCATGCAAAGGATGTTAGGCCTTATGGCCTCTTCCATCTTCACAGTGCCTCTGGCTCGACTACATATAAGAACCAATCAGTGCATGCTCAGCACACAGTGGTCCCCAACAACACATCCTCAGTCCTAGCCCATCAAATTGACAGAACCCTTGTGCCAGTCACTTTCATGGTGGACACAGGAGGACAACCTTCTTCAAGGTCTCCCTTTTGCTCCACCAGAAACTCAGATAACCATCACCACAGATGCATCTCTCCTCGGGTGCAGAGCTCACTGTCAGGGCTATCACACTCAGGGAGTCTGGAGTCATGCAAAGTCTCACCTAAATATCAGTGTTCTGGAGATGAGGGCAGTCCTTTGTGCCCTCCGAGTCTTGGAAGATGTTGTCATTCACAAAGTAATTCTTCAGATGGACAACAAAACAGTGATGTATTACATCAACAAACGGGGGGAGCACACTCCTACCCACTCTGGAAAGAAGCCGTGAGGGTATGGGAGTGGTGCCTCGACCACAGTGCTCTGATTGAAGCAGTTTACCTGCCTGGGACTCAGAACGATCTGGCAGACCAACTCAGCAGGACGGTAGCGGATCCTCATGAATGGTAGTTGGCACCAGATGTCTTGCAATCTCTCTTCGACTAGTGGGGTACTCCAGACCTGGACCTTTTTGCATCCCTACTCATCGCAAAACTGCCTCTATTCTGCTCCAAAAATCCCAAACCTGGCATTTTCTGCCAGGATGCATTCAGGCTGCGGTGGACAAGTTGCTTTCTGTACGCATTTCCTCCTTTTCCACTAGTTCAGCGGGTACCGCTCAGACTGGAGGCACACGCGGCAAGATGATTCTCATTGCACCATTCTGGCCTTGTCAGATTTGGTTTCCTTTGATCAACAAGTTGTCAGTAGTCCCTTTGAGGCAACTGCCTCCATGAACTCACCTTCTGACACAGGGATCCCTGGTCCATCCCAATCTGCGCTCCCTTCATCTCCATGCCTGGCTCCTAAAGAGAGAGGTGAGCAGGTTTAAGGTTTCTCAGCGAATCTCAGAGATTCCCCTGGCTGCACATAAACCTTCCACTAGGAAACTTGCGCAGCCAAATGGAAGTGATTCTCGGGATGGTGTGCTAAGATCAACATAGACCCATTCCGGTGTTCTCCAGACAAGGTGTTGGAATATTTGCTAGATCTTTCAGACGCGGGACTTCAATACTCCTCTGTAAAGGTACACCTCTGTGCAGTCTCTGCCTATCATGAGCTAGTCCAGAACATAACCCTGGCTCAACTAACTCTGTTCAAAAGATTCCTCAAGGGCATTTTACACATGAAGCCCCCGATCAAGAAGTCAGTTGTCTCCTGGGATATTAACCTCTTGTTAGACATGCTCACTCGTAAACCCATTGAGCCTCTAGCTATGTGTCAAGTTTCTGAGCTGGAAAACCACCTTTCTAGGGACATGGATATGTTGTTCATCCACACTCATTGGCAGTATCCTTGCCGCTTTAAATCTTGCCGGAAGGTCTTCAAGCTTGCTCCTCCCACCCACCCGGGTGGTATAACTCTCGGCTCCGCCCCATGACGCCAGATCTTCCTTACCGCTTGGAAGCTCAGGTTCCCTCCTTAACGCTCTGCGTTTGCGACTGGTTCCTATTTCTCCGTTTGCGGATTTAAAAATAAAATTTTGCAAAAGACTTCAGTCTTCTATCCTGGCAGCTGCGATGGACAATATAGACTCCCGGTTCCGGAGATGCCCATGCGGGCAGAAGATGTCTCGGACGGATCCTCACTCACGTGTGTATACTGCCTAGGCCTTGAGCACTGACCCGCAGGCTTGCGACCTGTGCTCATCTTTCGGCCTCGTCCTCGAAGACCGTGCTGCCCGTTGCAACTGGCGCGTCGAGCGTTCCCTCGGTGAAGTCAGGGAGGCCAGTTGGCGGTGTCCTGCGGCGGCGGCTTCGCGGATCAGCCTGAAGGATGGTCAAGCAGGAGGCGGCACGGGCCGTATCTTCTCGGCGCGGCATTTATCCCTGCTCTCTCTGGGTTCTTCCTACACGGCTCTTTTAAGGAGCTTTGTCTGTCCCTCTCCACTAAAGGAGAAGGGCCTGCTGTCCGCGGACCTTATTCTCGGTCCAAAAGAGGACAGGGTAGGTCCCTCCGTCCGCGGCTCTTGGGAGCGGAAAGTCCTCTCCTCGGCCGTCGATCACCGTCGGCTTCTGCCCGACTGCCCGGCCGCCACTGGCCCTTCACGGTGTCCCGTCAGAGTCAGTTGACCGAGACTCCCACCGATGAAGTCGAGATTTTTCTCGACCATTGGACGCGGCTGTCGCCTTTTAGCAGCCGATTCCCTCTCCTGCTCTCCGGGAGGAGTTGAGGATCCGTGGGCTTCGCCTGTGCCTCCGGTTCCGGAGCCTCGGATGGACCCTCCGAGCCGAAGGAGTGCGGTTCGGCCGACACCTCCCGCACCGACCCGGAAATTCGGGACTCTGGTCTCGGTCTCGGACCTCTTCAGCGGTCCACCGTTCCCACCGTCATAAGCGGTCTCGGTCCTCGGCACCCATGATGGCGGCGTCGCCGCCTCGCTCCTCTCTCGGATGAGGGAAGCCAGCGTAAATTGTACGCCGATGCGAGAGACTTTATGTTGCAACAGCTCCCCTCCTGGCCGGGAATAAGCCGACTCCGGCACCTTCCCGGCCATTAAGTATCTGTCACCGGAGCAGCCCGACACAACCCTCGACTTGTCCGGGAGCCTATACCAGGCGGTTGTTAGGCCAAAACCAGCTACTCCCACCGATTCCGTGGAACCTCCGCCTCCACAGCCACCATTGGGGCTCCGACCAAGGATTCTCGGCTGCCAAGGGTTTACCCCATCGGCTGTCAGTTACCCTCACTCCGACCGACCGGCAGGTGAAGGGTGGCTCAGGCCAGAGGCAGCTCTTCGAGGACTCTTCCAAGTCCGAAGATGATTCCTCCTTCTTCTCCAAGCGACTGGACTTGGAGTCTTCAGGAGGTCAGTCAATGGACGATAGCCTGCCGTCCTTCCTAGGACTGCTTCGCTCATCTCGAGTCTACGGGATGGAGCTCGAACTCGCTTCCAAACGGCTGAGTATCCTCACGGAGATTCTGGACTGAGGGATTCTCCGACCTGAGGCCTTTCCGGTGGCCGAGGCCATAGTGGGTCGGCACTGGAACTTGCCAGCGCCCTGCTTCCTGCCCTCGCCTTGGCCAGGATGGCCAGGAAGTATCGCGGTCCCCGGTTCCTTGTCCGGTTTTGAACACCCCCTGCTGAGGGGTTGGTTACGACGTGCCCGCTACCGGCAACACCAGGGATGTGGACAACCCTCCTGACAAGGAGTCCAAGAAATTGGACTATGTCGGTGCGAAAAGTCTACGCGTCCGTCTCTCGTTTTCGCCAGGCCAGTTGGCCGTCCTCATGGTCACATTTTTTCATGCCCTGTTGAGCTCCCTGATGAGGTCATCCTCATCTTCCCGCCGATCTGCAGACAACGGTTAAGCAGGTGCGGGACCAGGGCAGGGCAGTGGCCAAACAGCAGCTCCAGACTGCTTTGGATATAGGGACTCATGTCAGATCGGTGGCGGCCGTGAGTGGCTATGTCGTGGGCTTGGCTGAGATATCCACCTTTGCCGGATACCCAGCACAAGTTGGCGGATGTTCCCTTTTTGGGGACTGACCTCTTCGGCCCTGGGGTGGAAGGTCACCTGCAGAGGATCGAGAAGTCCAATGCCACCTTGGACTCGGTCTCTTCCGCTCAGAAGGACAAAGGCCGCAAACCACAACCTAAGCTCTTTCGTCCTTCAGCCCGGCGCGCCCGGCCCAGCAACGTCAGGGCCAGCAGGCTCGGCCTTGGCATCCCAAACCCAAGCCGCCGGCTTCCTCTAACAGGAGGCAGGGAGGAAAGGGCCCAGGAGGTCCCTCGGCCGGTCCGTCCTCCAAGCCTGCCCAGTGACGGGCTGAGGGGTGTCGCCCCCATCCCCGTCACCCTACCCCTGGGTCCCCCTGGGGGACGGCTCCGGCACTTCCGTCCGCCTGGTCCGCTTGTTACCACGGACAGGTGGGTCTTGGAGGTGGTGGAAGAGGCCTGCCTCTGGAATTCGAGCAGGCACCACCCTTCAGAGCCATCCCCGGGGGCTCTGGATCCCCAGCCTCACTGGCTGGCTCGTCGAGCCGACATCGCCTCCTCCTCCAGAAGGAGTGTGGTAAGAGAGGTGGTGGACCCTCCTTCAGACCCAGGGTTTGTGTCCAGGTACTTCCTGGTTCCGAAGCGGACGGGGGCTGGCGCCCATTCTCGACCCACACGACCTAAACAAGTTCCTAAGGTCTCGAACCTTCAGGATGGTCACTCTGGCTCAGATAATACCATCCTTGGGAACGCGTGTGGTTCTGCTCTCTGACTTGCAGGACGCTGTTTTCACGTCCCTATCCGTCCGTCTCACCAGAGATTCCTTCGCTTCGGGGAGGATCCTCTTGATTCAAGCCATGCCCTTCGGCTTGTCTCCAGCTCCCAGGGTCTTCACAAATGCATGGCAGTGGTGACAGCATTCCTGCGGCGCCGAGGGGTCCGGTGTACCTTACCTGGGCGACTGGCTGATAGCAGCTCCCTCCAGGGAGGAGGAGGGGAGGTCCAGAGATCTGGCCCTCCAGGTCTGCTCTCAACTGGGCCTCCTTATCAGCGAGGCCAAGTCGGAACTCGAGTCGAAGCAGGTGATCCTATTCATCGGGCGCAGCTCGACTCTTCGAGCAAGCGCGGCTCCCGCGCGGACAGGGCCGGTTCTTTCCTCCTTTGCCCGATCATTTCTGGTTGGGCAATTCGCCTGCCGGGACTTTCCTGCGCCTCCTGGGTCTCATGGCGGCCTGCCAGCGTGGTCGCTTGGCCCGCTGGAACATGCGTCCCCTTCAGTGAGGGACTGGCCAGCCAGTAGTCTCGCTGCGATCCCTTGGACCAGCTTGTGTCGGTGACACAAGGGATGTGGGAACGCTCTCCAGTGGTGGACCGTTCCAGTTCATTTGCAGGAGGGCATCCTGCTCGTCCGCCTCGAGCCGACGGTCTCTATCGACCGATGCCTCTCTGATGGGTTGGGGTGCCCATCTGGGGAACACTGGCTCATGGCCTCTGGTCCCCGGGAGTCGATGCCACATCAACCTGCTGGAGCTCCGAGGCGGTCCGCTAGCTCTCACCGCCTTTGCTCCGTTCCTCCGGGGTCAAGTGGTCCGAGTCAGGCGGACAATACACGACCATGTACTATCTGAACGCCAGGGGGGACGCAGCTCCATGCTTCTATGCAAGGAAGCTCTCCGGATTGGTCCTTTGTCGCGCAGCCTGGAGCGGATCTCCTGGCCATTCACGTGGCAGGGCCTCCAACACCCTGCCGATGCCTGAGCCGGATAGGGGCTGCATCCCACGAGTGGTCTCTCCTGCCGAGGTAGTACAGTATCTGTTCTCCTTTGGGGCACACCTCAGGTGGACCTGTTTGCCTCCATGGAGAACGACAGCTTGAGTCTGTTCATGCCCGCCCCCTCAGCAGGGCTCGCTGCAGGGGATGCCTTCTCGAGGCAATGGACCCGGGCCTCTTTCGCCTTTCCCCATTTCCCTTGATCCACAAGGTGCTTCTCAAAGGCGAGGAGGGACAAGGCGCAGGTGATTCTGATAGCCCCAGACTGGCCTCGCCAGTTCTGGTACCAGATCTCCTCAGTCTCAGCTCCAGGACTCGCGGCAGCTTCCAGCTCGCCGGACCTGCTCTCAGTCAATCAGGGGAAAGGTGTTCCATCCGGACCTTCAATCCCTGCACCTGACGCCCTGGTTCTGGCGGCTAGAGTTCCAGGCCTTGGGTCTTTCCGACAAGGTCCCTCAATGTAGTTAGGGGCGTCCGTAGGTCGACCAGAAAATGCTATGCCTTCAAATGGAAAAGGTTTTCCATTTGGTGTCGAAACAAGCTTGGACCCTTCCTCCTGTTCCTTGGCAAGCATCTTGGACTATTTATGGTCCCTTTCTAGTCAAGGGCTTAGGTCGACGACCTAAGGGTGCACCTGGCAGCCATCTCTGCTTACAGGGCGCGGGCGGGAAGCAGTCTGGCATGAGAGAAGGTGGTCTGCGCTTTTCAAAGGCCTTGATCACATTTCCTCCAGTGGGAACCCCCACCTCCGTGGGATCTACTGCTGGTACTGTCAGCTCATGGGCAAGCCATTCGAACCTATGCACAGGTGTGCTCTCTCTCTCACCTGTCGTGGAAGGCCGCCTTCTTGGTGGCTATCACGTCAGCCAGAAGGATGGGAGGCTCCAGGCGCTTTCCATCGAGTCTCCTTACCTACCAGTCTTCCACAGGGACAAGGTTGTCCTGCGCCCCACCGATTCCTTCCGAAGGTGGTGTGGGAGTTTCACCTTAACCAGGTGTTGACTCTGCCGGTGTTCCTACCCCAATCACACCTCGGAGGCGAATATAGGCTCCATACTCTGGACCCTAGAGGGCGCCCGCTATTATAAGGAGCGCATCGGCTGAAATTGGGAGAGGTTCGCCAGCTGTTTGTCACCTACGCTGAAGCCGTATCTGGCAGACCTGCAGCCAAGCGGATCTATAGCAGGTGGGTAACCTCCTGCATAGATCTCTCTTATAAGTTGGCGGGCATGGAGCCTCCCAGAGGATAAGAGCTCATTCTACCCGCCATACTGTCTGCAACGGTGGCTGCTTCCAGGGACGTCCCTATCCAGGAAATCTGCAGGGCTGCTACCTGGAAGTCAGCAAACACCTTCATTACCCACTACCACATCGACCTTGAGTCACGCCGGGATGCTGGTTTTGGGGCCTCGGTTCTCCAGTTTCTCTTTCCCAAGTAAGTATATGGGGTGTGTGCGTCTTGCCTCCCTCCTCCCGGAGAACTGCTAGGAGTCTGCCATATGTGTGGATGAACAATATATCCATGTCCCTAGAAATACAGAGTTGCTCACCTGTAACAGGAGTTCTAGGAATGGTATATGTTGTTCATCCACCATTCCCTCGACTACTCCGGCCGGCGCTTACAACCTGAGCTTCCAGCAGCGGCCAGATCTGGCGTCATGGGGCGGGCGGGAGTTATACCACCCGGGTGGGTGGGAGGAGCAAGCTTGAAGACCTTCCGGCAAGATTTAAAGCGGCAAGGATACTGCCAATGAGTGTGGATGAACAACATATACCATTCCTAGAACTCCTGTTACAGGTGAGTAACCTGTATTTCTGGTGGCCATCATTTCTGCTTGTAGGGTGTCTGAGATACACACCTTGATCACAGACCCTCCGTATACCGTCTTTCACAAAGACAAGGTGGTTCTTCGTACACACCCTAAGTTCCTACCCAGGGTGATGTCGGAGTTCCAGTTTGAACCAGCCTTTGGTGTTGCCCACTTATTTTTCTAACTTCCAGAATGAAGGAGAGGACCCCCTTAGCCCCTTCACTCCCTGGATGTTAAAAGAGCCCTTCAGTTCTACAGTGATAGAACCAAGGACATCCGGCAATTCAAGCATCTGTGTCCTTTAATGCCACTCGGCTAGGTCAGCCGGTAACCATTAAATGTATTTCTGCTTGGATAGTGGCCTGTCTTTGCCTCTGCTACTCTATGGTGCAGGTCAAATTGGAAGGACAAGTGCGTGCCCACTCTACCAGAGCAGTCGCTACGTCCTTAGTAGAGATCTGCTCTGTTCCAATTGTTGAAATCTGCAAAGTGGCTACTTGGAGCTCAGTGCATACCTTCATTAAGCACTATGCTCTGGATGTCCATGCCAGACAGCATGCTTCCATTGGCAGGACAATCCTTTATGTACTTTTGCCCTGAGTGAGCTCCTTCTCCTACCACCCTGCTCAGGGGATTTTGTTTCAGCTTGGTACTCTACCCAGCAATATGAATAAATGGTGAAGACATAAAGAGCTAGTGTACTGCCTGGAGACTGCCTAGAATTAATTGTAGCTTTCAGATCTACGTAGTCAGCTATCACTTGTTATATCTCAAGTAGTTTTTCTTTTCTGTTTGCTAATCAGAAGATTTTACACCTAGCAGTACTAGGCTGATGTGTGGAACAGCACTCTGTCTGGAAGCTAAAATAAGTCAGTTCTGTTCCTCCCACTACATCATCAACACTGTGACCACACTAACTGTGACATCACCAGTAACCAGGGAGAACCATTTCTCACTACCGGATTATTCTCTTTCACATGAAAAGCAGGGACTGGCTCATCTTGGTTACTAGTGATGTCACAATTGCCTGCATTTTGATTGGTAGCTTGTGAAAGTCACTGCTCAGACTGCAAGGATTGTGGTGCCTCAGTGTGTGTGGTCACATTTCTGACAATGTAGTGGGAGGAACAGAACTGACTTTTTTAGCTTCCAAACAGAGTGCTGCTCCACACATCAGCCCAGTACTGCCAGGTGGAAAATCTTCTAAATAATCTGAAAACAGAAAATAAAAAATACTTCAGATATAGGAAGTGATAGCTGACTGCATCTGAAAATTACTATTAATTCCAGGCAGTACACTAGCTCTTTAAATCCAGGAAGATATGAAAATTACGTACTCACAGTAATTCTTGATCTTCTTGGACTTGTCTTCACCATTTATTCATACACCCACCTACCATCCCCCAAGCTCACTTACTCTGTTCTTGGTCTTCATCTCCCTTGTTTCGGTTTGGGCTGTGAAGACATTGTTCTTAGTTGACTCTGCTTATATGAGTCACAATGACTATCTCATGCCCTTGTTAGGTGATGTTTGTCTAGTTAGAATACGCTGCACCTCCTTGATAAAAAAAGGTACTGAGGCAGTTGGAGGGTGAACTCCGAGACAGCCTATACGGTGCAAGCCAGGCTTGAGGTGCCTTGCATGCACGCTCCTATCTTGGCGCTGGCCCTTCTGAAAATCTTTGGTTCCCACAGGGTCCCAGCACCTCCAGCTTGAAACCCAACACTATGAATAAATGGTGAAGACTTGTCTGAAAAGATCAAGAATTACAGGGAGTACGTAATTTTCATTATCAGCGTTTCCTCTCGGTGTTGCTCAGAGGTCTGCATCTGGACCATTTTGCTGCGTACATGCCTACTGACATTGACCTTCCTAGGGGAGTTCAGTGCTGATGCAACCATCATCCCTCCGTGACCCTATCCCTTTTACAGTGGCATTGCGGAACATCTGGTGCCGTACCTCTGCCCCTTCTCCAGCCCCGAGGGACATCCAGTGTAGGCACTGCACACCCCTGGGGTCTCCAGGAGCCATGCCCCACCCAACTTCTGGTGTGGAGCTCCTGGATACCCCTTCAGGGCATCATCATCCAGAGTGTGACCATCCCCCTGACTATGATTCAGCAGAGTTAGACTGTTGGGGCTGCAGAGTCTTTTCGGCGGTGCGCTCTATGCTGTGCACTGCTGCACATGAGGCCCACATGACCACCTAAAGCAGGTACTCATGGATAATGCTAGGACAGGTGCTAGCATCTGTGCCAGACTGTGAGGCTACCAGGCGAGCCATCTGCCTTCTCACCCCAGGAATTCTTTAGCATCTGTTGACAGATTCAGTATGCCAGCTGGGTTCAGCTGCCCCAGAGAGGAGGAGGAGTCAATGCAAATGAGATAGGCATTGGCCAATCAGGATACAGTTAGAGTAGAGTGCTGCCTGCAGTCAGCCTGAGGAACCTCAGAACTTTTCTCCACTGACCTGGCAACACTGCCCCGAAGCTCTACTCTTCAGAGATCTTCCTGTGCCATTTTCTTTCTTTTTGAGTGCTGCTTTTAAGGTATTTTGTATATTTTCTTCATTTTATCTATTTTTACCGCTTCAGCGGTTTTTCTGAAGTAAAATTTGCCCGTGTGCACGATAAATTGCGTCATTTTTATTTAATTTGTTAGTTTTTAGTATTTATTGGTGGTTTTTAACACTTTTGCGCTAAAATCATTGATTTGTTTTTTCACGTGTCTGCACAATTTTTCCGTTGCGCACCAGAGCAAATTCTTGGAATCCTTTTTCTCTGTTTAAATTCAAAATGATTGATATTTGAAGGGTAATCCCCTCTCTTTTGGGGTGAGACTCTCTTGTTTGCTGTGCAGTGGGCTTTGTTGACAAGAGATGTGGAGGTGGTTCTGTTTTTTTCCTCTTTGTGGAAAAAAAAATCTCTTAAGGTTGATTTGGATTTGTTTAAGCTTTGGCCTAACTACTATTATCTGGGCTTTCAGTCTACCTCCCCTCCTGTAAAAGTGCTGAGGAGGGTACCTCAAGTTAACACAAAAGAAATGGTAGTTTACTCATCTGGTAAAGGTGATTGTGGGGGTATACATCTCTGAGGCACTTCACACTCCTTACACATGGGTTGTGTCCAGCTGATAGGTTGCTTGATGCACATGTGACTTCAAAGAAGTGCGACCCCCTTTCTCTGTGATGCTGCCTCTCCAGGATCAGTTTGAAGTCTTCCAAAGCTGTACCTGATCTGTAACCAAAAACTCTTGACTTGTTAGTAGGCAGCATAATGTTTCCTGATATGTATCGTAGCGTGTTAAATAAATTATAGTAGAGGCATTTGTTATGTTTTACCAAAAATTCTCTGGCCCATGAGGGTCCTCTCTTTATTTCTTATTCATACAAATCTAACATTTCTGGCCCATACAGCATGCTGATTGTTACATCTTGAAGCTCATCTTTAAGTCCTTTTTCTCTGGCTGACTGACTGGGTGGGTTGTGGAGTGTCTCAGAGATGTATACCCCCACAATCACCTTTACCAGGTGAGTAAACTACCAATGTGGGGGATAATCTCTGAGGCACTCCACACTCCTTACACATGGGTTTCGAAGTAAAAAGCAGTACCCTAGTGAGAAGGGTGGCTAGTCAGTCCATTATGTTATGTTCAACCTTGCTGCTAACAACACTACTTAAGTAAAGTTAGTTTTTGCTTCCAGGGCTACATCTACTCTGTGGTGTTTAGTGAATGTGTGCATTGATGCCCATGTAGTGGCAGCACAAATTTTCTCTATTGTGGCCATGTTTCTCTTGGCCCATGATGTGGCTATTGCTGTAGTGGAATGGCCTTGATTTTTGTTGGTGGTGTATGATCTGAGGCCTTATACGCCTCTGTGATGGGAGACTTCAGCCAATATGTGCCATAGGTCTGCCGTTCTTGTGATGTAACTTGACATTAGTCTCCTCATGGCTAGCGGATGATGTTGAGGGTCCCTATCTACCTTGTCTGCAGGCATATAGACAGGTATTTCGATATCCTGTTTGATATGAAAAGGTGTGCATATTTTAGGCAGAAAGGAAGGGATCATCTTTAAGTTGATCTTGTCCTCATGAAATACCAGATAAGGCAGTCTGTGGGATAATGCTTGTTGTTTGCTTATGCACCTAGCTGAACATATAGTGACCATAAGGGTTAAGTGTTTGCCCTTTGGGTGGTAGTGACTGTAGAGGTTCAGAAGGTGAATTGGTCATTGCCCAGGCAATCTGTGGGATAATGCTTGTAGTTCGCTTATGCATCTAGCTGAACATATAGGGACCATAAGGATTAAGTGTTTGCCATTTGAGTGGTAGTGACTCTAAAGGTTCAGATGGTGAGTTGATCATTGTCCTGGGTACTAAGTTGAGGTCCCAGGGAGTGGGTCATCGTTTTATCTTAGGATGTAAATTGGATTGATTGCTGCCACTTGCACTGTTAGGGATGCTGGAGATAGTCCTTTATCCAGACCTTGCTGAAGGAAGAGAAGTATGTTGGGTACTGTGGCCCTTAGAGGTTGTATCCCCCCCCCTTTTCTTCTCACCACCTGTGGAATAATCTCGAATGCCTCTGATATTTTGAGACAATGGGGTTTTTCCATAGCGTTGGTGACCACTGGGTGGTATCCCTCTCTTAACAGTTTGTCCTATTCAGGAGCCAGGCTGTTAGTTTGAGATTGTTCGGACTGAGGTGACATACCGGTCCCTGGGTGAGAATATCTTCCCTGAATGGTAGTGTCCATGGGTGGTCTAATGCCATTGTCACTATCGTGGTGAACCCTGTTCTCCTGGGCCAATGAGGGGTGATGTTTATCACCCAGGTTCTGGTTCTGCATATCTCTTTCAGAATCTGTAGTATTGGTGGAAAGATGTAGGTTACCTGAAATGACCATGTAGCTGATAGCGCATCCACTCCCACGGATTTGTCATCCCTGAAGCGGGAGTAAAATCTGGGGCACTGATTGTTATTGTTGCTGGCCATTAAGTTTATTTCTATCAGTCCCCAATGTCTGTTGATCATTTGGAATATGTTGGAATGAATCTTCCACTCTCCCGGATGTATTAACTGGCGACTTAACCAGTCTGCAGTAGTATTCAGCCTGCTTGCCAAGTGTATGGCTGATATGCTCACCGGATGTTTTTGTGTCCAAAGAATGAGTCTTGAGCCTCTCTTTGCATGGCTGCGCTCTTTGTTCCTCCTTGTCTGTTGATAACCTGATTGTCCGAGCTCATGAGGCAATTTCCCTTTTTCCTGACTAGCCTTGTGAATTGCAGTGCGCTACAGGATAGTGCCCTGATTTCCAGAATGTTTATGGCCTTTTTTTTTTTTTTTTTTTACTCTTACATGTACCACTTTTCAAACAACATGAAGTCTTGCTATATTATGACATATGCAGTATAACCCCAGGTTAGAACTGCTCCGGAGGTGAAAGAGTTAACTTCCATGCAGGGCATGGAATCTTGAGCACGAGCTCGGTTGAACACTCTGTCTGTTGAAGCTCAAACTTAAACCGTCAGATTCTTTACTCCGCCTCACTGAACAGTCGCTCCGGAGATTCCTCCTGCTGCTCGGTTTGTTTGTCGGTTTTAAAGTGTAATTCTCGGTTTATTTTACCGAAATTTAACCGCAATCGTCGGTTCAAGCTCTGTCTGTGGTATTGTAAGTAATAGATAGGCTTATTTATTATTTTTTCTTCTGTGTGGAACTTGTAAGCGTCTTTTTCGGGTTCGGTTTGAACCGATCAGAGGGTTTTAAAATTACTTTCTAGCCCTTTAGAGTGCGGTCCCGGTTCTTATCGGTTCTAAAAAGGATTTATTACGGTTTTCCAGACTCGTGACACGGTTGGGAACCGATAAGAGAGTCTTGCTTGGTGGATTGCCATTAACGGGCAAGTTTTGGTTAGGCTGGCACTATGTCTGAGAAACCCAAAAGAAAACCGACCCACTGGGTTTCAGCATCAGGCCTCTGTGGGGAAGCCTCTTGCCAAGGCTGACCCACACACCATTTGTGTATATTGTCTGGGGTTTGACCACCTCAATGCAGACTGCCAGATTTGTAAGAATTTTCCTGCTGCCACCATGGAAAAAAGAGTTGCTAGGCTCAGGGAAAGGAAGGCCAAAAAGTCCGCTGACCCGGATGGCCAGCCCGGTTCGGTTCCAACCGAACCTGAGGGAGTGCCCTCTGACCAGGGCGATGCTTCCTCGGGCAAACGAAGAGCCAGCTCTGAGGAGCCGGTTCCAACTAAAAGGGCTAGAAGGTCAGCTAGTTTGGGGCCAAAAGTTCTTTCTCCAACTGCTGAGGAAATAGCCAAAGCTATTCAAATTGTCCAGTCTCTTTCCCCAGTTCCATCCGAACCGGCACCATTGGGCAAGCGCCCGGTTCGATCGATTCAAGATTATGATTTTGAAGATTTTTATGAACCAGGGGAAGGGGAGGAGGGGTACGAGGAGAGTCGTTGCTGTCCTTAGCAGTCCACCTTCCCTTGTCTCTTCCCAGGAATTACAACCTGTTGACTTCCTCTCAGGGAAGGATTTGGTATCCGAATGTCAAATCTCTCAATCTCAAGGTCTGGCTCTTGAAGAGTTAGAGTTTGCTGATCTGCACCTCTCTCAAGGTGTTCTGGACATTCTTAGAGCTTCTCGAAAGCCATCCACCAGAAAGACTTACAACTCCAAATGGAAAAGGTTCTCTATTTGGTGCTCTGGTAAGCATATTTCTCCAGAATCTGCTGGGTTGCCTACAGTCCTGGGCTGCTGTCAAATACCTGGGTGTTACTCTTGACCCACAGCTGGATCTCACTCTGCACATCCGAAATGTCTGTAAGGCTACGAATGGCAAGCTGGGCCTCGCCTATAGAGCTAAAAGCTGCTTAGCTCCGGCTGCCCGAGTTGCCCTAGCCGGGGGGGTCCTCCTCCCATCTCTCTGCTATGGGCTAGTCGCCTTTGCCCCCTTGCCTAAATCTAGCCTCTCTAAGTGGGACACAGCTTACAATAATATCTGCCGCGCTTTGCGCTTATGCCCCCAACTCACCGCTGCGATCTCTACACACGTTTAGAGTGGCTACCCCCCGAGAAACACTGCACCTTTGTAGTTGGGAACTTCACTGACGACATCGTCAGATCCAGTACTCCTGCATCCCTCGCCCTTCCCCCTACCCCCGACACCTCCTCCGGTCGAGAGCTACACCTGACCGCCTGGTTCCCAGAACCCGCACCCAGGCGGGTGACCGGGCATTCGCCGCCTATGACCCAAAAATTTGGAAGTCGCTCCCTGCCCTTACTCGGTCCTCCTCCTCCCATCCGGACTTTAATCCTCCCTATGGAACTACCTGAAGGGACCCTCCACTTGTACATGCATGTCGTAATGCTCCCGCTCTGACATGTTGGGGCGGTCCCTGCCTCCATAGGGACTATTTTTATTTACCCACTGGTACCTGGCCTTGTAACTGTCCCATGTCTCACCCGCGCCAGTCCTACCCCCCGGATGGACAGGCCCTTGGTCCGCCCCCTCCAGGTACCTGCTGGTACTTATATTCTGATTCTGATTTTCTGATGTCAAAAAGGAATACTCATCTCTATGCACCGAACTTACTCTGGGGTATATTGTAACTTCTGGTGTACTTACCCTTTGGTAAATCGTATCTTCTGTTGTTAGCACTGTACTTATCCTGTACTATGTTGTCTCAGTTTTTGCTAGCTTCCTACTCTAGCCCTGTTAAGCTTGTCATGTATCTTGATGTAAACCTTGGTTGTTACGTGACTGTTTGTAAACTCAACTTTCCGTACTCTGTTTTGCTCTTCCTGCATCTAGATGTAAACCTCATTCATTACCTGATTGTATGTAAACTCAACTTCCCCACTGTCTCTTCTGTAACCCAGTTTGTAACCCTCCCGGGTCTCACCTGAAAATAGGCACTTGGCTGTCTAGAGTGACTTACCCGGTTAACAAAAGCAAATAAATAAATAAATATATGGTTCATCTCAATGGCTTGGGACTCAGACCAGCTACACTCAAAGTACATTTAGCAGCTGTTTCTGCTTTTTTGTCAGTAGGCAAGCCCTCTTCTCTATCAGCCCATCCTGTATTTTGCAAATTCTTCAAGGGATTGTTGCACATCAGTCCTCCCTTCAGGGACCCTGCTCCTGCTTGGGACCTTAATGTTTGCATTGCTCAGCTTATGCAACCCCCCTTTGAGCCTTTGTCCTCTGCAGAGCTTAAGTACTTGACTTGGAAAACTGTGTTTTTGGTAGCCATTACCTCTGCCAGGCGCATCAGTGAATTGCAAGCCCTGTCAGTGGAGCCTGATTTCATCTCTTTCCATAGAGATAAAGTGGTCCTAAGAACTAACAGGAAGTTTTTGCCTAAGGTGGTTTCAGCTTTCCACCTTAATCAGTCTATGTCTCTTCCTGTTTTCTTCACTGACCATTCGTCCTCTGGAAAGAGGAGGTTGCACAGCTTGGACGTAAAAAGGGCCCTTAGCTACTACACAGAGCACACCAAGGGTCACAGGTTTGAGTCCCTCCAGTTGTTCCTCACTTATGGAGAGGTCGGTAAGGGCAAACCTGCCACTAAAAGATCTATTGCCAGGTGGATTGTCTCTTGTATACAATTCTGCTACAAAAAATTGGGTAGAATCCCACCCTCAGGCCTGAGGGCTCACTCTACTAGAGGTACAGCTGCTTCCCTGGCTACTGCCAGGGATATTCCTATCTTAGAAATATGTCAAGCAGCCACCTGAAAAACAGTCCATACATTCACCAAGCATTACTCTCTGGATATCCAGGCTAGGAGTGATGCTCGGTTTGGCACAGCAGTGCTTCAGAGCCTATTCCCAAAGTAGGTTCTGTCCCTCCTCCTTGGAGGTACTGCTTAGTAGTCTGCATATGTCAGAATACAGCAAGACTTCATGTTGTTTGAAGAAAAAAATTACTCACCTTAGTAATGTTGTTTCTTCTAATGGAGTCTTGCTGTATTCTGACCTCCCCCCCGCCTCCCCTCTCAGAACCTGTTTTTTGGGAAGTAGGTGGGCAGGAGCAGTGTTGGCACCTAGAGGTGCCCCTTTTTTCCTCACCCTCCTTTATTTGAGTGTGTGTTGTGTTTTGTTTTTTTGGGTTTCCTGACTTGAGTGTTTGCTTTGAAACCAAAAAAAACAACCTTTTTATCAAATTTAGTTGCCAGTTGGCTAGTGTGAGTTTACAGTTTCCACACAGAACGCCCAGTGAGTATAGCTCTTAAAGATCTGACGGTTGGAGTTTAAACAACAACAGACAGAGACTTCAACCGAGCTCAAGCTCAGCGTTCCATGCCCTGCATGGAAAGTTAACTCTTTGTTCTCCGGGGCAGTTCAAAGGTTGGTGATCACTGCATATGTCAGAATACAGCGAGACTCCATTAGAAGAAACAACATTACTAAGGTGAGTATTTTTTTCTTTTCTTACTTACAGTAGGACAGTAGACCTCTCTTTTGGGAGTTCACCTAGCAGTTACTCAGATTCTTTTTCTGTCAGACAAGAGAAATCTGTCATTTCTGAGACCATTTCAAAGAATTCCGCAAGGGGCTGTTTCACTTCCAGACCCTTCTAGGGACTGGAGTTTTTCCCCATGGAACACAAACCTCTATATATTCAAGTTCATGGGGTGTCCCTTTGAACCTGTTGCAACTCCGTCCTGAAGTGAGTAACATCGAAGACAACCTTTCTGCTTGTCTTTCCCTCTGTCAGACGGGTTTCAGAGTTTCAGGTTTTTCTTTTAGGCCTTATCCTCTCAGCGCCTTTAAGAACAATTTAGTCCTCTGGACGGATAGGAAATCCTTTCCCCAAAGTGTCTACCATTTCCACCTTCATCAACCCTTTTTCTCTGCCTGTACTGCTCTCAGGCAAGTCCTGTCTAGGCTATCTCAAGCTGCTCGGATGGGGCATGAATTAGTCCTGCCGGTCTGTGTCAGCGGTCCTAGAAGTTCAGGTACTGTCATTATCATCCCTTCCTTTCCTACATTTTCGCAGAAAAGGAGAAACCATTGACCAAGAGTATTTTCCCACGGGACTGTTTTCCCGTATTTTGGGTCTGGTACAGCAAGGCTGACAATCGGCCCTTCTCATGCTTGGGGCCTACTTCCTGGAGAACAGCTGCCTCCTGGGCAGCATTCAAGGCTATATCCTTACTAGAAGTGTGCAGACCACTTATTTGAAATTTGCTTCTCACACTCAGTAAGATCTTTTCTTGGATGTGTAGTCTGATAGGATGCCAAATTTGGCAGGACGGTACTTCAGAGCCTCTTCTTAAAATAGGTTTCTGTGCCCTCCTCCCAACTACACTACTTTGAAGTCTGCATCTGTCAGTAGATGCTAAAGAATTCCTGGGGTGAGAAGAAACAATTACTCACCGAAGTAATATTACTTCTTCCAGGGGATTCATTAACATTATTGACACTCCCACCCTTCCTCCCCTGGAAACCTTGTCTAAAGGCTCTGTTAGGGGATTTAGCCAAATTTGACAACTGTCATTCATTCGTGTGATTGAGTAAAAAAAAAAATAATTTTCATAATAGTGGGTTAGAATATATGGTGGGTTATTGCTAACAGTTTTTTGCCCCTAGCGGGCACAATTTTTGCTCTTTTTTAGCGCCAAAATGTGTTCTGAGGTCCCTCAGGCTGATTGCAGGCAGCACTCTACTCTACTCTAACTGTATCCTGATTTGCCAATGCCTTCCTTATTTGCACTAACTCCTCCTCTCCGGGGCAGCTGAACCCAGCTGGCATACTGCATCTGTCCATAATGCTAAAGAATCCCCTGGAAGAAGTAATATTACATCGATGAGTAATTGTTTCTTTCTGCACAGGGCCTGGAGCTAGCGAGACACCAGTCAAGGGCGTCTCATGATGCCAGTGAGGTAGTGTCCAGGCTAGTGGGAACAGTAGTCTGAATTAGTGGACGGCATGGCTTTGCCTTTCCTAGTTATCACCACTGGCCCAGTGAAGGGTGATCACATCACACTACCAGTAGGCCCACTTTTTCTCCTGTAGGGCCAGGCATGAGCTTGTGGGGCGTCTTCCCTCTCCCAAGGGAGCTTCCGCCTGCCCCTGACCAGTCTCTGGTCTCACCAAACCTCTGAGGGGCCTCCGCCTCTCTGTGTTCTCCCCCACAGGAGGCTGCAGGAACAACCATTTCCCTCAGGATTTCCCTCAGGGTTTGCCAACACCACCGAGGGTGGTAGAATGGTACTCCTCACCAGTAATGAATGGTGAAGATTGATCCTTGGAAGATATGGAAATTACGTACTCACCACAATTCTTGATCTTACAGGATATCTTCATCATTCATTATGTTACTCTCCCACCTTGCCCTCATGACCAGGCTGCTGGGCAGTGCCTCCCCCCTCTTGCCTTCCCCCTTTTCTATATCCTAAAAGGGCAGTGCTAGTTGCAGTTAACACTTCCTGAGGGAAATAAAAAAATCCCACAGGACTATCTTCCTTGTTCCAAGGGGGAAGACAGCTGCTCTCCTGTCTGTCTTGCCTTACTCCTTCACTACTTACGTTACCAAGAAGAGGTTCTGACAAAAGTCTGTATACTTTTATATAGACATGTGTATCTACCTTCTGAGGGCCTTTGGTCCCTGTTTACAAGATATCCTGTGATATGGGCAGACTGTGAGTTGGCACCTGCTGAAATGGCGACCCACTTGCGGTGACTGCCCCAACGGCAAGGGTGTGGGGTTGGTGACCAGAAAGGGAGGGTTCGCGAAGCGGCGACAAGGATATTGCGCATGTATATGCATGTTGCGCACTAGTAGGGGAGGGTTGTTAGGCGTGGTTCTGCATGGTTGCCGCCGAGCTGGCATCATGGCGTGGTGGGTGGGTGCTGGCCTGGGGTGGCAGGGAAGCAGGGTTGGCGGGACAGGCGGTGGGTTTGTGCGCCCGGCCCGGACAGGTGCATTTTGGTAGGCAGATGCTCCCCCTCGACGCACCCCGGGTTGAGAGTCTAAATTTGGGGCAATTGCCCCTGGGGTGCAGGGGCACAGCCCCGCATAAAAGTAAAAATACGATTTTACGCCACTTTCACTGGTGCGGGATTCCACATTCACAAATTGAATTTAAAGGCAATGTGGAGGGTTATGATAAGGGCATTGACATTCTAGAATTAGCCCTTATCACATGGAACCATTTACAAAATAAAACAAAAAAAAAATGTATAGGCAAGGGAAACCCCTTCTCTGGGTTTCCTTGCAAAAGACAGAGAGAGAGAGACAAACTAAGACATGTCCTTTTTAGTCTCTGGAGTTTTCCTCCTCCACCTTTGTTTTTGGGTCAGTTGAAGGAATGCTGTTGGCCTATCAGGCTTTTGCTGATCTCCCTGGGGTCAGAGGTGCACTAGATCTGGGGTTGGGTACTCCAGTGTTATGCATTTACCCATCACCCTGTCAGAAGGCCTGTCTCTGTCTTTGACCTGCAGACTGTGCACACTTGCCTTTTAGGTTAGCATCCTTCCACAGACTCCCTTGAAGAGAGAAAACTCCTGTTTGTTCTTCTCTGATGGGATCCCTGTCCAGTCTTTTAAAAGGTTTTTACCCTTTTGCTTCTGCAAACTGGTTTGTCATCCTCTGCCGGGTGTCCTAAGTTACGAACTTAAGGATATCTCCGCCAGTGTTCTTTTGTCATATGGGACAATAGAATGTGACCTCCTCCTTGGAGGTCCACCAGCTTACAGGGCTCAAGCAATTCAATTCCTGTTTACCCTCAGAGAAGATCCCTTCCCTGCAACCCAGCCTTTAACTGCGCATCCACGGTTCATTTTTTCTGTCTCTTGGTTGCATTCTCTATGGGTGTCTCCCATTCCTAGCCTTGAATTGGAACAAGTCAGCTTCTCACACATGCCTCTGACGGAGATCTTGGGATCCTCTCGGGCTCTCTCGCTCTCTCTTTCCATCTGTATATTGGCCTGCCCACTGTCTCTGGTCACCCTGACCTTACTCCCTTGTCCAGTGTTCTTTGCGTTTTCTTCTCTGGCCAGCCTTATTAATTGTTTTTACATCCTTTTATTTTTCCTATCCCTTGGGCTACCTTGCCCCACCCTTCTGTTTCTCCTTTCTTTATTTCCTCTCCTGCTGATAGAATTGAGGAGGTTGGGGAGTCGGCATCAGTTACTGGCCAGTCCGTGAGCTCTGTGTCATGCGTCGGCATCGTGGGCAGTGCTGTCCCCGACGTCGGCTCCCTTCCTCTAAAATCTTAAAGCTGTAAGCGCCTGCAGTGTCCTGCGCCTTCGGCTGGTTCTCTCCAATAATGAATGATGAAGATATCCTGGAAGATCAAGAATTATGATGAGTGTGTAATTTCATTTCCTGTACGTCTTTCCTCCCTTCCCCTAATTCAGAGAGTACTAATCAAGCTTCAAATGGAGGGGGCAACTGTGATACTCATTTCCCCACTGTGTTCTCGCCAGATTTGTTTCCCCTTTCTGCAGCAGCTGGTGGTGGAACCTCCAGTACCCCAGCCATTATGCCAGGGTCTCCTGTCACAGGAGCTGAGGACTCTGGTCCAGCTAGATCTTAGGTCACTCCACCATCATGCATGGCTCCTGAAGGCATAGCCATTGCCAGGTTTGGAGTGTCGCAAAAGGTGGCTGATGCTTGGTGGCTGCCAGAAAGCTTTCCACCAGAGCCACTTACTTCATGAAGTGGAAGCAGTTTGCTTTGTGGGCCACTTCTCACTACCTGGACCCCTTTACCTGTTCAGTAAACCAGGTTCTAGAGTATTTGCTGTCCTTATCAGATAAAGGCCTACAATATTCTTCTATTAATGTGCATTTGGCTGCTAGTTCATCTTTTCATGTGCCTACTAATGGTCGTACAGTTGCTCAGCTAGAGGTGGCCCATACATTTTTGAGAGGCATTCTGCACTTGAAGCCTCCTATCTGTAATCTGGTCCCAGCTTGAAACCCAAATTTTGTGTTAGAGAAGCTTACTTTGCCTCCTTTTGAGCCAGCTATGACTTGTGGTCTGCACTTTCTGTCGTGGAAAGCATTATTTTTGGTTATTATTACTTCGGCAGAGCTTCAGGCTGTAATGTGTGAGGCTCCTTGTTTGATTTTTCTCAAAGACAGGGTGTTTTTACATACCAGTCCTATGTTTCTACCGAAGGTGGTGTCTGAGTTTACTTTAATTAAACCATCCACCTGCCAGCTTACTTTCAGAGCATGCCAATCCAGGGGAAGCACTGCTCCTTACTTTGGATGTACATAGAATACTCAGATACTACGTGCACCGTGCAAAGGACTGCAGGAAGTCCTTGCAGCTTTTTATTTCCTTCTACCCTGGGAAAGAGGGCATTCCTGTTTCTAAACAGTGTTTATCCAAATGGTTGGCCAACTGTGTTACTTTCTGTTACAGGAAGTATGGTAAGGAACTTCCTGGGACTGTTTGTGGCCACTTGACTAGAGGCATGGCCACTTCTGTTGCCTGTTTCAGGAATGTGTCTGCTGCTGGAATTTGTGCAGCTGCCACCTGGAGTACTGTCCACACCTTCACAGTCTGGATATTGCCTAAAGAAAATGGGTGGTTTTGGCCTAGCTGTACTTCAAGGACTACTTTCTTAGGCTGTAGGCTCCAGTCACCCAGGTTGTTTCTCTGTCAGTACTGCTTGGTACTCATTCCATAGGTGTGGCCTAATGAAAGAGATAGCATCAAAGAAGATAAAACAGTTACGTTCTTACCGTAATAGACGTTTGAAAGAATCTCTTTCATCAGGCCATGCTGTCCCACCCTCCATCCCCCTACATCCTGAGAGCTCCTTCTCAATAGGGCTTTGCTAGCGGTTTTCTGTCTCACCTGGTCTGTAGAGCTATAGCTTCCCTCCTGGTTCCCTATAGGGAGGTCCTCTGAGCATGATCTGTGGTGGAGAACTGAGGAGAGAAGGGGTCACCCACATTTATATAGGAAGAGCTGATATAGGACATCATAATAGGAGAGCCCCTAGTGGACTGCTTGCAAAAAGTTTTCATGTGGTCCTAGTGCCTGACAGCTATAGTTCCATAGGTGGCCTGATGAAAGAGATTCTCTCGAAGATCTACTATCACGGTTAGTATGTAACTCATCTTTCCACTGGATTCTGTGGGGGCAAACATTTTACAACTGGTACCCATGGCTTCTGCTTTTTGAGGGTATGACAGAATGGACAATTAATAAATGTCAGCACGCTCTGCTTGTCACAATGTGCCAGCCATGCGAGGTGTATGGTTTAGGCATTGGGTTGCAGACCAAGTGTCAAATGCCAAGCTGTTAAACTTGTCTTGAGAGAGGACTGTTATTTGGTTGACATTCTAAAATTAATGCCCCCCCCCAGCTTGAGATTTAGAGTTTTTCAGTGTTTGACATCTGTTCTGTGAATTTGGTCAACTTCTGAGGTTTTTTGGTGATTTTCCACCTCAACCTCCGTTTGTGCGGCCACCATTAAGGCTGGGTGTGTGCTCCTTCATCAGTTCGGCTTCCTGCCAGTGTCCTGAGCGCTCACCTGTGGTGCGTGTGCATGCGCAGCACAAACGGCTTCATGCAGTGCTGATCCCCATTAAAACCTGTGTGTGTACAAGTCGTGGCGCACACATTGAGCAAGTGCACACTCGGCGCAAAAACGCATTAATGCTCCGCAAGCCCGGCAGGCGCGCATGCTCAGTTTAGTGCTCTGGAGCATGCTGAATCACTTTGGCAGTTAGCTTGGCAGTTGTGAAGCAACAGACACCAATACAGTTTAAAATCTGGCTTTTTTTCCTGTCACAATTTTCTGTTATTGGCACCATGGCTTACAGGAGACCATTAATTATGAAATGATGTAAGACCTGCAGAATGGTGATGAGACCCTCCCCCATGGGTACATTTTGTCCTCGTTGTGTTGCCCAGCATAATATTTCTCTTATGGTACCCCCCCAGCCAGTCCTCCAAGCTGGAGAGGGGGGAACCTGGTACATCTCTTGGCAGTGGCAAAGCAGAATTGTGAAAATCTCTCTTATTGCTCCTTGGTAAGCTTCTGAGCCCCAATATCCTGCAGGACATCCCAGCAGATATACCCGACCCCAGATCGGGCCCCTCAGGTTGGGGGGCCACACAGGTATGCCCGGGTGCAACTCAGGAAGAGCAGGCTGCAGAATCAGATGTGCAGGCAGACCCCAACCCTGACTTCTTAGAAGGCCAGGATGAGGATTTCCGGGATCTTGGGGGAAACTCCTGACCTAAAAAAATTACTCTCAGACAAGGAGAACTCCCCACCTAGGAGGAGGAGGTAGAGGAAGGAGAGTGGATGGAGCCCAAGACCAGGATTCTGATTCCACCCCTATCTGATAATAAGTCCTTGTCCTTTTTTGATAGCTGTGGCTTGTAGATCCTTACAGCTTAAGGAAGAGCAGTCCATGGAGACAGTAGATGTTAATCCACTTCTGTCTGCGTCCTCCTCTGTTCCAAAATGTTTCCCAGGTTTTATTCATTGTGACCAAATTATTTAGCAAGAATGGGCAGGTGTGGATCAGAGAAAAAATCTTCTCAAGCCTCTACTAGCACAAACATTCGTACCTCCTATGCTATATTTATTGTTGCCAGAACCTTAAACCTTTGGGTCACTACACTGAACAACTTCATTCCACTTGATTCGGAAGGTGCAAGCATTATGCAGTTGGTGGGCATGGCATCCACTTTTCTTGGTGATTCTACAGTGGACAGTTTAGGCATATCAGCCCCTTGGCCTACCACATTGCATCAGCCATGAGGGCCGTGTGGCTAAGACATTGGCCTGCTGATCAGACTTCAAAGGTGAAACTGTTTAGCCTTCTGTTTGAAGGAGGCTTATTGTGTGGTTCTGGTCTGGATTGCAGGATGTATAGGATTAAAAGGGCCACCTCCCAGTGTCTAAACAGCAGCGAAAGGCCACAGCACCCCAGAGGGGTCGGGGCAATGGCCTGCGCAGGCAGTCCCAGGGAGGGTTTCGTCCCTTTCGGAACTTTGGGAACCAAAGAAACGGAGGTGCCTACTCAGGCAATAGGGATTATGGCAATAGAGGGTCCTTTCCCAGGCGCCATAGAGGAGGACCAGCACAAAAGTGTGGTACCTCACAATGAAGGTACATGGGCCCATCACTGCGCCCTTCCCTTGGTGGAAGACTCCAGGAGTTTCTTGCAAGATAGGCCCAAACAATGTTAGATGCTAGGGTTCTGGAAATCCTTCAACTGGGCTATGCCATAGAATGTTTAACAGTTCTCTCATGGGGACGTTTTCTGCCATCCCCAGTTTCAAAGCAAATGACAAAACACCAGGCGGTGTCGGACACACAGTGTCCCACCTCATTCAAATTGTGGTCATTGTGCCGGTTCCTCCAAATAAACAGGGTCAAGGGTTCTATTCCATCTATTTCATAATTCCCAAGAAGTCTGGGGTTTTAGGCTCATTCTGGATGTGAAGTATCTGAACAAGCTTGTTCACTGCAAGACGTTCAAGATGGAGTCTCTGAGGTCGATAACCCGGGTTGTCCAGCTGGGAGACTTCTTAGCCTCAATAGACCTAACGAATGCTTATCTTCACATCCCAATCCATCAGTCCCATCAGAAATACCTCAGATTCGCAATACTGGGCCAACATTTCCAGTACAAGAGGCTTCCGTTTGGCCTTGCAACAGCCCCTTGGGTTTTCTTGAAGGTGTTGATAGTTCTGGTGGCTCAACTACGACAGGAGGGACATCATGTCTACCCTTATTTGGATGACCTGCTCATTTGAGCACTGACGTTGCCTCTAGCGAGAAGGTCGGTATCCAGGACCCTGGAGATCCTGGAATCATATAGCTGGATAGTGAACAGGGAGAAGAGTTCCCTCGAACCATCTCAGTCCTTGGAGCACCTGGAGGCAGTCTTCAACATGAAAGTAGTGAGGGTGTTTCAAACAACATGAAGCCTTGCTGTATTCTGACTTATTGCAGTTAGCCCCAGCACTTGAACTGCTCCAGAGAGGAAAGAGTTAAATTCTATGCAGAGCATAGAACGTTGAGCTCGAGCTTGGTTCAAACCTCTGTCTGCTGCACTTTGAAGTGTAACTGTCAGATTCTTTACTCTGCCTAACTGAACAGTCGCTCCGGAGATTTCTCCTTCGCTCTAGGTTCGCGGTTTAAAAATCGTCGGTTTTACCGATATTCTCGCATTTGTTTTTCAGTTCAGATCCCTGTCTGTGGTACAGTAAGTGCATGGGTGGTGGACTTAGCTAGAAAAAGTGTGTGGAAATTGTATACTGAATTTGTGTGACTGGTTCGACTGAACCGGTCTCTGATTTGGTGATTGTTTTCTTTTTCTTTACAGGAATTTTTTTTTAAAACCTTATCGGTTTTAAAAATAAAAATGTGTGTTTTTTTTTCAAATACCCATAACACAGTTAGAAACTGATAAGGGTGTCATGCCTGGCGGTTGCCATAAAAAGGGTAAGGGTTTACTTATGGCTTTATCTGAGAAACCCAAGAAAAAAATCGGGCCCACTGGGTTTCAGCACTGCAGTGAGTGTGGGGAGGCCTTTGCTAAGACCGACCCTCACACCACTTGTGTTTACTGTCTGGGTTTTAGACACCTAGAGTCAGACTGCCAAATCTGTAAGAATTTCCCTAAAGCCACCCGGGATAAAAGGTTGGGCAGGCTTAGGGAAAAGGAGGCTGAGAAGTCCACTGACCGGGATGGCTAACCCGGTTCGTTTCCGACCGAACCAGAAGGAGTGCCCTCTGACCAGAGCGAGACTCCTTCGTTCAAAAGGAGAGCCGATTCTGAGGGATCGGGGCCATCAAAATAAAAAAAAAAGACAAATCGTATGGTTCGGATCCAAAACCGCATCATCCGACTGCCGAGGAAATTGCCAGAGCGATTTGTATAGGGGAATCGCTTAGTTCAGTTCCGACTGATCCGGCGCCTTCTGGCAGGCGTTCGGTTCGGTTGGTTCCTCTGGTTCAGGATTATACCCCTGAAGATTTTTATGAACCGGACTTGGAGGGGGATGATGATTATGATGATGATGACGGTGATGATGACGATGGAATTGAAGGTCTGAATGAGCCTATCGAACCGGACATCTCCCCCGACAGGCCTTCTGGTGTTTCCCCTCCTATGCTTTCTGAGTCCCCTTCCCACTTTATGTTCTACAGGAAAGTGGCAGAAACCCTCCAACTCCTTATGGAAGAAGCTGTTGAGCAACAAGAGGAGCCTGACTTTGTGGAGATGATGGACATCCCAGTGTCCAAAAGGTTGTCTATTCCCCTTCACAAGTCTTTTGGAAAACAGACACAAAAGCTGTTAAAAACTCCAAATTCATTACCTCCTGTGGACAGACGGATGGACAAGAGGTACATGCTGTCAGGCTCAGGTACAGAGTACTGTACCAACACTGCAGCCATGTTGGGGTAGTCCAGGCTGCAGCCTGTGATAAGGCTAACATTCCCTTTGCTTCACACACCCCCAGATAAAGACTTCAGGAAATTGGACGCCATGGCAAAAAAGCAGTACATGGCATCCTCTTTGGGACTCAGGCAGGCGAATTACATGGCCTATACAGCCAGGTACCAGAAGTCCAGGTGGGATACTGTACTGGCACTGGCTAAGCAGGCCCCTCCCCAGCTTGCCAAGGAGCTGGAGAAGGTGGCTGCTGATGAGATTGAGGCATCAAAGATTCAATTTCATGCTGCTGTGGACTCCATCGATGTTTCTTCTAGAGTCATGGCTACATCTGTGTCTCTTCGGAGACTGGCTTGTCTCAGGTGTACTAGCCTGTCTCAGGATACCCAGGCTAAGGCCATGGATTTTCCTGTGGTTAATAATTCTCTGGGGAGCAGACAGAGAATTATATGAAGAAAATGGATGAAAACAGGACCACCTATTGGAGTGCACAGGCCAAGGAAAGGCAGGCAACTCCTCAAAGGCAGCAAGCTAGGGGCAGGGGCAGGCCTTTTCATAGGCCTTTCTACCAAGTACAGGCCTCCTCTCTTTTTTCTCAGAGGGGGTTCTTCAGAGGGAGAGGCAGAAGGGGGATAAGCAGGGCTGCATCCACCTCTCAGCCTAAGGCTTCTGCCAAGCAGACACCCTGAGGTGTCAGCCCGGGTCAACTCCTCCATTCCTGTAGGAGGCAGGCTGGCCTACGATTTCCAGGAATGGAAGTCTGTTACATCAGACAAGTGGGTCCTGGAGGTAGTAGGCCAGGGATTGGCTCTCCACTTCAAAAAGTTCCCAAAGCTGAGAGCCAGATCTTTTCCACCTGCAAACATCTCCAAAACCATTGCTGTAGAGGCAGAGGTTTCATCTCTTCTGGCCTTAAGGGCCATAGAGAGAGTTCCTACAATACACAGAGGGAAAAGGTCTGTACTCCAGATACTTCCTTCCCCCGAAAACAGGGGAGTGGTGGCCCATCCTAGACTTAAGATACTTAAACAAATGTTTGTTAAAGCCAAAGTTCAAAATGGTGACTCTGGGAATAATTCTTCCCTCTCTAAGGCCAGGGGATTGGCTAGCATCCCTGGACCTAAAGGATGCCTACTTTCATATTCCCATCAGGTGCTCCCACAGAAAGTACCTCAGGCTCAAACGGCCTTCAGGCCATTACCAGTTCAAAGCAATGCCTTTCGGCCTAACATCAGCTCCAAGGGTATTCACAAAATGCCTGGCAGTAGTAGTGGCTTTCCTAAAAAGAAAAATATCTCCATATTCTCATACCTGGACAACTGGCTTATAGTGAGTCAGTCTCCAGACCAAGTCAAGTCAAGATCTAAAAGTGACCCAGCAGGTGCTCACTTCTCTAGGTTTCCTTCTCAATCTTCCCAAGTCAGTTCTCGAGCCAGTACAATTGTTGACTTTCATAGGGGTAGAACTAGACACTGTCAAAGCAAGAGCATTTCTCCTCTTGGTGAGGGTGAAGGCTATCATGGAGCTGGCTTCTTACTTCCACCTTCTGGTTTCTCGACCAGCAAGACACTTTCTTCAGCTGCTGGGCCACATGGCAGCTTCCACTGCAGTGGTCCAGGGGGCCAGATTTTAGATGAGAGACATTCAATTTCTTCTGAGGGCTTTTTGGTCTCAGAAAAGAGATCCTCTGACCAAACTGATTCCAGTGACTCAGACTCTGATCCAGGCTCTTCAATGGTGGCAGGATCAGAACAATCTCAGGCAAGGGGTCCCATTCATTACTCAGTCTCATTCTGTGGTCCTAACCACAGATGCCTCTCTCCTGGGTTGGGGAGCTCACCTGGGGGCTCTCACAGCCCAGGGAGTGTGGTCCACTCAGGAGTCTCTTTTCCACATCAACCTTTTGGAGCTCAGGGCTGTTTACCTGGCCCTGCAAGCCTTCTCACAATCAGTAAAGAACAAGGTGGTTCAAGTCAGGACAGTCAACACCACCACCTTGTGGTATATCAACAAGCAGGGAGGCACTCGGTCTGTGGCCTTGTGCATGGAAGCCATGAAAATATGGTCCATGGCTTACTCCCTGCAGACCTCTCTGGTAGCAGTCCACCTCCCAGGAAAGGACAATGTGCTAGCAGATGCATTGAGCAGGTTTTCCCAGGACCATCACGAATGGTCCCTGGATCCTCTAGTGTTAAAAGGGATTTTCTCAAGATGGGGCACTCCAGAGATAGATCTCTTTGCAGCCCCAGACAATCACCAACTTCCTCTCTTCTGTTGCAGACCCCCAGTCTTGGGCTCAGTCCCTCTGGATGCTCTGATTCTGAACTGGGAAGGGAAATTTCTGCATGCCTTCCCTCCTTTTCCTCTGCTGTTCAAGGTCCTGGTCAAGATAAGGTCGCAATCTTGCAGAGTGATCCTGATTGCTCCAGATTGGGCCAGGCAGCCTTGGTATCCTCTGTTGCTGTCCCTAGCAGTCTATCTTCCCCTGTCTCTTCCCAGGAATCACAATCTGTTAACCTTCTCTCAGGGGAGGATCTGGTATCCCAACCTTCGGTCTCTCAATCTCAAGGCATGGCTTTTGAAGAGTTAGAGTATGCAAATTTGCATCTATCTCAAGGGGTTCTGGACATTCTCAAAGCCTCTCGAAAACCTGCCACCAGAAAAACTTATAACTCCAAATGGAAAAGATTCAGCATCTGGTGTTCCAGAAAGCATATATCTCCAGACACTGCTGAATTGTCTACAGTTCTGGATTATATGGTTCATCTCAATGGCCTAGGCCTTAGACCAGCTACCCTCAATGTACATTTGTCAGCTGTTTCTGTTTTTCTGTCAGTAGGAAAGCCTTCCTCACTGGCATCTCATCCTGTTTTCTGCACATTTTTCAAGGGATTGCTTCATACCAATCCTCCCTTTAGGTATCCTACCCCTGCTTGGGACCTTAATGTTTGCATTGCCAGCTTATGCAACCCCCTTTCGAACCTTTGTCTTCAGCAGAATTTAAGTACTTGACTTGGAAGACTGTGTTTCTGGTAGCTATTACCTCTGCCAGATGTATCAGTGAATTACAAGCTCTGTCAGTGGAGCCTGATTTTATCTCATTCCATAGAGATAAGGTTGTCCTTAGAACCAACAGGAGGTTCTTACCTAAAGTGGTCTCAGATTTTCATTTGAACCAATCCATGTCTCTCCCTGTATTCTTCACTGATCATTCTTCTTCAGGAGAGAGAAGATTACACAGTTTGTATGTTAAAAGGGCCCTTAGTTACTACTTTGAGCGTACTAAGGCACACAGGTTTGACTCCCTCCAGTTGTTCCTCACTTATGGGGAAGTGGGTAAGGGCAAACCTGCCACTAAGAGAACTATTGCCAGGTGGATTGTCTCTTGTATACAATTCTGCTATGAGAAGCTAGGCAAAATACCACCTCAGGCCTGAGGGGCTCATTCGACTAGAGGTACAGCTGCTTTCCTGGCTGCTGCCAGAGATATTCCTGTGCAGAGATAGCCAAAGCAGCCACCTGGAAAGCAGTCCATACATTCCTCAAAGCATTGCTCTCTGGATATCCAGGCTAGGAGTGATGCTCGATTCAGCTACAACAGTACTGGAGCCTATTCCCAAAATAGGTTAGAATCCCTCCTCCATGGAGGTACTGCTTGGTAGTCTCTACCGTAAGTCAGAATACAGCAAGACTTCATGTTGTTTGAGGAAAAAATTACTCACCTTAGTGATTGTGTTTCTTCTAATGAAGTCTTGCTGTATTCTGACCTCCCTCCCTCCTCCTCTCAGAACCTGTTTTTTGGGAAGTGGGCTGGCAGGTGCAGTGTTGCATCCCAGGGGTGCATTTGGGCACTCCCTCTTTTTAGAGAGGGGGAGTTGGTTATGTTTCTTTATTTCAGTAGTCATAAGTTGTTCACTACCTGGTTTTTGGTTTTGGATTTCTCGACTTGAGTCTTTTGGGGGATCCAAAATATTTGGTTGCCATTTGGCTAGTAAAAGTTTTACAATTTCCACATAGTGGGTTAGTTAGTATTAGCTCATAAGAATCTGACCGTTACACTTCAGAGTGCAGCAGACAGAGGTTTGAACCACGCTAGAGCTCAACATTCTATGCTCTGCATATAATTTAACTCTTTACTCTCCAGAGCAGTTCAAGTGCTGGGGCTAACTGCAATAAGTCAGAATACAGCAAGACTCCATTAGAAGAAACACAATTACTAAGGTGAGTAATTTTTTCTTCTGTCACCCTCCTGGGAGGAGACTTTATTGTCAGAGATATGGTGGCTCAGGAATCAGTCCTCAGTGCCCCCAACCCCAGTCTGCTGCGGATTCTCGGCCTCATGGCAGCAGCAGTAGACTTAGTTCCCATTTCTATATGCGGCCCCTTCAGACTGGGCTGCAGATGGCCTGGGACCCATCATCAGAGGACTATCAAGTCGGGATCCTCCTCACCCCTCAGCTTAATTACTCCCTGAGTTGGTGGCTGAATGTGCAGAATCTCAACAAGGGGGTTTCATTGGAACTACTGCCAGAGGTGATGCTTACAATAGATGCAAGTGTGCATGGGTGGGGGGCAGTCCTGGACCAACTTCCCACTCAGGGGATTTGGTCAGTACAGGAACAGCGTCTCCACATGAATGTCCTGGAGATGTGGGTGGTTCACTTAGCTCTGCTTTGGTTTCAGTCTGTAGTGAAGAACACCTCAGTAAAAGTGCAGTCAGGCAATGCCATCACAGTGTCATACATAACCAAGGAGGCACAAAAAGCAGGGAAATGCTTCAGGAGGCCTCTGAACTCCTGAGCTGGACAGAGGAGAATCTTCTGTCTCTGTCAGCAGTACATCTTGCAGGGGACTTGAACATTCAGCTTGACTGGCTAAGTCGCAAAAATGTTCATCCCGGAGAGTGGCAGTTGAACCCGGAAGTGTTCACACTCCTAAGCAATCGATTCGGGCAACCGCAGATGGATCTTTTCGTTTCAAGCCACTATGCTCAGACCCACAGGTTCTTCGGTCGGTATCAGTGTCCACAGGCAGAGGTAGTGGACGCTCTGACTCAGTTGGGATCCTTCCGCAAAGCATTTGCCTTTCCTCCACTGCCTCTCCTTTAGAAGGTCTTAAGAAAAATATGACACTGAAGCGGAAACATTCTTCTGATAGCCCCAGAGTGGCCAAGAAGATTGTGGTTCTCCGATCTAGCGAATCTAGCACAGCAAGTACCCTTCCGCCTTCTAATACGAAGGGATCTCCTGCTGCAAGGCCCCATTCTCCACCCAAATCCAGGTGCAATGCAACCCTCAGCCTGGCTCCTGAAAGGAGGAGGCTCCTAAAATTAGGTATTTCCCCGAAGTAGTTGAAACCTTGATGGTGGCCAGGAAAACCTCCACTTTGGCAGCTTACACTCAAGTCTGGACTATATTTTCTTCTTGGTCCAGAGGGAAGAGGTTTACACCTTCAAAAGCCTCTATTCCTCAAATCCTGGACTTCTTTTAGGAGGGCGTGGAAAAGGGTCTGGCACTGAACATGCTGAGAGATCAGGTTTCCACTCTCGGAGCTTCCTTGGGAGTTCTCCCTCAGAATGAATAGAGAGGTTATTCATTTTTTGTCCACGGTTGGCAGGAGCGAACTTCTGTTTCGATCCCTGGTACCCCTGTGGGATCTTAACTTGGTTCTGAATGCTCTGTGTGTTGAACCCTTCAAGCCACTATCATCCATGTCGCTGGATGTGTTGTCCTACAAGGTCTGTTTCATATTGGCCATGTGTTCAGCCAGGAGAGTGGATGAACTCCAGGCCTTGTCTCATAAGGAGCCATACCTTATTATGCATAAGGACAAAGTGGTACTTTTTTCAGTTCCGTCCTTCATCCTGAGAGTGCACATGGCCTTTCATGTGAACCAGAAAATTTGTGTCCCATCCTTTTGGCCACATCCTTCTCACCCCAAGGAGAAGGAGTTGCACAGACTGGACCTGTGGCGGGCAGTTAGGATCTACCTTAAATGTATGGCTGAGTTCCGTAAGTCATATAATCTATTTGTGCTTTTTGGGGCAGCCAAACAAGGACAAAAGGCTTCTAAACCCACCCTAGCTAGGTGGGTGCAGGCCTGTCTTGCTAAGGCTTACAGTATGTTGCAAAAAAGAAGAGGCCCCCGACTCTCATCAAGTCTCATTCCACCAGGACGATGGCAACTTCCTGGGCAGAGAGAGGCGAACCCGCAGTTTTAGAACTATGCAAGGCAGCTACGTGGTCTTCAGTCCACACGTTCATGAAACATTACAAATTAGATGTTCAGAGTTCTGCTAATACAGCTTTTGGTTGCAGAGTGTTGCAGGCAATAGTTCACAAGTAATCCTGCTGCATCTGACGTATGGGATAATATTCTCCCCCTTCCTGGTTGTTTGTCTGGGTGCTGCGTTTTAGAGCCCAGTTGTTTTGATTATCCATCGACAATGTGGAGCACTACAGAAAGAAGAAATTAACTTCATACTTACCATAATTTCCTTTTCTGTTACCTCCAACATTGTCAATGGGACCTACTCAGGAGCTTGGCTGCTGAGGGAGAATCTTATCCTGTGTACTAGGGGAGCGATCTACAGTATTTTCGTAAAAATCCTCTACTTGGATCTCTCTCTATTCTGCTGTGCTGTAGTCTGAGGTGAATATTTATAGACTGATCTATCAAGTATCTGTGACTGCAGGTTAACAGGTTTCATTAATTTACTAAGGTGTGTTTTCTTGTTGCAGATTTCAAAGATTGGTAACTCTTACGGAGCCCATTTGCTGTTACATGATTTCTCTACAAGAAGATCCGAATACTCCAGGCCTCTTTTGGATCCATGACATACAATCCCTTCTGGGATAGGAAGGTAAAAAAAAAATTACCGTAGTAATATTGTTTTTTCCAAGGTATTCATCAGTATGCTTGCCGAGTGCAGTATGCCAGCTGGGTTTAGCTGCCCCGGAGGAGGAGTTTATACTAATGATGTATTGGTCTCAGCCAATCATAGAGCAGTAAGAGAGAGTGCTGCCTGAGCTAGAGTGGGGGTCAGTCAGATTCTTTTTGAAGCTAAAGGGCAAAAAGGCCCCAAAAATACTTATGTGACACATCAAACTACCAGAACAATACATAACAATTATAAAAACACCCGTAACTATAAATACTCTAATCATAAACTTGAAACAGTGAAATCTGTCCCAAGAATGGACTGCAGAACTACTCAGGTTATGTAGGGGAGGATGGGTGGGGGGGGGGTCAACCATACTGAAGAATACCTTGGAAGAAACAATATTACTACAGTGAGTAATTTTTTTCTCACCCCAGGAATTCTTCAGTATGCTTGACAAGTGCAGACCACAAAGCAGTACAGCTTGGAGGCGGGTACAGAACCTACTTTGGAAAGAGGAGGACTGCTGTGTCAAATCTGGCATTTGATCTGGACTGTACATCCAGACAGTAGTGTTCTATGAAAGTGTGTACAGTTTTCCTGGTAGCTGCTTTGCAGATGTCCAGCAAAGGTATGTCCCTTGCTGCTACCACAGAAGCTGCAGTGCCCCTAGTGGAGTGGGCCTTGAGGCCTTGAGGAGGCTGCTTGCCAGCCTTACTGAAACGGAACTGAATGCAAAAGACCATCCAGCGAGAGATAGTTCTTTTAGAGGCAGGCCTGCCTTTCCCTACCTCGCCTAGGTAAGGAAAAGCTAGGTATGCGAAGTCCTGAACTGCTTGGTGTGCTCTAGGTAGAAGATCAGTGCCCTTTTCACATCTGGAATATGGAGCTTTCGCTCACCAGGAGTGAAATTGTGAAGAAGGCAGGAAGTGTTACGGACTGGTTAAAATGGAATTTTGATACCACCTTAGGAAGGAATTTCCTATTTGTCCTAAGAACTATAGAAACATAGAAACATAGAATTTGACAGCAGATAAGGACCGCCTGGCCCACCCAGTCTGCCCATTTCCCTACCTACTGGATAAGCTGCAGATCCTAGTTAACCCGCAGCCTACTTCTTCCTACCCCCAACCCCTAGAATGGCCTTATGACTGTCCCATGCATGCTTGAATTCCACCACTGTTTTGACTCCACAACCTCCTCAGAAGCCATTCCATGCATCCACAACCCTCTCTGTGAAAAAACTGCTTCTTAAATTACCTCTGGAGCGCCTCCCTCTATCTTCAAATTGTGCCCCCCCTTGTTCTTGCACACCTCTTTTGAAAGATGCTACCCTCTTGGACTTTGTTGATTCCCTTGAGGTACTTGAAAGTTTCTATCATGTGCCCCCTCTCCCTCCTTTCCTCAAGGCTATACATATTAAGCTCCTTTAGTCTCTCTTCATATGTCTTTCGGTGCAGACCCTGCACCATTTGAATTCACCCTCCTCTGGACAGCTTCCATCCTGTCTATGTCTTTGCGGAGATTGGGTCTCCCAGAACTGCTGCAGTACTCAGATGGGGTCTGACCAGCTGTCTGTACAGAGGATAATAACTTCCTGTTTTCTACTGGTGATGCCTCTCCTATGCATCCCAGTATCCCCAACCCTCCTTGCTGCTCTCTCATTGCTTGCCCACCTTTAGGTCATCTGATATGACTACCCCAGGTTCCTTTCCATTTTGTTGTTGTTAGCATCTCACCCCCCATTGTGTACTTTTCCCTGGGTTTTGTTTCCCAGGTGCATTACCTTGCACTTCTTAGCATTGACTCTAGCTGCCATACATTTGACCATTCCTCTAACCTTGCCAAGTCCCTTCTCATCCTTTCCACCCCACCTTGTGCATCAACTCTGTTGCAGATCTTGTGTCATCTGCAAAGAGACATACTTTTCCTTCAGTTCCTCTGCAATGTAAACATAAAGACATTGAGAGGACTAGTCTAATCTGAACCCTGCGGTACCCACTGTAACCCCCTTTCTTCAGTGGACTCCATTTACTATTACTCTCTGTGTCCTATTCTCCAGCCAATTCTTTACCCAGGCTGTCATCTTGGGACCCACTCCCAGGCTGGCTAACTTGTGTATTAATCTTTTGTGTGGGACTGTGTCAAATGCCTTGCTAAAGTCTAGGTAGGCCATGTCCACAGCCCCTCCCTGATCTACTACTTTGGTCACCCAGTCAAAGAAATCTATCAGATTTGTCTGGCATGATAGTAGCTCCCTGCCATCATCTAATTGCAAGTGTTCCATCTGATTACTTTTTTCCTTTCTTTCTTCATGAACTGAGCCAACGGCTCCGGATTACAAATTAGGTATTGTGCAAGTGTTTTTCCATTTCAGGGCTCAACCAGCTGCACGATCCTGGCTAGCGCCCCCCATCGTGGGTACCCAGTGAAAGTAACTACCTTATCCTTGCGGAAGATAACATAGTTAGATTCAGTGCAGAGGGTCTGCAATTCTGAGATTCTTCTGACTGAGGTGATTGCCACCAAAGAGACAGTTTTCCAAGTGACATACTTTAACTCTGCTGTGTCCATGGGCTCAAAAAGGAGGCTCCATGAGCTGGGTTATGCAGAGGTTCAAGTCCCTTGGAGAAATAGGTTCCCTCAGAGGGGGTTGAAGATGTAACAGGCCCTTGACAAAATTCTGGGATGGGAGATTAAGTGTAACCCCCAGGTGGCACTATCCCAAGGGCTACTACCCCTGCCTGCGTAGGTGCTAACAGGTTGAGGGGCCTAGGTCCAATGGCGGGTGCTTCCACCCGGAGGTTGGGGTTAAGACAGTCTGGTATGACTTGGTCACAGCCCTCTGGGACACTGCAACCCCCCTTTCTTCCCACTAGTGGCCCACACAATATGTCAGGAGTACTTTCACAGTATACACTTACCCCCTAGGACTGGTTCGATCAGCTTCACTCTGGGGACCCCCTGTAAAGTAAGATGCAGTAATACAATAGCCACTGTACAGTATTTCAACACAATCATGCAGTTCAAGCAGTGTAACTTTGCTAAACAACCAAATCTGATTTACTCAAGGGGCTGTAACAAGGACAGGGGGAAATCAGGTTAATTAGATTATACACATTAATAATCACAGTACTGTGCACAATTTCAGAGTCCCTAAATGTCACTTTCACTGGGTACTCATGATGGGGGGGGAGCTAGCCAGGATCGGTGCAGCTGGTTGGGGCCCTGAAATGGAAAACACTTGCACAATGCCCAATTTGTAATCCGGAGCCGGTTGGCTCAATTCATGAAGAAATAAAGGAAAAAAGTAATCAGATGGAACACTTGCAATTAGATGATGGCAGGGAGCTACCCTGATTTGTACTCACAGATTCAATGCTGAAACTGATTAGAAGGCAGATTGTCCGGGAATTGCCAGGAGAAACAGGATAGCTGGCCCAGCCCTTGTGGCAGGGCTCACTTACACTCAGTGCAGGCAGATGCAGTCCAAGTGATGCTGGCTATGACTTCCAGCTCACTGCACATTTTATATGTACACAGAACACTACCAGGCAAGCAGCTGGTCACTTCAGGAGATTGAGCCTGGCTACCGAGGCATTCTTCTCTGACTCAAACGCGGATTCATTTCAAACCCTGCTAGGGTATCACACTCCCAGCACAGCACACAGTTCACAACATGGGGAATTACTCAGAGCTCAATCCCCACAAGCACTACACACATTTATATGTAAAGGTCGCTTACTGTACCAGACCACAGCGTCCTGACAGGCCAATCACAATTGTGCACACTTTCTGTTTTCTTCAGGTTAAATCTGGTCCCAAAATGACTTCTGCTGCTTCTCTCACTCTGAAAGCTCGGAGTCGCTGTCTGAATTACACTTACTAATGGATGCAGGCCAACTTTGTGGCCTCACCGCGTGCTGCCGCGTGGATCTACCCCTGCGCTAGCGGCTGCCGAACACCGGGTGGTTTCCCCCTCAGCTTCTAACTTCAAACCGGTTCTCTGCTGCCCCAAACCTCAGGGCACTTCAGCATCAAGGCTCCTCTTCAGAATCTCTGTCTGAAAATCAAGGTTCCTCTTCAGAATCTCTGTCTGAAAATCAAGGTTCCTCTTCAGAATCTCTGTCTGAAAATCAAGGTTCCTCTTCTCCACACTTGGTTGATCTAGGCCACAACAACTGCTTTCCTTTTTCACACCCATTCAGATACTTAATCCGAGAAAACACAGTCCTTTTTCTCTCCCTTCAGGAGAGCTAACGAAAGACAGGCCTTTTTCAGGCCTCCCGTGCGGTTCCCGAGCTGCCCCATGGGCAGCAGCCCCATGAGCTGCTCACTGTTCCAGCTCCATGCTCAGACTGAGTCTCCCAGCAGACAGTCCGGGCATTTCCCCCAAATCCAAAAGGTTGCAGTTGTCTGATTCTCCTTGTCAGTCACAACAGGCTCCCTCTATTGGCGAAAAAAGGCGCCACGGTCCAAACTACATTTCCCAGAGGCCCTCTTCATACAAGCCCCTTGTGGCTGGCTCCATTTGAGAGTCCAAGTGCTGATTTGCCAGCAGGCTCCATTTTAAGGAACCCCTCCCCATTGATTGGACCTCTGTAACAGTTCAGATCCGAAATGGAGGGGCAAAACACACAGAGTCCCAGCTGCATGAAAGGCAGGTTAAACAAACTGTACTGTCATTATCACTCTTAACAAATTGCCAGCAGATAATTACATCTTTGGAAAGTGCTCCCCCTGCACATATAGCGACTGCAGAACGGAGCGATCTGCTCAATGACCCAGGTGGGGCTCGAGGAGGGAAACACACAGTCCCCCCAGTTCAAATTAATTCCACTGCAGTTTGGCAGCTCTTAAAGCGACAGTACATGGAGGCATTAGGCACTCTCACTAATTAATTTTTTAAATCGACTGAAATATAGGACACCAGCCAGGCGGAGAGCACTTAGACTCACCCAAGGAAGGCTTTTTAGTGACTCCCATTTGTAGGCGGGTTACATAAGGACTTCTCCTTTCAAGCTGAAATATAAGCAGACATAGTTGCTAGATGGATTTTCAAGGATGAGGCACATAGGCCAGTGGCCTGAAGGTGTACCAAGTAGTCAAGCACTAAAAAGAGGGAAGCTTCTTTTGGGTGAATACACCTGTCCTTACACCACAGGGAAAATCTTTTCCATTTTGAAACACAATTTTTTTAGTACTAGGTTTCTTAGGCGAAGAATCCTTAGGGCATGCTGTGAGTATTGAGAGTCTGAGTACTCTAGCTCTTCAAGTACCAGGATTTGAGGTGAAGAGACTCCATGTTGGGGTATGTTATCGCTGTCAGGGGTAGAGCCAGGAGACTGTGGCTCAATGGCAGTCGAACTGGTTGTTTGGCAGTCAGAGCCAGGAGTAGGGAATACCAAGGTTGTCTCGCCTAGTCTGGTGCTACTAGAATCATAGTGGCAGGCTGGGTCCTGAGCTTCAAGAGAACTCTGAGGATCAGTGGGAAAGGAGGGAAGGTGTACAAGAACTTCCCTGTCCAATCTAAGTTCAGGGCATCCACTGGTACTGTGCCTAGAGCTGGAGGCCTGCAACAGCACAGGGTTAGCTGATAATTGAGGCTGGAGGTGAAGAAATCCATATCTGGAGTGTCCCACTTTCTCAAAACTGTGGCTAGTACTTGTTTGTTCAGGGTCCACTCATTGTGACCTTGACTGATGCGGCTTAGAGCATCTGCCAGCACATTGTCCTTGCCTGGCAGGTAAATGGCCAGGAGCTGGATATTCAGTTAATATGCCAGAGACCAAAGTTTCAGGGCCTCTGTGCAGAGCTTTGTGGATCTGGTGCCTCCCTACTTGTTTATATAAAACATGGCTGTGCTGTTGTCTGTTCTGATGTGAACAGACTGACCTTTTAGGAAGGGAGCAAATACTTTTATTGACAAGTAAACAGCTCTGAATTTGAGGAGGTTTATATGATAAGTGGACTCCTTAGGGGACCATGTCCCGCTTATGGACTGGTCTGCCAGATGTGCTCTCCAGCCCAGAAGGGAGGCATCTGTAGTAAGCATTCTGGAGGGTTCCCCTTGGTGAAAGGGGGCTTCTTCCCTGAGATTCTGTAAGTCCTTCCACCAGTCCAGGGCTTGAAGCAAAGTCTTTGTGACTGGAATGAGTTTTGACATAGAGTCCCTTTTCTGGGACCATTGAGCCCTGAGGTGATACTGAATGTCCCTCATTTGAAATCTTGCACCTGGTACCACAGCCATGGTAGAGACCATGTAGCCTAGAAGCCTCAGGAAGTGTCTGGCTGGTCTTGGCTGGCCCAGGATGAAAGAGTTTGCTAGGTTCTGAAGGTTGTGTGCCCTGTCGAGAGGGAGCAAGGCCTTCTCCTTTTGTGTGTCCAGTTCTGCCCCAATGAATTCCAGAAGCTGAACTGGCTGAAGTTGGGACTTCTGGGTGTTGACTAAGAAGCCTAAGGATTCCAGGGTATTCTGAGTTAGTCTGAGAGAGTCTCTGACCTCTTGTAGAGACTTGCCCACTATTAACCACTCGTCCAGGAAAGGAAAGACAGACACCTGTCGTCTTCTGAGGTAGGCTGCTACTATTGCCAGGCACTTTGTGAACACCCTGGGTGCAGAAGAAAGGCTGAAGGGCATTGCTGTAAACTGGTAATGGCCTGAAGACAATCTGAAGCTGAGAAATTTTCTGTGGGACTACCTGATTGGGATGTGAAAATAGGCATCCTTCACATCCAAGGAGTCTAGCCAGTCTCCCTTTTGGAAGGATGGAATCACCACAGCTAGGGTGACCATCTTGAATCTGGGATTGATGATATGTTTGTTTAGATACCTGAGGTCCAAAACGGGTCACCAATCCCCATTTTTCATATGAGTTAGAAAGTATCTGGAGTAATGACCCTTTCCTCATTGGGAAGGGGGAACTCTCTCTACTGCTTTTGCAGACGAAGGGACTTTACCGCTAGCTCCAGCAGTAGCTTTTCTGTAGGAGTTAGGGGTTTTACAGATCTGTGACCCTTTTGAGGGGGAAACTTTTTGAACTGCAGGGTAAGACCTTGACTCACTGTCTCCAGCACCCACTTGTCCGTGGTAATGAGAGAGCCAGTGGGGGAGGCAGTAAGAGAGCCGTCCTTCTACTGGGAGAGGGAAGGCGACCTGGCTTTTGTAGTCAGGACATTTGCTTGGACTGAGTGTTAGAGGGAGGAAAGGAACCAGACTGTCTCTGACCTCTCCTACCTCTTTCCTGAAGTAAGCCCTCACTTGAGAGTAGTCCAGGGGCAGGGGCATTGGCATAGGGTAGAAGGCTGTGGTGTAGTAGCTTCTACCTCTGTTTCCCTTGTTCTGAGGCCTGTGAGATGTGGTAGCTTTAGCTGTATTACTTTGGTAGGTGGCTTTGTATCCTTCTACCTTTTTATATAAACTTGAGTCTTGTCCCCAAATAATGAATTATTCTCACAGGGAAAATCCATAGCTTTATTCTGAGTGCCCTGTGAAAGACTGGCACCTAAGGGAGACTGCGTGGGCCATGGCCCTGGAGGCAGTGTCATTAGTATCCACTTTCACGTGAAACTGGTATTTAGTGGCTTCCAAGGCAATTTTGATAGTTTCTGACAGGTCCTGGGCTACTTCGTCTGGGGCCGGTTGGTTTATGGCTAACACTGAGTTCCAAAGAGCTTTTTGATACTGGGCTGCATAAGCCATGTAAGTAGATAGGCGGAGCAGCAAAGAGGCTGTGGTATAAGATTTTTTCCCCTGTAAAATCAAGCCTTTTAGATTCTTTTTCAGGAGGCTGTGAAGAAAGGGGTACTTTAGCCCTGTCACAAGCAGCAGCCTGTTCAACTCCTTAGGGTGGGGCAGCTGCATGCTGAGGGGCTAGCTACACAATAAAGCAGACTCGATAGACCATGTGGCCTGTTTCTGCTGGCAATTCGTATGTTTGTATGATCAGGGTGAGTATACAGGAACTCTGCATTAAGTCTTTCCAGTTGATACTTCATCTCAATTTTCTGGTCCACTGCCAGACTGGAAGTGGGGTGTTCAAGTACTTTAAAAATTGTCCTGCATAATGGTTTATGTATGGGCAAAAGCAACTTCTTAGAAGGAGGGAGACCCATCATCTCTAAAAAGTCTTTCTCCACCTCTTGATCCATAGTTTCTTATATAGTGAGATCCAAGGTGTTCACCATATTTTGAACAAAAGTAAAATGAGAAGAAAAATCCTCCTGCCCATTAGTGGGACCACCAAACTCGGGGTCAGGGGGAGCTTCTGGATCTAAGGTTCATCACTCAGTCCAACATAATCATCGCCCATATAATATAAACCCTAGGTATGACCAGAGTTTGAAGCATGAGGAATATTAGGGTCAGGAGGGGCGTTAAACATATTGCCCGTAGCCTGCACCGTCTGGTATAAATGCCAAGCTTTAGCCAACTCCTTATCAGAGGGCATAGTTTCCTGTGTCGCTGGTGTCTCTCTTTGCTTCTCATAGGGAGGGGCAGTGATGTGTTCCTCTTTTTGTTTCTTTTTAGCAGGCACTTCATTAGTGACCTGTTCATTGTGTCTCTTTTTGGATTGGTCAGAACTATTTTTGTCTGTTTTTATTCTGTAGAAAGCCTTCATCAGACTTTTCCTTAGCTTTATGAGAGGCTGACTCCTCTTTAGAATTTTTATCAGAGGGGGAGGCAGACTGAGAAGCCATAATATTCAACCTTTGACTCTTTACTATTGTTTCACCAGAGCTAAGTTCACAGTTATGATCAGAATGAAACAGTTACACTAACACAGCTTTTTTTTTTTAAATTAGTATGACCAGATACCCTTAGGTCTATCTGATACGCCAGTACCCCCAAAAAGTTATCCCACAATGGGAGAAAAGAGGGATACAACCAGCCGGTTCCCAAACACTACAGAACACTACAGAACTGCATGAAACGGTTCTGCAAGGCTAAAAAATAAAATTTTAGTGTAAAACTGCGAATCGGAAAAGGAAAAGCGAACCATGAATTAAACTGATAATCATGGACTGTTAAAAAAACTGTTAAAATTTGACCTGGAACTGCATGCAGAACCCTGAAGTAGAGAAACCACGGTTCCTGGGAACCAGAGGAACCGCGAAGTAGAAAAACCACAAACACTAGACATAATAGTAAAAAAATAAGGCAGAACAAAACGGTAAAATACTAGCTTTGAGAAAGAAAAGAACCTCTTCAAGCGAAGTGAGAAGAGAGAGAGAGAGCTCTGGGGCAGTGTTGTCCAGTCAGTGGATTAAAGAGTCTGACTGACCCCCACTCTGGCTCAGGCAGCACTCTCTCTTACTGCTCTATGATTGGCTGAGACAAACACATCATTAGCATAAACCCCTCCTCTGGGGCAGCTGAACCCAGCTGGCATACTGCACTTGTTAAGCATACTGAAGAATTCCTGGGGTGAGAAGACAGTTTTATTATTACAAGCATGTGATTGTTTATATTATATATGATGTGTTGCTGTCATGGCTATGCGAGGTAAGTAGTAATTGGAGAGTTGCTGCTGCATGGAATCCGTATATGCCCAACATTCTAAAGCTTGGGCTATGCCATTCTCCTGGTAGGGCTACACTATACCGAGTTGTCTTGATTATCCATTGACAATTATTGGAGCTAACAAAAAAGGAAATTCTTTCTTTTTATTTTTTATACTTGTTAACATGATGAGCATGACTCCCCATTTTCACATGCGACAAGTTACGGTAAGTATAAAGTTAATTTCTTCTTTCCATCTGTTTAGTTACTTTGTTGTGTATATACTAGCCCTACTTGTAACTGCTGTAAACTTTCAACCTTCCAGTCCCAAGACCTTCTCACCAGAACTGTGTGTCTCCATGGCTTGGCCCATATAGCAGGACTTTCAGAGCTGTGCTGGTAGTATGTCATTTCAGCAATTCATTTTCAGCGAGGCAATAACAGCAACGCGATAATAGCGACTGCAATTATAGCGATCGCTGCATTACAGCAACAGACACATTCAGTGATAATGGGTCCATAGCCTACCTCTGAGGTCCAGGTGTGCCTTGGAGGATGTTATTTTAGAAACAGGGGGGTTTGGGGGGCACAGCCCCCCAGTGGGTTGCAGCAATAACAAGCTGGAACTGCTTAAAGTCTAACTGGAGTGATGTTCAGTTGCAGATCTGGAGATAGTAGCTGAGACGTGCCATCACTGTATTTGTCGGTCGCTATGTTGTGAGTTGCTATAAAAGACTCGCTATAATTGCACTTGCTATAATTCAGTTGCTGAAATGACATGGAACCGTTGTGCCCCTTTGGAGTACTTATCAGATGTAGCCAGGCAAGGTGCAAGGGATGAAAGTGCTGAGGCTGTTATTTTCCTCCCCTCTGCAGTGATGCTGACACATGACTCCCAACTCATGCACACAGCTGCAGTCTCTCACCAGGGATATCGACACATGTTTTTCAGTTCACATAACAAGCAACGTGCTGATGCAGGGCCAACTGGCTTTCCCACCCATCTTTCAAGGTGCCACGGTCACACTCCTTCCTGGACCATCGGGGACAGTGATCATGCCAACCTGCTAACCCTCTTCAGAAGCTGAAAACATTCAGCTGGACACTACTTCTTTCTACCGGCCCACAGCGTTGACTTCAGCTCAAAGTATGAACCCTGGTCGCTGGCACAGCAAGCATTGATAGGCCAGCATGCTTCACTGCCTTCTGATTTTTTTTTAAATTTAGCTTTTTCTGGACCCTTTGACTGGCACTCTGGCTGCCACCAGTAGCTTTTGAATCCCAACCCTAGGTGCCCCCCACCTTGCTCACTAGTGGCTTGTTCCCATGGTGGAGTCTTCGGTTAGTGACTCTAAGATGCAGATGGCCCAGTTGCAAGAAACTCCTGCTTGCTCCCAAACCTGGGTCACCTGCTTTGGAGCATGTAGTGTTGCCCATTAGCCATCGGGTGACCCAGCCTTCACTGTCTTCTTTACCATGTCCCTCTGCCTTAAAGACTTTGGGCCAGATATTCAGTACTTTGCCCCGGAGCTAAATTAGCACTGTCCAGCGTGCTAAATTAGCCCGGAACCAATGGTCCGCTGTATTCAAAAGGGATAGCTCCAGTGCTAAATCTGCTGAATATAGTGTGCTAATGAAGCCAGGCAAACTGGTCTGCAGGTGCAGTGCTATATAGCCCAGGAACTAAGACAGCACTGAATATAGCAACCGAGAGCAGTGCAAACTGCAACAGTGGCCCAGTGTGCACACAGAGGTGGAATTAGTGAATGCCGAACAATGTGAACAACATGTGTGATTGCAAAGAAGTGGAGCACAACAACAATGCAGGCAAAACCTGCAGAACCATGTAATGGAACAGTACAGTCTTGCGTGGTGCTAATGTGTTTGTGCGGCGCTGACATGTTTGCCCGGCACAATCCCATTTGCCTGGCGCTAAAGTTTGTTGTATTCAAAACTGCTATGCAAGTGAGCCTACTTGGGCAGTCCAAGGGCAAACAGTCTCATTAGCATCTCATTACAGCCTGCCTAGCATGTGGATTGCCTGGCACTATAATATGGTGCACATAGCTCCACCTGTAGGTCCAACTGGAATTACAGGACGGTAGGCACTTTCCTTGGTCCGACTGGGATTACGTGCTGGTAGCCACGTTCCATGTGTGCTCACAGAACAATAGCTGCAGACTTGGTTTGGACACAGATGCAAAGACTAATGTGGCCCAGGGGAGTAGCACTACAGGAATGGATAGTTGTGCTGCATGCCAGAGGTGCATCGTTGTTCCTGCCACTGTCTTTATCAGATGGTACAGTACCATAGTAGGCGATACTTTGAGGTACACAGCAATGCCTACAGTGTTCAGGGAATAGTGACTGGTGCTATCCACACAGTGACATGCACAGCTGGAAGGTGTGGTCTGACAGTGGACACCACGGTTATACTGTCCTGTAACCCTCATGTGCTCCACCAGTGGCATGGGATTCCCACAGTACCATACACATGGGTATCCATGTGTGTGTGGGGAGCCTGGACAGGTGTAGGGTATGTGCCCCGGGGGCACACATACCAACACACTGGCACACTGCTGTCAAGGGCATTACCGTCAGTGCAGGTTTGCACTGTGTGGATGGCCCCTGCTGTGTGGCAGTACCCACTATGTGGTGTGGCCTGGCCACCTGTACACTCTCCATTCCCCCAGTGCAGCATGTGTCTGCTGGATCGTGTTGGTGTACACCAGTGGGGGAAATGGAGGTGTGTGCTGCATGGATGCACTGCCATGGTGTCTACTGGGTGCTGGGGCAACCACTAATGCCTGGCAGGGTTAGAACTGGTGCCAGATGACAGCGACATGGGCGGTGCCGTCTATGTGCAGCATGTCTCAGCCATGTATGTTTTCTGTACATTGTTCTGTCTCACCACGTTCACTGTGTGGGCACACTGGGCCACAGCCCAGTATCGGGAATGACCCAGAGATATCACCTGAGCGGCTGCGATGCAGTGGTGTATGATACAGACATACAGTGCACAACAGCACGCAGTACACTAATGTCACATTAGGTACACATTACAGTACATTACATTACATAACGAATAATGCGTGGGGGACGTGTGATTAACTCAGACGTTATACAGATTCGAAGTGTGTGATGCCTTGTAAACCGTGAGGGCGATGCCCAAGGGGCTTATCTCTGGGCAACACACACTGAGGATGTGCATAGCATCCGAGTTCCAAGACTTCCTCATGTTTAATGTGTAATATGTACAGTTTGTTAGTGCTGCGCAATAGTGACATTGCGCAACCTTGCATGACTGTGCTGCTGTGCCCACGCCCCCTGTCCTGGGTTTGCCCAGACTTAAGACTACCTTTTCATAGGCAGTAACTAGCACCGAACTCAGTGTTGTGCAATTGTGCCTTGCTTCATGCTAAATGTTTCAATATCGTGCTGCGCCTGTGTGCATAGTCCCGCCCCTCACTTTGCCTCATGCATACATTATCTTTTTGCGCCGGCACTAACGCATTACACCAGTGCTATTTCCAGTTTTGAATATTGCGGTCTGGTGCTAACCCGGCACTAACCTGATGCAAACTGTTTGCGCGCAGCGCAAAGCTTTGAATATTTCGGCCTTTGTGTCTTAGTAGGGCTTCCAGTTCAAATAAATGAGAACTAAGTAAAACTCTTGCTATGATGTCACTGCTCCATAATCTCTGTTTAAAATAAAAACAGACTGTATTATTTTGGGTTCTGTTCTTCCTTACTATGGATAAATACTTCTAATATTCATTTCTTACACTTTCAAGAAAATCAAGAAGAATGGGGCACGGAGAGGCCAGGCAGACAGCATGTGTCTACAAATCCTGTAGAGGTAAGCACAACATTTTTTATGTGTTGTCAGCTTTAGGGATGTCACAGTACCACATTTTGACGGTATAATAGTTGTAACACATAATACCACGGTTCTTGTGAATACCACTGTATTACAGCAGTAGTAATTTTCATACAAAAAAAGGCTCTTCGCGCTCTTGTTGATCAATCAATCAATCAAAATCTTTACTTATCCAGGCGGGCACCATTGAGCAGGGCTCATTTGCAAGATGGACCTGGTCATACAAAAATCATAGTACAGTAACATGGTAAAACATAATGCAATATTATACAAAGAAGAAAAATATACATACGTACATCACCATTTGAGTGAGAGGACCTTTACAACAGATAGGCTCATAACTGGGTACAGCCGGAATGTTCACTTAAAAGGAGAGAGAAAGGCAAGAAGAGGGTTGTGTTGGGAAGAGTTGACAAGAAAGGGCAGTTTTTTTTAAAATACACCTAAAAACTAATTGAAAGGCCTGAAAAACATGATATACCATGAAACAGGGTTAATAACACAATATCAGAAAGGCACAGAGTCATTATGTTGTGGCTGAAACTGCACGTACAACATTGCCACACGCAAAACAGCATGTGGCAAAATAAGGTTGGGACACAACGTGACCTCACCACCATAGCGCACGCCATTGGCAGCAATGCCAAAATCTGTATTTATGCAGAGGGCTCGCCTCCTGCACCCATCGACGTGAGGGCTTTGCCCTCCCACCCCAACTAAATTAACCAACTCTGAGGGGTGTGGACTGAGACAAAAGGCAAATTCAGGAGCAGGAACTAAGTTTTTGCAACCTAAAAAAAATATATCGGGAGATGGGGAATCAAACCCTGATCCCCGGGTCTCCACTATGCCAGGTGCTTGTGCCTTAACCACTTCGCCACAGGAGCGCCTCAACCAAGCACAGCATGTCTGGTATATTTACTCCTTCCTCCAGTTCCTATTGTGCGACAGGGGTAGCAGTAGTTTCCTACCACTGTTATACCCCTGTCGCTGTACTGCATTCCGCGCTTCAGACCACGTGGTTATTCATGCGCTATTTTGGTAGCTCTATATTCACCCGGTACCTATCAGAAATTGCCCACGATATCAGGGACTTCCAATACTGCAGTTTACCATGCCATCCTTAGCTTAGAGATGGTTGCAACCTGAGGAAAAATGCATTTATTACCATGTATCAAAAATATTAATTTGTTTAGGTTAGGATATTATGCACAGTATCATAATGTCAACCCATCTTTGCTTTTGATATTTATGGCTTGATCTTTCTTTTGCAATGGTTGACAAAAGTTGCACCATAACTGATACAGTTTATGAATTGTTGTCTCTTATGTTACATATACTAATAGACAAAAGACATGACACAATGGAGAGAGGAAAATCAGCAAACTGAAGAGGGGTTCAGACATTCCAGAAGCTCTGAAGACTTCCAGAAATGATGACAAACAGAATGAGTCTGTAAGTGTAACCTTTGTAGTAAGCAAGTGAATTTAAAATTATATATAGTCAGCCAGCCCAGTGGCGCAGCGGTAGCACTACCACCTGCCATGCTGGTTACCCAGGTTCGGGTGCTAACTCAAGTCACCGGGGGACAGAGGATCGAGCATCGGGAGAGCTGCTCTCTTCTCTTGGGATGGTAGGTTGTGCCTCCTGCTGTTGAGAAAACTAGAAGGGGGTAACAGAAGTCAGTGCATAATCTGCATCATTGCATGTCAATGTGCCTTGGGCACACAAGAAAACAGAGGGAAAAAGCCTGTCAAGGCACGATGAAAGATGGCCCTCCCACAGGCCTAGCACCACTGACTTGGCACCACTAGATCTTGCCTCGGGGGGGGGGTAAGTGCCCCCTCACCAACCCCGCCTTGAGGAGCAAGTCATGGAAGCTTGGGTAAGTCCCAGGGATGGATGGTGACTGGGCTAGGGAGGGCCATCCAGATGGTGGCTGGCAGCTGAAACAGGAGAATAAACTGAATGGAAAAAATGATATACAGTCTTGATTTTTGAAAGGTATTGCCACGTTTGCGTATTTGTACTGTCAACCACTGCTAAGTATTTATAAACAAATTATAATTAGAAATAATGTAGTTTTCCAAGAATCATTTTTCTCTGTAGAGAATGGAAAAAATTATGTATAATCTTGATTTTTGAAGGTATTGCCATGTTTATGTATTTGTACTGTTAGCCACTGCTAAGTATTCGAAAACAAATTATAATTAGAAATAATGTAGTCTCCCAAGAATCATTTTTCTGTGTAGAGCTCCTTTTATATATTTATTTATTTATTTAAAAGTTTCACCAGGAAAGACATACTGAACTAACAAGAGCTCGTTTCCAGATGCGTCCTGGGGGGAAGTTAAAGGGGAGTACACTTGAAAATACACAGAGTCGAAAACAACCTGTTACAACTGTAAACAGCAGAGAAATAAATATGAAAGCAACTATGTACAGTAAATTGTGTACATGGATTTAACCCATGCAAATGAATAAACAGATAATCACACAGTGTGAGAACTCGTAAACCATGCAACATTGCATTGAAAATTACAGCTGCTAAAGCCGAATGTGTGCCAGAACTGGCTAGTAGTAGAACAATACATGTTACAATAGAGGGGGAGACTGGATGGAGAAAGGAGACTTGAAGGGGAACAAAGAAACAGAGTTACAGTCAAGGACTAAGAAAGGTGGGTTTGGTGTGGGGAGGGGAGAGATGGAGGATCAGAGAATTAGGAGTAAGGAAAGGGTTATGAGAGGAGATCGAGGAGGAGAGGAGAGGAGGAGGGGGTGGAGTAGGGAAAGGTGGGCAGAGGAGGGGGTAGGGTGATATAATAGAGGGAATGGGATTGGAGGATGGATAGGGTTGTGAGAGGAGTGGAAGAGGAACAGGGAAGAGGGAGTGGTATAGAGAAAGGAAGGAGGGTAAGAGCTGGGGGAGGAGATAGTTTGAATATGGGGAGACATTAGGTGAGGTTACAGTTGCAGGTGTGGGAGGAGAGGCTATGCAGGAAGGAAGACAGAGAGTAGGGAGAGGTGGCTGAATGGATTGGGAGATGGAGGGAGTTCCAGAGCTTAGAGAAGCGGTAGAAGAAGGCAGACTGGCCAGCTGTGGAGGATCTGGGAGGGAGTGCAAGGGAGTGGGAGCTGTGGAGGACATAGGAATTGGGGTAAGGCAGGGAGAGGGTAGAGGACAGGTAGGAAGGGAGGGAGCCAAACCAATACTTAGCAGTAAATGAGGAGCAGTGTACCATATGCCTAGCTTCGAGGGAGGGAAAGGAGAGGGATGTATACAGAGTACAGTGATGAGTATGTGTAGAGCTGTCCAAAGCAAAGTGACATAATGAGTTATAGAGAGAGTCCAGTCTAGAAAGGGTAGATGTGAGGACAGAGCTGTAGGCTATGTTGCCATAGTCAAATATGGGGAGGATTGTTTTCTGTATGACAGTTCTACGTGCCGGGAGTGGGGTTGTAACTGCGGTGGCGGTACAGTGCTCCCAATTTATGGTGTAATTTTTACGTATGGCATTAACGTGTTCAGAGAAGTCAAGGTGGTAATCAAGCCAGACCCTGAGGTACTTGAACGATACTACATTCTCAATGGTGGACCCATCTATGGTACGGAAGATGGGGGGACTGCCAATCCTAGAGAGCTTTTGCCGAGTGCTGAAGGTCATAGAGACCATTTTTTTGGTGTTAAGGGCCAGCTGATTGGAGCGGAACCAGAGCTGATGTTGTCAAAGTCCCGTTGAAGCCTGGTCAGCAGGGAAATGGCCGGAGGCAAATAGGACTGTGTCATTAGAGTACATGTGAATGGACGCTGAGGTGCAGGCAGCAGGAAGGTCATTTAGAAAGACCGAGAATAAGATAGGACCAAGGACTGAGCCTTGAGTTACCCCAGTAGTGATTGGGAGGGGAGGGGAAAGGGAATCCCTAGTATGAACTGATAGGGACCTACTCACGAGGTAGGAGTGGAACCTGTTGGTGGCCGAGGAGGAGAGTCCTGCTGCAGAGGAGCTTAGAGAGGAGAAGGAGATGGGCAACAGTGTTGAAGGCTTTGGCCAAGTCGACAAAGATGGCTGATGTGACTTGGTCCTGATCCATCCCTGTGAAAATGGTATCAGTTAGTCAGAGGAGGGAAAAGGAGGTGGAATGGGTTTTGAGGAATCCTGACTGGTATGGGGTGAAAAAGGAGGAAGAATCAAGGAAAGGGGAGAGTTGAGATAATACCAGATGTTCTTGGAGTTTGACAAGGGTGGGGAGGAGAGAAATTGGAAGATAGTTACTAGGAATAGAAGGATCGGCACCTTTAGGGAAGGGAATGACTGTGGAATGCTTCCATGCAGAGGAGAAGTAGAGGTTTAAAAGGGTGGAGATGGGGAGACCAATGGCAGGGGCTGCAGTGTGTAAGAGATTAGGATCAAGCCCAACGGGGCCTTTTCTCTTGAGCAGGTTGAGTGCTAGTAGGGCATTGATGGTGACATCAGGTGTGATGGGAGAGAAGGAGAATTGGGCAGGTTGTGGGGGAAGGGGCTGATGAAGCAGGTCGAAAGGATGAGAGGAGGGAAGAGGCACAGGAGGTGAAGAAGGTGTTGAATTCACTGGCCACTGAGAGTGGGTCAGTAATGAATGAGTCATTCGACTTTAGAACTGGGATGGTGGGTTGGGTCTTGGGAGAAAAAAGGGCATGGACAAACTTCCAGAACTTTGAGGGGTGGCTGATATTGTTATGGAAGGTAGAGGAAAAGTACTCTGCTTTGGCTAACCTAGTGGCTCTGGTGCAAACATTGCGCAGAACACAATATTTTTGTAGGTCCGGGGGGAGCCTGAGGATTTGTGCTCCTTCCAAGCTAAGTCCCTGGCATGTAGGCAGGCTAGGAGTTTGGCAGAGATCCAGGAGAGGTGGGAGACCCTGACCCTGATTTTCCTAATGGGGGCATGACGATCCCAAGTGGAGAGGAACTTGGATTTGAAGTAGTCAAGGGCATTGGCAACAGTTCTAGAGGCTGATACAGGTGACCAGTCGGTAGCAGCCAGATCCTCATGGAGAGCTGATAGATTTAATGGTCTAAAGGAATGGAGCAGAAGAATTTTTTTTGGGGGGGTGGGCTTTAGGACGGTGGATTTTCCGGACACAGTAGACCATATAGTGATTGCTGAGAACGTCCGGGAGAATGCCAGCAGCAGTTATGTGGTGGGGGTGAGAGGTGAGGGCCCAGGCATGCAGGGTATGCTTGAGTGATTTGTGATTAAGATGGGCAGGTTTAGTGATCAGTTGAGTTAGGTTTAGAGACGTGGTATCGTGATATATCCTAGGTTGAGGAGGGGATAGCCAGTTCAAGTTAAAATCACCTAGTATGATTAATTCAAAAGGAGAGGAATGGGAAGAGATGATGGTGAGGCGGTCTGAGACAGAGGAGGAGAGACCAGGGCAGTAGTACATTCCTGCTATGAAGATGGGAAGGGAGAAAGGGAGAGAGATTTCTAGGAGGAACAGTTCATAGGTTGATGGGAGAGAAATGGTGAGGATAGTAGAGAACTGGATTGAGGAAGAGATATAGATGGCGATACCCCCTTCCCTCCTGGGTCTGTCCTGCTGGGTAAGGCAGTACCCGGGGACGGAGATGGCATTGTCAGGTATTTTAGAAGAGAGCCAAGACTCTGAGATAATACATATATCTGGCTGGAGGTTTGCCATAACTGGTTGAAGGAGGTCAATCTTAGGTAGAAGACTGATATTAAGGTGGACAATACACAGACCTTTAGACAGGCAGGGGGTAGAGGGGATGGGTGTGTGTGTGAGGGGATAGTGAGGGGGGGGGTTAGGCCAGGGTTAGACTCAATATCCCTGCATAAAAGCAGAACCAAGATAAGGGAGTCTCTAGTACAGCCAAGCTCCATCTGCACACGGGGTGAGAGGGAGGGTGTTTACTATCCGTGGGGGGTGAGCAAATGCAAGAAGTGAGGCTAGATGGATGCAGGGGAGGGCAGGAGAGAAGGGCTGGGAACCCAGGGGAATGGAGAAGAGGAGGTGGGAGGAGGATGGAAAGGTGGGAGAGGGAGACAGGGGAGTGAGATAGGTTAGAGGTAAGTAGGGGAGTTGGGGATAGAGGTGAAAGAGAAGAGAAAGGGGATGAGGGAGATGGTGATGAGAATCATGACCAAGAAGGGAGATCTTACATCTTTGATTCAAAAACCATTGATGATACCCTAATTACCTCAGTTCTGTTTTTCCCCAATATTGATCATACACAATTGGAGTGGAACTTCAGCATATATCTGTTTGCTATAGGGTTCGCTTTCTTATTTTCTGTTGGGTAAGAAGAGGAAACTCCTCAAACCTAAACAGACTGTGCCTCAGGAGGGCCACAGGGATCACCATCACCCAGGGGAAGAACAGGTGAGTGCACCTGGTACTGGGGAGCAGGAGGTGTAGCTGGCCCAAAAGCTGATGCCCAGCCTGCTAGGAAAAAATGAGTTCCCCTGAAATAGCCCATTCAGGCCTGTACAGTAGGCAACCATACCTAATCATGAGAGTTGTTAGCAAGACATCCACTGGCGACAGATGGCTGATGCTACAACTTGGGATGCCACCTCAGAGATGTCATAAGACACCCTTGTCTAGTGCCATGCTGCTTCTGTTCCCTTAGTGGCAATGCCAAGGCTGGACTGCACCTTGTCACTTTCGGGCATCTCAGATAATAGGATGTTCACTAAGCCCACAGTCATCAATGAGATGTCACTTTGTGTGCCTGGTGTGATGCCATGGTCAAGGAGGACTTAGCCATAGTGAAAAATCTTCCTCCCCAAAGCGTCCATTTGCTTGGAGTCCTGTGAGGGAGGGGTTACAGCCTAGTCATTGGAACTGGCCTGCTGCCCATGAGGGTCAAGAGAGTTGTCCGTTCTGGCTATGGATGACTAAGATCTCCAAGATACCCAGTGGAAGTCATCTAGCCTGGAGACGCCACTGTGCAGGTAGAGTGGAGAAGGAATGACTCCAAACCACCACAGTAGTCTCTCTCAGTGCAGTGTGCCAGGGTGAGATCATGACTGTGTCAATGACAAGAAGTCCAACAGCATGGTATTAGAGTTCCTATCTACAAAATAGGGCCAATCCAGTGCCCCCTGCATCTCCCTCACAAATAGCTGCTGGAGAATATATTTAGCTGCACAGGCAAGATGGAGAGAGGACTTGTTATCCTCTGTGTAGGATGTCGGGGAAGAGGAATTGGAAAGTCACCAGTGGATGGAGCTGAGGGAGGCCCCTGGAAGAGCATAAGGTCTGTATTATTAAACCAGCACTGCACATTCTCTATCTATTGGTGGTACTGTTGCTAGGACAACGAGCCTGGATGCTTAAGAATTATAGCTGCTCTATCGAACAGGAACTGTGGCAAATGAGGCAACAGTCTAGGGGGGCATAAGTGACCTGATAATCCACAGTACCCATGCCTTGTACTGGAACTTGTGGCTTGCTCAACTGCCTTGCCCTAGGGGAGCTGGAGGAAGAGTCTCCCAATTAATTAGCAGCAGCAGTGGCTAGCAGGTTTGTCCATAGAGGGGAGTTCCTGGCCAGATGATGATTGTCTGGCCTCCAGAAGGTCTTGCTCCAGGGACCAGTCTGGATCCAGAGTCAACACCAGTGAAACCACTGTTGGGCCATGCACAACTCCATTGGGCAACACTAGCCAACAGATCACCCTGCTGCCACTAGCGGCACCAGCACTGAGATCAGTGCCATCAGTTAATGTTGTTGCAGGTATTGCATGGCGCCGAAGGTTGCTGGACTCTGGTGGGTGCTCCCTAGACAGCCTAGGAGTCTACGGTCCTCCCACTAGCACTGCCTGAGACTTTGCCACATTTCCAGCTTGGTGGAGGAGGCAAAGCTCAGTGCCACTACTGACTCTGAAAAGTGATAGGGGGTCCAGGGGAACAGTCTGGGGACCTACCTTGCAACTGCACAGGTCAAGACTTTTTTTTCAATTCACATTTTATTGAAAGTTTTTAGACATTCAGATACATTCCACAATAGTATACTGGTGTACAGAAAAGGTGTGTGACAGGGCAGATGTTATCATTTGCTACAATACTGGCAATATGCATTAAGTTGCTTCCTTGATTATACATTCATTTTTGGTTATCTCCCCTCCATGATCTCCTCAGGCCTCATCCCCCACTACTGCCTCTTGGGATCTCTAAAGCTGTTCCCTCCTCCCCTCTACAGCTCTATAGTGGTTCAAAGAATAATATCTGTTGCTTGGTCAAGACCAAACATAGAAACATAAAATGTGATGGCAGGTAAGGACCACTGGGCCCATCCAGACTGCCCATTTTATCTTGTTGTTTTTTTTTTTGTATACTTTATAATGCTGCAAACCTCAGTTGATCTACGGCTCCATCTCTGCCTGCCTGCAAAAGTGGGAAGTGGCCATCCCCACCTCAGTGATCAAATCTCCAATGTTCAATAGTCAAAGTAGAAGCAGGCGTCCATGTTGTGGCTATGTCGAAGGCAGGTGAACCATAACATATGACGTTTGGCACAGGTGATACAGCACCCACTGTTACATTGCTAGATAAATGGTCCCATTGGTTGCGGGACTTTAACTTTCTTATGGTTGGACATAAACAGTAGATCTTCAAAGATATTGTCTCCATCAGTTCAGACCTTTGGAACTATAGCCGTCAGGCACTGAGACCACATGGAAATGTTTGCTAGCCAGGGGCCACCCATGACGATGTCATGGGTCAGTATCTGTCTAAACGTGAGTGGCCCCATCACTCCTTAGTTCTTTTCCCGTCGATCATCCTCATTGGATCTGCTGATGGAAACATCATCAACTTGCCATTGCAATTTATTCTTTTACTTTTATTATAAGTGTATTTCATTGTCTATGCATACTGCCGAAGTCAATAGACCCTTTATTTCAGTACTGTAAGTGTGGAGAGAAAATTTACAAAGAAGACACAAATACGGTCTATGTGTGCTGCTTGGGCCTTTCTCACAACATGAGGACTTGTGAGATTTGCTAGAGCTTCAACCAGACTACAAGGTGACACTGCAAGAAAGCTCTAGAAAATGTCCTTCTCCTTACAACTTTAACAGCCATGGAGAAAGAACACGCCCCAAAATCCAAAGCTTCCTCACCATCGGCCGAGAAATAGCCACTGAAGTCAAAGGACCATAACAGGGAATAGTTGGTGTCATGGCCCACCTTATCATCAGACAACTCCTCATCATCGGGCCACAAACACAAGCATAGGGACTAAGAAAGATCATCCTCGCCAGTGCGGTTCTGGTCGCTGGTGAAACAAGGTAATTCTATTGGGTCATTGCCCGCCCTGGCAGTGTTGACGACAGCCACCCGACCATTGATGAGACACCAAGATCTGGGCTTGACTCAGGTGCTGCCGTACCTACTATGGATGATACAACACCATCATCATTGGGCCAAGGCATTTCAACAGAAGTAGTACCAGCCCCTTTACAGGGAGCCATTGATTTTCAGGCTGTGCTGGCATCATTCTCAGAAATGATTTGACACGGCCAGCCTGGTGACATTGAGGACTGAGGCGCTGGACGCCTTACCTTGTGCTACGCTGGCGACCTGTGTTCGGGAACGAGCATGGGCCACCGGGGGTTGGCAGGGGAGGAGAAGGATCAAGCGTCCGAGGGACTGCTCTCCTTCTCCGGGGAAGGGTGGTTCCATTAACCGACGCATTACTGCTCCCTAGTGGAAGCTGGGGGGCAGAGGCATTGACGCTGTAGGTTCAGGGACGGAGATGGGACAGACACCTGGACGAGTGCATGCAGACGTGTGCGTGCTCCCTCCGTCGGCATCATTGCACGCCCCATCCACGTAAGGGGAGAAAATCAGGACACTGGTACCAGGTCACATGGAATGATGCAGCCACCCACTGCAGACCCCGACTCTGAATGGCACTCCTGAACTGGATCCATTTCGAGGTGAGTTGAGCCGGGGCCGGGGCTCCTCACCACCCTGCCACGGAGGGTAAACCATGGGAGTAGAGGGGTATGCGGCCTCATGTCAGAGTTTGGGGCTGGATGGGTGGCTGATGGCAGTTAGCCGACCCGGGCCCGGGGAAAAACAGGGAAGTTATAAAAGAAATGATATGACACATTCTGCCTGGTGTGGAGGGATTGTGGGATAACAGATGGAACAGACACAGAACTTCTGGTTCAACACAATCTCTGGCCGGCCTGCCAGCGCAGTGGTTGGATTTCCGCTCGCGACACTGGCGTCCCTGGTTTGGGAGCGAATCCGGGAGCCAGAGGGCCAGCTGGGGGGAGGATGCCTGAGCATCCGACGGACTGCTCATCTCCTCTGGGAGGAGGGGGGTACATTGGTTTGGGGGTGGCCTGACCTCTGGTGACAACCAGAGGTACCGCAGCCCTGATGCCCTCACCACAAGGGGAGAGCATGACGAGTGCTGGCTTAAGCCGTGGCACGTCACGCTCTGGAAGGGCGTACTTAAAGGGGAAAAAAAAAGCCTCTCTTGGCGTGACACCGACGTGGGGGCCTGATAGTGGGTCCTCACCTGCCTTCGGCTGGAATACCGTATGATCCCGAAGGTGACTTGATGCCTCTGGAGGAGGGGTCTGGGGGAACCCCCCCCCCCCACATGTCCCCACCTGGGGGGGTAAGCCAGATGCTTCATGGGGGATTCCAGGACAGGAAGTGGCAGCTGAAGATAAGGCAGTCAGGTGACAGTGCCGGGCTGGGGCAGAGGTAAAAACAGAAAGTAAAAAAAACAAGCATTTGTCAATGCTGAATGTTTGCTTGCTGGCATTGGCATTGGTAGTGTAGGAGTTACAGAGCTGCATAATAGGATGGGCAGTGAAGTATTGAACTGAAGCCAACCTCACCAGCACCTTGCAGAGACTGACAGGCATTGGGGTGTGCCTTTGGGTTGTCAGGCATAACGGCCATGCCATTTCACCACACCCTACCCTGCAGACATCGACAAGTGTCACGGTGTGCCTTGGGGTCTTTGGCCCTTATGCGCACCCCATTCCATCAGGAAATACGGTGAGATGGGTGTGGTATAGGAGAATGGGGTGAACTTTGGGGCCTAAGAGTCCAAGGCATACCTCAATGCCTCTCACTGGCTGCAGGGTGTGGGTGGGGGTGGAATGGTATGAGCATTGCAGGTGACGATCCCAAGTCACAGCCCTGATGCCTGTCATTCTTTACAGGGTGGGGCGTTATGGTCAGAAACACTAACACCTCAGGCATTCGTTGGTATTTTCACTCCAAATTTTCAACATGTTTTTTTTCTGACCCCCACCTCATGAACAGTGGCAATATCAGTTTGTTAGCCGGAAGCTGCTTTTGCACAGCGACTACGGCATTTGTCACCACAGGTGCAAAAACACATTCCGAACAGGATGTAAAAAATGACAGCTGTACTGTTCATGGGGAGGTGTAAAAAATGGCAATATTGAAAATCTGCAGTGAATATATAAAAAAAAACTGGTGAAGTCACGAGCGTGCGTAGAAACTGTACAACACACACCCATAATGTAATTAGTTGGGGGATTTTTACAGCAGATTGTCAACACAGGCATTTTGGAACCTCCGATCATGAACAGTGTCACTGTGATTTTCTTTATCTGTCCCAAACAATGATTTCCCACAGCGACCATGCATTTCTGTGCTGAAAGTGTGAAAACACATTTCGGCCATGTTGTGAAAAATGACAGCTGTACTGTTCATAAGGAAGTGTGGAAAAATGCCAGTGGTGAAAATCTGGACTGAAAATATTACAAATTCATGAACTTACGAGGCTGCATGGAAACTGCGCAATGCTCACTCATAACACAGTCATTTTATGGACTTTTGTCACCAAATTTTCAACATAGCCATTTTAAGACCTCTGCTCATGACCAGTGTCACTGTGATTTTCTTAATCTGTCCCAAACATTGCTTTCACACACCGACTGCAGCATTATGCGCTACTTGTGCAGAAACACATTTTGGGCGAGTTGTGAAAAATGGCAGCTGTACTGCTCATAAGGAAGTGTGGTAAAATGGCAATGTTGAAAACCTGGCATGCAAATATTACAAATTCGCAAACTTGCAAGCGTGCGTAGGAACTGTGCAACGTGCACTCCTAAAACAGTAATTTTTGGGAATTGTTTCAAAAAATTTTCAACATAGCCATTTTAAGACCTCTGCTCATGAATAGTGTCATTGTGATTTTCTTAATCTGTCCCAAACATTGATGGCGCACACCGACTGCGCCATTGTGCACTGCATGCACAGAAACACATTTTCTGCAAGCTGTGAAAAATGACAGCTGTACTGCTCATAAGGAGGTGTGGTAAAATGGCAATGTTGAAAATCTGGAGTGCAAATATTAAAAATTTGCGAACTTACGAGCGTGCATAGGAACTGCGCAACGCACGCTCGTGAAACAGTTATTTTTAGGAATTTTTTCACCAAATTTTCCATATAGCCATTTTATGACCTCTGCTTATGAACAGTGTCACTGTGATTTTCTTAATGTGTTCCATACATTGATTTCACACACCAACTGTGCCATTGTGCGCTCCATGCATGGAAACACATTTTTGTTGAGATGTGAAAATGACAGCTGTCTGCTATAAGGAGGTGTGGTAAAATGGCAAAGTTGAAAATCTGGAGTGCAAATATTAAAAATTCGCGAACTTACGAGAGGCGTAGAAATGCATAACTCATCTGTAAAACAGTTATTTTATGAATTTTTCACCAAATTTGCAACATAGGCTTTTTGAGCCACTTTATGAACACTGGCACTGTCGTTTACGTATCGGTCCCAAAGGTGATTTCACGCAGTGACCACAAAATCACCCTTCGGGCCCCATTAACGCCATGACAGTGACAGAATTCATGAGGAGAGGTCCCAAAAACCCTATGTTGAAAATTTCGTGCCAAAATTCAAAAAAAATGCCTGAGATATGCAGCAAAGTTGGAAAAAAAAAAACTATTTATTACACTATACAGCTTACCGGCATTTCCTCAGTTCGCGGTCGGCTTTGAAGAGTGCAGAGGTGTTCCCGGTCCACGAAGATCTTCGACCGGACTCTGTATGTGAGTATGGGGTGAGGGGGATGTGGGGAGGCAGGGTGCGAGTGGTGGTGCGGTGGGGGCAGGGAGACTACGAGGGACTGTTTTTGTTTACAGGTTATTTTTTTATTAAGAGCGACACTGGATGTTTGCCACGCTGGGGTGGGCTCCCAGCGTGGCAGCTGAAAACTGTTTGGGGGCTAGAGCCGGCGGGATTGGGCACCCCGTCTGCCACAACAAGCTTTGCCACGCTGGGGTGGGCTCCCAGCATGGCACCTTGAAGCTTTGGGGGGTTGGAGCCGGCCGGGGATTGGGCACCCGTCAGCTATAACAGTTTTGCCACGATGGGTAGGCTCCCAACGTGGCACCTGCACAACTGTGTTGACGGGGGTGTGAGCCAACGGGGATTGGGCACCCCGCCGGGCTATACAGTGTGTGCGTGGGGAGGCGCATGAGCACGCAATATGCGTGCATGCGCGCGTCTATGTGGGGAGGGGGAGCACTGCTCACTCAGGCGGTGCTCTTTCTTTCAACTGTACGGCACTGCATTTTGGATCATCGCACTATGTTTCTTGCACATGCGTGCAAGCAGACATAAAAACCACACACAATCTCTGTGTGATGTTTATTTTTAAGACACAGGGAATAACCTTAAGCAATGGCATATCCCTTTTTCAATACATCAGTTTGCAGCAACAGAATATGCATGTCTTTCCGCTGCACTTAGCACCTACTGACACAGTGATCTATTGATCTATCTCTTTAGTGAAAATTATTTTATTCCCTATGTTGGTCTTGTGTGTTTGGGTGATGGGGAGCTCAAAAAAAGAAAAAAAAACAAAACAAGCTAAAGACAACCTCAGTGCAGAAGCACTGAAGCAAGGGTTACCCCAAAGGGCATCTCTCCTCTTCCCTCCTTTCCCTTCATCTTTTTTTTTTCCTGTCGTCCCAAAGTGTCCTCACCTAGTTCTGTCCCCAGGCAGGGTTCTCAGCATCCTTGAGGGGTTCCAGCACTGGGAAATGACTCTTCCTTCCCTCCCTCCCCTTTCCCCTCCATCCTTTCTACCTAACTCATCCTCGCCTGACTGTGCACTCTGGCAGGGTTCTCAACATCCTGAAGAGGCCTAGTCTTAGGCAAGTTTCTCCCACCCCTCCTCCTCCTTCCCTTTGCCATCCCCTCTACTATCTCTACCCAACTTGTCCTTGCCTACTCCTGCCCCTTACTCTCAGTCTTCGCCTCATTCCATCACTGGAAGCAATCTCCACACTCTGAAAAGTGGCCAGTTCCAGGCATGACTCGTCCTTCCCTACTCTGTCCCTTACTCCACCTCCCTCCTGCCCCCCTCTCTACCCCCCAGCACTTAAACAAAGGAATTAGTTCACTTGAGGTAATAACTGGCACTTTTTGCTCTGTCTGAGGTGCTCCCAGATTGCACTAGCCCTATGTTAACTTGCCCCCCGCAACTGATTTTTTGCTCACTTTGCTTGGGTAATGTTCCCCCCATTGTTATCCTCTCCTTCCCCTCGCTGGTTTCCCCTGTCTACTCCTCTACTCCCCTTTGATGTCCCCTCACTGCACCTCATTCATTCATTCAATAATTGCTAAATTATCTGCCTCTTAACTGTGATCCATTCCTATAAGGATTTGGCTCCAAGGTTACATAAAATTTCTTTACTATGTTCCTTAGATATGCCACTTGTATTTAAATTCATATTCCACAGGTATTATATATTTAACTGTGTTATGTCACAAATGCGATTGTATGATTATTTATGATATTTTTTTAACTGTATGTTTTGTTACAAATGTAATTGAATGTTTAATTTCTCAGATATGTTAAATGGTAAACTGTATGTCTAATTCTTCATCCAGTTGTACCCCAGTCGCACCAGGAGATGAGCAACATGTTGTTCAGCATGCCTTCCTGGTGAAACATTTCAATAAAAAAATGAATAAATAAAGCCCAGTTTCAATGAAACTCAACATCACACATAAACCCATAATGCAAAGCGTCATGGGATGTATATGCAAATCACCATGGATTTTTAAGCTGATTCAGCTTAAAGCAGGAATGCATGGTGCCAAAGGGTTTCTCAAACAATCTGTAATTTACATGCATTTAAGTAACACACTGGGGGTTTTCTGATATCTCTACCCTGTTAACTTATTTTTCATAATACAGTCCCCTAGTAACTTTTTACCTGTGTCAAAAACACCTAATGCCATGGTATTTTCAATATTTCCAGGTTTCATACACATAAGGCATATACAGTACATAAAGGTATTTTATGACATAGTGCTATTGCTATAACTAGAATCTGCAGCTTATCCATCAGGTAGGGAAATGGGCAGACTAGGTGGGCCAAGCTGTCCTTATCTGCCGTCAAATTCGATGTTTCTATGTTGCTTACTAAATCCAACAACGAGGAACACAGTCTGTTGTTTTACATCAGCTCAGAGGCTACCACAATAACCTCCCTGCACAAGGACCTGAGAGGGAAATGGAAAATTAAAGAGGACACTATAGCATAGTCAAGAAAGGGGAGGAGGAGGTACTCATAGGTGGCCAACCTTATGGACTAGAAATTGTAAAGGAAAGATTAGGCTAAGAAATAGAAGAATTGTTGCAATAGATTTAAGAAAAGGTCGGTCCTCAAGAGTGGCAGGATGTCCCTGTCACATATCCCCCTCCTTAAGAGGGAAGTAGTTATTTCAGACTGCTTACCACATTCCTGTCCCAGGAAGAGATGGAACTCCTACCCATCCATCTTCAGAAGCTCTGTCTCAGGGTCCCTATTAATGATAAACATTCCAACATAAACATAGCGAATATCATCATTCTTGACTCTGAGGCATTAACACATTTCTCAACAGAGACTAATGGTACCTTCCCTGCACTATCTCCTTTTAGGGAAATTCTCTCATATTTTATTGACATCAATTCCTGCACCATATCTAGACATGAAATCAGCATATCTCACTTCGAGAGGAGCTCTTGCAGCAGGTAATACCATTAGGACTAAGGCCACCAGGTGTTAGGACCCCACGGAAGAATCTTTTAGCTATCAGTCAGTGACTGGGGACCGCGCCTGACATCGGCTCTGCCCCAACGTCAGACGTGGTGTAAAGAGGGCAGTCTCCTGGCATCACCTCAGTTCTTTTCCCACTGTCAACCCACTAACATCGGATCCACGGACGCCATAGTTGTAGTCAACTGCCTTTTTTCTCATGGATTGCATAGTTTTCTCTCTCAAATCATATTTTTCTTCGACAGTTTTCATCAGTTTAAGTGCATGTCTTCATCGACACAGCGGCAAATATCTAGGTGTGCGTGCGGGAAGCAGATCCCAGCGAAAGACGGCTACTCTGCCTACCTGATCTGCCTAGGCCCAGACCATCAGCCTGACGATTGCCCACATTGCCAGAAGTTCAACAACAAAATGAGGATTCGCCGCTAACATTTTGAAGGCCCATCTACTCAAGCAGCAAGTAGCCACCATGCAGAAGGCCCCATCGGGATATAGTTCATCCTCCTCAGCCAGGGAGTCTCCCCCCAAGGAGAAGCGATCAGGAGGGAAACACCACCACCGGGAGAAGGAAAGAGCCAGATCAGAGTCCCGCCCATAGTCCCCTCACCAGGCATCTGCTACCTCCACCTCCGGCAGGAGGTCGGAATCTGCCCCCCAGGTGCCAAGGCAACTTCAGAGGAGACCCACAAGAAGTCAACTACCTCAACAGATGCTAAAGGTAGGGAGTCTTCTTCCCAGGGGCAGCCATCCGCCCAGGTCCCCATGGCCCACCGACCGCACAAACATGGGTCGACCTTTGAGGGACAGGTGTTAGCTTCAGGCAAATCCACTGAGTCTGGTGCCCACAAGCACTCTGGGTCGTCTGAGAAGCATAAAAAACTGGACGATTCCACAAAATGCCAGGAGGTGGTCAGGTACTGGCCACCTCCCCTACCCAAAGAACGGGCATCGTCTGCCTCCAACGGAAGGCAGACCATGGACACTCTGACTCTGCGTTGGAGAAGGAGCAGGCGCCACTGGCCAAAGAATGGCTGTCAGCCTTGAAAGACCATCTGTCATCCCCAGCAACTGAAACCCCGCACACAGGGACACCGGATGCCCAGCAGCCTGCTCCAAAGGAACCGGACACCAGATTGTAAGACAGTATGGATCTGATGCCGGAAACACCTATAGAGGGTGCTCAAGGACCAGATGTCAGTGCTTCCAGATCAGATCCTGGGCCCTCCGGCGCTTCAAACCAGATGCTCCCACCACCAGTCATTCCACTGGCCGAGGTGGGAGTACTCTTTAACGCCTGGTGGAACACCATTAAAGGGGATCTTCTCCCCAGACCTAGGGATCCATCCCCGGTACGGCCACCGCCTTGGGATCTAGCCCCTCAAAGGCCTTTAACGCCGAAGGAGCTTCCACCACCAGAGAAAGAAGACAGGAGGATGCCTGGGTCGGCCTCCCGAAAAAGACACCCATTGTCTGTCCCATCCTCGAGCGGACGCCTGCCGTCGTCTTCAGGGGCGATGCCAGAAACTCATCTTCAGACTGCTTCTCAAAGGATGAGCTGCCCATCTCATTTCCTAATCCAAGGGACTCGCAGAGGTCACCCCCGGATGATCCGTTCTTTCTGGATATTATGCGGCACTTTCAGGCGCTATACCAGTGGGACACAGAGGAACTGGACCCTGAAAGACGCAGATTGGTGAACTTTTTGGGGGCCACTGACCCTAAATCCTTGGTCATCCCCCCATTGGTATAGCTTTTTCAGGATGTAACCAGGTCAACATGGAGACATCCAGCCACTATGACTGCAGTGCCACGCAAGGCTGATAGGCCCTACAAGACTCTAAAAGGGGAGCCTTTACTGGGTAAACACCCGAAGGCAGACTCTATGGTCCTGACAGCTGCACATGGCAAGGCACAACAACCATGCCACATGAGTGCCCAGCCACCAGACCCTGAATCCAAAAAACTGCACCAGATGGGTCGTAAGGTGTACTCGTTGGCAACTTGCACTGGTCGGTCACTGAACTTCCTTGCCCACATGGTCATGTACCAGAACTCCCTGTGGGCAAAGGCGATGGACCTGGCCAAGGCCCAGCCAGATTTGGAGGGTAAGGCAGAACTCCTTGCTGTGATACAGTCTGGCATGGATGTGGGCAAACAAGTCCTAAGGAGTTCTTATGACTCCGCAGCTACAGCAGCAAGAGCAGAGGCCACCTGCATTTGCATGCGGAGGCATGCTTGGCTCAAGGTTTCTGGCTTCTGACAGGATCTACAGGATGCTATCCTGGATGCTCCTTTTCTGGGACCAGTCCTGTTTGGCAAGGACACTGAGAAGCTGATTACTGGACTTCAAGATTCAGACAAAGCAGTATCTGAAGTCCACAGGATGTACAGGTTAGAGCCACAGCCCACATGTCGCCGTCCCTTCGGAAAAATCAGGGACAACAAGGAAGACGCCAGACACAACATAAGGGAGGTTTTAAAAGAAAAGGCCACCCTATTCCTTCAGGCACCCAGGGCCCCAAAAATCCCAAGGAGCCCAGACCTCCCCTGTCTACCCCCTCCAATACAGCATGACTGCCTACCAACCCTCCCTCAGGAAGTGCAGGGGGAGGCGGTAGGAGGGAGGTTCTCCCTCTGCCTATCCAGATGGTCCAGTATAACATCGGACCAATGGGTCCTTCAGATAGTGGAAAGGGGCTACTCCCTAGAGTTCACCCAGATCCCACATGACAACCCACCAGTCCCCTCCTACAGCTCATCCTCCCATGCGCTCTTCCTGAGGGCAGATATACAGGCCTTATTGGACAAAAGAGCCATACAAGAGGTTCCTTTTGCTCAGTGAGGCAAGGGATTTTATTCCCATTTCTTCCTTGTCCCAAAAAAGATGGGAGACCTCCGTCCCATTCTGTATCTGAATCAACTGAACACTTTTATTGAATACAAATGGTTCAGAATGGTGACCTTGGTGAGCCTGTTACCAATACTCCACCAAGGAGACTGGCTTTGCTCTGTGGACATGCAGGACGCCTACATGCATATCAAGATCCTGCTGTCCCACAGGAAGTACCTCCGCTTTACCTTCCAAGGTGGACACTAACAGTTCAGGGTGCTGCCATTCGGCCTATCATCGGCACCAAGGGTTTTTATCAAGTGCCTAGCAGTGGTGCCAGCGGCCCTCAGGAGAGGGGGTCACTTTGTACACCCTTACCTGAATGATTGGCTTCTTATGGCTCCAGCAGAAGATCAATTGAACAGAACCTTGGAGGAGACATTCAGTCTATTCCAGACTCTGGGCATTACCCTAAACCTGCCCAAGTTGCAACAATGGCCAGTTCAAAGGCTACAGTACATAGGAGCAGTCCTGGACATAGTCCAAGGGAAAGGCTTTCTGCCCACAGACAGGGCATCAAGGCTAAGAGATGTCACTCGCAGGGTACAGGACTCAAACGTGGTTCCTGCGAGGGTGGTTCTACAACTTCTAGGTCACATGGCCACAGCCATAGTCACTGTTCCACTTGCTCATCTGAACATGAGGATTCTGCAGTGGCACCTCAGGGCTCAATGGGATCAAGGCACAGACAAGCTAGAGGAGCCCATTCAGGTCTCCAGTGCAGTCCGACGGTCCATGACCTGCTGGCTCACCCTGGCCCACTTGAGCATAGGGGTTCCCTTCCAGTGGCCCAGCCCACAGCAGACACTTACTACCGACGCCTCGGGACTGGGATGGGAAGCACATCTTGCTTCACATCAGGTGAGGGGTTCTCGGAACTCAACAGAATGGGCTCTCCACATAAACATTTTGGAAATGAGAGCCGTACTGTACGCCCTTTAAGCCTTCAAAGGGGTGCTTCTTCCTGGACCTCTGCTGGTCCAGTCGGACAATACCCCAGTAGTCTTCCATCTCAACAAGCAAGCAGGCACACATTCTTATCCCCTATGCAGAGAGGAGATGAGAGCATGGTCTTGGGCAGTGGATCACAGCCTGGACATTATGGCAGTCCATGTTCCAGGGATTCATCACGTCCTCGCAGACAGCCTAAGTCACTTTCAGTCTCAGAACCATGAGTGGGAACTACAGAAATAAGTTGTAGATAACCTCTTCGAAAGGTGGGGTCAGCCAGAACTGGACCTCTTTGCATCCCCACACAACACCAAACTGCCCAATTTCTGCTCACTAGATCCAGGGCCTGGTGTTTTTTGGTGAGACACATTGTCCCTCTCTTGGACAGGGAAGTTTCTGTATGCCTTCCCTCTTGTTCTTCAGAGGGTCCTGCTCAAGTTGCAGGCAGAAGGAGCCAGGATAATACTGGTAGCACCTTTCTGGCCTCAACAGATGTGGTTCCTGCTGTTGCAACAGCTGGCATTGGAACCACCGGTTCCGTTGCCCCTCTCCATTTACTTGCTGTCCCAGGAACAAGGGACATTGGTCCATCCAGCCCTGCGGTCCCTGCATCTGCATGCTTGGCTCCTGTGGACTTAGCATGGGATAGATTTGGAGTATCCTTCAGAGTGGCAGAGCTGCTCGTGGCAGCAAGGAAACCCTCTACCAAGGCTGCGTACACCATGAAATGGAAGCATTTCTGCTTGTGGGTGATTCCCCATTCTCTTGATCCCCTCGGATGTCTGGTGGAGTTTGTGCTTGAGTATCTTCTCCACCTGTCGGACTTGGGCCCCAGTTACTCGTCCATTAAGATGCATCTATGTGCTCTGTCAGCTTACTATGCACCAATGAATGGGAAGACTCTAGCACAGCTGGACATCTCCAAGACCTTTTTAAGAGGCATCTTGCATATTAAACCCCCAGGAGAGACCCAGTGCCATCTTGGGATCTCCTGTTTGTTTTAGAAAAGCTCACCTTGCCCCCCTTGAACCAGCCACAAGTTGCGAGCTCAGCCTTTTCTCTTGGAAGGCATTATTTTTAGTTGCCATTACCTCAGCCCGGAGGATTTCCGAGCTGCAGGCTCTGATGTGTAAAAAGCCTTATTTTATTCTTCACAGGGACAGAGTAGTCCTGCGTACAAACCCTAAGTTCCAACCAAAGGTAGTGTCTGAGTTCGCACTGAACCAGGACATCCAACTACCAGTTTATTACCCAGAGTACTCAAACAATGGGGAGGCATTGTTGCACACTCTGGATGTGCATAGAATTGTGCATTACTATTTGGCCAGGACCAGCTCCGCCAAAAAGACAGACCAGTTGTTTGTCTCCTTTGCCCACAGGAAGCTTCAAGCACCAGTCACAAAGCAAACACTAACCAAGTGGCTTGTGCAGTGCATCTCTTTCTGCTACCAGCACTACAACAAACCCCTACTGGGACCGGTTAGGGGTCACTCCACCAGAGGGATAGCGACATCCTTCACTTCCCTTTGGAATGTTTCATCAGCGGATCTTTGTGCGGCCACTACCTGGAGTTCAGTGCACACCTTTGTGAGGCACTACAGTCTGGACGTTGCTTCCAGGAGGAGAGCAGGTTTTGGCCTAGCAGTCCTTCAGGGACTTCTCTCCTAATTTCCTATAGCCTTTTGTCTTCCACTCTTCCGATCTGGGTCTCTTCTTGGGCATTACTTGGGACTCAGTCCTAATGGTTGTACCTGCTGCAAGAGCTCCCTTTCAAAGTAAGATAGTAGAGTTACGTAAGAACTTACCGTAACAGTAGATCTTCGAGAGGAGATCTTACTTTGAGAGGGCTCTTGCAGTAGGTAATTACATATAGGACTGACGCCAGCCGGCGGCAGGACCCCATGGAAAAATTTCTAGCTAGCAGTCCCTGGCGAGGGACCGCCCCCACATCAGGTGACCGGCGTCATACAGCGTCGGTATAAAGGCGGTCCGGACGCCCCCCTTCCAGTTCTTTCCCGCCGTTAGCTCGTGCAGCGCCTTGCGGTAAAGTTCGTGCTTAGTCAGCCCTGTTCTTTCGTCGTTTTACCGAGGTTTTCAGTATTTTTTCTTCTCATCGTCAGGTCAGCGTCGGTGTATGTTGTCCCCTACACCTTCCAAAAACAAGTGCGACTCGTGTGGCACCCAACTGCCACACAAGGACGGCCATTCCCTCTGCCTTTTTTGCTTAGGCCCTGACCACCCGGTCGACAAGTGCCCGCATCGCCTGCACTTCAACGTGGCTACCTGCAGACTACGCCAACAGTCCCTGGAAGCCCATCTTCTAAAGAAAAAGATGTCTTCGATGGAAAAAGAATTGAAGAAGCTCAGGCAGGTGTCGACTTCTCCAGAAGGGCATCGTAAAAAGCGGGACAAAGAAAGGCACCGGGAGAAGGCCTCCTCGCCCACGATTCCGGCCGGAGTCGTGGCCCAGGTAATATCCCCTCCGGGGGACCGTCCGACGGCAGCCTCCAAGGTTTTGGAGGAGGTGTCGGCCCGCCCCGTCGGGCTCGCGCTCGGGCCTTGCGGGCGCATCCGGCAAAAGGGCGTCCTCCCCAGTTCCGCCGCAGGCTTGCGGCCTACTGGTCTGGGTGACTCCAAGTCGGACGTCGGAGCCGGGAGAAGGTTGATAAGATGCCCGACCCTTCGGGTGGCGCTACGACTCATCCCCTCGGACGGACCGCCTTCCCTTGCCCGCCTCCAGCGAGGGACCCGGAAGACGGATGCGGCTCCTCCGGCACCCTCCGGAACCATCCCTGTCAAGCCGTCGGCCCCGATGTGCGCTGGGCAGCGGAACCTCAGACGGAACCTCCAACTCCCGTCGTACACGGTTCTCTGCAGCCTTCGCTGCCATCCGGGGATCCTGAGTCACCCCAGCCTGACCCAGAGGACTTTTCCCCTCCGTCCCCGGGCGATGCGGGGGATATTCCACCCCCGTCAGACCCTCCTCCTAGGGAACCGGACCTGATGCCGGCCCCCCGGACGCCGGCTCAGTCGCCGACCGATGCAGGTCCCGCCGACACCGGCGGGATATCCCCTTCCGGCGGGCCCAGCCCCGGGCGCTCTCAATGTTAACCCGCCCGTGGGAGCCTTTCCAGGCCGTCTGCTCAGGCAGCTCCTCCAGCGCCCGGGTACCCGCCGTCTTATCCGACGCCATCATACCCGGGTCCGCAGTATCCAGCGCGCAGTACCCGACGCCGGTCCCTCCGACGCCGCAGTACCTGATGCCTCAATACCCGGCACCGGTTTTCCCGCAGCCGGGTTTCGGATACTCGCCTTACGGATACAATCTGTATACTTATCCCCCTCCTCCTCCTCCTCCACCGCCCCCTCGGCCGCCGGTGGATCTGCAAGAGACTCTGGCTTCCTGGTGGGCTGAGGCCAAGGATCAGCTCACCAAGGAAGTAGAGAGCCGCCTTACGGCGATGGTGCTGCCCCTGGCCCCCGTACGCCCAAGACGGCACACTCCCTCACCGCCTCCGGACTCCAGAGCCCTTCCCTCTGGATCCTGAGAGGGGCAGGACACGCGTCCAGGGATCCCCCCTAAGGAACCCGTTCCTCCCCCTAGACGTGTCAGGGAGTCTTATTCTGCTTCTGATTCTTCTTCTTCTTCTTGTCGCTCTCGGATTCCTCCAACGGATGCTCCGAGAGAGACGACGAGCCTCGCTGTCCGTCCAAGCCCCGGCCGAGGACCCCTCCGAAGTCTCCTCCAGAGGACCCTTCCTTCACGGAGCTGCTCAGAAAGATCCAGGAAGTACATCATTGACGCTCATTGGAACCAGATCCTCAGCGGTCAAATTAGCGAACATCTGGACCTGCCCCTCACAGCTCCTACTTTAGTGCCACCCGATCGAGCCTCATGCCCACCTTGTTTCCACTATTTGGAAACAACTGTCGGCTTTAGCCCCGCTTCCCAGGAAGTCGAACAGGCTATACCAGGCTCCGGAGGGTGTAGACTTTTTGGATTCTCACCCTCGTGCAGACTCAGTTGTGATTAGCGCCACTTACAGGCGGTCAGCACATCCCAAACATCTAAGCTTGTCTCCTCCGGATAAGGAATCCCGCCTCCTGGACCAGTATGGAAGAAAAATATACGCCTCTTCCACACTGGGAATTCGGGCCCTGAATTATGTCTCTCTTATGGGGGATTACCAGAAGGCCATCCTTACCCAGGCGGAATCCAAGATTGACTCCTTACCTGACTCCCAAGTCAAGCAGGAGTTAGCTAACTTAGTCCGTTCTGCTCGTTCGGCCAGTCGTCACATCCTGCGGACAACATACGATGCAGTGGACACTGCCGGGTGGAGCTCCACGTTCGCTGTAAGTCTTCGGCGTCATGCCTGGCTCTGCTTGTCAGATTTGGTCCCGGAGGTGCAGTCAGCAATCCAGGAAGCACCTTTCAGGGGTTCAGTGCTTTTCGGCGGTGATGTCAAGGACATCATCACCAACTTGCAGGAGAAGGGGACGGCTCTGAAATCCATGGATTCCATGTACCGTCCCCATCCCCACAGCGCCTTCGTCCAGCTGCAGGCAGTGAACCCAAGTGAAGGTGGGCCACTAAACGTCGGGTCCCTGCAGCTGCCAGGCCCCCACCGCCCAAAAAAGCAGTGGGTGCCCCAGCTGCGGCGCTGCCCCACACCACCTGACTCCTCCCCTCTCCCACCGCCTCCAGACACACCGGAGGAACTGGTAGGAGGGAGGTTCTCCCTCCACCTTCCGGGTTGGGAGAGGATAACAATGGATTCTTGGGTGCTTCAGATTATAGCGGAGGGGCACTCCATAGAGTTTCTACAGAAACCACCCCGCCACCCCCCCTCTGAAGACGTCCTATGCAAGGGACCATCTTCCTTTGGTTCAGGAAGAAATCTCTGCCCTTCTCGCGAAGCAGGCCATAGAACCCGTTCCCCCTCACCTTCTAGGGACGGGTTACTATTCTCATTTCTTCCTGGTCCCAAAGAAGACGGGAGATCTCAGACCCATTCTCGATCTCAGCTCTTTGAACCTTTATGTGGAATACAAAAGGTTCAGGATGCTCTTCCTACAAACCCTTCTGCCCCTTCTTCGGCCGGGTCAATGGCTTTGTGCGCTGGATATGCAGGACGCATATCTGCACATCCCCATTCATCCCTCGCATCGCAAGTACCTCCGGTTTGCTTTCCAGGGGGACCATTACCAGTTCCGGGCACTCCCGTTTGGTCTTTCCTCGGCACCCCGAGTTTTTACCAAATGCCTGGCTGTGGTAGCGGCCCACCTGCGTACTATGGGAGTTCAGGTGTTCCCCTACCTGGACGACTGGCTCCTGGCGCCCTCGTCCAGGGAGGAGCTCCTGCATTTTCTCTCCCTCACCCAGCAGGTTTTCACTTGCCTGGGTATTACCATCAACCATTCCAAGTCTCATCTGGATCCCTCCCAGAGACTACAGTTTATCGGGGCCATCCTCGATACGACGGTGAGCAAGGCCTTCCTGCCTCCAGACAGGGCGGCCTTTTGTCAGTCACAGATTTCCCTGCTATCAGAACACAAGAAGATTCCGGCGAGGTCAGTCCTCCGTCTCTTGGGGCTTATGGCGGCCGCCATCCCAACAGTTCCCCACGCTCGGCTCCACATGAGGATCTCTCAGTGGACTCTTCGCTCACAGTGGGATCAACTTGTAGACGACCTAGATCATCTAGTTCTGATCTCCTTGCCGATGGCACAAGACTTGCAATGGTGGATGGTTCGAGAGAACCTGTTTCGGGGGGTCCCCTTCTGTCATCCTCCCCCCTCCCAGACTCTAACCACAGATGCATCAGGCGAAGGTTGGGGAGCCCATCTGGGTCCTCACCAACCCAGGGTTTATGGTCCAGATTGGAGCTAGCTCTCCCACATCAGTGTGCTCGAGCTTGAGCAGTACTATGCTCTCCAAGCCCTTCACCAATCCATTCTTCCGTCACCTAGCTGTCCAGGACGGACAACATGTGCGTGGTGTGGTACATCAACAAGCAGGAGGACTCTGATCCTACCCTCTATGCAGGAAGCAATGAGGGTTTGGGACTGGGCGACACTTCACAACCTTCACCTCACTGCGATTCATGTCCCAGGAGTCAACAATACCCTGGCAGACAAGCTAGCCGCTCCTCTGCCCTGCCACATGAGTGTGAGTTGGACCAAGGTGCTAGATGACATCTTCCAGCTTGGGGGACTCCACAGGTAGACCTGTTAGCCTCTTCCCAAAGCATAAAACTTCCCACGTTTTGCTCAGCTAAGCTCTAGATGAGGCGCTTTGTAGGAGCAGCTCTGTCTCTAAACTGGAAGGACAGATTAGTCTATGCTTTTCCCCCAATTCCTCTGGTCCCTCGTTTATTGCAGAAACTAATAACAGAAGGTGTGAGAATGATTCTGATCACTCCTTTCTGGCCCAGGCAAATCTGGTTCTCTCTTCTACAACAATACTCAGAGGTTCCTCCTCTTCCTCTTCCTCTTCCTTTATCTCGAGGATTGCTGACCCAGGATCAGGGGACCCTGGTCCATCTGGGCCTCAAGTCCCTACAACTTCATGCATGGCTCCTGCAGACTAGCCCAATCTCGCTGGTGTCTCTCCAAAGTGGCCGAGATTCTGGTGGACTAGAAAACCCTCCACTAGGTCCACTATGCCATGAAATGGAAGAGATTTTCTATTTGGGCCGCTTTAGGAACATGGAGCCTTTCTCCTGTTCAGTGGCCATTCTGCTCGAATAGCTACGTCATCTTTTCGACTTGGGTCTCAGTCATTCCTCCTTGAAAGTGCACATGGCCGCTATTTCAGCGTATCATGTTCTTTTCTCGCTGATAAAACCTTTGCCCATAGGAGGTGTCTAAGACTTTTCTTAGAGGGTCCTTCATCTGAGGCCCCGTCTGACTCCTGCTCCCCTTGGACTTGAACTTTGTTCTCGAGAACCTACCCTTTCTCCCTTCAACCTCTGCATCCGCAGATCTGAAGTATCTTCGTGGGAAGACTCTTCTTGGTGGCCATTACTTCCTGGTCAAGAATTTCCGAGCTCCAGGCCCATGTATAAAAATCCCTATTTGATTTTCACAAAGAATGAGTGGCTCTTCATCGAACCCTAAGTTTCTGCCTAAGGTGGTAGCGAGTCTACCTTAAATCAGTCTATAGAGTTACCTGCCTTTTTCACGCAGTACTCCAACCAAGGAGAATATTTACTCCATACCATGGATGTTCACCGGATTCTGAGATACTACACCGATAAGACAAAGGATCTCAGAAAAACTGATCAGTTGTTCGTCTCTTTTGCTCACAAAAGGGAAGGCAATGCTGTTTCCCAAGCAATGCCTGTCGAAGTGGTTGGCTCATTGCATCACTTTCTGTTATGACAAGTACAACAAGACCCTTCCTGGTCAAGTCAGAGGCTCACTCCACGCGTGGAGAAGCGGCCTCTGTGGCTTGTTTCAAGAATGTGTCTGCAGCAGACATATGCGCTGCCGCAACTTGGACTTCTGTCCATACCTTTACGAAACATTACAGTTTGGACATTGCCTCTTGCCGTAGAGCAGGCTTCAGGTTAGCTGTTTTGCAAGGCCTCCTGTCTTGAGGTTAGCAAGGATTTTTGCTACTTCTTGGAGTAGTTCCTCCTCCCGGTGCCTTTCATTTGTTCCAGACTGCTTGGGATTCAGGCCTATATGTAATTACCTACTGCAAGAGCCCTCTCGGAGTAAGATAGTACAGTTACGTAAGAACTTACCGTAACAGTAGATCTTCGACAGAGGCTCTTTCAGTAGGTAATACCTTCCCACCCTCCATCCCCCTAGGCTTTTTCAGCTCCTTTTCCAGGAAGGAAAACATCTGCTTCTCTCTCGTCTGGGCCTTCCGGGCCTGTGGCGGGAAAGAACTGGAAGGCAGGCGTCTGGGACCGCCCTTTTATACCGACGTCGCATGACGCCGGTCACCTGACGTGGGGGCGGTCCCTCGCCAGGGACTGCTAGCTAGAAATTTTCTGTGGGTCCTGCCGCCGGCCCAGTCCAGTCCTATGTAATACCTACTGCAAGAGCCTCTCTCGAAGATCTACTGTTACGGTAAGTTCTTACGTAACTGCACTTTCTGCAGCAGGTGTCTTTCAAAAACATGAAGTCTTGCTGTATTCTGACTATTGTATTCTGACTATTGCAGTTAGGTCCTGCCTTCAACTGCCCGGAGAACAAGAGTTAACTTTCCATGGCCAGCATGGAACGTTCTGCGAGCTCGAGTTGAAGCCCCTTTCTGTTGTTTAAACTCCAACCGTCAGACTTTTACTTCACCTCACCTCTACTGGAATAGTCGCCCGGAGATTTCTCCTTGCTCGGTTCAAAAAGTCGGTTAAAGTTTCGCTGGCTTGGTTTCTACCGAATTTATGCTACCGAATCTGTCGGTTTAAGTCTCTGTCTGTGGTACCGTGAGTACTAGATAGGTTTACATTTAGTTTCTGTGTGGAACTTGTAAATTTCAGATTGGTTCAGTTTGAACCGATCAGTTTGGTCTAAAAAAGTTTTGAATTTGTTTAGAGTGTAGTAACCGGTCCGTATCGGTTCTAAAAAACCCAGATTTAATTATGCTATTTTCCACGACCATTACACGGTCAGGAACCGATAGTGGAGTCTTGCCTAGCGGATTGCCAAAAAAAGCTAAGTGTTGGATAGGATTGGCCATGTCTGAGAAACCCAAGAAAAAAACCGGGCCCACTAGGTTTCAACACTGCAGTGTGTGTGTGTTGCTAAGGCTGATCCCCACACCACCTGTGTTTATTGTCTAGGGTTTGACCACCTCGATTCAGACTGCCAAATTTGTAAGAGTTTTCCCAAAGCTACCCTGGATAAGAGAGTAGGTAGACTGAGGGAAAGGGAGGCCAAGAAGTCCGCTGACCCAGATGGCCAGCCCAGTTTGGTTCCGACTGAACCAGAAGGAGTGCCCTCTGACCAGGGCAAAACTTCTTTGGGCAAAAGGAGAGCCGATTCTGAGGAGTCGGTTCTGGTTAAAAGAAAGAGGCAAGAAAAATTAACTGGTTCAGATCCACAAGTTCTTTCTCTGACCGCAAGATGAAATAGCCAAAGCGGTAAGGATAGTGCAATCGCTAACTTCGGTTCTGGCCAAACCGGCACCATCTGGCAGGGGCTCGGTTCAGTCGGTTCCCCCGGTTCCGGATTATACTTTAGAAGAATTTTATGAACCGGAGGAGGAGGAGGAGGGAGAGTATAAGGATGATGATGATGATGATGGTGATTATGAAAGTCTGGATGTGCCTATTGACCTGGACATCTCCCCAGACAGACATTCAGGTGTTTCTCCTCCTAGGCTTTCTGAGTCCCCTTCCCACTTTATGTTTTACAAGAAAGTGGCTGAAACCCTTCAGATTCCAATGGAAGAAGCAGTAGAGGATCAGGAGGAGCCTGATTTTGTTGAAATGATGGACATCCCAGAGTCCAGGAGGCTGTCTATTCCCCTCCACAAATCTTTTGGGAAACAGACATTTAAAATTCTAAAGACTTCTAACTCCATACCTCCTGTGGACAGATGAATGGACAAGAGGTATACCCTTTCAGGCTCGGACACGGAGTTCCTTTCTCAGCAATGCAGCCATGTTGGGGTAGTGCAGTCTGATGCCTGTGATAAGGCAAATATTCCCTTGGCATCACACCCCAGATAAGGACTCAGGAGAACTGATGCCATGGCAAGAAGCAGTACATGGCAGCATCTTTGGGACTCAGGCAGGCTAACTATGGCCTACACAGCTAGATACCAGAAGTCCAGGTGGGACACTGTGCTGGCTCTGGCTAAACAGGCCCCTGACCAGCTTGCCAAGGAGCTGGAGCAGGTGGCTGCGGATGGGATTGAGGCATCCAAGGTGCAATTTCATGCTGCTGTGGACTCCAGTGATGTTTCATCTAGAGTCATGGCTACATCTGTGGCCCTTCAGAGGATGGCTTGGCTCAGATGTACTAGCCTATCACAGGATACCCAGGCTAAGACCATGGATTTCCCTGTCATTGGTAATTCTTCTGTTTGGCGAGCAGACAGAGAACTACATGAAAAAGATGGACGGGTACAGGACCACTTACAGGAGTGCTCAGGCCAAAGAAAGGCAAGCCACTTCTCAAAGGCAGCACTCCAGGGGCAGGGGCAGGCCCTTTCAAAGGCATTTTTACCAAGCCCAGGCCTCCTCTTCTGCTTTTGCTCAGAGGGGTTTCTTCAGAGGGAGAGGCAGACGGGGAATGAGCAGGCCTGCTTCCACCCCTCAGCCTAAAGCCCCTGCCAAGCAGACATCTGCCCGGGCCAATTCTCCAATACCTGTAGGGGGCAGGCTGGCTTACTTTGCCCAGGACTGGAAGTCTCTGACATCAGACAAGTGGGTCCTGGAAGTAGTAAGCCAGGGACTGGGTCTCAGCTTCAAAAAATTTCCCAAGATGAGAACCAGATCCTTTCCACCTGCAAATCCATCAGAGACCCTTGCCCTAGAGGCAGAGGTTTCTTCCCTCCTGGTTCTCAGAGCCATAGAAAGGGTTTCTACCCTACACATGGGCAAAGGATTGTACTCCAGGTACTTCCTAACCCCCAAATAAACAGAAGAATGGCAGACCATCCTGGATCTAAGATATCTGAACAAGCACCTTTTAAAGCCAAAGTTCAAAATGGTGACTCTGGGAATAATTCTGCCCTCTCTAAGGCCAGGGGACTGGCTAGCGTTCCTGGACCTCAAAGATGCCTACTTTCACATTCCCATCAGGTGCTCCCACAGAAAGTACCTCAGGTTCGAGTTGCCCTCAGGCCACTATCAATTCAGAGCAATGCCCTTTGGCCTAACATCAGCCCCAAGGGTGTTCACAAAGTGCCTGGCAGTAGTGGTTGCCTTCCTAAGGAGAAAAACGATTTCTATCTTTCCATATCTGGACGACTGGCTCATAGTGGGTCAGTCTGTAGACCAAGTCAAGTCACATTTGCAAGTAGCTCAGCAAGTGCTCACTCCTTAGGATTCCTCCTCAACTTTCCAAAGTCAGTTCTCGAGCCAGTACAGCTCCTCACCTTCATGGGACGGAACTGGATACAGTAAGGGCAGAAGCCTTCCTTCCCCTGGACAGGGCAAGGACCCTTATGGAACTGGCCTCTTCATTCACCCTACAGGTGTCTCGACCAGCAAGGCATTTCCTTCAGCTTCTGGGCCACATGGCAGCTTCCACAGCAGTGGTCCAGGCAGCAAGATTCCAGATGAGGGACATTCAGTTCCATTTAAGAACCTTCTGGTTCCAAAGAAAGGATTCCCTTACCAAACTAGTCCCAGAGACCTGAACCCTGATCCAGACTTTGCAATGGTGGCAGGATCAGGACAATTTGAGACAAGGAGTTCCTTTTGTCACTCAGTCTCATTCAGTGATACTCACCACAGATGCTTCCCTGCTCGGCTGGGGAGCCCACCTGGGGGATCTTACCACCCAGGGACTGTGGTCACCTCAAGAATCTCTGCTTCACATCAATCTCTTGGAACTCAGAGCAGTGTTTCTGGCTCTGCAAGCCTTTTCCAAATCCGTACAGAACAAGGTGGTCCAGATCAGAACAGACAACACCACCACCATGTAGTATATCAACAAGCAGGGAGTCACTCGGTCTACGGCCTTGTGCACAGAGGCAATGAAGTTGTGGTCCCTGACCTATTCCCTGCAAACTTCTCTGATAGTAGTTCACCTCCCAGGGAAGGACAATGTCCTAGCAGATGCTATCAGCAGGATATCCCTTCCCAGGGCCATCACGAATGGACCCTAGATCCCCTAGTTTTGAAGGTGATTTTCTTGAGATGGGGCATGCCACAGATAGATCTTTTTGCAGCCCCAGACAATCACCAACTTCCTCTCTTTTGTTGCAGACCCCCAGTCTTGGGCTCAGTCCCCCTGGATGCTCTGATTCTGAATTGGGAAGGGAAATTTCTGTAAGTTTTTCCCCCTTCCCTCTCCTGTTCAAAGTGTTAGTCAAGATCAGGTCTCAACCATGCAAAGTGATTCTGATTGCTCCAGACAGCCCTGGTACCCACTGTTGCTGTCCTTAGCAGTCCACCTTCCCCTGTCTCTTCCCAGGAATTACAACCTATTGACATCCTCTCAGGGGAGGATTTGGTATCCGAACCTCAAATCTCTCAATCTCGAGGCATGGCTCTTGAAGAGTTAGAGTTTGCTGATCTGCACCTTTCTCAAGGGATTCTGGATATCCTTAAGGCTTCTCGAAAGCCTTCCACCAGAAAGACTTACAACTCCAAATGGAAACGGTTCACTATTTGGTGCTCTAATAAGCTTATTTCTCCAGAATCTTCTGGGTTGCCTACAGTTCTGGACTATATGGTCCACCTTAGTGGCTTAGGACTTAGGCCAGCTACACTTAAAGTGCATCTGGCAGCTGTTTCTGCCTTCTTGTCAGTAGGCAAGCTCTCTCCCCTGTCAGCCCATCCTGTGTTTTGTAAGTTCTTCAACGGATTGCTGCACACCATTCCCCCCTTTAGGGACCCTGCTCCTGCTTGGGACCTTAATGTTTGCATTGCTCAGCTTATGCAACCACCCTTTGAGCCTTTGTCCTCTGCAGAGCTTAAGTACTTGACTTGGAAAACTGTGTTTTTGGTAGCCATTACCTCTGCCAGGCGTATCAGTGAATTGCAAGCCCTGTCAGTGGAGCCTAATTTCATCTCTTTCCATAGAGATAAAGTGGTCCTAAGAACTAACAGGAAGTTTTTGCCTAAGGTGGTTTCAGATTTCCACCTTAATCCGTCTATGTCTCTCCCTGTTTTCTTCACTGACCATTCCTCCTCTGGAGAGAGGAGGCTGCACAGCTTGGATGTTAAGAGGGCCCTCAGCTACTACATAGAGCGCACCAAGGGTCACGGGTTTGAGTCCCTCCAGTTGTTCCTCACATATGGAGAGGTCGGTAAGGGCAAACCTGCTACTAAGAGATCTATTGCCAGGTGGATTGTCTCTTGTATATAGTTCTGCTATGAAAAACTGGGTAGAACCCCACCCTCAGGCCTGAGGGCTCACTCTACTAGAGGTACAGTTGCTTCCTGGCTGCTGCCAGGGATATTTCTAGCTAGAAATTTGTCAAGCAGTCACCTGGAAAACAGTCCATACATTCACCAAGCATTACTCTCTGGATATCCAGGCTAGGAGTGATGCTCGGTTTGGCACAGCAGTACTTCAGAACCTATTCCCAAAGTAGGTTCTGTCCCTCCTCCATGGAGGTACTGCTTGAGAAGTCTCAGATAGTCAGAATACAGCAAGACTTCATGTTGTTTGAAGAAAAATTACTCACCTTAGTAATGTTGTTTCTTCTAATGGAATCCTGCTGTATTCTGACCTCCCCCGCCTCCCCTCTCAGAACCTGGTTTTGAGATGTGGGCAGGAGCAAATGTTGGCACCTAGGTGCCTTTCACCCTCCTTTACTTGGGTGTGTGTTGTGTTTTGTTTTTGGGTTTCCTGACTTGAGTCTTTGCTTTGAAACCAAAAACCTTTTAATAAATTTAGTTGCCAGTTGGCTAGTGTGAGTTTTCAGTTTCCACACAGAACTTCTAGTGAGTATTGCTCGTAAAGATCTGATGGTTGGAGTTTAAACAACAGCAGACAGGGGCTTCAACCGAGCTCATGCTGAACGTTCCATGCTGGCCATGGAAAGTTAACTATTTGGTCTCCGGGGCAGTTGAAAGGCAGGACCTAACTGCAATAGTCAGAATACAGTAGTCGGAATACAGCAAGACTCCATTAGAAGGAACAACATTACTAAGGTGAGTAATTTTTTCTTCCCACCCACCTGCCCCCAGGGACAAATTTCTTATCTTCTCTTTGGGGATGGGAAATCTTCCTCGGTTCTCCATCTGTTTTTTCAGCCAGGTCTCCGGCAGGAGAACTGAGGTGGCGCTGGGGGACTGCCCTCTTTATACCACATCTGATGTCAGGATGGAGCCAACGTCGGGGGTGGTCCCCCACCACAGACTGCAAGAAGATCTTTCCGTGGGGTCCTAATACCTGGCAGCCTTAGTCCTAATGGTATTGCCTGCTGCAAGAGCTCCTCTCGAAGATCTACTGATCTTACTTTGAGAGGGCTCTTGCAGTAGGTAATTACATATAGGACTGAAGCCGGCAGGTTCCAGGACCCTACAGAAACATTTCTAGCTAGCAGTCTCTGGCGGAGGACTGCCCCCACGTCAGGTGACCGGTGTCAGACGACGTCGGTATAAAGGGGCGGTCCCCCACGCCCGCCTTCCAGTTCTTTACTGCCGTTAGCTTGCAAAAGTGCCTTGTGGTTAAGTTCACTGCTTCATCAGTCAGTGCATCAGTTTTGTTACCGGTTTTCCTCGAATTTCTTCCTAAAATCTCTCAGTATCTGCCATGTATGTCGTCCCCTACTCCATCCGATTCGCATAAAAATAAGTGTGATTCCTGCGGTGCCCAGCTCCCGGACAAGGACGGACACTCCCAGTGCCTCTTCTGCCAAGGCCTAGATCACCCCGTGGAGAAGTGCCAGCACTGCCAGCAATTTAACGCCGCCACCCGCAGATGGAGGCAGCAGTCCTTGGAGGCCCACATCCTGAAGAAGATGATGTCCTCCATGGAGAAGGAGCTGAAGAAGCTCCAGCAGGCTTCAACTTCCCCTGAGGGTCACCATAAGAAGAAGAAGAAGCACCGGGACAGGGACTCCACTTCCACGGCCACTGCAACTTCGGCTGGAGTCACCGTGCTCCATGTAACGGCCCTCCCGGGGACTGTTCTTCTGCTAAACCTTTGGAGGCTTCTACAAGGCAAGGCTCTTCCCTCCCATTGGGCTCGCTGTCAGGCCCATCGGGAGCCTCCAGGACAAAGGAGGCAGCCACTCCTGAGAAGCCCGCCACCGTGCGGCCTTCTGGGTCGAACGGCTCCGGTAAGTCAGACGTCGTTGCCACAGACACCTGTGCAGTCAAGGTCGCTAAGATGCCTGACCATCCGGGGCAGTGCACGGCCTTGAAAACTCCCGCCAAGACTGCTTCTCCCTCGTGGCCTTCATCGGGAGTTGGGTCCGATAAGTCGGACGTCGGCTCCTCCGATGCCCGCCCAGACACCACCGGTAAGGCGGACGTCGGCTCCTCCAACAGATGCATGGCGTTAGAGTCGATGCCAGACCCTATCGTCTAGTCCGTTGTCCCTGGCTTGCCGTTAGTGACCGAGGATCCAGCATCTCCTTTGTTAGACCCCGGGGATTTTAGCCCCCCTTCCCCAGGCGACAATTAGGATGCAGGTACGCTACCATCGGGTCTCCCTCCCTCCGGGCCAGATGACCTGACATCAGACCCTCGGCCGCCGGCTCTGATGCCGGCCTTTCTGATGCTGGGTGACATCCCCTTGCCGGACTCCGTCCCAACGCCGGACCTGATGCCCACCGGGCCTTCTGCTCCTGGCCCGCCGGTGGGGCCTTTCCCAGGGCCGTCTGCCCCATCAGAGCCCCTGGTGCCCGGGTATCCAACCCCGTCTTATCCGACGTTGTCCTACCCAGGACTGCAGTATCCTGCACCTCAGTACTCGACTCCAGCCTATCCAACGCCGCAGTACCCAGTGCTTCAGTACCTGACGTCGGGCTTCCCGCCATCGGGATACGGATACTCACCTTACGGATATCTACAATATCCATATCCCCCTTCTCCTACTCCACCGCCCCCTCAGCCACCGTTGGACTTGAAGGAAACTCTGGCTTCCTGGTGGGCTGAGGCCAAGGCTCAGCACACCAGGGAGGTGGGGAGCCACCTGAGGATGCTGGACCCGGTTCCGGACCTCCGGCGGAGACAAGAGACTCCCTCCCCCTTGTCTGATGCCAGAGGTGAGCTCTCAGACACGGGGGCAGGGGAGGACACGCTTCCCCGAGAGGTTCCCAAGGGGTCCATTCCTCCCCCATGTCGGGAGGGGTCTTCTTCCTCTTCTGAGACCTCGGATTCTGATTCCGATGGGTGCTCCGATCCAGACGAGCCATGCACTCCAGACCGTCCCTGGCCAAGGACTCCTCTGAAGTCTCCTCCAGAAGATCCTTCTTTCCTGGAGTTGCTTAAAAAGATCCTGGCGGTCCACCAGTGGCAATCTCTGGAGTCAGATCCACAGTGGAAGAAACTTGCTGCTCACCTGGATCTGCCCGAAACTGCTCCGACGTTGATTCCACCCTGGATCGAGCCTCATACGGATCTTGCTTCCACTATTTGGAAACAAGCGTCGGCATTAGCCCGATAGCCTATATCAGGTTTCGGAGGGCGTGGATTCCTTGGATACACACCCCAAAGCGGACTCAGTCATGATTAGCACTGCTCACGGCCGGTCAACGAATGCAAAACATCTATGCTCGTCTGCACCTGACAAGGAATCCCATCTTCCGGACCAGTATGAGAAGAAGGTGTACGCTTCTTCCACTCGGGATAAGGGCCCTGAATTATGTCGCTCATATGGGGGATTACCAGAAGATCCTGAGTGAGGTGGAAGCCAAGTTAGACTCCCTTTCTGAGTCTCAGACTAAGCAGGAAGTGGCTGATCTAGTCCGATCTGCTCGTTCGGCCAGTCGGCACATGCTTCGTGCCACGTACGATGCAGTGGATGCTACTGGTCGGAGCTTGGCTTTCGCCGTAGGTTTGCGGTGTCATGCCTGGCTTCGAGTGTCAGGTTTGGTCCCTGAAGTGCAGTCTGCTATTCAGGATGCACCCTTCAGCGGTACATTGCTGTTCGGTGGGGATGTCAAGGACATCATCACCGACCTGCAAGAGAAGGGCACTGCACTGAAGTCTGTTGACTCTCTGTACAGGCCTCCTCAGGGACAGCGTCGCCCTTTTCGCAGACGTTCTCGGCCCAAAGCGAAACCTCCGAGCAAGCAGGCCAACTAACGTTGGGCCCCTCCGGCTGCCAAGCCCCTCTGTCCAAGAAAGCAGTGGGAGCTTCAGCCGCGGCGCTGCCCCACACCTCCTGACTCCTCCCCTCTCCCTCAGCCTCTGGGGCTTCCAGAAGAACCGGTAGGAGGGAGGTTCTCCTTCCATCTACCGGGTTGGGCGAGGATAACATCAGATGCTTGGGTGCTCCAATTGATAGCAGCAGGGCATTCAATCGAGTTTCTACAGAAACCACCCAGAACCCCCCCCCCCCCCAAGTCGTCTTACTCCCAGGAACATCTTCCTCTGGTTCGGAAGAAATATCCTCCCTTTTCTTGAAGGCAGCAATAGAACCTGTCCCTTCCCACCTTTGGGGGACAGGTTACTACTCCCATTTCTTTCTGGTTCCAAAGAAATCGGGAGACATGAGGCCTGTTTTAGACCTCAGCTCCCTGAACATGTTCGTGGAGTACAAAAGGTTCTGGATACTCTCCTTGCAGAGCCTTCTGCCCTTACTTCGGCAGGGACAGTGGCTGTGCACCCTGGATATGCAGGATGCCTACCGGCATATCCCTATTCGCCCTTCCCACCGCAAATTCCTTCGGTTTTCATTCCAGGGGAACCACTACCAGTTCAAGGCCCTCCCATTTGGCCTTTCCTCGGCGCCCCGAGTGTTCACCAAATGTCTTTCTGTGGTAGTGGCTCACCTACGCACCCAGGGAGTGTAGGTTTTCCCATACCTGAATGACTGGCTCCTGGAGTCCCCATCCAGGGAGGATCTCCTGCGCTCTCTTTCCCTTACCCTGCAGGTTTTTACCAGCCTGGGTATCACCATCAACCAGGCCAAGTCCCACCTGGTACCCTGTCAGAGGCTCCAGTTTATCGGGGCGATCCTGGACATGACCACCAGCATGGCTTTTCTGCCGCTGGACAGGGTGGATACCCTTTGGGCTCAGGCAAGCCTGCTGTCCAGTCGCAGGTGGGTCAGTGCCCGGTCAATCCTTCGCCTCCTCGGGCTCATGGCGGCTGCTATTCCAACAGTCCCTCACTCTCAGCTCCACATGAGGATCTCTCAGTGGACGCTTCGGTCTCAGTGGGATCAGCTGGTGGACAACCTAGACCAAGAAATCCTGGTCTCCAACCCCATGGTTCGGGACTTGTAATGGTGGATGGTTCAGGAGAAACTTTGCCGGGAGTTCCCTTCTGCATCAGGCCTCCCTCCCAAACACTGACAACAGACGCCTCGGGAGAGGGTTGGGGAGCCCATCTGGGGTCTCACAGGACTCAGGGCTCCTGGTCCAGGCTCGAACGGTCACTTCACATAAACATCCTCGACCTCAGAGCTGTGCTGTATGCTCTTCAAGCTTTGATTCTGTATGTGCTTCCCGGTCATCTGGTTGTCCAGATGGACAACATGTGTGTAGTGTGGTACATCAACAAACAGGGAGGAACGCATTCCTACCCTCTTTACAGGGAAGCAATGAGAGTTTGGGATTGGGCAGTGCAACACAACCTTCACATCACGGTGGTTCACATTCTGGGAGTCAAAAACACGCTGGCAAACCACCTCAGTCAGTCATCGGCACTGGCTCATGAGTGGGAACTGGATCAGGGGGTGGTAGACGATGTCTTCCTGCGTTGGGGGGACACCTCAGGTAGACCTGTTTGCATCTCCTTACAACACAAAACTTCCCGCCTTCTGCTCACTCACTCCAGGGCGAGGCATATTTTGATTTGTGTATGCCTCCCCCCGGCCCGATTCCTTTAATTCTGAGGGTCTTACACAAACTCAGCTCAGAAGGAGCTCACATGATCCTGATCACTCCTTTCTGGCCCAGGCAAGTTTGGTTCTCTCTTCTACGACAGTACTCAGAGGAACCTCCTCTTCCTCTTCCTCTGTTGCAACTTTTGCTGACCCAGAATCAGGGCACCCTGGTTCATCCAGGTCGTAAATGCCTTCAGTTGCATGTGTGGCTCCTGCAGACATAGCTCAAGCCCAATTCGGGGTCTCTCCACTTGTGGCTGAGATTCTGGTGAAGGCTAGAAAGCCTTCCATGAGATTGACCTACTCCATGAAATGGAAGCGGTTCTCTATTTGGGCCTCTTCTAGGAATTTCAAACCTTTTTTTGTGCCCTGTTGGGAGAGTTATAGACTATCTTTGCATCTCTTTGACCTGGGTCTCACTCATTCATCTCTGAAGGTTCACATGGCGGCTATCTCCACTTATCATGTTCCCTTTGGGGACAGAACATTCGCACAGTTGAAAGTCTCTAAGACTTTTCTTAGATGGGTCCTCCACTTGAGACCCCCGACCCCCTATTCACGTTCCTGCCCCCACCTTGGGATTTGAATTTCATTCTCAAGGAACTTACTCTGCCTCCTTTTGAACCGGCAGTTTCTGCAGATTTGAAGTTCCTCTCTTGGAAGACCCTCTTCCTAGTGGCCATTACCTCAGCTTGTCGTATTTCCGAGCTTCAGGCCTTGATGTGTAAAATTCCCTATTTGATTTTTCACAAGGAATGTGTGGCTCTGCGTACCAACCCTAAGTTTCTCCCTTAAGGTGGTGGCAGAATCTATGCTGAATCAATCCATTGAGCTACCAGCTTTCTTTATGCAACACTCCGATCAAGGGGAGTACCTTTTCTCAGCTGGCCCGGTGGCACTGAGGGTTGAGGCACTGGATGCCACACCTTGCACCACGCCGGTGACCCGGGTTCGGGAACGAGCCTGGGTCATCGGGGGCTGGCAAGGGAGGACTAGGATAGAGTGTCCATTGACTGCTCTCCTAGTCCTGGGGTGGGTTGGGGAACACCGTCGCACAGCAGCGACCTCTGGAGACACTTGAAGGTGCTGTTGGTGTGGCGGCAGTTGGGGGGGAGTGCAGCAGACGTCAGCACGCTGTGCCTGACATCATTGCACGTCCGCATCCCCAAGGGACAGAAAAAGCGGAGGAAAAATTGGCTGGGCGCGACCATGCAGCTTGATGGCCACGCCCTGCACTACCCGGAGGACTTGCAAGGAGTCCCGTCGGGGAGGATCTGGGGCTGTCCTGGCTAGGAGTGGCAGGGGGGCCCTCCAGTGGGACAGCACCACGGCTGTCTTGGACCCTCCTGGGTGCGGTATGAGCCACCCAGCTCTCCGGGTTGGCAGGCCGGTGGCTGGATGCTCCAAGCTGGTCTCACCGGAGAAAGGCAATACAAATGGATGCGATAAAAAAAAAAGGGGAGTACCTCTTGCATACTTTGGATGTTCATCGAATTCTGAGATACTACACCAACAGGATGAAGGATCTCAGAAAGTATGATCAGCTTTTTGTCTCTTTTGCTTACAAAAGAGAAGGCAATGCTGTCACTAAGCAATGCCTTTCTAAGTGGTTGGCTCATTGTACCACTTTCTATTATGACAAGTACCAAAAGACCCTGCCGGGTCAAGTCAGAGGTCACTCCACCAGAGGAGTCGCTGCCTCTGTGGCTTGTTTCAAGAATGTGTCAGCAGCTGACATTTGTGCAGCCGCAACTTGGACTTATGTCCATACCTCCACAAAATACTACAGTTTGGACGTTACCTGTAACTGTAGAGCAGGCTTTGGGTTGGCTGTTCTACAAGGTTTTCTCTCTTGAGACCCTTACAGCCAGAGGTTCCATGGTTGTGTTGGTTTCCTCCTCCCGTGTGCTTCCTTCCTTTTTCCAGACTGCTTGGGACTCAGTCCTATATGTAATTACCTACTACAAGAGCTCTCTCGAAGTAAGATAGTACAGTTACGTAAGAACTTACCGTAACAGTAGATCTTTGAGAGAGAGGCTCTTGCAGTGGGTAATACCTTCCCGCCCTCCATCCCCCTTAGCTTTTTTCAGCTCCTTTTCCAGGAATGGAAACATCCGCTTCTCTTTCGTCCGGGCCTTCCTGGCCTGTGGCGGGAAAGAACTGGAAGGCGGGCGTCCGTGGGGGCGGTCCCCCGCCAAAGACTGTTAGCTAGAAATTTTTCCGTGGGGTCCTGGCGCCTGCCGGCTTCAGTCCTATAAGTAATTACTTACTGCAAGAGCCTCTCTCAAAGATCTACTGTTACGGTAAGTTCTTACGTAACTGTACTTTACATGTTTTATCCCTACCCTGTGGGACTCAGTAAATCAATAGGGCTGAAGAGCTAAGTACCACCGCATTATACGGGGAATTTTTTCTCTCATTTAGTGCAACCAGCAAAGGGGGTTATGATCAGTTACAACCTTAAATTCAGCCTCCCACAAATAATATTTCAGAAACTCAATACCCCACTTTAGAGCTAAGCATTCTTTCTCTATGGTAGCATATCTTCTCTCCCTCTCATGTAGCTTCCTGCAGATATACATGTAACCCTCAGGTGACGCTATCCCAAGGGCTACTACCCCTACCTGCTTGACTACTAACAGGTTGAGGGGCTTAGGTTCTATGGTGGGTGCCTCCACCTAGAGGTCAGGGTTTGTAGAGGTTAGACTAGCTTAGTCACAGCCCTCTGGGACACTGAGACCCCCTTTTATTCCCTCTAGTGGCTCGCACAGTACACAGGAGTTGCAGTCCCAGTACCCCACGTATACACACTGTTCACTCATAAAGTACCACTTACCCTCGAGACTGATTCGGCAGCACGTCTCTGAGGACCCCCTGTAAAATAAGGTTAAACAACATACACAGCGAAATACAATACTGTTTCCATAAGTACCAACACCACAGACAGTATATAGTATAACAACAACAAATCTGATTTATTTAGGGGACAGTAACACGGGAGGGGGAAATCAGGTTAATTGGTGGCATTAAATCACACTACTGTGCACACATACAGGGTCTGAAAAGTCACACTCTGGGTACCCAGGTTGGGGGAGGCTAGCCAGGTCTGTTGCCCGGCGTTGGCTGGCAGGTGCAGATGGATAGGGCCCTGTATAAGAAAATATATGCACAACACCCAATTGTAATCCGGAGCCGGATGGCTCAGTCCATGAAGCAGTGAAACAACAAGAATTAGATGACACACTTGTGATTGAAAACAGGCTGCAGGGGAATACCCTGATTTGTACTCACAATACCCAAGCTGATGTGGATGGTGGATGTTCTTCTGGATTGCCAGAACAACAGCGCATGGAGACAAGGTCCTTGTGACTGGACCCCACTGCAGTTGATAGCAAATGGATTCAGTCCGAGACAAGCTGGGGTTTGCTTCCAGCTTCAACACACAGCACACATTACAGGGGATTTGAAATAGCGATTCCCCACAAGCACTACGCACATTCATGTGTAAAAGGAAAGTACTATACCAGGCAGGCTGCTCCTCGATCCCGATTGCACGTAATGAAAAATACCTGGGAGCACACACAGCAGCTTCAGTTCCTGACAGACCGAGCGCGAGTCAGCAATTTCTCCAGTCTTCTACAAGGTGAGCCTGGTTTCCACACTTCTGGTGCTTTGTTCTCCTCACAACTCAGATTCAGATCAAACTGACACTCACAACGGCTGCAGGCCGAACCTCAGGGCCTCGCACGCGCTCCCTGCGTGAAACTATACACCGCAGAAGCACAGAGCTCCTGCTCTCTTCACTTTCACAACTGATCTGAACTTTCCAGTAACAGAGCAGGGCATTTCCTTTAGCTCCACACCATTCTGTTGGCTGGTTCGGCTATCACTCACAAAAAGACTCCCTCTGTTGGTGAAAAAAGGCGTCAAGGTCAAAACTACATTTCCCAGAGTCACTGCCCATACAATCCCCTTGTGGCTGGCTCAACTCTGACGGTCCAAGTTCCGATTCGCCCACAGGCTCCATTTTAAGGTCTCCCTATCATCCTGATTGGTCCAAGTCAGCAATTCAGGACCAAAATGAAAGAGCTACACTGAAACAGTTTGTGCTGAAATGAAGACAGGTTGGACAAACTACATTTTCTCAGTCACTCTAAGTGATTTCTGGCAAACAGTTATATCTTTCAACAAGGCTTCCTCTGCACATGTAGCAACAGCAGAAACAGTGCGAATTAACAGCAGCCCGGGTGGGATTCGGGTATTAGAACACACAGTCCCCCCTTTTCAATTAATTATATCTACGAGCAAGCAGCTCTTAAAGAGAAGCGGCTTAAACGCCGAACACCTCCAGACTTGGAGCATTCAGACAAGCTCCTGGAAGACTTTTGGGAACCCCCCATTTGTAGGGGGGGTTATATACATGATTGGATGTTCTTCCTCATCTATTTTCTGAGATAAGACTGCCCCAATTTCATTCTGTGATGCATTGGTTTGAACCTCAGACACTTGGTTGAAGTCAGGGCCTTTCAATACAGGAGCTGTACATAGAATGGCCTTGATATTCCTGAAAGCCTCATCACAAATAGGGGTCCACTGAACCTTATTCGGGCACCTCTTTTTAGTGAGATCGGTCAAAGGACTGGCAATGGCTGAGAAATTAGGAATAAATCTCTGGTAATAACCAGACCGGCACAGGAGAGAGCTCACATGATTTTTTGTGGTAGATATTGGGCTGTTTGCTACTACTGTAACCTTCTCTACCTTGGATTTCACTTGTCCATTGCTCAAAATGAGCCCTATATATCTTGTTTCTGTCTTTGCTAGGGCACACTTAGCAGGGTTAATGGTCACTCCTGGCTTCTTTATTGCTTGCAATACCTGGAACAAGTGTCTAACTTGGGATTCCTAATCAGGACTGAATATGACCACATCATCCAAATAAGCCACATAGTACTCAGTGTGTGGTCTTTGTATGTGGTCCATAAAATGCTGAAAAGTGGCTGGGGCCCCATGTAGTCCAAATGGCATTGTGACAAACTGGTATAAACCAACTGGGGTGCTAAATGCGGTTTTATCTTGTGAATCAGGTGACAAGGGGATTTGCCAATAACCCTTAGTAAGGTCAAGGGTGGAGATATACTGTGCATTGCCTAGCTGGTCAATGATGTCATCTGTTTGGGACATTGGATAGCCATCGAATAGTGATGCATTGTTAAGCTTCCTAAAATCTAGGCATAGACGTATCACACCCTCTTTCTTGTCCACTATGACCATCGGTGAAAACCATGCACTCTTTGAGGGCAAAATTATGCCTAACTGCTCCATTTTTTTGACTTCATGAATCGCCTCATCCCTCACCTTCATGGGCAATCTGTAGGGCTTTTGGTGTATGGGTTTGTCTTGCATGGCAGTTATGGTGTGCACAATTCCTTTGGCCCTCCCTGGGATGTTTGTGAATATGGGCTCAAATTCTTGTAATACCCCCTGCAAATCTTTCTGATCTAACTTCGAGGGTGGAGCTCTCGCAGCAGGTAAAGCCATTAGGACTAATGCCGCCATGCGTTAGGACCCCACAGAAAACTTGTAGCTAGCAGTCTAAGGTGGGGGACTGCCCCCATCGGCTCCGCCTAACGTCCGGCATGGGTATGGGGCGGTTTCGCGCGCCATCCCAGTTCTTTTCCTGCTGTCGACCCGCGTTCTTTGGCTCCACGGACACCTTCTTCAGCAGTTGACAGCTTACTGAAAAGTAGTTCTCTCAGTTGTTCGTCTAGTTCGCCTTGTGTATGTCGTTGCCTCTTCCATCGCAGCGCAAAGCTAAGTGTGCGTGCAGCAAGCAGATCCCGGCCAAAGATGGCCGTGCGGCCTGCCTCATCTGCTTAGGCCCAGACCACCGGCCCGACGCCTGCACTCACTGCCAGCAATTCAATCAAAAAACTCGTGCCAGGAGAGCCAAAGCACTCAAAATCTTCCTTCTAGAGAAGCAACTTGTGACGATGCAACATAGCTCAGGGGCCAGCTCCTCTTATCCCGCCAGGGATTCCCCACCAAAAGAAGAATCCTCGGGTGGGAAACATCACCACAGGGATAAAGATCGGGCCAGGTCTGAGTCCGCCCTAAATCGCCGGATAAGCAGGCTGCTTCCTCCTCAACCTCCGGCCGGAGGTCTGGTTCGATGCCAGCAACTGAACACTCCCGCTCAAGTAAGTCTACTCCCGCCTCTTCTCAGGGCAAGCACCAGGAGCTGGCCTCGTCGGGACGCCAGTCTTCCCTGGCTCATCGACCTGATAAACCTTCCTCAGGGTTGATCCAGGAGGGCTGGTCCAAATCTTCGAAGGACAGGCCTAGCTCATCCAAAAAAAAGGAAGCCTTTGGATGAGCAACCAGGTAGGCAAGTGGTTGTCCGGGCTTGGATGCCTTCCCCTCCTCCGGCTAAGGTTCTCCCACCAGTTGAACAGCGAAGGCCTAGCCAGTCACCTCCTCTGTCATCCTGTTCCCCGACACCTGATACGGGGCGGTCACCGACGGACGACCAGACACCCCCCCCCGGGGGTCGGTCGCCAGTCACACCTACCCCAGACGCCAGCTCCCCGGGCGACAGAGGTACCGGACGTCAGCCCATTGACGACAGGGTCCTGGACCTGATGCCAGTTCCTCAGGATAACCAGACGCCTGCTCCAGCGGGTCCGATGCCTGGCCTGGAGAACCCGGCGCCTGGCCCAGTGGTCGTCCCAGTGGCTGACATAGGCTCCTTATTCACCACATGGTGGAATACAGTGAAGGGGGAATCTCCTTTACAGACCCTTAGGTACCACCCCTATTCCACCACTCATGGGAGTGACTTCTGATGGGGGTGAAAGCCCACGCCCAGATCCTAAGGGCAAGAAGAGAAGACGTCAGCAGTCTCCCCTTCCATCTTCTCTTCCTCACACGTCCTCCTCAGAGGAGGGAGTCGCAGAATCTGAGCCAGATTTGGACAGGGAATTTTCAAACAACATGAAGTCTTGCTGTATTTTGACATATGCAGTGAGTCCCAACCTTCGAACTGCCCCGGAGGTGAAAGAGTTAACTTTTCATGCCAGGCATGGAACGCTGAGCTTGAGCTCGGTTGAGACTCTGTCTGTTGTTCTTCAAACTCAAACCGTCAGATTCTTTACTCCGCCTCACTGAACAGTCGCTCCAGAGATTCCTCCTTCTGCTCAGTTCAATTTGTCGGTTAAAGTACCACTTTTCTCGGTTTTCGACCAAATTTAAACCGTAACCTGTCGGTTCAGTCTCTGTCTGTGGTATTTGTGAGTACTAGATAGGTTTTATTTCATTCTATTCTGTGTGGAACTTGTAAACGGTTTATCGGTTCGGTTTGAACCGATCAAGTTGTTTAAAAATCTTAAACTGTGCTTTTAGAGTGTGGTTACCAGTTCTTATCAGTTCTAAAGAAACCGGATTTTATTACGGTTTTTTCCATGACCCGTGACACGGTTGAGAACCGATAAGAGGGTCTTGCCTGGCGGATTGCCATAAAAGGGTAAGTTTGGTTAGGACTGGCGCTACGTCTGAGAAACCCAAAAGAAAAACCGGACCCACTGGGTTTCAACACTGTAGTGTGTGTGGGGAAGTCTTTGCCAAGGCTGACCCCCACACCACCTGTGTTTATTGTCTGTGGGTTTGACCACCTCAATGCAGACTGCTAGATTTGCAAAAATTTCCCTGCAGCTACCCTAGAAAAGAGAGCTGGTAGGCTCAGGGAAAGGGAGGCCAAAAAGTCCGCTGAACCAGATGGCCAGCCCGGTTCGCGTTCAAACCGAACCAGAAGGAGTGCCCTCTGACCAGGGCGCAGACTTCTTCGGGCAAGGAGAGTCGATTCTGAGGAATCGTTCCGCTAAAAGAACTAGAAAAGAAAATCAGCTGGTGTAGAGCCAAACTTTCCTCTCCAACCGCTGAAGAGATAGCCAAAGCGATCAAAATTGTCCAGTCGCTTTCCCGAACACCGAACTGCACCATCAGGCAGGCGCCGGTTCGGCCGGGTTCCACCGGTTCAAGAGTATGAGTTAGAGGAATTTCTTATGAACTGGAGGAGGAGGAAGAGGAGTATGAGGAAAGTGAATGTGGATTTTAAAGTCTGGATGTGCCCATTGACCCGGACATCTCCCCAGACAGACCTTCAGGGGTTTCTCCTCCTAGGCTTTCTGAGTCCCCCTCCCATTTCGTGTTTTATAAAAAAGTGGCTGAAACCCTCCAGCTTCCTATGGAAGAAGCTGTGGATGACCAGGAGGAGCCTGACTATGTGGAAATGATGGATATCCCAGAGTCTAGGAGGCTGTCTATTCCCTTGCACAAATCTTTTGGGAAACAGACATTTAAGATTTTAAAGACTCCTAACACTATACCTCCTGTGGATAAGAGAATGGACAAGAGGTATACATTGTCAGGCTCTGACACGGAGTTCCTTACACAACAATGCAGCCATGTTGGGGTAGTGCAGGCTGCAGCCTGTGATAAGGCAAACCTTCCCTTGGCTTCACACTCCCCGGACAAGGACTTCAGGAGGATTGATGCCATGGTAAAGAAACAGTACATGGCAGCATCCTTGGGACACAACAGGCCAGTTATATGGCCTATACTGCTAGGTATCAAAAAATCCAGATGGGACACTGTTATGGCCCTAGCAAAACAGGTCCCTGGCCAGCTTGCCAAGGAGCTGGAGCAGGTGGCTGCTGATGGTATTGAGGCATCCAAGGTGCAATTCCATGCTGCAGTGGACTCCAATGATGTGTCATCTAGAGTCATGGCTACATCTGTGGCACTTCGAAGAATGGCTTGGCTCAGATGTACTAGCCTGTCACATTATACCCAGACTAAGGCTATGGATTTTCCTGTTGTGGGTAATTCTTTGTTCGGGGAGCAAACAGAGAATTACATGAAGAAAATGGGTGAGTATAGGACCACCTATAGGAGCGCACAGGCCAAGGAAAGGCAGGCCACTCCTCAAAGGCAGCTTCCCAGGGGCAGGGGCAGGCCTTTTCATAGGCCTTTTTACCAAGCTCAGGCCTCCTCTTCTGCTTATGTCCAGAGGGGGGTTCTTTAGAGGGAGAGGCAGACAGGGTACAAGCAGACCTGCTTCCACCCCTCAGCCCAAAGCCCCTGCCAAACAGGCACCCTGATGGGGTTGCCAGGGCCGATTCTCAGCTACCTGTAGGGGGCAGGCTGGCTTACTTTGTCCAGGACTGGGAGTCTCTGACATCAGACAAATGGGTCCTGGAAGTAGTAAGCCAGGGACTGGTTCTCGGCTTCAGAAAGTTTCCAAAGATGAGAACCAGATCCTTTCCACCTGCAAATCCATCAGAGGCACTTGCCTTAGAGGCAGAGGTCTCCTCCCTCCTAGCTCTCAGAGCTGTGGAAAGGTTCCACCCTACACCAGGGTAAAGGGTTGTACTCCAGGTACTTCCTTACCCCAAAAAAGACAGGAGAATGGTGGCCCATCCTGGATCTCAGATACTTAAACAAGCACCTTTTAAAACCAAAATTCAAAATGGTGACTCTGGGAATTATTCTACCCTCTCTAAGGCCAGGGGACTGGCTAGTGTCCCTGGACCTCAAGGATGCCTATTTCCATATTCTCATCAGAAGCTCCCATCGAAAGTACCTCAGGTTCGAGCTGCCCTCAGGCCATTATCAGTTCAGAGCAATGCCCTTTGGCCTCAGTTCTGCTCCAAGGGTATTCACAAAATGCCTGGCAGTAGTAGTTGCTTTTCTAAGAAGGCAAAAGATTGCCATCTTCCCTTACCTGGACGACTGGCTCATAGTAGGCCAGTCTCCAGACCAAGTCAAGTTACACTTACAGATAACTCAGCAACTGCTCACTTCTTTGGGTTTCCTTCTAAATCTTCCAAAGTCAGTTCTAGAGCCTGTCCAGCTCCTCACCTTCATAGGTGCAGAGCTAGACACAGTAAAGGCCAGAGCCTTCCTTCCCCTGGACAGGGCAAGGACCCTGGTCTCTTTGGCCTCCTCATTCACCTCTGCAGGTGTCTCGACCAGCAAGGCATTTTCTACAGCTCCTGGGGCACATGGCTGCTTCTACAGCAGTAGTGCAGGGAGCAAGATTTCAGATGAGGGACTTTCAGTTCCATTTGAGAGCCTTTTGGTCTCAAAGGAAGGGCCCTCTGACCAAATTGATCCCAGTAACTCGAACCCTGATCCAGGCCCTACAGTGGTGGTAGGATCAGAACAATCTGAGACAAGGGGTCCCCTTTGTCACTCAGTCTCACTCTTTAATCCTTACTACAGATGCCTCCCTCTTGGGGTGGGAGGCTCACATGGGTGACCTCACCACCCAGGGGTTGTGATCCCCTCAGGAATCTCTGCTCCATATCAATCTGTTGGAACTCAGAGCAGTATTTCTAGCACTTCAAGCTTTTTCCAAATCTGTTCAGAACAAAGTTGTACAGGTCAGAACAGACAACACCACCACAATGTGGTACATCAACAAGCAATGAGGCACTCGGTCTACGGCCGTGTGCACCGAAGCAATGAAGTTGTGGTCTCTGGCTTACTCCCTGAACACCTCCCTCATGGCAGTTCACCTCCCAGGCCAGGACAATGTCCTGGCAGATGCTCTCAGCAGGATTTCCCAGGGCCATCACGAATGGTCACTGGACCCCCTGGTCTTGGAGGTGATATTTTCTAGATGGGGTACCCCGCAGATAGATCTTTTTGCAGCCCCAGACAATCACCAACTTCCCTTTTTTGCTGCAGGCCCCCAGTGTAGGGCTCAGTCCCCTGGATGCCTTAGTTCTCAATTGGGAAGGGAAGTTTCTCTATGCTTTTCCCCTTCCTCTCCTGTTCAAAGTGCTAGTCAAAATCAGATCTCAACCTTGCAAGATGATCCTGATTGCTCCAGACTGGGCCAGACAGCCCTGGTATCCACTCCTACTGTCCTTAGTAGTCCATCTTCCCTGTGTCTTCCCAGGAATTACAACCTGTTGACCTGTGCTCAGGGAGGGTTTGGTACCAGAACCTCAAATCTCTCAATCTCAAGGCCTGGGTCTTGAAGAGTTAGAGTTTGCTAATTTACACTTCTCCCAAGGTGTAATGGATATCCTGAAGACTTCTAGAAAACCTTCCACCAGGGCTACTTATAATTCAAAATGGAAAAGATTTTCCATATGGTGCTCTGGGAAGCATATTTCCCCAGAGTCTGCTGGTCTGCCCACAGTCCTTGATTACATGGTTCACTTAAATAGCTTGGGGCTGAGACCAGCTACACTGAAAGTGCATCTGGCAGCTGTGTCTGCTTTTATCTTAGCAGGTAAGCCCTCTTCTCTTTCAGCTCACCCTGTATTCTCCAAGTTTTTCAAGGGATTGCTTCACACCAACCCTCCATTCAGGGACCCTACCCCTGCCTGGGACCTCAATGTTTTCATTGCTCAGCTTATGCAACCCCCTTTTGAGCCTTTATCTTCAGCAGAGCTTAAGTACTTGACTTGGAAGACTGTGTTTCTGGTAGCCATCACTTCTGCCAGGCGCATAAGTGAATTACAAGCTTTGTCAGTGCAGCCAGATTTTATCTCCTTTCATAGAGATAAGGTGGTCCTCAGGACTAACAGGAAGTTCTTGCCTAAGGTGGTTTCAGATTTCCACCTTAATCAATCTATGTCTCTTCCAGTGTACTTCACTGACCATTCCTCCTCTGGCGAGAGGAGGCTGCACAGTTTAGATGTGAAAAGAGCCCTTAGTTACTACATAGAGCGTACCAAGGGTCACAGGTTTGACTCCCTCCAACTGTTCCTCACTTATGGTGAGGTTGGTAAAGGGAAACCTGCCACTAAAAGATCCATTGCCAGGTGGATTGTCTCTTGTATCCAATTTTGCTATGAAAAACTGGGTAAGGTTCCTCCCTCAGGCCTGAGGGCTCACTCTACCAGAGGTACAGCTGCTTCCCTGGCTGCTGCCAGGGACATCCCTATTCTAGAGATATGTCAAGCAGCTACCTGGAAAACAGTTCACACTTTTACCAAGCATTACTCCCTGGACATCCAGGCTAGGAGTGATGCTCGGTTTGGCACAGCTGTGCTTCAGAGCCTATTTCCTAAGTAGGTTCTGTCCCTCCTCCATGGAGGTACTGCTTTGTAGTCTGCATATGTCAGAATATAGCAAGACTTCATGTTGTTTGAAGAAAAAATTACTCACCTTAGTAATGTTGTTTCTTCTAATGGAGTCTTGCTATATTCTGACCTCACCCCTGCCTGCCCCTCTCAGAACCTCTGTTTTTGGGATGTAGGTGGGCAGTGCAGTGTTGGCACTTACTAGGTGCCCAACTTTTTGTTTTCACCCCTTCTTTTCTTGGGGTGAGCTGGTGTTGTGTTTTTCATTTTTGGGTCTCCTGACTTGTGTCTTTGTTTTGGGACCAAAAAATGTGTGTTATGTTTAGTAGCCAGTTGGCTAGTGTAGGTTTACAGCTTCCACACAGGACCTTAGTGAGTTTAGCTCGTAAAGATCTGACGGTTTGAGTTTGAAGAACAACAGACAGAGTCTCAACCGAGCTCGAGCTCAGCGTCCCATGCCTGGCATGGAAAGTTAACTCTTTCACCTCCCGGGCAGTTCAAAGGTTGGGACTCGCTGCATATATCAGAATATAGCAAGACTCCATTAGAAAAAACAACATTACTAAGGTGAGTAATTTTTTCTTTTCCTCCCTCCCCAGGACCTAAAGATTCCCTGAGGTTCCCTCCAGATGATCCCTCATTTTTAGATATAATGAGGTACATCCAGGCCATTTATGAGTGGGACACAGAGGACCTGGACCCAGAGCGCAAATGTCTGGCCAAGTTCCTGGGCGAGAAAGAACCCAAGCCTTTGGTAATTCCTCCCTTTGTTGAGCCTTTCCAGGATGTCACTCGCCTGACATGGCGTACCCCTTCTCAGTACCTGCAGTTCCACAGAAGGCTGACAGGCTTTACAAGCCTCCCAGATCAGAACCTTTTCTTGCGGAATAGCCAAAGGCGAATTCCCTGGTTCTGACTGCAGCCCATGGCAGGGGCTCCCAGCCCAAACATTTGAGCTCTCAACCCCCGGACCCAGTCTCCAAAAAATTGGACAGCTGGGGCCAGAAGGTTTACTCTTCTGCCACAGGTGCCATCAGGTCACTTAACTTCATGGCACACATGATTACATACCAACAATCCTTATGGTGGAAGACCATGGACCCAGTCAAGTCTATGCCAGACTCAGACTCTAAAGAAGAGGTGCTTGCCTGCGCCCAGTCAGGTCTGGGCATGGACAAACATGTCCTCTGTTGCTCTTATGATGCGGTGGACATGGCCTCCAGGGCTGCTGCCTCAGGGGTTTGTCTGAGACAGCATTCATGGCTCAGGTTGATGGGGTTCCAGCAGGATCTGCAAGATTCCATTTTGGATTCCCCATTCCAAGGTCCAGTTCTGTTTGGCCCAGAGGTTTAAACCATGGTCAAACAGCTACAGGAGTCTGGTAAAGTGGTGGCTGATGTACACCGCATCTACAAATCCCAGCCTCAAGAACCCAGATGCCATCCTTTTCGAAAAGGACAGGGACAGGAGAGCAAGCCTGCCCAAGGTAAAGGGTTCAAGGGGCGGTGTCCCCCTTTCCCCCTAAGGTTCCCAGGGCCCTAAGTAGTCCAAAATTCCAAGGGCCCAAGGACCCACCACCCCCTCTGCCTGACTCTTCCTGCACCCCTCCCCTCTTCAGGGACCTGTAGAATGAGAAGGTAGGAGGGAGGTTTGCCCTCTACCCACTCAAATGGTCCAGTATCACCTCAGACCAATGGGTACTGGACACAATTCAAAATAGGTATGCCATAGAATTCCTTTCTATTCCACCGGACAATTCCCCGGTCAGTTGTCCACTGGCGCACAATCTCCTCCTGGCTGTGGAGATCCAGCAGCTCTTGGAGAAAAAGGCCATCCAGCTGGTTCCCCAAGCCCAGAAGGGCAAAGGTTACTACTCCTGTTTCTTCCTGGTCCCAAAGAAAACTGGAGACCTTCAGCCCATTCTGGACTTGAGCCAGCTCAACGTCTCGGTCAAGCACCAGAGGATCTTACTTCGCGAGGGCTCCTGCAGTAGGTAATTACATATAGGACTGACGCCAGCAGGCGTCAGGACCCCACGGAAAAATTTCTAGCTAGCAGTCCCTGGCGAGGGACCGCCCCATGTCAGGTGACCGGTGTCAGGAGACGTCGGTGTAAAGGGGCGGTCCCGGACGCCCGCCTTCCAGTTCTTTCCCGTCGTTAGCTCGTCGCAGCTCTCTGTGGAAAAGTTTGTGCTTCGACAGCCCTACCTTCGTCGTTTTTTTACCGAAAAATCTTATTTTTTTCGACAACGTCAGTACTAACGTTGGTGTATGTCGTCCCTTACACCCTCCGAGCACAAGAACAAGTGCGATTCGTGTGGCTCCCAGCTACTGCACAAGGACAGCCACTCCCTCCGCCTGTTCTGCCTAGGCCCGGATCATCAAGTCGAGAAGTGCCAGCATTGCCTTAGCTTTAACGCGGCCACCCGAAAAAGACGGCAGCGATCCCTGGAGGCCCACAGTCTTAAAAAGAAAATGAGCTTTATGGAGAAGGAGCTTAAAAAGCTAAGACAGGCGACCACTTCCCCCGAAGGCCATCGAAAGAAGAAGTACAAGGAGAGGCACCGGGACAAAGGCTCCTCCACCGCGTCTCCATCGGGAGTCGCGGGCTTGCAGGTAACATCCCCTCCGGGGGATCGCTCCTTGACGGCTGCCATGGAGGTTTGGCCTGCCCGTCTGGCTCGCGCTCGGGCCTTGCGGGTGCCTCCGGGCAGTTGGAGGCCTCCGCTTCTGGTTCAGTCGCAGGCTTGCTGCCTACCATTGCGGGTGACTCTGGTAAACTCCTCTGACGTCTGCCCTGAGAGGGCTGGTAAGACGTCCGACCCTTTGAAGCGAAGCACGGCTTCTTCCCCTCCGGACCAGGCTGACTCTTCCACTCGACCTGCCTCCGGGGAAGACTCTCGTAAGTCGGACGTTGGCTTCTCCGGCGCCCGCCGAGAGCTCGCCTCTATGCCTCACATCGGCTCGTCCGATGTCTGGCCGGTGAGGGAACCGACGACGGACCCTCCTACGTCCGTCGCCTGGTTCACCGCAGCTAGCCAAGTGGTCTGGGGAACCAGAGTCCCCATCCTGACCCCGGGGACTTTCCCCCCATCCCCGGGCGCAGTTGGGGATCCTTTGCCTCCGTTAGTCCCTCCTCCATCCGGAGCGACAGACCTGACGTCGGCTTCCCGGATGCCGGCTCCGACACCGGCCCCTTTGACATCGGTACCTCCAGCATCAGGGCCTCCGCCGTCAGCCCTGACGTCGGCCTTACCGACTCAGGGAGAGTTCCTGCTCCCATTGGGCCCTCCCTCCGGGCTCTCCGCTACGGACCCGCCCGCGAGGTTCCCAGCCGGACTGTCTGCTCAGGCAGCCCCCTCCCCTGGCTTCCGGGTACCCGCCGTCTTATTCAACACCGGTGTACCCGTGAACGCCGTATCCGACGCCGCAGTACCCGATGCCGGGCTTCCCGACGCCACAGTACTCGACGTCTCAATACTCGACGCTGGGTTACCCGCAGCCGGGTTTTGGATACGCTCCATATGGATATAGCCCATATTCTTATCCCCCACCTGCTCCTCCTCCTCCACCACCCTCGCAGCCACCAGTGGACCTGCAGGAGACTCTGGCCTCCTGGTGGGCTGAGGTCAAGACTCAGCTCACCAAAGAGGTCGAGAGCCGCCTTCTGGTGACGGTGCCGTCTCAGGTTCCTGTACACCCCAGGTGGCACACTCCCTCACCACCTCCAGACTCCAGGGTTCTTCCGTCTGGGTCCAGAGAGGAGTAGGACACGCGTCCCCGGGGACTACCCAAGGGACCCGTTCCTCCCCTGGGTTGGGAAAGGGAGTCTTACTCTTCTTCTTCCTCCTATTCACTCTCGGACTCCTCGGACTCTTCCGATGGCTGCTCCGAGAGAGACGACTAGCCTCACTCTCCGTTGAAGCCCCGGCCGAGGACTCCTCCGAAGTCCCCTCCAGAGGATCCTTCTTTTACGGAGTTGCTTAGAAAAATCCAGGAGGTCCATCAGTGGCGCTCGTTGGAACCAGATCCTCAGCGTCTGAAACTCGCTGAGCATCTGGATCTGCCCGTGACAGCTCCTACACTAGTGCCTCCCTGGATAAAGCCTCATGCCGATCTTGTCACCACGATATGGAAACAGCCGTCGACCTTAGCCCCACTTCCCAGGAAGTCGAACAGGCTATATCAGGCTCCAGAGGGTGTTGATTTCCTACATTCTCACTCTCATGCCGACTTGGTCATGATTAGCGCCGCTCATGGCCGGTCGGCGAACCCAAAGTATCTTAGCTTGTGACCTCCTGATAAGGAATCTCGTCTTCTGGACCAGTACGGGAGAAAGATTTACGCTTCCTCCACACTGGGGATTCGGGCCCTGAACTACGTCAGCCACATGGGGGACTACCAGAAGGCCATCCTTACTCAGGTGGAAACCAAGCTAGACTCCTTGCCTGACTCCCAAGTCAAACAGGAGTTGGCTGATCTTGTCTGCTCTGCTCGTTCGGCCAGTCGCCACATGCTCAACGTGACATACAACGCAGTGGACACTGCTGGGCAGAGCTCTGCTTTCGCCGTAGGCCTACAGCGTCATGCTTGGCTCCGTGTGTCAGGTCTGGTCCCGGAGGTGCAATCTGCTATCCAGGAAGCACCTTTCCGGGGGTCGGTGCTTTCCGGGGGTGATGTCAAGGACATCATTACCAATTTGCAAGAGAAGGGGACGGCTCTTAAATCAGTTGATTCTATGTACCGTCCCCATCAGCAGCAGCACCGTCCCTTTCGCAGATGGAATCGGCCAAAGGCGAACCCCCAGGGAAGGCGGGCCACAAAACGTCGGGCCCCCGCGGCTACCAAGCCCCCTCCACCCAAAAAAGCAGCGGGTGCTTCAGCTGCGACGCTGCCCCACACCACCTGACTCCTTTCCTCTCCCACTGCCTCCGGACTCCCCGGAGGAACCGGTAGGAGGGAGATTTTCCCTCCATCCTCCGGGATGGGAGAGGATAACCACGGATTCTTGGGTGCTCCAGTTTATAGCAGAAGGACACTCCATAGAGTTTCTTCAGAAACCACCCCGCCACCCTCCTCTGAAGTCGTCATATTCACCGGAACACCTTCCTTTGGTCCAGGAGGAAATCTCAGCTCTTCTGGTGAAGCAAACGATAGAGCCCGTCCCCCTTCATCTTCAGGGGACGGGTTACTATTCCCATTTCTTCCTGGTCCCAAAGAAGACGGGAGATCTCAGACCGATTTTAGATCTCAGTTCCCTGAATCTTTATGCAGAGTACAAAGGGTTCAGGATGCTCTCTCTGCAGAGCCTTCTGCCCCTCCTCTGGCTGGGTCAATGGCTTTGTGCCCTGGATATGCAGGATGCTTATCTGCACAATCCTATTCGCCCCTCCCATTGCAAATACCTTCGTTTTGTGTTCCAGGGGGACCACTACCAGTTCAAGGCGCTCCCGTTTGGTCTTTCCTCGGCCCCCCCCGAGTATTTACCAAATGCCTGGCAGTGGTGGTGGCCCACCTGCGTACCAAGGGAGTACAGGTGTTCCCTTACCTGGACGACTGGCTCCTGGCGGCCTCGTCCAGGGAGGAACTCCTGCGTTTCCTCTCCTTCACCCAGCAGGTTTTTGCCTGCCTGGGTATTACCATCAACCATTCCAAGTCTCATCTGGACCCTTCCCAGAGGCTACAGCTCATCGGGGCGATCCTCGATACGACCATGGGCAAGACCTTCCTGCTTCCGGACAGGGCGGCCTCCCTTCAGACCCAAATATGTCTGTTATCCGACCACAGGATGGTCTCGGCAAGGTTGGTCCTTCGCCTTCTCGGGCTCATGACGGCTGCCATATCGACGGTCCCCCGGGCTCGACTCCACATGAGGATCTCTCAGTGGACTCTACACTCTCAGTGGGATCAACTAGTGGACAACCTAGATCATTCAGTTCTGATCTTATCGCCGATGATGCGAGACTTGCAATGGTGGATGGTTCGAGAGAACCTGTTTCGGGGGGTCCCTTTCTTTCATCCTCCCCCCTCCCAGACTCTAACCACAGATGGCTCAGGCGAAGGTTGGGGAGCCCATCTTGGCCCTCATCGAACCAAGGGCTCTTGGTCCAGGCTAGAAGAGGCTCTTCACATCAACGTGCTCGAGCTTTGGGCAGTGTTGTACGCTCTCCAAGCCCTTCACCAATACATCCTTCCCGGCCACCTAGCCGTCCAGATGGACAACATGTGCATAGTGTGGTACATCAACAAACAGGGAGGAACTCGGTCCTACCCTCTATGGAGGGAGGCAATGAGGGTTTGGGATTGGGCAACACAACACGACCTTCACCTCACGGCGATTCACATTCCAGGAGTCGACAACACCCTAGCAGACAGGCTAAGTCACTCTTCTGCTCTGACTCATGAATGGGAACTGGACCAAGGGGTCCTAGACGATATCTTCCAACTTTGGGGAACACCACAGGTCGACCTGTTCGCATCCCCCCAAAACGCAAAACTTCCCACCTTCTGCTCGCTCGTTCCAGAGCGAGGCGCTTTCTGGAACAATGCTCTGTCTCTAGACTGGAAGGACAGATTCGTCTATGCCTTTCCCCCAGTTCCTCTTATCCCACGAGTCTTGCAGAAATTAGCTTCAGAAGGAGCGAGAATGATTCTGATCGCTCCTTTCTGGCCCAGGCAAATCTGGTTCTCTCTTCTACAACAATATTCAGAGGATCCTCCTCTTCCTCTATCTCGAGGATTGTTGACCCAGGATCAGGGGACCCTGGTCCATCCAGGCCTCGAATCCCTTCAACTGCATGCATGGCTTCTGCAGACCTAGCCCAATCCTGTTTTGGTGCATCTCCCAAAGTGGCGGAGATTTTAGTGGAGGCCATAAAACCCTCCACCAGGTCCACTTATGCCATGAAGTGGAAGAGAGTCACTATTTGGGCCACCTCCAAGAACATGGAGCCTTTCTCCTGTTCAGCGGGGCTTCTGCTGGAGTATTTACATCATCTGTTCAACCTAGGTCTCAGCCATTCCTCTTTGAAGGTACACATGGCAGCCAGCTCAGCCTATCATGTTCCCTTCGCAGACAAAGCTTTCACTCAACTGGAGGTCTCTAAGACCTTTCTCAGAGGGGTCCTCCATCTGAGGCGCCCCATCTGTACTCCTGCTCCCCCTTGGGACTTGAATTTTGTTCTCGAGAAACTTACCCTTCCTCCCTTCGAACCTGCAGCTTCTGCATATTTGAAGTTTCTTTCATGGAAGACACTCTTCTTGGTGGCCATTACTTTGGCTCGAAGGATCTCCGAGCTCCAGGCCCTGATGTGTAAGATCCCCTACTTGATTTTTCACAAGGAACGAGTTGCTCTTCGCATGAATCCTATGTTTCTACCTAAAGTAGTAGCAGAGTCTACATTAAATCAGTCCATAGAGCTACCTGCCTTTTTTACGCAGTACTCTAACCAAAGGGAATATTTACTCCATGCTATGGATGTTCACCGGATTCTGAGATACTACACCAACAGGATGCAGGATCTCAGAAAGACGGATCAGTTGTTCGTCTCTTTTGCTCACAAAAGGGAAGGCAATGCTGTTTCCAAGCAATGCCTGTCTAAGTGGTTGGCTCATTGCATCACTTTCTGTTATGACAAGTACCACAAGACCCTCCTGGTCAAGTCAGAAGCTACTCCACAAGAGGAGTAGCTGCCTCTGCAGCTTGTTTCAAGAATGTGTCTGCGGCAGACATCTGCGCTGCCGCCACCTGGACTTCCATCCATACCTTTACGAAACACTACAGTTTGGATATTGCCTCTCGCCGTAGAGCAGGCTTCGGGCTAGCTGTTTTGCAAGGCCTCTTGTCTTGAGTCTTGCACAGCTAGAGCTACTTCTTGGAGTAGTTTCCTCCTCCCAGTGCCTTTCTTTGTTCCAGACTGCTTGGTATTCAGTCCTATATGTAATTACCTACTGCAAGAGCCCTCTCAAAGTAAGATAGTACAGTTACGTAAGAACTTACTGTAACAGTAGATCTTCGAGAGAGGCTCTTGCAGTAGGTAATACCTTCCCGGCCTCCATCCCCCTAGGCTTTTTCAGCTTCTTTTCCATATAGAGAAATATCCGCTCCTTTCTCGTCCGGCCTCTTTCGGCCTGTGGCGGGAAAGAACTGGAAGGCGGGCATCTGGGACCGCCCCTTTATACCGACGTCTCCTGACGCCGGTCACCTGATGTGGGGGTGGTCCCTTGCCAGGGACTGCTAGCTAGAAATTTTTCCGTGGGGTCCTGCTGCCTGCCAGCGTCAGTCCTATATGTAATTACCTACTGCAAGAGCCTCTCTCGAAGATCTACTGTTACGGTAAGTTCTTACGTAACTGTACTTTTCGGATGGTCACTCTGGCAGGCCTATTCCCATTGCTTCAGCAAAGGGACTGGTTGTGCTTCCTCGATATGCAGGATGCGTACATGCATATCAAGATCCTGAAATCTCACAGAAGGTTTCTTCACTTCAGCTTTCAGGACCAGCACTACCAGTTCAGGGTACTCCCCTTCGGCCATTTGTCATCCCCCAGGGTATTCATCAAATGTCTCGCGGTGGTGGCAGCGGCACTCCGACGTAGAGGCCTCTTCGTTTACCCCTACCTGGACGATTTGGCTTCTTTCCGCATCATCGGAAGAGCAGCTCAAAATTGCTCTCAAAGAGACACAGAGTCTGTTTTATTCCCTGGGAATCACTGTGAATTGGCCAAACTACAACTATGGCCTTCACAAAGGCTGCAGTTCATAGGGGCAATTTTGGACTCTGAACAGTGGAGAACTTTTCTGCCCTCGGACAGAGCAGAATGTCTCCGGGCTCTGGAAAGGAGGGTCCAAAGAGCACCCTCCTTCTCTGCCCGGGGTCGTCCTTCAGCAATTAGGCCACATGGCGTCCACCATAGCTACAGTGCCCCTCACCAGACTGCATATGAGGGTCCTTCAGTGGCACCTCAAGGTCCACTAGGACCAGGCAGTGGATGATCTAGATCTCCATATCCATTTCTCTCGGGCAGTCCATCATTCTCTTGACTGGTGGCTCTGCCATGAGAATCTAGAGGGAAGAGTCTCCTTCCATAGGCCAACCCCGCCTCAAGTTCTAACCACCGATGCCCCTCTGACCAGTTGAGGGAGGCTCATTTAGGGGATCACAGGGCCCGGGGATCTTTGTCCCCCACAGATTGCTCTCTGCATATAAATGTTCTGGAAATTAGAGCAGTTTTGATTGTTCTTCACATATTCAGAGACCAACTCTCACCGGGTCCTCTTCTGGTGCAGACAGACAACACACCAGTGGTCTTCTACATCAATAAGCAAGGGGGACCTCACTCTTATCCCTTTGTAGAGAGGCCATGAGAGTGTGGGATTGGGCAGTAGAACGCAGTCTGGAACTCATCGCGGTGCACTTGCCAGGGGTCTAGAATGTTCTCGCCGATAGTCTCAGTCACTCTACCTCTCCGAATCACGAGTGGGAGTTACTTCAAGAAGTCGCAGATGACCTTTTCGGTCGCTGGGGCCATCCAGAGTTGGACCTCTTTGCGTCTCCGTGCAATGCCAAACTGCAGAATGTTTGCTCGCTCGCTCCAGGGCCTGGTGTTTTCTGGCGAGACGCAATGTCCCTCTCCTGGACAGGGAAGTTCCTGTACGCCTTCCCTCTCATTCAGAGAGTACTGCTCAAATTGCAGGCAGAGAGGACCAAGATGATCCTGATTACCCCTCTGTGGCCTTGACAGATCTGGTATCCGTTGCTCCAGCAGCTGTCTTTGGAACCTCCAATACAGTTGCCACTCTCCATCCACTTGCTCTCACAGGAGCAGGGAACACTTGCCCATCCTGCTCCTCATTCTTTTCACCCGCACGCATGGCTCCTGCAGTCTTAGCGGAAGAGAGACTAGGAGTGTCAGACAGGGTGGCAGAGGTCTTGGTGGCAGCGAAGAAACCCTCCACTAGAGCTACTTACGCTCTGAAATGGAAGTGTCTCTGTCTCTGGACTGCGGCCTGTGCCATAGCTCCCTTGGATTGTCCGGTCAGACATGTGCTGGACTATCTCCTTCACCTCCTGGACTTGGGACTGAGCTATTCATCCATCAAGGTTCACATGTGTGCGATCTCCTCGTATCATAAGCCGATTGGGGAAAGAACTCTAGCACAATTGAATGTCTGCAAGACCTTTCTCAGAGGAGTCTTACATGTCAGGCCTCCAAGAAGGGACGTTGTTCCTCTTTGGGACTTGCTTTATGTCCTGGAGAAACTCACCCTTCCACCCTTCGAGTCAGCCGCGTCTTGTGAGCTACACTTCCTCTCTTGGAAAGCTGTCCTTTTGGTTGCCATTACTTCAGCTCGAAGGGTTTCCGAGCACCAGGCATTGATGTGTAAGGGACCTTATATCATTTTTCACAGGGACAGAGTGACCCTGCATACGAACCCCAAGTTCTTACCGAAGGTGGTGTCCATCCTGACACTGAATCAGGACATGAACCTTCCAATTTATTATCCTGAGTTTTCCAATCAAGGTGAAGCACTGTTGCACACCTTGGATGTCCATAGAATCCTAAGGTATTACCTTCACAGAACACGTTCCTCCAGACAGATGGACCAGTTGTTCATCTCCTTTGCAAAAAGGATGACAGGGGCTTCTGTCTCTAAGCAGTCTCTAGCCCGTTGGCTAGTGCACTGCATTTCCTTTTACTGCCAGCACCATGGTAAACCCCTTCCAGGTCCTGTTAAGGGCCACTCCACCAGGGCCGTGGCCACTTCCTTTGCTTCCCTAAGGAATGACTCTTCAGCAGACATTTGTGCTGCTGCAACATGGAGCACAGTCCATACCTTCATCAGACATTACAGCCTAGACATTGCTTCTAGGAGGAGAGCAGGTTTTGGACTAGCCGTCCTGCAGGGCCTACTCTCCTAGTATAGTCGGTATCTGCCCATGTTGTCAGTTTCACTACCACCTCCCGCGCAGACCTGGGCCTATCTTTGGGTACTGGTTGGGACTCAGTCCTAATGGTATTACATGCTGCAAGAGCTCTACCCTCGAAGTTAGATAGTACAGTTACGTAATAACTTACCGTCACAGTAGATCTTCGAGAGGAGCTCTTGCAGCAGGTGGCTTTCCCACCATCCATCCCCCAGATATCTGAGTTTTTCACCTGTACTAGGTTGGGGAGTTCCTGCTTGGTTCTCCAATACTGTGTTAACTGGGTCTCCGGCAGGAGGAGAGCAGAGATAACGCCGGGGACCACCTTTATACCATGCCGGACGTCAAGGCGAATAGCAGATGAAGCGGTCCCCATCTAAGTTTCTTAGCTACAAGTTTTCCATGGGGTCCTAACGCCTGGCGGCATTAGTCCTAATGGTATTACCTGCTGTAAGAGCTCCTCTTGAAGAGCCACTGTTACAGTAAGTTCTTACATAAATGTACTTTGCTGAGGCTCCAATTCAGGGTTTATCTGGATCCCTCCCAACTGTCCTGACTGCTCTAGCCTTTTATAAGCAACCTCTAGCTTTGACCCCCTAACTTTAGGATGGATATAAAGGGAGGGGTTAGGCTTCTCATGCCATTTGCTAAGGAGGTTCACGTGGTACCTTTTCTGGGGGTCTCTTTCTTGGCATGCTAAGCTCATAATTCACTGCTCCTGTTTGCCTCAAAATGGTGAAGGGGCCCTGCCATTTCATAAGTAGGTTGTTCTCTGTGCAGGGAAGAAGTAACAACACTTTGTCCCCTGACTGAAATGTTTTAGTCTTCAAACCCTGGTCGTATCTTTCTTTCTGCAAGTCTTGCTTCTGTTCTAGCTCTGGTGTGCCAAGCTGATATACCTCACCAGGCATTTACGTAACTGAGTCATGTACTTTATGACATTAAGATGTCCCACCTCCTTCCCTTCTTCTCAGTGTTCTTTAACTACATCCAGTGGCCCCCTTGGGTTCCTCCCATACAATAATGAAAAAGGGGAGAAATCAGTAGATGCTTGAGGGATTTCTCTGTAAGTGAAAAGTAAATAGGGGAGGTACCTATCCCAGTCGCTACCCTCTTCTTTTACATACTTCCTCAACTTTCTCTTTAATGTTTGATTAAACCTCTCTATAAGGCCGTCAGTCTGTGGGTGGTATGGGGAAGTATGCACTGCTACCATGCCAGCAGATGGTACAATTCTTTTAGCAGGTGTGCATTAAATTTACTCCCCTGATCAGTAAGTATTTTCTGGGGGTTTTCCATGTGGCTAAATACCTTTGCTAGCTCCTCTGCCATCCTCAGGGTGGTGGCATACAAACATACGAAGAAGCCAGCAGAAGAAGGCCATTTGGTCTGTCTATTCTGCTTGTATTGCAGGGTACACAGCTTGAGCTACTGTCCCTGCCCTCCCTCCCCACACCTCCCATCCTCCTTACCCATGATCCTTACCTTCCCCCTGTGCCTACCCTAGCCTCTGTTAAAGCTGCCCACTGTCTTCAATGAGATCACCTCTTCCAGCAGCGCATTCCAAGTATCTATCACCCTCTCTGTGAAGAAGTGCTTCCTGACCTCCTTTCTAAACCTCCCACCTTCCAGCTTAAGACTGTGCCTCCTCGTGTTATGGTTGCCACTCAGCTTAAAGAGACTCTCCTTATTAACCTTATTTGTCCCTTTCAAGTACTTGAGGGTCTCAATCATGTCCCCTGTCTCTCCTGTCTTCCAGGGAGTACATGTTCAGTGCCCTCAACCTCTCCTCATATGCCCTACGCTGCTGACCCACTATCATCTTTGTAGCCCTCCTCTGAACCTTCTCCAGCAGGTTAATGTCCTTTTTGAGGTGTGGACACCAGTACTGAACCCCATACTCTAGATTAGGCCTTACCAGTGACCTGTACAAGGGTAGTATAACCTCCTCTCTTTTATTACTGATCCCTCTGTCCATTCTCATGGAGGATAGCTTCTGGGTAGCGTAATCACATATGACTAGTACACATCTGTTACCCTTGGAGCACTTTTCCAGGGGTCCCACTACATCCACGGCTATCCTGTCAAAGGGGTTAGTCACAGTGGGGATGGGTTGTAGTTGTACTCTATCCCTTTTTCCTGCCTGAGCTACCTTCTAACACTCAGCACATGCTTTACAATACTCAATTGTGTTCTCGTGGATTGAGGAACAATAAAACCTGGGTAATATCCTATTCAGGGTACTATCTCTGCCTGCATGGCCTGCTAGAGGGATGTCATGTGTCAGGTACATGATTTGGGAGCAGAATCTTTCTGGAACCATTAGTTGGTCTGCTACCTCTCCAGTTCTGGGGTTAGTGTATGCTCTGTACAGTGTTCCCTGTTTTACAACAAACTGAGGGGCACCCTTTTCCACTCCCTTCCCCACCTGTGAAAAAAAAAAAAGGCTAAGTGAAGGGTCTGTTTTTTGTTCATGCTGCGTATCACATTTAAAAGTGTGTCCCAAATCTGGCTGTACACCAGCATGAGTATCAGTCCAGTCCTTTAGCTTCCTCTTCTCTGCCTTAGTTTTACGGTCCTTGCCAGGATCCTCAAAAACATCATCATCAAATGGGAACAAAGATCATAAATGTCCCTGCTTCACTTGAGCTCTGGTGGTTACGGCAACTACAGCAGAGTCCTTGGCGGCATGACAATGTATAAATGAAGCAAAGTCTGTTTGGTCATATCCGATAACAACTGGCACAAGTAGGTGAGGTACCAACCCCACTTCTACCTCGTGTCTTTTCTTGAACAGTCATTTGTATGGTGGCTGTAGGGTAGCAATGGGTATCACCGTGTACACAGATGACTGCTGTATCTGGCTCTTTATTATTCCCCATCACCAGATCTGCTTGCACAAGAATCTGGCAGCTCCCTGAATCAATCAGTCCCATCATCTGCTGTGATCCAGTCTGCACAGTAGCCATAAAGTGACCCCAGTTCACTAAGGCTACGTGAGCTGTCTCTTTCTCTCTATTAGGACAGTTCCTTACATAATGTCCTTTCTCTCTGCACCCATGACATACGATCTCTGCTACTGGAATTTACCCCCTCTCTGCTCTCTAGTCTTGTTTCACTGGGGCTAGATTTAACAGTTTATAAGTAAAAGGGTTCCCTACCGGATTGCTGGTGGTTGCAGCTGCTGATGTCCCTTGGAACCCTCTGTGTCTGGATGGTTGGGCTGCCAGGAAGTCTTCTGCAAATGTGATGGCTTATGCTCCCGAACCCAAAGTTGTACATCCTGGGGTAAAACTTTAATAAACTGTTCAATAATTACCGCCTCCACAAATTGGTCCTTGCTCTTGTTATCTGGCTGCAACCATTTGTAGCAGAGCTCCTTGAGATGGGCATAGGTCTCTCGGGGGACTATCCAGTGACTGCATTTTAAGAAACAAACCTCTGGCAATAGGTTTCATTGTTTATGTCATAGTACCTGAGGATCTCCTACTTCACACAGTCATAGTTCTCTGCCTCTCGGGAGCCCATGTGGCTATAAACCAACTGGGCACTGCCTTTCAGGTGCGGTGCCAGTCGAACAACCCACTGTTCCCTTGGCCACGTGCATGTTCGAGCGATCCTCTCAAACGTTGTGAGGTAGGCTTCAATGTCATCATTGTCCAAAAGTTTTGACAGTTTAATGTCTTTTGGGCTACTGGCTATTTCTGTTTGCCCTGCATTGATGGCATGCAAGACCCTCATGGTATCTGCCCATTTGGCATTTTGCCTTCTCCGCTCAATGCCTCTATCTCTCTGCTCAATATCTCTCTCTCTTTCCATCTGCACCTGTTTTATGCAGAGCCATTTTAACAACTCCCCTACATCCTCGGGTGGAGCGTCTTCAAGAGGAGGCAGTTCCCCCGATTCTCCCTCGTTCCCTTGGATCTCTTCATTGTCTAAAGGCTTGGCCTTCCTCTGAGCTCCCAGGTCCAATCCAGGCAGCAGCTTCTCTCCCAGTCTGTCGGCCATGGTTCTGGTCAGAACTCCACGGACTTTCTTCTCCAGGCTCTCCTCTGGCAACTCCTGGTACATCGGTCCACCTGGGATGTCTTGGCAATATCCACCAGAAAACATCCCCCTAGCCCAGTCCAGAAGTTTCCAGCAAGTTATCCCACTTTTAAGAGCTAGTCTGTGGAGGGGTTGTGGGATAACAGATGGACCAGACACAGAACGTCAGGTTCAACACACAGTCTCTGTGTGATGTTTATTTAAGATACAGAGAATAACTTTAAGCAATGGCATATCCCTTCTTCAATACATCAGTTTGCAGCAACAGACTGTGCATGTATTTTTCTCTGCACTTAGTTAGCACCTACTGACCCACTGATCTATCTCTTTAGTGAAAATTATTTTATTCCCTATGTTGGTCTTGTGTGTTTTGGTGATGGGGAGCTCAAAAAAGAAAAAAAAAAAAAAAAAACAAGCTAAAGACAAAGAATCTCAGTGCAGAAGCACGGAAGCAAGGGTTACCCCAAAGGGCATTGGCAATAAAGCCCAGTGTCAAAGAAACACAACATCACACATACCCACATACTGCAAAGCATGGGATATATATATGCAAATCACCATAAAATTTTAGGCTGGTTCAGCTTAAAGCAGGAATGTATGGTGCCAAAAGGCCTCTCAAACAATCTGTAATTTACATGCATTTGAATAACACAATGGGTGTTTTCTGATATCTCTACCCGGTAACTTTTTATTTTCAACATTTACAGACTTAATACACGCAAGGCATATACATCAAGGTATTTTATGACATAGTGCTATTGCATACTAAATCCAACAACAAGGAACACAGTCTCTTGTTTTACATCAGCTTGGAGGTCACAACAATAACCTCCCTGTACGAAGACCTGAGAGGGAAAAGGAAAATTAAAGAGGATACTGTAGCATAGTCAAGAAAGGGGAGGAGGTGCCCATAGGTGGCCAACCTTATTGACTAGAAATTGTAAAGGATAGATTAGGCTAAGAAACAGAAGAACTGTTGCAACAGATTTAAGAAAAGGTCGGTCCTCAAGAGTGGCGGGATCTCCCTGTCACACCTGGTTTACCATTACAGGTGATTGTACTGTTTATGGGGGCTTCCTGGTATACAGACGTCTTTAATGGCTTCTTCTAGCACAGTGCAGGTTCCTGTCTCTCAGCTGCCACTGGTGTTACCGGTGCATTCTGTGGTGCCCATCATCGATAGAGACATCGACAATGAGGTTCAACATAATCCTGACCCTGTGATGCTAGAGGAGGAATATGAGGGAGAACAGAACGTGTTATCACACTCTAGTTCTGCCCTCTCATCCTGCAGTGACATCTCAGTGGTTTACACCATGAAGTCTCCTCCTGAGGGTCCTACTTTTCAAGTCATTATGCAGCAAATGCAGACTGCCATGGGCTTTGCTGCGGAAGAGGAAGTTTCCACAAAAATAAATTTGAGGGAATTTGGGGAGGTCTCTTGCACACCCATCATAATAATTCCACCTACCTGTATATACCCTGCTGTGACACAAATCCCTTCAAGTTCACTGCCACCATTGTGGGTTTCTTACCAACAGGACCCAAGGAACCTGTTTTTTACCTCCTCCTTGCTCACGGTCAGGAAGGTCAGTGCAATAACTGTGGGTAGAGTGCCCCTTCAGAGACAGACTGTAAACAGAGTCCAGCAGAAATAGCAGAATTACCCTTTTAAATAAAACAAGCAGTCACTGATTCTATAAAAACAGAAGCTTTACTAAGATACTACAAGTATTTACAACAGGATGTAGTTACAGGAAAACAAAAGGGTTGCATATTTACTAAGAAGAAGAAAAAAACAGGTTGAACAGACAGATGGTGTATAGCAGAATTCTGAGCTATTCTCTCCTAAGACACCTATGTCTTTCTCTCGCTGTGCTCGTTCTCTCTCTCTCGCTCTGCTCATTCCTTGTCTCTTCCCTCTTGCATAAGGATCTCATGCTGGCAAATCTTCTCCCCTTTCCTCTCGCATAAGGATCTAATGCTGGCGAATCTTTTCTCTTGCCTCTGCCTCCAGCCTTATTTTCTCCCTTTCAGCCTCCAGCCTTGCCCTCTGCAGTTCAGTATTCTGCAGTGCAAGCTCCGCCTTCAGGATCTCAAGCTAAGGTTGACTGGGGTACGCAGCTCCCCCAGGTTGTGCCACAAGGTGCCCTCCTTGCTCAGCCCTGTGACCTCAGTCTCACTACCTGGGTCACTGTCCTCAGTGACCACCTGCTGACCAGGTACTGGGCCATGCCCATCTGAGATCATCTACCCCTCCTTCAGCCAGTCATGCGCCAACAGGGCTTCCATGAGCACACTCTTTGTCTTGCTGTCATAGACAGTACCTCCTCCCTGTGAACAGCTCATGAAGCTGCTCTACATGAAATATGACATAGCCTGAGGAACTTATATTCTCTGGCTACGCTGCACTAAGCTGTCCAGAAATAAAAAAAAAAAAAACAGTAGTAAACAATGCAACCTTTTGAAATCCTGTTTTGTGACTGTTAAGGTATATTTCTGCTGGCACTCCATCAGCAGTGTGCTATCTTTCTCTCAGAGTTCCTGCCTCACAGGAAAGCACACTGTCTGCTGCACTGGTACCAGTTGCCACACTAATCCCACTGCTACCACCAATGTGACACAAATCTCCTCACCAGGGACTTCATGTTCACTGCCACCACTGTGGGTTTTTTACCAACAGGACCCAGATAACCTGTTTTTTACCTCCTCCTTGCTCAAGGTCAGGAAGTTCAACACAGTAACTGTGGGTATAATGCCCCTTCAGAGACAGACTGCAAATAGAGTCTAGCAGAAATAGTAGAATTACCCTTTTAAACAAAACAATCAGTCACTGATTCTATAAAAATAGAAACTTTACTAAGATACTACAAGTATTTACAACAGGATGTTATTTACAGGAAAACAAAAGGGTTGCACATTTACTAAGAAGAAGAAAAAAAAGAACAGGTTGAACAGACACATGGTGTACAGCAGACTTCTGAGCTATTTTCACCTAAAACCTATGTCTTTACCTGCTGCTATCTGAAGAAACTACTTTTCCCTAAGCTGTCTTTCTTACCAGACTTCTAGCTGCAGGGCTCTGGATTTCAGATGTACCAAGTCCAAGAGGATGCGCTTACTTCCAGCACAACAATATATTTCTCCTCCCTGTGGGGAGGGGTCTCACTCATTTTGAGTGAGAGTTCCAAGTTGTCCCAGCCCTCTTTATTTATTTGCATCTTGGATTAACACCTTTGAGCTAAAAACTCATTTTCAAAGGTTCCACGTCATAGAATACATTACACACACATAGTTATACACCAATACAATGATATTACAACAGAGTTATGAAAGTTTAACATAGAAGGGCTAACAGATTTTGTTGAGTTTGAGTACAATTCACACATATTGAGAGTTATACAGTAATTCAGAGATATTACAACAGAGATACAAAAATTCAGCTTTGCAGAGCTAATAGATTAGTAATGCTGAATTAAGTTGCTGCATTAGGAGTTTGAGTAGGAGGTAAGGGGCAGGGAGAAGTGGTAGGCAGAGGCAGGAGAGGCTAGAGCTGATTAGTATGTATCAGTGAAGAGGAGGACAAGAAATAAGAGGTAGGCTAACAGAGTAGTGGTGGTAATAAAAGGGGGCAAAAGGGCAAGGGGGAGAGAGGTAGGGTAGGAGGTGAGGGTGGGGGTAGTGAAGCCTAAAGGAGGTGGGCAGGATAGTGGGGAGGCAGGTAATGGATAGGAAGGGGGGTACGAAGGGGGTGGGAGGTAAGCAAGAAGGGGATGGTGTGAAGCAGCAGTAGGAGATGGTGGGAAACATGGAGAAGAAGGTTAGGGAGCAAGTGCTAGTGATGGACAGTGGGGGAGTATGCGGTATGGTTGCATGGGGGGAGGAAAAAGCAGGAGGTGCCATAGAGGGGAGGTTTAGAGGTGGAGGAGGGAGGGATGAGGAAGGGGTAATGGGGGGAAGGAGATGGAGAAGGGGCTGGGGGAGGTGGGAGACTAAGTGTTGGAGTTGGATATTGCCAGTGGAGGGGTGGTAGTGTTGCCTAAGGAGGTAAGTGGACTTAGGAGAGGGTGAAAGGAGCTAGATGTGACAGTTGCACGTATTTGAGGCAACCAGGTGTTCTCGAAGTTGAGATTTGAATTGGTCGGTTCTTTGCACAGCTTGTAGGTCAGCACTAACATACTATTTGCCAGCAGATTAGGCCTTACGGTCTATCGAGTCTGCTCGAACCTAGATCCTTAGTTGGGTGCCGAGACCCTCCCATCCCTTGTGCTCCAGAAACTCCTATCATCCATCCTCACCCCCCAGGACAGGCCATCATCTGATACATCCACTTTCTGTGTCTGTCCCACCCTCTCTTGAAGCCCTCCACTGTGGATCTCTGAACCAGCTCACCAGGCAGTGCATTCCAAGGGTCCACCACCCTCTCAGTGAAAAACCTCCTCCTCTTTTCCCCCCTCACCCTTCCACCTTCCAACTTCAAACCATGACCTCTGGTGATACCTCCCTGCTTTAGTCTAAAGATCCCCTCCATGTTTACCCTATTTATTCCCTTGAGGTACTTGAAGACCTCAATCATGTCCCCCTGTCTCTCCTTTCCTCCAATGAAAACAGGCAGAGCTCCTCAAGTCTGTCCTCATAAGTCAAATCCCCTAGCCCTCGTATCATCTTTGTTGCCCTCCTCTGTACCCTCTCCAGGAGCTGTATGTCCCTCTTCAAGTGTGGTCTCCAGTACTGTACACAGTACTCAAGGTGTGGTCTAACCAGTCCATTGTACAGCGGCAGAATCTCTTCCTTGCTCCTAGAGGTGATCCCCCTTACGATGCATCCCAACATCCTGTTTGCCTTGCTAGCTGCTCTTCTGCACTGCTCAGAGTTATTCATACATGTATCCACCATGACCCCTAGGTCTTTTTCCCCTATTGAGGCCTCCAGCGCCTCCCCTCCCAGGGTGTACCTGTGTTTAGGGTTTCCCCGACCAAGATGCAACACCTTGCACTTGGTGATATTGAAATTTAATTTCCATGTGTGAGCCCAGCTTTCCAGGGTGCAGGTCCCTTGCAGGGGCCTCCTCCTCTTCTCCCTCAACTACTGCTCCCATCTTGGAGTCATCCCATGAATAGACTCATTTCACACCCTATACCCTCCCTGATGTCCGATATGTATGCATTAAACAGGATCGGACCCAGGACCAGCCCTGTGGTACCCCACTACCTACCTCTCTAGGGTTCGAGAGCTCCCCACAGACCACTACTCTCTGAGTGCCCAGCTAGCCAGTTTTCAATCCATCTGACCATCAAAGGCATACTCCTAACCCCATCAGTTTCTCCACCAGACCATTGTGGGGACAGAGTCAAACCTGCTGAAGTCCAAGAATAATACATCCACAGGCTTACTCCTGTCCAGTTCTGATGTTACCCATTCATAGAACTCCACAAGGTTGGTTTGACATGATCTACCTGGCACAAATCCATGTTGCCGACTATCCAGACCTCCACCTCCTCCAAGTACACCCCAATCGTTCCTTTAGTATACTCTCCATTAATCTTCCCACCACCGAGGTCAAACTGATGGGTCTATAGTTCCCTGGTACTTCCCTCGACCCCCCTTTGTGGATTGGTACCACATGTGCCTCTTGCCAATCCCTAGGTACCCTCCCTGTCTCAAGTGACCTGCTGAAAAGCTCCGCCAGGGGTGCAGCCAGTATGCCCGCCAATTCCCATAGCACTCTGGGATGAATGCCATCCGCCCAGGAGATTGCTTTCTTTAGGGCCTTGAGGGCTAACCAAACCCTTTGACGGAGATAGCATCATCCGTCCCTCCACCTTACTGGTCTTTTATCCTTATCCAGATGTGACACCCCGGGTACCTTTCCTCCCTCTTGCTCCATTTCTGTTGCTCCCTGATCCCACTCCCTGCCACATCTATCCCTTCGTGCTTTGCTTTGTAGATATCCCATCCCCTCCCTAGTGAACACAGAGGCAAAGTACTCGTTAAATACCTCTGCCTGGTCCCTTGCCTCTTCCACCCAACCTCCTTCTGATCTCCAATCTGCTGAGATGGCCCTTAGTTTTCTCCACTCCCAATGTACCGGAAGAACCCCTTTCTCCTCCATGTATCCCTGTGCCAGCTGCTGTTTTACTGGACTTTGCTCCCTTACCATACGGGTGACTTTTCTAGATGCAAGCTGGTACATTTCCTTATCCCTATCCTCTTGTTGTTTTATATTTTTGTAGGCCGCCTTCTTTTCTCTGACTGCTACCTGTACCTCACTGGACCACCAGCATGGTTTATGTGACCTTGCTCCCTTACGTTTCAACTTAGCGCAGATCCTGACTGCCTCATGAAGTCCCCGTTTTATGACCTCCCATCTCCTTTCCACATTTGTCGTTGAGGTAATCCCCTTCAAGTGATCCTTGAGAATATTTCCCATGCCCATAAAGTCTGCCCTCCTGAAGTCCACTGCCAGTGTCCTAGATCTCACCCCCACTCCCCCCATGCTTATTTGAAACCAGACAGTATTGTGGTCACTCCCAGTCAGGGGGTCCTGTACAACCATGTCCCTTACCAGATCCCCATCTGCCAGAACCACATCCAGACATGCCCCTCCCTTGGGCTCCATCACATGCTGTGTTAAGAACACATCCTGGAAGCCATCCAGCAGCCTCTGCTCCTTGGCCACCTTAGAGGACATGGTTCCCAGTTTGTACCTGGCATATTAAGGTCCCCATCAACACCACTCCTTCCCCTTTGGACCACACTGGGCAATGATGTTGTCCAGCAAACCATCCTCTAGAACATCACTCATCCCGGGGGCCTATATGCTACTCCCAGCTGCCTTATCTCCTGCTGGGGATCGTAAGGTGACCCATAAGGCCTCCACGTTTCCCTCTGCCTCTTCTACCCTAGCAATTTCTATGTCATCTCTAATGAACATAGCCACTCCACCCCCTCTGCCCTCCTTTCTATCCTTCCTAAGCATAGTGTACCCCCGCACATTTAGGTCCCAGTCATGGTTTTTGTTGGCCCACGTCTCCGTGACTGCCGCCACATCCACCCCCCTCGAACAGCATGGTCTGGAACTCTGGCAACTTGTTTCCCAAGCTCCTGGTATTTATTAACACCAACCCCCACCCCTTATCCCTGATCCTCTTTGTCGAACCCCACCCAGATTCCTTATACTTCCATCCTTCCCCTGCTCCTCCTGAAACCTCCACCTCCAGTCTGTTTCCCCCCTCCCTCCCTTGGGCTTGAAGGCTACTCCCCTCATCTGGAGGAGAGGGCTTCTGATCAGCCCCTCCCTTATCCCTTCCGCCCCTTACAAGTTTAAACCCCACCTTCCTTGTATGTAGTCAGCCATCCCCTGTTTGACTTCCTTCCCTAATGGGGCAAGATGAAACCTGTCCTTGGCATATAGTCCCTTATCCTCCCAAACTCCATTCCATTTCCCTAACACCCCCAACCCATTCTCTTCACCCCACTTCCTGAGCCAGTCATTAACCTTTGTGAGCTTCATTTTTTTCTCCACTGAGGCCTTTGGTACTGGCAATATCTCTGAAAAGGAAATGTTGCATCCATTATCCCGACAGACTCTGGCAAGTTCTTGGAACCTTGCTTGATTTCAAAAGCTATTTCCTCTAGATCATTAGTTCCCAAATGCACCAGGAACCGGTTCCTCCACAATCCCTAACCATTTCATACACCATGAACTTTGCTCTGTGCACTGTTAGCCCAGATACTACTACCTTCACCTGCTAGTGGCATCCATCCCCTGTCCCTCCCAATGGATACCCCTAATCATCGAGTCTCCAGTAACAGAACCTTAACACCGCCATCATCCTTATGGTTACCTCCACTATGCCCTCTCAGCCCCCTTCCCCTTTATTCATGATCTCATTTCATGGGAGTCTTCCTGCCTTATTAGAGACCCCCTTGTCACCCTCCCCTTTCTGCCTCCCTCGTTATTTTGCCCACTTAACTCAAACCCCCTCTGAATAGGTGTCCCCTTTAACCCTCTCTTATCTGAACCATTAATCCTGGCCCTGATGGTTTCCCCTTTCCCCACACCACCATCCTCCCCCCTAGTAATAGTACCCCTGCCTCCAGAGGCTCTCTGTGGGTCCCCTTTAGCTATGGCCCCATCCTTGGTACTGACCTCCCTGCTGAAGGGGGGCTCCTCTCCCACCTCCTTGTCTCCCAGTTTCTCTCTAATCATGCTCTCCTCCCTCATGTCTTGAATATGTTGCATCTTCCCCATTTGCTTAACATATGTTTCCTTCTCCCTCTGGGACTATGTCTATCCTTTCCACAGCTGGTCTGTGATGCCCTATGGGTATCCGACTCCCTCCCCCCGGCCTCTGTATAAGTTTCCTCATTTCCACCAACCCCTTCCTCCCCCTCTAGGTTGCTTAGTAGCTCAAATTTATTGTGACACTCTATGTCAGCCTCCATCAAGTAACCCGAGTTTCCCCTGACTGCATCTCTAAACTGACCCTCTTCTTCCTCTCTTGCACTGTTCACCTTAGGAGCTCCCTTCCCACAGTCTGCTGTTTTAGGCTTCCGCACAACAGCCCCTCCTGACTCTTCCCCCTCTAGTCTCTTTGTATTCAGAATGTTCACCCCGTATGCTTTCCCCTTAGCATCAACTTCCCTATCTAAGGGTACTCTGTCCCTAATATCCCCCCTCCTGCTTGCTGTAACATAACGTCCTGTAATTTCAGAGCATTGCCCCAACCTCCCCTCAGCCCCACCCTTCTGCTGCCCATATCCACACCCCTTTTCCTTGGACACCCCCCCAGCCCCACAGCTTACTCCTTAACCAATATACCTCACTCCTGATACAAGATAGCTGTCTACAGAGTGGGCAGCCTCCCTCTCTCCAGGCCCAATTTAGAATTATTGCCATCCCACAGCCTGAGCAGCCTACAACCCTTCCGAAGATGCCTGCCATGGTGGAATATGGCCACCCTGATTATCCCCCTCTGTTTATAATAGCACACCCCCTTTTCTCAGTCCCTTTCCCCTGGAGTACAGTTTCTCTCTATACTGACTGTAGTTATTTACAAACCCAATCTCAACCCCACCAATAAAGTTCCCAAGTCTCACAAACACATACAGTCCAGTGTGTGTTCGGTCCCACTAACAGTGTGTGTGTAAGCAGACATCAGGTACCGTATGATGTCACAGGCCCACCAGCTCCTGTTGCTTCGAATTTCAGTCCCAAACAGAAATACTCAGCCCTTCAATCCCAACCCCCAGTGGCTTTTCAGTATTTAAGAAAGCATACAAAACAGGGTGGGTGTGAGGGCTCTTACCAAACACATTTAAATTTCCCTCTAATTATCCCTGCCAAACAACTATCTCCAAAGTTACAATATCACAGCCCAAGTAACAGTTCTAATTCAAGGTAATAATTTTTAACACATATAACTAATTTCACTTACAAACTATTCAAATATTTCAGTTAAAACAGAATATAACTGCAGCCCTCTTTCCTACCATCCTACTGTTTAAGCTCCCAAGTGAACAATGAAAGCCAAGGTAATTCCTGTTTAAAGACAAGGTAATTGCAGCTAATGTCCCTTCCCCAAGCACCAGGCAAACACATTTAAATTTCCCTCTAATTATCCCTGCCAAACAACTATCTCCAAAGTTACAATATCACAGCCCAAGTAACAGTTCTAATTCAAGGTAATAATTTTTAACACATATAACTAATTTCACTTACAAACTATTCAAATATTTCAGTTAAAACAGAATATAACTGCAGCCCTCTTTCCTACCATCCTACTGTTTAAGCTCCCAAGTGAACAATGAAAGCCAAGGTAATTCCTGTTTAAAGACAAGGTAATTGCAGCTAATGTCCCTTCCCCAAACACCAGGCAAACACATTTAAATTTCCCTCTAATTATCCCTGCCAAACAACTATCTCCAAAGTTACAATATCACAGCCCAAGTAACAGTTCTAATTCAAGGTAATAATTTTTAACACATATAACTAATTTCACTTACAAACTATTCAAATATTTCAGTTAAAACAGAATATAACTGCAGCCCTCTTTCCTACCATCCTACTGTTTAAGCTCCCAAGTGAACAATGAAAGCCAAGGTAATTCCTGTTTAAAGACAAGGTAATTGCAGCTAATGTCCCTTCCCCTAGCACCAGGCAAACACATTTAAATGTCCCTCTAATTATCCCTGCCAAACAACTATCTCCAAAGTTACAATATCACAGCCCAAGTAACAGTTCTAATTCAAGGTAATAATTTTTAACACATATAACTAATTTCACTTACAAACTATTCAAATATTTCAGTTAAAACAGAATATAACTGCAGCCCTCTTTCCTACCATCCTACTGTTTAAGCTCCCAAGTGAACAATGAAAGCCAAGGTAATTCCTGTTTAAAGACAAGGTAATTGCAGCTAATGTCCCTTCCCCAAACACCAGGCAAACACATTTAAATTTCCCTCTAATTATCCCTGCCAAACAACTATCTCCAAAGTTACAATATCACAGCCCAAGTAACAGTTCTAATTCAAGGTAATAATTTTTAACACATAGAACTAATTTCACTTACAAACTATTCAAATATTTCAGTTAAAACAGAATATAACTGCAGCCCACTTTCCTACCATCCTGCTGTTTAAGCTCCCAAGTGAACAATGAAAGCCAAGGTAATTCCTGTTTAAAGACAAGGTAATTGCAGCTAATGTCCCCTCCCCCTAGCACCAGGCAAACACATTTAAATTTCCTCTAATTATCCCTGCCAAACAACTATCTCCAAAGTTACAATATCACAGCCCAAGTAACAGTTCTAATTCAAGGTAATAATTTTTAACACATATAACTAATTTCACTTACAAACTATTCAAATATTTCAGTTAAAACAGAATATAACTGCAGCCCTCTTTCCTACCATCCTACTGTTTAAGCTCCCAAGTGAACAATGAAAGCCAAGGTAATTCCTGTTTAAAGACAAGGTAATTGCAGCTAATGTCCCTTCCCCAAGCGCCAGGCAAACACATTTAAATTTCCCTCTAATTATCCCTGCCAAACAACTATCTCCAAAGTTACAATATCACAGCCCAAGTAACAGTTCTAATTCAAGGTAATAATTTTTAACACATATAACTAATTTCACTTACAAACTATTCAAATATTTCAGTTAAAACAGAATATAACTGCAGCCCTCTTTCCTACCATCCTACTGTTTAAGCTCCCAAGTGGAACAATGAAAGCCAAGGTAATTCCTGTTTAAAGACAAGGTAATTGCAGCTAATGTCCCCTTCCCCTAGCACCAGGCAAACACATTTAAATTTCCCTCTCATTATCCCTGCCAAACAACTATCTCCAAAGTTACAATATCACAGCCCAAGTAACAGTTCTAATTCAAGGTAATAATTTTTAACACATATAACTAATTTCACTTACAAACTATTCAAATATTTCAGTTAAAACAGAATATAACTGCAGCCCTCTTTCCTACCATCCTACTGTTTAAGCTCCCAAGTGAACAATGAAAGCCAAGGTAATTCCTGTTTAAAGTCAAGGTAATTGCAGCTAATGTCCCTTCCCCCAAACACCAGGCAAACACATTTAAATTTCCCTCTAATTATCCCTGCCAAACAACTATCTCCAAAGTTACAATATCACAGCCCAAGTAACAGTTCTAATTCAAGGTAATAATTTTTAACACATATAACTAATTTCACTTACAAACTGTTCAAATATTTCAGTTAAAACAGAATATAACTGCAGCCCTCTTTCCTACCATCCTACTGTTTAAGCTCCCAAGTGAGCACTGAGAGAGTTGATCCATTTAGGGGCTCTGTAGGCAAATGATCGTTGCCTCAGAATGTTCTGCGGAAAGGGACTTGCATCATACTTTCACTTGTGCCCCTGGTATTCCTAGGTTGGGAGGATGGGCAGAGGAGAGTCTGAACCCCTTGGGGAGTAAGGCCCAGGGTGACCTTCTTGCCAAGTAGGCATACCTGGTATTGGATCCAGTTATCTAAGTTGAGCCACCCTGATCGAGCATATAGTTCACAGATGTTGCTAAGCCGATGTGTACCAAGTACATTACTAGTCTGCAGGCTTTGTTGAGTGCAGTTTTATCCTTTTAAGTGTGGAGTCATTGGCGGCACCATAGACTACAAGCCCATAGTCAATGACTGACAAAACAGGGCTAGTCACTGAAAGCTTGAGGGCAAAGTCGTTTAGACAGTGTCTATGTCCGTATAATTGGCCGATCCTTGCATTGTCTGCCTTGGCTACTTGATCAACGTGGACAGAAAATGTGAAGGCACTATCGAGTGTGACGCCAAGATATTTAAAGCTGTTCACCACTTCGAGTGCAGTGTTCTGGTTGTTTCAGATTTTAAGACAGTATGACCCATGCTTATTCTGCGTTGAGGCGCAAAGCATTGTCTTGGTCTTTTTGCAGTTAAGTAGAAGCTTGGAGTAAAAAAAACACATTTCAATATCAGAAAAGTCATCCTGCATTAGTTTATCCAGGGCATGGGGGTTGTGGTGGCTTGAAAATAGTACTGCGTCATCCACGTACAATAGGACATTGCTGCAGCAGGCCTTGGGGAGGTTGTTAAGAAACAGGCTGAACAGAAGGGGACCCAAGATTGAGCCTTGGGGGACTCCTGTAGTAACACTGCAATGATCAGCTAGGATATCGTGAATTTTCACTTGTCACATCCTGTCAGGTAGCTCTGGAACCATTTCACGGATTCAGAGGACAGTCCAGTGTTTGTCAGTTGGCTTAGCAGTAGGTTGTGGTTGACTGTGTCAAAGGCCTTGGTGAGGTCAATGTAAGTAGCCCTCACCAAAAGCCCCCAGTCAAGAGCCTCTTGGATATAGGCAGTAAATTCCACAAGCGCTGTGTTTGTGCTATGAAGCTTCCGAAAACTGTGTTGTTCACGGCATTGGAGGTTGTACTTATCAAGACAGTCTACGAGCTGGTCGTAAACGATCCTCTCCAGCGTTTTTGAGAATGGTGAAAGAACTGAGATAGGCAGGTAGTTGGAATTACTAGACCTATCCCTGTTTTTGAAAACAGGAGTGACCAACGCCACTTTCCAGGATAAGAGAAATTTCCCAGTTATGAGGGACATGTTTAGGATCCTTGTTAGTGGGGAAAGAACCTCATCGACCCCAGATGACTCTAATAGATTTCTTTGCTGGGTGACCAAAGTAGTAGATCAGGGAGGGGCTGTGGACATGGCCTACCTAGACTTAAGCAAGGCATCTGACTCTGTCCCACACAAAAGATTAATATACAAGTTAGCCAGCCTGGAAGTGGGTCCCAAGATGATAGCCTGGGTAAAGAATTGGCTGGAGAATAGGACACAGAAGGTAATAGTAAATTGAGTCCACTCTGAAGAAAGGGGGGTTACTAGTGGGGTGCCGCAGGTTCAGTAATAGGACAGTTCTCTTCAGTGTCTTTATCAGCGACATTGCAGAGGGACTGGAAGGAAAAGTATGTTCTCTTTGCAAATGACACAAAGATCTGCAACAGAGTTGATGCACAAGGTGGGGTGGAAAGAATGAGAAGGGACTTGGCAAGGTTAGAGGAATGGTCAAATGTATGGCAGCTTAGATTCAATGCTAAAAGTGCAAGGTAATGCACCTGGAAACAAAAACCCAGGGAAGAGTACACAATGGGGTGAGATACTAACAACAACAAAAATGGAAAGGGACCTGGGGTAGTCATATCAGATGACTTAAAGGTGGCAAGCAATGTGAGAGGGCAGTAAGGAGGGCTGGGGGATACTGGGATGCATAGGGAGAGGCATCACCAGTAGAAAACAGGAAGTTGTTATCCCTCTTTACAGACAGCTGGTGAGACCCCATCTGGAGTACTGTGTGCAGTTCTGGAGACCCAATCTCTGCAAGGACATAGACAAGATGGAAGCTGTCCAGAGGAGGGCAACTAAAATGGTGCACGGTCTGCACCAGAAGACATATGAAGAGAGACTACAGGAGCTTAATATGTATAGCCTCGAGGAAAGGAGGGAGAGGGGGGACATGATAGAAACTTTCAAGTACCTCAAGGGAATCAACAAAGTCCAAGAGGGTGGCATCTTTCAAAAAAAGAGGTGTGCAAGAACAAGGGGCACAATTTGAAGATGGGGGCAGCTCAGAGGTAATGTAAGGAAGTATTTTTTCACAGAGAGGGTTGTGGATACATGAAACGGTCTTCTGGAGGGGTTGTGGAGTCAAAAACAGTGGTTGAATTCAAGCATGCATGGGACAGTCATAAGGCAATTCTAGGGGGTGGGGGTAGAAAGAAGTAGGCTGCTGGCTAACTAGGATCTGCAGCTTATCCATTAGGTAGGGAAATGGGCAGACTGGGTGGACCAAGCAGTCCTTATCTGCCATCAAGTTCTATGGCCCAGATATTCAAAAGAGTTGAGCCATGCGCAATAGGGTTGCGCCTGCGCAAGTCCGAAATGCGCCATTCTGCGATATTCAGCAGGAGGCAGTTGCGCCCCCAAAATCATGCTGAGCAACAGCACAATGATAATGAAGGCATGCGCAACCGAAGGGGGATGAACCATGCATAAACGGCACAGCCTGATATTCAGCCCAGGCCATGCAGAGTTATGCAAGCGCAACCCCTACCTGCGCCTGCACAAAGTTGAGCCGAAAAAAAGGAACAAGTTGAGGGCCACCCACAGGTGAGCTGCTGCATTGCAGGGTGCAACACAGCAGCTGCACCGCTGTGGTGGCCTCGGCTGTTCCTGCCGCACCTGGCAGCACCCCATGCCCTGATCGCGGGCATAACTCCCCAGTAGCCCCGATCGCGAGGCATAAGTGTAACCCCACAGTAGCCCGATCACGGACATAAGTAACCCCCACCCCGGTAGCCGATCACGGGCATCAGACCTCCCCTCCCAAAGTCCAGTAACCCTGGTGGTCCAGTGGACCCGAGTAGACCAATCAGCGGGCATAACAGTGTTCCCCCTCCCCCGGTATCCGATCGCCGGGCATAACTCAGCCCGCCCCATTGGCCGATCGCGGCATCAGATTCCCCAAAGCCCAATATCACTGGTGGTCCAGTGGATCGACGTGAGCTCGATTGCTGGCGCATTCTCACCCCAGGTATGAATCCTGGTGATCTAGGGACCCCACCGCCTGCCGAGCCCCACCACCCCCGCTCCCCTCGCTGCCGGGTGGCAGCACACCGCCAGCGCCCGCCGACTGACAGCCGGCATGCGTTTTGGAGCATGAGCTAATGGGCGGTAGTTCGATACTATACTAGTCAGTCCAGATATGTGAATGAATTCATTCATATATTCGACTGACTAGCACGGTATGGTTGCACACCATTGGCTCATGCTCTGAACCAATGGGCGGCAGCCACTACTGAGCTGTCAGTCGGCGGGCGGCGGGCGGGCAGGCGGTGGGGTGCTGCCACCAGCCGCTGATGGGAACGGGTGGGGGGCTCCAGGCTGGTGGGGTGGGGGTCCACTAGATCACCAGGGATGTCTGACTTGGGGTGAGGAATGCCGCCATGATCGGGCTACTGGCGTCCACTGACCACCAGGTATATTGGACTTGGGAGGTCTGATGCCCATTGGGCTGCTGGGGGGTCCTGTTATGCCCACAATCGAGCTACTTGGGGAGTGGTTACACTATGCCCGCGATCGGGCTACTGGGGGTTACTGTTATGCCCACATCAGGCTACTCAGGGGTGAGGGGGACAGTTATGCCCCGCAATTGGGGCATGGGGGCGCCACCAGGCGGAGGAACAGCCGATGGCCACCCACAGGTGGCAGCTGCTGTGTTGCACCCTGCAATGCGGCAGCTCACCTGTGGGTGGCCCCTCACTTGTTCCTTTTTTGGTTAATTTTGTGCAGGCAGGGGTTGGTACTGCATAACTGCACGGCCCACCGAATATTGGGCTGTGCAGTTTATGCATGGCACGCCCACCCGTGCTCGCATACATTACTGATGCGCCTGGATGACGGGATTTGTGCAGCGCACTTTTCCCTTTAAATATCGTACCGGGGTGCATCAGTGGGTTGTGCATGGCGCAACACCATTGCGCCATGCGTAACCCTTTTGAATATCTGGGCCAGAGAGTCCGCAACCTCAGATGTGATGCTTTGTACCTCACTTTCAGGGAGCATTGGCTCCAAGGACGAAGCTGGGGGCTTAGACAGTCCAGAAGGCCCAGCTTCATTCCCACAATGAGTCATAGGGTTACCTCGAAACAGCTAACTCAGTTCATGGGAGGGTAATAGGCATTGTCACACTCACTATCGTCAGAGGTGGACTGACAGTCACTATCATTCTGGGCCTGCTGTGGGGGAAACCTTGACTCTGTAAATACTGGGGTAGGTTGACTCTGTCTCTTTTTTGCAGCAGCACGAGTCACCAGCCCAGGGGAGTCAATGTCTGCTGGCTTAACTTCAATAATAACTTGGCCAATAGCGCAAGTGGTTACGTGCATGGTCTTGACAGCTTTGAGTTATTCTGGGTGCACCTTGTATACTGGTAGATCATCCAACTTTCCAACTACTACACGAGGAAGATGGTGCCATCTATCAGCAATTTTGTGCTTGCCATATAGTCACAAATTGCGTAACAACACAGAGTCTCCGGGTCGTAGCTCTTGAGCCTTTACTTTCTTGTCGTGCCTCTCTTTGTTGGCGAGATTTCTTTTAGCGGCCATTGTCTGGGCCAGTTGATCTGCATGGTTCAATTGAACTTTCAGTTTCTGTACATACTACAGGTAGTTTTCAGCTCGAACCCCATCTGGAGAGACCCCAAAACAGACATCAACTGGCATGCGGGCCTCCCTCCCAAACATGAGGCGGTAGGGGGAGAACCCAGTAGTATCATTTTTGGTGCAATTGTATGCTTGTACCAAGGTGCTAATCTGCTGGTTCCACTTATCTTGTCTTTTGGGTGGAGGGTGCCCAGCATGTCTAGAAGGGTGCGGTTAAAATGTTCTGGTTGAGGGTCCCCCTGCGGGTGATAAGGGGTGGTTCTTGACTTCTGCAACCCCCACAGAGAGAGCATTTCTTTGATTAGCCTACTTTCAGAGTCTCTGCCTTGGTCAGAGTGGATCTGCTGGAGGGCACATTAGTGGACAAATAATTTTTCCACTAGTACCTTGTCCACGGTAGATGCTTTTTGATCTTTAGTTGGAAAAGCTTGTGCATACCGTGTGAAATGATCCGAAACCACTAACACATTGCCAATATTCTGTTGATCAGGTTCTAAACACAAAAAATCTATGCAGACCAGTTCCATGGGGGCGCTGGTAGTGATATTGACAAGGGAGGCAGCTCTCTTGAGGCAAGGCTTTTCTTTGGAGGCAATGACTACAGGTCTTTACATGGTGCTCAACATCAGCCCCCATCTTGGGCCAGTAGAATCGAGATTGTACCAGGTCGAGAGTCCTGTCAATACCGAGGTGCCCCATAGGATTTTGGAGGGACCTCAGTACCAAGTGTTTAAAGGCCGTGGGCAGGACCAATTGTTGCTTGTCTACTTGACCACTATGATCCACTGTCTCTCTGTATAACAACTGATCATGTAACTTCAACCTGGGGCCTTCTTTAAACAATAGGGCAGTTCGCAAGACAGGGGAATGAAACTTAGAAACATCTTTCCCCGCACGCAGGGCACCAAGTGCGGGTTGAATCATAGGATCTTGGGATTGAGCCCAGTGAATACTGTCATTGTCAAGATGAGGTAGTGCACTAATATCTAGAGCTAAGAAATGGCAATAGGCAGCCGGTATGCAGGTATCAGGAGGGCCCAAACAATCTACTAGACAGTCCACTGTGTCCACAGACATCTGTTCATCTCTGTCAAACTTTTGGCATAATGCTCAGATGTCAGGTTCAGACAACCTGACCCAATCACTCTTGGAGACTGGCCTTCGAGACAGGGCGTCAGCATCAATATGGTTCAGTCTTGGCCTGTGTTCAACAGCATAATCATAGGTTGATAAAACAGAGAGCCACCGATGCCCAATGATGTCCAACTTAGCTGAAATCTGTACATAGGTTAATGGGTTGTTGTCGGTCTTCACCAATATCTTTGCCCCATAGAGGTACTCATGAAACTGGTCAACAATGGCCCATTTTAGGGCAAGGAACTCCAGCTTGTGCACAGGATAGTTTCATTCTGACGGGGTCAAGCTCCTGCTGGCAAAAGCCACTGGTGTCAAACCATCCTTATGGTCTTGATACTGCACAACTCCTAGGCCCTGCAGACTAGCGTCCATATGAAGCACATAGGGCTTAGTAGGGTCAGCATAGGTGAGGATGGGGGCGTGGGTGAGCTGGTATATGACTTCGTGGAAGGCTGCTTCACATTTGGGTGTCCAGTGGGGTCCAAAAGGTTCACCTGTTCGGAAGTATACTTTCTCAGGTTCTTTGACAGACCCTTTCTTGTATTTATGGGTTGGTAGGGGGGTAATCCTTAGTGAGACTCAGGAGAGGGGCGAATCATCTTGGAATAGTCTTTTATGAACCTGCAGTAGTAGCCACAGAACCCCAGGAAATGTTGTAATATCCACTGCGAAGATCCAATACTGAGAACCATTTGCTCCCATTCAAGCAATCCAGGGCATCTTGTGTACGGGGCATGGTGTATTGATCTGGGACGGTCCGCCGGTTCAGGGTTCGATAATCAACACACATCCTCACCGACCCATTCTTCTTGTGCACAACCACAATGGGAGAGGCATATGGGCTCCTTGATTCTTGTATCATGCCAGCAGCGAGCATTTCCTGCAGGTGTCTCCTCACATCAACTATATCTGCTGGGGCGAGGTGTCGGGATCTCTCACGAAATGGCCGGTCATCTTGCAGGCATATATGATGCTCTGCACCCTGGACACACCCCACGTCCCATTCTTTTAATGAAAACACTTGGTCTCTCTGGGCTAGTTTCCTGCTAATCCTTGCCTTCCATTTAGCTGGCAGCGGGGAATCACCAAAGTCAAATAAATCCCCGGTCACTCTCTCCTTTTAGCCAGAGTACTTGTTATTGGGTAATACTGCAGTCTCTGCACAGTGTACTGTAGCTAGAGTGCACCCTCTGTTCACCCAGACCTTCTGATCTGACACATTTCGAATCTGGACCATCACTCATCATGCATAGGCATGGGCACGGGCAGGCAAGATGCTGGGTTTAACCATTAATCCTTATAGCAACTTTCCATCACCTGGTGCATCCAACATTAAAATTTTGTTCATTACGTTTCTCTTTAGGCGGACTTTCCATGGATTGTGCACTGGGCGTTGGAGGCCAATACCAAGGAGTCAGGTTCCTTTTTCCACACTGGCTCATCTGGGTCCTCTTCATTGGGTTTCTGTTGTAAGTCATATGCCCTTTTTACTAAGGCTGGAATTCTTAGGGCCCTTTCAGTCAGTTGCCCTTGTTTCTCATGGCAGAGTTGTGCTAGTCTCCCAAACATGTGGGTGTTTGTTACAGTTAACAGGGAAACCCCATCATACAGTCTGGTGGGAGGACACACTAGGGCCAGTGTCTCTGCTTGCTCCTTTATAGCAGTTACAGTTGCAGGAAAAGACAACTAGAGGCGGACACTTCCTAGGTAGGGATAAGACTTGTCGCTCAGCCCCCACACATATAGGCCTTCCAGGGATTTTAATGACACATCAGTTAAGTGTTTGTCATACCAGTCCTGAAATGCAGTGGTCACTTGTGACCCGCTGTCAAGCACAGCCCAAGTAGGAATACCATTCACAGCCACAGTAGTCTTCATTGAAGGGCCCACTATTTTGAACCAGTCTGGAGGGACAACAGCAGGGGCCTGGACAGATAATTTAGCCACAGAGGGGTTTGAGTTAGGCTGGCTGAATCCTTCACTGCGGTAATTTCATGCACCCCTTCACCACTGACTCATTTTTCGAAGCTCTCCTTGAAGCTGGTTCACCACTTTCTCCAAGTCCTTCTGAGACTGGCATTCCCTCTTCATATGGCCATCCTTGCCGCAGTTGTGACAAATGACAGGCTCTCGGGGCATCCCTGGGGAAAACATAGCCGGGGATGCTGAAGCATCAACGGGAGATTGTCATCTGACTTCTGCTGGTAGTGTACCATGTCTCAAAAGTTCCTTTAGGGTGGCAGTCAATTCCTTGAGCTCAGCCAAGAAGCCACCCTCAGTAGAGGATGCCTGAGGGAGCACCCTCACCCCCATAACAGTCACGTCCTGACAGGGGCCAGGGTCTCTGTCAGCAGGGGATAAATCAGCGAATGCACCCAGTTGTACTTTTCTGACTTCCTTCAGCAACTTCTCCTCCCACCGTTTAACCCACAGCGGGACACTCGTAATGGTCTCCATTTCGGAAGGGCCTTCGTGTCATGATCACTTGAGCTGCACTCACCCCATAATTACAATCTCCCTCTTCACCTTCTACCTCCCAGAGTTTTTTCATCAAGTCACAGTAGTCAGGTGGGTTAGTTCTCCTATCCTGGAGCCTTAACTTGATGATCTGCAGCTTAGAATGATTGGCATGTTGCAGTATGTGCCCCAATCTCACACAGTTCAAATCACTGGCGGCTACCCCACCTTTCCGGTAAGTTTTCTGCAGAGCTCTTTCTAGGCAAGTAACATACACAGACAAACTTTCCCCCTTCCATTGTTTGGTACCTTGGAATTTCCACATCAGAGTCTCCCCTGACTCAATGCTCCCAAAATTGCCTTCAAGTACAGAAGATAGGTACTTCGGAGCAGATGCATCAAGGTTCGTGGACCTCAAACATTTAATGGCTTCAAGGGCGGGGCCCCTCAAACTTTGTATGATTCTTTTCTGCTTCTCAACCTCCGCACACTGCCACTTGGGTACCAAGGGGGCAACATAGTCGATCCACGTCTCCCAGTCATCCTCCCCCTGGGGGGTGGGGAAGGTGCCCAAGAAGATTCTCAGCCTTCGGTAGGAGTCATGACTAATGGCAAGTACAGATACAGGGGCCAGCATTGGCATGGGCACAGAAGGTGGGGCAGTAACAGGTGCTGGAGTGGGAGGGAGTGTTGGGGAAGGAACACCCCCAGGTGGCAGGAGTAGTTTCTTAAAGTCCTCTACGGTTTTCCCTTCCTCTAGCAACAACTTAGCAAATTTCTCTTCAAAGTCTCAGATAATGGTGGGAGTTCATCCTCCCCAGGGTCTTTACTGTCTTTTGTTATCACTCGCCAGGCAGCTAGGACCCCTTCTGAGGCAATGGTCTGTGGCACTTTAGAGCTGTCCATGAGGTCACTACACTCTACCAAGGCTATGAAAGTTTGGGCGATCAAATCAGCCTGTCAACCCACCACCACAGGGTTTTTTAAACATTCAACTTTGGAGAGTGCTCCCTCTACAGTGTCCTTACTGGTACCCAAGGGAATATCCTGTATAAGCAGAGCATTTTGGGGGTCGATCTCCTGCCCAGTACACCACCCCACCAACTGGTGTACAGCTATTTCTGCTGGGGTAGCCATTAATCTTTAACAATAATTCATAATTTTTGGCCACTAGAAGGCACAAAATCCCAGCAGTGAGTCTCCAAGATGTAACCCCTAGGTGACGCTATCCTAGGGCTACTACCCCTGCCTGCTTGGCTAGTAGCTGGTTAAGGGGCCTGGGTAATGAAACGGGTGCCTCCACCCATAGGTCAGGGTTGTTAGTGGTCAAGCTAACCTGGGCACAGCCCTCCAGGACACTGTAACCCCCCTTTCCTTTCTAGTGTCCTGAACAATATACAATAATTACTTTCACAATGACCCTTATTTGCCAGGCAATTAACCACACTGTTTGCACTTACCAGCAGGGCTGGTTCCTCTAGCTTGACCCTGGGGACCCCCTGTAAAACAAGGGTAAGCACAGCAAATAACAACAGTACAATACTCATGGCACAAACTGGAACACAGTCAGGTTAAATGCAAACAAAGTTAAATCTGATTTATTCAGGGGACTTGAAGAAGGGAAGGGCGTAATCAGGTTGATTTGCTTAAAAGCTATATTAATCAGACAGTTATGCATGCAGTTTAGAGTCCCTACACAGTCACACACTCTGGGTACCCAGTTAGGAAAACGATGGGCTAGCCAGGAATGTTGCAGCTGGTTGGGGCCCTATGATGGAAGAAAGCAACATGCACAACACGCACTGTTAGTAATCCGGAGCCGGAGGGCGCTGTTCATGAAAGAAAAGACAACAAGACAATCAGATGACAACACTTTTAGATTTAGCTGTTGTTGCAGGGAGCTACTCTGATGTTTACTCACGATACCCAATACTGGTGTAACCCCTTGGTGGTGCTATCCCAAGGGCTAGTACCCCTACCTGTGCGGCTAGTAGCAGGTTAAGGGGCCTGAGTTCTGAAACGGGTGCCTCCACCTGGAGGTCAGGGTTGGTAGTGGTCAAACTAACCTGGGCACAGCCCTCCGGGACACTGTAACCCCCCTCTTTCCCTTCTAGTGGCCTGAGCAATATACGATAATCACTTTCGCAGTACCCCTTGTACACTATACCAGTACCCACACTGTTTGCACTTACCACCAGGGCTGGTTCCTCTGGCTCGACCCTGGGGCCCCCCTGTAAAACAAGGTTATGTATAACCCCTAGGTGGCGCTATCCCAAGGGCTACTACCCCTGCCTGATTTGCCACTAACAGGTGGAGGGGCCTGGATTCGATGGCGGGTGCCTCCACCCAGAGGTCAGGGTTTGCAATAGTTAAACTAACTTGGTCACAGCCCTCTGGGACACTGCGACCCCCCTTTCTTCCCACAAGTGGCCCACACAATAGATCAGAATTACCTTCACAGTATGCACTTACCCCCAGGACTGGTTCAGTCAGCGTGACTCCAAGGACTCCCTGTAAAACAAGATGATACAGTGCAAAAACCACAGTACAGTACTTTAACACAGACAAATACCTCAGGCAGTGTAACTTTGCTGAAACAAACAGATCTGATTTATTTAGGGGGATATAACAAGGACAGGGGGAAATCAGGTTAATTAGTTTAAACGCATTAATAATCACAGTACTGTGCACATATTTCAGAATCCCAAATGTCCCTAATGTCACTCTTAATGGGTACCCAGGCAATAAGAGGCTAGCCTATTTGGTGCAGCTGGTTAGCCCTGAAGATGGAAAATGCATGCACAATACCCAATTGTAATCCAGAGCTGTAGGCTCAGTTCGTGGAGAAAGAAAGGAAAAGTAATCAGATGGAACACTTGCAATTAGATGATGGCAGGGAGCTACCCTGATTTGTATTCACAAATTCAATGCTGAAACTGAATGGAAGGCAGATTGTCCTGGATTGCCAGGCAGAGCAGACCATGTGGACAAGGTCCTTGTGACTGGACCCCAAGGCAGTTCAGAGCAAATGGATGTAGTCTGGATTAAACTGGGGTTTACCTGCAGCTTCATGCACTCAATTCACTGTACAGGGGATTTGAAACGCGAGTCCCCACTAGCACCACACACATTTATATGGAAAAAGAAAGTACTATACCAGGCAGGCTGCTTCTCTATCCCGATCGCAATTTCTGCACAATACCCGGGAGAACACACAGCAGATTCAGTTCCTGACAGATGGAGCGTGATTCAGCAATTTCTCCAGTCTTCTACAGGGTGAGCCTGGTTTCTACTTTTCAGATCTCCTTGATTCTCTTCACAGGTCAGATTCAGTCCAAACAAGCACTTGCACAAGCTGCAGACCGAAACTTGGGGCCTTACACACGTTTCCCGATTAAAACTGCGCACCGAAGGAGCACAGGGCTCCTTCGTTCTTCACTGCCAGAGCTCAACTGAAACTCCAGTAGACAAAACCGGGCACTTCCTTTGAGTTCCTCCCAGTTCTTGGCTGGATTGGCTGTCACTCACAATAGCCTCCCCCTGTTATTGCAAAAAGGCGCCGAAGTCCAAACTACATTTACCAGAGTCACTGCCATTACAATCCTCTTGTGGCTGTCTCAGATTACGAGTCCAAGTTCTGATTCGTCCACAGGCACCATTTTAGAGCTCCCTTAACCCACACTGATTTGTCCAGTTCAGCAGTTCAAAACTAGAATGGGGAACTAGGCAAACACAGTTCTGATTGCAAAGAAAAGCAGGTTAGACAAACTGTATTTTCATTATTACTCTAAATAATTTCTGGCAAATAGTTACATCTTTCAGATAGGTTCCCTTTGCACTCCTAGTGACTGCAAAACCGGAGTGAATTGGCAGCAGCTCGATTGGGACTCAAGCAGAGAAACACACAGTCCCCCCCATACAAACTAATTATGTCTGCAAGCAGACAGCTCTTAAAGAGACAGTACCAGAGGCTCTAAAAACACTCACAGATAAATGGCTTAAACGCCAAACACCATTCAGGCTCAGAGTATTCAAGCAAGCTCCTGGAAGTCTTTTGGGAACCCCCATTTGCAGGGGGTTACACCCTTCCTGGCCTGGGAAAGCTTGACGTCCGCGTCAAGCAAGTACCCCCATAAGTTTCAATTGCAACCATATACATTTGCATTAGGCTCACACATGTAATCATCAGTCAGTATATCACTTTTCGGAGACACATTTCTGAAAGCGTTGCAGTCACTCTTTCACAGTATTACACACACATTGTACCATAACTCAGGTTGTTACCTCTTGTACGTGAAACCTGAAGAGAGGGGGCCCTTCCCTATCAGCTACCTTGGGGCTGGATGGGGCAAGGGCACCATACCTAGAGGGCAACACAAGTAACTTGGAGTCAGCACTGACACTCAGTTTGGGCAATGAGCTTGGGGACACATACACTCCTTTATGGACAACACTGAGAGGCAAGTCCACAGGCTTCCCAAGGGAATCATAACTGAGGTGCACCACAGGCTTTACAGCTCGACCAGTCTTTCTAGGGGGAACTGTTACAGTCTCTGCACTCTAAGCCTCATTTTCGGCATTGTCCTCACTTGTCAGGGGAGTCTCCATGGGGGTAGAGAGGCTAGAACTTGGGGCACTTTCAGCTCCAGGAGTTACAGTCTCTGAGTCCACAACATTTGGCTCACAAGGAGAGCTGGACACTGGCAGTGGACCGTCAGGGCACTCAAAATACTCTTCTTGTTCTGGGTATCACCAGTCTGTCCCAGTCCATCATTTTCCTCCCTGAAAGCTCAAACAGTTCTACCATACACAATGATTCCATTTCATCTGACTTGATGCTTTGCACTTCACTTTCTGGGAAAGTTGGCTCCAGGGACTTAAGCTGGGCTTAGACAGTCCAGAAGGCCCAGCGTCTTCTCCAGTATTGACTAGGGGATTGTCTCGAAACAATTGACTCAGTTCGTAAGAAGGGTAGTATTCAAAGTCACACTCACTTTCTTCTGATATGGACTGACAGTCATGCTCAACTGGTACTTGTGGAGGGGAACACTTTAACTCAGCTTCTGTAGGTGCAGACTTTCTTGATCTTTTCTTAGCAGCAGCTGTAGTCACTGGTCCAGAGGGGGCATCTTCTGGGGGCTCAGACTCAATCAAGATTTGTCCAACCGGCAGTAAATGATTTCTATGCATTGTTTTTACATCTTTTGAATTATTCTCAGTCCTTACTTTGTACACTGGCAGATCATCTAGTTTGCCCACTACAATGTGAGGGAGATGGTGACATCTGTCAGCAATCTTGTGTGTGCCATGCAGTCCCAGATTTCTTAGCAATACCCGATCTCCTCCTGGAGTTCCTGTAGCTTCACCTTTTATCATACCTTTCTTTGTTGGCCAGATATCTTTTTGAGCCATGGTTTGAGCCAGTTGGTACGCATGAGTTAGCTGGGCCTTTAACTTTGCACATACTGTAAATAGTTGTCAGCTTGAACCCCATCAGAGAGACCGAAACACACATCTACCGGCAGCTGAGCTTCTCTTCCAAACATCAGGCGATAGGGGAGAACCAGTGGCATCACTTTTGGTGCAGTTATAAGCATGTACCAGGGTGCTAATTTGTTGGCCCATCTAGGCTTGTCCTTTGGGTGTAGAGTGCCTAGCATATCTAGCAAAGCTGCGTTGAAACGCTCAGGCTGTGGGTCCCCTGGGGTGGTAAGGAGTTGTTCTGACTTTCTACCCCTCAGAGAAAGGCATCTCTTTGATCAGACTTACTTCAAAGTCTCTTCCTTGATCAGAATGGATTCTTTGTGAGCCCTATAGTGAACAAAAGTTTTCACAAGTACTTTGGCAACAGTGGATGCTTTGTGGTCTTTGATGGAAAGCTTAGGCATATCTCGTAAAATGGTTAGTGACCACCAGCACATTACTGATATTTCTTTGATCTGACTCCAGACTCAGAAAATCAATACAGACCAGCTCCATGGGTGCACTGATGGTGATGTTAACAAGGGGGGCAGCCCTCTGGGGCAAAGCTTTCCTCTGTAAGCAGCGACTACAAATTCGAATGTGTTTTGCTTCACATCAGCCCCCATCTTAGGCCAATAGAATCTGGATCTCACCAAGTCAAGTGTTCTGTCTATACCAAGGTGCCCCATGTGGTTGTGCAAGGACCTCAGTACTGAGTCTCGAAAGGCAGTGGGCAGCACTAGTTGTTGTTTGTCTACTTGTCCCCTCTGTCTACTGTTTCTCTGTATAACAATTTATTGATCAGTTTCAACTTAGGACCTTCTTTGTATAACAGTGCAGTTCTCAAATTAGTGGAGCATAATTTGGACGTATCTTTTCCTGCATAGAGGGCTTCTAAAGCTGATTTGATCATGGGATCGCGGGATTGAGCCCGCCAAATACTGTCATTGTCCAGCTGAGGCAGTGCACCAATGTCTATTGCAGAAAAGTGGCAATAAGCAGCAGGTGTGCAATTCTCAGAGGGTCCCAAGCAATCCACCATGCAGTCCACTGCGTCCGTGGACATTTGTTCCTCCCTGTCAAACTTCTGGCAGAGTGCCTGAATATCAGGTTCTGACAATCTGACCCAATCATTCTGGGGAACAGGCCTCCGGGAGAGAGCATCAGCATCTATGTGGTTCAGGCCTGCTCAGTATTCAACAGCATAGTCGTATATAGATAATGCAGAAAGTCACCTATGGCCAGTGGCATCCAACTTAGCTGAGGTCTGCACATAGGTCAAAGGATTATTGTCAGTTTTTACTAGTATTTTAGCCCCATACAAGTACTCATGGAATTGATCAACAATAGCCCACTTCAAAGCTAGGAACTCTAACTTATATACAGGATAGTTCTTTTCGATGGGGTCAGGCTTCACTGGCAAAGGCCACTGGTCTCAGGCCATTCTCATGTCTTTATATAACACAGCCCCCAACCCTTGCAAGCTAGCATCAGTGTGGAGGACATAAGGTTTTCTTGGATGGCATAGGCAGCACTGGAGCGTGGTAAGTTGATATATGATCTCATGAAAGCAGTCTCACAATCAGAGTCCAGCGGGCCCCAAATACTTCACTGGACGAAAATACACTTTTCAGTCTTGAGGACTGACTTTTGTATTTTTGTGGGTTGGGGATACCCTGAGTAAGGTTAATAAAGGCTGGATCACTCTTGAATAGTCCTTGATGAAACGCCGATAATAACCACAGAATCCAGGAATCTTTGCAGTTCTTTTTAGATTTTTGGGTGTGGCCAGGTGGTCAAGGCCTCAACTTTACTTGGTCGGTCTCTATTCCTCAATGGATACTATGTGTCCCACATACTTTACTGATGTTTGAAAGAATTGACACTTATCAATGGACAGTTTAAGGCCAAAGTCTTTCAGTCGGTCCAATACCTTAAATAATCTGTCTCATGTTCCTCCAGTGAGCTGCCAAACACAATAACATCATCTAGGTATACCAGGCACTCTAGTAAGTTCATGTCCCCACTGCATGCTCCTTCAATCGTTGAAAAGTGGCTGGGCACCTAAAACCTCTTGAGGCATCCTCATGAATTCATGAAGCCAAGCGGACAGATAAAGGCTGTCTTCTCATGGTCCTGGGGCCATCGGGATCTGGTAGTACCCACTGTGGAGATCTAGTACAGAGAACCACTTGCTCCGCTTTAGGCAGTCCAAAGCATCCTGAATGCGGGCATTGTGTACTGATCAGGATAGTCCGCGGGTTTACAAAGTATAATCCACGCACATCCTTACTGTCACATCTTCTTCCTCACTACCACAATGGGGGAAGCATAGGGGCTTCTGGATTCTTGTATTACACCAGCAGCTAACACCTCTTGCAGATGCCGTCTCACATCATCTATGTCAGCAGGTGCCAGGCGTCGAGACCTCTCACAAAATGGTCTTTCGTTATGCAGCCGATATGGTGCTCAGCTCCTTGTGCGCATCCTACATCCCATTTCTTTAAAGAAAACACCTGGTCTCTCTGGGCAAGCTTCTCACTGATCCTCACTTTCCATTCAGCTGGCAACGGGGAGTCACCGAAATCAAACAGGTCAGCATGCTACTCGTCATTCTTCCCTGAACTCTTGCTGCTGGGTAGCACTGCAGTGTCTGCACAATGCACATTAGCCAGGTGCAACCTCTATTTACTCGAATCTCTGTCAGACACATTATGAACTTGAACCATTACCCTTCTGGCATAAGCATGGGCTCTAGCAGGCAAAATACTAGGCTTGACCAGCAGTCCTCCGCAATTTTCCATCGCCTGGTGCATCCAACATTAATATTTTATTCTTGACATCCTTTCTGATATCGACCTCTCCTGTGTAAGGTACACTGGGCATTTGGTGCCAGGATCAGAGACTGGATCCTTCTTCCAGACAATTCCAACCGTTCCTCTGGTTCTACTGTTTCAACATCTCTCTCGCCTCATAGGCCTTCTTAATCAAGGCCGGAATTCTTAAAGCTCTACCAGCCCTTGACCCTGTTTTTCATAACACAACTGTGCCAGCCGTCCAAACATATGTGCATTAGTCCCAATTAGTAAAGGAACCCCATCATACAGTCCAGTAGGGGGACCCACTAAGGCCAGGGTCTCTACTTGCTCTGCCATTCCAACCACAGAGGTGGGGAAAGACAGCCAAATTCGGATATACCCAGAGTAGGGGTAGGCCTTCTCACTTAACCCCCATACATGCAGTCCTTCTAATGGTTGTAAGGGTACGTCTGACAAATGCTTCTGATACCAATCCTGGAACATAATTGTCACTTGGGAGCCACTGTCTAATACAGCTGTTGTAGACACTCCATTCACCTTTACAGTGGTCTCCATGGAGGGACCCACTATTCTGGACCAGTCTGAAGAGTAGGAAGGGGCCTGGGCAACTGACCTTGCCACAGAGGGATGTGAGTTAGCATTTTGGGACCCTCGCTGGGACCATTTCGTGCACCTCTTAACCACTGACTTGTTCTCCTCAAGCTCCTTGTAGCCGGCTCACCACTCTCTAAGTCTTTCTGAGACTGGCATTCCTCTTCATGTGCCCATCCTTCCACAATTATGGCAAAATATATCTGCTGAAGTTTGGGGTGACCGAGGCACTGTGGGGCTGCGTATGGGTACTATCGATAGAAAACCTTGGTGCCACCTCAGCCAGCGGGGTTGGACATTTGGTGACATCTCTTCAGTTCCCTCACTTCCATAGTCAATGCATCAAGTTTCGAACTGTTGTCAACATGAGGTGCCTGGGTGGGCACCCCCAACCCCATAGCAGAAGCAGTCGGGCAAGTGTCAGTGCCCGTGCTCATAGGAGTATCCTTCATGATGAGACTGTCGGTTACTTTCCTAATCTCCCTCAGCAACTCCTCCCAGTGTGGGATGTTTACAGCCATCCCCGTTTGGCAGGCACTTAATCCTTGACTTTCATCATGGGTTTTCGGTGATCCCTTGCCGTCAGCAGCTGACCCCGCCCTTGGAGCAGAGGTTGTAGCAGCTACAACTATGCGGGGCTCTGAGAAATCCTCCTCCTCCTCCTCAACTTCCCAGATTTCTTTCATCAAATCATAATGATCCGGTGGGTTATCTCTCCTGTCTTGAAGCCTCAACTGAAGGAACTGCAATTTTGAGTACTTTGCATGTTGCAATATGTGCCCCAACCTCACACGGTTTAAGTCACTGGCGGCCACCCCCCCCTTTCCGGCAGGCCCTCTGTAGCGCTCCTTCCAGACGAGTAACATATGCAGATAAACTTTCCCCTGGCCATTGTTTTGTACCTTGAAACTTCCACATCCAGCTCTCTCCTGACTCAATACTCCCAAAATTGCATTCAAGTGCAGTTAAGTACTTTTGGGCAGATGCCTCAGGGTTTGTGGACCTCAAAGACTTAATGGCTTCCAGAGCGGGACCTCTCAAGCTCTCTAGGATTCTTTTCCATTTCTCAGCCTCTGCACACTGCCACTCAGATACCAAAGGGGCAACACAGTCTATCCAGGTCTCCCAATCATCCTCCCCTTGTGGGGTGGGGAGGGTGCCGGAGAAAATTCTCAACCTGCAGTAAGAGTCATGACTATTGGCAGGTACAGACATGGGGACTTGCACTGGCACTGAAGGAGGGGCAATAACGGGTGCTGGAAGGGAAGAGGGTGTTGGTTGAGGAACGTTCTCAGGTAGCAATAATAGTTTCTTTAAATCCTCCAGTTTTCTCTTCCCCCAACAACAATTTAGCAAATTTCTCCTCAAAAGTTTCAGATAATGGGGGAGGCTCATTCTCCTTGGGGTCTTTACTGTCTTTGGTTATCACTCTCCAGACAGTGAGGGTTTTCCCGGGGGTAACAGTCTGTGGCACTTTAGAACTGTCTACAGGGTCCTTACACTCTATTAGGGCCATGAAAGTTTGGGTGAGCAGATCAGCCTGTCGCCCCTCTACCACAGGGTCTCGTAAACATTCAACCTTGAAAGTACTCCCCTACAGTGTCCGTATTGGTACCCAGCGGATATCCAAGATAAGTATAGCATTTTGGGGTCGTATCTCTCCCAGTACACCACTTCACCAGCTGGTGTACAGCCACTCTGTTGGGGTACCCATCTATTTTTTACAGTAATCTAGACTGTGGCCATTAGAGGACACTAATCCGCAGGTGAGCCTCCAAGATGTAACCCCTAGGTGGCGCTATCCCAAGGGCTACTACCCCTGCCTGATTTGCCACTAACAGGTGGAGGGGCCTGGATTCGATGGCGGGTGCCTCCACCCAGAGGTCAGGGTTTGCAATAGTTAAACTAACTTGGTCACAGCCCTCTGTGACACTGCGATCCCCCTTCTTCCCACTAGTGGCCCACACAATATATCAGAATTACCTTCACAGTATACACTTACCCCCAGGACTGGTTCGGTCAGCGTGACTCCAGGGACTCCCTGTAAAACAAGATGATACAGTGCAAAAACCACAGTACAGTACTTTAACATAGACAAATACCTCAGGCAGTGTAACTTTGCTGAAACAAACAGATCTGATTTATTATGTTTGCTTGCACGCATGTGCAAGAAACATAGTGCCATCATCTGAGTTTTTCAGAGGTGTGTCAGCATCTTCCAATTCAGTTTGTGTGTTTGCAGGCGTGGTCACAGTTCTCCAATCACTGCTGGAGCTGTCTATGACAGCAGTTGAAAATGCAGTGGCATACAGTTGAAAGAGGGAGCTACGCTCCAGTGAGCAGCTCCTCCCTCCCTCCACACACACACGCAGATCAACTGTGTCAGTTACCTGATAGGATGGTGTAGTCTTGTCTAGCTTAGAGAGACAAACCACACATCATTACTTTAATAAACTGTTTCCTGCCACAGCAGGACCACCAAAATGTGTGGTGCCTAACAGTCCTTACACACACCAGCTCTCAAAGCACACCTTCATGGACCTATGGGTTCTAATCTTCCAGGAAAAAAAAACTCAACATTTGATGAAAACTCAGACTTCGTTGTATGTGTAATTCCGAAGCGTTTTTCTTACTAGACTCTGTCAATGTGAACTCCCCGCTGCTAAAACCTATGCAAACGAACTTGAGCATACTGTACTACCTGCAGCTGAAGCAAAGAACAGCCAGAATGCACAAAGGAGAACATACTGCTATGCATTTCAGCAGCAGCCAGTGGGGGAGGTTTTCATGACTGAAGCACTTTAATGCGCCTTTTAGTGCTGTCATATACACACCCTTGTGTGGTAATTCACTAAACTGCACACTTAGTCTGGTAATGCAGCTTCAAAATATTTTTTTTTCTCTGAATTGCCGTGAGCTGGCATTTAGATAGAATCACACAGCTCTTCTCAAATCAGATACTCAATGAAGTCAGTCACCTTGTGACCCTAAGCATCTAAGGCTGGACATGTGCCCAACAAAATAGCAAAACTAGGTATAGAAAAAGAAAACACAAATTCAACCGTAGCTCACAATTGAATCCACCTTTTCTCCAGCTAATCTGAAGTTGCCTAACAACCCACCCTGGTGCTCATGCACCTCCACCCGCACAAATATATGGCGAGGGGGTGCTATTGCATTTTATTTAATAATTTCCTGATCCTGCTGTTGGCACCATACTGATACAGTAATTCTTTTTATGGCTCGAAAACTGCTTGACATTAGCTGAATTATAAATGGCATCCCTGTTTGACGCTGTGGTGCGGAATATGGTGGTGCTCAAATTTTAAACCAAGTATTACGTGCAGATACGTTGTTATTGACTCATGTCACTTACCATTTTATACATCTATTGATTTTTTCAATTCACTTTTGCTGACAAATGTTGATCGCAGGGATTCTGGTGTCACAATTCAGTTCAGCGACGTGTAACATCTTAGTGCAGATGCTAAGTAACTGTTTTAAAATGCTGAGAAAGTTAACAGTCATGAAAATGCATGAACTTCTTTCTTCAGTGTCTGGAGCTGTAGTGGTGTTATTAAATGCGATGTCCCTTGCTTCAGATCTATCAGTGAGATGTCTATTCTGTGCAATGGACAGTGGCTGAATGTTATCAGTGACAGTTTTCATTTCATTACCAACAGATAAATATTCAGGCTTTGCAATGCAACTTTGTTGTAGCACAGTTTCATGCCCCCAAGTGTCTGTCATCAGTTAGTGGTTATATCTTAACCGATGATCACAAAAGTATGAAAAGATTTGCCGCTGAGTAATGTAAATGCCAATCCACCTAAGCACCTTTAGGCTCAAACAGAATTTGAACGTATAGGGATTCTGGACTGGTGTATCACTCCGCGGCACAGCAACGGTTAATAAGTTTAAGCACATTCTCAGGACATTGTTTCACTTGTCCCCTCTCCCCACTACGATCCTGGTCACCTGAAATAAACCTGACATTTTAGTATCTGTTTTACATCTTGGCTCAGTTAGGCAATCAGTGCTGTAAGAACATAAATGGACATATAAATGGGGACTATAAGAACATGCCGTGGGTGCTTGTGCCTTAGTCCAGCTGTGCAACATCAGCCTGAAGTTCAAGTAGGGCTTACTGTCTACCACTTTGTTCACTCCCCCATGTACCTGTACCATTTCACATCCTCCCTTGCCTTAGTCCAGCTGTGCTACATCAGCCTGAAGCTCTGGTAGGGCTTACTGTCTACCACTTTGTTCACTTCCCTCATGTATCGCTGTGCTACATCAGTCTGAAGCTCTGGTAGGGCTTACTGTCTACCACTTTGTTCACCTCCCCCCACGTACCTGCACCATTTCACATCCTCCCTTGATCTACAGTGAGTGGATCCCTCATTCATTCGTCACATATGCACGCACATACAAAAAAAAACCTGGTCTTCAAAAATTAAGATACATTTATTATGTTTGCTTGCATGCATGTGCAAGAAACATAGTGCCATCATCCAAGATTTCAGAGGTGTGTCACCCCCTCTTCCAATTCAGTCAGTGTGTTGGCAGGTGCGGCCCCTGTAAGCTAATGCATGCTGGAGCTGTCTATGACAAGCTCCAAAATGCAGTGGCATACAGTTGAAAGGGGGAGCTACGCTTCAGTGAGCAGCGATAAGATATCGCTTGCTCATGCGCAGCTCCCCCACACACACACATGCACACGCAGGCATCCGCGCCTCCACGCACGCACGCACACTGATCAGGCCGACGGGGTGCCTAATCCTCGTCAGCTGTGTGCACTTCCCCCGGCCCCCCCAAAGCCTTACAAATGCCACGCTGGGTGTCCACCCCAGTGTGGCAACTCGTGATATAGCCGACGGGGGGTGCCCAATCCCCATCGGCTCCACTGTCCTCACCCCTCCCGAGTACTGGGTGCCACGCTGGGAGCCCACCCCAGCATGGCAATCGATGCTTTGGGCGACGGGGATGCCCAATCCCCCATCGGCTGAATGCCCCCCAAACCATCCTTGTGCCACGCTGGGAGCCCACCCCAGCATGGCAAACATCCCGCATCGTCATTGGAAACAAAAAGAACACCTGTAAAGAAAAAACGGTCCCACGTAGTCTCCCTGGCCCCCCTCCCACAACCCGCACCCACCCACTGCGCACCCTGCCTCCCACACCCTCACCCCATACTTACCTCCGACCTTGCATGTGATGATCTTCGTGGACCGGAACACGCCTGCACTCTTCAAAGCCGACCTTGAACTGAGGAAATGCCGGTAAGCTGTATAATGGGCTAGATAGGGGTTTTCAACTTTGTTGCTTATCTCAGGCATTTTCAGATTTTGCACCAAATTTTCAACATGGAGCTTTTGGGACCCCTTCATGAATGATGTCACTGTCATGGTGCTATTCGGCCCAGGCGGTGATTTTGCAGTCACTACATGAAATCCCCTTGGGCCTGAATAACGCCATGACAGTGACATCCTCATGAGAAGGTCCTAAAACCCATGTTGAAAATTTGAGCCAAATTCCAAAATTGACTGTTTCACGAGTGTGCTGCCAGTTCCTACGCAGGCTCTTAAGTTCACAAATTTTAATATTTTCTCAAGATTTTCAACATTGCCATTTTGCCACACCTTCTTATGAGTAGTACAGCTGTCATTATTCACATCTCACCCAAAATGTGTTTCTGCCCATGTAGCGCACAATGGCGATGGATTATCTAAATCAATGTACGGAACAAATTAAGAAAATCACAGTGACATGTTCATGAGCAGAGGTCTTAAAATGGCTATGTTCAAAATTTGCGAAAAAATTCTAAAATGACTGTTTTACGAAGCGTTGCTACAGTTCCTATGCATGCTCGTAAGTTTGCAAATTTAATATTTTACTCCAGATTTTCAACATTGCCATTTTATTACATTTCCTTACTAACAGTACAGCTGCAATTTTCATATATCGCCCAAAATGTGTTTTCGCACATGTAGCGCACAATGGTGCTGTTGGTGTGCGAAAGCAATGTTTAGGACAGATTAAGAAAATCACAGTTACACTGTTCATGAGCAGAGGTCTTAAAATGGCTATGTTGAAAACTTGGTGACAAAAGTCCATAAAATGACCGTGTTACGAGTGAGCATTGCGCAGTTTCCACGCACCCTCGTTAGTTCATGACTTTTTTAATATTTTCAGTCCAGATTTTCACGAGTGGCATTTTTCCACACTTCCTTATGAACAGTACTGCTGTCATTTTTCACAACATGGCTGAAGTGTGTTTTCACACTTTCAGCGCAGAGACGCGTGGTCGCTGGGAAAATCATTGTTCGGCACAGATAAAGAAAATCACAGTGACACTGTTCGTGATCGGAGGCACCAAAATGCCTGAGTTGACAATCTGCTGTAAAAAATCCCCAACCTAATTATATTACAGGTGTGCGTTGCACAGTTTCTATGTACGCTCGTGACTTCACCATTTTTTTAAATATTTTTACTACAGATTTGCAACATTGCCATTTTTTACACCTCCCCATGAACAGTACAGCTGTCATTTTTTACATCCTGTTCGGAATGTTTTTGCACCTGTGGTGCTAAATGCCGTAGTCACTGTGCATAAGCAGCTTTCGACTAACAAACTGATATTTCCCCTGTTCATGAGGTGGGGTCACAAAACAAACATGTTGAAAATTTGGAGTGAAAATACCAACGAATGCCTGGGGTATTAGGGTTTCCAACCATAACGCCCAACCCTGTAGAGAATGACAGGCATCAGGGTGTGACTTGGGATTCTTGCCTGTGATGCTCATACCATTCCATACCCTGCAGTCAGTGAGAGGCATCGAGGTATGCCTTGGACTCTTCAGCCCCAAACTTCAATTCTATTCTCCTATATCGCACCCATCTCACCATATTTCCTAATGAAATGGGGTGCGATATACAAAGACCCCATCGGAACACCGTGGACACTTGTCAGTGTCTGCAGGGTGGGTGGGGTGAAATGGCGGGCCAAGATGCCTGGCGACCCAAACGCACACCCCAATGCCTGTCACTCTCTGCAGGGTGGTGGTGGGGTTGGCTTCAGTTCAATACTTCACTGCCATTCCTATTACGCAGCTCTGTAACTTCTACACTACCACTGCCAATGCCAGCAAGCAAACATTCGGCATTGACAAATGCTTGTTTAGGGGGATATAACAAGGACAGGGGGAAATCAGGTTAATTAGTTTAAACGCATTAATAATCACAATGCTTTGCACATATTTCAGAATCCCAAATGTCCCTAATGTCACTCTTAATGGGTACCCAGGCAATAAGAGGCTAGCCTATTTGGTGCAGCTGGTTGGGGCCCTGAAGATGGAAAATGCATGCACAATACCCAAATTGTAATCCGGAGCCGGTAGGCTCAGTTCGTGGAGAAAGAAAGGAAAAGTAATCAGATGGAACACTTGCAATTAAATGATGGCAGGAGCTACCCTGATTTGTACTCACAAATTCAATGCTGAAACTGAATGGAAGGCAGATTGTCCTGATTGCCAGGCAGAGCAGACCATGTGGACAAGGTCCTTGTGACTGGACCCCAAAGCAGTTCAGAGCAAATGGATGTAGTCTGGATTAAGCTGGGGTTTACTTGCAGCTTCATGCACTCAAGTCACTGTACAGGGGATTTGAAACGCGAGTCCCCACTAGCACTACACACATTTATATGGAAAAAGGAAGTACTATACCAGGCAGGCTGCTTCTCTATCCCGATCGCAATTTCTGCACAATACCTGGGAGAACACACAGCAGATTCAGTTCCTGACAGACGGAGCACGATTCAACAATTTCTCCAGTCTTCTACAGGGTGAGCCTGGTTTCTACTTTTCAGATCTCCTTGATTCTCTTCACAGGTCAAATTCAGTCCAAACAGGCACTTGAACAAGCTGCAGACCGAAACTTGGGGTCTTACACGCGTTTCCTGACTAAAGCTGCGCACCGAAGGAGCACAGGGCTCCTTCCTTCTTCACTGCCAGAGCTCAACTGAAACTCCAGTAGACAAAACCGGGCACTTCATTTGAGTTCTTCCCAGTTCTTGGCTGGATTGGCTGTCACTCACAATAGCCTCCCCCCTGTTGGTGCAAAAAGGCGCCGAAGTCCAAACTACATTTCCCAGAGTCACTGCCATTACAGTCCTCTTGTGGCTGGCTCAGATTACGAGTCCAAGTTCTGATTCGTCCACAGGCACCATTTTAGAGCTCCCTTAACCCATACTGATTGGTCCAGTTCAGCAGTTCAAAACTAGAATGGGGAACTAGGCAAACACAGTTCTGATTGCAAAGAAAAGCAGGTTAGACAAACTGTATTTTCATTATTACTCTAAATGATTTCTGGCAAACAGTTACATCTTTCAGATAGGTTCCCTTTGCACTCCTAGTGACTGCAAAAACAGAGTGAATTGGCAGCAACTCGAGTGGGACTCAAGCAGAGAAACACACAGTCCCCCCCATACAAACTAATTATGTCTGCAAGCAGACAGCTCTTAAAGAGACAGTACCAGAGGCTCTAAAAAACACTCACAGATAAATGGCTTAAACACCAAACACCATTCAGGCTCGGAGCATTCAAGCAAGCTCCTGGAAGTCTTTTGGGAACCCCCATTTGCAGGGGGGTTACATCTGCACAGTAAATAGCAACAGTACAGTACTCTTAGCACAAACTGGAACCACAGTCAGGTTAAATGCAGCAAAAAAGTCAGATCTGATTTATTCAGGGGACTTGAACAAGGAAGGGTCGTAATTAGATTGATTGGCTTAAAGGCTATATTAATCAAACAGTTATGCATGCGCTTTAAGTCCCCACACAGTCACACCTCTGAGTACTCACGTAGGGAGACGATGGTCTAGCCAGGAACGTTGCAACTGGTTGGGGCTCTGTGATGGAAGAAAGCAACATGCACAACACACACTATTTGTAATCCGGAGCCGGAGGGCTCAGTTTGTGAAAGAAAAAGCAACCAGACAATCAAGTGACAACACTTTAGATTTAGCTGTTGTTGCAGGGAGCTACCCTGATGTTTACTCACAATACCCAATACAAGACACAGGCAGGATAAAATCAAGACTGCGGGTTATTGAGCTGGAGTTCCCGGAGAAGCGGGGCCCACACGAATCACTGTGACGTTGTTCCTGTTCAAGTGTTGAGCAGGGGGCTGATCCCCAGGCAGGTCTCTCGTCGATGGCTTTTTCCGTGCAGCAGGTAGTTGGGCTGGGCCAGTGTGGCAAGGCCCAGGCCCAATGGAGATGATTTTGGATTCAGTCCATGGTGCTGGATGCTGCTTCCAGCAAGCAGAACACAATTCAAACCACAGTGGGGATCCAAATCACAACCCACTATAAGCACACAACACATTCACATGTAAGGAAATTCCACTGTACCAGGCCAAAGGCTGTCTGGTCGCAATTACAGAGTAACTCTGCACAATCCGGGAGTTCAGAGGTGGCTGGAAGTCCAGACAGGCCGATCACTTTCAGCAAATCTTTGGTCATCTTCAGGTAGGAGCCTGGTCACAATTCAGTGGCTTTCTTCACTCTCCAAGTTTGGATTCAGTCCGAAAAAGGCACAAGTTCCCTCTCAGGAACAGCAGGCAGGCATGCAGGTCAAACTCAGGCCTTTCCACAGTTCTCCCATGCAAATCTATGCTGGGGCTGCTGCTTGAATCATTCAAGCTGTTATCTCTTTACTTCTCAACTCAGAACTGAAACTAGCTGCAAGCAGCTTGGGAATTTCCCCAAGATACAAAAGGTTTGGTTGGCTGATCTGTCTGTCAGTCACAACAAGGGCTCCCCCTCCAGGATATTTTAGGCGCCAAAATGCAAAAACTACAATTCCTACGAGTTTTGACCCCTCCAAGCCCCTGTAGGCAGGCTTCGTTTTAGAGTCCCAACAGTACTGATTGGCCCATTCTGACAGTCCAGGGCCAAGTTGGTGGAGATAAACAGAACAGTCCTTGCTGCAAAGAAGGCAGGTTAAAACAAATTGCAATATTATTACTACTCTAACAAATGATCAACAAACAAGCACATCTTCTAACAGAGCTCCCTTTTAGATTAATTAAGACTGTAATCCAGGCAGCTCTTAAAGAGACAGTACACAGAGGCTATACAGGCACTCTCTGGCAATACTTTTAATCTACTAAAACGCAGAACACCAGCCTGGCAGTGAGCATTTAGGCAAACTCAAGGGAGACTGTTCGGGGACCCCCATTTGTAGGAGGCTTACACCGGACACGGGCAGGACGAAATCGAGACTGCAGGCTGTTGAGCTGGAGTGCCCAGAGAAACAGGGCCCAAACGAATCACCGAGGCATCATTCTTGTTCAAGGCGTTGAGCAGGGGGCTGATCCCCAGGCCGGTCTCTCGTCCATGACTTTCTCTGCATAGCAGGTATTCTGGCTGGGCCCAGGCAAACAGAAATGGATATGATTCGGTCCGTGGAGCTGCATACAGCCTCCAGTAAGCAAAACACAGTTCAGACACACAGTGGGGAACCAAATCACAACCCACTATAAGCACACAGCACATTCACATGTAAGGACATTCCACTGTACCAGGCAAATGGCTCTCCGGTCACAGTTACAGACTCTCTGCAAAATCTGGGAGTCCAGAAGTAGCTGGAAGTCCTGACAGGCCGATCGCATTCAGCAAATCTTCGGTCTTCTTCAGATTAAGCCTGGTCACAATTCACTGGCTTAATTCGCTCTCTAAATTCGGATTCAATCCGAGAAAAGCACAAGTTCCCTCTCAGGCATGCAGGCCAAACTCGGGCCTTTCCACAGTTCTCCCACTCAAATCCAGTATGGATTGCTGCTCGAACTATCTTGAGCTGTTACTTCTTCACTTCCCAACCCAGATCTAACTGAAACTACAAGCAGTGTGGGACTTTCCCCAAGATCCAAAAGGTTTGGTTGGCTGATCTGTCAGTCACAACAAGGACTCCCCCTCAGGTTATTTTTGGCACCAAAAGCCCAAAACTACAATTCCTACAAGTTCTGGCCCCACCAAGCCCCTGTAGGCAGGCTCCATTTTAGAGTTCCAAATGTACTGATTGGCCCATTCTGACAGTCCAGGACCAAGACGATGGAAACAAACAGAACTGTCCGTGCTGCAAAGAAGGCAGGTTAGCACAAACGGGAATATTATTACTACTCTAACAAATGATCAGCAAACAAGTTCATCTTCTAACAGAGCTTCATTTCAGATTAATTATGACTGCAAGCCAGGCAGCTCTTAAAGAGACAGTACACAGAGGCTATACAGGCACTAAAAATAATAACACAATCTGGGTAATGGTGATTTTAAACTTTATAAATTAAATGACTCCCTCGAAGGTGCTCCAATAGTCAAAATCCATCAAACAAATCAGGAGTCCACAGTGTTAGGAATGTCTTGTTCTTTATTTCAGTTATAGCCTCCTACGTTTCGCTCGTATGAGCTTGTTCATGGTTTTTTTTCTTTTTATACTGTTTCAAAACAAAGTGTAAATATACTGGTAAATAACTGTTTTCTCTTATGTTTACAAAAAATATTTAAAACTAAATAATTTTACACCGTAAGTCTACCTACGTGCTTCACTCTATGTGCACTGCATTCATTTAACTTCAGGAAAACTTCCTCCTAAATTAATAGAAACCATAATTATGTCATATATATTTAAATAACGCTAAAACAAAAGACATGTCACATCCATTAACAAAAGTCAATAATAAACTTTTTACACTCCATAACGCGCATACCTGGGAACGCTACTGTCCGCATTAAATGTTATCTGTTAACTTCCAAATTATTATTCCATTCAGATCAGATTCCTAAAGAAATACATAGTAAAATTCATTTACTTGCAATGATTTAACAATGCTTAATGCTCTTTGAGACTACTTCTTATATAAACTTATTAGAAAGGCTTTTTACGAGTCATAATGGTTCCTTACCTCAAAAGGTTATGCTGACAAAAAGCTTTGAATATAAAATCCAAATTTAGTCCCCCATTGGTAGAAATCATGGTATAGAGAGCTTTTGCTCTATAGTTGAGAAAGAAATTATGTCATTATTCAAAGATAAGTCCTCCTTATGGCCACAACAACAGAATTTAACAAAAGAACAGAGGTGTGCCCTACAAGATTTAAGTAATGATATGAATATTATTATTAAACAAGCTGATAAAGGGGGAGGAATTGTTATTCAAGATAGTGATAAATATAAATTGATGTGTTTGAAACTATTAAACAATAAAAATAACTATTCGCTATTAATGGATGATCCTACTGTCCCATTATAAGGGAAACTGAGAGAATTGTTGGAAGAATTTGTTGATTTAAACTGGTTGCAAGAGTGGGAAATGAGATTACTTTTGAAAGAATTCCCAACTGTTCCCACATTCTATAGTATTCCAAAGATACACAAAGATTTGTTGGACCCGACTGGTAGACCAATTGTGTCTGGGATTGATTCTGTTTTTGACCCTGTATCGAAATATGTCAATTTTTATTTACAACCTTTAATTGAGAAAAATGAGTCATATTTACAAGATTCAGCAGATTTAATGAATCAGCTACAGACTATATCTAATAAGATTAAAATGGACAATATCATATTGGTTACTTGGGAGTCAATAGATTTATATACATCTATTCCCCATAGGGAAGGAATAGTTAATATGGGAAAAATTCTAAATAAGCGTCCTACAGGTTCAACACCAAAAACTGTATTGCTACAGGAATTAGCTTAATTTGTATTACAAAACAATTATTTTGAATTTGACGGTATATTTTATCAACAAGACAAAGGTACTGCTATGGGTAGTACGATGGCAGCTAGTTATGCCAATGCGTACATGATAAATTTTGAAGAAGAATATGTATTCAATTCAGTTATAAATCAATATAAAGACAAAATCCAGTTATGGAAAAGATATATAGACGATGGGCCAAATATTCAAAAGGGTTGCGCCATGCGCAATAGGGTTGTGCCTGCGCAAGTCCGGAATTGCTCCATTCTGCGATATTCAGCAGGAGGCAGTTGTGCCACTGAAAACATGCTGAGCAACAGCGCAGTGCAAATGAATGCATGCTGAACTGGAGGGGGAGGAACCATGCATAAACTGCACAGCCCGATATTTAGCATGGCTGTGCAGAATACAAGCGCAACCCCAACCTGCACCTGCACAACTTTGAGCCAAAAAAAAAGGATCAAGTTGAGGGCCACCACAGTGAGCTGCTGCATTGCAGGGCGCAACACAGCAAGCTACCACCTGTGGCTGGCCCTCAACCCACCCCTGTGCCCCCTGCAGCCTCGATCGCGGGCAAAGAGTGTAAAATCCTCCCACCACCCTCCACTGGCCCGATCGAGGGCATAGCTTAAACCCTCCCTCCCACCAGCCCGATCGCGGGCAGCAATGTGTTCCCCCAACACATCCCTGGTGGTCCAGTGGACCATAAGCCCGATCCTGGGCTGTAGTTGTCAAACACCCCCACCTCCTGAACATATCCCTGGTGGTCCAGTGGACCGATAAGCCCGATCCGGGCTGTGGTTATCAAACACACCCCCACCTCCCGAACATATCCCTGGTGGTCCAGTGGACCGAAAAATCCCGATCGCGGGATGTATTTTACAAACACACACCCCACCTCCCGAATATATCCCTGGTGGTCCAGTGGACTGAAAATCCTGATCGTGGGATGTAGTTGTAAACCCTCCCAACACATCCCTGGTGACCTAGTGTCCCCACCCGACCCACCACGCCTCACCCCGCCGGCCTCGGATCACCCGCCTGCCGCCCGCTGCCGCCCCGACTGGCTGGCTGGGGATGCACTGCACCATCAGAGCAGAGCCACTGGCGCAGCCCATATCAAGACAAGACAAATCCAGTTTTGTGAATGAATGGTTTTATTCATTCACAAATCTGGACTGTCATGTACGGGTGGGCTGCACGCCATTGGCTCTTGCTCTGCACCAATGGGCGGTAGCCCCACCGGGCAGTCAGTCGGGCAGGGGCGGCTGCGGTGGGATGCTGCCGCCGCCAGGGGAGGAGCGGGGTGGGGGCCGTGGGTGGGTGGGGTGGGGGACACTAGCCACCAGGCTGGTTCGGGGGTTTGTTCAACATATACATGTCACGATCGGGATGTGCCACTGGACCACCAGGGATGAATTCGCAGGGGGTTATTAAACAACCACTGCCCGCGACTTGGGCTTTTCTCCACTGGACCACCAGGGATACGTCTGGGAGCTGACATTGCTGCCCGCGATCGGGCTGGTGGGGAATTACACCATGCCCGCGATCGGGCCAGTGGGGGTGGTGGGATTTACAGTCGGCTGCCCGTGATTGGGCTGCAGGGGGGCATAGGACTGGGTTAGCCAGCCACAGGTGGCAGCTGCTGTGTTGTGCCCTGCAATGCAGCAGCTCACCTGTGGGTGGCCCTCAACTTAAGCCTTTATTTTTGGCTCAAAGTTGTGCAGGCGCAGGTTGGGGGTTGCACCTGCACAACTCTGCACAGCCCGGCTGAATATCGGGCTGTGCAGTTTATGCATGGTTCCTCCCCCTCCAGTTCAGCATGCATTCATTTGCATTGTGCTATTGCTCAGCATGTTTTCTGTGGTGCAACTGCCTCCTGCTGAATATGGCAGAATGGAGTACTCGACTTATGAGATAAGAACTTATTAAGATGATGCAACCCTTTGAATATCTGGCCCTACAGTCCATATATTATCAAAAGTTGTATGAATTGAATTTATTGTTTTAAAATGAGAAAAACAGTATTTAATATGAATGAATTATTTTTGGTACTTCTGTGATCTGTTTGTATCAATGTTCAACTGTAATAAGAAAGATTTGACTAATGTTTATACAAATAATTCATGATGTTTACATGTCAGAAAAGATATGTTTAAACATAAGTTAAATTTCATGTTGCCACATCCTTATGGTATCTGCAGCAGGGAAGTTACAGTTCTCATAAAGCTTAACAAATTGGCTATATCACTTTAAAATGAGCAGCTTGGACAACCGCGTTCATTCCCAAGCAACTGGGAATGAGTGTATGGTTGCGTAGCAACACTCTCGCATCGCGAGAGTTACAAGCAAATCACTCCCACGGGAAATCAAGCTACTCAAGAGGGTAGGCAGGAGAGGGGAACGCTACAGCGTCTTTGAAACACCATTGTGGAACGCGCAATCTTGTTTTGAGTTTTATTTGTTAAATTGCGAGTCACGGTTAAAAGTTGATTCCTGCAACATTTAAAATTCTTTTTGTCAGCATAACCTTTCGAGGTAAGAAACCATTATGACTCGTAAAAAGCCTTTCTAATAAGTTTATATAAGAAGTAGTCTCAAAGAGCATCAAGCATTGTTAAATAATTGCAAGTAAATGAGTTTTACTATGTATTTCTTTAGGAATCTGATCTGAATAGAATAATAATTTGGAAGTTAACAGATAACATTTAATGTGGACAGTAGCGTTCCCAGGTATGCGCGTTATGGGGTGTAAAAAGTTTATTATTGACTTTTGTTAATGGATGTGACATGTCTTTTGTTTTAGCGTTATTTAAATATATATGACATGATTATGGTTTCTATTAATTTAGGAGGAAGTTTTCCTGAAGTTAAATGAATGCAGTGCACATAGAGTGAAGCACGTAGGTAGACTTACGGTGTAAAATTATTAAGTTTTAAATATTTTTTGTAAACATAAGAGAAAACAGTTATTTACCAGTATATTTACACTTTGTTTTGAAACAGTATAAAAAGAAAAAAAAAACATGAACGAGCTCATACGACCGAAACGTAGGAGGCTACAATTGCTATACAGGCACTCTCTGGCAATACATTTAAACTGCTAAAATGCAGGACACCAGCCTGGCAGTGAGCATTTAAGCAAGCTCAAGAAAGACTTTTCGGGAACCCATTTGTAGGGGGGTTACACCAGCATATGATGTGTTTGATGCTTCTGCTAGGGTTGCAGCTTCAGGCATTTGTATGAGATGATATTCTTGGCTAAGAGTTGCTGGATTTGCCAGTGAGTTGGCCCAATGACGATGGCTGTTTGACTATAATGTTGAAGAGGCCTTAAGAGGCCCTCAGAACTCAAAAATACCCCTGAGGTCTGTCATATCACTGTATCCCACTCCTGCCAGGGTGTGTGGAGGGGATCCTTTTGTCAGCCTGCTACCAGAAGTGTCCATGCCTACCATCAGCAAGGCCATGGCAGATGAGGTGGCCCATTGCCAGGACCCCTCCCCCAGGTGCACTTACAAAAGCACCCAAAGTAGTCCGTACCAGTGGCACTGCCACCACCAACTCCGGATGACTCTTTTCTAAAGATAACCCCGCCTCCACTGTTACGTCCAAGTGTGGTTGTGGGGCAGCAGAATCTTCCTGTGTCTCACTCAGTGGGGGGGGGGAGATCACAACAGACCAGTGGGTACTGGAGTTAACTGCAAGGGGACATGCTCTGGATCTGCTAGAGACCCCTCCGGACTATCCTCCACCTCCTTCCAGTTATCCTCTGGACCATTTGTCCTTTCTCAAGGAAGAAGTTAAGTCATTAGTCCAAAAACAGGCTATAGAACTGGTTCCTCCTCATCAGAGAAACAGAGAGTTCTATTCTTGATACTTCCTGGTCTCAAAATGGACAGAGGATTTGCCTCCAATGTTGGACCTCAGAGATCTCAACCTCTGCATCAAATGCAAATAATTTTGAATGGTATCCTGCAAGCTGTGATTCCCCCTCTGCAAACAAGGAACTGGATTTGTTCTCTGGACATGAAGGATGCATACCTTCATGTCAAGAACCTTCGCTTTGTGCTGGAAGGGGAATATTACCAGTTCGGAGTATTGCTCTTTGGCTTGTCGTCTGCAACATAGGTCTTTACCAAATGCTTGGCAGAACTGGTAGCAGCCCTTTGCAGGGAATGCCTGCATGTGTTCCCTTATCTGGACAACTGGCTCTTGGAGGCCAGCTCCAGTGATGCTCTTCTACATACACTCACAAATATTGATCGGCTCAAGAATGTTGCCACCAAATGGAGCTATAGCACAGAGACAGCACACTGAAATGAAAAAACTGCTCGGCTGCCCGTTCAGGTGTACATTAACTCCACTGCTAGGGTACATTAAAAATCATTTTATAAACATAATTGAACAGTAGCACTAAACAACATGTATCTCCACCGCCCTACTGCTTTGTCAAGACCGTGACGGAAGCACTAGGCAGTGTGAAACATTAACACATTTGTTTGATGGTGTGTTACTTGTTAAATTATGTTAAAACATTTTTTTTTTAACATACCCTAGCAGTGGAGTTAATGTACACCTGAATGGGTAGCTGAGCAGTTTTTTAATTTCAGTGTACCTCTTCTACATACCCATGTCTCGGATGAGGCAATTGCTCAAGGAATTAGGGATCACAGTAAATGTCCAGGGGTCCCTGCCAAAGACTGCAGTATATAGGGCAGTCCTGGACATAGAGAAAGGATGTGCTGTCCTGGCACAGGACAGAGCAGAAAATCTAATTACCCAAGCACAGCTGGTATACAGGAGTTGCTATGTCTCTGTGAGAACAGTGTTACATCTCCTGGGTCTCATGGTTGCGGGCATTGTGATGGTGCCACTGGCCCACTTCCATATGATAATCCCTCAGTGGACACTAAGGGTCCGGTGGGATCAGCCGACAGATGAGCTGGACCAGATGGTGTACGTCACATCCCTGCTTTGCAGAGAGTCGCTATGGTGGACTTATTAAGGGGCATTCATTCCTTGTACCGCTCCTGTACAGATCCTCACCACAGATTCCTCAGGCTCTGGCTGGGGAGCTCATCTTGGCTCTGATCAGATGTAGAGAACATGGACCAAGATGGAGGCCAGGTTACATATAAACATCCTGGAGATGACAGCTGTCTTGTACAGCCTCCAGGGATTTCAGGAAAATATGTGCCAGTCCACTGTTAATACAGATGGATAATGCCAGTGTGATGTATTACAAAACAAACAAGGAGGCACTCATTCCTATTCCCTATGCAAGGAAGCAGTGAGAGCATGGTACTGGGTGTGGCACGTGGACAGCTGGTTCTGATTTCAATATGATATATTTTCTGCAATATAAAATATATAAGGGAGTGTCTGTCAGGAAGAAATACTGTCTTGCTGAAATTGACACATCAAACCCCCCAAGGATAAGTTCAAAGAACAGGAGGTAGCTTAAACTGCAGATATCTGAAATGCAATTACTTTGTTAAGCTTTATTTGAAGCCCAGGAAATAAAATATCCATTCAGGACATCCTCAGGGAAATCCTTTGATTTGCACTAGGTGTCATGAAGGACAGAGAATATGCATGTGTTGGGGTATCTCCCAAGATAGCCAGTAAATAGATCAAAGAGACTTTGATGTCTGGGTGAAGCAGGTCCCAGACTAAATTAGGAAGTTCAATATGCATTTGCTTGGGGTTATCCAGTGAATTACATCAAAGAGGCTTTGATGTATGTGTGAAGCAGATCACAGACTGGTTTTGGCAAGTCACATTTATGTCACCTATTATTTTTTTAAATATCTTAGTAGGACATCCTGTGTTATAAAATATAAATTTTAATACACCAAGGCGGAGTTAGGTGACCTCAAAGAATGCCGACTCAAGACTGCTTTTAAAAATACTGAGCAGATCTTACACAAGGATATTATTTTCTGAGAAAAGAGGAACAACGAAGCACTGAAAGATTAAGAAAGTAAGAATACAATTAGCTAAGACCAGTCTGAGTGTATGTATTGTAGGAATTTGCACTTTTAAACCTGTTTTGTTTTTAAGATTGTATGTGTTGGGATATCTTGTTCTGTATTTTACTGTTTTCCTATTTTACCTATTTTAAAGTAAAGATATATATTTTAAAAACAGAAACTGCCTGGTGTGCATTGAAACTTCTTTTTATATAAGTGAAGCTTAGATGGTTATAGTTGACACTGTGCAGGAGCTTATTGTGGTACCAAACTGGGAAACAGATAAGAGTTCTCTAGGTCTTGCATAGAGTTCTAAGGGTTCATTTTGTATACCTGGTTAGGTGCCCATAGGCAAAGATATCTGGCCCCCTGAAGACAGAATTATCTGAACCTGACAATTGGGTATGCTAACAAGAGATCAGTTTGAATCCCTCCAGAACTTGGGACTAAGGTGACTTGAACCCACAAAACAGACAAGAGGGTTACCTTGTTCTGTTCACTGTTCACAATTCTACGCTCAGAGGTTGGCACTTTGGGAGTAGAGGGCTGACCTGCTGAGTGGGTTTGTGACACTGGGCTGTGTGCCACAGCCTACAACTGTCAGCCATGCATCTCCCAGGTTTCCAAAACATCTTAGCAGACCAGCTAAGCAGGTCACAGTCCAAGATTCATGAATGGGAGCTGCTAACCTCCATGGTAGATGAGATCTTCACAAGATGGGGTTATTCAGAGTGGGACCTTTTTGCCCTTTCATACAAGGCAAAACTGCCATGTTTCTGCTCGTTTGCTCCAGGGCCTGGAGTTTTCTGGAGAGACATGTCCCTCTCTTGGAAAGGGAAATTCCTGTATACCTTTATCCCCCAATTTCTCTAATAAAGAGGGTGCTGCTGAAACTATGGATGGATGGTGCCACTCTCATCCTCCTTGCTCCATTATGGTCTCCTCAAATATGGTTTCCACTTCTGCAGCGGATGGCGGGGGAACCTCCTGTTCCTGTACCTCTGTGCTGGGGCCTGATGTCACAAGACAAGGAAGCCCTGGTCCATCCAGACCTGAAGTCCTTACTTCTTCATGCATGGTTCCTGAAGACATAGCCATTGCCCGTTTTGGGGTATCCCTCCAAGGTTGCTGCTGTTCTGACTGCAGCTAAAAAGTTTTCCACAGACATATTTATTCCTTGAAATGGAAGCGGTTCACTTAGTGGGCTGCTTCCAGATATGTGGGTCCATTTACATGTCCTGTAAATGTTGTGTTGGAACACTTGCTGCCCATTTCAGATTCTAGTCTACAGTCTTCCTTAGTTCAGGTGCATTCGACTGCTGTATCAGCTTTTCATGCTTCTATCGGAGGTCATACGGTGGCCCGGTTGGAGGTCTGTACTTTTCTGTGAGGTATTCTGCTTATGAATCCTCCTAACCACAATCCAGTCCTGCCTTTGGACTTGAATTTTGTGCTTGAGAAGCTGACATTGGCACCTGTTGAGCTGGCCGTGAGTTGTGGCTTATGTTTCCTGTCATGGAAAATGTAATTTTTTGTTGCAGCCACTTCGGCTTAAAGGATTTCAGAGCTTCATCCTGTAATGCGTAAGCCTTCTTATTTGATCTTCCACAAAGACAGTTTCTTTGTGTACAAATTCTAAGTTTCTACTGAAGGTGGTATCTGAATTTATACTAAAGCTAACAATACACCTTACTGTTTTTTTACCCTGAATATATCAATCAGAGTGAGGCATTTCTCCATACTTTAGATATACACAGAATACTCGATATTAAGTGACTCGCACCAAGGACTGCAGAAAGTCCTCTTGGCTTTTTGTTTTGCTTGCCCCTGGGAAACAGGGCACTCCTGTGTCTAAACTGCCTGCCCAAATGGCTGGCACATTGTATTACGTTCTGTTATAGAAAGTATGGTAAGGAACTTCCTGGTGCTTGGTTACTCTTCTAGGGGAATAGCTACTTCTGTTGTTGTTTCAGAAATGTTGCTATGGCTGACATTTGTAATGCAGCCACATGGAGCACTGTCCACACCTTGACTAAGCTAAACATTATAGTCTGGACATAGTCTATCGTAGACTTACCAGTTAGGGACTTGCTGTACTGCAAGGCATGCTTTTTTAAATCTCTGTCAGACAATGACTACTTCCCAGTTGGTGTTTGGAACTGCTTGGGAATTGTTCCAAAGGTGTGGACTAATAGAGGAGATATCCTTGAAGAAGACAGAACAGTTACATACTTACTATAACAGTAGATCTTCGAGAGAATGTCCTCCATTAGTCCATGCTGTTCCCTCCATCTGTTCTCCTTCTGCTTCAGTGAGGGTTGCATCAGATGTGCCTGAACCTAATATATACATTATGGGTGAGATTCACAAAGAAATGCGCTCAGCGCATCTCGGTTGCAATGGTGCAAATGAGATGCGCCGAGCCCCAACTGTGATAGTCACAGAAGATGTGCCAGAAGATGCTCCTGGCACATCCCCTCTGTGAATACTACAGTTGCGCCCAAGCCAAGATGCGCCAGCGCATCCCCCTGGTCAGGCTGGGAAACTGATAGGACAGTGCATCACCAGATGAGCTGTGCCCTAGGTTGGTATTCACAGCCCCAGACATGCAAATGGGACCATTAGTCATGAAAGGTGCAGTGGGGCCATTTGCATGTCATTATGGCCCCATTTGCATGAAACCTGCAGGGATGCCCCCGGCAGAATGCGCTGGGCCCCCTGCAAGGGCTGTGAGCAGTGGACACAGCAATGAACCCCTGATAGCTTAGCGGCCCCCCCCCCAGCCATATCCCCATAAACAAAGAACCACTTCCCAAGAATCCCTGGTAGTCTAGTGGAACCCCCCACCTGTATCCCTGTAATGTAAAAATTATTACCAGACATCCTTGGTAGTGTAGTGGCCCCTGCCCCTCCCTGTCCTTATCCCTGTAATGTAAAATTCATTGCCATACATCCCTGGCAGTCTAGTGGAATCCCCCACCCTGCCCCGACCTGATCGCAGTGACAAACTTACTTCCAAAGTATCTCTGGTGGTCCAGTGGATCCCCCACCCACTCAGGCACCCCCTCCCCACCTCGCTCCCCCTATTGCAACAAGTGCGGGCAGCACAATCCCCCCCCCCATGAACCACCATGGCTGCCCGCTGACTAAGCTGTCGGTGAATGACAGCGTACAGTACGCCTGTAGGTCCATTGGTAGACCCTGTCAACCAGTGGGCTTGCAGTATGTACTGTAAGCTTTCATTCACAACTTTGTGAAACCTCAACTGCATCAAGTGCATTTCTTTGTGAATCCCACTCATAATGTATATATTAGGTTCAGGCACAACATCTGATGCAACCCTCACTGAAGCAGAAGGAGAACAGAGGGAGGGAACGGCATGGACTAATGGAGGACATTCTCTCGAAGATCTACTGTTATAGTAAGTATGTAACTGTTCTATCTTCTTTGAGGATATCTCCTCTTTTAGTCCACACCTTTGGAATGATTCCAAAGCAGTTCCAAACACCAACTGGAAGGTAGTCAACTGCATGCTGGCATTCACTGACAGCTCCATCGGCGGGCAGCCATGACGGTTTGCGGGTGGGTTGTACTGCCCGACGACTTTTGGCACTTGCTGGGACGGGGGGAGCGGGGTGCGTGAGAGGGTACCTGAGTGGGTGGGGGTGGGTGGGTGTCCACTGAACCACCATGGATACTTTGGAAATACATTTGTCACTGCGATCGGGTTAGGCAGGGTGGGGGTTCCACTAGACTGCCAGGGATGGTATGGCAATGAATTTTACATTACGGGATATGGGCGAGGGTTCCACTAGACTACCAGAAGTGTCTGCAATAATTTACATTACAGGGATACGGGCGTGGGGACTGCTGGACTGCCAGGGTAGTCAGGCTGCCATGCTGCTGTCTGCAGTATGGCAGCCTGCCTGTGGGCGGACACCCACTTAAGTCTACTGTTTGCAGACTTAACTTTTGGAGGCACAGTTTTTGGACTTGCTCCAAAGATGCGCCTCCAGGGTGGGTTATGAATAGGGCTGTGCCCCACATGCATAGGCACGCCCCCTCCAGATGCGCCGCATACCATTATGGGTGGTGTGTGGCGCATCACTGACTTTTCAGTATCGTGACTAGGCGCCAAGTCCAAATACTGAACACATTTAAATTTGCTAGCAGATAAAGGCCTAGAGGTCTATCAAGTTCGTTGAATGTGCAGCTACACCCCCATGCTGCAGCTGCCCTCCCTCTCCACCCTTCCCTCCATTGACCCTCTCCCTTGTCCTGTCCGATCCCCTTTGAAGCAGTCCACTGTTCTACTGGATACCACTTCGGCAGGTAACGATTCCACCCAGCTACCACCCTCTCTGTAAAAAAATGTCTCCTCATCTCCCTCCTGAACCTTCCTCCCTCCAGTCTCATATTATGGCCCCTGGTGTTCCTCCCCTCCCTAACTTTGAACAGCCCCTCTGTACCTGTCTTGTTTATTCCTTTCATGTGCTTAAAGGTTTCAATCATGTCCCCCCCCGTCCCTCCTCTCCTCCAGCGAGTACATGTTCAATTCCCTCAGCCTCCTCTCGTATGATAAGTCCCCCAGCCTCATGATCATCTTTGTCACCCTGCGCTGCACCCCCTCCAGTAACTTAATGTCCCTCTTTCGATATGGGTGCCAGTACTGCATGCAGTACTCCAGGTGCGGTCTAACTAATGACTTATACAGTGGCAGAACCACCTCCTCCCTCCTCGAAGATATACCCTTTGCAATGCAACCCAGCATTTTGTTGGCCTTTGCAGCTGCCTTCCTACATTGTGTCGAGTTGTTCATTGACCTTGTAATGAGCACCCCACCGATCCTTCTCCTCCTCTGCCTAGGCTAGCTGCACTCCCCTAGCTGGTAACTCCTGATGCCGAAATGCAGCACCTTGCACTTTTTGGCATTAAACCCCAGTTGCCAGGTGTGTGACGAAGTTTCAAGCTTTACCAGATCGTCCTGCAACCCCTGCCATTCCCCTAGGTCATCCACCACTGCTCCTACCTTGGTATCATCAGCAAATAGACTGATCTTGCTCTTGATGTCCAATGATATGTCTGCAATGAATATCCCAAACAACACTGATCCCAACACCGAGCCCTGTGGAACACCACTCGTCACTACCCTTGGGTGTGAGTGCTTCCCACCCACCATCACCCTCTGTTGCCTTCCCTGAAGCCAGTTCCCTACCCATCTTACCAGCTTTGCACCCGCCCCTGTGCCTTCTAACTTACTTCCCAGCCTTCCATGCGGCACCGAGTCGAATGCCTTACTGAAGTCCAGATACAGAACTTCCACTGCATGGCCCCTGTCCAGTTGCCTAGTTACGCAGTCATAGAACTCCACCAGGTTGGTTTGGCAGGATCTGCCACGTATGAAGCCATGCTGTCTGCTGTCCTGTAGTCCTTTGGCCTCTAGGAGGGCCACCAGCCTCTCCTTCAGGATAGTCTCCATTAGCTTACCCATGATGGATGTGAGGCTCACTGGTCTGTAGTTCCCCGGTTCATCCTTGAGACCACTCTTGTGGAGGGGCACCACATGAGCCATCCTCCAGTCCTGAGGTACACACCCCGAGTATAGTGAGGCATTAAATAGGTCTTCCATAGGTCCCGCAAGGACCTCTGCCAGCTCCTTCAGTACCCTGGGGTGGATACCATCTGGGCCTGGCGCCTTGTCCACCCTCAGTGCCTTCAAACCCTCCCGAACTCTGCCCTCCTTGATTTCCCCATCTGTCACCCCCTCCCCCTGCTTCTCCTTTTCTCCCCTTGGTGTCACCCTCTCTTCTCCTTAGTAAATGAGTGAAGAATCATTTAGTGCTTCTGCCTTATCGCACCCTGCTTCCACCCAACTCCCTCTTTCCTAATCCTTACTATGTGGTCCTTACAGCTCCTTTTCTCCCTGATGTACCTAAAGAAGTCCTTCTCCCCCTTCTTAATGCCTTGTGCCAGCCTGAGTTCTGTAGATGCCTTGGCTCCCCTCACTGCTCGTGTCACCTCCTTCAATTCCGTCAAGTATTCCTCCATGTCCTCCCCCTCCCTGTTTTCTTGTTTCTCCCAAAGACAGCTCTTTTCCTCCTTACCTTTTCCATGACCTTCTTGCTCTGGGCCTTGCAGCAGGTTTTGGTTGCCTCCACTATCCCCAGCTTTATGAGCGCCCACCTCTGGTTAGTGTCCATACTAGGTTGAATTCTGGCCAGGTACCCTTTTACCACTTCCCCCATCCTCCCAAAGTTGGCCCTCTTGAAGTCCAGCACTCTTGTGCCAGATTCCACTCCTTCCTTGCCCATATCCAATGTGAGCCATACTGAGTGGTGGTCACTCCCTGACAGCGGTTCTTCCACTGTAAGTTCTCTCACAAAGTCCCCATTTGCCAGCAGAAGGTCAAGGGTATTCCTTAACCTGGTTGGTTCACTGACCATTTGCAGCAGGAAGCTGTCCTGGAAGGCATCCAGCAGTACCTGCTCCTTTCTGTTCCTGGTTGTTGGGGTACTCCAGTCCACTCCTGGCATGTTGAAGTCCCCCACAATCACCACACTACCCTTCTTGCAGGTCCTCCTGATCTGTCCCACTAGTTCTCTGTCTAACTCCTCCGTCTGAGATGGCGGCCTGTACACCACTCCCATTCTGAGAATCCTATTCTTGGAATCCTGGATTTGCATCCAAAGTGACCTCTACTACCCTCCTCCCTTCCTCCCTACACACTTCAGTCCTTCCTTCACATATAGTGCCACCCTCCTCCTTTCCCAATCACCCTGTCCCTACGAAATAACCTGTACCCTGGTACAGACAGGTCCCAGTCATTGTATTAGGTGGCCCATGTTTCTGTGATGGCTGCAATGTCCACCTCTCCCTCTGCCATGAGCACCTGTAACTCTGCAGTTTTCCTCCCAAGGCTCCTAGCATTACGAGTAACCACCTTCCACCCTCCCCTCCATTCTTCCCTCCTTTACTAGCATCACCAATAGTACTTACCATTTGTCCTTTGTTACTGTTATGGGGGGTAAGCTCATATGGTTTCCCAACCTATGGTCTCTGCATATCTCTTGCCCACTTGCCACCCCCCGCTCCTAGTTTAAATTCCCAACTTCCTCTATGTACTCCTCCATCCTCTGTTTCAACACTTTCTTTCCCTCCTCAGTCAAGTGTAGTCTGTCCTTGGCATAGAGACTACTGTCCTCCCAGGTCCCTCCCCACCCCCACCCCAACAGCCCATACCCTTTAGCATAACACCAGGTTCTTAGCCATCCGTTAAATTCCTCTATTCTTAGCTTTCTTGTTGTGCTTGCCTTGGTCACTGGAAATATTTCTGAAAAGTTACTGATCTTCCTGCCCCCTCACATAATTGTCCTAGTTCCCCAAACCTCCTCTGGACTATATCTACTGTCATGTCAGCCAGGTTGTTCGTCCCAAGATGTATAATTAAATGAGGCTTGTCCCTAACCCTTCTAGCATATTTCAGAACAGACTGTACCACCCTTTCTGCTGTCATTCCTGGCATGGCCTCCACCCAAATGCGACTATGCCGCTCCCCTTTGCTACCCCACCTGACTCCTCTTAGTATTGAATCCCCCAGCACTAAGATTCCACCTCTTACTCCTGCTTGCTTCCATTCATCTCCATCTCTCATTTCCGTCCCTCTTCTTCCTCCTGCACATTATTTCCCCCTTTTGCCCCTGTTGCAATTCTGCCAGCAGAACTTCCCCCCACACCGGTTTGGTCCAGGCATTTATCAATTACTCCTCCAATTGCATCATTTCCCTCCTCCTCCTTCTTCCCCTCTAGCAGTGGAAAATTATTTTCTGAAGACCCTTCACAAATGCCCACTCCCTCTCTCTTCATAGTAACCTGTTCTCTCCTTTCCACTCCATGACTTTTGCCATTTCTTCTCTATCCCTTTTGTGAATCCCCCCTATATATCCAGTCCTATGCCTTGCCTTGTATGCGTCGGCTGGTCTTATCTCCTGGTTCCCCATGGTTGGAGGTTCTCTGAGTCTACTGTCCAGTGGGTAACTGAGAAGTGATGGGGCCACCCATGTTTATATAGACGCTGATGCATGACTTTGTCATGGGTGGCCTCCGGCTAGCAAAAGTTTCTGTGCGGTCTTAATGCCTGGCATCTATAATTCCAAAGATGCAGACTGATGGAGGAGATTCCTGTTCTTTCATAAATAATTGAAACAGAGCAAAGCATATGAAACTGAGATACCAATTTTCCTTTCATGTGGTGGACACTCGACCGTGAGAAAAACAGAACTGAATAGTTAGGGTGTCTTTAATGGATATTGCATATTACGTGCATGCACATTCACCAGTTCCAGTGCCAGCGCTGTAATGGAAAGTGTTACTCCCATGGGGTCCAAGCCCCTCTATCTAAGACCAAAGAATAGGGCTCTATGGAGGAGACTGATTTTTAGAAGAGTTACTCATCCCTTGGCCACTTCAGTACAAATATACTGACTTCCTAATATTATGATCAGTCATCCTTCCAGTCATGTCAATTAAGTTGTTCAACCATTACTGTGTTGCATAAACATTCCTACATAATTCATTAATGTCCAAGTGAACCTAAAGCTATGATACCAGTGGCAGCCATGCAATACATAAGTTGCTGCATAACTGTAAGCTTGCTGGGGTTCAGTGGTCAACTACTCAACCATTCCCCCAGCCAATGCTACCCCTCAGGGCTCTAGTTGTTTGTTCCCTATGTTACTGTAACTGTTTTGCTTTTGTTTGTTTTTTTTTTTGGTTGGTTTTTTGGTGGCTTGTATTTATTTATTTATTTACTTGCATTCCTTATGTCTCCCTGGTCCTCACCTTAGATCCAGCAGCTACCCATTTCGGCAGTTATTTTTCACCACCTGCATACCCTTCAGGCTGTATCAGCGGGGCCCCTCCTGGCTTTCAGTGCTACTTACGCTTGTAAGGGGTCATATTCAGAGCCAGCCTGATGCGTACGCAAATCGATGCACCGCAGAAAAAAATTGGGTTGGTCATTTCTGTTGCGATATTCAAACAGTATGCGCGATCGGAACAGATCACGCATTCAGTTTGAATATTGGACCCTGGATGCGTAGTGCATAGCAGGCAGCTGCCATGTTTGGCATGGCATATCCAGGATGCAGAACTGAAGACCACCAATGGAAGAATGCATGGCGCATACCTAGATGCGCCATGTCCCCCATGGGCAATATTCAGCCCAAGCATTCAAATGAGCCCATTGGGCATGCATGGCACAAAGAGGCCTCATGAATGCCCATTATTGGATCATTTGCATGGCTGTTCCCGGTGGAATGCGCTGGGCCAGACCCCTCCCCCGTTGAATGAATCAAAGGAACATCTATCCTTCTTTCGTTCCATAGTGTAGTGTCCCCCCACCCTGATCTCTCACAATAAACTGTCACCCACCCCGAGCCCCAATCCCATGTACAATACTGTCATCCCCCCGCCCCAGTCCCGATCCCTGTTGGAACACAAGTAGGAGTCTGATTGCTTTTTCCATAGTGTAGTGGCCTCCTTCCCCAGCCCTGTTGTCAATTTATAGGAATATGTGATGTATTGACGAGTAGGCGAGTTGAGACATCACAGTGGCAGAGCCACAAGTGATTGTTCTCCAAGCTTACTTGCCACGAGTTCAGATATATCACGTATCACGCTCCTTGCCATCACATATGCGTTTTATACAATAGGGGTTGTACTTTTATGCGAGTTTACTGGATTTGTTTTTTGATTTGTTGCTTTGTTTTACCTGTAGGGTTGCTTTGTTTTCTGGTGTTCTTCTGAGGTCTCGGGACTGGTTTTGTGAATGGGGGGTTGTACTAGTTTTTTATTGGTTGGTTTTGTGAATGAGGTGTTTTGATGCCTTGTGATTGGGTAAGGTATGTGATATGTCGATGCGGTTATGTGTTTGATTGGTTCCTTAGTGTGATATTTTGGTTGGCTGGTTGGTTTGTGTGCTGCTTTTGTGATTGGATGTTATTCGTTGTGGTGTGTTGTGATTGGTAGTTCCATTGTGTGTGGTTCCGGTCTCGGCATGGAATCTTTCTGTGTTTTGCTGATTTTTGGATCGAAAATATTATTTATTGTGAATCTATTTGTTTAATTTGGGGATTCTTTCCTGTTTCGTGGAGCTGTACTGATATTTTTCTATACATATATTTCGCTATGTTTTAATGTGTATGCCATGGTGTCTGTCCAGCAGTGTGTCCTTTGAAGTTTTCTGTCCCTGTTCTCGGTAAGTTGAATTTTTCCTTTTTACTATTTTACACATCTTGGGCTCCTGTTCAGGTGTTTGTTCTGGCTCCATTTGCTATTGTTTTTAACCACGCTATGCACAAGGAATGCTCTTGGGGTTTCACGTTAATTTTATTCACCTGGGCAACTCTTTTTTTTTTTTAAAGGTAAAGGCTTAAAAATGTAGTTCAGCATGTTACATTTCTTTTTTTTGTTGGTCTTTTTTCTCCCCTAGGTCCTGCCGGCCACCTGTGACATCCCCCCCCTTGCCGTCCCCAAGGATCAAGACACCTCCCTATTGCCCCATGACTTACCCTTCGTGGCAGGGTGGGGAGCGACTCAACCACTGGCACGGATCCAGCTCAGGAGGTGTCCTCTCAGGGCGGCTCACTGGGACTGTCATCATCCTGTGTGGCGGACCACTTTTCCCCAGTTTTCTTGATGCGCCGGGAGTGTGTGCAATGTTGCCAGTGATGACTGTGCACATGTCCGCACGCCTGCACGCCAGGTGGCTGCTCCATCTTCACGCCTCCCACATTGTGGGATCTGGCTCACGGCCCCCAGCCACCACTAGGGGTCAGGCAAGCGCCAGTCCATGTCCCCACCTTCCCCAGGAGAGGAGAGCAGTCCTCCGGACGCTCTATCCTCTCTCTCCCCAGCCGACCCCCGGCGACCCACTTGCACCATGAACACGGGTCGCCGGTGTGTCAGGAGGTAAGGCAGTAATGCCTCTGCCACTGGGCTGGCAGGCATGTTACCTTTCTGACGTGTAAACATTGGCAATATTGCTTAGTGACGTGTACACCGTATGGATGTCTAGCAGTTTTTTCCACTGTACACACGTCACGTTTGTATTATGAGTCTGGGGTTCTGATACTGCAATTTAAATGATCACATATCACTTCACCCCTATTATATAATAATAAATACAGCCTGATTGCCCTTTTTCAGTATTGTGGCAGCCCCCCCAAACCCCGATAACTGTATGAAATAAAAGACAAATGATTCTCTTTCCATAGTGTAGTGTCCCACCACCCCCCATCCCGACCTGTGCCGGTGACTGGCACACCCCTCCTCACCCTGCCATAGCCAGCCACTGACTAATCAGTCCCGGAGTGCGTACTATAAATAGTATGCGCTCATTAAATGAATGCCTACTATTTACTGTATGCGCTCTGGGACCGATTAAATTGATGGCTGGCTGTGGCAGGGTGAGGAGGGGTGTGCCAGTCACTGGCATGGATTGGGATGGGAGGTGCGGGGTGGTGGGGTACTGCCGGCCAGGGTGGGGGGACACTGCACTATGAAAAGGGAATAGTTTGTCTTTTATTTCATACAGTGATTGGGACTGGGGAGGGGGCCCTACACTATAGAAAAAGGGATTGGGCAGTATTTTACTTACCACATTGGGGCTGGGGAGGGGGGGCTACAATATGGAAAAAGGGGTGATCGACGTGGCCCAGTGGCACAGAGGGCTGAGCTGCTGGATGCCTTACCTCGCACTCACGCGGTGACCTGAGTTCGGGAGCAGCCTCGGGCACGTCGGAGGCCAGCGGGGGGTATGGAGCTGGGTAGAGCAGCCAAAGGCAGCTCTCCTCTCGGGAGGATCTGGTCATCCCTCAGTGCAGGTCTGCCTCCTGGTGGAGGCTGGGAGTGGAACAGCCAAGGGAGCACACAGGCATTAGGCCATAGGGTGGGTGGGTGGATGGGGCTGTCACCAGGGCTGTAGTACGCATGCGCGCCTCCACGTGCATGCGTCTCTACTCCTGGGGCCCTGGGTTAACAAGGGTGAAAAATGGAGGAGAAAAATTCCCTGGCGGCTGGATGAAGCCCGACCTCCGCGAGGCACCGCCTCGGCCGGGCATAAGGTAAGTCCCTGCATCCGGAGTCGGTGGTGGGGGGCCGTCGGCCGATGGGGCTCCGGGATAGGCGCACAAATAAATACACAAAAAAAAAGAAAAAGGGGTGATCAGGTTGTATTTATTATTAACTGACATTGTGGGCTGGGGATGGGGGGTTGCTACCTATGGAAAAAGGGCGATCGGGCTGTATTTATTATTAACGGACATCAGAGCTGGGGGAGGGGCCACTACACTATGGAAATGGGGGATCAGGTACTGTGTTCAGGGCTGGGGAGGGGGACTGTGTACCCACCCCTAGACCATGCGTGAGGGAACCAACCTTCCTGCGCATAGTTAAGGTGGTTTGAAAGCGAATTCATGCACCGCTGCCGCACATAGTTACACTTGGGGGGGGAAGGGTTCAGTAGTGATGCACAGCATATGCATGAGGGACCCCTCATTTGCATCGGTGCATAACAGTGTTGTTCATGGCAGTGCAGTTGGGTTTGCAGGGTGCATTGGGGGCTTCTGAATATTGCCACACCCCTGAGGGCCCTCACAAATTCGGAGATGCATGGGCGCATCTAGGGATGTACCACACATCTCTTTTGAATATGTGGGATGTAGTCTTTGGCTCTCTGATTTTTCTAGTAGTCCTGCACAGGCTCAGTTTACTCACTGAGAACAAAATGGCATCCATGCCACTCCATTCTGGCCTTCCACAGCCATGGCTGTTTCCCTCTCAACAGATGTTCGGCACTCCACCACGTGCCTCATGCATACAGCTGACCTTCTGTCACCAATCGTACTCTTACCTGCATACAACTCAGTGGCTATTTCAGACTTGTGTCCCCCCCCTGCCCAACTGAGCTACATAACAGCACATACACATCATCCTTCCATGTAGCCTCCTTGTGCACTCAGTGAACCTGCACTTCCATTGAGTTACTTTGTGGTCATTCTACCCCTCACAATCCTTAATGACTGGAATTTAGCATATGTACTACATGCCAACAGCTATAAGGAGGAAGACCGAATCTATGGTTTTTTGGTTGGTAGATATGGGCTTTTAACTGCTGTTGGCAATATCTGGCAAGTAAACATTTCTCTTCCATAACCTGCTCTAAGACTCAACCAATTGACTCTGAATATAGACAGGAACTTTGCTTATAACAAAGAATCAGGCGCATGTGTACATGTTAAACGATCTAGGTTTTTAGCCCTCACTAGGCAACCCAGGTTAGAAGGCCTGGCTGCCATGCTTCAGGGTGTCTTCCCCTTGCTTCTGCGGTGTGGAGACTGATTGCCCCAAACCGCTTCCTCTCTCATATCCCCTTCTATCCTTATTGTAGCCATCCCTGCCTGCTGGGTGCAGTGCCTTATCATGCAGTGTTACTGTCTCCATCCTTCAGTGTCATTGCTGCCTGGATTCCCATTTATAACAACCAGCTCTAGTGCTATGCAAGTCACCATCTACCATCTCCTTCACAGTACTCCCTGCAGATCTGACTACTGTATTCCTCAGCCCTAGTTGGTACTGCCATGCAGTTCCCTGCTTACGTGATAGAGTGCTGATCCTTGCTCCCCAACTGCTGCATTCTCCATGTCAAATTTGTCAGATGTAGCCAACACTCTTCCTGCTGAATCCTGTGCTTCCACTCCTGTCTTCATTGCCTCCTTTGATCGGACTTTATAGTGCTGCAAGAGTCCTGTTCCAACTTGGTGCAGTGTCTTTGTCTCCTGACTGGGTCTTTCCTTCACCCCATGACTTCTACAGCCCGAGTCTAAGATTGCCAGCTTTAGCCTCCCTCAGCACTCACACCTCCCACTGTATCCTCAACAGTCCACAGCACAGTACTGTGAATGAGAACAGGTGTGCGGATACCACTGCTAGGGCTGGCTGGCCCTTCGAGAGAATAAGAGCAGGAAGCAATGCACTCACTCGGAGGTAGAATCATACAGACAAAGATGCTAATTGCCAAAAATGCAGACAAATTTATTGAGCAAGTAGTTTGTGCAGAAATTGGATTGTACAATTACAGGGGTTCTCTGATGAAGTTTCATAGAGCAAAGTGCCAGGAAACCTTTTGGTGCCAATGTATCGTACAATCCAATTTCTGCAGAAGCTACTTGTTCAATAAAATTGTCTGCATTTTTGGCTATTCGCATATTTGTCTGTAATGCCATTTCAGAGTGAGTGCAGCACGCCCTGCTCCAGTACTGTATATGGTTGTGACAGTCGCAGTCATGACCTTGCAGACCTCCTCAGATGTACATAATCCCTGGCTGTGGTCCATGCTGCTACTCAGGGCATACTCTCCTTGCAGTCTTCACTGCATCCGATTTTCTCTCTTAGGAATGCTTAGTGCAGTGTTGTAAAAGCTGATTTCCCATAGTGGTCACCTTGGAGATTGCAAACCAGTTGGTGCAACCATGTCTGTAGGCTTTTCAGCCAGCTCAATACCGTACCAAACTGATCCATTCCACTTCTGCTCCCTGGATACCATGAGTCACGTACTCAAGCTACGCAGAATGGCTATTCGATATTTGCTTTCTGTCAACCTCTCATTAACCAGCTTTGCCAGGTCAGGATGAAAGCAGCTCCAGAACCAGGAGAGACTCCTTTTGCCTTCAGCCCTCCTCAGTGGCTGCCAAACCTTACATCAGATCCTTTCAACTAGGCACAGGGTCATTCCACTGCACGGCAAAACAGCGCAGCTAAAAATGCTGCAGCGAAAGAGCGCCTAACAAGCAGAGTTGGGCAAAACACCAACCTGTTTTGCGCACCACACCCATTGAAAACAATGGGTATTTATGTTTTCTTGTGGGGTTTCTGGCTCGCCCAGAACGCTCCCCAGTACTTAAATAACTACCCTGTGGGGTGCTGGGATGGGGGAGAAACTCGAGAGGGGAAGTTTTTTTTTTTTTTTTTAAATAACTTTAAAAAGTTGTAGCAGGGAGACATGGGCGGGAACCAAACCAGGGTCCCAGGTCTTTGACTATGCTGTGTGCTGGTGCCCTAGCCACTCCTCCACGGGAGCGGCTTAACCAGGCACCCAGCACACAGCATCTTGGTCACTCTCCCTTTCAGTATGCAATGACAGGGGTAGCGGTATTCCCCTACTGCTGTTCTACCCATCGCTGTAAACTCTCGTGCTCACTATACAGCTCGGTTAATACTGCGCTGTCTCACATGCGCAGTATTGACTTGGTACCTTTGAGCTACAGCTTTTCATCCTATGCCAACAAGCACTATGGTTAAGCCTAAAGTTTATGGAGCATGTCAGTGCTACACTGTTAGAATGGGAGCCCTCATCACTGCCCAGACCATTAGTAAGTTCTCTACATGCTGCTTGACTGCTGATCACAAACATTACAGCTCCTCCTCCTCCTCCTCCCAGATATACGATGCTGGAGCACCATATCCATCACTATCCCAGGTACAGTGTACAGCCTAAGAACCCAGAAGTACTAGTAACCTTAGGCCAAACAAGCAGTCTCTCAGTCTAGCTGCTGAGCTTCCTAGGGCTATAGCTACAGCAGATCTTCTGGCAAACCACTTTGTGTCATGTCTTTCTACAGCTTCTGCTAAGTAGCTTTCAGCAAGTAGCTAGTGGGACACAGAGTCATGTTTCCCAGAGCCGATGAGGCAGTCCTGTGAAAACCAACACCCATTCATCCAGATCCATTGTATAGGTGCACAGCGGCACTCCACCACCAGTATTACTCTGCAGACCTATTACTCAGACGGACCTTCTGGATGCTGAGGTGCTGCCCTATCTGCAGGCATCTCTCTGGACTGTGGGATGAGGTAGCCAGACTCAGAGCGGAAGTAAACTGTGTCAGGAGTACGTTCGCCCCTATCCAGAGACCACCCAGTCCAAAACCGCTGTCTCAAAGGATGCCAAGAATGAGGAGCACTTGGATGACGGTGGGCTCGGGGAGGGTTAGGGCAGTCAGGCAGAGGCACATCCCAAATCCTGTTCCACTCCAGAACTCATATGCCACACTGGCAAATGGGGACAACCAAACAGAGATACCCAGGGAAGTGGAAGGGAAGGATGTGGAGGTCATCCGAGGAGGTGACCTCAGTGGGGAGAGCAGTGGACTGCAGAGGAGGAGGAAGCAAATCCTGGTGGGACACTCTATCGTAAGAGGGATCCTGCTAGAAACACTCGATGGGGAGGACAGGGAGGTGAGGTGCCTACCAGGTGCTGTGGCATAGAGGGATGGGAGGAAGATCCTGGAGATCGCCGGGAAGGCAAGATGGGAGGGTATGCTGGATGTCATTATGCACCTAGGTACTAATGACCTGGCAAACAGGGAGCCTAAGGAATTTCAGGAAGAGTTTAGGAAATTGGGGAGGGGTATCAAGCAAGTAACTACTTCTGTCACCTTCTTGGAAGTACTACCTGTGAGAGGCATGGGAGAGCATAGGGATGCACGCACCAGGAACTTTAACTCATGGTTGAAGAACTGGTGCTGTGAGGAAGGGTTTGGATTCACTGGTGACTGGGGACCCACCTGGAGGAATGGGGCTTGTTCAAGCCTGGTGGCCTGCATCCATCCTGGAGGGAATTCCAAGCACTCAATGATAAGTTTAAATGCTACATGGACAAGCATTTTAACTAGTCGAGAGGTGCGCAAGCCAGCAAGGAAGGTACCTAATTGCTCACCACCCACAGCTAGCAGTGGAACCAGTGAACAGGAGGAGGGGATATGTCTACAAAGCAGTGTGCAAAAGAGGGAAATATGCACCCAAGGGGTGGATAGGCAGAAAGGGGGCTAAATTCAACAGAAGAGCAGACAGCAGGGAGAACCAGGGATAAAGAACAACCAGGGAGGGGGCTGGAGTAGAACAGCTAAACAGTCCAGGGAGTTCACATCATGGAAAGTCATGTGTGCCAATGCCAGGAGCCTTAGCAACAAGATGAAGGATCTGGAGGCTGCCATGGTGCAGTTGGACCTGGACATTGTGGCCATCACAGAGACCTGGTGTAATGATAACTATGATTGGGAGATGGCCATACCTGGCTACAACATATTCAGAAGAGACAGGGCAGGAAGGGAGGAGGAGGAGGAGTGGCACTTTATATGAATGATGGCATAAAGGTCCCAGAGATCCAGGGGGAACAAAATGAGGGAGAGATACTGTGGGGTAAGCTGGATAAGAAAATGGGGTCATCCATCCGCACAGGGGTGGTCTGCAGACCTCCAGCCCAGGAGGAAGAAACAGCTAGGGACTTGATGCTAGCCCTCCAAAGGATGGCAGACAAGGGGGAGGTGGTGCTGATTGGAGACTTCAATATTCCAGATGTGGACTGGAGCTTCCCAGCAGCAGCATCAACCAGGAGCAGATTTATCCTGGACTCCCTTCAGGGTGCCTTCCTTAAGCAGCTGGTCATGGAACCAACTCGGCAGAAGGCAATAATAAACCTTGTGCTCATAAACTGGGGCAGTGTGATAGGGGTAACAGTGAGGGAGCACCTGGGGAACAGTGACCACCGATTACTTTGGTTTGAAATCACAGAAGGAGCAGAACCAAACTGCACAAAAACATGTATCCTGTGTTTTAGGAGAGCAGACTTTGGGAAAATGGGTAGATGCTTGAAACAGGCACTAAAATGGGAATGGGGAGGGAATAAGGGTGGAGGAACAATGTGCAATATTTAAAACAGGGATTACAAGAGCAATAGAATTATGCATTAAGCAGGTTAGCAAGGGGAAAAGGAAGAGAAGGCCTTTATGGTTTCCCAAGGAGGTAGCGGAGAAAGTGAAAGCCAAAAAGATTGCATTTAGGCAATACAAAAAGACGCAGGCAGAAAGGGATAGGGAGAAGTACCAGGAGAAGCAAAGGGAGGCAGGGAGGTCAGTAAGGGAAGCCAAAGCTCAGACAGAAGAGCACATCACAAAATCAGTGAGTAGAGGGGACAAAACCTTTTACAGGTACATAACTGAAAAAAGAAGGGCAAAGGGAGGGATAGTGAGGCTGAAGGTGGAGGACTGGGCCACATGGAGGATAACAACAATAAAGCTGACATATTGAACAGATATTTCTGCTCAGTCTTTACTGAGGAAGAGGAGGGTAATGGGCCTGAAGGGAATACAAGGGGTGAGAACAGTGCAGAAATGGACACAAGTCCCTTTACACAGGAAAAGGTCGTAAAGGAACTGAAAGGAATAAGAGTCAATAAAGCAATGGGGCCAGATGGGGTGCACCCCATGGTCCTAAAGGAACTAAGAGAGGTAGTGGCTGAACCTCTGGCAATCCTGTTTAGCCGATCACTGGAAACAGGGGAGGAACCCAAAGACTGGAGGACAGCAGATGTAGTCCCCTTATACAAAAGTGGGAACAAAGAGGAAGTGGGGAACTACAGACCAGTCAGCCTGACCTCGGTAGTGGGGAAGATCGTGGAAGCACTACTGAAGGAGAGATTGGTGGAACATCTGGACTACAGGACCCAAGGCAGCATTGTTTCACTGGGAGGAGGTCATGCTAGACCAACCTCATTGAATTTTTCGACTGGGTGACAAGGGAGGTGGATCAGGGGAGGGTAGTGGATGTGGCCTATCTGGACTTCAGCAAGGCCTTTGACACTGTGCCACATAGAAGGCTATTAAACAAACTGGGTAATATGGGAGTGGGCAGGACAGTAGTGCAGTGGGTGAGTAATTGGCTGGGCATCAGGACACAGAGGGTGGTGGTAAATGGCTGTCACTCCACAGAGGGAAGAGTGACCAGTGGGGTACCACAGGGATCAGTGCTGGGGCCAGTCCTATTCAACATCTTCATCAGTGACATTGCACAGGACCTAGAAGGCAACATTTCCCTGTTTGCTGATGACATGAAGCTCTATAACAGAGTGGACACGCCAGAGGGTGCAGACAGAATGAGGAGGGACCTGCAGAACCTTGAGGAATGGTCAAGGGTTTGGCAGTTGAAATTTAATGCAAAGAAGTGCAAGATAATGCATGTGGGGCACAAAAAACCTGAAACAACATATCAGTTGGGGGGTGAGGATATAGCATGCACCAAACAGGAAAGGGACCTTGGGGTTATTATCTCTGATGACCTCAAGGTAGGAAAACAGTGTGACAAGGCAGCAGGTAAAGCAAATAGGATTCTGGAATGCATAGGCAGGAGCATCACCAGCAGGAAAAGGGAGGTCATAATTCTGCTATACAAGACACTAGTGAGGCCCCACCTGGAATACAGTGTACAGTTCTGGAGATCTTACCTATGTAAGGACATAGACAGGGTAGAGAAGGTTCAGAGGAGGGCAACAAAGATGGTACAGGGATTGCATCACAAGTCCTATGAGGACAGGCTGAAGGACTTGAATATGTACTCCCTAGAGGAGAGGAGGGAGAGAGGGGATATGATAGAGACATACAAGTACCTTACATGGAGGAACAGGGTGCAGGAATACACTATTTTCCAGTGAAAAAGATGTTCCAGAACTAGAGGGCATGGGATGAAGTTGAAGGGAGGGTGATTCAGAGGAAACATGAGGAAGAATTTCTTCATAGAAAGGGTGGTGGACAAGTGGAACACCCTGCCAGAGGAAGTGGTGGGGGCTGAAACAATCACAGGATTTAAGAATACATAGGATGGACATAAGGGAATTCTGGAGGTCAGGAGTAAGGGGCAACAGATGTCTAGAAAAATGTAAAGGGAATTTACAAGCTCAAATGGGCAGACTGGGTGGACCGTAGGCCCTTATCTGCCGACATTGTTTATGTACCTATGTATCTGTGTTGCTCAACAGCCCATCAGGCACTAAACAGCCTAAAGATTATGGGACTTTCAGACTGTGCCAGATTCTGATTGCTGGTCATATACATCCTGCAGTTGGAATTGGCATTCTCAAATCTTTGCTATACTTCCTCACATCCATAGCACCTGGTCCACTATTCACTACACCCCATTCTTGAGGTCCTGGGCTTTATTCAAGAGTTGGCCAAGGTGCCCAGTCATTCTCTAGAAAAGATTCAGCATATCAGGATGTCATCCTGTTCTTCCAGGTCCACGCTCCTGCGCAAAGAGTAATAGAATCCTCCTTGTATGTCAACCAGGTTGTCTGGTTTCTGTAGGGTTTTCATCAGCATACATCCTGGCTTCCTCCACTTGTGCCCTGGCTCTAGCCTGATCCTGTTCTACTAGTGCTGAGTCTGTTGCAGGTATTTCATACTTTCTGACTAGGACCATATGGCTCTACCTCCTCTCCCATCCAAAATTCCAAGAGAGCAGTCCTCTAGGACCACCTAAACCGTCTCTGACTCCACAATCCCTCCATGCCTGTTACCTGTAGGCAAACACCTTCCAGATTTCAGCAATGGGATTTTACCCCATTAACAGTCAGACAACACTAACTAACTAAAAACTGGTATCAGCCCTCTGTCATTTGGGCATTTGCCTGCTGTCTGTCCCTTGAGGGCTCAGTACGCTTTCATCCCCTATGGCTTCATAATCCTGGCAACACCCCCCAACTACAGACATCACCCTCCTGTCATTGGGGCATTTGTCCTCTCTCTTCCCCACAAGGGCACAGTACGCTTTTGCCTGTGTTGCATTGTGCTGCAACTAACCAAGCCCCTCTAGGAATCAGCCGCCTCTTATTGGCTCCTGTGCCTTGTCAACTGTAAACCCAAGTGTCACAGGCCCTCCTCACTTGACACTCAATCTTTTCTACCTCCACAAGAGACACCTTTGCATCAGTCAGCAAGAATTCCAGCTAACATCAACCCTCACCACCCCTTTGCTGGAGTTCAGTGGTCAGCTGATGGACAAATCCCCCAGCCACTACTTAAACTGTCTGGAGCTGCTCCATAGCCGTTTTTTCTCCTCCCTTTCACCCCTCCTCCAACTCCAGCATTCTCTTGAGTCTCCTGGGCTCCTTACCTGGAAACGGGGCCCGAATGTGCTAGTCGCCCATTATGTAGATGGTCCTGAGGGGATTTGTTTTCTCCCTCTGTGCATAGTATGCTCTCTAGTGTTTGTCCATGTGCATGGATTCCCTTCTGGCCTTCCCACCTCCTTTGTGCTGCTTTTTGCCTCTGGGACTCTGCCTGCAGTGGTGTCACCGCACAAGTGCTCCCCTTCACAAGGGAGCAAGCTCCCCAGCTCTCCTCAAGATCTCTATGCGGTAACAGGGATCAGTGCCAGGCTTCCCTGGCTGTGATGCATTTCTTGGCCTAGCTTGGCCACCTGGCAACAGTGATCTAAGGCACTCCCAAACCCGGGTTGCCTGCATGGAAGTGTAACATGTTTCCTCTGGGCCACTGTACTGCCCCTTTTTTTAAATTTGTCAAGTGTACCACTAGCATGCTTATCACCAGTGAAGAGTCGCAAAGAATATTTATAATAACCTACTGTATATCATAGTTGGTACAGAATATTTGTAAGAACCTGTGCCTGAGTTGTGTAAGTAGTTTGGGAACAATAGATAGACATGTAGGTCCTAAGATCTACTGTTTGATACAGCAGTTCAGTCATTTAGGCTTCATAAAGTAACTGCAAAAAAGTTGGATATGACCTACATTCAGAGTATTTTGAATTGCTACTCATCTTAAAACATTTCCTTTAAATTAAGGTGAGCAGTTTTAAAGATTTAACCTTTATCATCTCAGTCAATCAGAGGGTGTAACTCATGTATCAGTAGGTTGACATGGTGTGATGATACTATGAATTCAATAAGCAAACCACCTATCCTATTGTAACTCCCAGGTGGCCCTATCCCAAGGGCTACTACCCCTGCTTGCTTGACTATGGGCAGGTTGAGGGGCCTAGGTTCTATGGCGGGTGCCTCCACCCAGAGGTCAGGGTTTATAATGGTTGGTCTAGTTTGGTAACAGCCCTCTGGGACACTGAGACCCCCTTCTAATCCTTCTAATGGCCCACACGATGCACAGGAGTTACAGTACCAATACCCCACATGTACACACTGTTCAGTCATAAAGTACCATTTACCCTCGAGACTGATTCGCAGGTTCGTCTCTGAGGACCCCCTGAAAAATAAGGTTAAACAGCATACACAAACCAATACAGTGCTTGGCATGAAGGTACTGACACTTCAGACAGTTTAAAGTGTAACAACATCAAATCTGATTTATTTAGGGGACAGTAGGGAGGGAGGAAATCAGGTTAATTGGTGGCATTAAATCACAGTACTGTGCACACATACAGGGTCTGAAAAGTCACACTCTGGGTACCCAGGTTTGGGGTGGGGAGCTAGCCAGGTCCGTTGCTCGGGGTTGGACGACAGGTGCAGATGGATAGGGCTCTGTAGAAGAAAATATATGCACAACACCCAATTGTAATCCGGAGCTGGATGGCTCAGTCCATGAAGCAGTGAAACAACAAGAATTAGATGATACACTTGTGATTGAAAACAGGCTGCAGGGGAATACCCTGATTTGTACTCACAATACCCAAGCTGAGGACCGGATGGTGGATGTTCTTCTGGATTGCCAGAACAACAGGGCAGGGAGACAAGGTCCTTGTGATTGGACCCCACTGCAGTTGATAGCAAACAGATTTAGTCCGAGACAAGCTGGGGTTTGTTTCCAGCTTCAACACAAAGCACACAGCACAGGGGATTAGAAATAGTGATTCCCCACAAGCACTATGCACATTCATATGTAAAAGGAAAGTACTATACCAGGCAGGCTGCTCCTCGATCCCGATCGCACTTACTGCAAAATACCCAGGAGCACACACAGCAGCTTCAGTTCCTGACAGACCGAGCGTGATTCAGCAATTTCTCCAGTCTTCTACAGGGTGAGCCTGGTTTCCACTCTTCAGACTTCCTTCTTTCTCCTCACAAATCAGATTCAGTCCGAAATGACACTTACAACGGCTGCAGGCCGAACCTCAGGGCCTCGCACGCACTTCCCGTGCGAAACTATACACCGCAGAAGCACAGAGCTCCTTCTCTCTTCACTGTCACAACTGATCTGATCTTTCCAGTCACAGAGCAGGGCATTTCCTTTAGCTCCAACCATTCTGTTGGCTAGTTCAGCTGTCACTCACAATAAGACTCCCTTGGTTGGTGAAAAAAGGCGACAAGGTCAAAACTACATTTCCCAGAGTCACTGCCCATACAACCCCCTTGTGGCTGGCTCAAAATTGAGAGTCCAAGTTCCGATTCGTCCACAGGCTCCATTTTAAGGCCTCCCTATCATCCTGATTGGTTCAAGTCAGCAGTTCAGGACCAAAATGAAAGAGCTACACTGAAACAGTTCGTGCTGAAATAAAGACAGGTTAGACAAACTACATTTTCTCAGTCACTCTAAATGATTTCTGGCAAACAGTTATATCTTTCAACGAGTCTCCCTCTGCACATGTAGCGACGGCAGAAACGGAGCGAATCGGCAGCAGCTTGGGCAGGATTCGAGAATTAAATACACAGTCCCCCCATACAAACTAATTAAGTCTACAAGCAGACAGCTCTTAAAGAGACAGTACGTGGAGGCTCAAATAGCATTCACTTGGAACCACATTTAAACAGCTCAGACACTGAACACCGCCCAGACTTGGAGCATTCAGGCAAGCTCCTGGAAGACTTTTGGGAACCCCCATTTGCAGGGGGGTTACACTATTGATAGGTTTCAGTTTGATATACATGGTCGTATTTTCCTGTTTTGTGTAATACCACGTTTCCATCAATGCGACTGAAATAGAGATCTGAGCGACCAAAGAAGGGAAAGTACCTTTTCAAACCACCTGAAACTCAAAACTAAAACACTGCACTGTAATACAGAACCACTTTCTATCACCATCAACTTTCAGATTCAGTATAGCCAGATATATGGTGCTACACTAAAGGAAGAAAAATAGAAGTATTGCCTACACAGTGTGTGGAGGTCCTTTTGCTGCAATGGATAGCCTCTGTCAAGAAGGACAGCAGAATGTTCTGGTGGGTCAAAAGGAGAGTGACCAGCAGATCAGGGGAAGTAATCCTACCACTTTACAAGGTCCTGGTCAGGCCCCACCTGGAGTACTGCATGCAGTTCTGATATTCTCATTACAAAAAGATATTGAGAAGTCAAGAGAGTGCAACTCGGGCACACCAAAATGATCACAGATGGGGGGGCAAGATGTAAGGAGAAACTGGTGGTTCTTAACATGCTCAACCTGGAGAAAAGGAGGCTAAGATGAGGGCAATCTGGCAGTTTTGGAACCATTCTGAATTCTGCTATGGCTGAATGTTCTGTGCCGGGGCCCATGTTTCATGCAAATTGAGCAAGCTGCAGCTAGCTGATTGGGCCTTGAATGGAGAAGACCCTTCAAGTTAGGCTGTATAGTGATAGACACTAATAACGTCCACAAAACACATACCTCCATGGATAACCTTTTAAAAAGTGATCTAGTTGGTTGAAAATAAGAGCTAGAACAAAATATGCTGATAGCATAGCGGGGCAGGATGTAGCAAATGTATGCTAGCTGACATGTATTGTATTCCCACAATGTGTTGTGCTGATTTCCTGCTGTGTGACATGATATTCTGATAAAGAAAGTTAAAAAAAAGAAAAATCTGACCTAGAAAAGCTTCAGTAGCGCACATATTGAATTTTCTCCAAGTTGGTGTAGATGAATACTTGTCTTTCAGAATGTTCATAGTGCAAGTCTCTGCACTAGGCGCAGTCTTGAAAAACTTTAGGGGGAACTTCTTCAGGATCTCATCCAGACATTAACAGATTTTTGTTAATAGTGTTTGGCATATCCAGACTGGTCTATCTATCTATCTCCATTATCAGTGTCAGTGGCTCGGTAGGTACTGTAGCATGTTCGCCTCTGGGGATGAAAGACCAGAGGGTTGTGGGTTCTAGCCCCACACCAGGTACTTGGGATAATACCCATAACTGACACTGCAGTGTAGTACAAGGTTGTGCCGCACTGTGGATATGCTGTCTTTCAGGTGAGATGTTAAACCAAGGTCCCTTCAGCCCATGTCAGGTCACTGTCCAGGTGGAAGCATGGCACTTATCGAAGAAGAGTAGGGACATTTTTTATTAGGTAAAAAGATATATAAAGGTATACAGTCAGTGATTTAAAACATATGAAAGACTTACATTCCACAACAAAACAAGATATTTCATTCATCCCCACCTCCTACGCGTAAACAAATTCTGCTTCCACGAAAGAATAGTGACTTTTTTTTTTTACTTTATTTATTTGTGTCCTTCAGCTACGGGGTTGTGCCTTTGGTTCCCCCACATATCCAGCCTGCCTTCACGGCTACTGCCCTGATCACGGCCGGAGCTCATACCTCCCTGCCACAGCCACCCCAAGTCGCATCAGAGCAGGTACGTACCCCACCACCGAGGAGACCTGGAGGGTGGGCCCATGAGGGAGCTAACTTGGGCACGATCGTGGCAGCACTGTCGGGGCAACCTTCATGCTGCTGAGGAGTATTTTTTGATTTTCTCCCCTGTGGGGAGTGGTGTGCAGTGATGCCAGCGAAGGGAGCGTGCACACATCTGCACCTGCTCCTCCAGGCATCTGCCCCAACTCTGCCCCTCTTCTGCAGCATCGGTGCACTGCCCCCAGTCTCCACTGGGGGCAAGTCAAAATTGACCACTGTTGCCCCCCCAGAGAAGGAGAGCAGTCCTCTGGACACGGGTCACCGGCGTAGTGGTAAGGCATCCAGCGCCTCAGCCCTCAGCGCCACCAGGCCGGCTAAGAATACTGACTTTTAAACCTAATATATTCTTTCGGTTATAAGGAAGAAAAAAAAGGAAAAATAAGAAGAGAAGAGAATGTTAGAAGAGGAAAACAAATAAACCCAAAACTAACCAAGGTGCAGATGATAGCCAAACACTGTTTCAAACTGTGTGCACATTATGTACTTTTGCAGTCTGTATTGTGCCATTAACAGTTTTGTTTATACTGCATCTGCAGTTCACATTCTACCTGTCGAATAACAGTATCCGGTGATATTGTTATCTGTTTGACATTCTAATTTACATCTAGCTTGCCAAAGAAAGAATTTTACACAAGTATAAATAAGTCTTAAAGTACCTTCATCATAGTATCTATTAGAGTTCATCTGTTTTAGTATCACATCTTCATAGGATACAGATGCCCATCCAAGTCTTTACATTTCTTTGCTAGCAGTGACCAGAACCTTTTATACCATGGGGTAGGGAGGGAGGGAGGAGGTGATTGGTAGAATGCCGTCAGGTGACAGTGCATTAATGCACTCTTATCAGCACAGTTGCCGTCCATTATAAGCACAGTTAGGGTGAAGGGGCTGAGGGAGATCCCTGGGCAGACCTGCACATGATGTGTAGGGAACATAATTTTGCAAAGGCAGCCATTTGCAATCCTCATTAAGCGAGTGCCAGGATTATAGAGGTGCCTTTGCAAAATGATTGCCCCCTACACAAAAACTGCAGGCATGTTAGAATGGCAGACAGGGGGATTTGTCTTCCCCTGCCATATACAGATCACTTCTGTCCTGCTATCCCTGTGAGTGTACTTTAGATATAAACTGATGTTTCCCCACCCCCTTGACTTCACAGTCACCCACCCAATGGACCTCCGGGCCCCCGTGGACAGTGAAGTTGCCAGAGTGTTACTCAGTCCAGCGCTGCAGAAATGCAGTCTACTACAAAGAGGCAGAGCAAGACTGAGTGATTCTGTGCTGCACAGCAGAGCTGGCGCTCAGTCGGTGTCCTGTTGCGTGTTCCCCTGCTCCCCAGACAGATAGAGTATCATATAAGGGCAACAGCAGAGTGAGCGCTCAGTCAGTGTCCTGTTGCAGCACGCTCCCATGAGGAAAGTGTCCCGGAGTGAGCTTCAGAGAACGAATGCCCAGTCTCTGCATTGTGCTGTCTTTTGTTAGCATGCCATTGCCCATTGCTCCCTTGTTTCTCCCTTGCTGTCCCGCAGGTGCAGACACGGTGAATCTGACTGCGTCCGTTGCTCCCTGCTTTCTCTGCCCCCCGCAGGTGCTGACATGGTCATACAAAGGAGGAGGAAAGTAATGTTGCACAGCAGCAGTGCCCTGCAACGGTCACCATCTGTGCAATGAGTAGGAGAGTCCCAGGAGATCGTGGATTCCAGGGGAGGGGGCCCGCAAAAGCAGTCGGTGAAGTCGGCAGCATTCACAAGACACAGTCAGGGTGCAGATCGGGGGACAGAGAGAGTGAGCGCCGCATGTCAGGCTGACAGTGAGGGAGCTGTAGTGAGTGCTCACCGCCTCTGTGTTGGCAGTGGGTTCGGCTGTCATCAAGTTAACTTGGTGTGTTGGTTCCATGTCCTCTGGTCACCGAACGTGGCACTGAGAGAGAGAGAGAGAGAGTGAGCGACACTGTGGGACTGCAATGTGCAGTACAGATTTCCGGCAAAGTCCCCCGTGGGTGTCTCTCTGTCGGAACTGTAAAAGCCACATTCGTGGCTCCGGTGCAGTTTGTGCCCACACTGCTGTCTCTCTCGCTCTCTGTGGGTCTCCTTCCCTCAAGGAGCGGACCCTTTTCCCACCAAAGACACACATGGAGAAAGCTACTGCACTGTTGTCTGTGTATCTGACTTGTTCTATGTTGCTGTGTGTTTGTGTGTGTGTGTGTGAGTCTCTTTCTCTCTCTGTCTCTCTGTGCATGTGGTAGGAGACGTAGGAGGGCATGTAATGCACTATAGATGTCACAGATCATATTAGTAGTGTATTTGTGACATATCTATGTGCATAACTGCAATGCACAATTACTTTCTTGTTAGGGACTATTTTACCAGGTGGCAGGATACAGTACCTTTTTTGGTGTTTAAATAGCAAATAAAATACCTTTTTTGATAAATTTTTGTTATTTAAACATAACCCATGTTATAAGTGCATTAACACACTCCAGGGTGTGCTGATAATGTGGATTAACATACACCCCGGGGGCTGTGAGGGCACTCGGGCTGCATCCTCATGCCTCACAATGCCCCCGGGGTGTGCGTTAATCCACATTATCAGTACACCCTGTCATGTGTTAATGCTTACTTAACAAATGGACAGTCCACCAATAAATCTTCCATTGTTTCAAGCAGTAACTGACATTCATCTTGCAGGCAGTGTCTCTCTTGTATAGTTCTGTGTTTTGCATTTAACACCCGGACGCCCATGGCAACTTAGCCAAACTGTATCCCACATCCTTGGTGGAGTTCTTTTGCCAACTTAATATGTTTCTATTTTGTTTGTTTCTTGAGCGTGTATACCTTTGAACTCAGGTTATATAGCAAACCCTTGCTGTTGAATTGTGGCACACAAGCTTTTCCTATTCATGGCAGATATTTGCTGTGTTGTTAACTGTCATTTTCTTAATTTTTCAAGCACTGGTAAAAAGTATAGTAGAATGGGGGTGGATCTCCGTCGCCTGAGCTGGTGCAGAACGCTGCGGCCAGGTTGTTGACAGGGTTGTCGAGAACTAGTCATGTCACACCTCTGCTCCGCAAACTGCACTGGCTGCCGGTGTGATGGAGGATCACCTTCAAGGTTGCTTTGCTGACCTATAAGACCCTACACGGACAGGGACCGGTTTACATGCAAGACCTCCTTCGGCCCTACTGTCCCCTCCGTTCCGTCGACAAGGGATTGCTAGAGGTTCCCAGGGTCCGTTTGCAGACATCAGGTGCTAGAGCTTTTTCTTTTGTAGCCCCAATCCTGTGGAACTCTCTACCTCATCGGATTAGAGAGTGCCTGTCCACCAAGACTTTTAAATCTGTATTAAAAACGTATTTATTTGAAAAGACATTTGGGGATAATGTTTATTTCTGTGATTGCTGCCTGCTATGTTATATTTTTTATTTGATTTGTTGTTTCATATTGTATATGCGCTTTGATTTGTTGAAAAGCACTTTAAAAATAAATTTTGATTTGATTTGATTTGAATATCAGAAGACTTTTTATTTTTTTTAACATGAAATATTTTATTGACATTTGTAACCAATAAATAACAGCACGAAAAAACTAAGTACTTAAAGATAACTTTCAAACAATCAACTATGTACAAACCATTAAAGGCAATATGCACTGGAGAAATAACATATGAACATCAGATCTTACTTTGAGAGGGTTCCTTCAGTAGGTCCTTACATATAGGACTGACGCCACCTAGCATCAGGCTGCACGGCAGACTTTTCTAGCAATCCCTGATGGGGAACCACCCACCCGATGTCACGTGACCGACTTCAGCGTGGCTGTATATAGTGGGCGGTCCCCACGCCCGCCTTCCAGTTCTTCCCCGCCGTTGCCTGGTGTCAGTTGCATTGCAGACTTCCATACAGCGATCGTCGTGTGAGTTCTTGCATCGGAATTTTCCTTCACCAAATCTTTATTTCGATATTCCTCTACTTGATATCTTCACCCAAGAAGAAGTGCTCGTCCTGTGGCACGCAGATCCCTCATAAGGACGGGCACCTAAAGTGCGTGATCTGTTTGAGCCCAGACCACCCTGTCTCCTCCTGCTCGAAGTGACAAACTTTTAATCAGGCCACCAAAAAGCAGAGACAGCAGGCTTTGGAGGCCCACCTTTTAAAGGTCCGCTTAGCTTCTTTAGAAAAGCAAATGGACTGCATTAGAGTGTCATTTTCTGAGAAATCTTCTCCCTCAAAGAAGCACCATAAAGAGAAATCTCGGGAGCAGGAACGCTCCATGAATGAGATCTCACAGCCCTCGACGAGCAAGGCCCAGCCACCACCAAAGAAAACCTTGGACGGTAAGTCTGGCAAATCTTCAGCGGATCAGTCGACTGTCTGCTTCTCTGACAGCCACTAAGCCGGCCGCCGGCTCCTCCGGGGACCACACAGCCTTCAGGGACCCTCCCGGCACCAGTCGATAAGTCAGCCGGGGGCTCCTCCCCCACCTGCCGGCTCCTGACTAAGACACACCGTCTCCAGCAGCCACTCAGGTGCAGTTCTCCCGTCGGAGCCTAGCGGTGCCTCACCCGACGTCTGGCAGAACCAGGGGGAGTAGGCCCCTCTCCCCCCTCCTCCTTCACCTTTACCATCCCCTTCTCAGGTGGGTACTTCGGGCGAAGACAGTGCAGTACCCCTGGATGTGGTAGATTCCTCAGGGTCTGTCCCACGCTCTCCTGACAGGGTCATGGAGAAAGAGGCTCCTCCCCGGTTTGTCTCGGTCTTTCTTTGGAGCGACTGCTTGGGACTCTGTCTTATATGTAATGACCTACTGAAGGAACCCTCTCGAAGTAAGATAGTAATGTTATGTAGGAACTTACCGTAACAGTAGATCTTCGAGAGAGGTTCCTTCAGTAGGTCATATTTTTCCCTCCCTCCTTCCCCTCATTTTATTTCTTACAGGGACTCCAAATCCTGTTTGCTATTGCTGTCAGGCCTCTTCTTGGCTCCGGCCGGAGAACTGGAGGGCGGGCGTGGGGACCATCCACTACATACGGCCACACTGCCGTCGGTCACGTGACATCGGGTGGGCGGTCCCCCATCAGGGATTGCTAGAAAAGTCTGCCGTGCAGCCCAGTGCCAGGTGGCACCAGTCCTACGTGTAATGACCTACTGAAGGAACCTCTCTCGAAGATCTACTGTTACGGTAAGTTCCTACGTAACTGTACTTTAGAGGCATCGGTTATATTTGTCACAGCATATAGATAACAAAAACAGCACACACAAAACAAATATAACCTAGATAATTACCATAAATAACATATATGTTCATAGCATTTACAATAGGGAATATAAACCAAAAAAACTGAGTACTGTAAGAACATTAATAGAACAGACTAAGAACCACACACTACTAATAATGTGATGCAATCTGCTAGGGAGTCAGAGGTCTAAACAGCATGAGGGTTATTAGGCGAAGCACAGAGCAAAGATGTGAATGGAGGAAAGAGTCCCACTTGCTATAAGAAGCATCATGTCCAGAAATAAGTAGAGTCAGTCTGTCAAAAAGGGCTTGACCAGGGTTTCTCAAATAATGAGGGTAGCCTCCCTGGGGAGGCCCCAACTTGTTCGAGGGGAGGCTTAAGAAAGTCTAAAAAAGTACTATATTTAAATTTTTGAGTTTAAATATTTTGTGCGAAGGGATGAGGCAAACTGAAAGAGAATAATAATAAGTGAATTTATGGATTTATTTACAAAACAGTGATCATGAAAGGCACACTGAGTCAAGGCTCATTCCAGGCATGCCCAGGGAAGGGTAGAGAGTGAGTACAGTTCAAAAGGTAACTGCAAAACAGTCAAGAATGAACAAGAGTGCAGACAGATAGGAACAATGAACAAATAATGAGAGGTAGCAACTGACCAATTAGACTGGTGGCAGAACAGGTCAAATATAAGGGTTAAGCAGAGAGGTACAGTACTAGGAGCAAGAACAGGAGAGAGAAAAAGGATCGCTGAGAAGTTGCTTAACAGCAGGGTAAGGGGAGAGGCAGATGTGGGTAGGAAGATTATCCTAGATAGAGGGGAGACAAAGAAAGCAGTCTGATCCATGAAGGTATTGCAACAAGGGGTAACAATAGTTTGAGAGTCAAAATAACATAGAGGTGGGCTGGCCTGGGGAAGGGTTTACAAGTTGGAGGTTACAATCAGCTGAATAAAACAAGCGCCAACTACTCTACTGTGCAAAGTATGCTATTTTGCTATGGGGAGACCTAAAATTATTTCAGTATTTGGGGGAGGCTCAAGATTGTTTCCATGGCTTAGGCGAGGCTCACTATGACTAAAGCCTGAGAACTAATGGGATAGGTGCAAAAGAGCGGAGTGCCACTGGAATATCAGAGGAGGTGAGGGAGATTTCCATGACTGGAGAAGCAACTGTTTGACCTCCAGTAATGCGGCAACCAGCCAGCACTGCTGAAAAAGGGAAGCAGGGGGAAACCGATAGGGAAGGCCTAAGATAACTAATTCCAGGTGGGATGGGATAAACACATGTAAAACATTAGTGCAATCTGAAATAATGTCAGCCCACCACTTGGTGAGGTGCGGGCAGCTCCATAGTATGTGCAAAAGGCCAGCTGCAGGTTGGGAGCAGTGCCAGGAGGATTAAAGGGACATTGTCAACCTGTTTTTCATCATATAATTTCTAGGTGAAACCCCACATTTTATGATTGTTTACCCTCTCTAAAATTCACTGATGTTGCTGTTTGTTTTGTCTGTCTCCTTGTTTAGTAGAACTGAAATGCATGGCAATGTATATTTATAAACAACCTTGTTTTGTTTACAATCCTGGTTCTGTTCTTACTGCATACTTCCTGAGCATTAGACACACACTCAGACAGTGCAGTCACTCATAAGAAAGAAGCCTCCTAAACTCCCACTGTATCATGAGGAACTAGACTGCTTTGTGGGTGTTCCCAAGTCCAGGAAAGATGCGTTTGGAGTTGCTTAAGGGATGTAAACAAACCTGTTTTGGTGTGATAACACCAATATGTTGGGTAGTCTGTTTTTCACTTTTTAAAGAAAATAAGAGTCAGAATCAAACTACCAACCATATAAGCAATCTTTACTGAATGTTGGCAGTCATAAAATATGTTTTCTAAAGTAGGGACACTTTGAGACCTAAGGGGATTGACAGTGTCCCTTTAATCTGCAGTGAGTGCCATAGATTAAAGGACCTGAGGTGTTTTTATTTAATTTTTTATTTATTTATTGAGTACAATCGGAATTACAATCCTTTGAGTCACAGACTCTTTTGCAAAGGCTCCACGTCAGGTACAGGGGGTGGAGGGTAGACAAATACAGTAACAGACATACTTGAACAGGCAGTATTTACAGCTTCAGTACTGACACAGCAGTTTTTTGCATAGTCTCCACGTCGGTTACAGGGGGTGGAGGGTATACAGATACAGTAAAAGACTAACATGACGAGCAGTATTAAAAGGTTACAGTACTGGTAGAAACAGTCCAGGCTAGAACCTTATTTAGCAGGTGCAGTAGTTAGGCTAGAAACTTATTTAGCAGGTGTGGTAATTTGGTAGCTATCCTGGGGTCCCCTGCCAGAGATTTGTAGGATGCCATTTGTAGGGACTAGGGAGTCCCTGTGTCAGGAGGGTGGAGGATTTGGGAGAACGAAGGGTGGGCTGAGTTAGCCACAGTCACATTTAGCAGTCTCCTTTAATTGGGTTTAAGGCTGATTTGAATAGTGAGATGCTACGGGGGTAGTGAGTTGGCAGAGAGGATCACGGTGGCGGAAGATCTTTGCCTAGTGCTGTTCTACAGAGGGAACCAGAAAAGATGGGTGGGCTGTGGTCTTGTATTGCACCTGATGGGGGCTGGACTGATAATGGGGAGTAGGCCGATGGGGGCAAGCTGAAGGTGTATCTTTTTTGCGAGAATGCAGGTGTGGTATTTTAGTCTTTGTTGGAAGTTTAGCCAACCTGTCAGTGTATAAAGGTTGCAGGTGTGGGTTAGTCTGTCACTGCCTGTAACTAGGCGGCAGGCTTTGTTCAGTGCGGTGTTTATACTGCTCAGCATGGAGGGTTCCGCTGAGCCGTATATAACTATCCCATAATCAACTAGGAGAGGATGGAGGAGGTGACTGCAAGTTGCATGGCCTGTTGGTAGGCAGTTCTTGAGTCTGTAGAGGATGCCCACTCTAGTGTTGACAGCGGAAGAGAGAAGATGGGCATGATTATGGTATGAGAGGGAGGTATCCAGAGTGATACCCAGGTATTTAAAGTTTGTAACGTGTTCCGGTTGGGTGCCTAGTGAGTTCTTAATTAGGAATGCCATCTGACTGTGTGGGCTTTGGCGATTCGCAAAGATCATGGACTTAGTTTTGTTATAGTTGATGATCAGGCGGTGATCACTGAACCAGTTCTCTAGCTCCCGGAAAAAACCCTGAAGGTCCAGTTGGAGGGCGCTTGGGTAATGGTGTTTCCATTTTATACCAACGATGTAAGATTTTAAAGTGAAGCTGGCAACTTTTAGCATCATAACCCGACCTTGTGGTTTAAACGAATGCTGGCCAACCAGTCATCATCCGAAAAAGAGGTATTAAGTTATTTTTCCTGTTTGAACTTACAATGAGTAAATGCCAGAGGTAAGGCCTTACAGATAACATTTTACCTGCCCAGCCTTTAGTACTAGTGGTCCCATAGAGATTTGTAAGCCATTCTCAGGGATTCTGAGGAGCAATTTTCTTTTCATAGTCACAAATAGCAACTTGCAGTTGTAATTAGTGCCAGAAGTCAGACCTGTAGAAGAATTTTTCAGCATAGCTATACTACTGTACTACTAAGGTTAATAGGAGTAGACAGAGGCAAAAGACCTATGTAAACTACTCCCCCACTAATTCATTGTGGTAGTATTTTAGAGTGTTGAGGCCATGTCAGCATCCAGGTTTCTTTTGAAGAGCTCTTTGTTTTTACTTATACACACCTCCAGAAGTCAGCTGTTCCAAATTCCCACCATCTTGTGCATATAGAAATATTTCCTTTTGGTATTTTTTAAATTTGTTTGACTTTATTTGGAGGGGATGCCCTCTTGTTGTCTTTTTTTTTCATATATTTCAGTTTTTATTGTATATGTCTCAGAGGAACACATTGCAAACTAAACAGTAAAATAAATAAATAAAATCAATATGTTATACAATAAATCCATCCATTAATCAGAATATATGGGCATCAGAACTTGTTCACTGTATCTCCAAATCTATCATAAAAAAATGTATGCATACAGACTTTTTTATAATAAATCAGTTCAGTATACAAATTCCCTATATATGTTTCATCCACAGGAGTCTTCATCTCTTCTTCAGGGAGACAGGAGTCATTCAAATATTTTAAGGGTGGCTTAAAGCACAAGTCACAGCCTGCCTGATTATGCCCATTGCATCTCTGATGTGTCAAAGATTATGTTAAGTTTATATATATTATTTAAATTAATTAACTAATATCCAATATGAAATTTTTTTTTTAAAATAACAACTGATAATACTGAAAGAGGGAGAGGTCACAGCTGCACATCCAGATAAAAAGGGGGAGTTGAAGGATAGGGTGAGCCCCAACATAAGGAAAGACCCCCCGCCCCTCCATATACTTTCGAACTATAAAAATCAACTCCAGCTCATGAAAGCTATACACCCCTTGACTGCCTAGGGCACAAAGTCCATATAGTGCTCTAGTTTGGTACAGCATCCATTTATGCCATTGGAGGTCAAAAGCCTCCACTCGATCTATTAGTCTAGCAGAGAGCCTTTCTGAAACATGAATTTCTTTGGCCAAGGCGCCAAGCATCCAGTTAGTGATTACCTCTGTGTGCCATAACTTGGGTAATAGCTTTTTAGTGGCAAGAACAAAGTAAAGGTAATCTGTCTATAATTTATTTAAACATTCGATAACTGAAAGCACACTGACGTAGGCTCAGCTTCCAGGTGCGACCTGGGGATGGGGAGTAATACATACATAGAATAATTACTGTACATGAGAATATTATATACAATCACATCATTTTGTACAAAAGAGTTATTTACATTCAATTGCATATATATAGTTATTTACAGTCAGTTGCATGAATACAATAATATACAGTACGGAAGTTTTGAAATTTAAACCGTGTTAATTTGGCTAAAGGCAGACTGGTTGCAGTTACAGGTGGGGAAGGGGAGTTGACGAGGTTGAGATTTAATGGAGTTGTGCAAGGGTGTCTTAGAAGTCATAGAGCCTGTGCCCTTGGAACAAAGAAACACAAGGTTCTACTCCCGTTACTTCCCAGTTCTCAAAATGGACAGAAGACCTGCAGCCTAGTCTGGATCTCAGGGCCCAAAACATTTTCAAAGAGTACAAAAAGTTCAGAATGGTCACCCTGCAAGGCCTGCGTCTGCTGCTTCAAGGGGATTGGATCTGTTACCTTGACATGAAGGATAACTACCTTCATATAAAAATTTGCAAACCTCACAGAAAGTATTTGAGATTCCTGTTTCAGGGGGAACACTACCACTTCAGAGTATTGCCCTTTGGCTTGTCCTTTGCTCCACAGGTCTTTACCAAATGCTTGGCAGTGGTGGTAGCAGCCCTTGGCAGGGAAAGCCTCTATGGCTTTCCTTACCTGGATGACTGGCTATTGAAGACCCACTCCAAGAAGCAGCTCCTGTACACCCTAGCTCGAACGAGGCAGATGTTTGATGCTCTGGAGGTTACTGTCAATGTACTCAAGTCTGTCTTGACACTTTGTCAACACCTGCAGTACATAGGCGTAGTATTGGACACAGCTCAAGGGTCAGCCTTCCTGCCTCAGGACAGGGCTGAATGTCTGATTGCCCAGGCCCACCTGGTACATGACAGCCAGTTTGTCTCAGTCAGGACATTCCTTCGGCTCCTGGGTGTTATTGCAGTGGCGATTGTCACAGTACCTTTGGCCAGACTGCACCTGAGGATCCCTCAGTGGACCCTAAGAGTCCAGTGGAACCAGCTGATAGACCATCTAAAACAAAAGGGTCTAGTAACCTCTCCTGTATGCAAAGTACTCAAGTGGTGAATGAAACCCAGCAACCTGTTGAAGGGAGTTCCCTTCCTGACTCTCTGCCCTCACCAGATTTTATGAACAGATGCTTCAGCAGTGGGCTGGGTGCACACTTAGGGCTCCATCAGATGCGGGGTACATGGACCACAGTGGAGAGCACCATGCACGTAAATATTCTAGAAATGCTAGTTGTCCTGTATGGGCTACAAGCCTTCCAGGCGCATCTGTCCCCAGATCCTCTGTTACTCAAGATGGACAACATCAGTGTGACACATTACATCAACAGGCAAGGGGGAACTCACTCTTAGCCCCTGTGCAGGGAAGCAATGAGAGTCTGGTATTGGGCTCTGGAACACGGCCAAGAACTGTCAGCAGTAGATGTTCCAGGCAACCAAAACATCTTGGCAGACAGGCTACGCAGGTCACAGTCCAGGATGCACGAGTGGGAACTGCTGATCTCTGTAGTAGAAGACCTGTTCGGCAGATGGGGTTGTCCAGAGTTGGAACCTTTTGTGTCCCCACATAACACAGAACTTCTGCTTTTCTGCTGGCTTGCTCCAGGGCCTGGAGTTTTCTGGTGAGATGCGTTGTCCCTCTCTTGGAAGGGAAGGTTCCTGTATCTTTCCTCCCTTCCCTCTGATTCAGAGAGTGTTACTCAAGCTCCAGATGGAGGGGGCAACTCTGATCCTCATTGCTTCCCTATGGTCTCATCAGATCTGGTTCTTCCTACTGCATCAACTGGCAGTGGAGTCACCAATGCCCCTACCCTTATGCAAGGGCCTACTGTCTCAGGGGCAGGGAACACTGGTCCATGCGGACCTCAGATCTCTTCATCATCATGCATGGCTCCTAAAAACATAGCCATCGCAAGGTTTGGGGTTTCTCAAAATGTGGCTGATGTCCTGGTAGCTCCCAGAAAGCCTTCCACCAAGTCCACTCATTACAAGAAGTGGAAATGATTTGCTCTGTGGACCGCTTCTCATCACTTGGATCTGTTTACTTGTCCAGGTAACCAAGTTCTAGAGTATCTGCTGTCCTTATTGGATGCAGGCTGCAGTGTTCCTCAATCAAGGTACACTTGGCTGCCATTTCAGCTTTCCATGTGCCCATAGAGGGTCTTACGGTTGCCCAGCTGGAGGCGGCCTTTACGTTTTTGAGAGGCCTTCTACACTTAAAGACTCCTATCAGCAATCCAGTCCTGGCTTGGGACCTGAATTTTGTGTTGGAAAAGCTTACTTTGGGTCCTTTTGAACTGGCCGTGACTTGTGGCTTACGCTTTCTTTATTGGAAAGCGTTGTTTTTAGTTGCTATTACTTCTGTTCGAAGGATTTCAGAGCTACAAGTTCTAATGTGTGTCCCTCCTTATTTGATTTTCCACAAAGACATGGTGTCTTTGCATACTAATCCTAAGTTTTTAACCAAGATGGTGTCTGGGTTTATTTTAAATCAAACCATCCACCTGCCAGTTTATTTTCCTGAGCATGCCAATCCAGGAAAAGCATTGCTCTATAGTCTAGATGTACACAGAATACTTGGGTACTGTATACACTAGACGAAGAACTGCAGAAAGTCCTCACAGCTTTTTGTTTTGTTCGCCCCTGGGAAAGAGGGCACCCCAGTTTGTAAACAGTTCCTGTCCAAATGGTTAGCAAACTGTATAACTTTCTGTTACAGTAAGTACAGTAAGGAATTTACTGGGGTTGTCTATGGTGATTCCCCTAGAGGCATGACCATATCTGCTGCCTGTTTCAACAAACTCTGGTCAGAGCCACTACGGCTGCTAATGAATTAACTTGATGTGGGTATGTCATGCACTTAAATGTAAAGTTGAAGTGCTGTAGTCAGGTCCATGTATAAATGAAATTTTTGGTAAATTTAGATTGTTTATGTGGTTGATCCTGTGTTTCCCATGTGTTTAAGATGTGAGTAGCGAGTGCATCTTATACTATATGGGGAATGAGAGGAAGCTCTGCACCAAGGCTTTCAAGTAATGGTAGAAAGAATGGTGCAGTGAGGAGATATATGGCTACACTGGGGACTGTGGACCAACCTGGAAGGATAAGACCCTATACTGAGGTAGAGGCCTGCTTACATCCAGGAGTGAACTATAGTCCTCAGTGGACGGTTTAAATGTTACTTCTATGGACATTTAAAGTAGCCAAAGAGGGTGGTGGAAGAAACAGGGGAGGTAGAAAGTGGACACCACAGGTTGAGATAGAGAGTAGAGAGATCTCGAAGAGAGAGAGTGCCACCAGGCTACAAGTTATTCGAGGAAGCAGGGGGTTAGCAACGAAGAAAAGGGCGAGAAAGGAGCAGTTAAAGGAGAAAGATGAGGAAGGGGAAAACAACTGGAAAAAGGAGAAAGCAACAAGAAGTGAGCTAACAAAATATAGAAGGCCAGGTGTGCTAGTGCTAGAGTCTGGGAAATGAGATCCCAGACCTAGAGGGCATCATGGAGGAGGAAGACATGGGTATTATGGCCATTACCGAATTATGATGTACTGACAACTGTGTCTGGGACATGGTCATACCATGCTATACAGTATTCATAAGAGACACGGTAGGGAAGAAAGGAGGAGTGGTGTTTTATATGAAGGAAAACTTAAAAGCGACTGAGGTGGTCGGCCTGATGGCGCTGAGGCATGGCTGCCATCTGCGGCACCGACTACCCAAGTTCGGGAACGGATCCGGATGTCGGAGGGGCCGGCCGGGGAGCAGGATTGAGCATCATAGGACTGCTCTCTGCTCCGGGGGCTGTGTCTGGCGCAATGTGGACCCAAGCGGAGGCTAGGGCACTGTAAAACATTCCAGCACCTGAACGTAAGGGGGGTGGGACGGACGCTGGTCGTCATTGCATGTCCCCAACCCCAGAAAAAAACAAGAAAAAAATCTATGCCAGCTCCCTGCTAATGAGCCAGCTCCAGCGCCGACCCCTCTGGCTACCTAACTCTGCCACTGGTGGCCCCATTAGGGGTCGGCCGAATGATAATAGGGGTCAGTCGCCGGAGCAGGGCGAACCCTGAACGGGTTAGGGAAGTCAGGCAGCAAAAAGAATACAATTAAAATAAATAAAAGTGACTGAGGTACAGGGAATTCGAGGTGATGTGGATCACACTGTAGTCAAGAAACAGAGCCGCTGTTTGGACAGGAGTGATCTACAGGCCTCTGACACAGGGGAGGACTTAGATAAAGAAATGTTAGAAGCAACTGGCAAAATGACTGAAAAGGAGTAGTGTTGCTGGTGGAGGACTTCAGTCTGCTGGATGTAGTTTGGAGCCTTTCAGCTGCAGCGTCAGCTAGGAGCAGGGACATCCTGGACTCCCTGCAGGGGGCATTCTTCAGGCAAGTAGTCAGTGAACCCGCTCATGATGGGGCAATACTGCTCAAGGTTCTTACTAACATGGACAGTATTGCAGATATCAAGGTTGAAAGCCATCTGGGAAGCAGTGATCATCATACAGTGTAGTTCAACGCAAGAACAGGGGCAGACTCCACACAAAGGCAAGGGTTCTAGTCTTCAGAAGGGCCAAGGGTACAAAGATTGTTGAATGCCTCAGGAATGGCCTGGCAGGGGGAGATGACCTGAGGGGGTGGAGGAAAGGTGAGTCAAACTAAAAGAGGGCATAAATTAGTGAAGGCAACAAACCTCAGTGTTAAGCAAGTAATGTAAGCAAAAGCAAAAGGCAGATGAGACTGCTATGGTTCTTGAAAGAGGTGACAAAAAAAGGTAAAGGCTGAAAGAGTAAAATTCAGAAGGTTTAAGGAGACCCAGAGGGAGGAGGATGGGGAAGTGTATCAGGGAAAGCTGTAAGGAGCGCAAAGGCACAAAGTGAGGAAAGAATAGCTCAGGCAGTATCAAAAGGGGACAAGGTATTTTTGGGGTGTATTAGTGAGAAAAGGAAGACAAAGGGAGGGATTGTAAGGTTAAAGGGGGTAGGGACTGTATGGAGGGGGACCAAGAAATTGCAGACATCTTAAACAAATACTTTTGCTCAGTGTTCAGAGTAGAATGTGAAGGAAAGGGAATACAAAATGCACCAGGGTCTTTGAGGGGAGAGAAATGGGCAGTAGTCCCTTTTCTGAGGAGAGTACAGAAAGAACTTCCTAATCTGAAGGTGGGCAGAGCTATGGGGCCAGAGGGGGTGCATCCAAGGGTGCTAAGGAAGCTCAGGGAGGTGCTAGCTGCACCTCTGACAGACATATTTAACAGAGGGGGAAGGTCATGCCAAGCAAATCTGATAGATTTCTTTGACTGGGTAACCAATCAGCTAGTTTTTAATGAAAAAAAAAGTGCAAAATAATGCATTTGGTCCACAGAAACCCTGGGGTATTCATTTTTGGGAAATCACTTGCAACCTGGCATGTACTGTGTTTCGTCAGGTTAATAATGGGTTAACCTTATCAACTGCAAACTGCTGACGTCTCTCCTCTCTCTCCCCACTCCAGGTAGAACCTCACACACAACAAACCACTGGGCTTCACTTCGCAAGGCAAAGTAACTGAAAAATAAAACAAGCATTTGTCAGTGCCGAATGTTGTCTCGCTGGCATTGGCATTGGTAGTGCCAGAGTTAGAGACGCATAATAGAAATGGCAGTGAAGTATTGAAGTGATGCCAACCCCACCCCCAACCTGCAGAGACCGATAGGCATTGGGGTGTGCCTCTGGGTCATCAGCTATAACACTCATGCCATTTTACCTCACCCTACCCTGTAGACACTGACAAGTGTCGAGGTGTGCTTGAGGGTCTTTAGGCGTCATACTTACCCATTCCATAAGAAATACACTGAGGTGGATGCAGTATAGGGAGAATGGGGTGAACTTTGTGGCCGAACACTGCAAGGCACACCACGATGTGTGTCACTGGCTGCAGGGTGGGGGTGGAATAAGGAACATTACAGCAGATGATCCCAAGTCACACCCCTGACGCCTGTCAGTCTGCACAGGGTGGGGCGTTACAGTTGGAAACCCTAATGCCGTAGACATGTGTTGGTATTTTCACTCCAAATTTTAAACATGGGCTTTTTGTGACCCCACCTCATGAAGTGCGGCACTACCAGTTTGTTAGCTGAAAGGTGGATCTTCCTGGACATAAAGTCTCCACCACTCATTCACACTAATGGGAACTGCGCCGGAGGCACTAGGACCCAGCGAGAGCAAACTTTTTGCTAGAGGGTCAGCGCCAGAGATGGCGCTGCGAGGAGCGGCACCGCGAGCCTCCGCTCGTACGGTAATGACTATCCCAGTGTCGACCCTCCAACTGCCTCAGTTCCTTTTTTCCCGCTGTCGAGTGCACTTCAGTGACAACGTCGCTCGCCCCCCGGGAGTCAAACTTCAAACTAGCAGCTTAGTTTTTCAGTCTTATTGTTTTGTAGTAATATCTCAAATAAGTATCGCTTAGTTTATTTATTCTTATTTAAAGAAGTCTCAGCCTACTTTGACGGAGTCGACCATGAGCAGGTCAGATGACGGTAGGGAGACTTTGTATGAAAACTGTTCAGTCAGCTGGGCTGGATCCGGTCCGCCACCTTCTCCGAAGGGGGGGTCTGACAACGGACAGTCCAATACCCGAGGGGGTAGGCGGTCCCCTCGAAAGCACAAAAGTAAACGGTCGCACTCTCTGCACTGTTCGGCCTCGAGCTCTTCTTCGGCCCACAGGTCAAAAAAGAGAAGGCATCACCCGAGGTCGCCCTCTGATATGTCTGCGCGTACATGGTCAGTTGTTGGGGCTAGTTGCCAGTCTCTTCCTTTGGAGCCGCCGGTTTCTGTTTCTGATAGCCGACGTCTTCGACATCAGAGCCCTACCCCATCCTCTGGTAGGTCTTCAGATGAGCAGTTTCATCAGTGGGCTGCTCTTATGGAGCAATGGGCTTGGAGGTTGGTCCAGCTGCCTGGCCCAGTCACTCAGGGGCCTTCGGGCCTTTTGGGAGATCAGGTAGGGCGGTTGAGCCTCCCTAGTCACGCGGCGCCGTCTTCGGTGCCGTCAACTCCGAGCTTAGGTGTTTCCCCCTCACACGACTGCGACGCAGGGGGCCACACTGATGCCTCTATCTCCTGGTATTCATCTTTCTCTCTTAAATCCTGTTTTTCAGAGTCTTGGCATGTTTTCAATGCCCTCGGCATTGATGGCATGCTCAGCGTTGTCTTCGGCGCTGATGCGTTTATCGGCGCCATCCTCAGTGCTGTGCACTTCGTCGTCAGTGTCGTTGATGCCGTGTGGCTTCTTGGTGCCGTACAGCCTCTCGGCGCCATCCTCGGTGTCGTCCGGCCTTTCTGCGCCATGTGGCCTCTCGGTGCCGTCTTCGGCGCCATGCGTGTTTTCCGCACCGTGCTCTTCCTCGGCACCAAGACCTGTTAGGACATCATCCAGCCTTCAGGACTCCTCCTCTTTTAATCCTTTTCCTTCCTCATTTCCTTCTGATTTTCACTCCTTTCCTATTCATACAGTCCCTCCTAGACTGTAAGGAAATGACATTGAGCCTGACCCAGACCTTAGGCTGGGTGATGATGTGGAAGGAACAGGATCTATTCCTGCTGCAGAGCCTGTGGTCGAGGACCTGTCTTTTAAGGCTCTGCTGAAAAACTTTTATTCTACTGTTTCTCTCAAACTACAGATATCGATCCTGGGAAACCGTTAAGACTCCAATATCTCCATGTTCCGGAGATCCCTATGTATTTGACTCCTCCGGTACAGCCCTCCTTCGAGACGCTGTCTCAAATGGTATGGAATAATCCTGCTCTCATTCCTTCCGTGGCTAAGTCCATAGATAGGAAATATGCTGCTCCCAAGGATCAACCTATTTTGGCATCCCAAGCCTTTGCGGATCCTATTGTAGTCTTGGCAGAGAATGATAAGGTCGTCCTTCCCCAGACTACTACAGCTCGACCTATAAACAAGGAATCTCATAAGATAGACACTTTAGGTAAGAGAGTCTTTGCTGCTTCCACCCTAGGTATGCGTATTGCCAGCTACCAAGGCTATTTCTCTCAATATGAGTATATTCTTTGGCATTCGCTCAAACAAATGGTTGAAGCTCTTCCAGAGTTGGACACTAATTCAGAGCTTCTTCAAACCATAACCAGGGGTATCGAGTCCAACAACCAGCAGGTTAAAGCAGCTATGGATGCCTTCGATACTGCCTCCCGAGCAGCAGCGGCGGGCATTTGTACCCACCATCATTCCTGGCTGCGCACTTCAGGTTTCACAAATAGCGCCCAGCAACAGGTCATGGCGTTGCCTTTCGATGGTGTGTATCTCTTCGGCCCTCAAGTAGAACAAGCTCTAGAGGCCACACAAAAGACTAGGTCAGCCATTAAACTGGCTCAACCTCCTCCCGCTTCCTCTTGAGGGGGTGTTAACAAACGCCAGTTTCATAACCGTCAGTCCTTTTGGGGCAAAGGCAAGGGGGGTTTTAATAAAAACCAAGCCCCTCAGCCTCAAAAGAAAATGCAACAGAAGGCGCAAGGACCCAAAGTGCCCAGTGCCGCCTTCTGAGTTGTTGGCCCAAGTCCCACCTCAGCTTACTGAGGGGAACTTTTCCTCAGTGATGGGAGGTCATCTGACTCATTTCTACAATCAACGGAAGTCCATAACCTTGGACAAATGAGTCCTCCAGATAATCCGCAAGGCATATTCCCTCAATCTTTTAGAGACCCCTCTGGATCATCCCCCCAGACGACAGCCCAGGCTGTCAGTACTTCAGTCAGAACTTCTCGCCTCCGAGATACAAGGCCTTCTGAACAACAGGGCAGTGGAAGTAGTTCCACTGGATCAACGGAACACAGGGTTCTACTCCCATTACTTTCTGGTTCCAAAGAAAACTGGGGGCATGCGCCCCATTTTGGACCTCAGAAAATTAAACAAATTTCTTCCCAAACAGAAATTCAAAATGATATCGCTAGGAACCCTGTTACCTTTGCTTCATCAACACAACTGGTTAGCCTCCCTGGACATGCAGGATGCCTACCAACATATTCCTATTCACCCAAAGCATCACAAATACTTAAGGTTTGTGGCTTTGGGGCAGCATTTTCGGTTCAGAGTTCTGCCCTTTGGGCTATCCTCGGTGCCGCGAGTTGTTACCAAGTGTTGTGCAATTCTCACAGTGCATCTCAGAAAAATCGCAATACAAGTGTTCCCATATCTGGACGACTGGCGTCTAGCAAGTCCTTCCAGGCAGGGAACTCTAGACGCCGTAGCCACGGCTTCACACTTTCTCATGTCTATGGGAGTCCTGCTAAACCTCAAAAAATCGCAGCTGCAGCCCTCCCAGAGGCTCCTTTTCATAGGCACTCTTCTGGACACCTCCTGTGCGAAAGCATTTCTTCCAGAGGACAGGAGGAGCGATATCCTTCAGATGGCCCGGTACATCGGAGAGAGCAGCTCAGTTACAGCTCTCTCGATGCAACAGATGCTAGGTCTCATGGCATCCTCGGTGTTCACTGTAACCCTAGCATGCCGACACAAGAGAACCTCTCAGTGGATGCTCAGTACTCTGTGGTCTCTGACCACTCATCCTCAGTCCTTTCTCATCAAGGTGACAGAACCTCTGAAGAGGTCACTCACCTGGTGGTCACAAAAGGACAATCTTCTGGAAAGGTATCCCTTTGCTCCTTTGGATCATCAGATTTCCATTACCATGGATGTGTCCCTGATGGGGTGGGGAGCTCACTGTCAGACCTTCCACACTCAAGGTACGTGGACTCAGTTCGAGTCCCAGCTTCACATAAATGTCTTAGAAATGAAAGCCGTCCTTTATGCAGTCTGGGCTTTGAAGGACATTCTCTGTCACAATAACATTCTCCTTCAAACAGACAACAAAGCAGTGATGTATTACATCAACAAGCAGGGCGGTGCTCACTCTTACCCCTTATGCAGGGAAGCTATGAGGGTGTGGGAATGGTGCTTGGAGCACAAGGCTCTAATTCATGTGGTCTACCTGCTGGGGGAGCAGAACGAACTGGCAGACCATCTCAGCAGAACAGAGACAGATCCTCATGAATGGTCTCTTGACTCAGCCATAGCTCAGTTTCTATTCGCAGAGTGGGGAACTCCAGACCTGGACCTTTTTGCATCCCCACTCAACACAAAACTGTCTGTCTTCTGCTCCAGAAATCCAGGGCCTGGCATTTTCTGTCAGGATGCGTTCAGGCTGCGGTGGACAAAACTCTTTCTATATGCCTTTCTGCCTCTTCCTCTAATTCAGAGAGTACTTCTCAGGTTCGAGTCCCAGGGGGACAAAATGATCCTCGTTGCTCCCTTCTGGCCTCGACAAATATCGTTTCCGCTACTCAACAGTATGTTGGAAACTCCTCTGAAACTGCTTCCCCTTCAGACGAACCTTCTGACTCAGGGCCCTGTGGTCCATCCCGATCTGAAATCGCTTCACCTTCACACTTGGCTCCTGAAGAGATAGAGGTGAACAGGTTCAATGTCTCTTGCAGGATTTCAGATATTCTTCTGGCTGCGCGCAAGCCAGCCACTAGGAAAACTTACACAGCCAAATGGAAGCGTTTTTCACTCTGGTGTGCAAAATCCTCTTTGAATCCTTTTTCCTGCCCACCAGATAAAGTTCTAGAGTACCTTTTAGACCTCTCAAATTCAGGTCTACAACACTCTACAGTTAAGGTTCACCTTTGTGCCATTTCAGCTTATCATGAGCCAGTACTTTCCTTGTCACTGGCTCAGTTACCTGTGGTTAAGAGGTTTCTTAAGGGAATTCTGCATACCAGACCTCCCATCAGACATCCAGTCACAGCCTGGGACATTAATCTGGTGCTAGACATGCTCACTCGAAAACCTTTCGAGCCCCTAGCTACCTGTGAGTTAAAATTTCTCACTTGGAAAACGGCCTTCCTAGTGGCCATTACCTCAGCCCGCAGGGTCTCTGAGATACATGCCTTGGTCACAGACCCTCCGTATACTGTATTTCATAAAAACAAAGTAGTTCTTAGGACCCATCCTAAGTTTCTCCCTAAGGTTGTTTCAGAATTCCATCTAAACCAACCTTTGGTCCTTCCAACTTACTTTGCGAACTTCCAAAATGAAGGAGAGCGTTCTCTTCATTCCTTGGACATCAAAAGAGCTTTGCGTTTCTATCTAGATAGAACAAAGGATTTTTGCAAAGCTCAGCAACTGTTTGTTTCCTTCAGCGAGACCCAGCTTGGTCAACCTGTCACTATCAGATGTATTTCAGCATGGCTGGTGGCATGACTTCACCACTGTTATTCCATGGCGCAGGTTAAGCTGGAGGGCAGAGTGAATGCTTACTCTACTAGAGCGGTCGCGGCATCTCTAGCGGAAATCCACAATGTGCCCATTGCAGATATTTGCAATGCGGCCACCTGGAGCTCAGTGCATACTTTCGTCAAACACTGTGCCCTGGATGTCCATGCCAGACGACATCTTTCTTTTGGCAGAACCATCCTTAATGGACTCCTGTCCTAAAACTGTGAGCTCTTGGTCTCTCCTGCCACCTCTCGGGGGATTATTAGCTCGGTGCTCTCCCATTAGTGTGAATGAGTGGTGGAGACTTTATGTCCAGGAAGATATGAAAATTACATACCTACCGTAATTCTTGATCTTCTTGGACGAGTCTCCACCACTCATTCACACGCCCACCCACCATCCCCCGAGCTCACCTCTGTTGTTTGTCTTCATTCCCTCAATCTTTAGGCTGTGAAGACTTCTTTTTTTACCCTTCTTATACGGGTCGTCCGGACTATCTTATGTCCGGTTGTTTTTCATTAGACTGTCCTTCTAGGTTAGTTACGCTGCACCTCCTCAGGGGAAAAAAGGTACTGAGGCGGTTGGAGGGTCGACGCCGGGATAGTCATTACCGCATGATCGGAGGCTCGTGGTGCCGCTCTTCGTGGCGCCATCTCCGGCGCCGACCTTCTAGCAAAAAGTTTGCTCCGCTCGGTCCTAGTGCCTCCGGCGCAGTTCCCATTAGTGTGAATGAGTGGTGGAGACCTGTCCAAGAAGATTGAGAATTACAGTAGGTACGTAGTTTTCATTTTTGCACAGCGGCTATGCAATTTGGCGACACAGGTCCGAAAACACATTTTGGGCAGTATGTAAAAAATGAGAACTGTATTGTTTATGAGGAGGTGTAAAGAAATGGCAACTTTGAAAATCTGGAGTGAAAATATGAAAAATTGGCGAAGTCATGAGCATGCATAGAAACTGTGCAACACACATCTGTAACCCAATTACTTTTGGGATTTTTTTAACCACCTTTTTAACATAGGCATTTTGGGACCTCCCCTCACGAACAGTGGCACTGTGATTTTGTTAATTTGCCCCAAAGTTGATTTCCCACAGCGACCACACCATTGTGTGCCACAGGTGCGAAAACACATTTTGGCAGGATGTGAAAAATGACAGCTGTATTGTTCATAAGGAGGTGTGAAAAAATGCCAGTATTGAAAATGTGGCATGAAAATATTGCAAATTTGCGAAGTTACAAGGGTGCATGGGAACTGCGCAATGCATGCTTGTAATACAGTCATTTTATAGACTTTCATCACCAAATTTTCAACATATGCATTTTAGGACCTCTGCTCATGAATAGTGTCACCGTCATTTCCTCAAACTGTCCCAAAAACTGATTTTGTGCAGCAACCGCGCTATTCTGCGCCGCACATGCGAAAACACATTTCAGCCAGGATATGTAAAATGGCAGTTGTACTGTTTATAAGGAGTTGTGGAAAAATGCCAGTTTTGAAAATCTGGAGTGAAAATATTACAAATTCACGAAGTTACGAGTGTGTGTGGAAACTGCACAATGCACGCTTGTAAAACAGCCATTTTTTGGATTTGTTCCACCAAATTTGCAACCTAGGCTTTTTGAGAGCCCCCCTCATGAACAATGGCACTGTCGTTTCATTAATCAGTCCCGGAAGGTGATTCCGCATAGTGACTGCGAAATCACCTTTCGGGACCGAATAACGCCATGACAGTGAGTGAATTCATGAGGAGGGGTTCCAATAACCCCATATTGAAAATTTGGTGTCAAAATTCCTCAAAGTGCCAGAGATATGCACCAAAGTTGAAAAAACGCTATTTATGTTATTATACAGCTTACCGGCATTTTTTCAGTTTGCGGTCGGCTTTGAAGAGTGCAAACGTGTTCCCAGTCCACCGAAGATCATCGTGCCAGACTCCATTGGTAAGTTTGGGGTGAGGGGAGTGTGGAGAGGCAGGGTGGGCGCGGGTTGGGGGGGGGCAGGGAGACCGCGATGGACCGTTTTCTGTTTTACAGGTGGAAAAAAAAGGGAATATCGCGGGACTTTTTTTTTTCAGGGACATTTGGCAGGCTGGGGTGGGCTCCCAGCATGCCACATGATTGTTTTGGGGAGGGGGGCTGTAGCCGACGGCGGATTGGGCACCCCCTATCAGCACATATGAAAGGGGGGGCAAGAGCCAAGGGGGATTGGGCACCCCCAGTGGCACACAACAGGGGAAACATTATGCCAATGGGGAGTGGGCTCCTCCCGTTGGCAAAATAAGCTGAGGGCCAGGGGACTGTAGCCGGCCGGGGATTGGGCCCCGTCAGTGAAAGACTGTTGAGGGGGCCCATGATGCCGAGGGGATTGGGCCCCCTCGGCACACACTTGGGAGGGTCATTATGCCAACTGGGAATGGGCTCCCCCGTCGGCAAATGAAGTGGGTCGGGGCATGCGGCAGGGGGATTGGGCACCCCTGAAGTCATCAGCGGCGGCAGTCAGTGCCGCCATGTTTACGTCAGGAGGTGTGTTATTGTGCCACTGCAATGAGAAGCTTGCTTCTCATTGCAGCAGACCTCTTCTTAGATCTGGTGACCACATTCCGAATTGCTGGCGTGGCGCCTGCATGCTGGCTGATTGGGGAATGAGGGACGCACCTACTGATGCGACCCCTGCATTTGCCCACGGTGACCACAGCTCCAAATCTGCTACTACTGCAATATGTTGACTTGTGTACAAGCACGAGCCAACATAAAAATCTCACTAAACTAATTGTTTTATTAGCTCTTTGACTGTAGACCCTTCTGCTTTGTGCCTCATTGACTTCCGTGATAAATTGAAAATAGTTGCCATGGGAATGTCAATGGGAAGTGGGAGGTGCTTTCACTGACCAGCAGCATTGCACAACCAAAACAGAATGTGAAGCACCAGAGATTCTTAAACACAAGGTCCTCAGCCTAGAAAAGCTGCAAAGGGATTATTTGAATCTAAAGGAGGAACAAATCAACAAAAATCCCATATAATCAGATATGTACAAGCAGCTGGATTCAGTGCATTCAGCCTACCTCACAATGTCTTAGCAGCTACCTTTGCATGAAACAAACTGATGGAGTTCCACTACTAGATCAGTCTTGAAAGGGTTAACATAAAAGCAGACAGGCCTTGCAGACGCGCACACACACACGCGCACACACACACACACACACACACACGCACAAAATGTAACTTGAACCTGCTGAGAGGGAAAGATAGAAAACCAAAGATTCAATATGCTCACGCAACCGGATGAGATAATATGAGATGCTTGTGTAACTTGATTTGCTTTATGGCTTTCTGCCTCTCTATCCATGGGATATACCACCCTGTAGGGGTATGATGCAAGGAACGCTAGTGAAGGGCTCCCCCCTTTACAGGTGCCACTGGAATGAATGTGTCAGCTAAAGGTAGGTTAGGAAGAAGCCCATGGGTAAGAGAGATGAGCCGCTGGAGGAGGAGGGGTGGATGGTGGGTGTAACGAAAAAGAATCCTGGTGAGGCCCGGGATGTGTGACTTTTTTAAGCCCGATGGGGGAGTGACGTTGTTGCTCCGCCCATTGAACCTCGGGCTTAAATCCCTTCCATTCAATGTGCTTACGCAACTGGATGAGATAATATGAGATGCTTGTGTAACTTGATTTGCTTTGTGGCTTTCCGCCTCTCTATCCATGGAATATACCACCCTGTAGGGGTATGACGTAAGGAACCCTAGAGGAGGGTCCCCCCTTACAGGTGCCGTAGGAATGAATGTGTCAGCTAAAGGTAGGTTAGGAAGAAGCCCAAAAAGAATACCCAAATATGTCGAGCTTCGAAGAGGCGAGGATGATGAATGAATTCTGAGAAAAGAATGGCTAACTTCCTAAGGAGAGAGGGGAAAGCCAGGGCCACCATCCGCCTCCATCCAACAGCGGAACCTAACTAACTAACTGAAGAAAGCACCAACTCTAACTAATATTATGACCATTGGCACGGAGGAGAGGAAAACTCTTTGAGGAGGAAACCTCTGGGGATCCAAGGCCTAGGTCGCCTTCCCTCCAGGCTGACAACATTTGATTTGAGGATGTATGTCAGTAAAGAGAATGGTTTATTAATGAGGGATATGAGTAGCGCTGATGATAACATGATAGGGAAAACTCCAAAGAAACACAGTTGAAAGAAGAAACATGAGGCAGCAAGGACCCGAGAAGGGTATGCTCGAGTAATCGATGAGAAGGGTAAAGCCATGTAGAAGTCAGAGGAGCGAGGGGTATCCAGATGTGCTTATGAGGAGATTCCAGATGTGCTAATGAGGAGACCGCAGATAATGCATACTGGCTTGATTGAGTGATGCGAGTGAGCAGACACTGAGGTTGAAGAAGCATGTTTGATTATGCAATATGAACGATTAGACCCTGAGGTTGTAGTCGATGAGGTAGCATAGGATTCAATGGTAGGAATGTTCGAGTAATTGAAGTAAATAGATAAACCTTGAGGTAATGCTGAGTGGATGATGACTGGAGTGAACAACTCGATATGTGAGGCAGGATGACCGTGGGTTGATAAGGTGGCATAGGAGTCATGATAGGTATGCCCAAAAGAAATATCGATAGCAGGCCATGAGTGGAGTGAATCCTGGATGGCTAATATGGAATTGGAAGAGGAGGAGACAGGAAAGATTCAATGATAATGATGATAGCCACAGGAGTGCAACGGTTTGACATGAGAAGATTGGGGAAAAAGAGACTGGAAATGAACTTGAACGATGGTGGAGAGCAGCCAGCTGGCCCATAGTAAAGAGCGACATACAGGAAGGTATGGCCAAGAATGGAGGTAGAGCTGAATTGAGGTGACTGAGGAAGATGAACATGGATGATGATGATTAAATCAAATCAAATCAAAATTTATTTATAAAGCGCTTTTCAAAAAATCAAAGCGCTACTACAAAGCAGAGAGAAAACATCAACACTAATAAATAAAAACATAAGAACAGTAAAATAACCATAAAATAAACTAACCAAATGCCAGCAAAAATAGATAACTTTTCAGGGATCTCTTAAATGCTTCCGCGGACATGCACTCTGTAATCTGACGAGGTAGAGAATTCCACAGGGTTGGGGCCATAAAGGAAAGAGCCCTTGCCCCAGATGATTTATAACAGACCCTGGGAATCTCTAGCAATCCCTCGCCAGTGGAGCGGAGTGGGCGGAGAGGACAATAGGGACAAAGGAGATCTTGCAGGTAGCCTGGTCCCTGGCCGTGTAGGGTCTTATAGGTCAGCAATGCGACTTTGAAGGTGATTCTCCATCGCACTGGCAGCCAGTGCAGTTCGCGCAGCACAGGTGTGACATGACAAGTTCTTGGTAGCCCTGTCAGCAACCTAGCTGCCGCGTTCTGCTCCAGCTGCAGGTGACGGAGATCTGCCCCCGGCAACCCTAGATATAAAGCATTACAGTAATCAAGACGGGAAGAAACAAAAGTGTGAACCAGCACAGGAAGGTCATCATGTGGAACAAGGTGTTTTATCCGGGCGATATTCCTCAGATGGTAAAAGGAAGATTTGACAGTGGCCGACACCTGCATCTTAAGTGTCAGCGCACTGTCAAAAATAACGCCCAGATTTCACACCTGTTCAGAAGGTCTCAACTGGGTATCCCCTAATTAAAGACCAGAGCGGACCCCAGGAGTCAACTTCTTTGCATAATGACCCGGGTCAACGACTAATACCTCAGTCTTATCCGGATTTAACCTCAACCAGTTTGCACTCATCCAATCCTGAATCTCAGCGAGGCAGTTAAAAACCGAGACAGCATCATTTTGTTCGGGTACAAAGGACATATAGAGCTGAGTGTCATCTGCATAGCAGTGAAAACTCAGCCCATAACGCCTTATAATGTCTCCCAACGGTAGCATGTACACTGTGAACAACATGGGAGAAAGCACAGAGCCCTGCGGCACCCCACAAGACAGAGCAAAGGGGGCAGAAGAAAAAATCCCTGAAACTACCCTTTGACTTCTGCCTGTGAGGAAAGAATGGAACCATCTGAGGACTGTCCTGACAATCCACAAAGTAGCACGAGGCGATCCAGCAACATCCATGGTCCCGCGGTGTCAAGCGCGCACAGAGAGATCAAGAAGAACCAAGATCGAGCGGCTCTTCTGATCTCTTGCTATTAGGAGATCATTAAGTACCCGAACTAATGCAGTCTCGGTACTATACCTCTTCCTGAAACCGGACTGGAGGATCATAGACTTCATGGGTGGTGAAAGTCATCCAAGCTGTCGTGACTACTTTCTCAATAACCTTGCCCAAAAAGGGCAGGTTAGAGATCGGTCTGTAGTTAGCAAGGCAGTCGGGGTCAAGGGAAGGTTTCTTCAAAAGGGGTGTCACAATAGCCTCTTTCAGGGACTCCGGAAACAACCCTTGATCCAAAGAACCCCAGACTATCCTTGCAAGGGTTGGTCCAATCGCATCCATGCATCCCACAAGGAGGCACGTAGGACCAGGATCCAAACTACAGCAAGTCGGTCGCAGACCTTGGACAATCTTCATGATATCCATGATCGCTGGCTGGTCGAAGTCCATCCAGACAGGCCGAGGACATGTAACCCCATGTTGGTCACTGCAATGCTCATTTGAACGCATGCCACGGATCTCCAATACGACACCTTATCATCAAAGAACCGAGCAAACTCATCACACTGTATTTGTGAAAAAGCTCTCCGATTCCGCAGACAGGCTGGATTGCACAGTCTGTCGACGGTCCGGAAGAGCTGAGCAGGTCGGTTTCTTGATGCAGTTATCTCCTGGACAGAATTCTGCCTTCTTATGGAGATTGCTGATTGATAGTCCACATAATGGGCCATCAATCTAAGTTTGTCATCTTCCAGGCGGATTCCGCCAACAGTGCTCCATCTTCGCCTCTTCCTCCTCAACTCCTCAAAGTCCCATCAAACCAAAGGGATCGAGGGCGGAGGAGAGGTGGCTAACACGGACAGGCGCAATGGAATCCAGTGCCTCAACACCATATTATTATAGTGCACTACTAAGGCATCTGGTTCCCTGCACTCCATCAGCCAACTCGATAGGTCCAGCACCGCCATCAGACCCTCTGGGTAACTCCCCTCAAAGGCGGTACTGGACCATCTCCAAAGGAGTGGGTCTCATAAGGGGGTTGCGCGAATTGAACCTTACAGAGTGATGGTCAGACCACCCAACTGGTTCCACCACCAGTCCCGTGATCTCCATACCCAAGGTGAACACTAAATCCAGAGAATGACCATGAATATGGTAGCAGCGGTAACCACCTGTGTGAAGCCCATGAACTCATTAGTTGGAGAAAGTCTTGACCAAACTGTAGAGGTTCATCGTCGACCCAGGCATTAAAGTCCCCAGAACCAACCACCTGGAGGGCTCAATACCAGATCGACAATGAAGTCCGCGACTCTTGCAGAAAAACTTTCTCGCCACCGGTGGATTGCAAACGAGCAGAATTCTGCAGTCCACACCTGCTCCCATGATACATTCAAAGGATCAGGGGACACCATTGGAACCTCTACAAGGCCCAATTCGATTTAAAACAAATAGCGACCCCACCCCTCTGATCCAACCTGCGGGCGATGTATTATCAAGTACCGGCTGGAACAGCTGACTCAAATGGGGCCAACATTTTTCGTCCAGCCAGGTCTTGGTAATGCATGTCAGGTCAGATGATTCAACAAAATCAGCAATTATTGCCGTCTTGTTTTTATTGACCTGGCATTTGCATAATAATGCCGGGTTGGATGAGAGGCACTGGAGGAGCAGGCCTACGTGCCACTCTTAGGTGGAACCCTTGGGTGTATGGGGAACCAGGCAGCACTCCCATATCCTGGACCCATTCGCCCAGGGCGCCTCGACTCACCGTCTCAATTTGCCCACTTGCTCACCCCCCATAGCCGAGGGACCCCTCCCTCTTCGCCTCCTCCGCACAATCCCCAAGGCACGGCAACGCCTATAAACTTCGGGCTGTAACGGGGCAATCAAAAGGGCGCAGGTCCCTCAGCCTAGAGGGAGAGTAGCGCCTGTCCATGGATATTCGATCCCAACACATAACTATATAGATCTTCAAGAAGCTCTTAAAACCACTTTAATATAAACGTTGTCAATACCAGCAACAAATCCAAAATAATAAAAACAATAATACACTTTTTCATTTAACCAACTCCAAAAATAAAACAAATCTGGACAAATTTTTCACAAATTCCACTGAGAAAAGAAGTTTATAGCAGTTCAAAGCAGGCTTGGCTGATGGCTGCAGGAGCACAGTAGGTAGATTAGGTAGCATGAGACCTAATGGGAGGTAATGAATCCTTGATGGCTGGTACAGAATGTGAATAAGAGGAGATGGAAGTAACTGGAAAATGAACTTGAACAAAGGTAGCATACTCGATAGAGCGATGCGAGGAATGAGGCTCCTTGAAAGGAGGAAGACTCCGAGGCCAAGAAGGCCCATCAGGAACCAGAGGGCATGTAAACCAGAAGGTATGCTCAGGATGGACGATCAAAAGGAGCCAAATTTAACGATGTACAATGAGGAGGAAAGCCATAAGTGGAAAGCATTGATAACAGCCAGGACGAGAATAGGTGCTAGGCTGAGGAAGGTAACATAGGAACGGATGAGGTACGATGATGGATCGGTGCCATGAGGGCAGGTACTGGAAAGTGAGGTATGAAAGGACGAAGGACGGTAGGGAGGTCAATGGGGTAGCATAGGACCCAGCCAATACAGGATGAGAACTGCAATAGGTCGAGTTGGATTAGGTGGCATATGATCCATGAAAGGTATGCCCAAAAGCAATATCGATAGCAGGCCAAACGGAGCAAGGGAATAGCGCAGACTAGGCAGTGAACCACAGCAAGGCATACCGATTGAATGATTGGATTGGATGAGCAGGTTGAGGCAAGGTATCGTGGATCTGTGAGGGCTATGGAGTCGAAGGATCTCTGATGGAGGGATCGATGATGGACGACATGTAGGAAGTAGACTCCTTGAAAGGAGGTAGACTCCTAAGGGGGAGGAGAATACAAATCGGAATATGATGGCAGGATAGGGCCAGATACAAGATACAGGAAACCCCAAAAGAAAGTACCGGACAGGGGAGGAGGGAGAGCACCCACAAAAAGGAAGAACGAAGGAAGGAACACTGAGTGGCAGACTAAAAATTTTTTTTTTTGTATCACAGAGCAGTATACCAAAAAGTAAAATAGGAAACCTCGAAGGACTAGGAAGAAACACTGCACCTCCTGCAGGAGAATGCAGTCCGATCCATACCCAAGTTTTCTAGTGCTGGGGGATGAAAAATGAAACCAGGAAGCAAATAACTGTACAGGAATTCAGTATGCTAAATTTGTGGCAACTGTTGTCAAGACAATGTAATAGTTGGCAGAGAGAAACTTGTAACGGTTGGCCTAATATGCTTTGAAGATGTGCTCCAAAATACATGCAGATGAACAGCCGAAAAATAACCAAATGGCTACCATACATGATGGCAATGGGCACGATATATATTATACAACACAATCCTGTACTTACTCCAATAGGAAAAGTCAGAGGTGAGGAATTGGCACAGCATCGGTATAACCCAGTAGAAAAGGCATTGCGACCTGCCAGAACAAATGTTTGATGCACTTAAGCTGGGCAGGAATGCTCCCACATACGATAGCTGAGAGAGAGGGCAGGCCCGGAGCACTGGCGGGCCAACTGGGAGCACAGCACGAACAGGGGCCGTGGAGCAAAGGTACACAAAGCGGCCACAGGCACAGGAAGCACAACGCCACAGAGGGCTCCAAGGCAGGCGAAGGCAGAATCAGCAACTTGGGGACAGGTGACCGAATGGGAAGCCAAGGAGATGGAGGCAGGAATAGCAGAAAACCGTAAAATCGGCAGGGAGGACAGAGCGAGGGCGAAAGGAGGAAACAAGGATATGGGAGCGAGCTGTAGACAGATGGAGGTATGGAGGAATGACAGGGAAGGCAGGGGAAAGGAAGCAGAAGGAGGGAAGCACAGACAGGGAGAAAGTGAGAACCAGAAAACGGGACGGGCGGGCGCAAACGCCCGGGGAAACAGGAGAAGTCGTTGGGGGAGAACAGCGAGGCACACTGAGGCACACCATCTCCAGCAGGCAGAGGCATCCACAGCACAGAGCCAAGGCGCAGAAATTCGGATGACGGCATAGTGAAAGGAGCCAAAATGTGGTAAGAACAAACAGGCAGCCGGAGGCAGCTACATAGAAAAAATTCCAGAGAGGCAACAGAGAGCAGCGCCTCTGGCAGCAATGAAAAAGAATCCTGGTGAGGTCCAGGATGTGCGACCTTTTTAAGCCTGATGGGGGAGTGACGTTGTTGCTCCGACCATTGAACCTCGGGCTTAAAGCCCTCCCAATGCAAAACATCAGCAGACAAAGGTAAAGTACACACACAAAAAAAAGGTTAAAACCCTGACAGTGACCATTTGTAGGCTCAGGAGTTTAAGTCAGGAGCAAGGAAGCTACTGCAGTGGTGGGCTGGGGGAGAGGGAGACAATGGAACAGCAAGGAACAACACTATGGAAGTGAGGTGGAGAGTTGTGGCTCCTGTCCAGCCCATGCACTCACTCAGTGGATGGAAACCGTCTAGATAACTGATCACATGTTTCCAGAGTCTCCTCTCTCTCTCTCCTAGCATAGCAATACGTCAGCGTGGTGACATTACCATGCAACCGTAAAAATGTGTTTGCTGGAGACATCTGTGCAGCTGCCTCTGGAGTAATACGTTTTCACTAAACACTACAGTCTGGGCATTGACTCTTGAAAAAGGGCTGGCTTTGGTCTAGCTGTGCTTTAGGGCTTGCCTTTTTAGGTCTGTAGGCTCCAGCCACCAAGACTGTTTATGGTCAGTACTGTTTGGTACTCATTCCATAGGTGTGGTCTGATGAAAGAGATATCCTTGAAGAAGGTAGAACAGTTATGTACTTACTGTAACAGTAGATCTTTGAGAGAATCTCTTTCATCAGGCTGTGCCATTGCCATCCCATCCTCCTTCCCCCTACAGGGTCCTGAGTCTCTAGTTAGTGCTGTTTCCTTCTCCATGAGGGTCTACCTGTTGCTGTCTGCCTCATCTGGTTGGCAGAGCCCTGGGTTCTCTCCTGATTCCCTACAAGGAAGTCCTCTGAGCATGATCTCCGACCGGAAGCTGAGGAGAGAAGGGATCACCCACATTTATGTAGCAGCTGACATCTAACGTCGTCATGGGCAGCCCCTGGTGGACTGCTTGAAAAAGTTCCATGTGGTCCTAGGGCCTGGTGCCTATAAGTTCTTATAGCTGTGGCCTGATGAAAGGGAGTCTCTCTAAGATTTACTGTTATGGTAAGTACGTAACTGTTCTATCTCACTCACACTGCCACAGCGAACGTCACTCCTAGTCTTTTTTTTTTTTTTCCTTTTGCCATCTCATGAACATGGCAAGTGTCTTTTTCAAATCTCCCTCCAAAACCTGTTTTTGCAGTCATTCCACAAAATCATGTTTCAAGTGGCATTTGATAAATGACACTTGTCATGTTCATATGAAGGTGTAATAAAATTACTATCTTGACTATTCAGGGTCTGTGACAGGGTTGAATAAGGCCCTGTCCCATTTGTTACACACAGAGAGTTACACACAAGGATCTGTTCTGTCCTCTCTTCTTTTATCTTGTCTGTCTGGTTGTGCAACCAAATGTTCTCGTGAGACCTAGGAACTGATCACTCTGATAGTCTCGTGATTCTCCACCTCTCACTATATCTCTACCTTCACTTGCAGTTTCTCTCTTTCCTTCCCCCTTGCATATCTGCGGTTACAAAATATATGTGAATCTGTATGTGAAACTGGGATCCCTTGGTTTGAAAATGTATATAGTTATACTGTTGAAATGATTGCAAAAGCTTTTTGGAACTCAAGGTGTTAACCTTGAGATGCAGCACAAACTTTTGCAGAGCTGTCAGCAGGGGGTCAGCTCTGGGATGCCATATTCTATTTTGTTGCACCTGCAAGGAAATTGAGAAAGTTCTAATACATTTTGTGAGAAACAGTATGTCTGTTAATGAGCTAAAACTGCAGAAGTTAATTATCAAGCAAAGAATTATTATGACAAGAGCAACAATCTTTTGTTGGGGAGAGACGAAACTTGGAATTAGCGATACCCTCAAACGAAGGATTTTGCTTTCTTTGTTAGTACTGCCTGTGTAGTTATACTGATCAATTTTTATTTTATTTTACTGTTATTGATAATAATAAAACGCTACTTGCAAATTTTATATCTGCTCCTGGTTTTCCTATGCTTCCTGACCTGTGCCTCGATGACAGATGTTATCAGCATTGGGATTTACACCGTGCATACTCTAAGTCAGGAGTTTTGTGCATGGGTACTAGACCTGGTACCAGGGAAGCATAGCAGAAAAGTATGGATTCTGCAGCAGTCAGCCCAGGAGTGATGACCAGAAGGATGACAGACAAACTAGTACAGACAGGCCCGGTGGCACAGAGGGTTGAGGTGCTGGACGCCACACCTTGCACCACGCCGGTGACTGAGGTTCAGGAACGAGCCTCGGTCGTCGGAGGTCGTCGGGGGGAGAAGATGCGAGCAGCTGCTGGCTGGCGGCCCTCTGCCTCAGGAGGGAGGAACAGGTTTCCTCGGAGCTTGGCCACCCCCTGGTGGAGGCTGGGGTGGCTGCATCACTCAGAGGACTGCCGATGCTAGGCTGAGGGAGGGTTGAAGAGACTGGCACTAGAACTGTTGTGCGCATGTGCGCCTCCACTTGCATGCATCACCACTTTCAGGGTCTCGTGGAGTAGGACCGACTCACTGGGGTGAAAACGGAGGAAACATTGGGGGTGCCTAGGATGAAGCCTCTGGACCGGCTCTGGGGATCTGCCGGGGTGCGCATGGCACCATAAGATCCCGAAGGATCCCGAGACCGGTAGGGTTGGCAGACAAAGATGGTGGCCTGCTGAAGGGGGATAAATAGAATTGTAAAAAAATAAAACTAGTACAGACAGAAGTCCAATCTGAGACTGTACAACCAGCACCAGTGATGGAAAAAGAAGAACAGGCAGTGGCAGAACCTGAAAGCCTGACTGCCTTTTTCAAATGGTGGGCTACACAACAAAAAGAGATGGAGAAGCAGAGAAAAAAAGTGATTTAATCTTTACAGGCACAGAGAAAAGAAGAGATGCAGAGAAAAGAAGAGATGCAGCGACAGGAGCAGCGATGGCTGGATGCTTTGCAAGCTGGCAAAGCTGAAGATCTGGCACAGGTCCAGCAGAGCAGCAAAACACAAACAACTTAAAAGACATTAAACTTACAAAGCTGTGTCCTTCAAATGATATCAAAGCATACCTGACAACTTTTGAAAGGGTTGTCGCAGTCTGCCAGTGTCGAAAGCAGCAGTGGGCAGTCAGGCTGGTACCTTACCTGACAGGTAAAGCCCAACTTGCTACAGCAATATGGACACTGCACAGTCAGAAAACTATGACCTGGTGAAAAAAGAAATTCTGAAAAGATATGACATCTCAGGAGAGACCTACAGGCAGAAATTTTGGTCCCTGAAGTACTCCTCAGTCAACAGTCCTCGAGAAGCCTTCATTCAACTTGGAGACCTCCTTATTAAATAGCTCCAACCAGAGGGCAAAACAGTCCCATAGATCATCGACACACTTGCAGTAGAGCAGTTCATCAATATCCTGCCTACAGACATGCAGCTTTGGGTAAAAGAACACTGATTAGAAAGGGGGGAAAAGGCCATTTCTTTGGCTGAAGACTATCAGATGGCCAAACAGACGCCACAGCAGCAGCGAGGTAACAGCCAAGCACCGTTAAGACCCTCTTTTTTCCCGATTTAACTCCAAGTCTGATAAGAACTCTAGTGGGGGTAACAAATCTGCACCCACAGACTTTATTTGCTATAACTGTAACAAGCCAGGCCATATTCCAAGAAACTGCTAGAAAAATAAGGATGGTAACACTGGAGCAGATTTGTCCTCAGCAAATTGGGGCAAGTACTGTATTTAACAGATGTCAAGGTGGGAGATAAGACTGTGAAAGGACTTACAGATTTGGAAAGTAGACAGACTAGTGCATATTAAAGTGCTGGGAAAACACTGTGCAAAAGGACTAGGTACTGGTGTCATTTACATCCACTGGGACACTCGATACTACCCCACCACCCAAGTCACTGAATATTAATGGGGTGTCACACCAAATAAAAGTGGGGGTAGTACCTAAGTTACCTGTACCTGTGAATATTTGGAAATGACTTTCCAGGATTTAGTGAGTTAATCACAGAAGAAGTAAAACCTGCAGTTTCAGCAGCTGTGATTACAAGAGCACAGGTAAAGAAAATCTCAGATGGTGGGGCCTCTTCCTTTTTATGTTTGCTTGCATGCATGTGCAAGAAACATAGTGCCATCATCCAAGTTTTCCAGAGGTGTGTCAGCCTCTTCCAATTCAGTCAGTGTGTTTGCAGGCGCGGTTGCAGTGCGCTAATCACTGCTCCAGCTGTCTATGACAGCTGAAAATGCACTGGCATACAGTTGAAAGGAAGAGCTCCGCTCAGTGAGCAGAGCTCCTCTTTCCTCGCTGCACGCCGCATATTCGCGCGTGTGGCGCTTGCCTTTGCCTGTAGCCGGCCAGGGGTGCCCAATACCCCGTCGGCTCCACGCCCCCAAAAAAGCTTCCTGGTGCCAGCGGCGGGCCCACCCCAGTGTGGCACACATCCAGATGAGATGACGGGGTGCCCAATCCTCACGGCTCCAACCCCCAAACAGTTTATGAGCTGCCACGCCAGAGCCCACCCCAGCGTGCGGGCACAAAGCCAGGCGGTCGACGGGGTGCCCAATCCCCGCCGCTCCAGCCCCAGCTTCTAGCTGCCACGCTGGGAGCCCACCCCAGCATGGCAAACTTCCGCTGCCTTACTAATAAAAAAAAAAACTGTAAATTAAAAAGCGGTCCCTCGTAGTCTCCCTGCCCCACCGCACCCACCCACTCGCGCACCCTGCCTCCCCACACCCCTCACCCCTGTCCTTACCTCCGGAGTCCGCGCGATGATCTTCGTGGACCGAACACGTCTGCACTCTTCAAAGCCGACCGTGAACTGAGGAAATGCCCGGTAAGCTGTATAATGTAATAGATAGGGTTTTCAACTTTGCTCATATCTCGGCATTTTTGAATTTTGCACCAAATTTTCAACATGGGGTTTTTGGGACCCCTTCTCATGAATGCTGTCACTGTCGTGGCGTTACTCGACCCGAAGGGTGATTTCGCAGCCACTGCGCGAAATCACCTTTCGGGAATGATTAACGAAATGACACTGCCAGTGTTCATAAGGTGGGCTCTCAAAAAGCCTATTTTGAAAATTTGGTGAAAATTCCTAAAAATGACTTTTACGAGCGCGCATTGCTATGCAGTTCCTATGCACGCCGTAGTTCACGAATTTTCAATATTTTCACCCAGATTTTAACATTGCCATTTTACCACACTTTCTTATGAGCAGTATAGCTGTCATTTTCACATCTCACCCAAAATGTGTTTCCGCCCATGTGTAGTACAATGGCGTAGTCGTGTGCAAAATCAATGTACGGGACACATTAAGAAAATCACAGTGACACTGTTCATGAGCAGAGGTCTTAAAATGGCTATATTGAAAATTTGGTGAAAAATTCCTAAAAATGACTGTTTTACGAAGGCATGCTGCACAGTTCCTACGCACGCTCGAAGGTTTGCGAATTTTCAATATTTTCACTCTAGATTTTCAACACTGCCATTTTACCACACCTCCTTATGAGCAGTACAGTTGTCATTTTTCACATCTCGCCCACAACCTGTTTCTGCCCATGTAGCGCACAATGGCGCAGTCGGTGTGCGAAATCAATGTATGGGACACGTTAAGAAAATCACAGTGACACTGGTCATGAGCAGAGGTCTTAAAATGGCCATGTTGAAAATTTGGTGAAAACATTCCTAAAAATGACTGTTTTACGAGCGTGCGTTGCACAGTTCCTACGCACGCTCGTAAGTTTGCAAATTTTCAATATTTTCACTCCAGATTTTCAACATTGACATTTTGCCACACCTCCTTATGAGGTCTTAAAATGGCTATTTTGAAAATTTGGTGAAAAAATTCCTTAAAATGACTGTTTTACTAGCATGTGTTGCAGAGTTCCTACGCTCGCAAGTTCACAAATTTTCAATATTTTCACTCCAGATTTTCAACATTGCCATTTTACCACACCTCCTTATGAGCAGTACAGTTGTCATTTTTCACATCTCGCCCACAACGTGTTTCTGCCCATGTAGCGCACAATGGCGCAGTCGGTGTGCGAAATCAATGTATGGGACACGTTAAGAAAATCACAGTGACACTGGTCATGAGCAGAGGTCTTAAAATGGCTATGTTGAAAATTTGGTGACAAAACTCCATAAAATGACTGTGTTATGAGTGAGCATTGCACAGTTTCCACGCACCCTCGTAAGTTCATGAATTTGTAATATTTTCAGTCCAGATTTTCACCAGTGGCATTTTTCCACACCTCCTTATGAACAGTACAGCTGTCATTTTCCACAACATGGCCGAAATGTGTTTTCACACTTTCAGCACAGAAATGCGTGGTCGCTGTGGGAAATCATTGTTCGGGACAGATTAAGAAAATCACACTGACACTGTTCATGATTGGAGGTCCTAAAATGCCTGTGTTAACAATCTGCTGTAAAAAAATCCCCAAACCAGTTACATTACGGGTGTGCGTTGTACAGTTTCTACACACGCTCTTGACTTCACCAATTTTTTTAAGATTTTCACATCAGATTTTCATCATTGCCATTTTTTACACCTACCCATGAACAGTACTGCTGTCATTTTTCACATCCTGTTCGGAATGTGTTTTTGCACCTGTGGTGCCAAATAGGGTTGCCACCTTTGAATGAGGCAAAAACCGGACCCTAAGCTCCGCCCCTAGCTCCACCCCTTTTCATGACTCATCATGCATTGCTCCTCCTAGAAAGTAATTTGTTATATCAATAAAACACGATGCTTAAAGCAGCAGTTCAACAAAAATGTTAAGATACTGTACTGTACCTGTCAAAGTTACTTTCCTAGATTTTTCCTAGTTATTTATTTATGTATTTATTTATTGACATTGGTTTACCAGATAAACATACAGAGATAAAAGAAATCTCATTTACAGATATGATCTGGGGGGAGACAAGGGAAACACTATAAATAGCATACAACAGTATACATGGTATATAATAATACATAATCGTTGTTTTCTGTAATTGTACATTATATCTTTTCTGGCTCCATTTCCTGTTCATGTCCACAGTACTATTTCAAAGCCAAAGAAGTGACCATACTTTTTTCTTGAGGAAAAAATAATTTAAAACATTTAAAATGCATAAATTCTGTTTGAGATGAACATGTTCACCAGCAAATGAAAGTAGAAGACAACTGGCTCTGTTACCGTTACAAAAGGTGGGGGTAGCTTTGCTGCTATGCTACTTTAAGATGCAGTGGAAAGATTAGGTTAAATAAGTGCTAATGGTGTTAATGGCCATACTTTACACCTCCAGGCTGACTGCTTTCACAAACAAAGGGATATACTGACAACAGAAGTTGTCTGTAACCTGGACATGTAGCTTAAACAATGAATGCTATGACAAAATTTGTTTCAAAAGTATGTGACCACTCAAAATGGCTCAAAAACCTGACCAGCACAGAGCAAAACCGGATTACCTGTTAGGGACCCTGAATACCTGATCACCAGGTAAAAAACCTGACAGGTGGCAACCCTAGTGCCAAATCAATCAATCAATCAAATCTTTATTTATTCAGGCAATCATCATTGAGCAAGGCTCATTTACAAGATGGGCCTGATAAGGTCAAGTTTCGAGTTGATACTCAGCAAATACATCACACACTTATAAGACAGTTATATAGTACATACAGAAAAAATGATGTTTATAACACAATGATATACAGTGAATTCACATGTTGAAACTCGGTTAAGAGAAGGTTAAACTAATATCTACAATATGTACAGTACATATATATCCCAATGAGGGCAGGACAGTCACACACATAATGAGTACAAGGATGGTGAAGGAAATATTGGGTGCCATAAACTGGGGTGTCTGACTGGAAGGAATATGTCATATATGATTGGAATATAGGTTTGTGGGATGACTATTCTGTCTCTAGCGGTAGCAACTGCATTTCTTTGTGAAGAAGGCTGTACAGTGCTGCTTAAAGGATGTAAATGGAATGATAATGGACAGTTTTAGGGATTTTTGTAGGGTGTTCCATGCTATAGCTAGAGAATAGCTGATTGCTGCCCTTCCTAGTTTGGTGTTGACTTTGGGCAATTTGAGCAGGATGATATTGTTGCTTCTTAGGGCATAGGAGCTACGAATGGTGTGGTTGAAGCAGTCCAGGATATAGCTTGGGAGTTTTTTTGATAAAGCTCTGTAGATCCATAGAGCTGCATTTCTGCTTCTCCTGACATGAAGGGAAACCCATCCAACTGCGTCATAGAGAGAACAATGGTGGGTATTATATGGCAGGTCTGTAATGAACCTTATTGCTCTATGATATAAGGTATCCAGCTTTTGAAGGTAGGAGATGGGGCAGTGACTATAGAGGAAGTCTGCATAGTCAATGACTGATAGAAAGATGGCCTGGACTAACCTCATCTTTGAGTCTCTGTTAAGGAAGGGTTTTAATCTATAGAGGAGGCCAAGCCTTAGGCGTTTTTAACAGTTGTTCTAGATGCTGAGTGAAGTCAAGTCTGTTGTCAATCCACACACCTAGGTATTTGAAATTTTCAACATACTCCAGATTTTCTCCAAGTATAGTGCATAGCTGAGGGAGATTGATTGAAGAGGATGTGTTGGTGGAGTTTTGAGTTGTGAACATCATTGCTTTAGTTTTCTTTGCATTTAGCAGAAGCTTTTTCTCGAGTAGCTGATATTGTAACAAGGAGAATTCTGTTTGTAGGATTTCATGAGCCACTGTAGGTGAAGGGTTGCTGACATACAGAACAGTGTCATCAGCAAAGAGGTGTACTGAGGACTTGGTAAGGGTTGAATCAATTGTATTTATATAAATGGCATAAAGGATAGGACCCAGAATAGAGCCTTGGGGGACTCCTCTTGACAGTGGTCTTAATGGGGATAGGTCACCTTCAGCTTTTACCTGCTGTGACCTACCGGAGAGGTAGCATCTGAATCACTTAAGGGAGGGTGGATCTAGGCCAATGGAGTGTAGGGATGAGAGTAGCAGTTCATGGTCCACAGTATCGAATGCTTTGCTCAGGTCCAGGAATACTGCACAGACATTGTTCTTTTTATCCATTTCGGTTTGCCAGTCATTTGTGACCTTGGCTAATGCAGTGATAGTGCTGTGTTTGGCCCTGAATCCAGATTGAGCTGGATTTAATAGGTTAGCATTGTCAAGATATTCCCTTACCTGAATACTCACTAGTTTCTCCAGCATCTTGGATAACACAGGTAGAATGGAAATGGGCCTGTAGTTATTAAGATCCATAGGGTCCCCTGATTTTAGAAGGGGGACCACTTGGGCTGTCTTCCACAGCATGGGAATAGAGCCAGAGTTTAGGGAAAGGTTAAAGAGGTGTGTTAGGGGGACTGCAAGCACATGGCACGCAGTCTTTAGAAAGAGGGGGTCCAGAAGGTCTGCTCCTGCACTTTTTTTGGTATCCAGATGCCATAATAGATCCTCAACTTGTTTCAACAGTATAGGTTTGAAGTTGAAGGAAGAGTCAACTCTTTGATCACCAATGTAGTGGGAGCTTAATTGGTCCCTTAGTAGGTTAGCTGGGGAGGTGTCAAAGGCAAGGCCAGCTGTTGTGAAGTGGTTGTTGAATGCATCCAGTATTTCCATTTTGCCAGTAATAGGGTCATAGTTATTGTGTAGTTGAGTTGGAAGGGGGTTGTTAGCGTCCTGTCCCATCATACCCTTGATGGTGCCCCAAAACCTAGCAGGATTATGGTAGGAGGAGTCGAGCTCGGCCAGGTAGTAGGCAGCCTTTGCATCTCTAACTTTCCTGGTGCATTTATTCCTGGCTTTCCTAAAAATCATCCAGTCGTTTGTATTCTTAGTTTTTCTTGCTACTTTCCAGAGTTTGTCTCTCTCCAGCAGTGCAGCTTTGAGGTCAGCTGAAAACCAGCAACAGGATTTGTTTTTCATTCGGATACTAGAGGTTGGGGCATGGGTGTTAAGGGCATTTATTATAATGCTATTTAGCACCTGCTGAGCTTTTTCTACAGAGTGTGCAAGATAGAACTTTTGCCAGTGTGGAGAGTAAGCTAGATCATGCAGATATCCTTCAATATTGATGTTTTTCTTGGATCTCCTCATGATGAATTTTGCAGGATTTGTTGTTATGCTGTTGGATCTTACCCCTGCGATGGGGCAGTGATCACTTATGTTGCATAGGAGCACTCCAGCATGTGTGAATAGATGTGGTTTACTCACTAGCATGATATCAAGTAATGTACTGTTACTACTATTCTTTGTATTTAATCTTGTTGGTTCATTAATTAACTGTGTGAGCCCATAGGTGTCACAGAATGATACCAGAGGTGTAGCTGCCTGGGTGAGCCAGTTGAAATTCAGGTCACCTAGGATAATGACTTCTTCAGTACTGGACTTGACCAGGTTTCCCAGGTGGGATAAGAGCTTGTGTTCAGCAGAGGGGGGGTCTGTAGCATCCAATTAGTTGGAAAGCTGCTGTATTGGGGAGAGAGACTTTTAGAGATAGGCATTCAAATTCCTTGGGCATAGATGTTGCAGCAGTACAGGATACAACTATACCTGCTTTTGCATATATGGCTACTCCACCTCCCCCTTGTTTGGCGATCAGCTCTGAATAGCTGATAGGTAGGTTAACTTCCCTGTCCATTGTGGTGGGTTTGAGCCATGTCTCAGTTATCACGAGAAAGTCTGGCAAGGTATGGGCAACCCAGGCTTGTATCAATGTAAATTTTTTCAACAGACTGCATACATTAATATGCAGGAAACTGAGGCCTTTAGTTGAGGTTAGGTCTGATGGACAGGTGATACTTTCAAGAGGTCCAGGGTTGATTTCCACATTACCAATACAGAGCAATAGAAAGATCAGTAGTTTCATGAGGGCTGCCAGTGATAGGGAGAGGGGGCTGTCTTTGGTCCTCCTTCTTTTATTCTGTTGCCACTCTTTTTTTTGGGTGCTCCCTGTGGTTTTAAGGTAGTGTGTCGGGATACCAATTAGCAGTTTGGCGACTAGGCTTAGGGGGGATCTATATATCCAGCAGTGGGGCCTTGACTGAAACACATATGTGGTGATATGTGTAACTTTATGGTGATTGTACCACTGTAGTCGATGCTGCAATGGTAAAGCATATATGAGGGTTTGAGTGTCAGCCAAGGGGGATGTTCCAGAGAAACTGGGCGGATTGACCACTCTAAATTGTATAACAGGGTCATCTTCTTTGTGGAACCCTATGGCTGATAGTGACAGGAGTATCAGAAGTAAGCTCCCCATTCTGAAGGGGATATTGATAGTTGGCAGTGGGGAGTAGTGAAGTTGCTGATTGGTTGGATCAGCAAGCTGGTGTGACTCTGTTGGTTTAGAGAAAAATGCTGAGGCCAAATGCCATAGTCACTGTGCAAAAGCAGTTTTCGGCTAACAAACTGATATTGCCACTGTTCATGAGGTGGGGGTCACAAAAAAACCATGTTGAAAATTTGGAGTGAAAATACTAACGAATGCCTAAGGTGTTAGGGTTTCCGACCATAACACCCCACCCTGTAGAGAATGACAGACATCAGGGATGTGACTTGGGATTATTGCCTGTCATGCTCATACCATTCCACCCCCACCCACACCCTGCAGCCAGTGAGAGGCATCAAGGTGTGCCTCGGACTCTTCGGGCCCAAACTTCACCCCATTCTCCTATACCGCACCCATCTCACCATATTTCCTGATGGAATGGGGTGCGCATAAGGGCCAAAAACCCCAAGGCACACCTTGACACTTGTCAGTGTCTGCAGGATAGGGTGTGGTGAAATGGCGTGGTCGTTATGCCTGACGACCCAAAGGCACACCCCAATGCCTGTCACTCTCTGCAGGGTGGTGGTGGGGTTGGCTTCAGTTCAATACTTCACTGCCATTCCTATTATGCAGCTCTGTAACTTCTACACTACCAGTGCCAATGCCAGCAAGCAAACATTCGGCATTGACAAATGCTTGTTGTGATTTTGATATGGACTTGTTTGACCATAGCTCCAAGATCAGGAAGTCCAGGACAGAAAGAAGGTGCCTGGAGAAACAGTGGCAGCAAAAGACTGTTGGGCAAAAGGGGTTAATATATGAAAATACTGAAACTAAACTGAGAACTGATTGTGATTTTGTTTCAGAGCAAGCTAAAAATGCTTCTCTCCTGGGTTATTTTAAGCAGCTAGGGGTGAAATCAAAATAGGGTGATCAATGTTTAAAAAATGTAATGGGTTACTGTACAGAGTTTGGGTTAAACCTCAGACACAGGAACAGAGAGAACAATTGGTTATACCACAAAAGTATAGAACTGAGATAGCACATGATAGTCCTATGGCTGGTCACTCATTTCATTTCATTTTTTCTTTTTTTTTTTGTCATTTTTATTTCACATAAAACCATTTAGGCAGAGCCTAGTTTCAAATGATTTAACATCGAGGAAAATACAACAAATAGGGAACAGAACATAATACAGAACAGTTATAGCAGAGATTTAGGCAGTACAAATTCAAAGATGGCTAACAACAGTAGTCTGAGCACGCCTTAGTCTGATATAGGACTGGTACAGCATCAATACCTATAATCATATAACTACACAATTCACAGTAAAGTGCAGGAACAAATGATAGGCTAGAGGTGATGGGAATCATATCATTTAAAGCAATTACAAGGCTCGGGATGTAATCGCACCCTTGCCAGATTGCTGTACAGATTTTACTGGCCTGGAATTCAAGAAGATGTTGTTAACCTTTTGCAGTTCCTGTGCTGAGTGTTAGAAAGTAGCCCCAGTGACTAAAAAAGACAAGGGCAGCTGGTGCCCATACCCTTGATAGATGTGCCTTTTCAGAGAATTGCAATGGATGTGGTTGGCCCCTTAGACAAAAGTAAAAAGGGTAATCAATTAATTTGGTAGCATATAACTATGCCACTCGATACCCAGAGGCAGTTCCTATGCGTACTGTCACAGCTCCAAAAGTGGCAGCAGAGCTTGCTAAAATTTTCAGCAGGGTGGGCATACCTAAAGAGATTATTACTGATCAGCATAGTAATTTTGGTTCTGCATTGCTGAAGAAGCTGTACCGATTGCTAGGTATCAGTGCCATAAGAATCTCCCCTTATCACCCTCAGACAGACGGTCTCATTGAGCATTTTAATCAAACTCTAAAGTGCATGTTAAAAAGGTTTGTAAAAGGGGAAGGGAAAGACTGGGACCAATACTTACCTTACCTACTTTTTGCTTACAGAGAAGTGTCACAGACATCAACAGATTTTTCACCATTTGAAAAGCTGTATGGTATGTGCGGTCCGGTGGTGCTGAGGGTTGAGGCGCTGGAAGCCACACCTTGCGCCACGCCGGCGACCCGGGTTCAGAAACTAGCCAGGTCCACCAGGGGTCGGCTGGGGAGAGAGAGGATCGAGCGTCCGGAGGACTGCGCTCCTCTCTCGGGGAAGGATTCAGGGGGATTCTGGTGCAGCAGCTGCCCCTGGTGGAGACCAGAGGCACTGCACCACACAAGGGCTCACAACTAGGGTAGACGCTGGGCGGCTGTCTTCCAGACATGGGTGGGAGCACTCACGTCACAGGCTGTACAGCATTGCATGTCTCACGTCTGGGGGCGTAACTAAGGAAACACCCCGCCTCGTGGATAGGCAACAGCACCTCCACTCTCCGACCACACTCCATCGCTGGTTGCACTTCTCTCCTGGGCCTAACCCAGCCAGGCCCGAATTCTAGATAGAGTGCCCTGGGTGGATAGGGTGGCCCTACCTCGTGGGGCTCAGAGCCGGGGGGATAGCCGGGCTGGTGCCAGGATTAGGAGGCTTCTCAGGCACGGAGGTAGAATTGTGGTACTGGAGGATGCCTGAGAGTGTTCCATGAGATGGAGGAATAAACATAATTAAAAAAAAAAAAGGTAAAGCTGTATGGTAGACAACCTATAGTGCCACTAGATATAATAAAAGAAACATGGGAAGATAACCCCACTCAGAAAAAATCTATTCAAACAACATGAAGTCTTGATGTATTCTGACTATTGCAGTGATCTCCAACCTTTGAACTGCCCTGGAGAACAAAGAGTTAACTTTCCATGCAAGGCATGGAACGGTTGAAGCCTCTGTCTGCTGTTGTTTGAACCCCAACCGTCAGATTCTTTACTCCGCCTCACTGAACAGTCGCTCCGGAGATTTCTCCTTCGCTTGGTTCAAAAAAGTCGGTTAAAGTGTTGTTTTTTCGCTCGGTTTCAACCAAATTTCTGCTTCTAAGCTGTTGGTTTAAGTCTCTGTCTGTGGTACCGTGAGTACTAGATAGGTTTTCTATATTAGTTTTCTGTGTGGAACTTGTAAACATTGGATCGGTTCAGTTTGAACCGATCAGGTTTGTGTGTGTAAAAAAACTTCTGTCTTTATTAGAGTGTGGTAACCGGTCCGTATTGGTTCTAAAAAAACGGATTTCATTACGTTTTTTTCCAAGACCCGTAACACGGTCAGGAACCGATAGGGGTGTCTTGTCTGGCGGATTGCCAAAAAAAGGGTACGTTTTGGATTAGGATTGGTCATGTCTGAGAAACCCAAGAAAAAAACCGGGCCCACTGGGTTTCAACACTGTAATGTGTGTGGGGAAGCCTTTGCTAAGGCTGACCCCCACAACCACCTGTGTTTATTGTCTGGGGCTTGACCACCTCAATTCAGACTGCCAAATTTGTAAAAGTTTTCCCAAAGCTACCCTGGATAAGAGAGTAGATAGACTGAGGGAAAGGGAGGCCGAGAAGTCCGCTGACCCGGATGGCCAGCCTGGTTCAGTTCCGACCGAACTAGAAGGAGTGCCCTCTGATCAGGGTGAAACTTCTTCAGGCAAAAGGAGAACCAATTCTGAGGAGTCGGTTCTGGTTAAAAGAAAAAGAAGGGATAAATCGTCCGGTTCGGATCTACAAGTTCTTTCTCCAACCGCTGATGAGATAGCCAAAGCAATAAGGATAGTTCAATCTCTAACTTCGGTTCTGGCCGAACCGGCATCATCGGTCAGGGGCTCGGTTCGGTCGGTTCCCCCGGTTCCGGATGATACTTTAGAAGAATTTTATGAACCGGAGGAGGAGGAGGAGGAGGGAGAATATGAAGATAATGATGATGATGGTGATTATGAAAGTCTGGATGTGCCTATTGACCCGACATCTCCCCAGACAGACCTTCAGGTGTTTCTCCTCCTAGGCTTTCTGAGTCCCTTTCCCACTTTATGTTTTACAAGAAAGTGGCTGAAACCTCCAGCTTCCTATGGAAGAAGCAGTAGAGGATCAGAGGAGCCTGATTTTGTTGAGATGATGGACATCCCAGAGTCCAGGAGATTGTCTATTCCCTCCATAAATCTTTTGGGAAACAGACATTTAAAATTCTAAAACTCTAATTCCATACCTCCTGTGGATGGAAGAATGGACAAGAGGTATACTCTTTCAGGCTCAGACACGGAGTTCCTTTCTCAGCAAATGCAGCCATGTTGGGGCAGTGCAGGCTGCTGCCGTGTTAGGCAAATATTCGCTGGCCACCCCAGACAAGGACTCCAGGAGGATTGATGCCATGGCAAAGAAACAGTACATGGCAGCATCTTTGGGACTCAGGCAGGCTAACTATATGGCCTACACAGCTAGATACTAGAAGTCCAGGTGGGACACTGTGATGGCTCTAGCTAAACAGGCCCCTGACCAGCTTGCCAAGGAGCTGGAGCGGGTGGCTGCGGATGGGATTGAGGCATCCAAGGTGCAGTTTCATGCTGCTGTGGACTCCAATGATGTTTCATCTAGAGTCATGGTTACATCTGTGGCCCTTTGGAGGATGGCTTGGCTCAGATGTGCTAGCCTATCACAGGATACCCAGGCTAAGGCCATGGATTTTCCTGTCATTGGTAATTCTCTGTTTGGGGAGCAGACATAGAATTACATGAAGAAAATGGATGAGTACAGGACCACCTACAGGAGTGCTCAGGCCAAAGAAAGGCAAGCCACTCCTCAGAGGCAGCATTCCGGGGGCAGGGGCAGGCCTTTTCATAGGCCTTTTTACCAAGCCCAGGCCTCCTCTTCTGCTTTTGCTCAGAGGGGGTTCTTTAGAGGGAGAGGCAGACGAGGTATGAGCAGGCCTGCTTCCACCCCTCAGCCTAAAGCCCCTGCCAAGCAGACACCCTGATGGGTCTGCCCAGGCCGATTCTCCAGTACCTTGTAGGGGGCAGGCTGGCTTACTTTGTCCAGGACTGGGAGTCTCTGACATAGGCCAAGTGGGTCCTGGAAGTAGTAAGCCAGGGACTGGTTCTCAGCTTCAAAAAATTTCCCAAGATGAGAACCAGATCTTTTCCACCTGCAAATCCTTCAGAGGCCCTTGCCCTAGAGGGAGAGGTTTCTTCCCTCTTGGCTCTCAGAGCCACAGAAAGGGTTCCTACCCTACAAAGGGGCAAAGGATTGTACTCCAGGTACTTCCCAACCCCCAAAAAGACAGGAGAATGGTGGCCCATCCTGGATCTGAGATACCTAAACAAGCATCTTTTAAAGCCAAAATTCAAAATGGTGACTCTGGGAATAATTCTGCCCTCTCTAAGGCCAGGGGACTGGCTAGCCTCCCTGGACCTCAAGGATGCCTATTTTCACATTCCCATCAGGTGCTCCCACAGAAAGTACCTCAGGTTCGAGTTGCCCTCAGGCCACTATCAATTCAGAGCAATGCCCTTTGGTCTAACATCAGCCCCAAGGGAGTTCACAAAGTGCCTGGCAGTAGTGGTTGCTTTCCTAAGGAGAAAAAAGATCTCCATCTTTCCATACCTGGACGACTGGCTCATAGTAGGTCAGTCTCAGACCAGAATCAAATCACATCTTCAGTAAACTCAGCAACTGCTCACTTCCTTAGGGTTCCTCCTAAGCCTTCCAAAGTCAGTTCTAGAGCCAGTGCAGCTCCTCACCTTTATAGGGGCGGAGCTGGATACAATAAGAACAAAGGCCTTCCTTCCCCTTGACAGGGCAAGGACACTAATAGAACTGGTCTCTTCTTTCACCCTTCAGGTGTCTCGACCAGCAAGGCACTTCTTGCAGCTCCTGGGCCACATGGCAGCCTCTACAGCAGTGGTCCAGGGGGCAAGATTTCGGATGAGGGACATTCAGTTCCACTTGAGAACCTTCTGGTTCCAGAGAAAGGATTCCCTTACCAAACTAGTCCCAGTGACTCGAACTCTGATCCAGGCTTTGCAATGGTGGCAGGATCAGAACAATTTAAGGCAAGGAGTTCCTTCTGTCACTCAGTCTCATTCTCTAATCCTCACCACAGCCGCCTCCCTCTTGGGCTGGGGAGCCCACTTGGGGGATCTTACCACCCAAGGGCTGTGGTCACCTCAAGAATCTCGCTTCACATCAATCTCTTGGAACTCAGAGCAGTGTTTCTGGCACTACAAGCTTTTTCCAAGTCTGTTCAGAACAAAGTAGTCCAGATCAGAACAGACAATACCACACAATGTGGTACATCAACAAGCAAAGAGAACTTCGGTCTCGACCTTGTCTTGAAACAATGAGTTGTGGTCTCTGGCCTATTCCCTGCAAACTTCTCTCACAGCAGTTCACCTCCCAGGGAAGGACAATGTCCTGGAAGATGCTCTCAGCAGGATATCTCAGGGCCACCACGAATGGTCCCTAGGTCCCCTTGTTTTGAAAGTGATTTTCTCCAAATGGGGCACTCCTCAGATAGATCTTTTTGCAGCCCCAGACAATCACCAACTTCCTCTTTTTTGCTGCAGACCCCCAGTATTGGGCTCAGTCCCCCTGGATGCTCTGGTACTCAATTGGGAAGGGAAGTTCCTGTATGCTTCCCCCCTTCCCTCTCCTGTTCAAGGTACTAGTCAAGATCAGGTCTCAACCCTGCAAAGTGATTCTGATCGCTCCAGACTGGGCCAGACAGCCCCTGATACCCACTGTTGCTGTCTTAGCAATCCACCTTCCCTGTCTCTTCAGGAATTACAATCTATGACATCCTCTCAGGGAGGGGTTTGGTATCCGAATCTCAAATCTGTCAATCTCAAGGCTTGGCTCTTGAAGAGTTAGAGTTTGCTGATCTGCAGCTCTCTCAAGGTGTCCTGGATATTCTAAAGGCTTCTCGAAAGCCTTCCACCAGAAAGACTTACAACTCCAAATGGAAAAGGTTCACTATTTGGTGCGCTGGTAAGCATATTTCTCCAGAATCTGCTGGGTTGCCTACAGTCCTGGACTATATGGTTCATCTCAATGGCTTGGAACTCAGACCAGCTACACTCAAAGTACTGTACATTTGACAGCTGTTTCTGCTTTTTTGTCAGTAGGCAAGCCTTCTTCTCTTTCAGCCCATCCTGTATTTTGCAAATTCTTCAAGGGACTGTTGCACACCAATCCTCCCTTCAGGGACCCTGCTCCTGCTTGGGACCTTAATGTTTGCATTGCTCAGCTTATGCAACCCCCTTTTGAGCCTTTGTCCTCTGCAGAGCTTAAGTACTTGACTTGGAAAACTGTGTTTTTGGTAGCCATTACCTCTGCCAGGCACATCAGTGAATTGCAAGCCCTGTCAGTGGAGCCTGATTTCATCTCTTTCCATAGAGATAAAGTGGTCCTAAGAACTAACAGGAAGTTTTTGCCTAAGGTGGTTTCAGATTTCCACCTTAATCAGTCTGTGTCTCTTCCTGTTTTCTTCACTGACCATTCCTCCTCTGGAGAGAGGAAGCTGCACAGTCTGGATGTAAAAAGGGCCCTTAGCTACTACATAGAGCACACCAAGGGTCACAGGTTTGACTCCCTCCAGTTGTTCCTCACTTATGGAGAGGTCGGTAAGGGCAAACCTGCCACTAAAAGATCTATTGCCAGGTGGATTGTCTCTTGTATACAATTCTGCTACAAAAATGGGTAGAATCACCCTCAGGCCTGAGGGCTCACTCTACTAGAGTTACAGCTGCTTCCTGGCTGCTGCCAGGGATATTCTATCTTGAGATTTGTCAAGCAGCCACCTGGAAAACAGTCCATACATTCACCAAGCATTACTCTCTGGATATCCAGGCTAGGAGTGATGCTCGGTTTCAGCACAACAGTACTTCAGAGCCTATTCCCAAAGTAGGTTCTGTCCCTCCTCCATGGAGGTACTGGCAGTCTGCAATAGTCAGAGAATACATCAAGACTTCATGTTGTTTGAAAAAAATACTCACCTTAGTAATGTTGTTTCTTCTAATGCAGTCTTGATGTATTCTGACCTCCCCCCCGCCTCCCCTCTCAGAACCTGGTTTTTGGGATGTGGGTGGGCAGGAGCAGTGTTGGCACCTAGAGGTGCCCCCTTTTTCTCACCCTCCTTTATTTTGGGTGTGTGTTGTTTTGTTTTTTGGGTTTCCTGACTTGAGTCTTTGCTTTGAAACCGAAAAAAACCCTTTTTATCAAATTTAGTTGCCAGTTGGCTAGTGTGAGTTTACAGTTTCCACACAGAACTCCCAGGGAGTATAGCTCATAAAGATCTGACGGTTGGGGTTCAAACAACAGCAGACAGAGGCTTCAACCGAGCTTGAGCTCAGTGTTCCATGCCTTGCATGGAAAGTTAACTCTTTGTTCTCCAGGACAGTTCAAAGGTTGGAGATCACTGCAATAGTCAGAAAACATCAAGACTCCATTAGAAGAAACAACATTACTAAGGCGAGTAATTTTTTCTTATATCCTATATGTGTGTGCCCTGAGAAAGAAGCTCGCAAAATATGTTGAAATTTCCCATGGTAATCAGGAAGAGGCCCAAAACCAGCAGAAGACACATTATAACCATGGACTAAAAGATAAGATTTTTGTGCCAGGTGAAAAGTTATTGTTACTGTTACCCACTACAGAAAATAAACTGGTAATGAAGTGAAAAGGGCCTTATAAAGTGTTTAGAAGTACTGACACAGTTAACTATGAGATTGAGATCCCTGATAGGAAAAATCCTACCAAGATATACCATGCTAGCCTCCTGAAGAAATGGGTTGAAAAAAGACCAAAGGCTGCTTTGCAGTTTTTACCAGATACTGATAAGGAAGATATTGATATAGCTTATGACAGACTGGAACAAACAGTAGCTGCTAATGCTGTAAAGGTGAATGTTTCCTTAACCTGCAAACAAATCACAGAAATTCGTAACTTGGTAAAGACATTTAACAGTACTTTTACCCATTACCAGGCCGAGCAAGAAGGTTCGAGCACACAGTAGTGACAGGGAATGCACGCCCCATCAGGCAAAAGACATACAGATTACCAGAGCGGTTAATAGCACACATGGTTAAGGAAATACAAGAAAATTAAAGAATTGGTTATCATAGAAGAGTTGAGAAGTGCTTGGGTGTCACAAATGGTGATTGTAAAGAAAAGAGAAGGGGGTGTAAGAGTCTGCCTTGATTTTGGGAAGCTTAATCAAGTGTCAGAATTTGGCAGTTATCCTATGCCCAGGATAGATGATTTGGTGGACAGACTGGGGAGCGGCAAGTACATCATTACCCTCGATCTCACCAAGGCTTACTGACAAATCCCCATAGCTAAAGAATCCAGGGGCAAAACTGCATTTGCCAATCCTATTGGATTCTGTCAGTTCACCACCATGCCATTTGGTTTACATGCCGCACCCGCTACATTCCAGCAGTACATGGATGTCATTTTATCCCCTCACACTGGTTATTGTGCTGTGTACCTGGATGATGTTGTGGTGTATAGTCCAGACTGGAAAAGCCACCTGGAACATCTATGAGCAGTTGTCCAATCTATCAAAAAGGCAGGTCTGACAATTAATCCTACCAAATGTGCATTGGGCCTGCAGGAAACCAGATATTTGAATATGTTTTGGGAAATGGAGAAGTAAAGCTAAATATATCTTAGATAGAAGCTATAGCTAACAGTCCTGTCCCTAAAACAAAAATACATATCAGGTCTTTTTTAGGGCTGGCTAGTTATTATCGGAGATTTTTCCCAACTTTGCTCAGCTAGTTACCCCCCACTGAACTAATGAAGAAACGGTTCCAGAATAATGTGAAATGGACCCCAGAGTGTAATGAATTGTCGTGCTCCCAGCTGTCAAACAACATGAAGTCTTGCTGTATTCTGACTATTGCAGTTAGGTCCTGCCTTTCAACTGCCCCGGAGAACAAAGAGTTAACTTTCCATGGCCAGCATGGAACGTTCAGCGCGAGCTCGGTTGAAGGCTCTGTCTGCTGTTGTTTAAACTCCAACCATCAGATACTTTACTCCGCCTCACTGAACAGTCGCTCCGGAGATTTCTCCTTTGCTTGGTTCAAAAAAGTAGGTTAAAGTGTCGTTTTTCGCTCAGTTTCTACCGAATTTCTGCTACCGAATCTGTCGGTTTAAGTCTCTGTCTGTGGTACTGCGAGTACTAGGTAGGTTTTACATTTAGTTTCTGTGTGGAACTTGTAAATTTTGGATCGGTTTGGTTGAACTGATCAGTTTGGTCTTAAAAAATTTGTGAATTTACTTAGAGTGTGGTAACCGGTCCGTATCGGTTCTTAAAAAAAGGATTTAATTACGTTTTTTTCCAAGACCCGTAACACGGTCAGGAACCGATAGGAGAGTCTTGCCTGGCGCATTGCCGAAAAAAGGGTTAGTTTTGGATAGGATTGGCCATGTCTGAGAAACCCAAGAAAAAAACCAGACCCACTGGGTTTCAACACTGCAGTGTTTGTGGGGAAGCCTTTGCTAAGGCTGATCCCCACACCACCTGTGTTTATTGTCTGGGGTTTGACCACCTCGATTCAGACTGCCAAATTTGTAAAAGTTTTCCCAAAGCTACCCTGGATAAGAGGGTAGGTAGACTGAGGGAAAGAGAGGCTGAGGAGTCCGCTGACCCAGCTGGCCAGCCCGGTTCGGTTCTGACCGAACCAGAAGGAGTGCCCTCTGACCAGGGCGAAACTTCTTCGGGCAAAAGGAGAGCCGATTCTGAGGAGTCAGTTCTGGTTAAAAGGAAGAGAAGAGAAAAATCATCCGGTTCGGAACCACAAACTCATTCTCCGACCGCTGATGAGATAGCCAAAAGCAATAAGGATAGTGCAATCGCTAACTTCGGTTTCGGCTGAACTGGCACCATCTGGCAGGGGCTCGGTTCAGTCGGTTCCCCCGGTTCTGGATTACACTTCAGAAGAATTTTATGAAGTGGAGGAGGAGGATGGAGAGTATGAGGATGATGATGGTGATTATGAAAGTCTGGATGTGCCTATTGACCCGGACATCTCCCCAGACAGACCTTCAGGTGCTTTTCCTCCTAGGCTTTCTGAGTCCCCTTCCCACTTTATGTTTTACAAAAAAGTGGCTGAAACCCTCCAGCTTCCAATGGAAGAAACAGTAGAGGATCAGGAGGAGCCTGATTTTGTTGAAATGATGGACATCCCAGAGTCCAGGAGACTGTCTATTCCCCCTCCATAAATCTTTTGGTAGACAGACAATTAAAATTCTAAAGATTCCTAACTCCATACCTCCTGTGGACAGACGAATGGACAAGAGGTACACCCTTTCAGGCTCGGACATGGAGTTCCTTTCTCAGCAATGCAGCCATGTTGGGGTAGTGCAGGCTGCTGCCTGTGATAAGGCAAATATTCCCTTGGCATCACACCCCCCAGATAAGGACTCCAGGAGGATTGATGCCATGGCAAAGAAGCAGTACATGGCAGCATCTTTGGGACTCAGGCAGGCTAACTATGGCCTACAGCTAGATACCAGAAGTCCAGATGGGACACTGTTCTGGCTCTGGCTAAACAGGCCCTGACCAGCTTGCAAGGAGCTGGAGCAGGTGGCTGTGGATGGGATTGAGGCATCCAAGGTGCAATTTCATGCTGCTGTGGACTCCAATGATGTTTCATCTAGAGTCATGGCTACATCTGTGGCCCTTTGGAGGATGGCTTGACTCAGATGTACTAGCCTATCACAGGATACCCAGGCTAAGGCCATGGATTTCCCTGTCATTGGTAATTCTCTGTTTGGGGAGCAGATAGAGAACTACATGAAAAAGATGGATGAGTACAGGACCACCTACAGGAGTGCTCAGGCCAAAGAAAGGCAAGTCACTCCTCAAAGGCAGCATTCCAGTGGCAGGGGCAGGCCTTTTCATAGGCCTTTTTACCAAGCCCAGGCCTCCTCTTCTTCCTATGCTTAGAGGGGGTTCTTCAGAGGGAGAGGCAGATGGGGAATGAGCAGGCCTGCTTCCACCCCTCAGCCTAAAGCCCCTGCCAAGCAGACACTCTGATTGGTCTTCCCGGGCCGATTCTCCAATACCTGTAGGGGAAGGCTGGCTTACTTTGTCCAGGACTGGGAGTCTCTGACATCAGACAAGTGGGTCCTGGAAGTAGTAAGCCAGGGACTGGTTCTCAGCTTCAAAAAATTTCCCAAGATGAGAACCAGATCCTTTCCACCTGCAAATCCATCAGAGACCCTTACCCTAGAGGCAGAGGTTTCTTACCTCCTGGCTCTCAGAGCCACAGAAAGGATTCCTACCCTACACAAGGGCAAAGGATTGTACTCCAGGTACTTCCTAACCCCCCAAAAAACAGGAGAATGGCGGCCCATCCTAGATCTAAGGTATCTGAACAAGCACCTTTTAAAACCAAAGTTCAGAATGGTGACTTTGGGAATAATTCTGCCCTCTCTAAGGCCAGGGGAGTGGCTAGCCTCCCTGGACCTCAAAGATGCCTACTTTCACATTCCCATCAGGTGCTCCCACAGAAAGTACCTCAGGTTCGAGTTGCCCTCAGGCCACTATCAATTCAGAACAATGCCCTTTGGCCTAACATCAGCCCCAAGGGTGTTCACAAAGTGCCTGGCAGTAGTGGTTGCTTTCCTAAGGAGAAAAAAGATCTCCATCTTTCCATATGTGGATGACTGGCTCATGGTGAGTCAGTCTCCAGACCAAGTCAAGTCACATCTGCAAATAACTCAGCAAGTGCTTACTTCCTTAGGATTCCTCCTCAGCCTTCCAAAGTCAGTTCTCGAGCCAGTACAACTCCTCACCTTCATAGGGGCGGAGCTGGATACAGTAAGGGCAAGAGCCTTCCTTCCCCTGGACAGGGCAAGGACCCTTATGGAACTGGCCTCTTCCGTCATCCTACCGGGGTCTCGACCAGCAAGGCATTTTCTTCAGCTTCTGGGCCACATGGCAGCTTCCACAGCAGTGGTCCAGGGAGCAAGATTCCAGATGAGGACATTCAGTTCCACTTAAGAGCCTTCTGGTGCCAAAGAGGATTCCTTACCAAACTAGTCCCAGTGACTCGAACCCTGATCCAGGCTTTGCAATGGTGGCAGGATCAGGACAATTTGAGACAAGGAGTTCTTTTGTCACTCAGTCTCATTCAGTGATACTCACCACAGATGCCTCCCTGCTGGGCTGGGGAGCCACATTGGGATCTTACCACCCAAGGGCTGTGGTCACCTCAAGAATCTCTGCTTCACATCAATCTCTTGGAACTCAGAGCAGTGTTTCTGGCACTGCAAGCCTTTTCCAAATCTGTACAGAACAAGGTGGTCCAGATCAGAACAGACACCACCACCACCATGCGGTACATCAAGAAGCAAGGAGGCACTCAGTCTGTGGCCTTGTGCACAGAGGCAATGAAGTTGTGGTCCCTGGCCTATTTCCTGCAAACCTCTCTGATAGCAGTTCACCTTCCAGGGAAGGACAACGTCCAGCAGATGCTCTCAGCAGGATATTCCAGGGCCATCAAGATGGACCCTAGATCCCCTAGTTTTGAAAGTGATTTTCTCGAGATGGAGCACTCCACAGATATATCTTTTTGCAGCTCCAGACAATCACCAACTTCCTCTCTTTTGTTGCAGACCCCCAGTCTTGGGCTCAGTCCCCCTGGATGCCCTGATCCTGAATTGGGAAGGAAAATTTCTGTATGCTTTCCCCCCTTCCCTCTCCTGTTCAAGGTGTTAGTCAAGATAAGGTCACAACCATGAAAAGTGATTCTGATTGCTCCAGACTGGGCCAGACAGCCTGGTACCCCCTATTGCTGTCCTTAGCAGTCCACCTTCCCGTCTCTTCCCAGGAATTACAACCTATTGACATCCTCTCAGGGGAGGATTTGGTACCCGAACCTCAGGTCTCTCAATCTCAAGGCATGGCTCTTGAAGAGTTAGAGTTTGCTGATCTGCATCTTTCCCAAGGGGTTCTGGATATTCTTAAGGCTTCTCGAAAGCCTTCCACTAGAAAGACTTACAATTCCAAATGGAAAAGGTTCACTATTTGGTGTTCTAATAAGAATATTTCTCCAGAATCTGCTGGGTTGCCTACGGTTCTGGAGTATATGGTCCATCTCAATGGCCTAGGCCTTAGGCCAGCTACACTTAAAGTGCATTTGGCAGCTGTTTCTGCCTTCCTGTCAGTAGGCAAGCCCTCTCCTCTGTCAGCCCATCCTGTGTTTTGTAAGTTCTTCAAGGGTTTGCTGCACACCAATCCCCCCTTTAGGGACGCTGCTTCAGCTTGGGACCTTAATGTCTGCATTGCTTAGCTTATGCAACCTCCCTTTGAGCCTTTGTCTTCTGCAGAGCTTAAGCACTTGACATGAAAAACTGTGTTTTTGGTAGCCATTACCTCTGCCAGGCATATCAGTGAATTGCAAGCCCTGTCAGTGGAGCCTGATTTCATCTCTTTCCACAGAGATAAAGTGGTCCTAAGAACTAACAGGAAGTTTTTGCCTAAGGTGGTTTCAGATTTCCACCTTAATCAGTCTATGTCTCTCCCTGTTTTCTTCACTGATCATTCCTCCTCTGGAGAGGAGGCTGCACAGCATGTATGTTAAAGGGCCTCAGCTACTACACTGGCGCACAAAGGGTCACAGGTTGAGTCCCTCAGTTGTTCCTCACATATGGAGAGGTCGGTGAGGCAAACCTGCCACTAAGAGATCTATTGCCAGGTGGATTGTCTCTTGTATACAATTCTGCTATGAAAAACTGTGTAGAACCCCACCCTCAGGCCTGAGGGCTCACTCTACTAGAGGTACAGCTGCTTCCCTGTCTGCTGCCAGGGATATTCCTATCCTAGAAATTTGTCAAGCATCCACCTGGAAAACAGTCCATACATTCACCAAGCATTACTCTCTGGATATCCAGGCTAGGAGTGATGCTCGATTTGGCACAGCAGTACTTCAGAGCCTATTCCCAAAGTAGGTTCTGTCCCTCCTCCATGGAGGTACTGCTTGGTAATCTGCAATAGTCAGAATACAGCAATACTTCATGTTGTTTAAAGAAAAAATTGCTCACCTTAGTAATGTTGTTTCTTGCTGTATTCTGACCTCCCCCACCGCCTCCCCTCTCAGAACCTGTTTTTTGGGATGTGGGTGGGCAGGAGCAGTGTTGGTACCCTAAGGGTGCCCCTCTTTTCACCCTCATTTACTTTGGGTGTGTGTTGTGTTTTGTATTTTGGCTTTCCTGACTTGAGTCTTTGCTTTGAAACCAAAAAACCCTTTTTAACAAATTTAGTTGCCGGTTGGCTAGTGTGAGTTTTACAGTTTCCACACAGATCTTCTAGTGAGTATTGCTCGTGTAACCCTCAGGGGGCGCTATCCTGAGGGCTACTACCCCTGCCTGCCCTAACTTTAACAGAGTGAGGGGCCCAGATCCGTTGGCGGGTGCCTCCACCCAGAGGTCGGGGTTAGAACAGTCAATGTTGACTCGGTCACAGGCCCCATTTCTTCCCACTAGTGGCCCACACAAGTCAGTTACAGTGTCCTTACCTTATACACTTACTCCCCGGCTCAAACCACTCAGCTCACTCCGGGGACCCCCTGCAAAGTAAGGTACAGTAATACAATATCGACTCTGCAGTATTTCACCATTAATGCACAAACTAACCAGTGTACTTTTGCAAAACAAGCAATCTGTTTTATTTAAGGGGAGATAACAAGGACCGGGGGGAGTCAGGGTAATTGGCTTACCACTACAATATATGATTATCTACCTAGGGCTCTGTGCACAGGCCTAACCTATAAGTTACTGTCTATGGGTACCCAAGCCCTAAAGGCTAGTTCCTCGATGCAACTGATTGGGGCCCTGAAACAAATGAGCATTTAATTCCTGCAAAGATTAGATGGAGCCAGCAGGCTCAGTTAGTGTAGTTAGCAAAGTAACCAGAAGATCTTGCCCTTGCTGGGAACATTTAACAGGGAGCTTTCCTGATTTAGTACTCATGACTCCAGAAGGAAAAACGCTCTCACACCACTCGCAGGGCTGAGCCTGAACTTCAGACGCTTCTCCACACATTTATATGAAAAGCAACAGAGGGGCACCATACCAGGCAGCTGCTCCTAGGGCCCGACCGAACTCACAGCTAATTGGGGAGTTACCACAGCTTCACTTTTTCCTGACAGACTGAGCGCGATTCAGCAAATTCTCCAGTCCTCTACAGGGTGAGCCTGGTAGGTAGCTGCGCTCCTGCACAGCCTCCTCTGACCGCTACCCAGTGGATTTAATCCGATTCTCACCGGCGACTGAGCCGCCCGAATCTGGCCTTCCGCACACGCGCTTCCCGCGTGAAACTCAACGGCGCAGGAGCCCGGAGCTTCTTCCTTGCTCACAGCCACAACATCTCTGCCCCTCGGCAGTTAGGGCAAGATCCACAACTCTGGCGCCACCCGATCCCATAGGTGGGCTGTAGATGCCAGTCATTTAATGCAGCCCCTATTGGTGCAAACAAGGCGCCATTCTTCAGAACTCCACTTCCTAGAATCACTAGCCGTATCCCCATTGATCAGGCGGCTCCAGTTTGAGTTCTGATTCTGATTGGTCACTATATACACCATTTTAAGTGCCCCCGGCTTCTGTTGGACCCTTCAGAACAGTCCGGGTCCAAAATGGAAGGGCACAGCACAAAGTCCCAGCTGCAACAAAGGCAAGTTAGTCAAACTGCAACCTTACCAATGCTCTACATGTTTTTTGGGACACAATTACATCTTTTAGATGGGCTCCCTCTGCACTCTTAGCGACTGCAGAAACGGAGCGATCAGACAGCAGCCCAGGGCGAGATTCGAGCAGAAAAACCCCAGTCCCCCCATTTAAACCACTAAAGCTTGCAGGCAGGCAACTCTTAAAGAGACAGTACTGGAGGTTTTAAGAGCACTCACAATGCCCGCATTTAGCGGCCTTACGCCGAACACCAGTTAGGCAGGGAGCATCTAGGCAAGCCCTAGGAAGGCTTTTAGGAACCCCCATTTACAGGGGGGGGTTACACCCTTCCTGGCCTGGAAAGAACTTGACGTCTGCGTCAAGTAGTTACCCTTAAAGTACTTTAAGGCAAGCAGTTCACCTTGACAGATCATCAGACCTTTGGTCACATACATTAAATACTGTAATACACAGGTTCACGATTGTTTATACAATATTACACACACAGCCAACCTTGTTTTCTTTTATAACTCAGGTCATCACCTCTTGCCCGGACACCTGGATAGGGGTAGCCCTTCTCTATCAGCTATCTGAGAGCTAACGGGGGCAGTAGGCCCATACTCAGAGGGTAACACTAACAGTTGGGCCTTGTTCCCCAAGACTAACTTGGGCAAGGAACTCGGGGACACATACACCCATTTATGGACTACATTTAATGGCAGGTCCACAGGCTGACCCAGAGACTCATAACACAACCTTACTACATGCCGTACTTCTCGGCCAGTGCATCTAGGGGTCTCATTAAAATCTGCTACAGTCCCTGACTCCATTTCAGCCTCACTTAGATTAGTAGGGGGGACCTCCATAGGGGAAGGGGACCCAGGGACCATAGTACTTTCGGGAACAGGACCCTCTATATCAGGAGTCCACACTACTTGGTTCAGCCAGGGACATTTCTGGCACTACTGGAATGCTATCAGGGCACTCAAAGTATTCTTCTTGCTCGGGCATGTCCCTACTGGGTTCTCCCACATCACTTCCTTCTTCGGAAAAGTCAGACAGCTCAGCCAGCCCAGATAATTCAGCCAGGCTCAAAGATCCCACTTCTTCGCCCTTGGCGCTACCCACTTCATCCTCTGGGAGCATGGTCTCCAAAGACAAAGCTGGGGGCTCAGACAGTCCATAAAACCCAACTTCATCCCCAGAGTGAGCTAGGGGGTAGCCTTTAAAAAGTTGACTTAGTTCATAAGAGGGGTAATACTCCACATCATGTTCACTGTCTTCAGCCATAGACGGGGGATCAGTTTCAGCAGGGGGAAGAGGGGAAAGCTCCTGGGATTTAAGTTCTGAGGAGTCAACCCCTATGAATCTCTTTTTGGCAACAGCTCTAGTTATAGGCCCAGAGGGAGGGGCATTAAGAGGCGCAGTCTATATCAAAATCTGTCCAATTGGCAGCAGGTGATTTCGGTGTAAAGTTTTAACATCTTTTGAATTGTTTTCAGGCCTTACTTTGTACACAGGCAGATCATCTAGTTTGCCCACTACAATGTGAGGGAGATGGTACCATCGGTCAGCAATCTTGTGTTTGCCATGCAGTCCCAGATTTCTTAGCAATACCCGATCCCCCTCCTGGAGTTCCTGTGCCTTCACCTTTTTATCATACCTCTCTTTGTTGGCCAGGTTCCTTTTGGCAGCCATGGTTTGAGCCAGTTGGTACGCATGATTTAGCTGAGCCTTTAACTTTTGCACATACTGTAAATAATCATCAGCTCGAACCCCATCAGGAGGACCCCAAAACACACATCCACCGCAGTCCAGCTTTCTTCCAAACATCAGGCGGTGGGGGAGGAACAGTGGCATCACTTTTAGTGCAGTTGTAGGCATGTACCAGGGTGCTAATTTGTTGGCTCCATCTAGGCTTGTCTTTTGGGTGGAGGGTGCCTAGCATGTCTAGCAAGGTACGGTTGAAACGTTCAGGCTGGGGATCCCCCTGGGGATGGTAAGGGGTGGTTCTGGACTTTCGCACCCCCCACAAGGATAGCATCTCTCTAATCAGTTGGCTCTCAAAATCTCTCCCTTGATCGGAATGGATTCACTGGGGGCCCCATAATGAACAAAGAAATTGTCAACAAGGACTTTAGCCACCGTGGTTGCCTTCTGATCCTTGGTGGGGAAAGCCTGGGCATATCGAGCGAAATGATCAGTGACCACCAATATGTTGCTGATATTTTTCAGATCAGGTTCTAAGCTCAGGAAATCAATGCAGACCAACTCCATAGGGGCGCTGGTAGTGATATTGACCATGGGGGCAGCTCTCTGAGGCAGGGCTTTTCTTTGCAAACAGCGACCACAGGTCTTCACATACTGCTCTACGTCTGCACTCATTTTGGGCCAGTAGAATCGGGTCCGCACCAGGTCAAGAGTTCGGTCTATGCCAAGATGCCCCATGTGGTCATGCAGGGACCTCAACATCAGTTCTCTAAAAGCGGTGGGCAACACCAGTTGTTGTTTGTCTATTCGCCCCTCTTTGTCTACGGTCTCCCTATATAACAGTCTATTGTTCAGCTTCAGTTTTGGGCCTTCTTTATATAACAGGGCAGTTCTCAATTCAGCGGTCCGCAGTTGGGACACATCTCTCCCGGCTTGCAGTGCCTCTAAGACAGGTTGTATCATAGGATCTCGAGACTAAGCCAGCTGGAGGCTATCATTATTGAACTGAGGCAGCATACTAGTGCCTAAATCAGAGAAGTGGCAGTAAGCAGCAGGCTCACAGTTCTCAGATGGACCCAAGCAATCCACCATGCAGTCCACAGTATTAGGAGTCACCTGTTCCTCTTTGTCGAATTTCTGGCAAAGTGCTCTGATGTTGGGTTCAGACAACCTGACCCAATCGGCTCGGGTCACAGGCCTCCGGGACAGAGCATCAGCATCTATATGGTTGAGGCCTGCTCTGTATTCAACAGCGTAGTTGTAGGTGGATAACGCAGAGAGCCACCTGTGACCAGTGGCATCCAGCTTGGCTGTGGTCTGAACATATGTCAAAGGATTATTGTCAGTTTTCACCAGTATCTTAGCCCCATGCAAATAGTCATGGAATTGATCAACAATGGCCCACTTTAGAGCTAGGAACTCTAGTTTGTGCACTGAATAATTCTTTTCAGAAGGAGTCAAACTGTGGCTGGCAAAAGCTACAGGTCTCAGACCATTCGAGTGCTCTTGGTACAATACAGCCTTCAATCCTTGCAGGCTGGCATCAGTATGAAGAACATAGGGTTTAGCTGGGTCAGCATAGGCCAGCACTGGGGCATGAGTAAGTTGATATATAATGTCATAGAAAGCTTCCTCGCAGTCAGCAGTCCAGCGAGTACCAAACACATCATTGGGGCGGAAATAAGTATTTTCAGTCCCAGATTGTGCAGTCTTCTTATATTTCTTATGGGTGGGGGTACCTTGAGTGAGATTTAGCAGGCCAGATCACCCGAGAGTAGTCTTTGATAAATCGTCAGTAGTACCCACAGAACCCCAGGAACCGCTGTAGCTCCTTCAAATTTCTGGGTTGGGGCCAAGTGGTTAAAGCCTCCACTTTGCTGGGGTCAGTCTCTATGCCCTCCGTGGATACTATGTGGCCCACATACTTCACAGAAGTTTGAAAGAATTGGCACTTGTCTATGGATAACTTAAGACCGAAATCCTCCAGCCGGTCCAGGACCTTGAACAATCGACGTTCATGTTCTTCCAACGAGCTGCCAAACACTATAACATCATCTAAATAAACCAAACACTCGAGCAAATTCATGTCCCCCACAGCACGTTCCATCAGGTGCTGAAAGGTAGCTGGGGTACCTGAAATCCCTTGAGGCATCTGGATAAACTCACAGAAACCTAGGGGGCAAATGAACGCAATCTTCTCTCGGTCCTCTGGAGCCATTGGGATCTGATAGTACCCACTGCGGAGATCTAACACAGAGAACCACTTACCGCCGTTTAGACAGTCCAGGGCGTCCTGTATGCATGGCATGGTATACTGGTCAGGGATGGTCTGCTGGTTCAGGGTACGGTAATCCACACACATCCGAACAGCCCCATTCTTTTTTCTCACTATGACAATGGGTGAAGCATAAGGGCTCTTGAATTCTTATATCACACCAGCAGCAAGCATCTCTTGCAGATGCTGTCTCACATCGTCTATGTCAGCAGGGGCCAAGCACTGAGACCTCTCTCGAAAAGGCCTCTCATCATGTAGTCGAATGTGGTGTTCGACCCCCTGCACACATCCCACATCCCATTCTTTTAGGGAAAAGACCTGGTCTCTTTGGGCAAGCTTCTCACTGACCCTTACTTTCCATTCAGCAGGCAACGGGGAGTCACTGAAATCAAACAAGTCTGGCCTGACTCTGTAATCCTTCCCCAAACTCTTGCTATTGGGAAGCACTGCAGTGTACGCACAATGCACACTAGCTAGGGTGCAGCCTCTATTTACTCGAATCTCTTTGTCAGACACATTATGAACTTGAGCCATCACTCTCCTAGCATAAGCATGGGCTCTAGCAGGCAAGATACTGGGTTTAACCAGCAGTCCCCCAGGCAACTTTCCTTCCCCAGGCACATCCAGCATCAATAGTTTATTCTTGACATCCTTTTTAAGCCGAACCTCCACTTGCAAAACACACTGAGCATTTGGGGCTATTAACAACGGCTCTGGATCCTTCCTCCAGACAACACCCACTGGGCCTTCAGGCTCCTCCTGACTAGCTTTTCTCTGAGTCTCATAGGGCTTCTGGATCAAAGCGGGTATCCTAAGAGCTCACCCAGTCCTGGACACCTGTTCTTCAGAACACAACTGTGCTTGTCGACCAAACATGTGAGCATTGGTCCCAATCAACAAGGGTACCCCATCATACAGTCCAGTGGGGGGGCAGACTAAAGCCAAGGTTTCCACCTGTTTGTCCACTCCAGCCACAGAAGTAGGAAGTGACAACCAGATCCGGATATACCCCAAATACGGATAAGCCTTGTCACTCAGCCCCCATACATGTAGACCATCCAAGGATTGTAGTGGCACCTCAGGTAGATGTGTCTGATACCAGTCCTGAAACATAATGGTCACCTGAGAAACACTATCCAATACAGCTCGGGTGGGAATCCCATTTACTCGCACCGGGGCCTCCATTGAGGGCCCGACCACATCAGACCATTCAGGGGGCCAAGCGTTGACAGTTGCTTGGGCATTGGCCCGGGTCACAAAGCCCTTCCTAGGGGGTCAGACATGGGCCCTGCGATGCCAGGTGATCAGTCTGCTGTTGACCTTCCTTAAATTCTCCGGCAGCTGGCACTCAGTCTGGAAGTGTCCATCCTCCCCACAATGGTAACAGAATTTGGGGTCCCGGGTGTCTCTATTCGGAGGGGAATGCTTCATCGGCTGGGGGCCATCTAGGGGGTGAGGGGACTCCCCTGGGCCAGGGAATTTGTTGCTAGACAACCCTGGTTCCCCAAACCTGACAGGGTGGGTAGTGGTTCGCTTCAAGTCCCTCACCAGTTCTCATAAATCTCTGATCTCAGCCCTCAACTCACTTTCTACTTGGAGAGCAGAGGAAATGGCACGCACCCCCACTCCTCCTTGTAACTCTGGGGATACATCAGGCCCCCCCGAAGTGTGGGACTCACTGGGTTTGCTAGACTCAGGGGTTTGGCTCAGATTCACAGCCCCCACATAGGGTTCCCAACCCTCCTCATCAGTCTCTACTTCTCTAATCTCCCTCATCAATTGACAGTATTCAGGCGGGGCAGCTCACCGATCATGTAACTTAAGATCTTACTTCAAGAGGGCTCTTGCAGTAGGTAATTACATATAGGACTGACGCCGGCTGGTGGCAGGAACCCACGGAAAAATTTCTAGCTAGCGGTTCCTGGCGAGGGACCGCCCCCACGTCAGGTGACCGGCGTCATACGACGTCGGTATAAAGGGGCGGTCACGGACACCTGCCTCCCAGTTCTTTCCCGCCGTTAGCTCGTGCGCACCTCGCAGAAAAGTTTGTGCTTCGTCAGCCCTATCTTTCGTTGGTTTTACTGAAAATTCATTATTTTTTTCTTATAACGTCAGGTCATCGTCAGTGTATGTCGTCCCCTACACCCTCTGAGCCCAAAAACAAGTGCGACTCATGCGGCGCCCAACTGCCACACAAGGACGGCCATTCCCTGTGCCTTTTCTGCCTAGGCCTCAATCACCCGGTCAAGAAGTGCCAGCACTGCCTCAACTTCAACGCGGCTACCCGAAAACGACGCCAACAATCCCTGGAAGCCCATCTTCTGAAGAAAAAGATGAGTTCTATGGAAAAGGAGCTCAAAAAGCTGAGGCAGGCGTCCACTTCCCCCAAAGGACATCGGAAAAAGAAGGACAAGGAGAGGCACCGGGATAAGACCTCCTCTACCGCGTCTCCCTCTGGAGCTGCAGGGACACAGGTAACGTCCCCTTCGGGGGACTGCTCCTCGACGGCCGCCTCGAAGGTTTCGGAGGCGGCTTCGGCCCTCCCATCTGGCTCGCGCTCGGGCCTTGCGGGCACCTCCGGGCTATTGGAGGACTCCGCCCCCGGTTCGGCCACAGGCTTGCGGCCTACTGGCGTGGGTGACTCCAGTAAGTCGGGCGTCGGCTCCTCCAGCGTCTGCATGAAGGGCGGTGAGGCGCCCACGACCCTCGGAAGCGCGCGGCCTCTACCCACGGACCTGGCTGACCCTTCCCTCGGCCCGCCTCCAGTGATGGCTTCCGTAAGCTGGATGCGGCCCCTCTGGCGCCCCGGGCTGCCGCCTCAAGCCACCCGTCGGCTCATCCGGCGCTCAGCAAGCGGCCGGAACCGACGGTACGGACCCCCCGTCCGTCTGTACGTTCCCGCAGCCATCAGCTGCCGTCCGGGGACCTAGAGTCACCCAGCCTGACCCTGGGATTTCTCCTCCATCCCGGATGATGCGGGGATCTTCCTCCTCCGTCAGACCCTCCTCCGTTGGAACTGGATCTGATGTCGGCCCCAGGCGCCGGCCCACCCTCCCGGTACCTCCGCCCGGTACTTCCGGCGCTTCGACCCAGCGCCAATTCTACCAACCCCAGGAGACATCTTGCTTCCGGATCTCCCCCTCCGGCGGGCCCTCAATGTGGACCCGCCCGTGGAGCCGCTGGTCGAGCCGTCTGCTCCAGCAGCTCCCCAGCTCCTGGGTCCCCGCCGTCTTATCCAACGCCGTCCAGCGAGGACCCGGAAAATTTCTAGCTAGCAGTCCTGGCGAGGACCGCCCCACGATCAGGTGACGGCGTCCATACGACGTCGGGTATAAAGAGCGGTCCCGGATGCCCGCCTTCCAGTTCTTTCCCACCACAGGCCCGGAAAGCCCAGACGAGAGAGAAGCAGATGTTTCCATTCCTGGAAAAGGAGCTGAAAAAGCCTAGGGGGATGGAGGGCAGGAAGGTATTACCTACTGCAAGAGCCTCTCTCGAAGATCTACTGTTACAGTAAGTTCTTACATAACTGTACTATCTTACTTCGAGAGGGCTCTTGCAGTAATCCACTGATTTCAGAGCTGTCCCCCTTCTCCTGCAAATCGGTGATATTGTCCTTGACATCACCTCTGAAAAGCACCGAACCCGGAAAGGTGCCTCCTGAATAGCAGATTGCACTTCTGGGACCAACCCTGACACGCGGAGCCAGGCATGACGCTGTGAACCCCACATCAGGAAAGAGGGCTCAGCCCGGCAGTGTCCACTGCATCGTATGTCGCCTGCAGAATGTGGCGACTGGCTGAACGAGCAGAACGGATTGGTGTCTGCTAACCCTGTTTGACTTGGGAGTCAGGCAAGGAGTCCAGCTTGGATTCCACCTGAGTAAGGACAGCCTTCTGGTAATCCCCCATGTGGCCGACGTAGTTCAGGGCCTGAATTCCCAGTGTGGAGGAAGCGTAAATCTTTCTTCCATACTGGTCCAGAAGGCGAGATTCCTTATCAGGAGGGGACGAGCTAAGATGCTTTGGGTGTGCCGACCGGCCGTGAGCGGCGCTAATCACGACCGAGACGGCCCGAGGGTGAGAGTCTAGGTAGTCAACACCCTCAGGAGCCTGGTATAGCCTGTTCGACTTCCTTGGAAGTGGGGCTAATGCCGACGGCTGTTTCCATATCGTGGTGACAAGGTCGGCATGAGGCTCTATCCAGGGTGGCACTAATGTAGGAGCTGTCACGGGCAGATCCAGATGTTCAGCAAGTTTCAGTCGCTGAGGATCTGGTTCCAGAGAGTGCCACTGATGAACCTCCTGGATTTTTCTAAGCAACTCCGTTGAAGAGTGATCCTCAGAGGAGACTTGGAGGAGTCCTCGGCCAGGCCTGATGGAGGCGGGGCTCGTGTCTCTCTCGGGCATCCTCGAGCGAGTCTGAGAATCCAAAGTGAAGAGGAAAGAAGAAGAATTAGACTCCTTACCCGACTCGGGAGGGCAGGTTCCTTGGGAAGTACCCGTGAGCAGCGTGTCCTGAGCCCTGGAGTCCGGAGGTGGTGAGGGTGTGCTGCCTCGGGGCCGTCGGGGACCTGGTGTGGCACCATCATGCGTCGCGTCTCGACCTCCTTGGTGAGCTGAGCCTTGGCCTCGGCCCACCAGGAGGCCAGAGTCTCCTGCAGATCCACTGGCGGCTGTGGGGGCTGTGGAGGTGGAGGAGGAGGGGGAAAAGGGTACAGGTTATACCCATATGGAGAGTATCCAAAACCCGGCTGCGGGAAACCCGGCGTCTGGTATTGTGGCGTCGAGTACTGCGGCATCGGAAAGACTGGCGTTGGGTACTGCGGCGCCAGATACTGCGGTCCCGGGTACGACGCCGGTGAGAATCGGATTGAATCCACTGGGTAGCGGTCAGAGGAGGCTGTGCAGGAGTGCAGCTACCTACTAGGCTCACCCTGTAGAGGACTGGAGAATTTGCTGAATCACGCTCGGTCTGTCAGGAAAAAGTGAAGCTGCGGTGACTCTCCGATTAGCTGTGAGTTCGGTCGGGCCCTAAGTGACCACCATTTGATTTACTTGGTACATAAGATCCATAGACCAAAAGCACCGCATAAAGTTCTGCTCACATGTTCCTATAATTCACTTGACCTGACCCCCCTGTTCCATGACCTCTCGCGCACAGACTGGACACTGACTACCTCAGTCACCAATATAGACAAAGCCCTGAAGTCCTTCAATACACGCTTTCTCAACACTTGGAATCACTATGCCCCACTGCGTAAGATCAGAGCAAGAGGGAATCACCTGCTGTGGGTTACCCCAGTACTCTTGGCTTGCCAAAGAGCACGTGACCATGCTTGATGTAAAAACAAATCCACTAAGCTCCCGCATGACTACCAACACTACCACATGCTTCGCAATGCATCCACAAAGACTATCCACCTCGCCTAATCCGAGCACTTCCGGACCAACTTCCAAGCCAATATAAACAACCCTTCAAAATTCTGGAAGGTGGTACATGCACTCTTTTCTCCCTCAGCTTACCCACCTACCCCTATGATCAAGCAAAATAACATATTCATACTCATCTCTGACCATATGTCAGTAACTTAATGCTTTAACACCCAATTTACTACTTGTGCCTCTGGCCTTTTAGCTTCCATCCCACCAACTACACCCTGCTCCCCTTCCTCCTCTAATGTTGGCCCCTTCTCCACCCCATCGTCCTCCCCCTTCCCCATCTCCTCCTCCTTTTCCTTCCCTCCAATTACTCCTGCTGACACTCTAAATGTTCTCCTTGCTATCAGTCCCTCCAAGGGCAGCTCTCCTGATGGCCTTGATCCTAAGCTGCTCTGTGCAGGGGTCTTGACAGAGTCCCCAGTGGTGTTGTTAGGTGGATCCTTGACTCTTTCTGTTTTGCCAGGGGAGAACCGATTTGACCCAGTCACCCCCCTCCCCCCTTTGTCAGGACAAACACCTCTGGTCTGGGTCACTATTTTGGCTACATTCACTCTGGCCATTGGTGTCACTTCTGGAGTTCACACAGTTCACAGTGCGACATTGACACTGGTGCCAACATTAAACTCAGTGCCACTAATGACACTGAGGTTAATGTCAGTGTGGAGGCTGACATCAGTGCTGCTGCTGGTAGGTGGGTGGGATTCTGGCATTGGTGCTGCTGCTGTCCTTGATAATGACACCACTCATAGTGTTGGCTCAGGGAGCAGTGCCGGGGTTGGTTCCTCCATTGGTGCTGGCACAGGTATCGCTCCTGACTGGGATTAATTCTTCTAGCTGGGCCTACCCAGTCTAGGACACTAATTGTCCCCTCCAGCTCCACCTTGTGACCAGCATTCTGAAACCTCCTTTGAGTTAGAAGTTTTAGCTTTGAAAGAGTCTTCCCGCTCCTCGCTTAGAGTGAGGAGGCCGCCAGAGTCTCAGGATCCAGCATGAGGAATGGGTTCTGTGGCACACACGGCCCCTCCCCTTCCCCTCTTGAACTTCACCTTAGCTGCCTTGGTCCTGGTTCTACAGGGTGGCTGCGACCATTAGGCCTCTGGGCCCATTGTCACAGGACCAGTACTGCCTCTGGATAAAGACTATAGAGGCATGGTATAGAGAGTCAGTCAGGGTCTAGTTTCAGGCAGCGCCACTTCCCATCCTGGCATTTGTCCAGCTTCGTCTCCCTCAGAATTCCCTCTCCCTGGAAATCCCCTGGTATTTAGTCTTGATCCCATGACTTTATTTATTTATTGAGTTTTGGTAACCGGGTAAGTCCACTGAGACAATTACAGTCCCTTTTCAGGGTCAACCTGGGAGTGCAGCAACAAACAATACAGTACAGTGCAAAAACAACAAGGGAATTCTGTTACAGTAGTAATAAAATTAACATACAGCAGGTAGGGGATAAAGAATCATAAAACATACAGAAATATAAAAGTAAGCATAAGCCCGATGTCCTTGCCATAGTTGAAACCTGGCTCTCACCACTGATCCCGGACTCGACCGTCTCCCTCCCTGGCTTCTCCCTCTTCAGAGATGATCGTGTGGGTAAGCGTGGGGGGGGGCTGCGCTGTCTACCTAAGGAACTCCCTCCTGGGTCTTGCCCTGCGTACTCCAAAGCTCGATCATGGCTCAAGCTATCACCCTAAAAATCTCTCCTAACCCAGGCATTGTGCCTTTGCTCACTCGACATGTAACACCCCACGTGAACAAAACCAAGCTATCCACCTCACTGAATACCTCCTTCCCTGCCTCACAAGGCAGAACAACTCATAGTGGTGACCTCAACGTCAACTGGCTCAGTACTACCTCTGCTCAAATCAAAGATACCTTCACTTCCCTTGATCTGTCCAGCTAGTGACTCAACCCACCAGATTTAACCAATCTAGTGGGACTAGCGCTGCTTGACATTGTGCTCTCCAACCGCCCACACAAAATAAAGGATATCAATATATTGCCCAACTCCTCAGTGACCACTCACCAATCCTTTGCCACTGGTCCACCCCCACGCTCAAAACCCCGGCCCTGCCACCGCCGCTCGCTGCCCAGGAAGTCTACATAAACCAAGCGTCACCTTGCGGAACTTGATTGGTCTCCAACTCTCCCTTCGCCCGACATAGATGCTGCCCTTGCTTTCCTCACCAATGCCTTCTGCAAGGCCTGTGATGTTTTTGCCCTATCACCCGCCTCCATACCAAGAGGCACACGGCTGCCTGGATAACCACCCCTGATCCAACAGCTGAAGCAGCGTGATAATCTATGGCACATTGCTGTCAATACTGGCAAACTAGCTGACAGACAGGCCTATATTGCAGCACGGAACCAGTGCACATGGGCCATAAGAAAGCCAAACCAGCTACTACCAATCCATCTTGACATCCACTTGGGGCAATGCCGCACCTTCTGGAACAACATGAAGGAGTTAAGCGAGACGACTTGCTCCACTCCTCCATCTCAGATGCTCATAAATGGTGCTGTTAATGCGGACCCTCCCCATATTGCCAACTGCCTCAGCGAAACTTTCACTGACCTAAGCTCAGTTCTCCCGGCCACTTCTTTGACCCCATACCGGTATGCGACAACCCAGCTATTGCTCGCCCCCCCATTTCTCTTTAGGACTATCTCCCCACAGGATGCGAAGCCTATCCTCCTTAACGCTCTTTCTTCCCAAACCTAGTGATGACCCCCTCGACTCCTGGATACTCCGCCTAACACTGGATGTCATGTTAGGTCCCCTCACTGACCTCCTCAATCGATCCCTGTGTCTCGGACAATTCCGAAGGCATGGAAGCAGGCGAAATCATCCCTATACATAGAGTGGAGACCGTACTGTACCTATTAACTACAGACCCATCTCCATCCTCCCCCTCTCAAAGTGCTTGAAAAATAGTATCCGACAACTCGATTTATCTATCCAGCCACGACATACTGTGCCCTGAACAACATGGATTCCGCCCAGGTCACAGCACCACCACAGCCCTTCTGGAATTCTCCCACCATATACACTCTGCACTGGATGGCAGGGAATTGGCTGGGGCAGTTTCTATAGACCTGTCCAAGGCCTTTGACACCGTGAACCACCCACTATTGCTTGCCACCCTCTGTAAAGTAGGGCTGTCTGCTAGCCCGTTAGCCTGGTTCTCCAGCTACCTTAATGGTAGGTCTCAGCAGCGTCAAGCTGGCTGGTTGCCTATCCTCGGCCCTACCTGTCCTCTCAGGAGTCCCTCAAGGCTCCATTCGCCCCCATTATTCAGTCTCTTCCTGAACACCCTTCCCAGCTGTGTACAGGAAAGCTGCCATATATCGAGATGATGCAGTCCTGCTCTCCTCGCACCCCAACCGGTCCTCTCCAGAACAGCCTACAAACCTCCTTCAGCCAAGCTGAAAATGGTTCCTCGACCACCGCCTGGTCCTGAATCTCAAGAAGACAAAGTCAATGATCTTCACACATCACCAAAGTAGCTCAAAAATGCCCCCTCTCCATAGTTCCCAACAGCCTCCATCCCCTTGAACAGGTGTCAACTTTCAAATATCTGGGATCACCTTTGACTTGTCCTTCTCCTTTCATACCCATATCAGTGCCCTATCCTCTGCCATGAACACCCGGATTGGGCTCCTCTATATACAAAGACTGCCTCCTGGCTTAGCCCTGCGGTTGGCCATTACTTCCTCCATCCTGTCACTGGTCGACTATGGCCTCCCCATATACGCAGCTATAGCCCCCACCTACCCTCCCAGAGTCCAGACCTCCATCAACAAAGCCTGTCGGCCCTGGCCGTGCCCCAAGCGGAACCCACATGCAAGCTCTATGCTCCACCTAATATACTCAATCTGGAAACGCCTGCAATATCACACTGGTATACTAGCAAAAAGACTCTTCTAGGTCTGTGTCCCCTGGTGTCGCGGCTCAGCTCCAGCCTGCTTCCACTCTACCATCACCCGTGCACTTGCAAGACTGCCTTCCTGGTGCCTAGAGCCAGGACCTCCCTTGCCCAAAGGTCCTTTATCACAGGGCACCAACCTGGTACAACTCCCTCCCCAAGCCCATCGCTAACACCCTAAAATTGGTCAATTCAAAACTGCCCTCTCGCAGCCACCTACTTGGCACTCAGTGTATGTGCCTCACAGTAAGGCCATAGTCTTCTCTCCAGCCTCGATAGCCTGCCCACTCCATTTCTTCGCTGGAGCTCGCCTGCATGACCTACCAGGCTTTAACAGTGTTCTCCATTCTGTACTATGGTAATCTACCTAATCTTTATGCTATGTATAATTTACTGTGTAAAACACCTATGTCTTATGCTATGTATAATGTATGTACACAACTGTATTGTCTCAGCCTGTCTTGCCTCACTACTTGTTGTCTCCCCCTCCCTGTGACGAGGTGCCTTTGTAAATGAGTCTATGACTCAAAGGTTGTAAATCCGATTTATGAACTAAATAAATAAAATAAATAAATAACTGTTTATTACAGCTAACAAAATAGATATATACACTTCGATAATAACATATTGTGGGTCAGTTTCGGAATGAGCACGAGCAGCGAAAACTGAATATAACAGCTAATGAAATAAATGTTTACACTAAGGTAATTGCATATTGCAAGTCAGTTTCAGGATGACCAGAAGCAGTGAAATCTGAAGGCAGATAAGTAGCATAGGTACATGAGTGGGAGAAGAGATGGCAAGAATACCATGAGATAAGGATGGGAGGTAAGGAGAGGGGCCTGGACAAGGGGTCAGGCCGGATGAGGAGAAGGATATAGAGCAGTGTAAGAGAAGATCAGTCATCAACGAAGGCAGGAGTGTGCTGCAGAGGCAGAGAGAGAGGAAAGCAGATTGGTTCGGAACTTAGGAAGAGTAGAGCATGATAAGATGTAGGGGGGGAAGGAGTTCCAGTTCCACTGGGACTCACTGGAGTTCCCAGTAGTGACACCACTGTCATCCTTCCATGGCACAGGGCAATTGAGGGAGCAACTTGGGTGGCTTGGGGCATCCCTACACCATCTGTCTTGTCCCTAGTCAACTCCAATTGCAGTATTGCAGTATTGCAGTGCACTCGGCCTATTGGAAACCCACCTCACCCTGTCTCAGAGTAGTTGGTTCTCCTAACTTAGAAAGGCACTGTGGCTTTGACTGGTCAGTACCCTCCCATCATTGCCTCCAGCAGGTTCGATGCATCGAGCAGGAAGGTTTTTACTTCTGCAAAGTCGTCCCTGGCCCTACCATCTCACCATGCCCATATGGCAACCTGTCAATATCACCTATGGATGCACATGCACAATCTGCTCTCTGCAGTGCTTGTAAGCTAATCTACAAAGCAGATCATGGACATTACCATTAGAGTCATGGATGCCGCTCAGCACCAGTCAAGGGCCTCTTACAACACCGAGAATGTGGCTTCCTGCACCACAGGCTTGGCTACGTTTATCAGACGGATGTTCTGGCTTCGCTTTCCTGGCTAGCACCCCTTGGTCAATGCATGATTCTGAATTCACAGTACTGAGGGGGTTACCTGTTCACCCCATGGGTCGGGCAGGAAATTACCAGGACTCCCTGAGCCCTTGCTCCTTAGGTTTCTGGCTGATCCCGTATAACCCTTGGTCAACCCCAATCATGATGGCCTCCCCTCATGTACCCCCACCCACAATGAGGCCCTCAGGAGTGAGCTGGCTTCTCCGTGATAATGGAGAGCTTGCTAAACTAATCAAAGAGTAGAACTCTATGCAGAATGTTAATTCTTAATAGATAAAGAAGTTGCTTACTGTAGCAAATCTTCTTTAAGGCTTTAAGAGCCATCTACAGTTCTGTCACCTCTGTCATTGACTACGGCTTTGCCATCTATGGCTGTGCCCCAACAAGTGCCCTCCGCAGGATCTCAGTTGCTCTCAACAAAGCCTGTAGACTACTGACAGGTGCAGCCCGACAAACTCACACCTGTGACCTCTATGCACAGGCCAGCTGGCTACCCCTACGCAGCAGAATACAATACCAGACCTGCTTACTTACCAAAAAGATTCTTCTTGGTCTCATGCCACCTGGTGTTAGCTCACTCCTTACTACCTACAGTGGCACTCAACAAACACGTGGTGCCCAGTCTCTAACCTTTCAGGTTCCCAGATGTCATACCTCCATGGGTCAGCGGTCCTTTATCTATAGAGCAGCTCAATGGTTCAATTCCCTCAATAAAGAAGCACTTTCCTCTACTACACTTGGACCCTTCAAAAGGAATCTCAAACTTTACCTTACCTCTACCACTCCATGTGACTGTTTCGGTGAACAGAGATCTCTCTAAACACTTCCCAGCTCACTCATGTCTCACAGCCCGCCCTTTCCTAATCTCATTCCCTCTGGCACTGGGCCTTCCTTGTGACTCCTTTCCTGCTTCACATCTCCACTGGTACAAGACATTTTCCACCACCATCGGACAGTGGCCCATTAGCCAACTTCCTCTCCCGGTCGCATGCCTGCAATACTAACTGTCTATGGTGCCCTCTATCTCTTATTGTTACCGCAGCCAGCTGCCTACTCAAGCTGCTCGTTTTATGAATATTATCACAATGTATGTTATAACTGAGTATTATTATTTTTTCTTTTAGTTGTTTTGGTTGTTTATTGTGCATTCTTTTACTACCTCTGTATGTATGTTGACCCTCATCCTTTGACGTGGAACCTTTGTAAATGAGCAGTTTCTGCTCAAAGGTATTTGTAATCCGAGAATTTAATAAATAAATAAATAAAAGGCTGTCTTGAGCTACACCTTTGGAACTATAAGCCATCAGTGTTAGTGGCACTCAAACATTTTCCTAACTGGGGCATCCACGTTGATGTATGCCAATGTTGCCTATATTATGTGGGCATCCCCATACCTCCTCAGTTCTTTTTTCTGCTGGCAGACCGCTAGAAGAAAACATTGCTGCTTTATTTTATTTCCTGTCATCAGTATCATCGTAGTTATTCGAAGAATTACATGCTGCCATCAAAAGCACCGTTGTTGCCGCTCTGTCATTACTGCCTGAAAATTTACAAGGATGACAACCACATGGTGTGTGTTTGCTGTCTGGGCCTTGCTCAGGACTTTAAGGTCTGTATCGTCTGCCAGTGATTTAACTAGGCAATGCCGACATAAAGTTTTAGACCTTTTCTTGTCCAAAAAAGAAAACAGATGCCTCAAAGAAAACACCTAGCTCTTCTTTGTCTTCTCCTACCCATTCAACCATTGATGCAAACCGTCAGTCTCCTAAGAGACAATCAGTGGCCTCCCCTAAGCATTCAGCACCAAAGTAAAAAATCATCCTCATCGACAAAGAAGGATAGGTTGACGAAACCTTTATCATCAGACTGGCACTGCTGTAAGACCAAGAAATGGTGCCAGCTTTTCTGATAAAAAGCAGGCCCTGGTCTCCTTATCATTTGAGATTGATGGACTGTAAATGTTGAAGGCTGCATCGGCATCCTCAACCTCTTCAGCCCTCCCCCACCCAACTGTCCAAGCAACACCAAGATCAGCACATTTCTCAGGTGCAAGCGCTAACAGTTGCGTACAGCCTCCATCGACGGGACCTGTTCCCTTGAAGCCTATTGACCTAACCCCGGCTACAGGCATCATTGACTCCCAGGTTTTGGTAGCGACAGTATTAGAGTTATTCCATTGCCTGCTTTCTGGACTACTACCAATGATTACTGCATCATTTCATCCTGCCACAAGACGAGGGCACCATGATTAATCCAGACCTCAAGTCCCATAACCTGCATGCATGCATGGCTCCTGAGGCAATAGAGGTCAACTTTTTTGTTGTCTCTTCCTAGGTCATGGATGTGCTTCTAGCTGCTCATAAGCCTTTCACACAAAATACCTATTTCTTACAGTGGCAGTGATTTTCTGTTTGGTGTGGTTGCAGGTCCCAGCATCCTTTTATGTGTCCAGTAACCTCTGTCCTGGAATATCTGTTGTCCCTCTCCAGTGTAAGTCTCCAGTATTCCTCATTCAAGGTGCATTTGTCGGCCTATTGGCCTTTCATGCCCCCCACCCATGGTAAAACTGTGGAACAAGTAGAAGTGTCACATGGATTTTTGAAGGGTATCTTACATATCTGTTCCCTGGTTCGGATGTCTGTTCCCTCCATGAGATCTTAATTTTGTGCTAGAGGTGTTGTCAGGGGCTTCTTTTGAGCCCATTGCTGCCTGAGAGATATGTTTCTTTTCCTGGAAGACTCCTGTTCTGGCAGTCACTTCTACAAATAGTTACATACTAATTGTCGGCAGAAAAGGACCTCCAGGTCCATCCAGTCTGCCCTGGTTTAGCTTTAAGAAAAGTCTTGCTTCCTTCCGTCGGATCATGCCGAACCTGTTTCCATTCTTCTCTTCGGTCCTAGTCTCACTAGTCCCCTGTGTCTATCCCATGCATGCTTGAATGCCCCCATGGTTTTTGCTCCCACCACTTCCTCTGGTAGCCTGTTCCATGGTTCAGCTGCCCTCTCTGTGAAGAAGTACTTCCTCATATTGCCTCTGAGTCTTCCCCCTTCTAGCTGCATATCGTGACCCCTAGTCCAAGTGATCATTCTTTTCTGCAGATAGGTGGTCTTCTCTACTTTATTTATTCCTCTGGCATACTTGAATGTTTCTATCATGTTCCCTCCCCGTCCCTTCTTACCTCTAGTGAGTACTTTCCTCTTAATTTTTTTGATGCATGCCCTGGACCATATTGGTAGCTCTTCTCTGCACTACATAAAGGATTTCAGAATTGTAGCCTCTTATGGCTGAACTTCCATACCTAATTTTCTACCAGGATGGGGTCCCTTTGAAGACCAGTCCTTGTTTTCTGTCCAAGGTGGTCTCAGACATCACCTTTAATGAGTCTGCTAACTAGCCAGAGTATTTTGCTTCCTATTCTAATCCAGGGGAAGCCTTACTGAATGCTCTGGATATACACAGGACTTTGCAGTTCTATTTGGATCGGATTAAGGCTGTAGGAAGTCTTCTCAATTGTTTGCCTCCTTTGCCCCTGGAAGGGAAGGAAATTCTGTTTCTAAACAATGCCTGTCAAATTGGCTGGCATCCTGTGTGACGTTTTGTTACTGGAAGCACGGTAAGGAGATTTCAGGTACTGTCAAGGAGCATTCCACATGGGGTGTTGCTGCATCTGTGACTTGCTTCTGTGGGGTTTCTGCATCAGACGTTTGCACTGCGTCAACCTGGTGTACTGTCCATGCTTTTACTAAACATTACAGTTTGGACATTATTTCTCACAGACATGCGGGTTTTGGCTTTACAGTCCTTCAAGGCATGCTGTCTTGATCCTTTCTGTGAGACCTCTGGCTGTTCTGCTTGAGTCAGTTGTACTGCTTGGAAATCTTTCCAGAAGTGTGTCTCAGTAGAGGAAATATCTTAAAAGAAGACTGTTTAGTTACTTACCAGTAACAGTAGATCTTCAAGAGAATCTTCTGCAGTAAGCCACAGCTCACGCGCCCTCTGTCCCCCTTTTGGTCCCTGTGGTAAGAGGGTTGGAATAGTTCCTCACTCCATTTTTCCATGAGACTTCAATGACCGGTATTTATTCTGTTCCACTGTTTCTGCAGTGGCCTTGGTGCTGGATCTGATCTCCCAGTCTCTGTTGGTTTGGATGTCCTCTGAGCATGCCTCCGGTGGGTCGACCCACATTATATAGGTGATGCAGACATACATTAACGTGGTCAGCCCCAGCTAGGCAAAAGTTTCCAAGTGGTTCTGATGCAGATGGCTTACAGTTCCAAAGGTGTGACTCACTGGAGAAGTGTAACCCCCCTGTGGGGGTTTACCTTACTTGCCCAAGTCTCCTGATTGTCTCCTGCTTGCCTGTGGTGTGTTTGCCCAAGTCTCCCGATTGTGTCCTGTTTGCCTGTGGTGTTCCCCTGATTTTCCCCTTTGGTGTACCGCCACTGGCCCAAGTCCCGATGTGCCCCGAGCCCCCACACAGCCCCTGTATTTATTTTTGCCCACATCGGGGCCAGAGGAGCATTTGTGGAGCTCCCACCATTCCCTCCCAGCACTTCATGGTGGGTGGACAGCTTGTGCATGCGCAGAAGCGCCCCATATGTTCTTACCATGATTGCGGTAGAATGAATGGCTTCCTGGCTGTCCCGGTTAAAGCAGTGCGGGGACCGGAGACCTGAATGAGGTGGGTGAGAAGCCCCTTTATGTTTTAAATAAACAATGCCAATCGCACTGTATGTTTGGGCCCAGGCTCATCAATATTAATGAGAGTCCATAAATATTAATGTATAAAGCCTGTCTAGCGCCTGGGGACAGTAACTTTTTTCGCTAGCGACAAGCTAAGGACTGTAGAGACACATTAAATAAGGGCAGCATTTAAGGGGCACAAGGGTGGCTATTGAACTGTGGGGAAATTATGTAAATAAAGTAAATGTACTGGCTGCACCAGAACATTAATGTTGGGACTTCTATGCACTGCATGGGGACTGTAAATGATAATAGCCATGTTTGTAGCCTTTGACCTTTCTGCAGCCAGATTGCCAGGTTTATGCCAGAGACTTATGGGACTATGCCAGAGACTTTTGGGGGAAAAAGCAGGAACAAATGATGGCGCATAAACAAGAAACTTATCAGACATCGAGGAAGTCTGATGAATATAAATTTTTAAGAGAGACAATGGAATCAGCCAGTCAGGAGCTTCAGAGAGCTCCCGAAACCTCAGAGACTTTTCAGTCTGGAAGTCGGTTCGGTGTGAGCCCCTCCACAGGCAGGGGGGGCTCTTGCCCCCTTGCCAAAGACAATGCGTCTGAGTCAGTTCAGCAGGAGCCCATCTGCAGGGAAGGGGCTCTTTCCCATTGAGAAAGAAATGTGGCTGCAAGGAGCTGAAGTAGCTAGCCTGGTGGTTGCCAGATACTTGTCCCCCAGGGCTGGCAATTTGTGGAAGAAACCTGAATAACTTCAGCTGTGAGCGAGCTGCAAGAAGTTTGCCTGCAGTTGTGAATGAGCTGCAAGAAATGCTTCTACCTCAGCAGTGAGAGTGCTGATGAAGCCTGTGACTTCAGTAAATAGAAAACTGCATGCCAATCCTGAGTGAGTAAACTTCTACTAAAAAGTACAAGTAACTCAGAAATCTTTGTAGGGCAGAGAAGCCCATAGGTTATCAGACTCTGTCTTCACCCTGCAAGCATCCAGTGCCCCAAGGTGGGTGGACAACTGAGCAAATGACCACAGATGGTCCTGTGACAGAAGTACTTGATGTGATTGATTAGTGTGCCTACAGAGATGGAAGGGAAGTATCCTGAGGTCAGTGTGTTGCCCGAAGTTGCCTGTGAGGACTTTGTAAAGTTCAGTTGGAGCTGCCAAACTGCCAGCTACCCAAAAGGAACTGTGTTACTGTGATTATGCTTGTGAGAAGATACTGTGAAGTGAATTTCTGAAATGTGAAACATCTAACGTGGTAGGGAGCCATACCTTAAGCTCCATTGTCTGCTGGGTGGACAGCCATGCCTTTAGCTCTGTTTGTGCTAAGAATTTGTTTGTTGTAATGGACTGTGCAAGATTTGGGTCCTCCCTAGCCCACGGGGTAGTGCCCACCTTTTCTAAGACTGTAACCAGTATTCTGAAAGGACAGTGTGTGCCATGCTGGCTGAGTGGTCAAATGTATTGTGAAAATCCAAAGTACTGAATGCCAGAAAAGGAAAAGAGACTGTATTTGAGATCAACTTGGGAGTCAGCCTGGTAGTGTGTTAGCCAAGCACTGCCATATGTATTTCCTTCTGAGGAGCATAACCTAGACATGGGGGGCTGAGGTCTGCTGGCCTTGGTCCTAGCCTGGTCTGTTTCTAGAATGTTCCAGAAATGTGACTTCAAGACAAGAGAAAGGGGCATCTTCAAAGAAGCTGAGAAAGTTCCAGCCTGCAAGCTGCAAGAGCCTGTCAGAAAGAGTGGTCAGTACAAGCTCCTGCCTGCAACTCAGCTATAGCTATCTGCACGAATTATGTCTACCTTGAATCTACTGTCTGCTGAGCTTCACTAATCTTCACCAACTGGGAGAGAGGCCAATCACAGAGGGAAGGCAGACTCCGACAGGTGCAGAAGCATAGATTCGTTGACAGCAGTTCTTCTGGGCAGAATCCCCCTTGGAGTGCACAGTCCGGGCTCCCATCTCTACTGAGATGACTTCTCTCCTCGATCGCTCTACTCAAACCCAGCCAACAGCTGCTCTCTTCTGCTGAGCTTCACTGATCTTCACTGACTGGCAGAGAGACCAATCATGGAGGGAAGGCAGACTCCGACAGGTGCAGAAGCAGGGATTCCTTGACAGCAGTTCTACCTGGCTGAATCCCCTCTTGGAGTGCACAGTCCGGGATCCTATCTCCGCTGAGGCGACTTCTCTCCTCTGTTGCTCTGCTCAGACTCAGCCAGCAGCTGCTGTCTCAGCATAAGAAGCAGTTGGAACACTTACCCAGAATTCTTAGCTACTGTATGTAAATCAGCATTTGTAGTGCTGTACCACTACTGAAATAGTGGTTGACTTACTAGAAAGCTCTCAGCTGGAAGCAACAGCTCAGACACAAAGGGCATCCCTAGGAGGCATATCCCAAGAGCGGTCCAGCCCCTAGCCTTACTGTCTGCTGTACCCACCACTGAAATAGTGGTCAGCTAATATAAATCTCTCAGAAACAAGCAGAAGCAACAGCTCAGACACAAAGGACAACCGTTGGAGGCATATGCCAAGTGCGGTCCAACCTCTAGCCTTACTGCCTGCTGAGCTTCACTGATCTTCACCGACTGGGAAAGAGACCTTATCTTTGCCAGTCTCTAGTTGTGCTACTAAGTGGCAGACCTTAACAAACTGATTATTTTTTCAGCAGGAAGGAGTAACAAAGGTTCTGCTCTCCTACCCACCCCTGAATCCTCTTCCTATATAGGCTCTGCATGTCACCGCCCACTTCCTGCTTGACCTGACTAGAAGACAAAAAAAAAAAGCCTGTTTCTCTTTCATCTGCCTGGAACAGATCGTATTCCTCTAAATTTGAATAATTATGTACTCTTTGTTTCCATCCACTGGCATGCACATGGATATCAAGCATTGCCAACATCTGGGACACTCTTCAATGGTCACATCGCCCGTAGGCAGAGCTGCTGTCCCATATGCTCGGCGATATGTCACCTCAGGGTTCAGCTGCAGGAGGCATGTGCTGAGATCAGCATCCTGCATAACCACCTACAGGGGAAACATTTCTTTTAGGAGTACACCTCCACATCGCCGACACCAAACCAGCACACCTCTCCCCAGAGAACAACCAGACCTGGGGAATGGCAACTGGCTGCAGGAAAAGGGGCAGACCTTGGGCAACTCTCCCAAACCAAGAAAACACTCTAAACATAGCAAACAGGTACACACCTCTTGTGTCCATACCATCTGTAATGACAGAGGATGTGTCAGGCCAAAGGAATGCCAAATGCCACAGGATAGCAAAACAGCATCATAAACAAAACCTGAACAGGAAAAAAATCAATCATAAGGGACCCCATGATTCGTGGTGTGGACCCCCACCTGAGGCAAAACAAACATGCAGATGTGCAGGTCAGATGTCTCCCAGGAGCATCCGCTTGGAGGGACACTGATTGAATAGTCGACATACTTAAAAAGGAAGAAGAGGGCTCAAACATCCTGGTGCACCTAGGGACCAATGACTTTGCTAGCCGGTCTGTTGAGGAGGTTAAAGAGCATATTGTGCAGCTCGGCGAGAAATTGGTTTCATTTTCATCCAACAATCCAACATAGCATTCTCTGAGATTCTGCCTGTTTGGGAAAAGGGGAAGAACAGGCAGAAAATCAGAGAGAAAGAGATAAGTGAGCTCAACGCATGTCTCAAGGATTGGTGCCACACAAAGGGGCACCACTTTATTGGAAACTGGGTCAACTTCTGGGAAAGGGAGTTCTTCAGATTCGACAGCCTCCACCTGACTAAAGAGGGAGTCAGAGCACTGGACCAGAAATTTGATGTCCACATAGGACATTTAAACTAGCAGGAGGGGAGATGACGGTAGTTCTAGGAGAAGCACACATAGGGCCTGCTGTCTCTCCCCCTCCAGCTAGCACCAAATCTACACACTCCAGGATAGCAAAAGCAGATAGCCGGGAACATAAAACCCTTTCTGGCTCTGGCATTGACCATCACAATGGAAAGGGAGGAACCATAAATAGGGAAAACTACAAAAGGACGAACAATAAGATCAAGGGAAGCATGACAAACAAAATGACACAGCAAGAGTGGTCAGTACTGTCCCTCAATGCACGCAGTCTGGCTAACAAGATGACTGAGCTCACTGCCACAATAGCTGAGGCAGGACTAGACTGGGTGGCCGTGACCAAAACATGGTTCACAAATAATCATGGTTGGGAGGTGACTATCCTGGGATACAACTTGTTTAGGAGAGATAGGACTGGGAAAATGGGAGGGGGATGTAGCTATGTATGTTAAGGATACCATCAATGTTACGGAAATGCAACAGGCACTAGGGGAAACAGAGGATCCATGGATCACAATAAGGTCCAGAAGCTGGAAACCCATTCGGGTAGGAATAATCTACAGACCCCCAAATCAGGAGGAAGCCAGGAATAAAGAAATCCTGGAAACCATCTTCCAGATGTCATGCAAAGGGGACATGGTGCTGGTGGGGGATTTCAATCTGCTGGACATAGATTGGAATACCCACACAGTGGCATCACAGTAGAGCAGGGAATTCCTAGTCACACTACAGGAAGCAGGCCTAAGTCAACTAGTGACAACACCCACAAGGGGTAACGCTGTACTAGATCTGATAGTCACAAATAGTGATAGGGTTATGGGTGTCAAAATAGGGAACCACCTGGGCAACAGTGATCATAACACAGTATGGTTCAGGGTAAAAAAAGACTGTAGACTCCACACACTCCAGACTGAAGGTCCTTGACTTCTGGAGGGCAGACTTCACAAACACGAAGGCCTACCTAAGAGACAACCATAGTAACTCAACAGAAAGAAATGTTAAGGAATACTGGACAAGGTTGAAGGATTCAATAACCATGGTCACATCACAGTGTGCCCGTTAGGTTAGCAAAAACAAAAGGAGGAAAAACCCACTATGGTTTTCCAAGGTGTTGACAACCATGGTGAGAGAAAAGTGTATAGTCTTCAGAAAGTACAAGGAGTTGGAGAACGAGGCAGACAAAACAGAATATAAACAGAAACTAAAAGAGACAGGGAAAGTGATAACAAATGCAAAGGCTCAAACAGAGGTTAGGATAGCTCAGGAAGTAAAAAAGGGTAACAAAACCTTCTACAGGTACATATGTGAAAACAGGAAGACCAAAGGGTGCATTGTTAGAATCATAAAAAAAACAGACAAACCACAGAACAAGACAGGGAGAAGGCAGAGGCACTCAGTGAGTACTGCTCAGTCTTCACACAGGAAGCAAATGGTAACAGACCAACAATAGGCATAAAGAAGTGTCTGACTGAAGGAATAGACACGGGTCCCTTCACAGAGGAAAGGGTCCTGGAGAAAATAGACAAGTTAGTTAGATAGAGCTATGGGGCCAGATGGGATACACCTAAGAATACTGAAAGAACTAGGGAGGGAACTGGCAGCCCCCTTAGCAGTGCTCTTCAGCAAATCACTAAGGAGCGGGGAGGTGCCAGAGGATTGGAAGAGTGCAATAGTAGTACCACTTCACAAGAGTGGAAGCAAGGAACAGCCAGGTAACTACTGTCCGGTTAGTCTAACCTCAGTCGTGGGAAAACTGATGGAGTCCCTGCTGAAGGAAAGAATCATAGCTTTTTTGGAGCAAACTGGTCAGCTCGACAAAAATCAATATGGTTTCACGGCAAGGAGGTCCTGCCAGACAAACCTGGTTGATTTTTTCAGTTGGGTCACCAAAACAGTGGATCAGGGTGGTGCAGTGGATGTGGTTTACCTGGACTTCAACAAAGCTTTTGACTCCATTCCACACAGGAGACTAGTCAAAAAACTGGAGAACATGGGAACTGGGCCCAAGGTTATAAACTGGGTCAGAAACTGGTTACATGGGAGAACTCAGAGAGTATTAGTAAATGGCACTCTGTCTGTGGAGGGGAGGGTGACTAGCGGGGTCCCACAGGGCTCAGTTCTGGGGTCAATCCTCTTCAACATATTCATCAGTGACATTGCGGATGAACTGGAGGGAAAGGTGTGCCTGTTTGCAGATGACGCCAAAATCGGCAGCAGGATAGACACAACTGAGGGACAGCAAAGCATGGAAGCTGATCTCCAAAAACTGGAGTTGTGGTCCAAAACCTGGCAATTGAACTTCAGTGCCAAAAAATGCAAGGTCATGCACCTGGGAAAGCGTAACCCAGGGAAACTGTACTCAATGGGAGGGGAGCAGCTGGTGGCTACCAGGCAGGAATGAGAACTAGGGGTGATCATATCAGATGACCTTAAGGTCAGTGGACAATGCAAAAAGGCAGCACTAAAGGCTAGTGGTATCCTGGGATGCATAGGGAGGGGCATCACGAGCAGAAGGCATGAAGTAATCATGCCCCTGTAGCGGTCCCTGCTGAGGCCTCACCTGGAGTACTGTGTCAATTCTGGAGACCACACCTCAGGATGGACATAGATAAATTGGAGACAGTACAGAGAAGAGCAACAAAGATGGTGCAGGGCTTGCATCAGAAACCGTATGAGGCAAGACTGGATGACCTCAAATTATACTCCCTAGAACAACGCAGGAATCGTGGGGATGGGATAGAAACATTCAAATACCTTAAAGGCAACAACTGGGTGGACGTGCAGAACCTCTTTCAGGTAAAGGACTACAGCAGGACTAGAGGGCACAACCTTCAACTTAAGGGAGGAAAGTTCAGAAGCAATACAAGGAAATTCTTCTTCACAGAGCATGTTGTGGAACCATGGAATAGCCTGCTGGAGGGGGTGGTGGGAGCCAAGACAGTGGGGGAATTCAAGCGGGCATGGGACAGACACTGTGGGATACACAAGCAGGCAGTTAATTAGGGGGATAGGAAGCCAAGGGCAGACTTGATGGATTGTACGGTCCCCATCTGCCAACAACTTCTATGTTTCTGTGTTTCTACCCTGTAAAGCCTAATTTTGACTTTGCCTGATGATGACTACAAAACCATGAGTAAGCAGACACTGGTCTGCAAATGGAGGAGACTATAAATAGTTGGGGTTGTATTCTGCCAAGTTCGGTATCTAAAGCCCAAGTTATCAAAATGTGGGGATTATCTGTCTTTCTGCAGAGTTAAAGTTTAAAGTACAATCCAAGGGATGAATAATGACAATCTGATTTTCTTTTAAGGGCCCCAATGCCAGCCAACCAGCTGCAACATATCAGGCCTGCAACTAATAATTTAGTACTGGGTACCCAAAAGGTATATGATGGAAAATGATGGAATCACTTTTAAAGGAAAGAATTGTTGAGTACCTAGAGGCCAGTGGGGCACAGGACCCAAGGCAGCATGGATTCACAGTGGGAAGGTTATGTCAGATGAATCTAATAGATTTCTTTGACTGGGTGACCAAAGTAGTAGACCAGGGAGGGGCTGTGGACATGGCCTACCTAGATTTTAGCAAGGCATTTGACACAGTCCCACACAAAAGTTTAATAAACAAGCATTTGTCAATGCTGAATGTTTGCTTGCTGGCATTGGCATTGGTAGTGTAGAAGTTACAGAGCTGCATAATAGGAATGGCAGCGAAGTATTGAGCTGAAGCCAACCCCACCACCACCCTGCAGAGAGTGACAGGCATTGGGGTGTGCCTTTGGGTCGTCAGGCATAATGACCATGCCATTTCACCACACCCTACCCTGCAGACACTGACAAGTGTCACAGTGTGCCTTGGGGTCTTTGGTCTATAGCGCACTCCCATTCCATCAGGAAATACAGTGAGATGGGTGCGGTATAGAGAATGGGGTGAAGTTTGGGTCTCAAGAGTCCGGAGGCACACCTTGATGCCTCCTCACTGGCTGCAGGGTGTGGGTGGGGGTGGAATGGTATGAGCATGACAGGCAATAATCCCAAGTCACACCCCTCATGCCTGTCATTCTCTACAGGGTGGAGCGTTATGGTCGGAAACCCTAACGCCTCAGGCATTCGTTGGTATTTTCACTCCAAATTTTCAACATGGTTTTTTTGTGACCCCCACCTCATGAACAGTGGCAATATCAGTTTGTTAGCAAAACTGCTTTTGCATAGCGACTATGGCATTTGGCACCACAGGTGTAAAAACACATTCCGAACAGGATGTGAAAAATGACAGCGGTACTGTTCATGGGGAGGTGTAAAAAATGGCAATGTTGAAAATCTGCTGTGAAAATCTTAAAAAAACTGGTGAAGTCACGAGCGTGCGTAGAAACTGTGCAACGCACACCCATAATGTAACTAGTTTGGGGATTTTTTTACAGCAGATTGTTAGCACAGGCATTTTGGGACCTCCGATCATGAACAGTGTCAGGGTGATTTTCTTTATCTGTCCCAAACAATGATTTCCCACAGCAACCACGCATTTCTGTGCTGAAAGTGTGAAAACACATTTCGGGCCATGTTTTGAAAATGACAGCTGTACTGTTCATAAGGAGGTGTGGAAAAATGCCACTGGTGAAAATCTGGACTGAAAATATTACAAATTCATGAACTTACGAGGGTGCGTGGAAACTGTGCAATGCTCACTCGTAACACAGTCATTTTATGGAGTTTTGTCACCAAATTTTCAACATAGCCATTTTAAGACCTCTGCTCATGACCAGTGTCACTGTGATTTTCTTAATCTGTCCCAAACATTGTTTTCTCACACCGACTGTACCATTGTGCGCTACATGTGCGGAAACACATTTCGGGCGAGATGTGAAAAATGGTAGCTATACTGCTCATAAAGAAGTGCGGTAAAATGGCACTGTTGAAAATCTGGTGTGTAAATATTACAAATTCGCAAACTTGCCTGGCGTGGGAACTGATGCGACGCGCTCCTAAAACAGTCATTTTGGGATTTTTCACCAAATTTCAACATAGCCATTTTAACACCTCTGCTCATGACCAGTGTCACTGATTTTCTTAACGTGTCCCATACATTGATTTCAAGACAATCACCTTCGCGCCATTGTGCACTACATGGGCAGAAACACGTTGTGGGCGAGATGTGAAAAATGACAACTGTACTGCTCATAAGGAGGAGTGGTAAAATGGCAATGTTGAAAATCTGGAGTGAAAATAGTGAAAATTTGCGAACTTACGAGCGTGCGTAGGAACTCTGCAACGCATGCTAGTAAAACAGTCATTTTTAGGAATTTTTCACCAAATTTTCAACATAGCCATTTTAAGACCTCTGCTCATAAACAGTGTCACTGTGATTTTCTTAATGTGTCCCGTACATTAATTTCGCACACCGACTGCGCCATTGTGCGCTACATGGGCAGAAACACATTTTGGGTGGGATGTGAAAAATTACAGCTGTACTGCTCATAAGGAGGTGTGGTAAAATGTCAATGTTGAAAATCTGGAGTGAAAATATTGAAAATTCACGAACTTATGAGTGTGCGTAGGAACTGCGCAACGCACGCTCGTAAAACAGTCATTTTTAGGAATTTTTTCACCAAATTTTCAACATAGCCATTTTAAGACCTCTGCTCATGAACAGTGTCACTGTGATTTACTTAATTTGTCCCGTACATTGATTTCGCACACCAACTGCGCCATTGTGTGCTACATGGGCGGAAACACGTTTTGGGTGGGATGTAAAAAATGACAGCTGTACTGCTCATAAGAAGGTGTGGTAAAATGGCAATGTTGAAAATCTGGAGTGAAAATATTGAAAATTCGCGAACTTACAAGCGTACGTAGGAACTCGTAAAACAGTGATTTTTAGGAACTTTTTCACCAAATTTTCAACATAGCCATTTTAAGACCTCTGCTCATAAACAGTGTCACTGTGATTTTCTTAATGTGTCCCGTACATTAATTTCACACACCGACTGCGTCATTGTGTGCTACATGGGCGGAAACACGTTTTGGGTGGAATGTGAAAAATGACAGCTGTACTGCTCATAAGAAGGTATGGTAAAATGGCAATGTTGAAAATCTGGAGTAAAATATTGAAAATTCGTGAACTTCGATGTGCGTAGGAACTGTACAACCTGGCATCTATAAAACAGTTCATTTTTAGGTTTTCCACCAAATTTTCAGAATAGGCTTTTGAGAGCCTCACCTTGTGAACAGTGGCAGTGTCAGTTTCTAATCAGTCTCGAAGGTGATTTCGCACAGTGGCTGCGAAATCACCCTTCAGGCCCGAGTAACGCCATGACAGTGACACTATTCATGAGAAGGGGTCCCAAAACCCCATGTTGAAAATTTGGTGCAAAAATTCCAAAAATGCCGAGATATGCAGCAAAGTTGAAAAACCCTATCTATAACATTATACAGCTTACCGGCATTTCCTCAGTTCGCGGGTCGGCTTTGAAGAGTACAGACGTGTTCCCGTCCACGAGATCGTCGTGCTGGACTCGGAGGTAAGTATGGGGTGGGGGTGTGGGAGGCAGGGTGCACAGTGGGTGGGTGCAGGTGGGGGCAGGAGACTGCGAGGGACCGTTTTCAAATTTACAGGTTTGTTTTTTTTTTATTTAGTAAGACGACGCGGGACGTTTGCCACGCTGGGGTGGGCTCCCGTCGTGGCAGCTGGAAAGGCTGTTCTGGGGGTGCTGGAGCCGATGGGGGATTGGGCATCCCCATTGGCCATACGGGCTAGTGCCACGCTGGGGTGGGCTCCCAGCATGGCAGTTGTAAGGCTGTTTGGGGGGGGCTGGAGCCAACGGTGGATTGGGCACCCCCGTTGACCAAACGGACTTGTGCCATGCTGGGGTGGGCTCCCAGCGTGGCAGCTGTAAGGCTGTTGTTAGTTAATCCTGTCGGCTATACAGCATAGGGAGCACAGCACGCAATGCGGCGGCGTGTTGACGGGGAGCTCTGCTCACTGAAGCGGAGCTCTCCCTTCAACTGTATGCCACTGCATTTTCAGCTGTCATAGACAGCTGGAGCAGTGATTGGTCACTGCACTGCACCTGCAAATACACTGACTGAATTGGAAGAGGCTGACACACCTCTGGAAAACTCGGATGATGGCACTATGTTTCAAACAACATGAAGTCTTGCTATATTATAGACATTAGCAGTTTGATCCAGCTCTAGAACTGCCCCGGAGTGAAACGGTCAAAACCATTCCAAAATAGAATTTTGGCACGAGAGTAGCTCTATCTGTGTCATTTCAAACTTGAACTGTCAAATTCTTTACTCTGCCTCAGTGAACAGTCACTCTGGAGATTTCTCCTTCTGCTCGGTTCATTTCTCGGTTTAAAAAGTGTTTTCTCGGTTGGATTTAACCGAGAATAGTTTTATTTTAACTGCAAAACCGTTCGGTTCAAGCTCTATCTGTGATAACCGTAAGTAAATGAAGGTTTTGTCTGTGTGGAACTTGTAAGTTATCGGTTTGGTTTTGAACAGATCAGTGGGTTTAAAACTCATTTAAAACTAAAAGTTACTATTTTAGAGTGCGGTTCCCGGTTCTTATCGGTTCTAAAAAAAACAGATTTATTACGTTTTTTTCCAATACCCGTGACACGGTTAGGAACCGATAAGGGTGTCTTGCCTGGCACTGCCGTTAAAAGGGCAAGTTTTTGGTTAGGCTGGCATTATGTCTGAGAAACCCCCCAAAAAAACCGGGCCCACTGGGTTTCAACACTGTGATGTTTGTGGGGAAGTCTTTGCCAAGGCTGACCCACACACCACATGTGTTTATTGTCTGGGGTTTGACCACCTCCAGTCAGACTGCCAGGTATGTAAGAATTTCCCTGCAGCCACCCTGGAAAAAAGATTGGGCAGGCTTAGGGAACGAGAGGCCAAAAAGTCCGCTGACCCGGATGGCCAGCCCGGTTCGGTGCCAACCGAACCAGAGGGAGTGCCCTCTGACCAGGGCCAGACTTCCTCGGGCAAAAGAAAAGCTGGTTCTGAGGAACCAATTCCAGTAAAGAAAACAAGAAAATCAGCAGGTCTGGAGTCCAAAATTCCTTCTCCAACTGCTGCAGAGATAGCAAAAGCCATACAAATTGTCCAGTCACTGTCTCAGGGTCCGTCCAACCACCACTATCTGGTAAAAGGTCGGTTCGTCCGTCCCAGTGGTTCAGGATTATGATATTGAGGAATTGTATGAACCAGAGGAGGGGAGGAGGATTATGAACAGTATGAATGTGGCTGGGAAGGTCTGGGTGTGCCCATTGAACTGGACATCTCCCCAGACAGACCTTTAGAATCTCCCCCTATGCTGTCTGAGTCCCCATCTCATTTTATGTTTTATAAAAGTTGCTGAAACCTCCAGCTTCCTTTAGAAGAGGCTGTGGATGAGCAAGAGGAGCCTGATTTTGTAGAAATGATGGATATTCCAGAGTCTAGGAGATTGTCTATTCCTTTACATAAGTCTTTTAGGAAACAAACAATTAAAATTTTAAAAGCTCCTAATTCTGTGCCTCCTGTAGATAAAAAGATGGACAGAAGGTATACATTGTCAGGCCCTGATACAGAATTCCTTTCTCAGCAATGCAGTCATGTTGGTGTAGTTCAGGCTGCTGCCTGTGATAAAGCTAATATTCCCTTGGCTTCACATCCTCCTGACAAGGATTCCAGGAAGATTGATGCCATGGCAAAAACAGTATATGGCAGCCTCTCTGGGACTCAGGCAAGCAAATTATATGGCTTATGTAGCTAGGTATCAGAAATCTAGATGGGATACTGTTATGCAATTGGCCAAGCAGGCTCATGGCCAGCTGGCTAGTGAACTAGAACAGGTGACTGCTGATGGCATTGAAGCCTCTAAGGTTCAGTTTCATGCTGCTGTGGATGTTAATGATGTTTCCTCTAGGGTCATGGCCACATCTGTAGCTTTTCGTAGGTTGGCCAGGCTCAGGTGTACTAGTTTGTCACAGGAAACCCAGACTAAGGCTATGGATTTTCCTGTGGTGGGAAATTCTCTGTTTGGAGAGCAGACAGAGAACTACATGAAGAAGATGGATGAATATAGGACTACTTACAAGAGTGCCCAGGCTAAGGAGCGGCAAGCCACTCCTCAAAGGCATGCCCCCAGGGGTAGGGGTAGGCCTTTTCACAGGCCTTTCTACCAGACTCAGGCCTCCTCTGCCTATGCTCAGAGGGGCTTCTTCAGAGGCAGGGCAGACGAGGGGTGGGCAGACCTGCTCCCACCCCCCAGCCTAAAGTTCCTGCGAAACAGGCACCCTGATGGGGTGCCCAGGGCCGATTCTTCTGTACCAGTGGGGGGCAGGCTGGCTTACTTCAGTCAGAATTGGGCTTCTTTAACCTCAGACAAGTGGGTTCTGGAAGTAGTAAGCCAGGGTCTGGTTCTCAGCTTCAAAAAGTTTCCCAAGTTGAGAAGCAGACTTTTTCTACCTGCTAGTGCTTCAGAGACCCTCGCTCTGGAAACAGAGGTCTCATCCCTGTTAGCTCTCAGAGCAGTAGAAAGGGTTCCTCCCCTGCATCAGGGCAGGGGTCTGTATTCCAGATACTTCCTTACCCCAAAAAAGACAGGAGAGTGGCGGCCCATTTTAGATCTCAGATATCTGAACAAGCATCTTTTGAAACCAAAGTTCAAAATGGTAACTCTGGCAATGATTTTACCTTCCCTAAGGCCAGGGGACTGGCTAGCCTCCCTGGACCTCAAGGATGCCTATTTCCATGTCCTAATCAGAAGATCCCATCGAAAGTACCTCAGATTCGAACTGCCCTCAGGTCATTACCAGTTCAGAGCAATGCTCTTCGGCCTTACCTCTGCTCCAGGGTTATTCACAAAGTGTCTAGCAGTGGCAGTGGCCCACTTAAGGAGGCAGAGAATTGCTGTTTTTCCCTATCTAGACGACTGGCTCATTGTAGGCCAGTCCCCAGAACAGGTAAAATCTCACCTGCAGGTCACCCAGCAGCTTCTCACCTCCTGGGTTTTCTGCTAAACCTACCAAAGTCGGTTCTGGAACCAGTCCAGGTACTCACCTTTATAGGGGCAGAATTGGACACAAAGCTAGCCAGAGCCTTTCTTCCCCCAGAAAGGGTAAGGAATTTAGTGGCTCTGGCCTCTTCCTTCACTCTGCAGGTCTCTCGACCAGCAAGACACTTTCTGCAGCTCCTGGGGCACATGGCTGCATCCACAGCTGTTGTGCAGGGAGCCAGATTTCAGATGAGAGACATTCAGTTTCACTTGAGAACCTTTTGGTCTCAGAGAAGAGACCCCTTTCCAAGTTGGTCCCAGTGACTCGAACCTTGATCCTAGCTCTCCAGTGGTGGCAGGATCAGAGCAATTAAGAGCGGGGTCCCTTCATTTCCTTCTCACGACTTGACTCTCACTACAGATGCTTCCCTTCTGGGTTGGGGAGCCCACATGGGCGACCTTTCCACTCAGGGAGTTTGGTCCCCCCAGGAATCTCTGCTCCACATCAATTTGCTGGAACTCAGAGCTGTCTTTTTAGCTCTTAAAGCTTTTTCTGCATCTGTCCACGACAAGGTGATACAAGTCAGAACAGACAACACCACAACAATGTGGTACATCAACAAACAGGGGCACTCGGTCTTCGGCCTTGTGCACCGAGGCAATGAAGTTGTGGTCTGTGGCCTATTCCCGAACACTTCCTCATAGCAGTTCATCTTCCAGGAAGGACAATGTCCTAGCGGATGCCCTCAGTAGGATTTCCCAGGGCCATCAGCAATGGTCCCTGGATCCTCAAGTGCTGGGGATAGTTTTTGCCAGGTGGGGCATCCTCAGATAGATCTTTTGCAGCCCCAGACAATCACAAACTTCCTCTGTTCTGTTGCAGGCCTCCAGTGCTGGGCTCAGTTCCCTGGATGCCCTTCTTCTGGATTGGGAGGGGAAGTTCCTCTATGCTCCCCCTTTCCTCTCCTATTCAAAGTACTAGTCAAAATCAGATCTCAGCCTTGCAGGGTGATTCTGATTGCCCCGGATTGGGCCAGGCAGCCCTGGTACCCACTCCTTCTGTCTCTGACAGTCCATCTTCCCCTGTGCCTCCCCAGGAATCACAATCTGTTGACTTGTGCCCAGGGAAGGGTTTGGTATCTGGACCTCAAATCCCTCAACCTCAAGGCCTGGCTCTTGAGGAGTTAGAGTTTGCTGATTTACACCTCTCTCAGGGTGTTCTTGAGATCCTAAAGGCTTCCAGAAAGCCTTCCACTAGGGCTACTTATAGTTCTAAATGGAAAAGGTTTTCCATTTGGTGTGCTGGGAAAAATATTTCCCCAGAATCTGCTGAATTGCCCATTTTGTTAGATTACATGGTACATCTTAATTCCTTGGGTCTCAGACCAGCTACCCTGAGAGTTCATTTGGCAGCTGTGTCTGCTTTTGTGTCAGCAGGAAAGTCATCCCCTCTTTCCTCTCATCCTGTGTTTTCCAAGTTTTTTAAGGGATTACTCCATACTAATCCTCCCTTTCGGGAACCGGCCCCTGCTTGGGACCTTAATGTTTGCATTGCCCAGTTAATGCAACCCCCTTTTGAACCTCTGTCTTCTGCAGAGCTTAAGTACCTAACTTGGAAAACTGTTTTTCTAGTGGCTATCACTTCTGCCAGACGCATAAGTGAATTGCAAGCCTTGTCAGTGGAGACTGACTTTATTTCCACAGGGATAAGGTAGTCCTTAGGACTAATAGGAAGTTGTTGCCTAAGGTGGTTTCAGATTTCCATCTTAATCAATCTATCTCCCTTCCAGTATTTTTCACTGATCACTCCTCTTCGGGTGAGAGGAGGTTGCACAGCCTGGATGTTAAGAGAGCTCTTAGTTATTATATAGAGCGTACCAAAGGTCACAGGTTCGAATCCCTCCAACTTTTCCTTACCTATGGTGAAGTTGGGAAAGGCAAACCTGCCACTAAGAGATCAATAGCCAGGTGGATTGTCTCTTGTATCCAATTTTGTTATCAGAAAGTGGGCAGAGCCCCCCCCCGGTTTGAGGGCTCATTCTACCAGGGGTACAGCTGCGTCTCTAGCTGCTGCCAGAGATATCCCTTTATTAGAGATTTGCCAGGCTGCTACTTGGAAAACGGTACACACTTTTACCAAGCATTACTCCCTGGATGTCCAGGCCAGGAGAGATGCTCGGTTTGGCACAGCTGTTCTTCAGAGCCTATTCCCTAAGTAGGTTCTGCCCTCCTCCATGGAGGTACTGCTGTGTATTCTGCTAATGTCTATAATATAGCAAGACTTCATGTTGTTTGAAGAAAAAATTACTCACCTTAGTAATGTTGTTTCTTCTAATGGAGTCTTGCTATATTATAGACCTCCCCCCCAACCTACCCCTCTCAGAACCTCTACTTGGTGGGGTGCGGGCAACTTAGTGTGGGCACTACTTATGTCCTGTTAGCATTTTGTCCCCTTTGTAACTTTGGGGGTGTGTATGTGTACGCGCGTGTGTGTTTTATTATACTTATGTTCCATTTTCATATTATTAGAATGGTGTTAGTATTTCTGGTCCCCTGACTTGAGTCTTGGGTGTTGGGACCACCAATGGTTGTTATTATTTAGGTAGCCATTTGGCTAGTGTAGGTTACAGCCTCCACACAGACCTTAGTGAGTTTGGCTCGTAAAGATCTGACAGTTCAAGTTTGAAATGACACAGATAGAGCTGCTCTCGTGCCAAAATTCTAGTTTGGAATGGTTTTGACCGTTTCACTCTGGGGCAGTTCTAGAGCTGGATCAAACTGCTAATGTCTATAATATAGCAAGACTCCATTAGAAGAAACAACATTACTAAGGTGAGTAATTTTTTTCTTCTTGCACATGCGTGCAAGCAAACATAACAAATTAGCCAGCCTGGAAGTGGGTCCCAGGTTGGTAGCCTGGGTAAAACATTGGCTGGACAACAGGACACAGAAGGTAATAGTAAACGGAGTCCACTCTGAAAAAACGGGGGTTACTAGTGGGGTACCACAGGGTTCAGTACTACTGGGTCCAGTCCTTTTTTAATGTCTTTATAAGTGACATTGCAGAGGGACTGGAAGGAAAAGTATGCCTCTTTGCAGATGACACAAAGAACTGCAACAGGGTTGATACACAAGGGGGCATGGAAAGGATGAGAAAGGACTTGGCAAGGTTGGAAGAATGGTCAGAAGTATGGCAGCTTAGATTCAATGCAAAGAAGTGCAAAGTAATGCACCTGGGAAACAAATTCCCAGGGGGATGAGTACTCAATGGGAGGGTAGTAACAGCAATAACAAGCATTTGCCAATGCCGAATGTTTGCTTGCTGGCATTGGCAGTGGTAGTGTAGAAGTTACAGAGCTGCGTAATAGGAATGGCAGTGAAGTATTGAACTGAAGCCAACCCCACCACCACCCTGCAGAGAGTGACAGGCATTGGGGTGTGCCTTTGGGTCGTCAGGCATAACGGCCATGCCATTTCACCACACTCTACCCTGCAGACACTGACAAGTGTCACGGTGTTCCTTGGGGTCTTTGACCTTATGCGCACCCCATTCCATTAGGAAATATGGTGAGATGGGTGCGATATAGGAGAATGGGGTGAACTTTGGGGCCGAAGAGTCCAAGGCATACCTCGATGCCTCTCACTGGCTGCAGGGTGTGGAATGGTATGAGCATTACAGGCAAGAATCCCAAGTCACACCCCTGATGCCTGTCATTCTCTACAGGGTTGGGTGTTATGGTTGGAAACCCTAATACCTCAGGCATTCGTTGGTATTTTCACTCCAAATGTTCAACATGGTTTTTGTGACCCCACCTCATGAACAGGGGGAATATCAGTTTGTTAGCCGAAAGCTGCTTATGCACAGCAACTATGGCATTTAGCACCACAGGTGCAAAAACATTCCGAACAGGATGTAAAAAATGACAGCTGTACTGTTCATGGGGAGGTGTAAAAAATGGCAATGTTGCAAATCTGTAGTAAAAATATTTAAAAAAATGGTGAAGTCACAAGCGTACATAGAAACTGTACAACGCACACCCGTAATATAATTAGGTTGGGGATTTTTTACAGCAGATTGTCAACTCAGGCATTTTGGTGCCTCCGATCATGAACAGTGTCACTGTGATTTTCTTTATCTGTCCCGAACAATGATTTCCCACAGCGACCACGCATCTCTGCGCTGAAAGTGTGAAAACACACTTCGGCCATGTTGTGAAAAATGACAGCTGTACTGTAAATAAGGAAATGTGGAAAAATGCCACTGGTGAAAATCTGGACTTAAAATATTACAAAGTTATGAACTTACGAGGGTGCGTGGAAACTGTGCAATGCTCACTCGTAACACAGTCATTTTATGGACTTTTGTCACCAAATTTGCAACATAGCCATTTTAAGACCTCTGCTCATGAACAGTGTAACTGTGATTTTCTTAATCTGTCCCAAACATTGCTTTGCACCCAACAGCACCATTGTGCGCTACATGTGCGAAAACACATTTTAGCGGCATATGAAAATGGCAGCTGTACTGTTCATAAGAAAGTGTAATAAAATGGCAATGTTGAAAATCTGGAGTTAAAATATTAAATTCGCAAACTTATGAGCATGCATAGGAACTGTGCAACGCACGCTCGAAAAACAGTCATTTTTAGGAATTTTTTCACCAAATTTTCAAGATAGCCATTTTAAGACCTCTGCTCATGAACAGTGTCACTGTGATTTTCTTAATTTGCCCTGTACATTGATTTCGCACACCGACTGCGCCATTGTGCGCTACATGGGCGGAAACATATTTTGGACAAGATGTGAAAAATGACAGCTGTACTGCTCATAAGGAGGTGTGGTAAAATGGCAATGTTGAAAATCTGGAGTGAAAATATTGAAAATCCGCGAACTTACGAGCGTGCGTTTCATTGTTAGGAATTTTTTCACCAAATTTTCAACATACATTCTAAGATCTCTGCTCATGAACAGTGTCACTGTAATTTTCTTAATTTGTCCCGTACATTGATTTCGCATACCGGCTGCGCCATTGTGCGCTACATGGGCGGAAACACATTTTGGGTGAGATGTGAAAAATGACAGCTGTACTGCTGATAAGAAGGTGTGGTAAAATGGCAATGTTGAAAATCTGGGTGAAAATATTGAAAATTCGCGAATCTTACGAGCATGCAGGAACTGTACAACGACGTCAGAAAACAGTCATTTTTGGAATTTTTTCACCAAATTTTCAACATAGCCATTTTAAGACCTCTGCTCATGAACAGTGTCACTGTGATTTTCTTAATTTGTCCCGTACATTGATTTCGCACACCGACTGCGCCATTGTGCGCTACATGGGCGGAAACACGTTTTGGGTGAGATGTGAAAAATGAGAGCTGCACTACTCATAAGAAGGTGTGGTAAAATGGCAATGTTGAAAATCTGGAGTGAAAATATTAAAAATTTGCGAACTTACGAGTGTGTGTAGGAATTGTGCAATGCACGCTCGTAAAACAGTCGTTTTTTGGAATTTTTCCACCAAATTTTCAAAATAGGCTTCTTGAGAGCCCACCTTATGAACACTGACAGTGTTATTTCGATAATTGGTCCCGAAAGGTGATATCGCGCAGTGACTGCGAAATCACCCTTCGGGCCCGAATAACGCCATGACAGTGACAGCATTCATGAGAAAGGGTCCCAAAAACCCCATGTTGAAAATTTGGTGCAAAAATTCCAAAAAATGCCTGAGATATGCAACAAAGTTGAAAAAACCCTATCTATCCCATTATACAGCTTACCGGCATTTCCTCAGTTCGCGGTCGGCTTTGAAGAGTACAGACGTGTTCCCCATCCACCGAAGATTGTCGCGCCGAGCTCCGGAGGTAAGTATGGGGTGGGGGGGTGGGGGAGGCAGGGTGTGCAGTGGGTGGGGTGCGGGTTGTGGGGAGGGGGCAGGAAGACTGGCGTGGGACCGCTTTTTCTTTACAGGTATTTAAAAAAAAAGACGATCGGGACATTTGCCACTCTGGGGTGGGCTCCCAGAATGGCAGAAGGACAGCTGGGGGCGTGGAGCTGACGGGGATTGGGCACTCCCGTTGGCCATGCATTTATTGCCACGCTGGGGTGGGCTCTCAGCGTGGCACCCTGACTGGGGAGTGAAGCCGACGGGGATTGGGCACCCCGCCGGCTATACTATTGAGTTGCCACGCTGGGGTGGGTACCCAGCGTGACATTTCGGAAGGCTTTGTGGGGAACGCAGCACAGCCGATGGGGATTGGGCACCCCTGGCGGCTATAGAGTGTGCGGGGAGGGGAGCATGCAGTATGCGTTCAGTGTGTGTGTGTGTGTGTGTGTGTGTGTGTGTAGGGGAGTGCGAATGAGCAGGCGATATCTTATCGCTGCTCACTGAAGCATAGCTCCCCTTTCAACTGTATGCCACTGCATTTTGGAGCTTGTCATAGACAGCTCCAGCATGCATTGGCGGACAGGCCGCGCCTGCCAACACACTGACTGAATTGGAAGAGGGGGTGATACACCTCCGAAAACTCGGATGATGGCACTGTGTTTCTTGCACATGTGTGCAAGCAAACATAAAAATGGAAAGGGACCTGGGGGTAATCATATCAGATGACCTAAAGGTTGGCAAGCAATGTGAGAAGGCAGTAGGGAGGGCTGGGGGGATACTGGGATGTACAGGGAGAGGCATCACTAGCAGAAAATGGGAAGTTGTTATCCCTCTGTACAGACAGTTGGTTAGACCCTATCTGGAGTACTGCATCCAGTTCTGGACACCCCATCTCCGCAGGGACGTAGACAGGATGGAGGCAGTCCAGAGGAGGGCAACTAAAATGCAGGGTCTGCAAGAGAAGCCATTCGAGGACAGACTAATGGAGCTTAATATGTATACCCTTGAGGAAAGGAAGGGGGGGACATGAAAGAAACTTTTAAGTATCTCAGTGGAATCAGTAAAGTCCAAGAGGATAGCATCTTTCAGAAAAAGAGATGTGCAAGAACAAGGGGGCACAATTTGAAGATAGAGGGGGGATGGCTCAGGAGCAATATGAGGAAGTATTTTTTCACAGAGAGGGTGGTGGACGCAGGGAACCACCTTTCTGAGGAGGTTGTGGGGTCTAAAACTGTGGGAGAATTCAGGAATGCATGGGACAGACATAAGGAAATTCCTGTGGGGGGGTAGGAAGAAATAAGCTGTTGGTTAATTAGGCTCTGCAGCTTAACCAGTAGATAGGGAAATGGGCAGACTAGGTGGGCCAAGCTGTCCTTATCTGCCATCAAAATCTATGTTTCTATGTATAGAGTTGCGGGGTTCTATAATAGACTGGGGCCTGGTACCAGTGTGGGTATTGACTGAGTGCTTACCATCTCAAGCAGCTAACTAGATAGATAGACAGGAAACCTGGATTCATCAGAAGGTTGGTGGGTGGTCAGTATAACAGATATTTGAATTTAAACTGCAAAATGATTATTTGATGCTATACAGTGCCAAGCAATGCCAATCTATTGTTGTTTAACTTCTATCTCCAATTTATCCATTCCTAACCCTCACCCCATTGTAAATAAATTATTGGTTAACTGTTTTTTATAAACTTGGCATGTGAGCATATTATTAGAGTGAGCCTTTAATTCAAAAATAAGTGTTTGGGGTTTTGCTAACTGTTTATCCATGTGTGGGGTGACATTGTGATAATGTGGGTGGGTACAGCATCCCAGGGGGTTGTACCAGGTCATTATCAGACCCATGTAAAAGTATACTTTGAGTGGAGGCACTGCGCAATAATGTTATCTATGGGGAAAAAAACAGTTTAATATCTAAAATGAGAACCCAGGCCCCTCAACCTGGTTAGTGGCCACCCAGGCAGGGGAAATAGCCTGTTGGGACACAGCGTCCGGGTCCTACAGAAGATTTTCTCAAGGGTCTACTGTATGGGCGGCAGCTTTCTAATCATTTTTATGTTGCTTGCACGTATGTGCAAGAAACATAGTGCCATCATCCGAGTTTTCAGAGGTGTGGTACCCGTCTTCCAATTCAGTCACTGTGTTTGCAGGCGCGGCCACAGTTCCCCAATCACTGCTGCAGCTGTCTATGACAGCAGTTGAAAATGCGGTGGTCGTACAGTTGAAAGGGAGAGCTCCACTTCAGTGAGCAGAGCCCCTCCACACACACACACGCACGCATACTGCATGCTCATGCGCCCCACCATGCACACGCTTGCGACCGACTGGGGTGCCCAATCCCCGTTGGCTCCATGCCCCCAAAGCTCCAGGTGCCCGCTGGGAGTTCACCACAGCGTGGCAAAATTTGTTATGGCCGGCCAGTGCCCAATACCCCGTCAGCTCCATATCCCCCCAAAGCATCCAGGTGCCATGCTGGGGCCCACCCAGCGTGGCAAAATGTGTTATGGCAGACAGGGTGCCCAATCCCTGTCGGCTCCATGCCCCCCAAAGAGTCTATGTGCCACGCTAGAGCCCACCCAGCGTGGCAAACGCCCCTCGCCATCTTATTAAAAACAAAACCTGTAAATGCAAAACTGTCCCGCTGTGCTTCTCTCTCCCTCCTCCCACAACCCACACCCACCCACTGCACACCCTGCCTCCCCACAGCCCCTACTCCCATACTTACCTCCGACCTCGGGCTAACGATTCGTGGACCGGGAACACATCTGCACTCTTCAAAGCCGACCGCGAACTGAGGAAATGCCGGTAAGCTGTATAATGAGATAGATAGGGTTTTTTCAACTTTGCTGCATATCTCAGGCATTTTTTGGAATTTTGGCACCAAATTTTCAGCATGAGGTTTTTGGGACCCCTCCTCATGAATTCTGTCACTGTCATGGCATTAACCGGGCTCGAAGGGTAATTTTGCGGTCACTGCGCAAAATCACCTTTCAGGACCGATTAACGAAACTACAGTGCCACTGTTCATAATGTGGGCTCTCAAAAAGCCTATGTTGCAAATTTGGTGAAAAAATTCCTAAAAATGACTGTTTTAGGAGTGCACGTTGCGCAGTTCCTACACACGCTCGCAAGTTTGTGAATTTTCAATATTTTCACTCCAGATTTTCAACATTGCCATTTTAACACACCTCCTTATGAGCAGTATTGCTGTCATTTTTCACATCGCGCCCAAAATGTGTTTCCGAGCATGTAGCGCACAATGGTGCATTCGGTGTGCAAAATCAATGTATGGGGCACATTAAAAAAACCACAGTGACACTTTTCATGAGCAGTGATCCTAAAATGGTTATGTTGAAAATTTGGTGAAAAAATTCCTAAAGATGACAGTTTTACTAGCATGCATTGCGCAGTTCCTACGCACGCTTGTAAGTTCGCTAATTTTTTATATTTTCACTCCAAATTTTCAGCATTGCCATTTTACTGCACCTCCTAATGAGCAGTACAGCTGTCATTTTTCACGTCACCCAAAATGTGTTTGCATGCATGTAGCGCACAATGGCGCAGTCGGTGTGCGCAATCAATGTTTGGGACAGATTAAGAAAATCACAGTGACACTGTTCATGAGCAGAGGTCTTAAAATGGCTATGTTGAAAACTGGGTGAAAAAATTCCCCAAAATGATTGTTTCATGAGCATTTGTTGCGCTGATCCGACGCACGCTCATAAGTTTGCCAATTTTCAATATTTTCACTCCAGATTTTCAACATTGCCATTTTACCACACCTCCTTATAAGCAGTACAGCTGTCATTTTTCACATCTTGCCCAAAACATGTTTCCACCCATATAGCGCACAATGGCGCAGTCGGTGTGCTAAATCATTGTATGGGACACAGTAAGAAAATCACAGTGACACTGTTCATGAGCAGAGGTCTAAAAATGGCTAGTTTGAAAATTTGGTGAAAAAAATTCCTAATAAATTACTGTTTTATGAGCGTGCGTTGTGCAGTTCCTACGCACACTCGTAAGTTTGCAAATTTTTAATATTTGCACTCCAGATTTTCAACATTGCCATTTTAGCATACCTCCTTATGAGCAATACAGCTGTCATTTTTCACGTCGCCCAAAATGTGTTTCCGTGCATGTAGCGCACAATGGCGCATTCGTTGAGCGCAGTCAATGTTTGGGACAGATTAAGAAAATCACAGTGACACTGTTCATGAGCAGAGGTCTTAAAATGGCTGTGTTGAAAATTTGGTGAAAACATTCCCTTCAGACATTCTGCAATGTTACTAATGAAGATATTGAACAGGACTGGCCCCAGGATCGATCCCTGCAGCACCCCACTGGTGACCCCCTCTCCCTAGACTGCACACCATTTACACCACTCTCTGCCTCCTGTCTGTTAGCCAGTTTCTAACCCAGTTTACCACCCTTTCCCCCATGCCCAGTCTACCCAGCTAGTTTATCAGCCTCCTATATGGGATGGTGTCAAAGGCTTTGCTGAAATCAAGGTAAGTGTTGTCCACTGCCCCACACTGATTCACTTCCTTTGTCACCCAGTCAAAGAAATCAACCAGATTTGTCTGACATGATGTCCCCACTGTGAATCCATGTTGTCTATGGTCCTGGGCTCCGATGGCTTCTAAATGCCCCACTATCCTTTCTTTAAGCAATGTCTCCATGATCTTCCCCACTACTGAGGTGAGGCTGAACGGCCTATTGTTCCCTGCCTTCTCCCTGCTGCCGGACTTGTGTAGAGGGACCACATGTGCCTTCCTCCAATTCACTCGTGTTGAATGACTCAGTGAACATGGCTGCCAGAGGTACTGCTATCTACCTTCGCAGTTCTCTTAATATCCTTGGGCATATGCCATCTGGTTCCATCTCTTTGTCCACCTTCAATTTAGTGAGCTCCTGCAGGACTCTTTTGCCTTTGAATGGACTATTGTCCACCTCTTCACCCCCTTGGCAACTGCTGTACTGCTGTGTCCCTTGCCCCTCCCACTCTTCTGTGAATACTGAACGGAAAGACACAGTGGATGTCTGAGAGGAAGGCATGGAACTGTCACTTCCAAATACCTAAACAGCACATACAAGCAAGCAACATTCGGCATTGACAAATGCTTGTTTTATATTATAATGGTCAGTGGGGGATGAAACGTGGGCACTGGTCGACTAACAACTTGTTAGTCGACCAGTGCCCATGTTTCATCACCAACTGACCATTACAATATAAACAAGCATTTGTCAATGCCGAATGTTGTCTTACTGACATTGGCATTGGTAGCGCAGGAGTTGAACAGATGCATAATAGGGATGGCAGTGAAGTGTGAAAGTAATGTCAAACCCCTCATCACCCTACAGAGTGACAGGCACTGAAGGTGTGCCTTTGGGCATCAGCCATAGTGTTCATGGCATTTCAGCTCACCCTACTCTGCAGTGCGACAAATATCACGTGCCTTGGGGTCACAGAAACATAGAATTTGACGGCAGATAAGGACCGCTTGGTCCACCCAGTCTGCCCATTTCCCTACCTAATGAATAAGTTGCAGATCCTAGTTAACCAACAGCCTACTTCTTCCTATCCCCAACCCCTAGAATTGCCTTATGACTGTCCCATGCATTCTTGAATTCCACCACTGTTTTTGACTCCACAACCTCCTCCGAAGACCGTTCCATGCATCCACAACCCTCTCTGTGAAAAATACTCCTTACATTACCTCTGAGCTGCCCCCTCTATCTTCAAATTGTGCCCCTTGTTCTTGCACACCTCTTTTTCTGAAAGATGCTACCCTCTTGGACTTTGTTGATTCCCTTGAGGTACTTGAAAGTTTCTATCATGTCCCCCCTCTCCCTCCTTTCCTCGAGGCTATACATGTTAAGCTCCTTAAGTCTCTCTTCATATGTCTTCCAGTGCAGACCCTGCACCATTTTAGTTGCCCTCCTCTGGACTGCCTCCATCCTGTTTATGTCTTTGCGGAGACTGGGTCTCCAAAACTGCATGCAGTACTCCAGATGGGGTCTCACCAGCTGTCTGTACAGAGGGATAACAACTTCCTGTTTTCTACTGGTGATGCCTCTCCCTATGCATTCCAGTATCCCCCCAGCCCTCCTTACTGCCCTCTAACATTGCTTGCTCACCTTTAGATCATCTGATATGACTACCCCCAGGTCCCTTTCCATTTTTGTTGTTGTTAGTATCTCACCCCGCCCATTGTGTACTCTTCCCCTGGGTTTTTGCTTCCCAGGTGCATTACTTTGCACTTCTTAGCATTGAATCTAAGCTGCCATACATTTGACCATTCCTTCAGCCTTGTCAAGTCCCTTCTCATCCTTTCCACCCCACCTTGTGTATCAACTCTGTTGCAGATCTTTGTGTCGTCTGCAAAGAGACATACTTTTCCTTCCAGTCCCTCTGCAATGTCGCTTATAAAGACATTGAAGAGGACCGGTCCAAGTACTGAACCCTGCGGTACCCCACTAGTAACCCCCATTTCTTCAGAGTGGACTCCGTTTACTATTACCCTCTGTATCCTGTTCTCCAGCCAATTCTTTACCCAGGCTACCATCTTGGGACCCACTCCCAGGCTGGCTAACTTGTATATTAATCTTTTGTGTAGGACTGTGTCAAATGCCTTCCTAAAGTCTAGGTAGGCCATGTCCACAGCCCCTGCTTTGGTCACCCAGTCAAAGAAATCTATTAGATTCGTCTGACATGACCTTCCCGCTGTGAATCCATGCTGCCTTGGGTCCTGTGCCCCTCTGGCCTCTAGGTACTCGACAGTTATTTTCTTCAGAAGTGATTCCATCATTTTCCCTATCACTGAGGTTAAACTAACAGGTCTGTAGTTTCCTGCTTCTGCCCTGCTCCCACTTTTGTGAAGTAGAATCACATCTGCCCTCCTCCAGTCCTCAGGTACCACCCCATCCTCCCATGATTTGTTAAAGACGGTAGTCAGTGGTGTCACTAGTTATACCCTTAGTTCTTTTAGAATTCTGGGATGAATCTCGTCAGGCCCCATTGCTTTGTCCACCTTCAGTTTTAAGAGTTCTTTCATAACCCTTTCTTCTGTAAATGGGCTGGTATCAACTCCTGTATCCAGAGTGTTTCTATTGTTTGGTTTAGGTACCACCTCCTCTTCATTTGTGAATACTGAGCAAAAATATTTGTTTAGTATCTCTGCCTTTTCACAGTCACCCTCTGCCCACCCCCCTCCCCTTTATTAAGCCTCACTATCCCTCCCTTGGTCTTCCTTCGCTCCCTGATGTACCTATAAAAGGTTTTATCCTCCTCCTTAACTGAGTTGGCTATCTTTTCCTCGGTTTGGGCCTTTTCTGTTCTGACTGCCTTCCCAACTTCCTTTTGCTTTAACTGATACAATTATCTGTCCTGCTCCTTCTGTGATTCCTTGTACTTCCTGAATGCGTTCTTTTTCTCTTGAACTTTCCCTGCCACCTCCTTTGAGAACCATAGTGGTTTCTTACATCGTTTTGTTTTGTTTATTTGCTTCAAACAAAGGCTTGTTGCCTCTATGATGGCAGTCTTGATTGTTCCGCATTGTTCTTCCACCTCTTTCCTGCCCATTTGCTAGTGCATTCCTTAGGCACTCACCCATTTTGGCAAAGTCAACCCTCCTAAAGTCCAGTACTTTTGCCTTTGTATGGCTTGATTCTACTACTGTGTTTATCATGAACCATACAGTTCGATGGTCGCTATTTCCCAGATGGCTATCCACTTCTACATCTGTGATCCTCTCTCCATCTCCATTTGAGAGTACCAGATCTAAGATTGCTCCCTCTTGAGTGGGTTCCAATACTAGTTGTCTAAGGCATGCCCCCTGTAGGGCATCTAGAATAACCACACTCTTCGAAGTGGCTGCTGCAACTGCACTCCAGTTAACATCTTGCATATTCAGATCCCCCATCAGTAATATCTCCCCTTTTTCTGCCATTCTGAGTATACTTTATATCATTTCCTTATCCATTTCCTCCCTCTGGGAGGAGGGTCTGTATACAACCCCTGTGCAGACTGTGGTGCCATTGCCTGTCTCCAAATTGACCCACAGTGCTTCCTCTCCTCCCTGTTTACCCTTTTGTTCTGTTGCTTTGATTCCTTCCCTTATGTAGAGAGCTCCTCCTCCTCCTCCTCCTCCTCTTTTACCCTCCCTGTCCCTCCTGTAGATAATGTATCCTGGTATGTTTACATCCCAGTCATGGTTCTGTGTGTACCATGTTTCTGTGACTGCTAAGATGTCCAGATGTTCCTCCTCCATCAAGGCCACTAATTTAGGAAGCTTGTTACCCAGACTACAGGCATTGGTACTCATTGCTCTCCATTTTTTCATGGCTTTACCTCTTGTAGCAACATCCCCCACTGACCTTTCTACCTTGGTCTTTTCCTCATTTAGTTCCCTGTTTTGTAGGGGGAGGCTGGGAATTCCCTGCTGCTTATCAGTGCCTCCCCCCTTGACTAGTTTAAAAGCTTGCCAATGAAGCATTTAAACCGATTGCCCAAAAGACTTGTTCCCTTCCTGGACAGATGCAGACCATCCTGCCAGTATAGGCTGGTATCCCTCCAGGTGGAACCCCAGTCCCCAGTGAAGCCAAACCCCTGTGCTCCACACCATTTTTTCAACCATTCATTGAATCGCATGGTGCGATGTACCCTCGCCTCACCCATGCCATAGACAGGCAGCACCTCTGAGAAGGATACTGTGTGTGCTACTTGTCTTAGGCCCCTCTCCAGCTCCACAAAGTCCTCTTGCACTGCTCTAATCTCATGTTGAGCCAAGTCATTCGTCCCTAGGTGGACAATGATGTCCAGCTCAGTCTCCCATGCAGCTGTTCTCGTGATCCTGAGGATGCGCTTCCTGTCCCTCCAAGCCATGGTGCCAGGCAGGCACCTTACTTCAGGTTTCCCTTCTCCTCCCAGTTCTAGCCCCCTAATAATTGAATCCCCCACCAGGAGCTGCTTTCTTTCCCTGTGGTGTCCTCTGCCTCCTTCCTGTGGGCCTCCCTTGTGACAGTTGTCTGCAACCTCCTTAGTCTCCTCTGAGGGTGCATCCATAGAGAACTATGTTCCCTCAGAATGGTGTATGGATTGTGGAGTGGTACAACTGACTGGGTGTGCCTCTGTTCCACCACCCTCACCCTCACTGAGCCCACTGTGGTCCAGCTGCTGTGCTTCCTTGGCACTCTCTGAGGCAGTGGTGGCGGCCCTAGTGCGCTCTGGGTGGGAGAGGTTCCCTTACTACTGTCCAGTATGGCCTGAAGATGGGCAATCTCCTCCCTCAGGGCAGAGAGTTGCCTGCAAATAGGGCAGCATCTGAGCCTCCAGAAAGACTCCCGGAAGACTGCTGCCCCACAGCCAGTACATTGCACTACTCCCTACATTTCTGTCTATCTTTCTGTTTATCCTGTGCATGTTTTTTTTGTTTGTTTGTTTTTTTCTTGTCTTTTTTCTCTCTCCCTTCAGTTATTGGTTTGTTATATATAAATATACATATATTATATAATGTTTATGCTTATATTGTCAGTACAGTGTTCAGGAAAGGATGTGATAGTGCTATGCACCTTCCCCGTGTGAGGAAATGATGTCAGAACCCCTGGTATGAAGGAAATGGTACCAGGGTTGGGTGGGGTGTGAGGAAGGGGGGATTTGGGCTTAAACTGTGCCCTCTCAAAACAATCAGCTGAAAGCTCTGACTCACTACTACGATGAGTGTTGACCTTCCTGTCAGCAAGACCTCAGGCCTTACGCTCACCCCATTTGGCCATAACGCTCATGGCATTTTACCTCACCCTATCCTGCAGACACCAACAAGTGCTGAGGTGTGCCTTGGATGTTTGGCTTTACAGTCACCCCATTTCATAAGGACATACGCTGGAATGGGTACAGCATAGGAGAATGGGGTGACCTGTGGGGCCGAAGAGTCCAAGGCACACCTCGATGCCTGTCAGTGGCTTGAGGGTGTGGGGGGGGGATAGTATGGTGTGAGCATGACAGCCAGCAATGCTAAGACACACCCCTGATGCCTATCAGTCTGTACAGAGTGGGACGTTATGGTTAGAAACCCTAGTGCCCCAGCCGTGTGTTGGTATTTGCACTACAAATATGCAACACTGCATTTTTGTGAACCCCATCTCATGAAAGTGTTTGGGACATCTGCTCATGAATAGTGGCACTGTGATTTTGTTAATCTGTCCCGAACGTTGATTTCCCACAGCGACCGCACCATTCTGCGCCAGAGGTGGGAAAACACCAATTGGGCAGGATGTGAAAAATGACAGCTGTACCATTCATAGGTAGGTGTGAAGAGATGGCAGTGTTGAAAATCTTAAGTGAAAATATTAAAAATTCACAAATTTACGACCATACGTAGAAGCTACGCAATGCACACTCGGAAACAGAATCATTTAGTGGAATTATTTTACCAAATTTTCAACATAGGCATTTTGGGACCTCTGCTCATGAACACTGCCACTATGATTTTCTTCATCTGTCCTAATCGTTGATTTCCCACATTGACCGCATCATAGTGCGCCACTTGTGCAAAAACACATTTCGGGCAGGATCTGAAAAATGACAGCTGTACTGTTCATAAGGACATGTGCAAAATTGACAATGTTGAAAATGTTGAGTGAAAATATTACAGATTGTCGAGGTTACAGGTGTGCGTGGAAACTGCGCAACGCATGCTTGTAACATAGTCATTTTATGGACTTTTGTCATCAGATTTTCAACATAGGCATTTTAGTACATCTGCTCATGAACAGTGTTGCTATGACTTTCATAATCTGTCCTGAACACTGATTTCCTACAGCGACCACGTTATTCTGCACCAGTAGTGCGAAAACAATTTCAGCCAGGATGTGAAAAATGACAGTTGCACTGTTCATAAGGAGGTGTGGAAAAATGCCAATGTTGAAAATATGGAGTGAAAATATTACAGATTGGCAAAGTTACAAGTGTGCGTGGAAATTGCGCAACGCACGCTCGTAACACAGAAATTTTTGGGAATTTTTTCACCAGATTTGTTACATAGGCTTTTTGGGAGGCCACCTCATGAACAGCAACACTGTGCATTTCGTTTCTCGGTCCCGAAAGGTGATTCCACGCAGTGACCACAAAAGCACCTTTCAGGCCTGAATAATGCCATGACACTGACTGAATTCATAAGGAGGGGTCCCAAAAACCCTATGTTGAAAATTTGGTGGCAAAAGTCAAAAAAATGGCAGAGATATCCACATAAGTTGAAAAAATAACATTTATGCCATTATACAGCTTTCCGGTATTTCTTTAGTTCGTGGTCGGCTTTGAAGAGTGCAGACGTGTTCACAGTCCGCTGAAGATCATTGCGCTGGGCTCCGGAGGTAAGTATGGGGTGAGGGGGCTGTGTGGGGAGGCAGGGTGCGCAGAGGGTGGGTGCAGGTTGGAGGAGGGGCCGCCGGACTCGACGAGGGACCGTTTTCTGTTTTACAGGGTAAAAAAAAAACATCACGGGATTTTTTTTTTTCTTACAGGGGCATTTGGCATGCTGGGGTGGGCTCCCAGCGTGCGACCTGATTGTTGTTTGGGGGAGGGCTGTAGCCAACAGGGATTGGGCACCCCACTGGCCATACAGAGGTGGGGGGGTTGCAAGAGCCGAGGGATTGGGCACCCCCGGCATACAAGAAATGGGGGGGTACATTATGGAAACGGGGATTGGGCACCACCATTGGCAAATTAATTTAGGAGGGGGCATGCCGACAGGGGATTGAGCACCCCCGTCGGCTCTCACGGGGACTGTAAAAGGCGGTGGCTGTCCTTCAGCTTCTCTGGGGACTGTAAGAAGCTGACAGGGAAGCCGCCACCATGTTGCTTGACCAGAGGAGGCAAGCAGTAATTGGCTGCTGCAATCAGGGACCGCTCCGTGGCGCTCCCTGATTGCAGCGGCTAATTTCTTTTTTTTTTTCCCAATTGTTTAACGAGGTGAGACACACTAAGCTGAAAACTTGTTTACAGGTGCAACCTGGGAGCACAGGGAAGTTAAGTGACTTGCTCAGGGTCACACAGTATGCAAGTGGGGGCTGTGGGATTCAAACCCAGGTCTCCAGGTTTGCAGCTCAGAGCCTTAAACCACTGCGCTATACTGCCTCCCTAGGTCTTGGCACGTTTTTTCAACTGCTGTCATAGACAGCATGCTATGCCATTGGCGCCACAGAGCCTGGCCTCAAAAAGCAGTGGCGCCATTTGCTGCAACAGGACCGCACCTCCAAAACCCCCTGCTCCACTGAAGCAGCCACAACATGTTGTCTGACTACGTGCGCAAGACAACATAAAAATGATCAGAAAGCTGCAGCCCATAGACTATAATGGAGCTCTTCCCCGCGCTCTACTTAGCGTCACGTCACAACTTTAATGAGCATGGGGGCGGAGCGTGGGTGGCCTCAGAAACTGGGAAGTCCAAGGGACCCGGTGGGGCTAAGCTTACGAGGGCAAGCATTTTTTACTTTTTCCATTATTTTACATAATCTCTGCAGCAGTATCATCTGAAAGGGGTACGGCACCGATCCAACAGGTGCCAATGCTGAGGCTGGTAAGTCTCTTTAATTATTTCAGTACTAGTTGGCCCGGTGGCGCTGAGGGTTGAGGCGCTGGACGCCACACCTCGTGCTATGCCAGCGACCCGGGTTCGGGAATGACCTCAGGTCATCAGGGTGCCGGCATGGGGGATGGGAGGAGCAGGATTGAGCGTGCTGTTAGGCTGCTCTTCTCTCCTCTACCAGGGGTGGTGGGGGTGGGTTGTTGACCCTCCCGTACTGTCATTCCCCACTGGGTGGAGGTCCAGTGGGGTAACGTAGGTAGGTAGGGCAGCAGTACAGGTGGGTGGAAGGGGCTGAGCAGGCTTCAGGTGTGTGTGTGCGCCTCCACACGCACGTGCCGGAGCTCGGGGGGGAAAGGGGACGGGAGAAAACCCAAGAAAAAAAAAACACCAAAAGCTATATATTAAAAAAAAAAATTATTTCAGTACAAAAAATGCTAAAACAGATTAAAAATTGCTGGCAGAATAAGGAGAAAAATGATGGTCTGAAATGGAATAAAAGAACTATGTGTGCAGATTATTCACTGTAACCTCAATTGCTGTTTAATAGTAATATGTGGCAATGTACAACTTATGCTGGCAGATTGTCAGTAGGACTCAGGTTAGACAACTAACAAAAAAAAAACCAACACCTTGAACCCCAAAAAAAGAACATCTTTAAACATGCCCTCAATATGAACTCCCTGGGTACTTTGTAAGAAAAATAAGTTAATTGTAAATTTGATGTTTTTAGATTGCACTGCCACTTACAAAGGGCCAAAAGAGCACAATATGAGAGATGGTACCTCATGAACTGTACCTATCCTGTCTTATAGGAACGTGAATAGCACTGTAGTCTAGTGGCAAAAGGGATTTGGTAACTCAGAAGAAACCCCCCATATAAACCAGTTTCATTTCTTTCTTTTTTTTAACGTTTTATTTATTTCAGATCTTAGTATAAATGGATCTACAGAGCAATATTACAGGAGATCATCATTATGGACAATGAGTTGCATATTTCATAGATATCAGTACATGCACATGAAATGAAGAAAATAATAGTCAAATAAATAATTTATACGGTAAGGTGATAATCACCAGGCTGAGTTCTGAAGACAAAGCAACGGGGTTTACTCGTATGTCTAAGAAGTAGATGTGCATGATTTAGGTTTTCAATTGCTTCCTAGGGTGGGAGGGGGTCGGGGAAGCCTGGGAGGCAACAGCTTCTATCAATATATTAGTTAAGTTAAGTCTCATCCCAACTACCCGGAGGTGAAACCCCCGGGAGAGGGACATAGGGCTTGCCGGAACTCCAAAGAGCCTATAAGAGGAACTGAACCCCTGGTTGTCAGACCCTTAAGGGGGCTGGTCTGGTCTGAGTTGAGAAATACTAAGGAACCAGATGGCCCAACGATTCATTAGTTCTGGGACTTTATTTTGTAATCTGGCTGTCATATGTTCCAGTTTGTAAACATCATATATGGTATCTTCCCAAGCTGAAACAGTAGGGGCCTCTGGTCGAAGCCACAGCCCAGTAATACATTTTTTAGCTGCGCCCAATATAATATTAAGAAGGTAGATTTGGTGCAGGTTCTTAAAATGACGTGGATAGTGTAGGGGAATCCCCATAGCTGGGGAAAGGGTTGCCAAACTGGGAAATAGATCCAGGACTCTATTATTTATCTCGGACCAGTATGATGCCCGTACTGGGCAAAACCAGAAAACATGGCGTGTGTTGCAGCCTCACAACCACAGTGTCTCCAGCAGATGGCGTCTCCTCCAGCTGAATACTTGGCTATGATCTGGGGTGTGCAAAAGAATCTGGACACTATCTTCCAAGAAAATTCTTTCCAGATATATGAGTTTGAGGTTTTGTGTCGTCTCCACCAGATCCAGAACCAATCCTCCTGGGACAGATCAGTCTGAAGCTCAGTCTCCCAATGAAATTGTACTAGATCCATGATCTGTGGGGGGGCCTCTTGTAGGGTCTTATAGAATCGAGAGACTTAAGTGGCTGCATTCTCCACCTCCCGCGATCTGGAACAAAAGGGGACACAAAGGAGGAATCATCTGGATAGTGACATCTAGGCCAATTTCAGTATCCAGGAAGTGGCAAATCTGTAGGTACTGGAAGAAGTCTCTCTGACTTAAGGAGAATTCCTGTCTAATTTGTTCGAACAATTAAAAAATGTCTTTGTCAAAGAATTGGTGTGTATGCCTTAGACCCCCATGAACCCATTTCAGAAAGGTGGCGTCTAATTGTGCAGGGTCCCATGACGGGTCCTCTGCTGGGATACCCATCCAGATAGACAGGAATTTGTTTTCGGGGCAGGCAAGGAATTTCACCCAGCTCTGAAGCAGCCCTTTAGTGAACCTAGACCCCCGTCCCAACTGAGTTATGTTATGAGGCTGAAACACTAAGGAGTAGTCTAAAGGGCGGCCCGTCATGGCCCTCTCTACTAGGAGCCAGGGCGGAGTGCGGGCCTGGGGTAAGAGCCAGGTTGTTTTATATGTGAGCAGGGCAGCCAACCAGTAGTTTAAGACACAGGGCAGTGCTAGTCCCCCCCTCTCCTTTGGACACTGGAGCTTGCTAAATCCTATTCTGGGTCTCTTATTTACCCAAAGGAACTTGCTAACGGAGCAGTCCCAGTCTTGGATATTCTTCATTATAAGGGTCATTGGTGTATTTTGCATTAGATAGAGTATGTTCAGGAGGGAAGTCATCTGAATAGATTGGACCCTAGCCAACAGGAAGAGGGGTCCACCTCACCAAGTCCGAATTTATTTTTGAGAGTACTGAGGCATAGTTCAGGGAGTGTAGATTGGAGAAATTCTGAGGAATTTTAATTCCCAGATAAGTTATATATGGTTTATCCCATTTGTAGGGATATCTCAGCATTAGATCCGGATGTGGGGGGGGGGGTTGTACAAATAGGGCTTCCGATTTACTCTGGTTAATAGTGTATCCTGTCAGTGCTTCAATTTATTTTAGGAGAGAGGTTAAGGTTTGTAGTGACTCATCGGGGCAGGTGATATAAAGAAGAAGATCGTCGGCATAATAGACTATTTTGTGGTAAGATGATTCTGAGACTTTGTAACCATAGAGGTTAGGAGTTTGTCGGAGGAGCTGGGCTATGGGTTGTACAAAAATGGCAAATAGGTATGGGGAGAGGGGACAACCCTGATGGGTACCCCAAAATAAGTGAATTCGGTCAGAGTGTGACCCATTCAGCCTCACGACTGCCTCTGGGTCCATATACACTCCTATGATGGCTTCCATAAAGGGTCCAGGGAAGTTACATTTTTGTAGTGCAGCCTGAAGGAACCCCCAAGAGACCATGTTGAAAGCCTTTTGAGCATTGAGACTTAGTATCGAGAGGGGTGATTTTGTGGATTGGGCATGGTCAATTAGGTATAAGTGCATTTAATATTATCAGTTGTCTGTCTGCCTTTAATGAACCCTGATTGGTCCTGGTGTATTAGTGAGGGGAGAATATGGTTAAGTCTATGGGCTAAAATACTGGTATAAATCTTATAGTCTTGGTTGAGTAGTAATATTGGGCTATAGGAATCACATAAATGTGGGGGTTTCTGTGGTTTCAAAATCACCGATATTGTTGCTTGCCTCCAAGAAACAGGTAAGGAGGAGGTGGTATGTCCGTTTTGCAAAGCCTGCAGAAGGGGAGTCCGTATCATGTTCCATGTGCCCTTGTAAAACTTGGCTCCAAAGTCATCAGGGCCTGGGCTTTTCCCGTACTTGAGGCCTCTAATGGTAGTTTGGAGTGTCACAATCTCACTCAGCCGGTCAGCCCTCTACTCCCAAAGTGCCAACCTCTGAGCGTAGGATTTGTGTACAGTGAACAGACAAGGCAACCCTCTTGTCTGTTTTGTGGGTTCATGTCACCTTAGTCTCAAGCTCTGGAAGGATTCAAACTGATAACCTCTTGTTAGCGTACCCAATTATCAGGCTCAGATAATTCTGTCTTCGGGGGGCCAGATATCTTTGCCTACGGGCACCCAACCAGGTCTTTCAAATGAACCCTTAGAACTCTATGCAAGACTTTTAGAGAACTCTATCCATTTCACAGTTTGGTATACAATAAGCCCATACACAGTGTACTTATAACCTTTAAAAGCTCCACTTAAAATAAAAAGAATTGCCAAGGCACTCTAGCAGTTTCATTTGTAAAAAAATATCTTTACTTTAAAAATATCAAAACAGAACAATAATTACAGAACAAATACATATATCCCAACACATACAGCCCTAAAACAAACAGGAAAAAGTACAGTTCCTACAATACATACATTTAGACTGGTCTAATCTTACTCTCTTTCAGTGCTGTAATGATTCTCCCTCAGACAGATAATAGTCTCTTGTGTCAGTCAGAAATATTTTCTTGTGTGTCTCTGTCAGGTTCTTTCAGCACTTAAACACACTTCTGTGCCAGCCTTCTCATGAGGTCACTAACTCCGCCTTGGTGTATCAAACTCTATATTTTACAATACAGGGTCTCCAAATAAAATATTTAAAAAAACACATGAGATGACCTCACTGACTTTCCTTTCCACAGGTTAACTGGTCAGAACTGTTTTTTGTTCTGCTACACATGCATCTCAAAAGTTTCTTTGATCTAAGTCACTGTATTCAAAGCAAAAGTGTATTGGCCTCTTTAATCCCGTCTGAACCTTGGAATCTACACCTCAGGTCTCTCTGATGTAATTCAAGGGTTCCCCGGGAATGTATTTTGGACCTTTGAAATTCATCTGGGTCCTCCCTGGCTCAGACATCAAACCTCTTCATTGTCCATTGTGGCCTCTCTCCGACGCTCCTCCCCACAAGTCCTCATAATAACGCTGTCTTAACCAGGCCAAAGCTTGCTCCATCTTAGCTGTCAGGAGACGTTTAATCTGTGCTTATGTCTGAGATATTAAGGGGAGTAGATCAGAGTCACCCTGTATGTGTGCCTCCTGGAGAAATCTGAGTTTCTCCTGTAATGCTTGAAGTCTGGACTCCGCCTGTCTTTTCTTATGGGTAGCGTAAGCAATAATATGACCTCTGAGCACCACTTTAATCATGTCCCAGAGAGTTTGAGGGGATACCTGGGGGGATGCGTTGTCCTGGATGATTTCTGGGATTCGTTTCTCCAGGAGGTCCCTAAATTCCCTATCCCTAAGCAAAGGAGGATTAAATCTCCATTGTGCATTTTTCCTCTCCCTCTGGATATTAAGTTCTAGAATGATGGGTGCATGATCCGAAAGGCAGATGTTAAGGATATCTGCTGACCGGACCAGGTCTATACATTCTTTCCTAATACTGTATATATATATATATATATATATATATATATATATATATATATTAGTCTGGAGTAGTGCTTAAAAGCACTGGAGTAATAAGTAAATTTCCATTGAGAGGGATGGAAGTGTCTCCATGTGTCCACCAGTCCCACATCTCTGAGCAAGTGCCGTAAGTGCTTTTGTCCCGAGGACTGCAAGGAGGGGCGCACTGCAGACGAGTCAAGCAAAGGGTTAAGTTGGCAATTGAGGTCTCCTCCTATTATTAAAATTCCTTGTTGTCTCATCAAAATGGCATCTATCAGATGTTGAATGGAGGAGGCATCAGAGTCCGGTGGAATGCATATACTACATAATGTCAGTATCTGTTGATTTAATTTAACGGCAGCCAGGGCCAGTCTGCCCTCCCTGCCTTGAGTATTGATCAAGAATTTGTAGCTGAGAGTGCCTCGGGGTCAAAATCACAGTCCCTCTTCTCCTGCCCTACTGATAGGAGGATTCTACCAGCTCGGAAAAAACAAATTTAAGTAATTTCTGGTGCTCAACCGAGGAGAGGTGTGTCTCCTGCAATAAGAGAACATCCGGGTTCAACTTCCTAAGTGCTCAAATTGTTCGGTATCTCTTGATGGGGCCAGCCAGCCCATTTACATCGTGGGAGATAATTTTAAAGGTATATTGCATGGCTGAATCTATCAATTTCCATTTCGTGGCCCCCCGAGCCCCCCCACCAACCTGCAGGTGGGATAAACATTTATTTCCTGTATGAAGAAACATTTTCCACCTATAATAATTACAATAGCCTGATGCTCTGCGTCCAGTGTGACGGGATAGAAGGGCATTGGGATCAAAACTATGAGATAACAAGTTAGCCAACTGGGCTCAACTATGTTGCTATGTACAATAAATGGTATTGCATAGGAGTAATATTGGGTAATGTAAACTATATACAGGCCTCGGTAAAAGGGGTTCTCTGTGACTTCCATCAATACGTACTCACGTGTGGCACACATTGGGGACATGTTTACTGACTGTCCGTAGTTAGGTGCCCATTCAACTATGTGAAATGGGGCCCTGGGGAAACTCTAGCCCCTAAATGCAGGGAGAGGGAGGATTATGGAAAGGGTAACTAATATCAGGGGAAACTGAAAAGAAAAGGGGGATGGTGGGAGGGAAATATGAGGTAGGAATAAATGGTGCAGTTCCATTGTAGCCAAACCACTCAGATGGCAAAAGAGCCTGTGGCCCGCCCCCCGGTGGAAAGAAGAGAGGGGGGAGGAGAGAGTGGTTAGAATCTGGCATCTCAGAAGGATTCAAACCAAATAGCTGGAGTGCCATTCAGAAGGGGGGATGGGCCCAAGAAGAGCACCCCCGACCCTTCCCACCACTTCAGGACATATGGATCAAGTAAAGGCCAGGTACACCAGCCCTCAAGGGAACTATCAGTGATGGTGGACACAGCTGTATTTCAAATGCAGCCATTAATTAGGTCAAACAATGAGAACAATTATGACATTTATAGCCAGTGAGAGTCCAACAGAGAATTCCAGTCCGCAGGAAACTAAAAAAGAGTGGTTGATACTGGTAGACAGCTGTGAACCAGTGGGAGAGCGAGAGGCCACTGAGCTCACCCCGTATGTCTGACCCAGAGAAAGGCGGGAAGGGAGTGCCGCGGGGAGGGATCAGCGGGAGGGGCAGGGCCCAATCCGTCCGGGACACACAAGCACTTCAGACCGCACCCCAGAACTGGGGGCAACCCCACTGAATTCAAGGCTGCATAAAAAAGCTTTTATGGAAGAAGGGAGATGCCGAGGGGACCGTCCTCCGGGCATACCATACAGTCCCCCCTCCACAATGGGGCACAAGACAGACAGTGCAAGCACCCATGCCATCTGAATAATTCAATCTGAGCCCCAGGCAATGCATCAGTTATGCCCAGCTCTCCTATAAATCCTGTTCTCACAAGTACGCTCAAATACCACCAGGCTGCCCGAGGCCGAGAAGACTTCTTAACTGCCTCCTATTTAGCAGGTTCATGCAGTGAAGCCAGTTTCCATTTTATTTTAGACAAGTGTGACCCCATCCCCAGGGAGGGCATCCAGGCCCGGACAGGCGGGAAATGACCGACCAGGTCCCACTATCCCTACCCCGGTTAAGGGGACACCTAAGAGCCCCTATTTAGTTGGGACTAAGCAAATTGAAGGCCTTCAGGGATTCATGTGGCCGCTCCATTACAGGGTCAATATTCTCCCACCCCAGACAGCCTGGCGGCGGCCCACACACTCATAGGACCTATTCTTGGTGGCATTCTGCTGAAGTCAAATAATGCAGGCTTCTGTCCATCCCCCCTAGCCCTAGCAGAGGGAGACGCCCAGAGGGAGCACCTCCTGCCCGCATCCCCACTCCAGTCCAGTGCCGGTGTCCGAACAGGGCCCCCACCAACCCCCACACCATCCCACCCAATCCCCGGGACAGGAGCAATAGCTGGGCCCCCCTTAGCCTCCCAGTATTCACTCCACACCAGTACTCACTGTAAACCCAGGTCTGTGATCCTGTTAGTCTTTAATTGGATTGCCTGGAAAACTGTGCCAGCATTCATTTAATTGAGTCTATGGTAGTTTGCTGATCTGACTGTTCTCAGGATGGAGCCATTCTGGAAAGGCCGTGATTGTCGGAGATCTCTGGGGAAGGTGCATAGAAGTTGGTAAGGTGAAGCCTCTTTCTTCAAGTCTGTACAGGCATCTTCTGTGTTATCGTAGGTTTGCTGTCCCGTGGAGAACTGAACTGATAATTAACTGGGATAAGGGGTTCGGAATTTGAGTTTTTGTTGCCTCAGCCATGGGAATAGGGGGATATACGCCCGCTTCCTCTGCGTCGTGGCCAGGGCGTAGTCTTTATCTACAAATATGTGAGTGTCCCCATAGAAAATTTTAGATTTAGCCCAGGCCTGCTTCAATATCAACTCCTATTTCTGGAATCTGAGAAATCTGATGGTTATGGACCTGGGGCGCGCTGATGGCTGTGTAGGCTTCGGGCCTAGAGCCCTGTGAATCCGCTTAATATCAAAATCAAAGACCATGCTCAGCTCGAGGGCCTCCCAGAGGAGGGTTTCGACAAAGGATTGCAGATTCATGCCCTCACTATTCTCAGGAACCCCATACAGGCGGAGGTTGTTGCAGCGGTAGCGATTCTCCGCATCCTCCTGGCACTCTACGGTGAGTTGGCAAAGGTGAGTGACCTGACTGAGTCTGTTTAAATGAGTTGAAGTCAGATTTAAATTCCTGGAGCTCTGTTAATATCTTGTCGAGTTTACTGTCCATTTTGTTAGGCTGTGAGGCCTTGGATCTGCTCTTCTTGCATGGTTTGGAGCGAGTTGTGTGGGTAGAAAGCTCAGAGGCTCCCCAAGTCGGAAACGTCCCCATCGGAAATCTCAGTTTCTGGCCGAATTGCTGCAAATCTGTTCCTCCCCCCTCTAAGTTTGCTGGAAGCCATATATTCCTTGAACCGAAGTAAGTGCCTAAATGTAGTTGCAGACGATTTTAAGGTTTAAAAGTGGGGAAGGAGCTTGTGAGCTAAGCTGCCATGCAACCGGAAGCTGCACCGGAATTCCAAACCAGTTTCATTTCTAATTGAGACTATTTTAGGGACTGTTAGTCATGTCACTGGGTTGGTTGTATCAGTTTCATAGTTAGCCAGGAGACGTTTTGCTCTGTAATAGTTGCTTTCACTAGCATGACACATAACAGAAAGAAAGAGTAGGAAGTCATTGAAATGTCATCATATTGCATGCCACTAAGGGACTGGCAGAGCTCTGCTTGTGGTTTCCACAATGCTTTATGGAACTATTTAGCATTTTTTCTCTGTCATTTTTACCTCCTAGTAGTTTCTACAAAGATGTCTGGAACAAAATTACAACTTAGCAGCCCATCTAAAAATGTATCCACAGTAATGCTATGAATAAATTCAGTCTGAAGTAGGTATCAGAAAAGAATACTGTAATTCAGATATTAGTACATTGTCAAAGATTGAAACTGCAGATTCTAATTTAAAAAAATTATTTTTTTATAATCATATTTTATTTAATTTTTTCTTAATACATGAGGACAAACACCAGTTAACAATAGTAACAAGCACAACTGTCCGTTACTATGCATTGCACTCCATTAAGTCATTTAACAGCTTTGAAATGATATCAGATACTTCCAGACCCTACCACCTGTAGAGTTGCAGTCAAAAACAGAGCAAGATATTTCCTGAAATTCCTGTAATATCTCTTGCAGTTCCCTGTCTACATGTGGTACCACTGTGAGCCATTAGAGAGAATCTCTTTAGATATATTGTGAAATATCTGAGAGTGTCAATGGCTGCAACTGTACATATTGGCCTGGATATTCAGAAGGGTTGCTTTATGGCGCCTGGTGTTAGCATGTGCAACCCACTGATGCACCCGGCGATATTCAAACAGGGATTGAGCCTGGCACAAATCTCGTCGTAGGCGTATCAGTAATGTATGCTGCGCCAGGTTGGAGGTGTGCCCATGTATACTCCGCACATCCTGATATTCAGCCCAGGATGTGCTGAGCCCATGCATGCACAACCCCTACCTGCGCTGCACACAAGTGAGCCAAAAAAAAAAAGGAACAACGGCTGGCCACCCACAGATGAGCTGCCGTATTGCAGGGCGCAACACGGCAGCTGCCACCTGTGGGTGGCCACCCGAGCTCCGGCTGCACCTTTGTGGTGGCACCCCCCCATGCCCGATTGCAGGCATACGTAGAAGAATATAATCGTCCAATATCCCTGGTGGTCCAGTGGACCGCTCGCAGACCGATCATGGGAATATGTAGATGTAAATAGTCGTCCTATATCCCTGGTGGTCCAGTGAACCGCTTGCAGCTCGATCGCGGGCATATGTGTCAGTGGCTCAGTAGGTAGCACACTCACCTGTGAGGCTGGGAGATCAGAGGGCTGTGGGTTCAGTTCCCACATCTGGCACTTGAGTTAATATCCCAATACTGACACTGTAGTGCAGCATGAGAGGGGTGCTGCACTTCTGATGTGCCATCTTTCGGATGAGACGTTAAACCGAAGTCCCATCTGCCTGGATTGGTGGTAGTTCAGGTGGATGTTAAAGATCCCAAGGCACTTATTGAAAAGAGTAAGGGAATTTCCCTTGTGTCTGGGCCAAATTTCCCTCATTCACTAAAAAATACCACCAACAGCTTAATCTGGTTCAAGGTCAGTTGGCATTCATCTGTATCCCTCTCCCCCGGGTCGTGCCTGAAAATAGGCAGGATTTGTCTAGTGCACTTACCCGGTCAACAAAAACTAAATAAAATAAATAAATAAAAATAAATAAATGTAGATGTAAATAATCGTCCTATATCCCTGGTGGTCCAGTGGACCGTTCGCAACCCAATCGCGGGCATAAGTAATAAACAGGAGAGGTCCAATATCCCTGGTGGTCCAGTGGTACCCCCCTCCCCACCCGCTCACAGAGCCCCACCACCCCACTTCTCCCCCCGTCAGTGGCGGGCGGCAGCACCCCACCCGCCAGCTGCCCCACCACCTGCCAACTGACACCGTACGGTAGGGCTGAACGCCCATTGGTCCACAGCATGAGCCAATGGGCGTGCAGCCCGTACCGTACTACACAGTCCAGATATGAACGGCTGTCGCCCACCGCTGATGGGGGGGGGGAGCGTCAGGCGGTGGGGCTCCGTGGGGAGGGGGGGTACCGCTGGGTCACCAGGGATATTGGACCTCTCCTGTTTATTACTTATGCCCAAGATCGGGCTGCGAGCAGTCCACTGGACCACCAGGGATATTGGACGTTTATTTTATTCAACTTATGCCCGTGATCGGGCTGCGAGCAGTCCACTGGACCACCAGGGATATTGGATGATTATTTTGTTCAACATATGCCCGCGTTCGGGCATTGGGGCACTTTTCCGCGATGTGCAGGGGGCGTCGGTCCCTGACGGCTGCAGCCTGGCAGGGCGCCAGGTGCAAGTCGCTGGGGATCGGCGCACCTGCATGCAAATGGGGCCATAATGACATGCAAATGGCCCCATTTGCACCTTGCATGCATTATGGCCCCATTTGCACGTGCACTTTTAAATATCGTGGTTGTTGCGCCTAGCGCAAGGGAACTTGTGGTAGCACATCCCCCTGCTCAGCTCTGGCCACTTGCGCTGGTGCAGTGCCACTGCACCATGCACACTGCGGGTGGCCAGGGTGTGATATTCAGCAATGCTGTGCCATGGCACTGCTCCGTTGAATATTACCCTGTCAATGCCCCTGCGCAGTCAAGTTGCACTGCGCCCAGGCTTGCGCCACAGCCTGGTGCAGTCTTGAATATCCGGGCTACACTGTTTAGTAGCTCTATAAAGTAATGATTTCCAATTAAAATCCTTCCATATCATTGAAAGGAAACCTTGTATGCATTCTGGCAGGCTGTTTCTCATTTATTCTAAGTCGAGGCCCATCTCCTAGTCCAACAACCTAAAGGTCTGTATCAAAGGATATTTACTTAATTCCTGTAGTGCTCTATAAAGGTGTGAGATAAGGTGTGGTAAAGATTCCCCTCTTACAGCTCCCACGAGTATCCGTTGGAACAGATTTGAAGAGTCTAACTAGATTTCTCACCCCAGGAATCCCTCCATATCCTTAACACTTATTTATTTATGTCTTTGTTGGCCAAGTAGGTACACTGATCTGATGGACCATTTTCAGGCATGACCCGGGCTACTAGCGTGGCACATTGAGTAAGGCATATACAGGTAGTACGAACAGTATAACAGGCAACATAGTTCAGTGCAAGAAACATGGCACATAGGGACGATACATAAATTGAGGTTACAGTATAGTACAATTCAGTAGTATGGTAAATACACAGTTACAATATTTCAATCAACAGATGGTAAGTGCGATGATGTAGTCAGGAGGGAGGAGAGTACAAAACAAGGTATGGGGAGAGTGCAGAGCATGTTAGGGTGCCAGAGCCTCTAGTAAGAGCCCTGCAATATGGTAGGGGGAAAGGAAGGCAGTAGGCGGGAAGGGATGCCCACTTACCTGGGAGAGTAAGAGCATTTGGCTTCTGACATCAGCCAGGCCTTGTAGTGTATTTTGAAAGAGGGGTGAGAGGTGGTCGAGCGGAGCGACATGGGGAGCTTGTTCCATAGGGAGGAGGCAGACCAGGAATGGGCTTTTAAAGGGCTTTGCTGCCCATGGCAGAAGAGACTCTAGGGACCTCCAGAGGGGGGGATGGATGATTCTGGGAGGCACCTGGATGCCACTCTGCCCGTGAGGAGGAATGAGAACAGGGACAGGTGGTCACCTCTGAGGGTAAAGGGCAAAGTCAAACTGTCTTTGGAGCAGGAGCCATCCCAACAACTGGTACAGGTCACAGTGGTGGGTTGAGTAGGGAGACTGGAGTACAAAATGACATATACAGCTCCTGGTGGGGGACTCAATTATTAGGGGGATAGAACTGGGGGGAGCAGGGAAAACTGAAGTAAGGTGCCTGCCTGGTGCCATGGCTTGGAGAGACAGGAAGCGCATCCTCAGGATCACAAGAACAGCTGCACGGGAATCTGAGCTGGACGTCATTGTCCACCTAGGGACAAATGACTTGGCTAATCATGAGATTAGAGCAGTGCAGAAGGACTTTGTAGAATTGGGGAGGGGCCTAAGACAAGTAGCACACACAATATCCTTCTCTGAGGTGCTGCCTGTCAATGGCATGAGTGAGGCGAGGGTACTTTGCACCATGCAGTTTAATGAATGGTTGAAAAAATGGTGTGGAGCACAGGGGTTTGGCTTCATTGGGGACTGGGGTTCCACCTGGAGGGACACCAGCCTATACTGGCAGGATGGTCTGCATCTGTCCAGGAAGGGAACAAGTCTTTTGAGCAATCGGTTTAAATGCTTCATTGGCAAGCTTTTAAACTAGTCAAGGGGGGAGGCACTGATAAGCAGCAGGAAAATCCCAGCCTCTCCTACAAAACAGGGTACTAAATGAGAAAAGACCGAGGTAGACAGGTCAGTGGGGGATGCTGCAAAGAAGGTAAAGCCATCAAAAATGGAGAGCAATGAGTACCAATGCCCGTAGTCTGAGTAACAAGCTTCCTGAATTAGTGGCCTTGATGAAGGAGGAACATCTGATATCGTGGCAGTCACAGAAACATGGTACACACAAACCATGACTGGGACATAAACATACCAGGATACACTATCTACAGGAGGGACAGGGAGGGTAAAGAGGAGGAGGAGTAGCTCTTACATAAGGGAAGGAATCAAGGCAACAGAACAAAAGGGAAAACAGGAGGAGAAGAAACACTGTGGGTAAATTTGGAGACCGCAATGGCACCACAATCCGCACAGGGTTAGATACAGACCTCTCTCAGGGGAGGAAATGGACAAGGAAATGATAGAAAGAATACTTAGAATGGCAGAAAAAGGGAGATATTGCTGATGGGTGATCTGAATATACCAGATGTTAACTGGAATGCAGTTGCAGCAGCCACTTCAAAAGTGGGGTTATTCTAGATGCCCTACAAGGCATGCCTAGACAACTAGTATTGGAGCCCACTGAGAGGAAGCAATCTTAGACCTGGTTCTCTAAATGGAGATGAAGAGAGGATCACAGATGTAGAAGTGGGTAGCCATCTGGGAACTAGCGACCATCGAACAGTATGGTTCACAATAAACACAGCAATAGAGTCAAGCCATACAAAGGCAAAAGTACTGGACTTTAGGAGGGCTGACTTTGCCAAAATGGGTGAGTGCCTAAGGCATGCACTAGCAAATGGGCAGGAAGGAGGGGTGGAAGAACAATGGGGAATAATAAAAACTGCCATCACAGAGGTAACAAGCCTTTGTGTGAAGCAAATTAACAAAAAGAACGATGTACTGAAACCACTATGGTTCTCAAAGGAAGTGGTAGTGAAGGTTCAAGAGAAAAAGAAAGTATCCAGGAAGTACAAGGAATCACAGAAGGAGCAGACAGGGAACTGTATCAGTTAAAGCAAAGGAAGCTGGGAAGGCAGTCAGAACAGCAAAGGCCCAAACCGAGGAAAAGATAGCCAACTCTGTTAAGAAGGGGGATAAAACCTTTTATAGGTACATCAGGGAGCGAAGGAAGACCAAGGGAGGGCTAGTGAGGCTTAATAAAGAGGAGGGAGGGTGGGCAGAGGGTGACTGTGAAAGGCAGAGATACTAAACAAATATTTTTGCTCAGTATTTACAAAGGAAGTGGGGAGGTACTAAAACAAACAGTAGAAACACTCTGGATACAGAAGTTGATACCAGCCCGTTTACAGAAGAAAAGGGTTCTGAAAGAACTCTTAAAACTGAAGGTGGACAAAGCAATGGGGCCTGATGGGATTCATCCCAGAATTCTAAAAGAACTAAAGGTAGAACTAGTGACACCACTGACTACCGTCTTTAACAAATCATGGAGGATGGGGTGGTACCGAGGACTGGAGAAGGGCAGATGTGATTCCCCTTCACAAAGTGGGAGCAAGGCAGAAGCAGAAAACTACAGACCTGTTAGTTTAACCTCAGTGGTAGGGAAAATGATGGAATCACTTCTGAAGCAAAAGAATTGTTGAGTATCTAGAGGTCAGAGGGCTCAGGACCCAAGGCAGCATGGATTCACAGCGGGAAGGTCATGCCAGACAAATCTGATAGATTTCTTTGACTGGGTGACCAAAGTAGTAGATCAGGGAGGGGCTGTGGACATGGCCTACCTAGACTTTAGCAAGGCATTTGACACAGTCCCACACAAAAGATTAATATACAAGTTAGCCAGCCTGGGAGTGGGTCCCAAGATGACAGCCTGGGTAAAGAATTGGCTAGAGAATAGGACACAGAGTAATAGTAAATGGAGTCCACTCTGAAGAAAGGGGTTACTAGTGGGGTACCGTGAGGGTTCAGTATTAGGACCCGGGTCCTCTTCAATGTCTTTATAAGCGATATTGCAGAGGACTGGAAGGAAAAGTATGTCTCTTTGCAGATGACACAAAGATCTGCAACAGAGTTGATGCACAAGGTGGGGTGGAAAGGATGAGAAGGACTTGGCAAAGTTAGAGGAATGGTCAAATATATGGCAGCTTAGATTCAATGCTAAGAAGTGCAAGGTAATGCACCTGGGAAACAAAACCCAGGGGAAGAGTACACAATGGGGGGGTGAGATACTAACAACAACAAAAATGGAAAGGGACCTGGGGGTAGTCATATCAGATGACCTAAAGATGGGCAAGCAATGTGAGAGGGCAGCAAGGAGGGCTGGGGGGATACTGGGATGCACAGGGAGAGGCATCACCAGCAGAAAACAGGAAGTTATTATCCCTCTGTACAGACAGTTGGTGAGAGCCCATTTGGAGTACTGCGTGCAGTTCTGGAGACCCAATCTCCGCAAGGACATAGACAGGATGGAGGCTGTCCAGAGGAGGGCAACTAAAATGGTGTGGGGTCTGCACCGGAAGACATATGAAGAGAGACTTAAGGAGCTGAATATGTATAGCCTCGAGGAAAGGAGAGAGAGGGGGGACATGATAGAAACTTTCAAGTATCTCAAGGGAATCAACAAAGTCCAAGAGGGTAGCATCTTTCAAAAAAAGAGGTGTGCAAGAACAAGGGGGCACAATTTGAAGATAGAAGGGGCGGCTCAGAGGTAATTTAAGGAAGTATTTTTCACAGAGAGGGTTGTGGATGCATGGAATGGCCTTCGGAGGAGGTTGTGGAGTCAAAACAGTGGTGGAATTCAAGCATGCATGGGACAGTCATAAGGCAATTCTAGGGGGTGGGGGTAGGAAGAAGTAGGCTGCTGGTTAACTAGGATCTGCAGCTTATCCAATAGGTAGGGAAATGGGCAGACTGGGTGGGCCGGGCGGTCCTTATCTGCCGTCAATATCTATGTTTCTATGTTATACTGTTATAAACTAAATTGAGCCTGGAGCGCAGCGCAGAGGACACATTGGAATGGATGGGAGTGCAGTAGTCAATAAGGGTGAGAAGGTTGCCTTGAGCAATTGCAAGGCACACCTCAGAGGTCAAGAACTGTTTATGGTGGTAGGCAGCCCCAAGTTTCTGGTTTATCTTGTGCACGATGTTGTTGACATGTTCCGTGAACTCAAGGGGGGGTCCAGGGTAACACCTACAGTGGTAATCGCACAAATGTTGCCCAGTGCCGCGCACCGTGTGTCATTGCGTGGTAGTGGTATACATGTTATTCAATGGGTACCACGCTTGCTTGGTATACCATGCTACTGGGCAACTTTTGCACAGTTACTACTGTAGGTATTTGAAACTAGAACATTTTGGAGGGAAGGGCCTTCCGGGGAGAGCACTAGTAGAGAAGAATTTGACTTGGTGACCTTGGTGATATACGGTTTGGAACCAAACAGCATAGATTTTGTTTTCTTTTCATTAACTAATAGCATGTTAGAGAGAAACCAATTATAGGCAGTGCCATAGTTAATGGTTAGAGTGGAGGAGATATTTGTTAGGGACTTGTCGCTATGGAACAGGACAAGGTCATCCGTGTAGAAAAGCGCCTCGCAGGAGAGATTGTCAGCAGGAAGGGAGTTAATAAATATGAAAAATAGTAGGGGGCCCAAGATGGAGCCTTGAGGGACCCCTGTGGAGACAGGAAGGGCAAGGGGGGAGGAGGCAGCACCAGTGTTTACCAATTGGGACTTGCCCAAGAGATAGCTCCAGAACAAGGAGGAGGTCTCAGTGGAGCAGCCGAGGTGAAGGAGAGTAGAGTGGAGTGGAGTGGAGGAGGGGTTGGCCGACCAGGTCAAACACCTTAGCCAGATCCACAAATAAGGCACCTGTTGCCTTACCCAAGTCCATGTTTCTGAGGACATGGTTGGAGAAGTGTGCTAAGACTGATGTGGTGCTTACAGAACCCATGTTGTTGGGGGCATTGCAGGTTATATTTTCCGAGATGATCAGTGAGCTGGAAGTGTACAGTTTTCTGCAGTAGTTTTCTCAGGTGGGGGAGGATGGAGGTGGGCCTGTAGTTATCGGGGGAGAGGGGTTCCCCAGCTTTGAATATCGACACCACACTGGTATTTTTCCACGAGGCAGGCATAGTAGAAGAGGTCAGGGCCAGGCTGAAAATGAAGGTAAGAGGTACATCGATAGCAGGAGAGATGAGTCTAAGAAAAGAGGGGGAAAGACCATCACTGCTAGGGCTGCCCCTGGTGGGGAGAGACTTCAGGAGCTTGATAGTATCACTAAGGCAGACAGTTCTAAAGTAGAAAGGGGTGGGGGAAGGGTGTCAGTGGGGGAGGACCACTTCTCCTGACTACCAGTGCAAGGAGGAGAATGGGAGGGAAGTTTGCTGAGGTAGGCAGAAAGGTCCGAAGAATTTTTGTTGAAGGCCGACGCATTCTCTGAGGGATCAGTCAGTGGGCCAGAGGGGAAGGTGAGTTGGGTGACTTGACTATGTGTCTGGGGACTGAGCACGGACCTGATAGAGGCCCAGAAACGTCAGGGGTCTCTAAGGTTGTCTCATTGTATGTTAAGGTAGAATGTACGTTTCAGTGACGTGGCAGTTTGCTCACAGGTGTTACGTAGGCACCTGTAATTATTCCAGAGTTGGGGGAAGGGGACGTTTTGTGGGCTTTCCATTTGTGTCTCTCTCTTTCATGAGTCAGTAGCTCTTTAGAGATCCCTCCCGCACCCTACAGGTAGTGAAAGGGAAGTGGAGGTCCTGAACTCAGAGGATGGCATTTGTGAGAAAGCTGACAGCAGCTGACACATCTGAAATGGAGTAGAGGGCTGTCCGATTTACCGCTCTAACATCCTTGAGGAGACTGGCAGTGTTCTGGCAGTTTAAGTTTCTGAAAGACAGGTATTTGGGGTAGGATGGATGTTTGTTCTTGGTGGACCAAATTATGTAAGTAAGGGAGTGGTCACTTATAGAAACTGACAAAATCCCTGCCTGAAGAACCATGTCCTCCCAATTAGTGGCCACCCAGTCAAGCAGGGAGTGGTTGAGCGTACAGGCGTTGTGTCTGGTGGGGATGGAGATGGTTTGTACCAGATTGTGTAGCTTGAGGAGATTGGCATACTCGGGTTCCGAGGCACTTAACCAATTGAGATTGAAGTCTCCGAGTATTATAGTGTCCCTGGTTGGAGCGAGTTGACCTAGGCCGTCAAGGTGGTTAGATAAGCCAGGAACTCCCCCATTTGAGGGGTTGTAGCAGCAACCCAGATAGAATATTTTAGAATTACCCAGGGTTAATTTGGCAAAGAGCCATTCGCTGGGAGATTGGGGGTTGGAGCAACTAACAATGGTGGCTGAGATGGGTTCCTTTACATACAAGGGCACACCACCACTCTTATTTTTACCTGTTCTATCCAGGTGAAGCAGGGAGTAACCCAGCAGGTGGTAAGAGGTCTCAGCGATGTGGGGTTTCAGCCAAGTTTCAGTAAGTCCTAGCACATGCGGCTTATAGAGGGACACCCAGGCTTCAAGGTCAGGGAATTTGGAGGGGAGGCTATAAATATTTAAGTGTGCAACTCTTAACCCAGTGGTTCTGGCCCAGGTAGTATTGGAGTTGTCAGTGGGGGTGTTTATGAGGCCAGGGTTTCTTTCAATGTCACCAGCTAGAAGTAAAGAGACAGGAGTGGGCAAAAAGGCCAAGAAGGAGATGCTCAGAGTTAGAAAGGAGTTTAAAGAGAGCTGGGCCCAGGGGAGTTAATTCATGTCTGACCTTGGCTTGGGGGGAATGCCACAGGCCTATGGTTGGGGTGAAGGAGGATAGCTGTTGTTGGTCTAGGGCTAACAGACACACACACATCAGCCACTAACAGCAGGTCTACTATAGAGGTGGCCAGAAGGGGGAGCAGGAACATCTTCATTTGTCCGTGCTATATCAGCTTCTCACCAGCAGCACGTAATGGCAGTGTTGGCCAAGTGGTTAGAGCTCTGGGATGCTAAATAGCTAGGATATGGGAATGGGAGGCTGATTACTAGAGTAATGTAGGGGGTGGTAAATCCTGTGTCCTGAGGGGTGCCTTTGGCTAAGGCAATTAATTTCTATTAGGACCTTAAGTGGTTGAATAGATGTGCAGCAGCTCCCTCAAGTAGTCTACCTGTATAAGCTGCTACTGGGATGTTGGGGAGATAAAGTAATGTGACTCTATGACACTATAAAAGAAGTGCCCACGGTGGGTGGGTGCGGCAGTGTGTCCTGCTGCTCCTTCGGCCTGGGGGTGGGTGAGAGAGCCTCTCAACACAGCTCTCTGCACTGACAGCCTGCAAGAGAGAGAGACACATAATTACCTTCTGAGCCACAGGCTTAAAAGAAAAGGAGCTGCTATGCGGGACCTGGGAGGGGAAGAACCAACCACAGAAACCCTCAGTACAAACCCCAAACATAAGGAAATACAAATCTAAAGACATCCTAAACTCTAGACAGCATTTATACATACATAATTAATGAATCCAGACAGTCTTACACACAGCAGTATGCTGCCTTAAGGCTCCGATAGAAATCCACCCATTACAAGGCAATACATAGATACATAGACACTGTAGGCAGATAAGGGCCTATGGCCCACCCAGTCTGCCCATTTGAGCTTGTAAGTTCCCTTTACGTTTTTCTAGACGTTTGTTGCCCCATACCTCCGACCTCCAGAATTCCCTTATGTCTATCCCATGCATTCTTAAATCCCATGATTGTTTCAGCCCCCATCACTTCCTTTGGCAGGGTGTTCCACTTGTCCACCACCCTTTCTGTGAAGAAATTCTTCCTCACGTTTCCTCTGAATTGCCCTCCCTCCAACTTGATCCCATGCCCTCTAGCCCTGGAACATCTTTTTCGCTGGAAAATAATGTATTCCTGCACCCTGTTCCTCCCTGTAAGGTACTTGTATGTCTCTATCATATCCCCTTTCTCTTTCCCCTCCTCCCTCAGCCTGTCCTCATAGGACTTGTGATGTAATCCTGTACCATCTTTGTTGCCCTCCTCTGAACCTTCTCTGCCCTATGTCCTTATGTAGGTAAGGTCTCCAGAACTGTACACTGTACTCCAGGTGGAGCCTCACTAGTGTCCTGTATAGTGGAATTATGACCTCCTTTTTCCTGCTAGTGATGCCCCTGCATCCCAGCATCCTATTTACTTACCTGCTGCCTTGTCACACTGTTTCCCTACCTTGAGATCATCAGCAATGATAACCCCAAGGTCCCTTTCCTGCTTGGTGCATGCTATATTCTCACCCACAACTGATATGTTGTTCCAGGTTTTTTGTGCCTCATATGCATTATCTTGCACTTCTTGGCATTGAATTTCAACTGCCAAACCCTTAACCATTCTTCAAGTTTCTGTAGGTCCCTCCTCATTCTGTCTACAACTTCTGGCATGTCCACTCTGTTACAGAGTTTTGTGTCGTCAACAAACAGGGAAATTCTGCCTTCTAGGTCCTGCGCAATGTCACTGATGAAGACGTTGAATAGGACCGGTCCCAGCACTGATCCCAGTGGTATCCCATTGGTCACTCTTCCCTCTGTGGAGTGACAGCCATTTACCACCACCCTCTGTGTCCTGACACCCAGCCAATTACCCACCCACCGCACTACTGTCCTTCCCACTCCCATATACCCCAGTTTGTTTAATAGCCTTCTGTGTGGCACAGTGTCAAAGACCTCGCTGAAGTCCAGATAGGCCATGTCCACTGCCCTCCCCTGATCCACCTCCCTTGTCACCCAGTCGAAAAATTCAATGAGCTTGGTCTGGCATGACTTCCCCCCAGTGAAACCATGCTGCCTTGGGTCCTGTAGTTCATTGGCAACCAGATGTTCCACCAATCTCTCCTTCGGTAGTGCTTCCATGATCTTCCCCACTACCAAGGTCAGGCTGACTGGTCTGTAGTTCCCTGCTTCCTCTTTGTTCCCACTTTTGTATAAGGGGACTACATCTGCTGTCCTCCAGTCTTTGGGTACCTCCCCTGTTTCCAGTGATCGGCTAAACAGGATTGTCAGAGGTTCAGCCACCACCTCTCTTAGTTCCTTTAGGACCCTGGGGTGCACCCCATCTGGCCCCATTGCTTTATCAACTCTTATTCCTTCCATTTCCTTTAGGACCTTTTCCCGTGTAAAGGGATTTGTGTCCATTTCTGCGCCATTCCCACCCCTTGTACTTCCTTCAGGCCCATTACCCTCCTCTTCCTCAGTAAAGACTGAGCAGAAATATCTGTTCAGTATGTCAGCTTTACTGTTGTCATCCTCCACGCAGCCCCCACCCTCCCCTTTCAGTCTCATTATCCCTCCTTTTGCCCTTCTTTTTTCACTTATGCACCTATAAAAGGTTTTGTCCCCTCTACCCACTGATTTTGCGATGTGCTCTTCTGTCTGAGCTTAGGCTTCCCTTACTGACCTCCCTGCCTTCCTTTGCTTCTCCTGGTACTTCTCCGTATCCACTTCTGCCTGCATCTTTTTGTATTGCCTGAATGTGATCTTTTTGGCTTTCACTTTCTCCGCTACCTCCTTGGAAAACCATAATGGCCTTCTCTTCCTTTTCCCCCTTGCTAACCTGCTTAATGCATAATTCTGTTGCTCTTGTAACCCCTATTTTAAATATTGCCCACTGTTCCTCCACCCCGATTCCCTTCCCATTCCCATTAGAGCCTCTTTCGAGCATGTCCCCATTTTCCCAAAGTCTGCCTTCCTAAAATCCAGGATACACGTTTTTGTGCAGTTTGGTTCTGCTCCTTCTGTTATTTCAAACCACAGTGACCAGTGGTCACTGTTCCTCAGGTGCTCCCCCACTGTTACCCCTATCACACTGTCCCCATTTGTGAGCATGAGGTCCAGTATTTCCCTCTGCTGAGTTGATTCCATGACCAGTTGCTTAAGAAAGGCAACTTGAAGGGAGTCCAGGATACATCTGCTCCTGGTTGATGCTGCTGCTGGGAGGCTGTTGTCCACGTCTGGAATATAGAAGTCTCCAACCAGCACCACCTCCCCCTTGTCTGCCATCCTTTGCATAGCTAGCATTAACTCCCAGTCTGTCTCTTCCTCCTGGGCTGATGATCTGTAGACCACCCTGTGCAGATGGCTGACCCCATTTTCCTTTCCAGCTTAACTCACAGTTTCTCTCTCCCATTTTGTTCCTCCTGGATCTCTGTGGCCTTTATGCCTTCTTTCACATAAAGTGCCACTCCTCCTCCCTTCCTGCCTGCTCTGTCTCTTCTGAATATGTTGTAGCCGGGTATGGCCATCTTCCAGTCGTGGTTACCATTACACCAGGTCTCTGTGATGGCCACAATGTCCAGGTCCGACTGCACCATGGCAGCCTCCAGATTCTCCATCCTGTTGCTAAGGCTCCTGGCATTGGCACACATGGTTTTCCATGATGTGAACTCCCTGGACTGTTTAGCTGTTCTACTCAAGCCCCCTCCCTGGTTGTCCTTTATCCCTGGTTCTCCCTGCTGTCTGCCCTTCTATTGCATTTTGCCCCCTTTCTGCCTACCCACCCCATGGGTGCCTATCTCCATCTTTTGCACACTGCCTTGTAGAGATATCCCCTCCTCCTTTTCACCGGTTCCACTGTCAGCTATGGGGGGGTGAAAAATTAGGCACCCACCTTGCTGGCCTGCCACTCCCCTTGGCTAGTTTAAATGCTTGTCCATGTAGCATTTAAACTTATCATTGAGTGCTTGGATTCCCCTCCAGGACAGATGCAGGCCGTCAGGCTTGAACAAGCCCCTATCCTTCCAGGTGGGTCCCCAGTCAGCAATGAATCCAAACCCTTCCTTGCAGCACCAGTTCTTCAACCATGTGTTAAAGTTCCTGGTGCGTGCACCCCTACGCTCTCCATGCCTCTCACAGGTAGTACTTCCGAGAAGGTGACAGATGTAGCTACTTGCTTGAGACCCCTCCCCAATTTCCTAAGCTCTTCCTGAACTTCCTTAGGCTTCCCATTTGCCAGGTCATTAGTACCTACGTGGATAGTGACATCCAGCTCACCCTCCTGTCTTGCCTTCCTGGCGATCCCCAGGATCTTTCTCCCATCCCTCCATGCCGTGGCACCTGGTAGGCACCTCACCTCCCTGTTCTCCCCCTCATGTGCTCCTAGCTGAATCCCTCTTATGATAGAGTCCCCCACCAGGAGTCCCTTCCTCCTCCTCTGGGGTCCACTGCTGTCCCCACTGAGGTCACCTCCTCAGTTGATGTTCACATTCTTCCCTTCCACTTCTCTGGGTACCTCTGTTTGGTTGTCCTCGTTTGCCAGTGTGGTATATGAGTTCTGGAGTGGAATAGGATTTGGGATGTGCCTCTGCCTGACCACTCTAACCCTCCCCGAGCCCACTGTCATCCAAGTGCTCATCATTCTTGCCATCCTTTGGGGCAGCGGCATTGGACTGGGTGGTCTCTGGATAGGGGCAAAGGTACTTCTGACCCAGCTTACTTCTGCTCTGAGTCTGGCTACCTCGTTCCACAGTCCAGAGAGATGCCTGCAGATAGGGCAGCACCTCAGCATCCAGAAGGTCTGCCTGAATACTGCTGCGCCACATCCACTGCATTGCACCACTCCCGACATTATACTGCAGTGTCACTGAAATGTCCAGCTGCTGGAATTAATCAGCTCTGTCCCTCCTACATTGAATATTGCTGCCCAGGCTTTGTACCTGCTGTGTCCTGCAGGCCTGCTGCTGCTCCTTCGGCCTGGGGGTGGATGAGAGAGTCTCTCAGCATAGCCCTCTGCACTGACAGCCTGCTGTGTCCTGCAGGACTGCTGCTGCTTCTTCGGCCTGGGGGTGGGTGAGAGAGCCTCTTAACACATGTAGTACCCCAAAGTTTGGGGTACAACAAAGACAGGGACCCTTTCCCCGACGTGTTTTTTTTTCCCATTTTTATTTTTTTATTCCCCATTCCCCTTCGCTCCATCCCCCTCCCCCCTTGCAGATCCCTCCCAGTCCCTTTATCCTAGTTCACACCGTTTGGAGATGGGAAGGGGGGGTCAGGGGCAGAAGACCCTCCCTGTCTGGCTTGTGCCCAATCTCCTGGCCAGAGGCCAGGACCTCCCCTTCCTTACAAAAGGGCCAGGGGGTGGCCAGAGGAGGCAGTCAGTGGCACAGTGAGGAGGGTGGAGGATGCGAGGAGCACAGACTAACCAAAAGGTACCTGAATTCCATCTGTGGCTGCTCCAGCGTCGCTCCCCTCGAGCTTCGGTCCGGCCGTGGTGACAGCAATAGCAGGGTCAGTTGGGTGGACTGTAGCTCCCCAACGTGACCTGTCTTCCCTGGGGCAGAGCCCCAATCCGTGAGGGAAGAACAAAAGCACCAGCGGACCGAAAAGGTGCATCAAGAAATTGATCCTGGTCGAAAATGCGCCCTGGACCCCTTTAGTTCCACCGCCCAACAGCTGCAGGGAAAAGAAAGCTGGGTGGAAGTGCAGCTCCCCAGAGTTTTCTCGCCCCCCAGCTGTGGCCGAGATCCGGGCCATGGTGGTGAGTGGGCTGTGAGCCCAAGTTTATTGTTTACTTGCACCAGAGGTGCCCGGCAGGGAGTGGGGAGGGGGGGAAGCTAAGGGAAGGGATTTAAAGGGCCAGAGCTCAAGAAAATTCAAAGGGAGGCATAGTGAGCTCCCAGGGAGGGCGGACAGCCTCAAGAGAGGGGGAAACCTGAGTCAGTGGGCCAAATGCCTGGAGGGGAAGAGGGACAAGCTCCAGAAGTGGCCAAAGACCACAAAGTTACTTTTTTTGTGTGGTTTGTCTTTGTTTTTGTCATTTTTGTTGAGAGTGTCTCCCAGGAATGGACAATCTGAGCTGAATAGCAGCTCATCCCAAACTAAAAGGACAAGGGTGTCGCAACTCAGAGGTCCAGGAGGAGAGAGAGTGAGAAGTGGTGGGGTTAAGGCCCCTTTGTCTCCTTTGGCACCATTCTGTGCCAGAGGGCGGGGCTGGGAGGTGGAGACCCTTGGCCAGTTGCCAGGAAGGAGGGGCTAGCTGTGAGGGTCCATCATCCAGACCCTCAAGCATAGGAATTAGTGGACGAGGCCCACTTCAGGCCCAAGGATGGCTGTTACTATTGATAAAGTGGAGTGGATCTGCAAGAATAGCCTGGAAAGGGGAAGACCTTTAAGGGCGCAGCAACCCTTGGGGGGATGGCCCTATGGCCAAGTGGCCCAGAGAGTTATGTGTAGGTGTTATGGGCCCCCACCCAAACCTAAGTTTGCTGTTGCCACCTGGCGCCCCCTAAAGACTGCACCCTTTGCAAGAACTGAACTGTCTGCCTAAAGAAAAATCTGAACTGTTTGCTTGCTTCTGAACTGTGTTATTGAACTGTGCTCATGCATACCTGATGCCCAGTGTTGCCGGGACCAGCTTCTTTAGAGCCTGACGCTGACCCAGTCAGGTCCCCGTCCCATCCCCCCATCTGCAGCAGAACCGCCTCCAGTGACGCCAGCCTGTCTCAAAGTTCCGCCACAAGTATTCCAGCATCAATTCTGAAACGGTAAGTGGTAGAGAGCCGCTAGTGAGGTATCCAGTAGTGAGTCAGCTTAGGAGAAGACCTGGCTCAAGAGTGAGGGACCACAGTTAACATCGTGCATGCCCTTTTCTTGTTTTGCCATCCGCCCGTAAGTGTGCACGTGCCCATGTCGCTCTGCAGAGACCGTCTGCAGATCACATTGCCAACAGTCTCTTCCTGGGAGGTGCCCTGGGTGCTGGGGACCTGCCAGGGGTCATTGCTGCGGATCGTCCAGAGAACCATCTGCCAACCAGAAGTCTTCAACTCCTTGCCCGAAGCCGCAGAGAATCGTCAAGTTCTTCATTGTCCAGCTAGCAGTGTTCCTCTTTGTATTTTGTTCATCCAGGGGATGCCCCTTTATGGCCTGTTTGTAAAAAAGCTTTGTGGGGTCAGTGCCCACCTGCTGATCAGCTGACTCATTACAAAGCCCAAGCTTGGTTCCTCCGCCGTTGTTATCTCGGCTGAGTGCACGTAGGACTTGGATTAAAAGGGGTTAACCCCCTGTTCTTGGTTTGATCAACTGTTGGTCCTGATTGTAATGTTTGTTGTTTATTCCCTTACCCTGTTTTGTTGTAGAAACAGTTCTCTTGTTTTTATTGTCCCTGGTAAATAACCTCTTGCATCTTGGTCCCTGAGTAAGCTTCCTGCCTCTTCTTCCAGATCCATCTGGCGTATCCTGAAATTGTTAGGGAACCTTTCGGTCTGCTACACACAGCCCTCTGCACTGACAGCCTGCTGTATCCTGCAGGCTTGCTGCTGCTCCTTCGTCCTAGAAGTGGGTGAGGGAGCCTCTCAACACAGCCCTCTCCACTGACAGCCTGCTGTGTCCTGCAGGCATGCTGCTGCTCCTTCGGCCTGGAGGTGGGTGAGAGAGCCTCTCAACACAGCCCTCTGCACTGCGCCGGCCTGGTGGTGCTGAGGGTTGAGGCTCTGGACACCACACCTCGCGCCACACTGGTGGCCCGAGTTTGGGAACAAGCTCGGGCACCAGGGGTCAGCAGTGGAGGGAGAGGATTGAGCGTCCGATGGAAAGCTGTCCTCCTTTTCCTGGGGAGTGTTCCAGGGGACTCCCACTGCAGCGGTGACACCCGGTGGAGATCGGATACACAGCAGGGTGCGGAGCAAACAAGGGGAAGAGCACAGCAGATGCCTACGGCTCGACTGTGCTGGCATCATTTCATGCTCGCGCTCCTGGGGAAGTTTAATGGAAAAACCCCTTCACTCCTGGATAGGTGATGGCTCTCCCCAGTGCCGCGTCGCCACACGACCAATCTGGGTCCTTGCCTCTGCCCCCTCTGTCCTTCCACCTCCACTGCAGCTCACTAGATTATAGATAGAGTGCCGGAGTGGTGGCAGCCCGGCCTGAGGGAGCTCAGAGCTGGGGGGGGTCTTCGAGCCATGGATGGTGGAGGGCAGCTACCTCTGAGGAAGGCAGGACTTCAGGCGGTCGGTAGAAAGGTGCAGTGAATAGGAATAGCCTGAGAGAGTTCCAGGTTGTGGGGAGCAAAAAATAGAATATACAAAAAAAAAGAAAACACAGCCCTCTGCACCGAGAGCCTGCTGGGTCCTGCAGGCCTGCTGCTGCTCCCTTCAGCCTGGGGTGGGTGAGAGCCTCTCAACGCAGCCCTCTGCACCGAGAGCCTGCTGTGTCCTGCAGGCCTGCTGCTGCTCCTTGGGCCTGGGGTGGGTGAGAGCCCTCGTCGAGGCACAGGTCAGGAAGCATAGGGAAAACCAGGTGAAGTTGTAGAATTCACCAAAAATATTTGCTTATAGTAGCAGTAACATAAAAAAATAAACGTGTTCATAATAACTATGTATGAAGGAGAAATGAGATAGTTTTTTTCTTTGTCTCTGTGTCCCTTTTTCTTCTCATATTTTTTGCAGTGGCAGCTCAGCTCCCTTATAAGTCCTTTCAACCCCCATTCTTAACAAGCATCCTGATCTTCCTGGATATAAAGTCTCCACCACTCTTTCACACTAATGGGAGTTCGACAGGTGCTAGGACCCTGCGGGAGCAAACTTTTTTAGGAGGGCCGGTGCCTGAGATGGAGCCACGAGGAAGCAGCACCGCGAGCCCCGGCTCATGCGGTAATGACTATCTCGGTGTCGACCCTCCAACCGCCTCAGTTCCCCTTTTCCCACCGTCGAGTGCGCTTCAGTGATGATGTTGCTCGCCCGCCGGGAATTAAACTTCACTAGCAGCAATAGTTCAGTTTATTGTTTTGTAGATTATTTTGAATCAGTACTGATTATATTACTAATTTTAACAATTGTACAGAGAAGTCTTCAGCCCTCCATTGACGGAGTCGACCATGAGTGGGCCAGGTGATGGTAGGGAACTTCAGATGAAAGCTGTCAGTCAGTTGGCCGCGGTCTCGATCGCGCCTCCCTGGAAGGGGGGTCGGACAATGGACGGTCCAATATTCAGGGAGATGGGCGATCCCCCCGGAAGCATAAAAGGAATCAGTCCCATTGTCGGCACCTTTCGGCCTCGAGTTCTTTTTCGACATGTAGGTCAAAGAAGAAACTGCATCACTCAAGGTCACCCTCTGGTATGTTCGCACATAGACAGTCGGTTATTAGGGCCAGGTGCCGGTCTCCACCTCTCCTGGAGTCGCCGGTTTCTGTCTCTGGTGGTCGACCTCTTCCGACACCGGAGCTCCTCCACACCTATTGGAGGAGCTTCCGATGAGCAGTTTTACCAGTGGGCTGCTCTTATGGAGTAGTGGGCTCGGAGGTTGGTCCAGTTGCCCGAGCTGGTCAGTCCGACACTGGGGCCTTCGGGCTGTTCGATTTTGGAAGGACGGGTGGGGCAGTTGGGCCGTCCTAGTTGCGCGGCGCCTTCTTCGGTGCCGTCGACACAGCGCGTGGGTGTTTATCCCCCTCACATGGCTGCGGCGCATAGTTCCACACCGATGCCTCTATCGCCTGCCATTTTTCCTTCTTTTACTTCCTATCGCTGTTTTCAGACCCTGTGACACTCTCGACGCACCTGCAGTGCTGTGGGCTCTGTCTGTGTCCTCTGTGGCATCGCAGGCTCTGTCGGTGTCATCTGCGGCGCCACGGGCTCTGTCGGCGCTGCGCTCTTTGTCAGTGCCGTGTGTGATGCCGTTTCCGATAGCGCCTCCTTCCTTGTTCTTGGTGCCATTTTCCTCAACGGCGCTGGGGATGAGTGCGGCACCATCTGGTCTTCAGGGGTTTTCGACTCCAATTCTTTCTTCTTCTATTCTTCCTCCTAATTTTCACTCCTTTCCTGTTTATACAGGCCCCCCAGGACTGTCAGGATATGATTTTGAGCCTGATCCAGATCTTCGCCTGGGTGATGATGTTGATGCTGACACTGCCCTGGGAGCAGGGATCAATCCTCCTGCAGAGCCTGTTGTTGAGGACCTTTCCTTTAAATCTCTGCTTAAGAATTTAAAATCTAGTCTTTCTCTCCAGACTACAGAAATCGATCATGGGCAGTTTTTGCGTCTCCAATATCTTCATGTCCCGGAAATCCCTATGGATTTAACCCCTCAAGTACAGCCCTCTTTCGAGACCCTTTCACAGATGGTGTGGAAGAATCTGGCTCTCATTCCTTCCGTGGCCAAGTCCATAGATAGGAAGTATGCCCCTCCCAAGGATCACCCCATTTTGGCCTCACAAGCCTTTGCTGATGCCATTGTAGTCCTGGCAGAGAATGATAAGGCTGTCCTACCTCAGGGATCTATAGCCCGGCCTATAAACAAAGTCTCTCGTAAGATAGACACCTTAGGTAAGAGAGTCTTTGCTGCCTCAACCCTGGGTATGCGCATTGCCAGCTACCAGGGCTGTTTTTCTCAGTATGAGTGTGTCCTTTGTCATTCACTCAAAGCACTGGTAGAAACTCTTCCCGTATCGGAGGTTAGCTCAGAGTTACTTCAAACCATAACTAGGGGTATTGAGTCCAATAACCAACAGGTTAAAGCTGCAATGGACGCCTTTGATACCGCTTCCGGGGCGGCTGGCATCTGCACCCGTCGCCACTCTTGGCTGCGTACTTCGGGCTTCACGAATGACGCCCAGCAGCAAGTCATGGCCTTACCTTTTGGTGGTATGTATCTGTTTGGACCTCAGGTGGAGCAAGCGCTGGAGGCCACTCAGAAGACTAGGTCTGCCATTAAGACAGCCAGACCTGCGCCCGCCCCCTCCCTCCCAAGGGGGTGGGAACAAACAACAGTTTCACAACCGTCAGTTCTTTCGGGGCAGAAGCAGAGGAGGTTTTAACAAAAAACAGAACCCTCAGCTGCAAAAGAAAGTGCAGCAGAAAGCACAATGGCCCAAAGCGCCCAGTGCCACCTTCTGAGTTTCTGGACCAGGTCCCACCTCAGCTGTCCGAAGGTGACTCCTTCTCAGCAGTGGGAGGATGTCTGACTCAGTTCTACAACCAGTGGAAATCTATAACATCAGACAAATGGGTCCTCCGGATAATCCGCGTGGGGTACTCTCTCAGTCTTTCGGAAACCCCTCTGGATCATTCTCCCAAATGACAGCCCAGGCTGTCGGCAGTACAGTCAGACCTTCTTGCTTCTGAGGTACAAGGCCTTCTGAACAACAGGGCAGTAGAAGTAGTTCTGCTGGATCAACGAAACACAGGTTTCTACTCCCATTACTTTCTGGTCTCAAAAGAAAACCGGCGCCATGTACCTCATTCTGGATCTCAGAAAGTTAAACAAGTTCCTTCACAAAGAGAAGTTCAAGATGATATCACTTGGTACTCTGCTACCTTTGATTCATCGACACAATGGGCTAGCCTCCCTGGACGTGCAGGATGCCTACCAACACATTCTCATACATCCAAAGCACCACAAATTCTTAAGGTTTGTGGCATTGGGTCAACACTATCAGTTCAGAGTCCTGCCCTTTGGGTTATCCTCGGCGCCTCGAGTTTTCATAAAGTGTTGTGCAATTCTCGAAGCGCACCTCAGGAAAATTGTAATACAAGTGTTCCCATATCTGGACGACTGGCTCCTAGCAAGTCCCTCCAGGCAAGAGACTCTGGAGGCTGTGGCTGCAGCCTCAGACTTCCTCACCTCCATGGGAATCCTGCTGAACCTCAACAAATCGCAGTTGCAGCCCTCACAGAAGCTCCTCTTCATAGGAACTCTTCTGGACACCTCCTGTGCGAAGGCTTTTCTTCCAGAGGACAGAAGGAGTGATATCCTACAGATGGCCCGATACATCAGAGAAAACAGCTTGGTTCAAGCTATTTTGATGCAGCGGATGCTGTGCCTCATGTTATCCTCGGTGTTCACTGTACCCTTGGCTCATCTTCATATGGGAACCTCTCAGTGGATGCTCAGTGCTCCCCAACCACTCACCCTCAGTCCTTTCTTATCAAGGTGACGGAACCTCTGAAGAGGTCGCTCACCCGGTGGTCACAGGAGGACAATCTTCTGGAAGGGTATCCCTTTGTCCTTCTGGATCATCAGATCTCCATTACCACGGATGCGTCCCTGATGGGTTGGGGAGCCCACTGCCAGGATCTCCACACCCAGGGTACATGCACTCAGGACAAGTCTCAACTTCACATAAATGTCCTGGAAATGAGAGCTGTCCTGTATGCAGTCCGAGCCTTGAAGGATATACTCTGCCACAAGAACATTCTCCTTCAAATGGACAACAAGGTAGTGATGTACTACATCAACAAACATGGCGGTGCTCACTCTTACCCATTATGCAGGGAAGCAATGAGAGTGTGGGAGTGGTGCCTGGAGCACAAGGCTCTGATTCAGGCAGTTTACCTGCCAGGAGTACAAAATGAGCTGGCAGACCATCTCAGCAGAACAGAGGCGGATCCTCATGAGTGGTCTCTCGACTTAACCGTCATTCAGTCACTCTTCAAAGAGTGGGGAACTCCAGATCTGGACCTTTTTGCATCCGCACTCAACACAAAAGTGCCTCTCTTCTGCTCCAGAAATCCAGGACCTGGCATTTTTTGTCAGGATGCGTTCAGGCTGTGGTGGACAAAACGCTTTCTATTCGCTTTTCCTCCTCTTCCCCTAATTCAGAGGGTACTACTCAAATTGGAGTCTCGGGGGGGCAGAATGATTCTCACTGCCCCCTTCTGGCCTTGGCAGATATGGTTCCTGCTACTTAACAGTCTATCAGACCCCACCCCCGAAGACACTTCCCCTTCAGACGAACCTTCTGACCCAGGGTCCCGTGGTCCATCCCAGCCTGAGGTCGCTTCACCTTCACGCTTGGCTCCTGAAAAGATAGAGGTGAATAGGTTCAATTTTCTTGTAGAGTTTCAGATATTCTTTTGGCTGCACGTAAGCTGACCACTAGAAAAATCTACACAGCTAAATGGAAGTGTTTCTCTATCTGGTGTGCAAAATCCTCTTGGAACCCTTTTTCCTGCCCACCGAATAAAGTCTTGGAGTATCTTTTAGACCTCTCAAATACAGGTCTGCTGTACTTCACAGTCAAAGTTCATCTTTGTGTCATTTCAGCATATCATGAGCCAGTACTTTTCATGTCGCTGGCTCAGTTGCCTGTAGTGAAGAGGTTTCTTAGGGGTATTCTGCATACTAGACATCCTATTAGACGTCCAGACGCAGCCTGGGACAGTAATCTTGTGCTAGACATGCTCACTCGTAAACATTTAGTGCCTCTAGCCACATACAAGTTGAAGTTCCTCACTTGGAAAATGGCCTTCCTGGTGGCCATTACTTCAGTCCGTAGAGTTTCTGAAATACATGCACTGGTCACAGACCCCCCCATACACTGTATTTCACAAGGTCAAAATAGTTCTTAGGACTCATCCTAAGTTTCTCCCTAAGGTTGTCTCAGAATTCCATCTAAACCAACCTTTAGTCCTTCCTACCTACTTTGCGAACTTCCAAAATGAAGGGGAGTGTACCCTTCATTCACTGGATGTTAAGAGAGCATTGCGGTTCTATCTAGATAGAACGAAAGAAATTTGCAAGGCTCAACAACTGCTTGTTTCCTTCAGTGAGACCCGGATGGGTCACCCTGTTGCTATCAGATGCATTTCAGCGTGGTTGGTGGCATGCGTTCACCACTGCTATTCTGTGGCATAGGTCAAGCTGGTAGGCAGAGTATTCGCTCACTCTACCAGAGCAGTTGCGGCATCTCTGGCGGAAATCCATAACATGCCCATTGCAGATATTTGGAATGCGGCTACCTGGAGCTCTGTGCCTACTTTTGTTAAGCACTACGCCTTAGATGTTCACGCCAGACGACATCTGTTGTTTGGCAGGACCATTCTTAACAGACTTCTGTCCTAAGCACGTGAGCTCTTTATCTCCTGCCGCTTGTCTCGGGGGGATTATTAGCTCGGTACTCTCCCATTAGTGTGAATGAGTGGTGGAGACTTTATGTACAGGAAGATATGGAAATTACGTACCTACCGTACTTCTTGATCTTCTTGGATGAAAGTCTCCACCAATCATTCACATGCCCACCCACCATCCCCTGAGCTCACTTCTCTGTTTGTGGTCTTCGCTCCCTCAGTGGCTGAGTTGTGAAGACTTTATTGTCGACCCTTCTTACGTGGGTCATTCGGACTATCTTATGTCTGATTTTAGGTTAGTCCTTCTAGGTTAGTTACGCTGCACCTCCTCGGAAAAAAAGGTACTGAGGCAGTTGGAGGGTCGCCGCCAAGATAGTCATTACCACACGAGCCGGGGTTCGCAGTGCCGTTTCCTCGTGGCTACATCTCAGGTGCCGGCCCTCCTGAAAATGTTTGCTCCGGCGAACTCCTATTAGTGTGAATGAGTGGTGGAGACTTCGTCCAAGAAGATCAAGAATTACGGTAGGTATGTAATTTCCATTTTTTGTAAATATCAGGCAGGAGCTGCTAGAACTCAGTGTGCTTCAGCTGAGAGGTCCCATTTCCACAGCTTTTGCAGAAAGGCCTAAAATTTGAACTCGGGTAACCTCTGAAGTTTACAATAGCTTTTTACAATAATCTCAAATTAGAAATATATACATTTCAACAGTAACACAATATATTTTCTAAACAAAAGGGATCCCAATATCAGTTTCATTTCCATACAGTGATTTGCACTTATTTTTATATCAGCAGATCTAGATATGCAAGGGAGGAAAAACAGATAGCAAGAGAAAACAGAGACAGTGAGAGGCAAAGAACAGCGAGTGTGTTTGGTTGATCAAGTCTGAAGTCTCACAGGAAAATTTGGTTGTGCAACCAGACAGAGAAGAGACAGAAAAGGAAAGATCCTTGCATTTAAACACTTTCTCCATAACAAATGGGACAGGATCCTATTCTACCCTGTCATATACACCCCCCTCTTTAAGAGGGAACCTGTTTTATTAAACAGATTTCCAAAACTTTTATTAATTCTTTACTAACATTTGCGGCTTTAAGAAATTAAGCACATGTACATCATCTGTTTTTCTGTAACAGTACAGTTTAAACTCATACATTTGTTTTTCAACCTTCAGAACCCTCAATTCCTGATCCATAGCTTGACAGAAAATCAGCATTGCTATTCTCTTTACCAGATTTGCATATCACTGTGAATTTAAATGGCTGTAGTGCTGGGTACCACCTTGTGATTCTGGAATTTGTATCTTTCATCTGGCTAAGCCAACAGAGAGGATTGTGATCTGTTACAAGAACAAAATTAGTTCCTAGCAAATAAAACTTCAGGGACTCAGTGGCCCACATTGCTGCTGAACATTCCTTTCTTCGATAGTGGAGTACCTTTTTTCTCTGTCATGTAACTTCCTTCTTATGTACAGAATAGGATGTTCTATCCCATCTACATTTTGGCTTAATATTGCACCTAGGCCTACCTCGGGTGCATCTGTTTGCAGCAAAAATGGTTTCTCAAAGTCTGGGATTCTTAAAACAGGCTGAACATAATGTAGCCTTTATGGCTTGAAAAGCTTCATCACACACTGGGGTCCATTTCACATCATTTGGGTACCATTTCTTTGTGAGTTCAGTGAGAGGAGTAGCTAACTCAGCAAAGTTGGGAACAAATCTCTGATAATAATCAGCCAGCCTTAAAAATGATCTGACATGCTTCTTTGTTTTAGGTAAAGGGCTGTTAGCTACAACTTCTGTCTTATAAACCTCTGGCTTGACTTCTCCATTTCCCAACACATAGCCCAAATATCTGGTTTCCTCCATGCCCAGTACACAATTGGTAGTATTAATAGTCAGACCTGCATTTTTGATAGCTTGGATAACTGCTCGTAGGTGTTTCAGGTGGCTTTTCCAATCTGGACTATACACCACAACATCATCCAGGTACGCAGCACAATAACCAATGTGAGGGGATAAAATTACATCTATGTACCGCTGGAATGTAGCTGGCGCACCATGTAAACTAAAGGGCATGGTGGTGAATTGATAGACTCCTATAGGGGTGGCAAATGCAGTTTTATCTCTGGTTCTTTAGCTAAAGGTGTTTGCCAGTAACCCTTGGTGAGATCGAGGGTACTGATATACTTTGCACTCCCCAGTCTGTACACCAAATCATCTATTCTGGGCATAGGATAACTGTCAAATTCTGACACTTGATTAAGTTTTCTAAAATCAAGGCAGATTCTAACACCCCCTTCTTTTTTGTTTACAATTACCATGGGAGATGACCAAGCTCTCCTCGACTCCTCTATGATACCCAATTCTTTCATTTTTTGTATTTCCTTAACCACGTCAGCTCTTAACCGCTCTAGTAACCTGTATGTCACTATTATGTGCTCAACCACTTTTGCTCAGGCTGGTACCATGGTAAAAGTACTATTAAATGTCTTTAGCACATTATGAATGTCTGCAGTTTGTTCTGAGGTTAAGGAAACATTCACCTTTACAGCATCACCATTTACAGTTTGTTCCAGTCTATCATAAGCTACATTAAGATCTTCCTTATCAGTTTCTGGTAAAACCAGCAAAGCAGCTTTGGCATTTTTTCATCCTATTTCTTGAGGAGGTTAGCATGGCATACCTTAGTAGGATTTTTCCTGTCAGGGTTCTCAGTCTCATAATAGTGCCAGTACGTCTAAGAACTTTATAAGGCACTTGCCACTTCATTAACAGTTTATTTTCTGTTGTGGGTAACAGTAGGAAAACCTTTTCACCTGGCTCGAAAACTTTTTCTTTTACCCCACGATCATAATATACCTTCTGCTGGTTTTGAGCCTCTTCCTGATTACTATGGGCAATTTCAACATATTTTGCCAGCTTCTTTCTTAGGACACACATATAAGATGTTATAAGACAAAGAACCTCTGTGCGCAAGCACTGAGGCAATGGTTACCCCAACCACTGCACTGATGGGCTGACTTGCTGAAGTTATTTATTTATTTTTACTGTACTGACTAGATTCATACTGAGGCTGTATCAGGGTGCTACTGATGCATGTTTCTGAAGTCAAACAGCGCAATACCAATATATTTCATTTTTTCAAGATAGGCATGGCAACTTTGAAGAATTACAAAACCACGTATCTCAGCTCAAAAATGTCAGAAAATGAAAAGAAAAAGGGGCATATTGACCGTACATTGTATTCGGGCTTGACTTCTTGTAACAGTCAAAACCAATGCCTTCCACTATGGAGAATGTCTTAAGATCAAGGTTCGTCATCTTGCAAGTAATTGTATTATTCATGCATAACTTGGGTAAAGGCAGGCCCAGTGCTGCAGAGGGCTGAGGCACTGAGTACGTCACCTGCTGCCACGCTGGTGACCTGGGCTCTGGAACGGACCTGGGATGCTGGTGGTTGGCCAGGGTGGGAGAGGATGGGGCATCCTGAACACTGCTCTCCTATCCCAGAGAGGGAGGATTACAGCACCTGACATTAGCCTGGCTCCTGGCATCAGCTAGGGGTACAGCAGCCAGGGACTGTTTGGGTGGGGCAGAATGGCAGCTGCCGATGTTCCATTTGTAGCAGCATGCCTGGAGACATCTGGGCAGCACTGCATGTCCACTCAACAAGGGAGAAAACAAAAAATATTTCTGGGTGGCCACTGACTTCTAGTCATGTGGTAGCACCACACCCAGTGAATACCCAGGCCATGCTGCCTACACTTGATGGTTAAGTCCTGGTGGGAAATCATGGAGATGGGGCTGGGGTGGCTGATATCTGGAAGGCTGCTTAGGCCCAGGGTAGAAAAATGGAGAATAGTGGGGAGAATAGGGTAAGCAAAGACCCTACAGGGGCAACAGGTCCCAGGGTATGATAGGGTAATATGAGCAGACTAGATGGACTGTCAGTCTTTTTCTGCCATAATTGTTGATGTTTTGAAAGGGCATTTGGCTGGGAAGCCAAATTTCAAAGAAATACAAAATCACACATGCCCCCACAATGCAAAGCATCATGGGCTGCATATGCAAATCACCACAGAATATTATGCTGGTTCAACTTTAAGCAGAAATGCATGGTGCCAAAAGGCCTCTCACACAGTTTGCAAAAGGTGCCAACAGAAGACATAGACACGTGTTTTGTCCTACTAGGACTCATCAGTATGCCTCATCTGTTTGATACCTTAGTGGAATGAACCAGCTACCCTAAGATGGTCTATCTGGGTTATGTTGTGGTGAGCCCAATTAAAACAAAAAACAATTTAAAAGACAAGGAACCTCTGTGCGCAAGCACTGAGGCAATGGCTACCCCAAAGGGCATTTGTTATAGATTGTTTCTGAATGGGGTTGTCTTCCCATGTTTCTTTTATCACATCCAGTGGCCCTCTTGGTTGCCTACCATACAGCATTTCAAATGGTGAAAACCCTATTGATGCCTGTGGCACTTCTCTGTAGGCAAAAGTTAGATAAGGCAAGTATTGGTCCCAATCTTTCCCTTCCCCTTTTACAAACTTTTTTAACATGCGTTTTAGGGTTTGGTTAAAACGCTCAACAAGACCCTCTGTCTGAGGGTGATAGTGGGAGGTTCTTATGGCAGTGATACCTAGCAGTCTGTACAACTTCGTAAGCAATGCAGCGCCAAAAGTACTACACTGATCAGTAATAATTTCTTTAGGTATGCCCATTCTGCTGAAAATGTTGGCAAGCTCTGCTGCAACTTTTGGAGCTGTAACAGTACGCATTGGAACTGCTTCTGGGTATTGAGTAGCATAGTTGCATACTACCAGGATAAATCTATTACCCTTTTTACTTTTATCTAAAGGACCAACCACATCCATTGCAATTCTCTCAAAAGGCACGTCTGTCAAGGGTAGGGGCAGCAGGGGCACCTTGTCTTTTCTAGTGACTAGGGCTACTTTCTGGCACTCAGCACAGGAATTACAATAGGTAGCAACATCTTCATGAATTCCAGGCCAGTAAAATCTATACAGCAACCTGGCAAGGGGGACGATCCCTCTGTGAGTGACTAGCCATAGGAATATCATGTGCTATCTGTAACAATTATGTTCTATGCTTCTGTGGTATAACCAATTGTTCTGTCTGTTCCTGTGTCTGAGGTTTAACCCAAACTCTGTACAGTAACCCGTTACATTTTTTAAACACTGGTCCACCCTGTTTTGGTTTTACCCCCGGCTGCTTGAAATAACCCTAGAGAGAAACATTATTAGCTTGTTCTGAAAGAAAATCACAATCAGTTATCAATTTAGTTTCAGCATTTTCTTATGTTAACCCTTTATGTCCATCAGTCATTTGTTGCCATAGTTTCTTCAAGCTTCATCTTTCTTTCTTTCTTTCCTGGATTTCCGAATCTTGGAGCTGTTCTCAATCAAGTCCGAATCAAAATCTTTGAAAGGAAAAGTGTCCACACCATCTGAAATTCTCTTTGCCTGAGCTCTTGTCACCACTGCTGCTGAAACATCAGGATTTACTCCTTCTTTGATCAACTCAGTAAATCCTGGAAAGTCATTTCCAATAATCACAGGTACAGGTAACTTTGGTACTACCCCCACTTTCATTTGGTGCGACACACCCTTAACGGTCAGTGTCACTTGGGTGGTGGGATAGTATCGAGTGTCCCCGTGGATGCAGATGACACCAGTACCTGGTCCCTTTGCACAGTATTTTCCCAGCACTTTAACATGCACTAGGGTCTGTCTGCTTCCCAAATCAATGAGTCCTTCTACAGTCTTATTCCCCACCTTCACATCTGTTAAGTATTTGCCCCAATTTGCCAAGGACAAATCTGCTCCTGTGCCACTCTCCTTACTACGACAGTTTCTTACAAAATGGCCTGGCTAATTACATTTATAGCAGATAATGTCTTTGGGCACAGATTTGTTACCCCCACCAGAGTTTTTATCAGGCTTAGAGCTTAAATAGGTAAAACAGTGTCTTACCGGTGCTTGGCTGTTACCTCGCTGCTGTGGTGTCTATCTGGCCATTTGGTAGTCCTCGGCCAAAGAAACAGCCTTTTCTCCACTCTCTGACTGGTGTTCCTTTACCCACAGTTGCACATGTGTAGACTAGATGTTGATGAATTGCTCCATGGCAAATATGTTGATCTGTGGGACTGTTTTGCTCTCGGGTTGGATCCATTTTATCAGGAGTTCTCTGAGTCGGGTGAAGGATTCTCGAGGACTGTCGACAGAGTTGTAACTCAGCGATCAAAATCTCTGCCTGTATGTCTCTCCGGAAAGGTCATACCTTTTCAGGATTTCACTTTTCACCGGGTCATAGTTTTCTGACTGTGCAGTGTCCATATGGCTGTAGGCAAGTTGGGCTTTCCCTGTCAGGTAGGGTACCGGTCTGATAGTCCATTGCTGCTTTGGCCACTGGCAGGCTATGACAACTCTCAAAAGTTGTCAGGTATGCCTCAGTATCATCTGAGGGACACAACTTTGTAAGTTAAATGGCTATTAAGTTGCTTGCATTTTGTTGCTCAACTGGATCTGTGCCAGATCCTCTGCCCTTGTTAGCTTGCAAGGCATCCAGCCTTTGATGCTGCTAGTTTGGCTGCCATTCTCCTGGTAACCACTCCTGGACTTGCTGCTGCAGAATCCATACCTTCCTCTGTGCTTCCCTGGAAATAGGTCCAGTACCCACGCACAAAACTCCTGTCTTAGGGTATGCATGGCTTAAATCCCACCCCTGATAACCATCTGTCATCGAGGCACAGGTCAGGAAGCTTAGGGAAAACCAGGAGCGATTGTAGAATTCACCAAAAATATTTATTTACAATAGTAGTAACATAAAAAAAAACTTGTTCATAATAACTATGTGCAGAGGAGAAATGAAATATTTTTTTTCTTTCAGTCTCTATGTCCCTTTTTCTTATAATCTTTTTTGCAGTGGCAGCTCAGGTCCCTTATAATTCCTTTCAACCCCCATTCCTAGCAAGCATCCTGTTTTTGTAAATATCAGGCAGGAGCTGCTAGAATGCAGTGTGCTTCAGCTGAGAGAGGTCCCATTTCCACAGCTTTTGCAGAAAGGCCTAAAATTTGAACTCAGGTAACCTCTGAAGCTTACAGTAGCTTTTTGCAATAATCTTAAATTATAAATATATACATTTCAACAGAAACACTATTTATTTTCTAAACAAAAGGGATCCCAATATCAATTTCATTTCCATACGATGATTTGCACATATTTTTATATCAGCAGATCTAGAAATGCAAGGGAGGAAAAACAGACAGCAAAAGAAAACTGAGAGACAGTGAGAGGCAAAGAACTGCAAACCTGTCGGGTTGATCAAGTCCGAAGTCTCACAGGAAAATTTGGTTGCGCAACCAGACAGAGAAGAGACAGAAAAGGAAAGATCATACTAGGAATTATACTAGGAACATTAAGGAGTTAAAGAGCCCAAAGGCCCATATGAACTCCTATCATTACTGATAACAAGGGCAAAAATCTGATAATATAATATTATCCAGTCGAGTTTTGAACATATCCTTAGATGTACTAATAATTACATCTAGTGGTAATGCATTCCAATGCTTGATAACTCGTAAAGTATAGAAGTGTTTTCTAGGCAAACATTTAAATCTTTTAGTCCTTGCATTTAAACACTTTCTCCATAACAAATGAGACAGGGTCCTATTCTACCCTGTCACAAGAGCCTCTCAACACAGCCCTTTGAACTGACATCCTGCTGTGTCCTGCAGTCTGCCGGCTGGGTTCAGCTGATCCCGGAGGAGGAGTTTATGTAAATGAGAAAAATAAACTGCCAATAAGATTGCAGTAAGACGTTGCTGCCTGCAGGTTGTGCTGTCTGCTGTTCAGATTCTTTTCTCTGCCTCTAGTGGACAGTTGGTCCTGGAGTTACTCTCGCTCTCTTTGCTTGAAGGAAGTTTGTTTCGGTTTCAACTGTTTTTTTTTTTTTTTTTACTTTTGCTGCCTTCAGGTTTATTTTTCTTCAGTTAGCCACAGTTTTTTGTGGTTTTTGAAGTCCCAGCACTGTTCAGGACCAGTTTCATTTTCCTCTCACAGGAATTACGTCATATTTTCCGGCATGTATTCTCTAACTGAAAACTACATTTTCTGAGGTAAAAACTTTGTTTTTTCTCATTTTAAATGCATTTTTAAGTTTTTCTCCCCCTATTCAGGGGGAATTTGTCTATTTTTGATTTTTCTTTCTGGTACCTGGTTTTGTGAATGGTTCCTGCAGTTCCACAGTGGCTGGAGTAGTCGTTTTAAAGGGGGTACTGGTCAGCATCAGCTGGTGGACGTCGGAGGACTGGATTGGGGGCTTCCTCCAGAGATAGGGGCAAGAGGTGTAAAAAGTGACAGCAAAAAAAAAAAATAATAATTCTACTCCCTTCTGGGAACGTTATTTTGGTCTTCTGACACTCTTTTTCTGTCAGACTGACTTTTTAACTGACTTGGACCTAAATATTTTTAGTGTTACCTGTGCAATTATTTTTCTGTCGTGGCCCTCGTTTTAGCCACAACCCTGCTGTTTTGCTATAGGTCCAAGGGTCCAAGCAGATTTTTCTTGTTTAAAAAAAAAAAAAAAAGGAGAAATTATGGCATCTTCCTGAACTAAAAGTCTCCACCACTCATTCACAGTAGTGGGACTATGCCGGAGGTGCTAGTACCCCGTGAGAGCCAAAAACCTTCAGGAGGGCTGGTGCTGGGATCCGACTGCGCATGCGCAGCACCGGAAGACTAGCTCGTGCTATATAGGCTATCTTAGCATCGACCCTCCAACCGCCTCAGTTTCTTTTTTCTTGCTGTTGAGTGCACTTCGGTGATGATATCGCTCCCCTGCTGGGAGTCAAGTCTTTATCTATATGACAGCAGCTATAGCCGTTCAGTATTCTATTAACTTACTACTTTCAGTGTTCTTTTCTTATTTAAAAAAAAAAAAGAAGAGGCAGAAAAGTCTGACTGAAGAAATTTTCAGCCTGCCATCATCAGAATCAACCTTAGACGGTAGCGGTGATGGTAGGGAGCCTTTGCTTGAAAGCTTTTCTGGCAGTGGGGCTGTGTCTGGTCTGCCGCCCTTTGCCAAGGTGGGGTCCGACCATGAGCAGTCCGGTGTTCTGGGGGGTAGGGCAGTCTCCTGAAGCACAAAAAGTAGCGGGCCTGTTCCCAACCTCTATCGGGGACCCAGCACCACTTGACCTCTAGTTCTTGTTCCCCCGTTGGTCGAAGAAGAAACTACCGCTTGAGGGCGCCCTTTGGTACGTCTGCGTGTGGATCATCAGTGGTGGAGAGCGGTAGGCCTGACTGAACTCCGACGGAGTCCTCTCTGGCTCCGTTCTTAGTAGCCATGCTCTTCGACACCACATCCCGTCTCTGTTCTCGATGGGGCTCCGGTGAGCAGTTTCATCACTGGGCCACTCTTTTAGAGCAGTGGGTATGGCGTCTGCCTGGTTGACCTGGCCAGTGGACCCAGTTCCAGGGCCTTCGTGCCTCAGAGCTGCTGGGCTGCGTCCAGGTCGGTCGGGCCAGGATGTGCACAAGGTGCCCTCTCTGGTGCCAATGCCATCGACACCGACTTCATGTGCCTACCCCCTCACCTTTTTCCCTGCAGGGGCCGGCATGGGTTCCGCTTTCCTCCCCCCCTTTCTTTCAGGTCTGACAGGGCCAGCAGTGGTGCTGGCACCACGTGTGGTACCAGTGCCACATATGGTGCTGGTTCTGCGGGTGGTGCCAGTGCCATGGGTGGTGCCCGCGCTGTGGATTGTGCTGAATTCCTTGACGCCGATCCAGGTGGTGGTGGTGTCTCCCATGATTCCTGGCCTAGACTTGCCTTTTGGAGGTTCTTCCGGGGTAGGAGTGGATCTTGGTGAGTCTCACCCTGTCCTGCTTTTGTCGAAGATGCAGCAGATGACTCATTTTATGGGCTGGAATGCAATCCTTCTGTATCAACAGAGCCTGTGGTGGAAGATCTTTCTTTACAGTCTTTCCTGAAGGATATGGGGTCCACCATAGCATTTCAGACTTCATCTGTGGACCAAAGCAGACTTTTACGTCTTGAGTTCCTACATTCCTCAGTACGAGTACACCCTGTGGAACACACTCAAATCAATGGTCGAGAGCCTCCCAGAATTTAACACTCCATTACCAGGGGTATATAGTCCAATAATCAGCTGAAAGCGTCTATGAACGCCTTCAACACTGCCTGTAGGGCAGCTGCTGCTGGCATTTGTAGAAGGCAACACTCCTGGCCCAGAACATCAGGTGTCTCACCCGATGCTCAGCAGGTGATTAACGTCTCATTGATGATGCTTATCTTTTCGGCCCTCAGGTTGAGCTCTGGAGGCTGCTCAGAACATCAGGGCTGCCATCTAAACAGCCTGACTGGCTCCTGCTGCCCCTCAGAGGGATGGGAACCATCAACATTTTTGTAACAGGCAGTCCTTTCAGGGTAGAGGCCGAGGAGCCTTTATCAGGAACCAACTCCTCAGCCATGAAGAAAATGCAGCAGAGGACACTGCACCCGAAAGCGCCCTGTACCAACCTCTGAGGATCCGACCCAGGCCCCAACTCAGCTCTCCAAGGTGGACACCTCTTGGTGATGGTGGGGCATCTGACTCGGTTTTACAACCAGTGGAAGTCCATTACAGTGGATGAATGGGTCTTCAGGATTGTCCGAGAGGGATACTTTTCCAATTTTGCAGAGATTTCCATAGATCTTCCACCCAGACAGCAGCTCAGTCTGTCCACCTCTCAGTAAGACCTTCCTACTTCTGAGATACGGGGCCTTTGTAGGAACAGGGCAGTAGAAGTTGTTCCACAGCAGAACAGAACACAGGTTCCTATTTCCATTGCTTTCTGGTTCTAAGATAATGGGTGACATGCACCCAATTCTCGATCTTGGAAGGTTAAACAAGTACCTGTTCAGGGAGGAGTTCACTAAAACCTTGGTGTTCAAGTCTTCACTACCTAGATGATTGGCTCCTAGCCATCCCATCTGGGCAGGAGACACAGGAAGCAGTCACCACAGCTTCTCAGTTGCTCACTTCTGGTGTGGTGGGGTTCTGATTTGGGGAAGGTGCCAGATTCACCTTCCCAGCAGCTCCTCTTCATAGGAGTCCTCCTGGATACCTTCAGGGCGAGTGTTTTCCTTCCAGAGGACAGGAAAAACAACATCTTCAGATGGCTCGTTACATCACGGAAAACATCTCTGTTCGGGTCCCTTTTGATGCAGTGGATGCTGTGACTCATGGCATTGTCCACAGCAAGCAGTGGTCACCGACCACGCACCCGCAATCCTCCACATAAAGTGACACAGCCTCGGACAAAATCACTCACATGGTAGACGCAACTGGACAAACTTCTGAAAGGTCTACCCCTTACCCTACTGAAATCTCAGATCACCGTCACCATGGATGCATTCTTGATCGGTTGGGGCGCTCACTGTCAAGACCTTCACATTTAGGTGTGTAGCCAGGAGGAGTCTCATCTTCTCATAAATATCTTAGAGATGAGAGCTGTCTTATACCCTATCTGACTCCTGAAGGATGTCCTCTGCCATGAAGTGATCCTCCTTCGGGCGGACAACAATGCTGTGATGTTTTACATCAACAAGGCATGGTGGAGTGCTCTCCTAACCTCTGTGCAGGGAGGCCATGAGGATGCGAGAGTGGTGCCTCGAGCACGATGCGTCAGTTCAGACATTGTGCAGTCGCTATTTGATGATTGGGGCAGTCCTGACCTGGACCTTTTTGCGTCCCCACTCAATACAAAACTACCTCTATCCTGCTTCAGAAATCCAGAATCTGGCATTTTCTGTCAGGATGCATTCAGACTGCAGTGGACAAGACGCTTCCTGTACACTTTTCCTCCTCTTCCCTTAGCTCAGAGGGTGCTGCTCAAGTTGGAGGAACAGGGAGGCAAGATGATTCTCATTGCCCCATACTGGCCTCAACAGATATGATTTCCATTGATCAACAGACTGTCAGAAGTTCCCCCGAGGCAATTCCATCTACGAACGGACCTTCTGACACAGGGAACTTTGGTCCATCCCAGCCTGTGCTCCCCTTCATCTCCATGCCGGGCTCCTGAGCAGATAGAAATGGGCAGGTTTAAGGTTTCCCAGACAATTGCAGAAATCCTCTTAGCCGCGCATAAACCTTCCACCAGTAAGGCTTATGTGGCTCAGTGGAAATGCTTATCCATCTGGTGTGCAAAGTCCCGTCTGGACCCTTTCTGTTGCCCACCAAGTAAGGTGTTGGGGTGCCACTTAGACCTGTCGATCGCAGGTCTGCAATACTCGGCAGTGAAGGTACACCTCTGTGCAATTTTGGCCCTATCTTGAGCCAGTACAGAACATGTCACTGGCTCAGTTACCATTAGTCAAGAGATTCCTAAAAGGTATCCTACACACTAAACCCCTGGTCAGTAGACCGTTGGCCACATGGGATATTAATCTGGTGCTAGATTACTCACCCGTAAACCCTTTGAGCTGCTAGCTACCCGTAAATTGAAATTTCTGACCTGGAAGATAGCCTTCTTAGTAGCTGTCACTTTCGCTTGCGGGGTCTCCAAAATCCATGCTTTGGTCACAGACCCCCTTATACTGTCTTTCACAAGGACAAGGTGGTACTCTAAATTCCTACCCAAAGTGGTTTCAGACTTTCACCTCAACCAGCCCTTGCTTCTCCCTACTTACTTTGCGAACTTCCAGAATGAAGGAGAGCACTCCCTTTATTCTCTGGATGTTAAGAGGGTTCTGCGATTCTACATTGACAGAATGAAAAGGATACACAATCCAAACAACTCTTGTATCTTTTAGCATGCCTCAGCTGGTTCAGCCTGTTGCCATTAGATGTATTTCTGCTTGGTTAGTAGCACGTCTTTGACACTGCTGCTCCATGATGCAGGTCAAGTTGGAAGCCCGTGTTCATGCCTACTCTACCAGAGCAGTTGCGGCTTCCCTGGCAGAGATTTGTAATGTACCCATTCCAGACATCTGCAAGGCGGCAACTTGGAGCTCATTGCATACCTTTGTGAAGCACTAAGCTCTGGATGTTCATGCCAGACAGCACACTTCTTCGGCAGGACAATCCTTATGGACTTCTGTCCTGAGTGAGCTTTGTCTCCTGCCACCCTACTCGGGGGATTGGTTTTTAGCTCGGTACTCTCCCACTAGTGTGAATGAGTGGTGGAGACTTTTAGTCCAGGAAGATATGGAAATTACGTACCTGCTGTAATTCTTGATCTTCTTTGACAAAGTCTCCACCACTCATTCACACGCCCACCCACCATCCCCCAAGCTCACTCATTCTGTTTTTGGTCTTCACTTCCTTGTGATTTGGGCTATGAAGACATTGTTGAATTGACCCTTCTTACATGGGTCATCCGGGCCATCTTATGCCTGGAAGCTTGGGTTAGGTTTTCTTAAGTTAGTTTATGATGCACCTCCTTGGTCAAAAAGGTACTGTGGTGGGTTTTTTTTGTTTTTTTTTTATTCTAGGATTACAAGTACCTTTGAGCCAAGGCTCTTTTACAAAGGTTCCACGTCAGAAATAACAAACAGCAAGGAAGCGACAGTGAAATAACAGTAAACAATTCATGTACAACAGTGCTATTGAAAGGGGTCAATTATAGGAAGAGTAAGGTGTAGAGGAGGAGGATGAGAAGTGTAGATTGTTAACAGAGACAGCTATAGTAAAATGGTGAACACAGCTAGGATGCATGTGCCCACAAGGAATGGGTAGGGTCAGGTGCCTGGGGGTGGCAGAGAAACAGGGATGAGAGGAGAGGGGGAGGATGAAGATGCAGCCGGAGGCATTTGTCGAAAAATAAATGGGAAGGAGTGATAGAAGAGAAAAAGGGGGCCGGGTGGGGGAGGAATAAGTGCTATAATGGGGCAAGGAGAGACTAATGAAGTGGTATGAAGACCTGAGATTTGAAGTGGCACCTCAAGAGCAGGGTGATGGGGGACTGGGGGGGCCTGGGGTTAACCAGTATATAAGTTAGGATTAAAGCTGTGTAAGTCATCAGCTAGGAGAGGCAGTCACAGGAGTTAGAGGCAATGAAATGGGCCTAGAGCCTGATTTTGAACAGACCTAGTGTTGAGGCAGAGGAGGTGGTGTGGCTGAGACCATTCATCCATAGAGGAGCCCTATAGGCAAAGGAGCGTTGGCCCTGCATAGTTTGACAGCGAGAAACTTGTAGAATCTGGGTTGTCGAGCTCCTGGTGTTCTGTCGGTTGGTGTTTTGATGTAACAGAGCAGTAACACCGGGGGGTGTGAGGCCAAGGTTGATTTTTCCCACCATAGCACATGTGAGATACTTTATACGGTTGGAGAGTTGGAGCCATCCAGATTGTTCATAAAGGGCACAGGTGTGGGTGAGGCGGTGGGCACCAGTTGTGAGTCAGCATGCTTTGTTAAGTGCAGTTGTTATACATCGGAGGGTGGACGTTGTTGCGGAGCCATAGATAATGAGGCCATAATCAATAACTGACACCACAGAGCTCTGGACGGCAATCTTCAGGGCCTCTGGGGTGAGGTGCTGCCTGTGCTTGTAGAGTAATCCAAGGTGTGTGTTGGCAGCTTTAGCCATGCTGTCAATGTGAGCCGCATAGGAGAGATTGGGGTCAAGCAGAATCCCTAGGTATTCGAATGAGTAAACTTGTTCAATGACAGTCCCCTGCTTGGTGGAGGGTCAATGCCGAGATAGCCTATATGGCGCGAGCTAGTCTCACGGTGCCGCGCAAGCATGGTCCTCTCCTGGCGCTGGCCCTCCTGAAGATTTGTGGCTCCCTCGGGGTCCTAGTGCCTCTGGCTTAGTCCCATTAGTGTGAATGAGTGGTGGAGACTTCGTCCAAGAAGATCAAGAATTACGGTAGGTACGTAATTTCCATTTCTCAGCCCTCCTCCTTATCTGCTAAGTCTTCTGAGGAAGGGACTTTTACTCATTATAGAAATAAAGAAAGGTCCTCTAAGGACCCCTGTGAAAATAAGTCTGATAAAAATAATGCTGATCAAGCCAAGCTTAAAAGAAGCCATGAGCAGGTTCCCAATTCGGGTGCTGCCCAAAAGAAACAAAAAGAAAAATATCTCACTACCTCTCCCACCGAAAGGCAAAGGGAGACATCCGTGACAAATGAAAATAATCATAATAATATGCCTTCTCCTATGGAGCTGGCAAACACTTGGCAACTATATAAGACCTTTCGGGCTATGGGTGACATGTTCGCAGACCAGCCTGGACTGTCTACCCTGCTTCTTCTAACCCTGACCCAGATCGTTTTTTTTATTATGATGAATTTGTAGAAGAGCAGAAGGATTATATAGAAGTCAATGAGACTCCTGACCAAGAATTTGACCCTCTTTCGCCAGGTCAGGAGGACGTCACCTTTCATTATGATTTTGTCCAGCAGATGTGGACACCCTTAACCTTTCTATTCAAGAGGCCTCAGAGGAGGAAGAGGAGTCGGACTTTCTAGATATGATGGATCTCCCTCCTCCCAAAAAGTTACTCCTTCCAGTTCACAAGTACCTCCGAAAGGCGACTTTTAAACTGTTACAAAATTCTACGTTCATCCCAGGGGAGGACAAGAAAACAGAAAGCGCCAGCTCAATAGAAACAACACTGAGTACCTTTATACACTTCCTGCTCATGAGGGTGTGGTGTAAGTGGCAGGCTTTGGAGGAGGCAGAATAGCGTAGTGGTTAGTTGCACTGATCTGCAAACCTGGAGACCTGGGTTTGAATCCCATCAGCCCCCACTTACATACAGTACTGTGTGACCCTGACCAAGTCACTTAACTTCCTTGTGCTCCCAGGTCACACCTGGAAACAAGCTCTGGCTTAGTGTGCCTTTTCTGGTTAAACAATTTCCCCATCCCCTTCCCTTTGACAGGGCCAAAGTACTCTTATCATCACAACCTGCTGACAAAGAGCCTAAAAAGTTGGACACCATGGGCAAAAAAATCTTACATATATGGCATACTCAGCACAGTACCAGAAGGCTTTGTGGAACACTGTCCTGGCTGTCAGCCACAGGCTCCCTGACAACACTGCCCAAGACCTGTCCGAAACAGTACGGACTGCTCTAGATGCCACCAGGTAGCAATTCCACATGGTCGTGGATGCAAATGATACCACCTCACAGGCAAAGTCTCAAGTCATCTCCCTCAGGAGATTTGCCTGATTAAGGTCAACTAACCTTACTCAAGATACCCAGAACAAGGCCATGGATTTTTCCTGTGGCAACAGCTCACTTTTTGGGGATAACACTGAGGCCTATATGAAAAAGGTGGATGAATACAAAACCACCTACAGAAGCAATGCAGCTAAGGAAAAGCCCTCCCCTTCCTACAAGTCACAAGGAAGGGGAGCAAGAGGCAGGGGATACTACCCCAGACCCTTCTACCCAATGCCCATGCCTATGCCAATCGACAATTTACAAATGAAGGGTTTCTTTAGGGGAAGAGGCAGAAGAACCCAGAAGTGTGTGGATCCTGCCCTTTCACAAAGATTCAGTCCAAACAAAACCCCTAACGGGGTTATCCAGTTTGTCTCCACTTTCCTAGTAGGAGGAAGGCTCTCCCACTTCCTCCACAATTGGAAAACCATCACCACAAACAAGTGGGCGGTGGAAGTAGTGGGCTGGGGTCTTACCCTGCAGTTCAAAAAATTCCCCACTCAGTGGGGTCACAGGACTTTCAAACCTCTCTCTCCCCAACAGAAAGGATTCTTTTGGAGTTAGAGGTGAAGTCCCTCCTGTCACAGAATGCAGTGGAAAGAGTAACCCCCTCCCTGTGGGGAAAGGGCCTCTAATCCAGATATTTTCTTACCCTGAAGAAAAACAGGGACTGGTGACCTATTCAAACAACATGAAGTCTTGCTATATTATGACAGTAGCAGTTTGTCCCTCCACTAGAACTGCTCCGGAGGTGAAATGGTTAATACCATTCCAAAATAGAACTTTGAGCACAAGCTCTAAGAAGCAGCTCTATCTGTGTAATTTCAAACCTGAACTGTCAGATTCTTTACTCCGCCTCAGTGAACAGTCGCTCCGGAGATTTCTCCTACTGCTAGGTTCATTTCTCGGTTTAAACAGTGTTTTCTCGGTTCGATTCAACCGAGAATAGTTTTATTTTAACCGCAAAACCGTTCGGTTCAAGCTCTGTCTGTGGTAATCGTAAGTAAATTAAAGGTTTTGTCTGTGTGGAACTTGTAAGTTTATCGGTTCAGTTTTGAACCGATCAGCTGGGTTTAAAACTTATTAACTTCAAAGTTTACATTTTAGAGTGCGGTTCCTGGTTCTTATCGGTTCTAAAAAAAACGGATTTTATTACGTTTTTTTCCAATACCCGTGACATGGTTAGGAACCGATAAGGGTGTCTTGCCTGGCACTGCCGTTTAAAGGAGCAAGTTTTCTGGTTAGGCTGGCATTATGTCTAGAAACCCAAAAAGAAAAACCAGACCCACTGGGTTTTCAACACTGTGATATTTGTAGGGAAGTCTTTGCCAAGGCTGACCCACACACCACAGATGTCTATTGTCTGGGGTTTGACCACCTCCAGTCAGACTGCCAGATATGTAAGAATTTCCCTGCAGCCACCCTGGAAAAGAGATTGGGCAGGCTCAGGGAACGAGAGGCCAAAAAGTCCGCTGACCCGGATGGCCAGCCCGGTTCGGTGCCAACCGAACCGGAGGGAGTGCTCTCTGACCAGGGCGAGACTTCCTCGGGCCAAAGAAAAGCTGGTTCTGAGGAACCAATTCCAGTAAAGAAAACAAGAAAGTCAGCAGGTTTGGAGTCCAAAACCCCTTCTCCAACTGCTGCAAAGATAGCAAAAGCCATACAAATTGTCCAGTCACTGTCTCAGGTTTCGTCCGAACCGCCACTATCTGGCAAAAGGTCGGTTCGTCCGTTCCAGTGGTTCAGGAATATGATGTTGAGAATTTTATGAACCAGAGGAGGGGAGGATGATTATGAACAGTATGAATGTGGCTGGGAAGGTCTGGTGTGCCCATTGAACGGACATTTCCCAGACAGACCTCTAGAATCTCCCCTATGCTATCTGAGTCCCCATCTCATTTTATGTTTTACAAAAAGTTGTTGAAACCTCCAGCTTCCCTTGGAAGAAGCTGTGGATGAGCAAGAGGAGCCTGATTTTGTAGAAATGATGGATATTCCAGAGTCTAGGAGATTGTCTATTCCTTTGCATAAGTCTTTTAGGAAGCAAACAATAAAAATTTTAAAAGCTCCTAATTCTGTGCCTCCTGTAGATAAAAGATGGACAGGCGGTACACATTGTCAGGTCCTGATACAGAATTCCTTTCTCAGCAATGCCCGGTCATGTTGGGGTAGTTCAGGCTGCAGCCTGTGATAAAGCTAATATCCCCTGGCTTCACATCCTCCTGACAAGGATTCCAGGAAGATTGATGCCATGGTGAAAAACAGTATATGGCAGCCTCTCTGGGACTCAGGCAAGCAAATTATATGGCTTATGTAGCTAGGTATCAGAAATCTAGATGGGATACTGTTATGGAATTAGCCAAGCAAGCCCATGGCCAGCTGGCTGCGAACTAGAACAGGTGGCTGCTGATGGCATTGAGGCTTCTAAGGTACAGTTTCATGCTGCTGTGGATGTTAATGATGTTTCCTCTAGGGTCATGGCCACATCTGTAGCTTTTAGTAGGTTGGCCTGGCTCAGGTGTACTAGTCTGTCAGGGATACCCAGACTAAGGCTATGGATTTTCCTGTGTGGGAAATTCTCTGTTTGGGAGCAGACAGAGAATTACATGAAAAGATGGATGAATATGGGACTACTTACAAAAGTGCCCAAGCTAAGGAGCGGTAAGCCACTCCTCAGAGGCATACCCCAGGGGTAGGGGTAGGCCTTTTCAGGCCTTTACCAGACTCAGGCCTCCTCTGCCTATGCTCAGAGGGGCTTCTTCAGAGGCAGAGGCGGACGAGGGTGGGCAGGCCTGCTCCCACTCCTCAGCCCTAAGCTCCTGCTAAGCAGGCACCCTGATGGGGTGCCCAGGGCAGATCTCTTTACCGGTAGGGGGCAGGCTGGCTTACTTCAGTCAGAACTGGGCTTCTTTAACCTCAGACAAGTGGGTTCTGGAAGTAGTAAGCCAGGGTCTGGTTCTCCGCTTCAAAAAGTTTAACAAGTTGAGAACCAGACTTTTTCTACCTGCAAGTGCTTCAGAGACCTTTGCTCTGGAAGCAGAGGTCTCAACCCTGTTGGCTCTCAGAGCAGTGGAAAGGGTTCCTCCCCTGCACCACGGCAGGGGTCTGTATTCCAGATACTTCCTTACCCCAAAAAAGACAGGAGAATGGCGGCCCATATTAGACCTCAGATATCTGAACAAGAATCTTTTGAAACCAAAGTTCAAAATGGTAACTCTGGCAATGATTTTACCCTCCCTAAGGCCAGGGGACTGGTTAGCCTCCCTGGACCTCAAGGATGCCTATTTCCACGTCCTAATCAGAAGCTCCCATCGAAAGTACCTCAGATTCGAACTACCCTCAGGTCATTACCAGTTCAGAGCAATGCCCTTCGGCCTTACCTCTGCCCCAAGGGTATTCACAAAGTGTCTAGCAGTGGCAGTGGCTCACTTAAGGAGGCAAAGGATTGCTGTTTTTCCCTATCTAGACGATTGGCTCATTGTAGGCCAGTCCACAGAACAGGTAAAATCTCACTTGCAAGTTACCCAGCAGCTTCTCACCTCCCTGGGCTTTCTGCTAAATCTACCAAAGTCGGTTCTGGAACCAGTCCAGGTACTCACCTTTATAGGGGCAGAGTTGGACACAAAGCTAGCCAGAGCTTTTCTTCCCTTGGAAAGGGTGACGAATTTAGTGACTCTGGCCTCCTCCTTCACCCTGCAGGTCTCTCGACCAGCAAGACACTTTCTGCAGCTCCTGGGACACATGGCTGCATCCACAGCTGTTGTGCAGGGAGCAAGATTTCAGATGAGAGACATTCAGTTTCACTTGAGAACCTATTGGTCTCAGAGAAGAGACCCCCTTTCCAAGTTGGTCCCAGTGACTCGAACCATGATTCAGGCCCTCCAGTGGTGGCAGGATCAGAGCAATTTAAGATTGGGGTCCCTTCATTCCCCTGCTCACAATTTGACTCTCACTACAGATGCTTCCCTTCTGGGTTGGGGAGCCACATGGCGACCTTTCCACTCAGGGAGTGTGGTCCCCCCGGGAATCTCTGCTCCACATCAGTTTGCTGGAACTCAGAGCTGTCTTTTTAGCTCTTCAAGCATTTTCTGCATCTGTCCACAACAAGGTGATACAAGTCAGAACAGACAACACCACAACAATGTGGTACATCAACAAACAGGGGGCACTCGGTCTTCGGCCTTGTGCACCGAGGCAATGAAGTTGTGGTCTCTGGCCTATTCCCTGAACACTTCCCTCATAGCAGTTCATCTTCCAGGGAAGGACAATGTCCTAGCGGATGCTCTCAGCAGGATTTCCCAGGGCCATCACGAATGGTCCCTGGATCCTCAAGTGCTGGGGATAGTCTTTGCCAGATGGGGCACCCCTCAGATAGATCTTTTTGCAGCCCCAGACAATCACAAACTTCCTCTGTTCTGTTGCAGGCCTCCAGTTGTGGGCTCAGTCCCCCTGGATGCCCTTCTCCTGGATTGGGAGGGGAAGTGTCTTTATGCTTTCCCTCCCTTCCCTCTCCTATTCAAAGTATTAGTCAAAATCAGATCTCAGCCTTGCAGGGTGATTCTGATTGCCCGGATGGCAGGCAGCCTGGTACCCCTCCTTCTGTCACTGACAATCCATCTTCCCCTTTTCCTCCCAGGATCACAACCTTTTAACTTGTGCCCAGGAAGGGTTTGGTATCCAGACCTCAAATCCCTCAACCTCAAGGCCTGGCTCTTGAGGAGTTAGAGTTTGCTGACTTACACCTCTCTCAAGGTGTTCCTGAAATCCTAAAGGCTTCCAGAAGGCCTTCCACTAGGGCTACTTATAGTTCTAAATGGAAAAGGTTTTCCATTTGGTGTGCTGGGAAAAATATTTCCCCAGAATCTGCTGATTTGCCCATTGTATTAGATTACATGGTCCATCTTAATTCCTTGGGTCTCAGACCAGCTACCCTGAAGTCCATTTGGCAGCTGTATCTGCTTTTGTGTCAGCAGGAAAGTCATCCCCTCTCCCTCACCCTGTGTTTTCCAAGTTTTTAAGGATTACTCATACTAATCCACCCTCTGTGAACGCCCCTGCCTGTGCCTTATGTTTGTATTGCCCAGTTAATGCAGCCCCTTTGAACCTCTGTTTTCTGCAGAGCTTAAGTATCTAACTTGGAAAACTGTTTTTCTGGTGGCTATCACTTCTGCTAGACGCATAAGTGAGTTGCAAGCCTTGTCAGTAGAAACTGACTTTATTTCTTTCCACAGGGATAAGGTAGTCCTTAGGACTAATAGGAGATTTTACCTAAGGTGGTTTCAGATTTCCATCTTAACCAATCTATCTCCCTTCCAGTATTTTCACTGATCACTCCTCTTCTGGTGAAAGGAGGTTGCACAGCCTGGATGTTAAGAGAGCTCTTAGTCACTATATAGAGTGTACCAAAGGTCACAGGTTCGAATCCCTCCAACTTTTCCTTACCTATGGTGAAGTTGGAAAAGGCAAACCTGCCACTAAGAGATCAATTGCCAGGTGGATTGTCTCTTGTATCCAATTTTGTTATCAGAAACTGGGCAGAGATCCCCCCTCTGGCTTGAGGGCTCATTCTACCAGGGGTACAGCTGCGTCTCTAGCTGCTGCCAGAGACATCCCTATATTAGAGATATGCCAGGCTGCTACTTGGAAAATGGTACACACTTTTACCAAGCATTACTCCCTGGATGTCCAGGCCAGGAGAGATGCTCGGTTTGGCACAGCTGTTCTTCAGAGCCTATTCCCTAAGTAGGTTCTGCCCCTCCTCCATGGAGGTACTGCTGTGTAGTCTGCTACTGTCATAATATAGCAAGACTTCATGTTGTTTGAAGAAAAAATTACTCACCTTAGTAATGTTGTTTCTTCTAATGGAGTCTTGCTATATTATGACCTCCCCCCCAGCCTGCCCCTCTCAGAACTTCTACTTGGGTGGGGCGCGGGCAACTTAGTGAGGGCACTATTTTATGCCCTTTTAGCGTTTCTCCCCTTTTTGGGGTTTGGGGTGTGTGTGTTTTATTATACTGTTGTTTTATTCTCATGTTGTTAGAATTGTGTTAGTAGTTCTGGTCCCCTGACTTGAGTCTTGGGTGTTGGGACCAGCAATGGTTATTAATATTTAGGTAGCCATTTGGCTAGTGTAGGTTACAGCTTCACACAGACCTTAGTGAGTTTTGCTCGTAAAGATCTGACAGTTCAGGTTTGAAATTACACAGATAGAGCTGCTTCTTAGAGCTCGTGCTCAAAGTTCTATTTTGGAATGGTATTAACCATTTCACCTCCGGAGCAGTTCTAGTGGTGGGACAAACTGCTACTGTCATAATATAGTAAGACTCCATTAGAAGAAACAACATTACTAAGGTGAGTAATTTTTTCTTCTGAACCTCAGATACTTAAACAAGCATCTGCGTCAGTTTGTACCTCAAAATGCTGCCTGTATAAGTATGGCTCTAACTTCTTTAGGGCCCACACTATGGCAAGACACTCTTTTTCCACAGTAGAGTAAACCTGTTCCCTGGGAAGTAACTTTTTACTCAGGTACACTATGGGGTGCTGTTTCCCTTGGTTGGATGTCTGACTCAGTACTGCCCCAATACCCACGTCTGAGGCATCAGTCTGGACTATAAAGGGTCTGCTATAGTCAGGACTTGTCAATACAGGAGCACTGCACAGTGCCTTCTTCAAGTCTGGTAAAGGCTTTTTCACAGGCTGGTTCCCAGGTAATTTACTTACGCATCTTTTTCTTTACCAGGTCAGATAGGGTAGCAGCCAGGGCACTGTAATTGGGTACAAATTTCCTGTAGTACCCTGCTGTCCCTAGAAAACTCCTGACCTGCTTCTGCATTTCTGGTCTGGGCCATGCCTTGATCACCTCTATTTTTGCTTGGTTGGGACAGAGCTGCCCCCCAGCCTACAACATGCCCGAGGTATGCCACTTCAGCCATGACCACCTGGCACTTCTCACAGCCCAGCCCTCTGTATCCTGTCCAGCACTTCCCTAAGGTGGGACAGGTGTTCCTCCCAGCTGGCACTAAAGATGGCAGTGTCATCCAGGTACACCACGGCGTACTTCTGGTTCACCAACCTTTGGAAAGTGGCCGGGGCGTTCTTCATTCTGAAAGGCATTACTTTAAATTCAAATAAGCCTATTGCAGTGATGAAGGCCGACCTCTCCCTAGCTCTGTCACTTAACTCTACCTGCCAATACCCCTTTGTCAGGTCAGTAGTCGTAAGGTATGTCGCCCATCCCAACTTGTCCAGGAGTTCATCCATCTGGGTCATCGGGTGGGCATCTGACTTTGTGATTGCATTCAGTCCACAATAGTCCACACAGAAATGAGTAGAGCCATCTGGCTTGGGCACAAGGACTACGGGTGAGGCCCAGGGACTGTGGGATCTTTGGATTACCCCTAAATCCAGCATTTCCTCCACCTCCCTCCTGTCCTTTTGGACAGCCTCTGACACCCGATATGCTGTCCGCCGTATGGGCGTCTGTGTCCCTGTCTCCACATCATGTGTTGCTAAGGGGGTTAGTCCAGGCTTGGTACTAAACAGTGTGGCAAAGTCTGCTAAAACCTCCCTTACTTCCTGGATCTTGTCCGGGGCCAGCTGGGGTGACAGTTTAACTGCCTCCACAGAGGACTCCCGCTTGCTTTCTTCCAGCAAGTCCAGAAGGGGGTCTCCTTCATCCACCCCCTCTCCAGGACTACATACTGTAAACACCATGTCAGCCCTATTAGCATATGGCTTCATCATGTTGACATGGTTTATTCTTTCTGTATGTCTTCTGTCAGGTAACTCTTATGATATAGTTCACATCATTTACTTTTCTATCTACTTTGTACGGTCCTGTCCACTCAGTCTGCAGTTTGTCTTTATGGACCGGGATAAGGACCATGACTTCCTAACCCACCGTGTACGAGCAAGCTCTGGCTCTGCAGTCGTACCAAACTTTTTGTATCTGTTGGGCAGCTACCAGGTTGCTCTGGGCCGTCCCCATAAGCTCCTTCAGCCTTTCCCTAAATCTAAGGACGTAATCCACTATGGGAGTTCCCTGGGTGGCATACTTGCCTTCCCAGTCCTCCCGGATCAAGTCTTAGGGCCCACATACCCAGCATCCATATAAGAGCTCGAAGGGGGAAATCCTGTCAACTCTTGGGGCACCTCCCTGTATGCAAACAACAGGTGGGGAAGGTATTTCTCTCAGTCCCTCCAATGCTGTTCAGCAAATGCTTGGAGCATTGACTTCAGGGTACTGTTAAATCTTTCCACAAGCCCATTGGCTTGTGGGTGATAAGGTGTTGTGCGCCTCTGCACCACCCCACACTTTTCGCACAAACATTTAATCAGGTGTGACTTGAAAGAACCCCCTTGATCGGTGATAACCTCCTGTGGAAACCCAACACGGGAGAAAATCCCAAGTAAGGCATCTGACACTTTGTCCTCAGTGAGGATAGGGTGACTACCTCTGGATACCGGGTGGCAAAATCCACCACAGTCAGGATGAACCTCTTCCTGGAGGAGCTGGGGGTATTTAAAGGCCCCACAATATCCATTCCCACCCTCTGGAGTGGCTCCTCCACTATGGGCAATGGAATTAGGGTGGCTTGGGTTTTCTTACCTACCTTCCCTATTTCTTGGCACCAGTGACAAGACCTGTAATACTCCTTCACCTGCTGGGTGAAATTGGGCCAATAGAAATTTTGGGCCATCCGCTGCGTAGTGCACACGATTCCCAGATGACCAGATAAGGGAATATCATGTGCAGTCTTGAGCAACTGCTCATGGTACCCCTGGGGAATGACAAGCTGCCTGCCTATCACCCCTCCCTCTGTCTTAGTGTCCTGAGTATACATCAGTCCATTTTCCCAATAAACTTTATGTTGTTTGTCACCTCCCTGTGCTCCGTCAGAGTCTGCCCGAGCTCTCAGCTTCTCTAGACTAGGGTCACTTTTCTAAGCAGCTGCAAACTCCTTACACATTCCCAAGGCATGGGACAGGTCCCCTTCAGTCTCTAAACTAGAGTCCCTAGCACTAGCATCAGGGCACTCAGGATCGCTGTAATCCCTAACCCTGACAATGGGTCACCCCTCCTTCTTCTTCAGAGTAACCCTCCGTAGTTGTGTGGTTAACTGCTACTGGGGAAATTTCTACCCCCTTTTCATTAGTCTCCATATCAGGAGACACAGGCTGGGGAACCAGCCTCCCAGTGGTTTCCGCAGTGGCTTCTGTGGGGTCCAGGGAACTAGAATTTTCCCTTGCCGCTTGGCTACGGGTAACTGCACACACCATCCCCTGTTTGAGACTGTTGCCAAAGATGACGTCAACTGCTAAAGTTTTGGCTACAGCCACCTGTTGCACAGTTCCCGCTGTTTCACCCCAGTCTAGGAGAACACTAGCGAGTGGCAAGGTTGTCTTCTCCCCAGTGAACCCTTGTACAGTTACAAATCTATTGGGTATAAGCTGACCAGGCTCTACAAGATCCCCTTTTACCAATGTCAGGGATGCCCCTGTGTCTCTTAACCCTTGTGTCTGTACACCATTCACAGTGACTGGGTGCATATGTTCCCTCATGTTCACAGGCATGCTTCCAGGGACACACACAAACAACCCACTTCTTTCCTAGCCCCATTTTGCGTATTGCTCATCCTTTTCGGACACTGTCTGGCAATATGCCCAGTTACTTTACAAACCCAACATTTGTTTCTTTTCTCAGAAAAATCTTTTCTTTGAAACCTTGGGCTAACTGGTTTCAGTGAAGGCAGTGAGGGTTTTAGCTGCCTTGAAGGCGTGCTTTTTCCTTTCTGTGCTACCACGCCCACCCCATTCACTCTCAGAGCAGGTCTGCTTTTGGCATAGCGGTCCGAGAGTTCAGCAGCTTCTTGCACTATTTTGGGATCTCGTCCTTCAGCCAGGTTTTCAGCTTTGCTGGGCATGCCCAAAAAAACTGCTCTAACAATATAGCATTTTCAATTTTATCTACAGAGTTTGCTTCAATTCCTTCCCACCAACGTTTTAAAAACTGACGTTTCATGGCTAGCTCCTCATAGCTCATGTAGGGCTTCTCCTGAGCTTACGGAATTTAGCTCTGTATGCTTCTGCAGTTAAGTCAAACTTTTTTAAAAGTGCAGCTTCAAGTTTGCTGTAATCATTACTGTCCTCATTGTCCATTTGACCCAATGCATCCCGAGCTTTCCCGGTAAGTAGCGGGGATAACTGGAAGCTCCAAGACCCTCTAGGAATAGTTGCCTGAATACAAACTTTTTCAAAGGAATTTAAAAAGGCATCCATATCCTCCCCCTCTTTAAATTCAGCTATCAGTTTGGAATTTAATTTGTAACCCAGTCCTGTAGTTCCAGTTAAACCCAAGCTACTTACCTGCTCTGGTGCTGGTGATTGGAGTTGTAGCTTCTCCAGTTCATGTCGCCTCTGGCGTTCACGCTCTTCAAGGTCCGCCTCTTGATGTTCATGTTCAGCTTCTCACTGTTCTCACTCCCTCTTCTCCTCTACGACTTGCTGCCCTCGCTTCTCTTCTCTCTAGAACTCCAGCTCCATCCTCCGCAAATCCATCTGCAGCCTGATGACTTCTGGCTCCAGAATGCTGGTGACCTTCCCCTGCTGCTGTGGCCCTTGGCTTGCACTGGCCCTCCTGTCCTCCTCACCGGATCTAGACTCTGCACTGGCTGCTGGCCCCTCTACACCCCAGGTTTGGTCCTTTACAGTCACAGTCTGTGACTTGACACTCTGGGCATCAGCGGCCATCAGAGCATCCACGAGGTTCTGCTTGGTGGCTCTCCCCTCGTGTAGGACTCCTCTCTCCTTGCACAACTGCTTCAGGTAGTCTGCAGTGTGCCCACTGTAGTTGGAAGCCATCTTCTTCCCTAACTACGGCTACTCTAACTTGCACTTTGAATAAAAAATAAAACAGGTAGGAACTTTGACTGTGAGCAAAATGATATCATTCTGTTTTCTCTTTTAAAAATAAGTCACTGCCTTATTTTGCAAGTGAGCTGTACAATATTAAGCTGACACACTGAACAGTTAAAGCTTGTGTTACCAAATTTTTCGCACCGCTGTCGACCAAATCTGTCACAAATGCAATCAGCAGGTCAGGCCCTCTACTCCCACAGTACCAACCTCAGAGCGCAATAGTGTGAATAGGTAACAGACAGGGTAACCCTCCTGTCTGCTTTTGGGTCAGAATCACCTTTAGTCTCAAGTTCTGAGGGGATTCAAACTGTGAACCTTATGCGAGCATACCCAAATGTACAGGCTCAGATAATATTTTCTTCAGGGGGATGCAATGTATCTTTCACCTAAGGACACCTAACCAGGTATCCAAAATGAACCCTTTTAACTCTGTAAGAGACCTTAGGTATATTCTTACCTTTTTCAAGCTTAGTAACACCATCAAGCTGTTGAACAGTTTTGTCAGACTTAACCCCCTATACATCACATGCAAAAAGAACTGTCAGACACCTAGGCAGTCTTTCAAAGAAAAGGTACTTTACTAAAAGATGATAAAAATTTGAAAAATGTAAACACAGGACAATATGTCAAAGAGCTCACGATCACATAAAAGTACAAGGGAAAATTTCAAAGCAAAACTCCTACCACAATACATTTAGATCTTTGCTATCTAAGGTATTACCTCTGGAAGTGCATTTTAAAGTTAGATCCGAGAGCTTTGTCTCTCTAGAGTCCCAAGATGATATGACCTTCATTTCAGACACAAGTATCAGTTTAAACTCTATGTCTCCACACCCCTTCTGTGAGTCATCTAGCTCCTCCTTTTAGAATCAAAAAAGTACAAGCATGATTTCCTATCAGGAGGTATTTTAAATAAGGTGCCATCAGAAGAAAAAAGACATTTCCTGTATATAACTCCTTAACTACACGTTTCCTTTGAATTTAGCAATCCCACACTGGCACCAGTGTGTTAAAAAAACAACAGGAATCAGCCTAATGATGTCCTGTTTCTGAAGTCATAAAGTCACATTTGATTTCCACTTCGAAAAGCCTAGGCATGTCATAAAAAAGGTAATAAAATGCCCTTCTGAAGGAAGTCAGTTAATTAAATGGTTCCTGGTCAGTTTACATATCCAGTAGCTTTACTGAAACTGGGGGGGCACCCATGGAAGCACAGGCTGTCTTATGTGAGACAATCACATACTATATTTTTATTTTACAAATATCATACAATAATCATAACCTGCTGGCCAAGCGTCACACCCTGTACCTCGACTGGTCAGACAGGTTCCTGTATGCTTTTCTCCTGATTCTCAAAGTGCTCCTCAAGCTCAGGAGGCAGCCTGCAACAATGATCCTAATAGCTCCGGACTGGGTGAGGCAGCCTTGGTCTCAGAAGGCAGTGCCCAACGTCCGGCCACTTCACCTCAAGGCCTGGTACTTGAGGAGCTAGGTTCCCTGACTCTCAGTATTCAGAGCAGGTCCTAAAGATCCTCAGGCTGGCAAAAATAAACTAGCATCAAGAAGACTCACGCCTCGAAATGGAAGAGATTTTCTTTCTGGTGTAAGGACAAACAAATTGATCCCATGCAGTCAAGCTTGTCCTCTATTCTGGATTACTTGGTGCACTTGCAGGCCTCAGGCCTGAAAGTCTCATCTCTGAAAGTTCACCTGGCAGCAATTTAAGCTTACATTTCCATGGGCAAACAGAAATCCCTAATTTCTGATCCCATTTTTAAGAAGTTTTTCAAAGGTCTGCTGCATCTCCAGCCCCCACTTAGGGAACCGGGCCCTCCCTGGGACTTGTACCTGTGTATAGCCATGTTAATGGATGCCCCATTTGAGCCCATGGCTACAGCAGACTTAAAATATATCACCGGAAAACAGTTTTCCTTGTAGCAATTACTTCTGCCAGGAGAATTTCAGAGCTGCAGGCTCTTTGCACGAAAGAAACCCAAGCCTGTAAGGACTACGAACACTCCAGGTGGCATGGTGCAGGGGAAGGACTGGCAAGCCCAAAAACAAGCGACCCAGTTCCAAAAGTTACCCTTGCACTCCAATGAATAAATCCACAAGTACCGCTGAAAGTAAAGATTTTCAAAACTTTAATGCGTAAATCCAAGTACAGAGATACTGTGGATGGACTACATAAGAAGGTAGCCAGCAGAAGGAGACCAAATGGTCTATCTTATGTGCTCGAATTGTTGCAGGGTCCTCACTTTACTCTTCCCACCAGTGCCCCTGGCCATCCCTCTACCATCCTCCTTCCCCTTCCACTTCCACTTCATTGGTCCCATGACTTCTCCTTATGATTGTCCCAGGATATTTTGAACAATCCCACTGTCTTAGCTGCCACCACCTCCTCTGGCAGCTTGTTCCAGTCTGACACCACCCTTTCTGTAAAGAAATGCTTCCTCACATCTCTCCTGTATCTTCCCCTCACCCAACTTTAGGCTATGTCCTCTAGTCGTGGTGTTGTCTCTCCTATTGAAGAGACCTCCACACTCTACTTTGTTTACTCCCTTCAAGTACTTGAAAGTCTCTATCAGACCCCCCCCTTCCCTCCTCTCCTCCAGGGAGTACATTCTTAGGACTCCCAGCTTCTCTTCGTATGACTTATCTTGCTGTCCCCTGATCATTTTAGTTGCTCTCCTCTGGACCCCCTCTAGAGTATTTTAATGTCCTTTTTTAGGTATGGGTGCCAGTCCCTCACCCCATATTCCAAATGTGCTCTTTTTTTTTTTTCCAATTGTTTAACTAGGAGTGGCACACTAAGCTGAAAGCTTGTTTCCAGGTGCGACCTGGGAGCACAGGGAGGTTAAGTGACTTGCTCAGGGTCACACAGTATGCAAGTGGGGGCTGTGGAATTCAAACCCAGGTCTCCAGATTTGCATCTCAGAGCTTTAAACCACTGCGCTATACTGCCTCCCATCTTACCAGTGACCTATATAGCAGCAAAATAACCTTGCTGTGTCTGCTACCAAATCCCCTTGCAATACATCCCAGCATCCTGTTTGCCTTCACCACTGCCTTTTTGCATTGAGTGGACTGTTTCAGATCACTAGTAATTACCACCCATAGGTCCTTTTTCCCTTCTGAAGCAGCTGCTTGAACTTTTCCTATGTAGTACTCTGCTCTTGGGTTCTTTGCCCCAGTGTGCATCACTTTGCACTTTTTGGCATTGAACCCAAGTTGCCACGTTCCTGATCATCTTGCCAGTCTGGCTAGGTCCTCCCTCAACTCTTGTATCCCTTCCTGTGTGTCCACCCTCCCACAGAGCTTGGTGTCATCTGCAGATAGACACATTTTGCCCTGAATGCCATCCCCAATGTCGCTTATAAAGATATTAAAGAATACCCGGTCCAACATCGACCCCTGTGGAACCCCGCTGGTAACCTCCTTTGTACTGGAGGATTCCCCCCTACTACCACCTTCTGTATCCTGCCCCTCAACCAGTTTTCAACCCATCTTACTAATTTCTCCCCTACCCTTAGCCCCCTCAGTTTTGCTATTAGCCTTCTGTGTGGCACTGAATTGAAGGCCTTACTAAAGTCCAGGTAAATAACGTCCACTGCTTGTACTTGTCCATTGCCTTAGTGAGCCAGTCAGAGAACTCAATCATATTTGTTTGACACGATCTGCCTGCCACAAACCAATGCTGCTTACTGTCCTGCAGACCATTTTCCTCTATGTACCTCACTAGCCCCTCCTTCAATGTGGTCTCCATAAATTTACAGACTATCGAGGTCAGACTGACTGGCCTGTAGTTACCTGGGTCCTCCTTGGGCCCACTCTTGCGGAGTGGCACTACATACGCTGTTCTCCGTTCCTTTGGCACTACTCCCGAATCTAGGGATTTATTGAATAGAATTGTCAGCGGCCCTGCCAGTTCCTCTGCTAATTTACTGAGCACCCTGGGGTGTATCTCATCTGATCCTGGGGATTTATCCACCTTCAATATTATCCACATACTATTAATATAATTAATATTAATGAGATGATGTATAAAAACAATGCATGTCTCCCACTTAGCCATGCCTCCTGATAAAAGGTTTAGTTACCTGAAGCACCAGGGCTAGTAGTGAGCATCTGTAGTCCGTCCACAGTATCTCTGTTCTTGGATTTATGCATTAAAGCTTTGAAAATCTTTACTTTCAGCAGTACTTGTGGATTTATTCTTTGTATAGAACCCAGCTACATTGTCTTCCACAGGGACAAAGTAGTCCTCAGAACCAATAGGAAATTCCTCCCTAAAGTGGTTTCAGAGTTTCACCTCAACCAATCTATAACCCTGCTGGTTTTCTTTACAGACAAACCCTCTCCAGGTGAGCATAGGCTTCACAGCCTGGATGTTAAGAGGACTTTGACCTACTATTTAGAGTGCACTAAAGAGTTCAGAACCTCTCATACTCAGCTTTTCCTTACCTATGGTGAGGTGGGAAAAGGCAGGCCAGCCTCCAAGAGAACTATTTCTCGCTGGATAGTCTCCTGCATCCAATTTTGTTACAGCAAAGCCGGTAGGCAGCCTCCTCAAGGCCTTAGGGCCCATTCTTCCAGAGGCATGGCAGCCTCAGTGGCTGCACAGAGAGATATCTCTTTGCTAGATATTTGCAAAGCAACTACTTGGAAAACTATACACCCATTATTGATTTTAGCTCGGATTTCGATTCTGTTTCACGTAGTATACTATGGAAAGCAATGAGGGATTGGGGCATCTCTAAAAAAATAGTTGCAATTATAAGCAAACTTTATCATAACACCTGGGCACAGGTTAGAATTGGGGCAACTGGACAACTTTCTTCAACTTTTTTCACTTATCGAGGGGTTAAGCAGGGATGAGTCCTGGCCCCTACTTTGTTTTGCATTTATATAAATAATCTTTTAAAAACTTTGGACACGTCAGTGACGGACTCGTCCAGAATTTTGGACAAATTGTGCCCAGTATTGGCATATGCCAACGATCTTGTTTTGCTATCTCTGTCTCAAAAGGGGTTACAGAGCAAACTTGATATATTAGATGGTTATGCTGTTGGACATAATTTAAGTGTTAATGCGAATAAAAGTCAAATTATGATATTGGGTTCAAACAAAATAACAAAAACATGGAGATTAGGGAACAAAAGACTCAATACAGTAAAATCCTATCCTTACTTAGGGTTGCTTTATACGTATGATGGCAAATGGTTCAAGCATAGGGATACCCTCCTCCCTAAGGTAAAACAAACAGCTAATTCTCTTATGTCTTTTAACTATAAGTACGGTAGCAACTCTATCAAGCCACTGATCACAGCGATAAAATCTTAGTTTTACACACAGGCATTATACCATTCTGAGATCTGGAGTTTTGTCAATTTTGGTAGGACAGAAATCCCTCTCAATAAACTTCTGAGACATAACTTAGGTTTAAGTAACTCTATTCCTGCTGCATTAATCAGGGCTGAAGTAGGGTTAGTCAGACAGTCTACATTTGCCAGAACAATAATGATAAATTACTGGCTAAAACTACTTACTTTAGATCAAAACAGACTGCAAGCTTTGGTATTAAAAGAAAAATGTGCTTGGACTAATATGGGTTGCAAAAAATCAAAATGGCTGACTGGCTTGTACACAATCCTGGGAGAGGCTGGATTATCTTTTTTAAGAGGCTATATGGAAAAAAAATTACAATTAGTCTTAAATATAAATCATATGTCACACAAAAAATCATGAATCATTCTAAGGAGCTGGATTTGGATATCAATGCAAATCTCAAGTTTGCTCCTTGGATTAGACAAAACAATGTTAAATTTCACTATAGGGAGTATCTAGATGTTTTGGTTAATTTTAGACAGCTCTTTACCAAGTTTAGATTAAAACTGTTTCCTAGCAGGGTACTGTCTGCTAGATACAGCAAAGAAGCAGAATATAGTTCTGTTCTCTGTGCAGGTACTGATAAGAATGTAGAGGACCTCTCCCATGTTATTCTTATATGTCCCGTGGTATAATGAGGCTAGAGAGAAATGGCTAAAGCCATTGCTACAGGGAATTGTGGTACTGAATCAGACTCTGTTATAAAATATACTTTTCACTTCAAATGATGAACATATATAATTTGGTAAGGTATCTGGAGGCAGTCACAAAAATTAGAATGAGACATGGTGAAATCCAGCTGATTATTGGTTACTTTTTAAATTAGGGAACTTTGACGTTGCTGCCTTATATTTGAAATCCCAGTATTATTATGGCTATCCCCAATTATGTTCTGTACTGTACTGTATGCACTTTCTGCATTGTGGATGGAAGATTAAGTTATGATATCATGCTCTAAAGTGTATATGTATTCACTGTTATTTATTGTATGTATTTTGATATAGTGATGTGTGATCTTGTTTTTATTGTAATGGTCTTTTGACCGATCAAATAAACTTACTTGACTTGACTACACACATTCACCAAGCACTATTGCTTGGTTGTGCAGTCCAGATCAGTCACCAAATTTGGCACAGCAGTCCTGCAGAACCTTTTTCCAAAGTAGGTTCTGTTTCCTCCTCCCAACTACACTGCCTTGTAACCTGCATATGTTAGGGATACTAAGGAATTCCTGGGGTGAGAAGAAAAAATTACTCACCGTAGTAATATTGTTTCTTCCAGGGAATCCCTCTGTATCCTTGACACTCCCACCCATCCTCCCCTCACAGAACCTCTCTATCAGAGGTTCTACAGTCCTATCTTTAGCCACATTTTTCTTCTACAGTACATTTTTGGGTACAAGGCTTCACAATTTATACTATGTTTATCATTCGCCTTGGGTGATTTGATGTTTTTCTGTTTGTCTCTTTGTTCATAGTTTGTTCTTTTTCATAGGCATATGATTTCAGAATGGGGACCTCTTGTCCCTTATCAGCTTTGAAAAGAATCTGAACAGCAGACAGCACAACCTGCAGGCAGCAACTTCTTACTGCAATCTTATTGGCAGTTTATTTTTCTCATTTACATAAACTCCTCCTCCAGGACCAGCTGAACCCAGCTGGCTGACTGCATATGTCAAGGATACTGAGGGATCCCCTGGAAGAAACAATATTGCTATTGTGAGTAATTTTTTCTTCCCTTCTAACTATCCTGGCTAAATAGGTTAATACTTAAAAGTCCGAAACATTTAAAAGGCACTTTAATTTTCTAAATTTTATAGTTTTTAATAAACATTATTTTACCAGGGGATATCCCATTGAAATTAGTCTCTTATACAAGGGGAAACCCAGCTAAGATGGCCATTAAAAAGTGTAAAAACAGTACAAAATACATATGTTGTGCAATAGTGCAAACACTAATGCAAGTGTAGTGGATGCAGTGTGGTCTAGTGGGTAGAACACTAACTTGGGAAGAAGGATTGAGCCAAATTCTCACTGTGTAACCTTTTGCAAGTCACTTGGCCTCCAAATGCTCTGGTCAACCGAGCTGCAGAAATGGGCAGAAGCAGGACCCCACTGGAAACAAGATGTTGAATCTGAGCTGGGCTATCCTGGGTAAATGCCAAAAGTAAAACAAAGGCACCGCAGGTATTCGACAATAATTTATTCAAAATTTACAATCCAGTCGTCCAGCAGCTAAGGACCAACAATCTTGACCGGTTTCGCTCTACTCATGCGTCACCAGGAGGATGTAACAATTCTTTTCCCCCCATGCTCCATATCATTTTGGTTGTCCTCCTCTGGACCCTCTCCAGGAGTTCAGTGTCCCTCTTTAAGTGTGGCCTCCAAAACTGTATGCAGTACTTGAGGTGCAGCCTCATCAAGCAGTTATACAGAGGGAATATCACTTCCCTTGTTCTGGAGGTGATCCCCTAGTGATATATCCCAGCATCCTGTTGGCCTTGGCCGCTGCCCTCCTACAAGTCTCTGAGTTGTTCATCTTGATATCCACCACCACCCCCAGGTCCCTCTCAGCCATACAGTCATAGCAGCAGTACACTGCATAGCAGATGTAAAATGTCAATAATTAGGTCACGCAACAGATGTGCTGAGCAGTTACTGAAGCAAGAAATGTATTTAGGATAGTAAAATATTCCTGTTAGAAAACTGATAAATGTGTGACATTTGCATCTCAATTTCAAGGAGGTCCTTGTACAATATAAAGTAGTTATAGTTTTCAAGTTGTCTGAGTAATTGCTTTGTACTACCACTGTTACTAAATTTAAATTATTCTATGAAGGAAATTAAGTTTATGTAACTGTCTATAAATGTATTAAAAACGTTTACTTGTCTTTATAATGTAATGCATTAAATGCTGTTGCTAAGTTAAGAAGTCGCATAACAGCAATAGAGATGAAAACAATGGGATGCGTAGGAATTTGAAAAAGTATACATTAGCAGGAACAGTGTCATGACTTCACCAATTTTTTTTATAGTTTCACTCTAGATTTTCAACATTACCATTGATTTTACACCTCATCATAAACAGTACAGCTGTCATTTTTTACCTCCTGCTCAAAATGTGTTTCTGCACCTGTGGTGCCAAATGTCACAGTCACTGTGTAAAATCATCTTTCGGCCAATGAACTGCTAGTGTCACTGTTCATGCGGTGGGGTCACAAAAAGTCCATGCTGAAAACTTGGATTGAAAATACCAAGAAATGTCCAGGGCACTAGGGTTTCTAACCATAACACCTTGTCCTGTAGGGGCTGACAGGCATCAGGGGTGTGACTTGGGTCTGTCAACAGTAATGCTCACACCATTCCACCCCCATCCCCACCCTGCAGTCAGTGACAGGTATTGAGGTGTGCCTTTGACTCTTCAGCCCCAAAATTCACTCCATTCTCTTACACTGTACCCATTTCAGTGTATTTCCTTATGGAATGGGGGTGAGTGTAAAGTTTGAACACCCCAAGGCACACCTCAGCTCTTGTCTGTGTCTACAGGGTAGGGTGAGGTGAAATGGCATGTGCATTATGGGCAGTGACCCAAAGGCACACCCTAATGCCTGTCCATGTCTGCAGGGTGGGGTGGGGGTGGGGTTGGCATCACTTCAATACTTCTCTGCCATTCCTATTCTGCCTGTCTGTCTGTGTGTGTGTGTGTCTCTCTCTCTCTATCTATGGCCCTGTCCATACTACACCAAAAAAAACCCTCTGTAACATTACAGAGGGGTCAAACCGTTACCATAATGGTTTGCGTTTACACTGGTAATGTTACAGAAGGCATTTTTGTAACCGGTACAGAAACCTGTTGTGAGATGGTTTCAACAATGGTTTCTGTAATGGTTACAGTCCTGTAACGTCACCAATGAGTGTCTAAATGCTCCACTGTGTAGCCTCCAGTCCCCCACTATACCTGCATGCATTGCAGCACTGTTTCACTGCATGCAGGGAGGTCGGAGGCTACCAGGACATATGCAGATGGCAATGTGGACCATGGGTGTAGGCTGCAATACTGGGATGCCTCCATACCACAGTAACCTGGCAGCTGTATGTGCACCCCCCAGGTGTACCCTCATGTCCCCACCTAACCTACCTCTCTGTCTGCATTTGCCTTCCCGAGAGCCACCTCCTGATGGTATCCGTGTACTGTCCTTGATTACTCTTCCCACTGTGCCGAGTATTGGGAGTACGCTACCTGCCCATGTGTGATGTGGCAGCAATACTACCTGCAGAGCAGTGCCAATAGTGAACACATACATTAGTGGAGCTCCTGAGTGCATCGTGGAGCACTGCTACGGCGGACAATAGACAAGTGGCACTGTGTACAATGGAGCAGTGGGGAACACTGAAGGCAGTAGTAGAGGGTCTGCCTTCAGCCATACAGCAGCAGTACATGAATGTCTGTTGTGCCCAGGTGCTCTAATACTGGCAAAACTGATGCCATGTCTCCCCCCTTCTCTCCCTCTCACTGACGTAGCCCCCGATTCCAACATACAGATCTCCCCCTCCCTCGAATCTCTGTCTGACACCTCCACAACATAAGTGTGTCTCATAACAGTGAAATATGGTTATTTACATAATATGACTGTGCCATATACACAGTACTCCTTAGGACATGTAGGAGGGCATCTCAAAGTGCAGCTGTCATCACTGAGTGCACCATGGGATGTGCACTGCTACTACAGGGTTGAGACCACACACACTATCGCACTCGGTGTGGACAGGCTGTAATGTTTTCAAACCATTATCCACACTGTTCACTGGTAGTGTGGACACATTGTAATGTTTACAGTCTGTAACGGTTTGAATCCATTACAGCTTTTTCGAGTGTAGTGTGGACAGGGCTTGCATGTCTATGTAATTATCTGTCTTTCTATCAAATGCATGTATCGCTATTTTTACCTGTTTCTAAAACAAACCTGCATATCACATTTGCTTGCACTCTGAGCACATACTTATGAAACTGCACATATTTGTACTCCACTTCTGCATAGACCTCATACTTTCCTAATATTCCCATTATCACAGGCATAACTACCTTGCCCTTATCAAAAGCAACCCCCTCTGAAAGTTTATCTGCTAACAGTCCATCATCATTACACCTGACTTCCTGACATCAACACATTGCTTAAATATAACTTACATCACCTCATGGACAAAAACCCTGTTTCTCTAAAAAAAAAAAAACTCTGTAAATAATCCCAAGGCTGAACATATGCCAGTCATTACTTTTTCATGTACTGCCACCTTCTGTACCATCTTGGGGATTTGCATATGTTTCCCATGATGCTTTGCATTATTGGGGTATGTACAACTGTGTTTTCTTTAAAATTTGGCTGTCCGGCCAGTATCATCTGGGATAACACATACATCAGTGGCATTTGCTCTGGGGTTCTTTTGTAAACCTATATTGCTTCCTATTCCTTCCATTAAAATGTACACCTCCATGTATTTTCCTAATAACGTGTATGCCTTCCTTAGAACAGAAACTAAAACAAATGTTACTACTTACAAATCATTGTGTTGTTTCTCCATACCTCCTTAACAATTCCACATAATTTTACTAACTTCATTATGCAGCCGTGGTGGATCTGACCAGATTTTATTTGGATAGCTGAGTCATGTAGTTCCTTACAGCTCAGGAGGTGCAGTCCATGGAGATGGTGGATGTCAACTTTGTGTGCATCCTTTTTGGCTACTAGGCTTTCTGGACTTTTGTCTAATATAAAATGGTCCAGCTACTCTCTAGCCTCACAATAAATCCATACAGAGTGGCAGAGAAGAAGATATGGAAGCCAAACGGCATTGACACAGATGACACCACCAGTGTTGAACTGCACGAGCAGAAGGAAGCAACTAGAGCGGCATTACAGTACAAACCATCACCACCAGGCTTCAAGCAAGTGGGTGGAAGGTAGCCGTTGGAGCAGCATTGTTTTGCAACCAGGCAGTACTGCTCATCTAGCAACTCAAGCAGGCAGGGAGAGAAATTCTCAGGAGCGTAGCTGTGATAAACTAGCACTGGGAGGTGGAAGGGAGCCATGGGACAATAAAACAGACTGTAGGAAAAAAAAAAACAACCTTCAATTCCCCATGCCTTACATCCAATCAAAATCATGATGCCAGAATTGCTTTGCATTGCCAGATCCACAGCGGAAGAAACTCGCTGTTCATTTGGATCTGCCCGAAACTGCTCCGACATTGATTCCACCCTGGATCGAGCCTCACACGGACCTTGTTTCCATTATTTGGAAACAGCCGTCGGCATTGGCCCTCCTTCCGAGGAAGGTGGATAGGCTATACCAGGCTCCTGAGGGTGCGGATTCTTTGAATACACACCCCAAGGCTGACTCTGTCATGATTAGCATCGTGCACGGCCGGTCGGCGAACCCTAAACATCTCAGCTCGTCTCCACTGGACAAGGAATCCCGCCTTCTGGACCAGTACGGGAAGAAGGTGTACGCTTCTTCCACTCTGGGGATAAGGGCCCTGAATTATGTTGCACATATGGGGGACTACCAGAAGGCTATCCTGAGTGAGGTGGAAGCCAAGTTGGACTCCCTTTCTGAGTCTCAGACAAAGCAGGAAGCAGCTGATCTAGTCCGATCTGCTCATTCGGCCAGTCAACACATGCTCTATGCCACATACCATGCAGTGGACGCTGCTGGTCGGAGCTCAGCTTTGGCCATAGGTCTTCGGCATCATGCCTGGCTCCGGGTGTCAGGTTTGGTCCCTGAAGTGCAGTCCGCTATTCAGGATGCGCCCTTCAGGGGTTCGGTGCTGTTCGGTGGGGATGTCAAGGACAACATCACTGACCTGCAAGAGAAGGGCACTGCGCTTAAGTCTGCTGACTCTATGTACAGGCCCCCTCAGGGACAGCGTCGCCCTTTTCGCAGACGTTCTCGGCCCAAAGCAAAACCTCAGGGCAAGCGAGCCAACAAACATCAGGCCACTCTGGCTGCCAAGCCCCCCCCCACCCTAGAAAGCCTCGGGATCTTCAGCTGCGGCGCTGCCCCACACCTCCTGACTCCTTTCCTCTCCCACAACCTCTGGATCTTCCAGAGGAACCAGTAGGAGGGAGGTTCTCCTTCTATCTACTGAGTTGGGAGAGGATCACATCAGATTCTTGGGTGCTCCAACTGGTAGCAGCAGGACACTCAATCGAATTTCTTCAGAAACTGACCAGAAAATCATTCCCCCAGGTTGTCTTACTCCCCGGAACATCTTTCTCTGGTTTGGGAAGAAATAGCCTCCCTTCTTCTCAAGGCTGCGATAGAGCCTGTCCCAACCCACCTTCGGGGGACAGGCTACTACTCCCATTTCTTCCTGGTTCCAAAGAAATCAGGAGACGTGAGGCCTATTTTAGACCTCAGCTCCCTGAACTTGTTCGTGGAGTACAAATGGTTCAGAATGCTCTCCCTGCAGAGCCTTCTGCCCTTACTGTGGCATGGACAGTGGTTGTGCGCACTGGACATGCAGGATGCCTACCTGCATATTCCTCTATGCCCTCCCCTCTGCAAATTCCTCTGGTTTTTGTTCCAGGGGGACCACTACCAGTTCAAGGCCCTCCCATTTGGTCTTTGCTTGGTGCCCCGAGTGTTCACCAAATGCCTTTCCGTGGTAGCGGCTCACCTGCGTACCCAGGGAGTGCAAGTTTTCCCGTACCTGGATGATTGGCTCCTGGTGGCCCCATCCAGGGAGGATCTCCTGTGCTCTCTTTCCCTTAGCCTGCAGGTTTTTACCAGCCTGGTTATCACCATCAACCAGGCCAAGTCCCATCTGGTCCCCTCTCAGAGGCTCCAGTTCATTGGGGTGATCCTGGACATGACCACCAGCATGGCCTTTCTGCCACTGGACAGGGTGGTCACCCTTCAGGCTTATGCAAGCATGCTGTCCAGTCACAGGTGGGTCAGTGCCAGGTCAGTCCTTCGCCTCCTAGGGCTCATGGCGGCTGCTATTCCGACAGTCCCTTGCGCTCGACTCCATATGAGGATCTCTCAGTGGATGTTTCAGTCTCAGTGGGACCAGATGTTGGATGACCTCGACCATGAAGTCCTGGTTTCCAACCCCATGGTTCGGGACTTGCATTGGTGGATGGTACAGGAGAACCTTTGCCGGGAAGTTCCCTTCTGCCTCAAACCTCACTCCCAAACATTGACAGCAGACGCCTCAGGAGAGGGTTGGGGAGCCCATCTAGGGTCTCACAGGACTCAGGGCTCCTGGTCCAGGCTCAAACAGACTCTTCATATAAACATGCTCGCGCTCAGGGCCATGCTGTTTGCTCTCCTAGCTCTGAATTTGTATGTGCTTCCCGGTCATCTGGCTGTCCAGACGGACAACATGTGCATAGTCTGGTACATCAACAAGCAGGGAGGAATGCGTTCCTGCCCTCTATGCAGGGAGGCAATGAGAGTTTGGGATTGGGCGGTGCAACACAACCTTCACCTGACGGCGGTTCATGTTCCGAGGGGTCGAAAACACACTGGCAGACTGCCTCAAGTCAGTCATCAGCACAGGCTCAGGAATGGGAACTGGATCAGGAGGTAGTAGACAATATCTTCCTACGCTGGGGAACACCTCAGGTAGATCTGTTCACGTCTCCTCACAACGCAAAACTTCTTGCCTTCTGCTTGCTCGCTCCAGGGCAAGGCATTTTTTGGAGGGATGCTCTGTCTCTAGACTGGAAGGACAGATTCGTCTATGTCTTCCCCCTGATTACCTTGATTCCGAGGGTCTTACACAAACTCAGCTCAGAAGGAGCTTGCATGATCCTCGTCGCTCCTTTCTGGTCCAGGCAAGTTTGGTTCTCTCTTCTGAAACAGTATTCAGAGGAACCTCCACTTCCCCTTCCTCTGTTGCAACATTTGTTAACCCAGGATCAGGGGACCCTGATTCATCCAGATCTCAAATCCCTTCAGTTGCATGCGTGGCTCCTGCAGACATAGCTCAAGTCCGATTCGGGGTCTCCCCGCTTGTGGCTGAGATTCTGGTGGAAGCCAGAAAGCCTTCCACTAGATCTAGCTACGCCATGAAATGGAAACAGTTCTCGATCAGGGCCTCTTCCAAGGACTTCGAGCCATTCTCATGCCTGTCGGGAGAATTCTGGACTATATGCATCATCTCTTTGACCTGGGTCTCAGCCATTCCTCTGTGAAAGTTCACATGGCAGCTATTTCCGCTTACCATGTTCCTTTTGGGGACAGAACTTTTGCGCAGCTGGACGTCTCTAAGACTTTTCTTAGAGGGGTTCTCCATTTGAGACCCCCATTCGCGATCTTACCCCTCCTTGGGATCTGAATTTTATTCTTGAGAAGCTTACCCTGCCTCCTTTTGAACCGGCAGCCTCAGCAGACCTGAAGTTGCTATCCTGGAAGACTCTCTTCCTAGTGGCCATTGCTTCAGCTCAATGTGTTTCCGAGCTTCAGGCCTTGATGTGCAAAATCTCATAGTTGATTTTTCACAAGGAACATGTGGCTCTGCGCACCAACCGTAAGTTTCTCCCTAAGGTGGTAGCGGAATCTGTGCTGAATCAATCCATTGAGCTACCTGCTTTCTTTACGCAACACTCCAATCAAGGGGAGTACCTCTTGCATACTTTGGATGTTCATAGAATTATGAGATACTACACCACTAGGACGAAGGATCTCAGGAAATTTGATCAGCTTTTTGTCTCTTTTGCTCACAAAAGAGAAGGCAATGCTGTTACCAAGCAATGCCTATCTAAATGGTTGGCTCATTGTACCACTTTCTGTTATGACAAGTATCACAAGACCCTGCCGGGTCAAGTCAGAGGTCACGCTACCAGGGGTGTCGCTGCCTCTGCGACTTGTTTCAAGAATGTGTCAGCAGCTGACATTTGTGCAGCCGCAACTTGGACTTCTGTCCATACCTTTACGAAACACTAGTTTGGACATTGCCTCTCGCCGTAGAGCAGGCTTCAGGTTGGCTCTTCTGCAAGGTCTCCTTTCTTGAGACCCTTACAGCCAGAGTTTCTATGGATGTGTAGTTTTCCTCCTCCCATGTGCTTCTCCTTGTTCCAGACTGCTTGGAACTCAGTCCTATGTGTAATTACCTACTACCGTAACAGTAGATCTTCGAGAGAGGCTCTTGCAGTAGGTAATGCCTTTCTGCCCTCCATCCCCCTTAGCTTTTTCAGCTCCTTTTCCAGGAAGGGAAATAGCCACTTCTCTCTCGTCTTGCCTTTTTGGCCCTTGGCGGGAAAGAACTGGAAGGTGGGCATGGGGGACCGCCCCTTTATACTGACATCGCATGATGTCGGTCACCTGACGTGAGGGCGGTCCCCCGCCAGAGACTGCTAGCTAGAAATTTTTCCGGGGGCGGGGTCCTGACGCCTGCTGGCATCAGTCCTATATGTAATTACCTACTGCAAGAGCATTAGCGATTATGTTTGGAGTCCAGAAATTTTGCCAATACTTGCTAGGTCGCAAGTTTCACCTGAAGATGGATCACAAGCCACTAGTGACAATTTTCAGTCCAGAAAAAAGAATTCCAGAGACAGCTGCTAGCTGACGTCAACGATGGGCATTCATTTTGTCTGCCTATAATTTCAAGATCACATACCAACCAAAGGACCAGCATGGAAATGCAGATGACTTGTCAAGGTTACCAATATCCAGAGAAATGGAGTTCGATATGGGACTTAAAGAGGAGCCATTAGCATGCCAGGTGGGGCCAGACAGTTTTCCAGTGCAATTCAAAGATATGGAGGACTTTATTGTGTGAGCAATGGCACTACAACAGTTAGATCAGCTTTCAGTACTAGCCAAGGACATTGCAAAAGGAGGCAGTATAGCACAGTGGTCTAAGGCTCTGAGCTGCATATCTGGTGACATCCAGCAGACCAGACCTGGGTTTGAATCCCACAGATTCCACTTGCATACTGTGTGACCCTGAGCAAGTCACTTAACCTCCTTGTGCTTCCAGGTTGCTCCTGTAAAAAAGCTTTCAGCTTAGTGTGCTATACGTGGTTAAACAACTAAATAAACAACTAAACAACTAGTCAAGATGCAGTTTTGAAACAAGCGTATCAGTATACGCTTGAGGGTTGGCTGCAAGGCACTACTTGTTTGACTGCAATACAACCCTACTATACAAAGAGACAGAAGCTGTCCAATGCTGAGGGGTGTCTTCTGTGGGGATTGCATGTCATAGTACCCCAATGTTATAACTCAAATGTGCCGACTTTTTTGCATGCGGGCCATCCAGGCATTGCTAAAATGAAATCCCTGGCCAGATTTCATGTATGATGGCCTTCCATTGACAAAGACATATACCAGGTTGTGCAAAGATGCGAAGGTTGTGCTGTATCAATGGGAAATCCAGCAAGAGCTTCAATTCACCATTGGGAATGACCTGACAAACCCTGGCAAAGGTTGCATATTGATTTCACAGGACCCTATTTAAATTCCATATGGTTACTCTTAACTGATGCTTATAGTAAATGACCAGAAATTCATCAAATGTCTTCGACAACTACTGAGAGTACCATCAAAGTGTTGAAATCTATCTTTGCTACCCATGGTTTTCTGCAAGTGATTGTCTCGGGCAACGGACCACAGTACATGTCTGTTGAATTCCAAGCATTTTGCCAGCAACGTAGTATCCGCCATATTTTCTCACCTCCCTACCATCCAAGTTCAAATGGCGAAGCGGAATGCCTGGTTCAGACTTTTAAATACAGTATGTACAAAACTAATCCTACTACTCTGACGGCAATACAAATAGCCCTTTTGGACTTTCTTGCGATGTATCGAACAACACCACATTGTGTCACGGGAATATCCCCTGCAGAATTGTTGTTTGGACATCAGATTCAAACTCATTTGGACCTTCTTCACCCTCTAGGCTGTAAGTTAGGAACCGAAATGCTTCCTAACACCCGATCCTTCAAACCCAATGATCTTGTGTGGATCAGGATGTATGCAGGCCCAAAGAGATGGATAGAAGGCGTGGTAGAAAAAAAGTTCGGAAATGTTATCTATAGTGTTTGACTGACTAACCAGAGGAGAGTGAAAAAATATGTGGACCAATTATGTACTAGAATTGAGACAGAACAAACAAGCATTTATCAATGCCGAACGTTTGCTTGCAGGTATGTGCATTGGTGTTGGGCATTTATACAGGCCCCACCCCGTTGTATCCATGTTCCTTCAGCATCCATATCCCAACAGAGTACCTCTCTGCAACTCCTCTTGCATCTGATCAACATTTCACCCTCGTACTTCTCAAGTGTCTGTCTTAGGAACCCTAATGCCCTGGGCGAGCTCAAGGGTATGAGCCTGTGTGGAAACTGAGCAACATGCACTTGTAACACAGTCATTCAGTGGAATTATTTCACCAAGTTTTCAACATAGGCATTTTGTCACCTCTGGTCATGAACGCTGTCACTATGATTCTCTCTTCTAAGCTGGTCTCCGGGCTTCCTTACTCCTGGGCTGTACCTCCTGACACCACAGGCAGGAATCAGACCTCTGCAGAGGAGACATCCAGCCCTCCACTTCCTGTCTCCCTCAGTTTACTTCCTGCCTGCTATGAGGCAGGTTCTGTGCAGAGGCTCTGCCACTCTTGTGGCAGAGCTGAAGACACCAAACTGTACTTAAATTCTGCATTGTCTCATAGTTTCCGGAGGGTCCCCAGTCTCAGCCATGCATGCTGCACAGGCTGGACCCCTTCTCTCCTACTTTTTCCCTCGCTTTGAAGCACTCACCCCCCCCCCAACGGTTCAGTGGGAGACGCAGAATTCACTCGACAGGATTACTACCATCTTGCCTCCTCCAACTCTCGGCAGGGCCCCTCGTGCTGCACTTTTATTTTCGGCTCTGGAGAGCCGCACTTCACTTGAACCAACACCCAAGTCTGGCAGGCAGCAGGGCCCCTTGCGCCGCACTTATATTTTTGGCTTCGGAGAGCCACGTTTCACTTCCTCACTGGCGGCCCTACTGCTTAGGCCACCGATGCAGCAGGCTCGTCGAATTGTTGTTGGCTCCGGAGAGCTGCGCTTCTCTTCCTCGCTGGCGGCCCCACTACTCAGGCTGCCGACGCAGCAGGCTCATCACCACACGGGAGTGAAGCCACCAGGAGCGATCTCACCCCACCACAGCAGGGGTGACAGCAGGAGCTTGTTTTCAGCTCTGGATGAGCTGTGCTACAGCCCTACACATCAGGCAGGAGCTTGAAGTTGAGCCATTCTCAGCCCTTTGGCTCAGGAGGAGCCACTCTCGGCCCCTTGGCAGGCACCGGCAGTAGCAGTTTTCAGGCTCACCGATGACCACCGTAGGAATTGTCTCGGAAGCGGTCGTGTTTCTCAACAGCAGGCTACTGCTCCATTTTGGCTTAGGAGAGCCGTGCAACTGCTCCTCTTCGTCAGCACCTAGACCTCACTAACGGGAGCGCGGGAATGGTTCACAGTAGACGGGGTTCACTTCGGCTCAGGAGAAGCTGCACTACAGCCCCTCATCGTTGGCACTCTCGGAGTGGTCCGCTACACAGTAACAGGGGCTTCTTTTCGGCACATGAAGAGCCTCATCGAGGGTACTCTCGGAGCTCAGGAGGAGCCTCATCGGGGGCACTCTCAGAGCGGTAGCACTTCGCAGCAGCAGGAGCTTCTTTTCGACCAGGGAACAGCTGCGCTACAGTCTCCTGATGGCCAGGACAGCTCAGGCAGTCAACTCCATAACCGAGCTGGCTGTGTGGTGTAGTGCCTTGAACCATTACTTCAGGAGTCTGGGGCGCTGGTTTCAGATCCTGGTGTAGGTAATTGTTTTGCATTTTGAAGTCTCCTACCCATCAGGCCCCGGGATGTACGATGAGGGGAACCAACCAGAGCGATTGCGGCCTCCCTTACTATCCAGCTTGTGGGGGTACTTTAAATAGGGACTCATGCCACCCTCCCGTTCAAAGGTCTGAGGGGCTATTGGGAGCAAAGCACAAATCCTTCGGGGCGGACACTGCCACAGATGTAGTCTTACCCCCTCAGGTCCCCTTCTCCAGCTCGCTATGCCTAAGTGAGGCAGCTGCAAGGGCAGAGGAGGTCCGGAGACATCGACCCTGCTATCACGGGAACCAATCCCGGGAAGCGCAGACCCATCAGCCTTTCTCATCCAAGGGACAGCGGGGTTTACCAGCAGGCTTAGTCCTCGAGCCTAACAGGACCCTCGCCCTCAAATCATCATGCCGTGGCCATCATACCTCAATCTCCTTAATAGATCCCCATGCCTACACAGATCGGAGGGTCCACGGGATGTCCACCCCTATGCCTACTCCCAGTCATCTCACCAGAGGGACATCGCTACTCTGGACATACTAGTAGCACAAGTCTGCCAGATGTCAGTTAGTCCCCCCAGAGGCAGGGGGGCTACTGAGTGACATTCCGTCTCGGACGGCTCTCCACCCAGAAACTTAGCCTTGAATAATCTAGATTACTTCATGGGTGAGTGAGGAATCTCACTTGAGGTCTCCCTCGGCAACTCCTAAACTTCCAACCAGCACTCAGACTGGCATCGGCTACCAAGCAACAGGGAGAACTTATATATTTACTTCGGGGTGGGGCTTCTCTATGGGACCCAGGGGACATGAAGGTGGAGGCATCCCTCGAAGAGACACATTTAGTGCTCCACTTCTCCCTTAAAGTAGTTGCAAACAACCTGTTCTCAACATCACTGACGTGGCATTCCAGCGTACTGATGAGCCACATATAAGCAAGCCCAGCCAACCTGTTTTCTGCATGAGCCACAATGCCATGGGCCACTTTCTGGCATTCCAGGTGCTGATGAGCCAGATGTACATAAACCCACCCTGCAACAGCTTCAGAACAGGACTATTCTAGGCATTGTCAGCAGATATCTCAAAGGAGGCTGCCAGTTGTGCAGCAAGGGCCATGCTTTAACTCACCTCACCTCGACATACCTAAGGCTGCAGGCATGGCAGGCGGACAGTTCACCAAAGCTTACTTGGCGAATGCCCCCGACAACGGAGTGCTCCCATATGGATGATCTTTAAATGGGGTGGTAAAAGATTCCAGAGCAGTGCCAAAAACCTAACTACCACAATTCAGGAGCACGTATAGACCCTGAACGTAGAGATCCAGTCAGAGTATTCAAGCCCATGCATACTCGGAGGACAAATTAAATCTGCCTTGACAGATGATACTGGGTCATCTCTATCACACAGCAGATGCAAAAGGGATTTTTTCTGGCATCCGTAGATCTGCAAGATGCCTATTTACCCTTCTCACTCAGTAACGTCACGTGCATGATCTCAGGTTCAGTGTGGCACAGCAGTTCTCTCTACCATCGAGATCTTCCTCAGCCCCACAGACTGAATTGAAGGTGCCAGTACCAGTCATAGTCCACATAAAGGCCCCACAGTGCAACCAAACATTACTAGCAGTGGCAGAGGTGATCTGGTACATGCTGGCACATAGTTTTCTCATCAACTAGAGAAAGGGTTCCCTAATTTCAAACTAGACCTTGATCCTTCTGGAGGCAGACATCAGGACACAAGGATTTTTCTCCCTGACAACTAAATTTTGGATTCTGCTAAAGCTCATCAAGGAGTTTAACTCCTCATTTATTTATTTTTCTTACAGCTCATTGAGACAGAGTGAACCCTCTAGTCTAACTCCTCATTTATTTATTTTTCATACAGCTCATTGAGACAGAGTGAACCCTCCCTCCAGTGATGATCTCGGAGGACAGAGGTCATGAATGGGTCGCAAGTTAAACCATCCTCACCAAATCCGAATCGCATCTGATACAAGCCTGGTGAGCTGGGGACAGCTCACCTGCTTCAGCTACTGGCACCAGGCAGTTGATTGCTGTTAGAGGCACAAGGTACAGCATAAATGTTCCCGATGTGAGCAGTGGGCCATGCCCTGAGGCACTCTGAGCAGCAATTCCCCAATTGGGATAGTCTGGTTCCAACCGACAATCTGTCAATGTCAGCATATGCCAACCATCAAGGTGGCACAAGAAGCTCAAAATGCTAAGGGAATCCCCTTCCTTCAAGTGGGCCTCGCACCACTGAGCGAGGTATTTACCAGGGCAGGTAAACGACACGGCAGACTAACTTAGTCGCAAGATTGGTCGATCATGGGAGTGGGAGCTGAAGGATAGTGCCTCCTACATTTTGACAAATCAGTGGGGCAATCCTCAGACAGATCTTTTCGCCTAGGAACTCCAAGGTAGGCTATTCTGCTCCCTGGCCGAGAATGAACCAGCGGTGGTTCAGGACGCCTTTTCCTCCTAAACTGGGATGAGTTTGGTCTCCTGTATGCCTTTCCTCCAATACCGCCTCTATCAAGAATCATTCACAAAGTGGTTTGGGACAGGACAGTCATGATTCTAGTCTGTCCCTTATGACTTTTCCGCACATTAGTCTGTCAAGGCATTCACGTCTAACATTCAAGTTCAGCCTGGACATTCTCCATCAAGGTCTGGCCCGGCATCCCATTTTAACAACTTATCTATCTAGGCCCGGAGATTGAGAGGGAAAAACCTTCAAGGAGCTCGGCTACACAGCTCCTGTTTTGACATGATGGGGAACTTATGTCTCTTTTCTTCCTCCAAAGGGTATTATTGAATTGAAAAAAAAAAATTGGTTCTGGCTTCATTCAAACACCTATAGAACTATCCAATATAATTGTCTATTCTACTGCAGTTCCTTTCAGATGGATGGACAAAAGACTGCAACCAGCCACCTTACAAGTTCAGATTTTTGCACTGGGGGCACGCTTGTGGACGGATTCAGGGGAATCGTGGGATGCATATACTTATGTCTGTAGGTTTCTAAAACCAGCAGCAGTAGGCTGCCTTCCAACCCACCAAAGCTACCACATTGGAGTCTTAATCTGATTCTCAAGGCTGTGGCCAAGGCCCCCTTTAGAGCCTATCAAGATGATATCCATTACGCGTTTCTACATAAAGATCACCTATTTTCTCATAGCTATTGCTTCAGCCAGGAGAATCAGCGAACTATAAGCGTTGCTTACCCAAGCGCTATACGCTGTTTTTCATCAGGCTCGAACAGTTCAAGGTTTTTTGGCAAAGTTATGCTTCCCTCCATCAAAATCAAGGGTTCATTCTTCCTTCCTTATGCCCATTCTCCAAAAACAATAAGAAAGGGGAATTGCATCCTCTAGATCGGGGAGGTGTGATAGCAACATAGAAACATGGAGGTTGAGGGCAGATGGGGACCTCATGGCCCATCCAGTCTGCCCCTGATGAAAATGTATATTAAGAGAGAGGAAGCTATTCGCAAAATTTCAAATTTCTTCATGCCAGCTATGGGCCAAAATTATGGGTAACAAGGATTCAAAAGGCTCTATAGCCAGACGAATTCTATCAGCCACTTCCATGGCTTGTGATCAGGCTGGAATAACTTGCCTGGCCCAGGGAGAGCCCATTCCAGCAGAGCTATGGCCCCTTCATGGGCATACTTCAGAGAAGCTTCGACAGCACACTTATACAAAGCGGCCACTTGACAATTAATTCACACACCTTCAAAATTTTTTCACCAAATTTGTAACATAGCCTTTTTGAGAGGCCACCTCATGAACACTGACACTGTTGTTTCATTAATCTGTCCTGAAAGGTGATTCCGCGAAGTGACCGAGAAATCACCTTTCCGGACTGAATAATACCATAACAGTGACTGAATTCATGAGAAGGGGTGTCAATAACCCCATGTTGAAAATTTGGTGACAAAAGTCAAAAAATGGCCGAGATATGCACCAAAGTTTGAAAACCCCTATTTATGCCATTATACAGCTTATCTGCATTTCCTCAGTTTGCGGTCAGCTTTGAAGAGTGCAGACATGTTCCTGGTCCACAAGATTGTCACGCTTGGCCCGGAGGCAAGTATGGGGTGGGGGGTGTGGGTAGGTGGGTGACAGTGGGTCTGTGCAGGTTGGCGGGGGCTAGGACTCTCCGAGGGACTGTTTCTTCACAGGTATTGAAATGAAAAACAAAAATGGACTTTGGCACGCCATGGCCTCAGTGTGCCACCTGTGTATGTGTGGGGAGAGGTGGTGTGCAGAGGGTGGGCGATGCTGGCGGGGAAGGCAGGGAGTCACCGAGGGACCGTTTTCTTCTTTCACAGGAAATGGCAGGGAAAAAGAAATTGGCGCTTTTGGCATGCTGAGGTGGGCTCCCAGTGTGTCACCTACGTGTTTGTTGGGGGGAGTGGGGGGATTAGAGCTGGCGGGGATTGGGCACCCCTGCCGGCCATACAGTTGGGGGAGCATGAGCATGTAGTATGGGCTTCCAGAGTGCCAACTGGTTGTTTGTGGGGGGGGCTGCAGCCGGTAGGGATTACACTTCATGGCCACTACAGTGTGTTGGGCAAGGTGGGAGCCGGGGAGGGAGGGGGAGGGGGAGGATGTTAGCAGAGGGAGGAGGCGGGAGGGATGTCATGCCGAGCTGTGCATGACAGCAGTTTGGCAGACATGCTATGCTATGCTAGTTGCATACACGCTACCACCGCCGATTGCAGCGGACCATTTCTTTGAAGTGAAGGCCAACGCTGCTGAACTGCTGTCATACACAGTTTGGCATATATTAGTCCAGTAGGGTCCCACCAGCTACACTGAGAACTGCATTGGCCAGGAGGGTCACACACCTCCAAATATCATACTGTTGCAAGACGTTGCTTGTGTATGTGAGCAAGCGAACGTAAAAAAGGGATACCCAGAGTCGGGGTAGTTATCCAGCATTAATTCTTCCAGAACAAGAACAGGAAGAGAGAATGGAACCACAGCAAATGAGACAAGATGTGGCTGATGCTAATCAGATTCCAGTGCAACAGCCTTGACTCCTGCTACGTCGGTCAGGACGTATAAGACTTCCACCAAAGAGAATGGACTTGTAGAGATATAGTCTAATGACATAGACTAACTAAAAAGGACATTGCAGTAATAACTTTAATAGTTTCATATTACTTCTGAATCATTTACTTACGTACTTTCTAGTTAAGTTAGGAAGGATTGTTATGTGTAGTACAGCTTTAAGAACTGTTAAGAGACAGTACAGCTTTAAGAAATATACTTCCTGTGAGTGACTTTCTGTGTATGTGTGTTGAGAATAGTTTTCCCCTTGTGTCTGTGCTGACTAGAAGTAAACAGAGAAGGCCTAGATTTCAGTGTGATGTGTTTTCTTATTACCAAGACCCGATGTGTTTAAGGTGCTTATTTTCGGCCACCAAATACAACAAGCTCAGATCTGTTTCTCCTCCTGCCAGTTAGGATGCCGTGGAGAACTCTCCTCGACTTTTTTACTGCTAGTTAATTTCTCGATGAGTATCGTTTTAATTTAGTTATATTTATAAATCACAGCTCCCTCATTAATATTTGTAGTTTTTTAGTTAGTTTTAGTGTGTTTTTCTCAGTTCCTCTCCGGTTCCTGAGAACCACGGGGAATTGCGATTTCTGAATAAAAATGTTTCTTGTTTTTATTTAAAAAGTACTTGTATTTGTATTGGTATGCGGGACCGTTGTCTCTTATACATTTGTTGTTGTATTTAAATTCTTGGTTCCTTTTTTTCTTCAGGAACCAATCATGTCTCAGTTCCCTGCAGTGTGAGAACCAAGTGTTTGCGATTTTTGTAAGTATTTTTGTAATAGCATCTGACGCTAATGTCAGATACTCCTCAAAAAAAGAAGGCAGGACCCACCAGTTTTATAAATTGTTTAACCTGTAGCCAGATCATTGTCAAAGCAGATAGGCACGAACTGTGTTTTTTTGGTCTGGGTACTAGCCATATATTTGCTAATTGCGAGATCTGTAAAATGTTCTGTCCAAAAACGTTAAAAAAGGGGGCTAAGAGGTTACAGATTGTGGCTATTGCATCATCTCTTTCTCAAACAATGGAGGAAGCCTCCTCCTCAAAAAAAGATGTTCCTTCAAAAAAAGATAAAGAAAAGGAACCGGGTGATAAGCCCTCAGAAAAGGCCGATTCTGCTAAGTCAAAAAGGCCCGTGGAACCAGTTGCAGAACCAATTCCAGCTAAATGCAAACATAAGGAAACGCATACCACTGCACCTCCTGCCAAAAAGGTAAAGGAGCTCTGTGGAAAAAACGACTATGCCCTCTGCTGAGGACATTGCCAAAGCCCTGCAGACGTTGCAGCCTCTTCAGGCTGTCTTTAATCTAGCTCCTTTAATGGTTCCTCCGGTGTCACAACCGGTTCCCTCAGCGGTTCCTACCATGGTTCCTCCGGGTGCCCCGACCCTGGAACCTGAATACTCATATGAAGAGTATGAGGAAGAGGAGGAGGATATGGGGGAACCCATAGAAATGGAGGTCTCCCTAGAGCAAGTCTTCGGTCCCGTTCTCCCATGGGGGCCAAAGGATTTTTTCTCACATAATGCCTTCATGAGGCAAATGGTAGACACCCTCAACCTGTCTCTGCAGGAGACAGAAGAAGAGGAAGCTGACTTCCTCAACATGATGGGGCTTACACCCACAAAAAGATTGATGCTCCCCATTCATAAATCCTTAAAGAAAGCTGTCCAGAAGATACACCAGACACCTACTTCAGTCCCATCAGTGGACAAGAAGGTGGATAAGAAATACCAACTTGATAGAAGTAATGCTGTATTTCTTTTCAAACACCCTAACCATGAAGGGGTGGTACAAGCAGCTGCATGTGACAAGGCTATGGTACCCTCTGGTATCTCACCCTTCTGACAAGGAGTCCAGAAACTGGATGCAATGGGGGAAGAAGGGGTACCTGGGGGCATCTCTACTAGTTAGACCAGCCAACTGCATGGCTTATGTAGCCCAGTACCAAAAGGCCCTGTGATCCACTGTGTTGCACTAGTGGACAAGGTGCCTGGAGAACTGGGGATTGATCTGGCAGAGGCAGCCAGGACAGCCATAGATGGTACTAAATACCAGTTCCATATGGCTGTCGATGCTAACGACACAGCAGAATGGCCCATGGCTCTGGCTGCATCCATGAGGAGGTATGCAAGGTTAAGAACAACAAAATCTAACGCAGGATACCCAGGCAGAAGCTATGGATTTCCCCTGTGTAAACAGTTATTTATTTATTTAAAAGTTGATAACCGGGAAAGGCACCATTGAGCCGTGGCTCGTTTCCAGATGCAACCCAGGGAAGGGGTTACATAGGGATGATACAGTGAAAAATACAATATGTGCAGGTTTGCAATCATAGGTCATGGTTACAAGACCCAAAATACAAAGGACACAGAGCAGCATCAGCAAGTTAGGAAATGTGAGTCGCGATTATTGGACCCAAAGCAAAGATGTAGTAAGACATAAGCAAGAAAGCAAACATGGGTTGTGGTTACAAGACCCAAAAACAGCAAATAGACAGCAATAAATAAAATAACTGGCAAATAAATGACCTGACACATGCATACACATAGAACCACTGCTGCAATATCAGTACAGATGCAGGTCTTTCAGTGATACAGTTATTCACAGAAGCAAGGTGCTTGTAGCAAAACTGAGGACCCCCTGTGCATGATGGAAACGTGGATTTACAAAGAACTGACAGTAAGGGAGCGGCCTTAGCAGATACTAAGGGGGGAGGGTTGGGAGCACTGCGGGTGGGGTAGGAGGTTGAGGAGCCTCTTGACTGAGAAGAAAGAGGATGATAGTTGAAGGTCAGGAGGAAGTTTGTTCCAGGGAGAGGGAAAACTACTATAGGAGAAAGCAGATTAGCCAGAAACAGAATGGGGGCGTGAGATAGAGAATATATGTGGGTGTTTGTGGCAAAGGGAGTAGCTAGAGGTGGCAGCTTGGGAGAGACGGGAGGAGAGATAGGAGGGTAGGGTACCAAACCAGAACTTAGCAACAAGGGAGGCGCAGTGAACAATTCACCTGTGAGATAAGGGTGTAAGGAAGAGAGCTGAAAAAAGGGGACAGTGGTGGGTTGGGGGGGAGGCGGTAGTGAAGCAGCAGAAAGAGTTTAACAGAGTGTCTGGTCTGGCAAGGGATGAATGAGAGGCAGTGCCATACACCACATCTGCATAATCAAATATGGGAAGAATCATTTTGGAGGCCAGTTCACGGCTGGTGGGAAGCGGGGAGACAGTCTTTATGTTGATAGAGGACAGCCAATTTGGGGCATAATTTAGTGCGGATGGCGTCAACGTGGGTGGAGAAATACAGGTGGCTGTCCAGCCAAACTCCCATATATTTGAAGGCTGGAACGTTCTCAAGGGGAGAACCGTCCAACGTAGTGAAGGTGGGAAGGGACTGGAGGGTGGGCAGTTTTTGTCTAGTACTGAAAGTCATGGCCACTGTTTTTTTGCATTTAGTTTGAGTTGGTTATCCTTAAACCATGATTGAACTCTGTTGAAATCTTCTTGTAGGGGGGACTGTACGCTGATGGCGGAGTGCCCGGAAATGAAAATAATAGTATCGTCAGCATACATGTGTATCTCAGAAGATTTACAGACTGATGGGAGGTTATTTATAAAGAGGGCCAAAAGGATGGGGCCAAGGATGGAGCCTTGGGGGAGCCCAGAAAGGATGGGGAGTGGGGGTGATAGGGCATCACCTATCTGAACTAATTGCTGCCTGTCATGAAGATAAGAGCAGAACCAGTTAATAGCAGGATTGGTGAGGCCGACAGAACTAAGATTTTGTAGAGGAAGGGGGTTGGAGGCTGAATCAGATGATTTTGCTAGATCAATGAAGAGAGTGGCAGTAATATGGCTGTTGTCCATAGTGGAGAGTATTGAGTCTGTGACTCGCAGTAGTGAAGAGATGATCGAATGATGTTTCCTAAAGCCAGACTGCACTGGAGAGAGAGAATTGATATTGGCAAGGAAATCAGACAACTTAGAGTGAATAAGGGATTCTTGAAATTTGGCAAGAGAAGGAAGGAGGGAAATAGGCCTGTTGTTTCCTGTAACAGAAGGGTCACTCCCCTTGTGAAGGGGTAGGACCTTAGCAGATTTCCAGGCCTTGGGTATGGAGGAGGTGACGAGAGAAACGTTTGCATTGTGGGAGAATGGAGCAGCTATGGCAGGGGCAGAGCTGTGGAGAAGGGTGGAGACCATCAGTGCTGGACTTGGTAGGAATAAGGGCAAGGAGGGCTGTGTAGACTTCAAGGGGAGAGAAAGGGGGGAATTGGAATTTAGGAGGTTGACCTGGAGTGTCTGATCAGACCGAGGGGGGTTTGAGGGGTGTGGATATCGGAAAGAGTGCAAGTGGCAAAGAATTTATTGAAAATGTCCATGACAGAAGTGGGGTCTGAACCAAGGGAGCCATCAACACTGAAGACAGGGGAGGCTAGTTACGTAGGGGGGGTTTAGGAGGGAGTGGAGAACCTTCCAAAATGATGCAGGAATGTATTTATTTTGCTGCAGGTGGTACTTGAAATAATTAGCCTTGGAGAGTCGGATGGCCTTAGCGCAACTATTCCTAAGGGCTTTGTAAGCTTGGAAGTCCACTTGCGATAGAGTCCCTTTGTAGTGGTGCCAAGCTTTATCCCTGGCTCTGCAGTTGGCCATGAAGTCTGCAGTTATCCAGGGGTGATGATGTCCTTTCACTCTGGATTGCTTTAGGGGGGCATGGTGATTCCAGATGTGGAAGAAGAGGTTGGAGAAGAGAGCTAGGGCAGAGTCTACATTGACAGCAGAAAAGATAGGTTGCCAGTCTGCCACAGAGAGGTCTTGTTGAAGGGCAATGACATCTAGACTGTAGAGGGGGTGGGTCCAAATGTATTTGGGGGCTGCACGTGGAATGTGAACCTTTCTTATGCAAACTGTAATACAGTGATCGCTGATGGCATCTGGCAGTGTCCCTGCTGCAGTGATATGGTGGGGGTGGGAGGAGAGTACCCAGTCAAGCAGCGTGTGGTTCTGGGAGCGGGGGTTTATGTGGGTGGGTTTATGGATCATTTGAGTGAGGTTTAGAGCTTGTATGTTAAGGAGGTAGACCTAGAGAAGGAGGAGAACCAGTCTAAGTTGAAATAACTGAGAAGCAGCAGCTCGCCGCCAGCCGTGGGGGACGTGATATAAGAGATAATGGATACTAGGGCATCAGTTGTCGTTTTAGGTGGGGTATAAAGTGCACTTATATAGAGCGGGGCAGAGGAAGGGATGGATAATAGCGCAGTGATTACTTTGTGGGAGGAAGTACAGGACTCTCTGAAAATAATGGAACAGGAAAGAGATTGTCTGACATACAGGGCAACGCTGCCGCCTCATTTACCTCGGTCTTGATGAAATAAGTTGAACTCTGGGATGGAGAGGGCGGAGTCAGGGATTTTAACTGATAGCCAGGTTTCAGTAACACAGAGGATGTCTGGCGGATGTTGAGTGCTTCATACTTTAAGAGCATCCGGTTTGGGGTGGAGGCTGTGTGCATTTAGGTGAAAGGTTTGGAGACCCATAGGCAGAGATGAAAAGTTCAGGGAAGGGGCTGAGTAAGTTTGGGCCGGGGTTGGGGGGGTTGTGAGAGATCCTAGATTGGGGTGGACATCTCCAGAGAAAGCAGGAGGAGTAGGAAAAGGGGGAGAAAGGGAGGGTGCCTGGACTTCCTGGGGTTATATGGGGAGGTAGAGGTAACTGGTGATATGTAGCGAAGCAAAGCCTTGAGTTTAAGAAGACAAGAAGGGAGTAGCCCTGGGTGTATGAGAGGAGAGGGGAGACTGGGGAAGGGGGCGATTAAGGGTGAGCCGATGGAGTGGTGAGAGGGAAGGGACAGAGTTTGGTGGGGAGTGAGGGAGGAGATGTAAAGTCCAGAGAGCGGGGAGGTCCAGCTGGAAGGGGGAGGACCAAGGGAGAGGAGAGTCATTGAGCGGGTGTATAGGATAAGGAGTGAAAAGCAAGGAGAGGATGAACAGTAGGAGATAGGAGGGTAGAGACATGGTGGGGGGACATGAGAATGGTCTGGAGTGGGATAGTGGGTAGAAAGCCATCCTACAGAACTAGGGACTGAAAACAGATGAGAGGACAGTGTGGACCAAGGTACAGTCCTAGGATATAGGGATGGAGGAGCCTTTCTGCGACCACTAATAAAAAGCAGAAGGTGGCTGATGCAGACAGCAGTTAAAATCGAAGCACTGGCGGTGGAGAGATGAAAAGCCAAAAATAGCTGGCTGAGGACTGGACCTAGGCAGCAAGTGAACCGTGTTCCCTAGCAGAGCTGGAATTCATCAAAAACCTTGACTAATGCCAGGAGAGCACGGGGAGGGGCGGCTTTAGGCACTAACATAGGCGCGATCCAGGGGAATAGCGAGCAGAAATGAAAACGGCAACTTCGAGAAATTAAGCCGATGAAGTCCAAGACAGCAGGATAAGACTGAGGCACTCCTAGTGGCCTGATCATATATCGAGCCAATGAGAGACAGGGCACTTTAGTCTTATGACCCTAATTAGCTATAAAAGGAGCAGTCCAGATAGGGCGGGGGGTGGTGGTGGTGATCTAGCTGAGCAAAAAGAAAAATTAAATTGAAAAATTAACTGCGGCCGAACTCATGCTCAACTAAAACAAATGGCAGGAGTCAGAGACAGCAGAGAAATCGGTCAGAAGCAGCAGAGTGAAGAGAAAACAAAGAAAAAGGTGCCAGAATTTAAAACAGGTCTTTAGTCCGGTTTGTCTGGTACCTTGCTGGCTTCAGGGGAAGAGAGGGTGGGCGGGTTGCTGGAGGTCATTGTAGGGAGTCGCCATAGGAGCGGAGGCACAAAAGCCCGATGAAGGGCTGGCAGAGATGCCTGGAGGAGAGGAGAGGAGTTTAATTAAAATAGCAGGCAAACAAAAGAAAGAATTAGCAGGTAGGAGTGGTTTCAGAAGGGGGGAAGGGGTGAGAGCAAGGCAGGATCTCAAATCACAAGGCTGAGGTACATCGAGTGAAAAAATGCCTTCAACAAACACATTTCACTTAAAAAAGTTAACTATGCATTTAAGATACAGAGCTAGCTGAGCAAAAAGAAAAATTAAATTGAAGAATGAACTGCGGCTGAACTCCTGCACTAAAACAAATGGCAGAAGTCAGAGACAGCAGAGAAATCAGTCAGAAGCAGAGTGGAGAGAAAACAAAGAAAAGGGCACCAGAATTTAAAACAGGTCTTCAGTCTGACTTGTCTTGTACCTTGCTGGCTTCAGGGAAGAGAGGATGGGCAGGCAGGTGCTGGAGGTTGCCACAGGAGCAGAGGCACAAAAGCCCAATTGGGCTGACAGAGAAGCCTTGCTGGCTTCAGGGAAGGGAGGTGGGTTGCTTGAGGTCACCGCAGGGAGCCGTTGCAGGAGCAGAGGCACAAAAGCCCAATCAGGGGCTGGTAGAGAAGCCAGCCTCTGATCGGGCAATTCACTTTTTGGGGACAAGATTGAGGCTTATATGAAAAAAGTGGAGGAATACAAGGCCACTTACAGTAGTAACACTACAAGAGACAGGCCTTCCACATCATACAGAGTCCATGCTGGGGAGGCAGGAGAAGGGGGTCATATTCCAGACCCTTCTATCAGACCCAGGCCCTACCAGACTACCAGCAACCTAGAGGGTATTTTAGAGGTAGGGGTAGAAGGACTATGAGAAGGGCTGGACCAGCAGCACAGGCCACGGCCCAGCCAAAGCAAACTCCCTGACATGTCTCCACAGGTCACCTCCCCCTCTGCCAGTAGGCGGCAGATTGTCTCACTACTTCCTAGAGTGGGTTTCCACCACGACAGACAAGTGGGTCTTGGAGGTAGTGAGCCAGGGATTGTCATTAAATTTCAAAATCCTTCCCAAGCTAAGAAATAGGCTGTTTGCCCCAGCAACTCCAGCAAAAAAGGGTTTGCTGGAGGCAGAGGTCAGAAACTTGTTCCTTATCAAAGCCTGTTCCCCTATCTCAGAGAGGAAAAGGCTTCTACTCAAGATACTTCCTGACACAAAAGAAAACAAGCATTTGTCAGTGCCGAATGTTGTCTCGCTGGCATTGGCATCGGTAGTGCAGGAATTAGAGATGCATAATAAGAATGGCAGTGAAGTATTGAACTGACGTCAACCTCACCCCCACCCTGAAAAGACACATTTTCAACATAGGCATTTTGGGACCTCCCCTCATGAACAGTGGCACTGTGATTTTGTTAATCTTTCCCAAAAGTTGATTTCCCGCAGCGACCAGCCTTTCTGCACCACAGGTGTGAAAATACATTTTGGGCAGGATGTGAAAAATGACAGCTGTACTGTTCATAAGGAGGTGTGAAAAAATGCCAGTGTTGAAAATATGGCATGAAAATATTGCAAATTTGCAAAGTTACAAAGGTGCATGAAAACTGCGCAACACACACTTGTAACACAATCATTTTATGGAATTTTGTCACCGAATTTTCAGCATAGGCATTTTAGGACCTCTGCTCATGAACAGTGTCACCGTCATTTCCTTAAACTGTCCCGAAAACTGATTTCGCATAGCGACTGCGCTATTCTGCACCAGAAGTGCAAAAACACATTTCACCCAGGATATGTAAAATGACAGCTGTACCGTTGATAAGGAGATGTGGAAAAATGCCAGTGCTGAAAATCTGGAATGAAAATATTACAAATTCATGAAGTTACGAGTGTGCGTGGAAACTGCGCAATGCACGCTCATAAAACAGTCATTTTTTTGGATTTGTTTCACCAAATTTGCAACATAGGCTTTTTGAGAGCCCACCTCATGAAAAGTGGCACTGTCATTTCATTAATTGGTCCTGAAAGGTGATTCCGTGCAGTGACCGCAAAATCACCTTTTGGGACCAAATAATGTCATGACAGTGACTGAATTCATGAGGAGGGGCCCTAATAACCCCATGTTGAAAATTTGATGCCGAAATTCCTAACAGTGCCTGAGATATGCACCAAAGTTGAAAACCCCCCTATTTATGCTGTTAAACAGCTTACCGGCATTTCTTCAGTTCGCGGTCGGCTTTGAAGAGTGCAGACGTGTTCCCGGTCCACTGAAGATCGTCATGCCGGACTCCAGAGGTAAGTATGGGGTGAAGGGGGGGAGTGGGGAGACAGGGTGTGCAGAGGGTGGGCGTGGACTGAAGAGGGAGCAGGACAGACCGCGAGGGACCATTTTCTTCTTTTACAGGTTTAAAAAAAACAAACATTGTGGGACATATTTTTTTACAGGGCATTGGCATGCTGGGTTGGGCTCCCAGCATGCCACCTGACTGTTTGGGGGCCTTGACGGGTTAGGCACCCAGCAGCACATACCGATGGTAGGGGACTGCGATGGGCCATTTTCTTTTTACAGGTTTTAAAAAAACTTTGGCGGGACGGGTTTTGTTTTACTGGCATTTGGCATGCTGGGCTCCCAGCATGCCACCTGAGTGTTTGGGGGCGCAGCCGATGGGGACTGGGCACCCTGCTGTGTACATACGAAGGGGGCAAGTGCTGAGGAGGATTGGACACCCCTCGGCACCTAGCGAATGAGGGAGACATTATGCCGATGGGGAGTTGGCTCCCCTGTCGGCACATGTAATGGGTTAGGGCATGCCGACAGGGGGATTGGGCACCCCCGAACGTCGGCATTGTGGCTACCATGTTTGCTTCACCAGCAACGGCACGTCGGAAGGTGCCGCTGCATGACGAGCTTGGTTCTCATTGCAGCAGACCTTTCCTTAGATGTGCTCGCAACATTACATGTTGCTGGTGTGGCGCCTGCATGCTGCCGTATTGGGGAATGAGGGACGCACCTACTGATGTGTGCTCTGCATTCGCCCAACAGTGACCGTGACTCTAAATCTGCTACTAATGCAATATGTTGGCTGGCACGCAAGTGCGAGCCAACATTAAAAGGGGGGCTGGCGACCCATCCTGGATCTCAGACTTCTCAACAAGCACATCACCAAACCAAAATTCAAGACGGTCACTTTGGCCATGATAATTCCTACACTTCAGCCAGGAGACTGGCTGGCCTCCCTAGACCTCAAGGATGCTTATTTTCACATGTCAATCCGTCTGGTCACAGAAAATACCAGAGGTTCAGGTTGTTCTGAGGACATACCAGTTCACAGCCATGCTCTGTAGCCTAACATCAGCACCAAGGGCCTTCACAAAGTGTCTAGCAGTGCTGGTGTCGCATCTGAGGAGGCTGGGGGTCACTGTCTTTCCTTACCTGGATGACCAGTTGGTTGAAAGATAGTCTCCTGAACAAACCAGAGACTCCCTAGCCCTAGTGCAGAGTACCCTGGAGTCACTGGGGTTCCTGATAAACGCCCAGAAGTCCCAACCAGAACCAGTTCGAGTCCTGGACTTCATTGGGGCAGAACTGAATACCCTGCAAGCCAGGGCCTTCTTCCCCCAGGACCGGGTAACCACTGTCATAGAGCTGGCAGGGTTCTTTCAACTGACCAGTCCCAGACCAACAAAGCATTTCCTGCAAATCCTGGGACACATGGCAGTAGCCACGGCAATGGTCCCAGGATCCAGGTTTCAGATGAGGGACATCCAGTTCCACCTGAGGTCCCATTGGTTCCAGAGGCAAGACCCGCTGTCCAAGTTGGTTCCTGTAACAAAAACTTTGGTACAGGCTCTGCAGTGGTGGCAAGACAGGGCCAACCTCAGAGAAGGGGGGTGCCTTTCCAAGCAGAGTACCCATCTGTGGTCTTGACTACAGATGCCTCCCTCCTAGGGTGGGGGGCACACATGTTAGACCTTACAGCAACGGAAAGTGGTCCACTCAGGAGTCACTTCAACATATCAGCCTGTTGGAGCTCAGTGTAGTGTACCTGGCATTACAGTTCTTTGTGCCACAACTTAGGGGAAAGGTGGTACAGGTCAGGACAGACAACACCACCACCATGTACTACATAAACAAACAAGGGGGTACCAGATTGACCTCACTGTTCACAGAGGCCATGAGAGTCTGGACCCTGGCCTATTCCGTTCAGGTCTCCCTGTCAGTCATCTACTTTCCAGGGAAAGACAGTGCCCTGGTAGACTCCCTCAGCAGGATCAGCCAGAACCATCATGACTGGATGGTCAATATACAGGTACTACAGTCAGTATTCAGAAGGTGGGGCACCCCAGATATAGATCTGTTTGCCTCCTCGGACAACCACCAACTCCCGCTGTTCTTCTGCAGGCCTCCAGCTCAGGGAACAGTGCCAATGGATGCTCTGGCATTGGATTCGACAGGCAAAGTCCTGTATGCCTTCCCTCCTTTTCCACTTCTGCACAGGGTTCAAGTGAAACTCAGGTCACAGCCAGCAACAATGATATTGCTGGCACCAGACTAGGCAAGGCAGCCTTGGTACTCCCTACTGATGTCCCTGTCAGTGACACAACTGATTTGCCTTCCACAGAGGCATAATCTGCTCACATTCTCCCAAGGCAGGATCCTGTATCCCAGCCTCAGAGCCCTCCGACTGAAGGCTTGGCTCTTGAGGACCTAGAATTTGCCAGCTTGCACCTCTCTGAGGAGGTGATGGCTGTCCTTAGGGGCTCTCGGAAGCCCTCAACAAAGAAAACCTATACTGCAAAGTGGAAAAAGTTTTCAGTTTGGTGTTAAAAACTCTGGGATTGATCTTTCTACAGCCAGGTTACCTATCCTCCTGGATTACCTCACCCACTTGCATTCCTTAGGCCTCAGGTCTACTATCCTGAAAGTGCTTTTGGCTGCTGTCTCAGCATACATCTCTACTGGTAGGGATAAATCCATAGCATCACACCCAATGTTTAGAAAATTCTTTAAGAGATTACTTCACATTCACCCCCCAATTAAGGGAACCAGTTCCTGCTTGGAACTTGAATATTTGTATTGGCAGGCTCATGGAGCCTCCATTTGAGCCTATGGCAACTGTGGACCTAAAGTACGTGACATGGAAGGCAGTCTTTTTAGTGGCCATCACTTCAGCAAGAAGAGTGAGTGAGTTGCAGGCCCTGTGTACAGAACCAAACTATATCTCCTTCCACATGGACAAGGTGATGCTCAGAACCAACAGAAAGTTTCTTCCCAAGGTGGTGTCTGATTTTCACCTTAACCAGTCCATTACTCTACCAGTATTCTTTACAGACAGGCCAAGCTCAGGTGAGCATAAATTGCACAGTCTGGATCTAAAAAGGGGACTTAGCCATTGCCTGGAAAGAACTAAGGACCATAGGCCAGACCATACCCCACTGTTCCTCACTTATGGTGAGGTGGGCTGGGGTAGGCCGGCTTCGAGGTAGAACTACTGCATGCTGGATAGTGGCCTGCATACAGTTCTGCTACAGTAAGGTTGAGAAACAAGCTCCAGTGGACCTTAGGGCACACTGTACTAGGGGTACAGCTGCATCAGTGTCCGCAGCAAGGGATATCCCTCTACTGGATATTTGTAAGGCAGCTACCTGTAAAACAGTGCATACATTCACCAAACACTATAGCCTGGACCTCCAGTCCAGGAGTGATGCCAGGTTTGACACAGCAGTTCTGCAGAATCTGTTCCCTAAATAGGTTCTGTACCCTACCTCCAAAGGTACTGCTTGGTAGTCTGCACTAGCTAAGCATATTGAAGGATTCCTGGGGTTAGAAGAAAAACTTACTCACCATAGTAATCTTGTTTCTTCCGAGGTATCCTTCAATATGCTTAAAGCTCCCACCCTGCCTCCCCTTCCAGAACCAGAAAAAAAATGTTTTCTCCTTATTCTGCAAACCTGCTGATCTCTCTGTTTGGTATATGGACCACTGTGTGTTTGATTTTGCAGACCAGGTTGTTCTGATCCCCTCCTTGCCCTTCTTACAGGGTCCACAATTTGGGTGTGTTTTTAATGTGTTTTATTGTTATAGGATCATTGATAGGATAGCTAGTGAGGGTGCTTTTACTCTGTCAGGCTTTTTAATATATCTGAGCCCATTAGAGCATGGCAGTTACTGGGGGGAGCAGTTTGAAATTGGCTTGAGCCAATGAGCATTCCATCATTAGCATACATTCCATTTCTCTCCATGGCAGTTCAACGCAGGGGGTTAACTGCACTAGTTAAGCATATTGGAGGATACCTTGGAAGAAACAAGATTACTATGGTGAGTAATTTTTTCTTTCTTTTCTGTTAGGTCCAGCATTGTTACTGGGGCCCAACCAGGAGCCTGGCTCCTGAGGGAGAATCATATCTGGTATGCTAGGAGGGATGTCCTGTTTGTTAAAATCCTCCACTACAGTTTTGGACATCCCTCTTTTGTTTTGCTGTGCTGTACTCATCAATTATATATATATATATATATATATATATGTATCCATGGCAACAAAAGCTCAGTTTAATGCATCAGTTGAGTTGTTCCACAGCGAGAAAAACAAGGAAATTCAGTGTTAGGTTTCCCACCCCTGCACCGCCACCCACCCCTACCAACAGGCATTGGGGTATGTGTTGGGGTCGTGGGGTCCTAACTCTCACCCCATCCCATGTGTAAACAAGCTGAGGTAGTGCAGTATAGGAGAATGGGGTGAGAGTTGGGACCGACGATCAACGCACACCCCGATGCCTATTGGTGGGGGTGTTGGGTGCAAGGTGGGAACCTAACATCGAATTTCCTTGCTTTTGTCGCTGTGGAACAACCCTAACTGATTCAGTAAACGGAGTATATTGCCATTAATTTCCCTTCTTTTTGAGAATGTGCAGTATAAATAGTGAATGGAATGTGGTGGTGCGAACGCAGGGCCCTTCGGTAACGGTAATACAAGTGGAAACACAAATGGTTACGGTAACAGCAAGGAGGACACCAAAGGGAACAGTAACAGAAAAGTAAGCGCAAACGTAAGTACATAAGCAAACACAAATTATAATGTATGGTAGAACGTTGTTATAGGTAGAAATCTACCTGTTTATAACAACGTTTTACCATCGATGTGACGTCACGATGTTGTTAACCCATCGATGGTATGTCACATCGATGGGTTAACAACCGGGAACAGTCTGGGCATGCGCACATGGATCGGATGGCCTTAAAACGGCCGCGGCGGTGAGGGCAGAGCAGTGGGGGCATAAAAAAAACAGCAATGAAACTGCTTTCTTTTCTAAAAAAAAAGCGAAATGGTACCATACTATAAAAGCTAATGTATGGTACATCGATGGTTCGCTTTCAGTTTGTTAACCAATCTCGGGGGTTGCTGTGGCACGTAAACCTCTCGAGCTTCGCTGTTGAGGTTTACATGGTCGCCCTGGCAACCTCTTGATGGTTAACAAACCGGTTAACCATCGATGACCATACATTATCCTCCATGTTACGCACACGGTCACGGTAACACAGTTGGAAATGCAAATGCTTACGGTAACAGCAACGATGACGCCAAAGGAAACAGAAACACAAACGGAAGTGCGTACGCAAACAACAATGCACACGGTGATGCAAAAGGAAACGCAAATGCAAACAAAACCAGTAATGGAAATGCAAATAGTAACGCAAACTGAAGCGCAAATGCAAAGAGTAACGCACACGGCGACATAAATGGAAACGCTAATGCAAACGGTCGCGGAAACGCTAACTGTAACTCAAACACGCCCACTTTTTTCCCCAAAAAGTGCATTCAGAAGCACAGTGAATACAAAGAATGTATGCATAATAATGGCCTTCGGAGCAGAAAATGAACACTTGGAATACTAAATTGCTTATATCTCAGGAACCGTACAACGTAGAAAAAAAATTAAAATTTTATATGAATTATGACTTTCCTGGCTAGTTTACACTTAGCCCCTGGTGGGGCTAAGCATTTTGTAGACAAAAGTCCGTGATTCAAAGCGTTTTCGAAATGCGGGCCCCAAAAGGTGCAGCGGACGCCATAATGTTAGTCTATGGTAAAAATAGTAAACTTTGGAGTGCCGTAACTTTGTAGCCCTGTAATATTTTTGTCACCAAACCACAAAAAGGCACATCTGTGGGATGTTAGCTTTCTTCCCTCCAAATTTCAGCCCAAAAGACCAAACCATTCTTTTGCAGCAGGGTGGCAAAGATTCCCTACTGTTTTGGGCATAGTGTCGCAAAGTAGTGTTGCAAATCACGACACTTTTGCAAAAAAATCACGAAAGTGTCATAAAATGCGACACTACAGTTTACAAATTTGAAAAACATATTTCTGGGGTGTTTAACCCCCAAAAAAGACATGGCTAGCATCCTCAGGGCTCGACTAGGTGAACACAAAAATAATTGTGTCCCTAGAGGGTCACAAATTTAAATGCCAAACATTTCTGTGACCAGTAACTGAAAAAAAAAATGGCTGACTCACAACACTACAGGGGTCATTTGCAACACTAAAAACTGCATTTGCGACACTGTCGAATAGTTTTGTTAACTTTTCTCATTGACTATAATGGGAAACTCGTTTTTTGAATAACCTTTGAACTGTTTAATATTTTTTCACGAAATCTTTGAAAGGCACATCGAGGACCCTGGCTGCATGTTCCCTGAAGATTTCAGACTGGTCGCGCAAACCGTGCGACCTGTAGGTGTGAGCAAAGAATGAGCAAAAAAGGGTAAATACGACTTTCTATTGCACTTTATAGCTCTACAACCATATATCCGACCATTACGAAACTTGGCAGATCCAGAGATCTATGGTACCGCTCTGTGTCTGCCAATTTTCAGGCAAATACGTCACATGCTAGCAAAGTTATTATCACACTTTAACCTTAAATGGGGTACTCAACCCTAACTACAGTGACACTACAGTGCCACTATAATATATATATATATATATTTATGCCCAGATATTCAAAGGAGATGCACCTGATGCAACTGAGTTGCGCTGGCACATCTCCAAAATGCACCCCTGGGCTGCATTTACCCGGTCAACAAAAACTAAATAAATAAAATAAATAAATATTTGAAAGGAGGGGATGCGCCGCGCAACTCCGGATGTGCCGCAGCACAAAGATAATATATGCAGCACATACAGAGGGGGCGTTCCCATGCATATGTGACACATCTCGATATTCAACCGAGATGTACAGCGTAGCTGCCCGCACATCTCGGAGATGTGCCATACAAAGTTAGGCATGGAAGAATCATGCCTAAGTCTTAGCCACCCACAGGAGAGCTGCCGTACTGCACAGCGCAACACAGCAGCTGCCAGCCCCTGGGTGGCTACTCCCCCAGCCCGATCGTAAAATAAATAGAGGTATCCAACACATCCCTGGTAGTCTAGTGTCCCCCCTCCCCTCTCTTGTACCCTGATCATGCTGAAATTATCACTGTTCCCCTTCCTGGTAGCCTAGTGGCCCTCCTCCCGTCCCTGACGCCGATATAATAAAAAAAGCCTGGTCCAAAATACCCTGGTAGTCTAGTGCCCCCCCGACCCTGATGTAGTAAAAAAAGTCTGGTCCGAAATACACTGGTAATCTAGTGACCCATACCCGACCCTGATGTAATAAAAAAAAGTCCAGTCCAAAATACCCTTGTAGTCTAGTGGACCCCTGTCCATCCCCGACCCCGATGTCACCAAAAACATCCCTGTTGGAACTTCCCTGGTAATCTAGTGGCCCCCCTTCCATCCCTGAACCCCATCCACAGAATAAACGTAAACCAAACGTCCATGGTAATCTAATGGTACCCCCCCAGCCCCGATCGTAACATAAAACATAAATCCCAAGATCTCCCTGGTAGTCAGTGGACCCCCCGCCCACTGGGCACCCACATCCCACCCCACTCCCCTCGTCCCACAATGGCCAATGAAGCCGGCAGGCAACAAACCCCACCCGCACACCTCCACAGCTGCCTGCCGACTGAGCTGTCACAGAATGACAGCTTACAGTATGCACTGCAATGCCATTGGTCGACACTGGGCTTGCAGTGCATACTGTAAGCTGTCATTCTGTGAGAGGTCAGTCGGCGGGCATCCGTGGAGGTGTGGGGGTGGGGTTTGCTGCCTGCCGGCATCATTCGCCATGCTGGGATGGAGGGAGTGGGGTGGGGTGTGGGTGCCTCGGAGGGGGGTCCACTGGACTACCAGGGAGATCTTGGGATTTTTTTTTTCCGATATTTCTATTTTTCCCCCTCCAGTGTCCTGCTAGAGCCACACCATCGGGAGTCACCAATTAAGCCTGTCCTTGCCAGTGCCTTACCTGACAGCCCCTGGTCCCTCCATCCAGCCTCGGAACCCCCCCGGGTGGGGTCGGGGTGGGGGCTAACCCCCAAATCTTGCAGACTTTGTCAGAGTCCTTGGACTGCAGGCAAGCACCGGCACATCGGGACCAGGCTCAGTGCTCTGTCTTCCCGGCTCTGGAGGGGTTTTTCCCTTGTTCTGTGGGACGTTGCGTGCCCATACGTCATGGCACGCACGCCGACATCTGCGAAGGAGCTGCCCCTGAAGCTGACTGGTCCCAGGCCTACGCCTGTGACCAATCACACCTCAGTGACTCCAGTTTGCTGTCATGCCCCCAGCCTCTGCCAGGGGTCACTGCTTGCCAGACTGAAAGGCCCTCCCTCCCCAAGAGAAGGCGAGCTGTCATCGGACACTCCAGCCTTTCTCCCCCCAGCCAACCCCCGGTGGCCTGAGTTCACTCCCAAACCCGGGTCGCCGGCGTGGAGCGAGGTGTGGCATCCAGCACCTCAACCCTCAGCGCCACCGGGCTGGCCGATCTTGGAATTTATGTTTTATGCTACATTCGGGGCTGGGGGGTTACCACTAGACTACTATGGATGTCCGGTTTAAGTTTATTCTATGGACAGGGTTCAGGGATGGGATGGGATGGGGGCCACTAGACTACCAGGGAAGTTCCGACAGGATGTTTTTGGTGACATCAGGGTCGGGGACGGAGCCGAGGGGGACACTAGACTACCAGGATATTTCGGACTGGACTTTTTTTATTACATCGGGGACGGGAAGGGGCCACTTGACTACCAGGGGTATGAGGGGTCTTTTTATTATATGACACTATCAGGGCTGGGAAGGGGGCCACTAGACTACCAGGGGATGTGGTGTGTTTTTTTTTTTCACACAGACTTTGCAGGGCGCCCAGTGCATTCTGCTGGGTGCATCCCTGCCCGAGCTGTGCAAATGGGGCCATGATGACATGCAAATGGCTCCATTTGCATCGTGCATGGCTAATGGCTCCATTTGCATGTTGCAGTCTGAATATCTGGAATTTGCACTCGGCGCAACCCCAGGATGCGCCGTGCATCCCCATTCCAGGTATTCAGACCTCACAGGGGGATGCGCAGGTGCATCCTCGGCATCCCCCATTTGCACCAACCGCACCATTTACTATATTCAGACGAGATGCACAATTGCGCATCTTGTTTGAATATAGCGATGTTGCACTCCGGCGTAACTTAGTTGCATGGAGCAACCAATTGCGCCCTTTCTGGGAGCAGTCTGAATATCCTGGCCATATTTTTCAGTCAGTCTGCAACTGCAGGTTAACAGCTTTACTGATAACTCTTAAGGTGTTTTTCCTTGTTGCAGGTAGTCTTACTGCATTCAGTTGTAACCTAAAAGTTATACCTTATTGTGTGGTGAGCCTCAGTTTTCCAGATGAGCGCTGATGTGGAGCCTTTCCTTGTTGCCTGATTGTCCTTTCCTGTGGGGAGGAACTGATTGTCCAAACCTTGAGTACAATGCAGAGCATTTTCTTCCTTGAATGTCTGCCAGGAAGGTAAGGCAGCATTTATTTACAGTAGTAAGGAATGTTGCATTCAGGTAATTGGTTATAATATATGGAAATGTGTAGCTCATTATGGCACTGCGAAGGCAGTAGTGACTGGGGAGTTGCTGTTACTTGGAATCCTCATGTGCCCAACATTCTAAAGCTTGGGCTGTGTCATTTCCCCCGGTAGTGGTGCACAACACCCAGTTGTTATTATTACCCACTGACAATGTTGGAGCTAACAGAAAAGGAAATTACGGTAAATATGAAGACATTTCTTCTATTGACTGCGTCATTTCTCACTCAGTCTGCAGCAGTCAGTTGCTCTATTTACACATTGTTTTTACCGCTTTGGGATACACTGTGTATGAAAAGCGCTACATAAATGCTGATTCTTCTATTTTTACTTGGCACTGTGGCTTATTGGAGACCATTAATTCTAAAAAGATGCAGGACCTGCAAAAGGGTGATGAAACCCTCCCGCATGAGTTCCTATTGCCTTCATTGTGTTGCCCAACATAATATTTCTCTTAACGGTTCTCCCAGCTGGTCCTTCAAGCTGGGGAGGGAGGGCACCTGATTCTTCAGTTGGCAGTGGCAAAGCAGAATTGCAGAAATCTTTTCTATTGCTCCTTGATGATTTTTTGGGCCCCGATGTTCCACAGGACATCCCAGCAGATACATCTGACCCCAAACCGGGCCCCTCAGGTCAGGGAGGGCCCACACAGGCACGTCCAGGTGCGTAGCAGCGAGACAATGCTGCAGAAACAGATGGGCAGGCAGACCCCAACCCTGACTACTTAGAGGGTCAGGATGAAGGTTTTGTGGATCTTGGGGAAGCTCTTGACCTATAAAAATGACTCTCTGATGAAGAGGACGTTCCTTCTGAGGAGGAGGAGGAGGAGGAGGAGGATGGAGAGTGGACGGAGCCCAGGTCAAGAATTCCTGTACTTCTTCTGTTTGACAACAAGTCCTTGTCTTTTTTGATAGCTGAGGCATGTAGGTCCTTACAGCTCAAAGAGGAACAGTCTGTGGAGACAGTGGGCATCAATTTGATTCTGTCCGTGTCCTTCTCTGCTCCGAAGTGTTTTCAGAGTTTCATTCATTGTGACCAAATGATTGAGCAGGAATGGGCAGGTGTGGATCATATCATAGGTATCATAGGTAATTTCAGAGCTTAAATAGACTTTTGTCCATGATGTTCCCTATAAGTTAATAAAGTTTCCCTGATTCTCTGAAGAACTTATCCAGATTAGACTTAAATTAGTGCATAGAAGAGCTAGCCACTACCTCAAGGGGGAGCCTGTTCCACACATGAATCACTCTTTGATTAAACCACATCTGACTTTTAACTAATTTGCACATTCTGCTTTTGAGTTGGAAGGGATGTGCTCTGGTATTGTAGGCCTGCTCCATAGTGTCCAGTCCTAGGATAATCCCATAGGTTGTTGTCTGACCATACTCTGCGTACCAAGCATAAATCCTCTTTAGCCCTTCTGTATTGTAGTGGGTATAGATTCAAGTCTCTCAATCTGGTTTCATAGTCTTTCCCCTTCAGTTTATTAACTGCTCTTGTTGCTCTTTTTTGCACCCTCTTAATCATTGGAATCTCTCCCTTCTTATAGGGCAACCTTACCTGAACTCCATACTCAGGTAGGGGCCTCATCAGAGATGTGTATAGATGGACCATCCCCTCCCTCTCCCTGCTCTCTATATGCCTGAAAATGCTATTCAAAACTCTGTTTCCCCTCTGAATTATATTTCTGCAGTGTGTTTTGAACTGAAAGTCCTGTGATATGACTATTCCAAGATCCCTTTCCTCAGTTGTTCTTTTAAGTTTATTGTTATTTAAAGTATAGGAATGTGATGTTTTTTTTCCATATGCATCACAGTGCACTTATCCTGATTTAAATATAGTTTGAATTTTGAGGTCCAGTCCTGAATACAGTCTAAGGCTATTTGAAGAGAGTTAGCATCTTCTTTATCATGTATAATAGCTCCCAGTCTGCAGTCGTCAGCAAATGTTGTCAGCCATATTTTATTATGGTTGTATTGAATTGATGACACATAGATGTTAAGTAAGCAGGGTCCCAACACCAAACCCTGGGGCACTACACTCGTCACCTCAGCCCAATCCAAGAAAACTCCCCTTATGCAAACTCTCTGCCTTCTAGTTGTTAACCAAGCCTGAATCCAGTCTGCAATATTGCCATGTATTCCCATGCCGATTAGTACATCCACTAATTCTGGATGGGGGAGTTTGTCGAATGCCTTGAAGAAGTCCAAAAATATTATATCCACAGATTCCCCTTTGTCCAAGGCTTTGTTCGCTTTATCATAAAACTCCAGCATATTAGTCTGGCATGATTTCCCCTTTGTAAACCCATGTTGTGTCTTATCAATTATATTTTCCTGCTCTATGTAGTTGGTGATATGGTCTTTGAGGATTCCTTCCAGAATTTTAGATGGAATGGATGTTAGGTTGACTGGGTGATAGTTAGCTGGGTCTGATTTTGGCCCCTTTTTGTGTAGGGGGATCACTGTTGTCTCCTTCCATGGATCCACCACCTGCCCCGTATCTAGTGATGTCTGAAACATGTATGTAAGTGGAGGGGCTAACTCCTCAGACATTTCTTTGAGTATTCTAGGGTGTAAGCCCTCCAGTCCAGGGGATTTATTAGGATTTATTTTAGCCAATCTTTTTTTCACATCTCCAGTATCTATGTGGAGCTGTGTTATATTTCTGTTATCCTGGCTGTTTATAGTTCCAATGTTTGGTTTGGGATTAAATACAGAGGAGAAGTACTTATCCTGTATGTTCACCATTTGTTTGATATCAGTTACTACTTGGCCAGTCTGATTTTTTAGTGGCCCCACACTGTTGCTCCCTCCCTTTTTATTATTTATGTGGGCATAAAAGGCCTTGCAGTTGTCCTTGGATTTTTCTGCCAACTTTAATTCGTATCCTGCTTTAGCTTTTTTGATCTCTTTTTTCATTCTCCTAGTCAGTTGTTTATAATAGGACCATCTCTCTCTCTTCCTGTTTACATTTCTTTATTTTATGGTAAGTTTCATTTTTTGTATTTACTAGTTTCTTAAGTCTGGGGGTCATCCAGCAAGGTGCACTACCTTTTTTGTTATATTTGGCCCTATGTGGAATATTTTTGAGGCTTTTATGGTTTCACTTTTTACAAAAGAGGTCCCACATAGTGTGTAGAGGCTTGTTTTTAAATTATTTTTGCCAATCCCAGATTGCTAAATTATGCTTCATTTTCCTGAAGTCTGCTCTCCCGAAGTTAAGTACTGTAGTGTCCCCTGATTTCTTTGGGCATGTTTTATTAATCTTGAGCTGTATTATATCGTGATCACCATTACTAAGGGATGTGGTTGTTCTACAATTAGAAATTTAATCTTCCATATTAGTTAAGATTAAATCTAGGGTATTTCTCCCCCGTGGTGGTTTGCTGCACAACCTGTTCCGGACCTATATGGTCAAATAGTTCAATAAATGTGTTTTCAGTCCTATTTAATCTCTGCAGATTTTTCCAATTAATCCCTGGCAAATTAAGTCCCCTATTAATAATAGTCTGTCTGCTGGGTTGAGATTCTGAATGTGGTCTAATAATGTCTGCTTGTCTTCCTTTTTATGGAGAGTGGCCTACAGACTACTCCTACAATAATCTTTGTAGACTTATAAGGAGCTATTTTTATCCAGATCTGCTCTAGCTCATTTGCGTTAACCTCTGATTCTTCAGATTGTATGTTGTCCACTACATAGATTGCCACTCCTCCACCTTTTCCATACTCCCTTGACTTGGTGAATAAGTTGTACCCTTCTATATTTTGGTCTCAAGTGCCATGTTTATCCCACCAAGTTTCCGTAATTGCACAGATCTGAATGTTTTGTGAATATAAGAAGTTTTTTAGTTCATTAAATTTGTTACTAAGATTTCTAGCATTTATTAATAACCCCTTACAGCCTCTGCAGTCAGTAGTTTTATTGGTGTCAGGTGCTGTGTCACTAGGTTTAACAGCCATCTGCTCCCTAGCCCTCGTTTGTTAGTTTAAATATTTTGCTATGGTGTCATTAAACCTTCTGGCCAGTAGTCTGGTTCCCATTTTGTTTAGGTGGAGTCCATCTGGTTTATATAGCTCTCATGAGTCATCCTCAAATGGGTCCCTGTTATCTAAAAATAAAGAATTATTTTTTCACACATTTTCCTTAATCATCTATTCAGTTAATTATTTCCCACAGTTTGTTAGATTGATATGCACTGGAAGAATGCCAGAAATGATAATATCCCCCCCTTTTTTCTTCTGATGCAGTGTATTCATAGTCTTTGAATATGTCATGCAACTTTCTTTTTCCTATGTCATTAACTCCGGATTGCAAAATGACAAGAGGTTTGGTCGAATTTTCTGTTAATCCATCTAGTAGTCGTCTTACATCACTTACTCTGGCCCCTTGGAGGGTACTAACAGTGGTATACTCTTTCTACCCTCTACATACTGCTATATCTGTCCACCTAATAATGGAATCGCCCATTATAATTATATCCTTGCGTTTGTAGAAATAGCAGCATTGCTCTCCTTTGTCTATTACATTAGAATTAGCCCCCTGAGTTTGTTCTGTTACATGATTATTTAACTCATTTTGATGTCTTTTTTTAGTGTTGGATTTTGCAGTTTCTATCTGCTCATTTATTTTGTTTCCCTCATCCTCAGTTGTTTGTTCAATGCCTGCTGGATCCTTGGCTAGTGGGCTATAGCAGTTTTGTAACTCTGCAGGGGCACTATTGTAAATTTAGCCTCCCCTTCTCCTCCTAGTGTTTGGTTGGACTAGGGACCATTTTTCAATTTCTGGTTCCACCTTACTGGGGATACTTGCATCCAAACAGTCCATCTCCTGGCTAGTCCTAAACACTGATTCTTAATCACTTTGAGGTGGTTTTAACTCTGTGGCCATGTTGTCTATGAACTGTTCCAATATGCCTATCTCCAGAGAAAGTATATACCAAAACCTAAGACACATTCTTTCCCCTTTTTTTGCACTCTGTTTATGCTCCCCTTGCTGACCAGTACCCATCCACCATTCCCCCCAGCCACATCACCCCAGTGTCTACTGGAACTCACCTAATGCAGCTTTGGAGGCGTCCAGCTGGCTGGGTGCAAAGACTGTGGTGGACCGGTGTCACCCTACCCATCTGCAGTGTTTTTCCCTGGTTTTCTTCCCCCAGAGCAGAGGTATGGTGTGCAGTGACACCAGTGGAGGTGCTGTGCATGCTTCTGTTCACTGCACACTGGGCATCTGCCCCACTTCTGCCCCCCCATGTTGGTAGTGTTGGTGTGCCAACCCCATGCTTCTGCTAGGGGCCAGGCTAACACCAACCACTGTTCCCCTCCGTCCCACCCTGGGAGGGAAGAACAGTCCACCAGATGCGCGATCCTCTCCCTCCCCGGCCAGCCCCCAGCAACCTGCTCACACTGCATGGGTCTCTGGCATTGCAGGAGGTAAGGCATGGATGCCTCAGCCCTCCACGCCACTGGGCCAGTCGGTATTTTCCCTTTTTAGAGGAACTGTTTCGCAGTTGGAAAGCACTCCCACTGGTGGATAAGGCTGTGTATACTTCAGTCAAGCACACCAGTATTCCTATTGAAGGGTCTCTGGCCCTATCAGATTCCTATGATGAACAAGTGGATGCCACATGTAAGAGGGCTTTTTCATCCCAGGAGTCCTTTAGCATCAGTAACCTTAGCAGTAAGCTGACTAGGTTGAGCTGCCTCGTAGGTGGAGATTATGGTAATGAGTTAAATGAATTAGCCAATCAGAAGAGAGTTAGAGGGTGTACTGCATGGAGCTTGCCCAGAAGGCACCAGAATTTTTCTTCGACCGACTGAACAACACTGCCTCTGAGGTGCTCGCTCTCTCTTAGCTGAAGAGAACCTCTGTTGAAGTTTCTTGTGCTTTTTCTTTACTTTTGTGTTGAGTAAGTGAGTAATTTAAATTTTTTTTATATTTTCATTGTTTTTTTTAGTGGTGCCCTTTGGTTCTAGGGAACCGCGCTTTTCCCTTATACCACGGTCCCTCCCACATTTCCTACTTGCTTTTCTGAGGTAACATTTCACTGTGTCTAAGTAAAATCAACGTTTTTTTATTTTATTGTACTTTAAAAAGTTAGCAGTTCCCATTTTTCAGTGGGAACCACATTTCTCTTTATTTTTAAACAACTTTTCACTTCTTTCGTTCTCAGTTCTTCACCATGAGGGAACCAGATGCAAACCTTTATTTTCCCTATTTGGGGACATAGTTTTACAGGTTTTTATGTCAAATTGGCATGTCAGAAAAACCCAATTAAAAGGACTGGACCTACACGTTTTAAAAATTGTTTAAAGTGCTTTAAAATAGTGGCTAAAGCAGACTGCCACGATGTGTGTGTCAAGTGTTTAGGTCCAGATCACTATTATGAACTTTGCTCTGAATTTTGTTCAAAGACTATTAAAAGACTATTAGCTTCTGCTAGCTTTTGGAAGACAGAAATCTTTCTTGTAGAGCAGAAAGCAGCTAACTAAAAAAGCTACAATTTTTCTTACTAATTTAACACTTTTATCTCAGCAGGAGTCAGTGCCTGTTGGGATTAAGCAAACAGATACTTTATTAGAAGTGGAGGGGGTCTCATTTAGGGTTAAAAAAAAAGGAAAGTCAGTGTGTGTTTCTATGTTGGGAAGGGTAATGTATCAACTTACTTTGCTAAATCAGTAGGAGGGGAGAGATGTTAATTGGGGGTGTGACTTAGACAGTAGAAAAGCAGGTGACTCCAGTTACAATTTCCTGCTGTTAGCTTTTGGAAGACAGAAATCTTGCTTGTAGAGCAGAAAGCAGCTAACCAAAAAAGCTATCATTTTTCTTACTAATTGCCCTCCATCCACCCCTCCACCCTACCACCCTAAGCCAGTTCTACTTTTATAGCCACTGGATTTGACTGACAACAGGAGCTTCCTGTTTGGCAGTAGGAAGGGAAGGATCATAGAGAAACATTAGTTTTGTCAACCCTGAAGGGAAAAAGTAGCTCCCCCCAGCTGCTGGGGGTCTGACTCTGAGCAAGGAAGAAGGAGACTACTGAAGAATACAGGAAGTTGCTGTCCCAGAACAGGAAGGGTGAGAGTTGTAAAGAGAGGCGAGAGTAAGCATACAGAGAAACAGGAGAGGGGACACAAAATAAGACATGATGGGAGTGGTGCAGTGCAATGGCTGTGGGGCGGCCATGTTCTGGGAGACATTCTGGAGGCTGCGATGCTGCCCTATTTGCAGGCACCTCTGGTCTGAGGGAGGAGGTTGCCCATCTCCAGGCTGACCTGGCTAGAATTCGTGAAACCTCCTCCCCCACCCAGGGACCACCAAGGTCACTGCCGCTACCTCAGAGGTTGCCAAGAAAGACGAGCGGCTGGACCAAGGTGGGCCCAGGGAGGGAGAGCGTGGTAGAACAGAGGTGCATCCCTCCAGCTGTGCCTCTGCACAGTTCATACACTGTTCTGGTGGATAGTGGTTCCTCTATGGAGGCACCTGCAGTGGAGACCAAGGAGGATGCTGGGAACCTCCACAAAGGAGACCCGCAGGAGGGTAGCACGGGGCCCCACAGGTGAAGGAAACAACTCCTGGTGGGGGACTCAATCATTAGGGGGGTAGAAGTGGGGAAGGAAGGGGAGAGGGAGGTAAGGTGCCTGCCTGGTGCCACAGCTTGGAGGAACTGGAAGCGAATCCTCGGGATCGTGGGAGCAACTGCATGAGGGAGGGAGCTGGATGTCATTGTCCACCTAGGGACAAATGACCTGGCTAGGAATGAGATCAGAGCAGTGCAAGAGGAGTTTGTAGAGTTGGGGAGGGGCCTTAGACAAGTAGTGCATATGGTAACCTTCTCGGAGGTGCTGCCTGTCTATGGCAAGGGTGATGCTAGGGTACTCCACACCATTGAATTCAATGAATGGTTCAAAAACTGGTGTGGAGCTCAGGGTTTTGGCTTCATTGGGGACTGGGGAGCCACCTGGAGGGATGCAGCCCTATACTGGGGCAATGGTCTGCATCTGTCCGGGGGGGGGGGGAACCAGGATCCTAGGTGATAGGTTTAAATGCTTCACTGGTAAGCATTTAAACTAGCCAGGGGAGGAGGCACTGAAAAGGAGCAGGGAAATCCCAGCCTCCCCCCACAAAACAAGATAATTATTGAGGTAAACACCAAGGTAGAGAAGTCATTAGGGAGCAGGACAGAGGTAAATGCAAAAAAAGGCAAAGGCAGTAAGGACAGGGATGGGGCTAAAAGGGGTAAGGCCATCAAAAATTGGAGGGTGATGAGTACCAATGCCCATAGTCTGTGTAACAAGCTCCCTGAACTAGTGGCCTTGATGGATGAGGGATGCCTGGATCTTACTTCGAGAAACAGCTCTTGCAGCAGGTTACATCATTAGGACTGAAGCCGGCAGGTGCCAAGACCCCATGGAAATTTTCTAGCTAGCAGTATCCAGTGGGGACCTCCCCCAACATCGGCCCCGCCCCCGACATCAGGCATCATACAAAAGGGGGCGATCCCCCAGAATCCCCAGTTCTTTTCCCACTGTCGACTCGCCAGCATCTGCTTCATGGTCCCGCTCCAGCGAACGATGACCAGAACTTTCAGCTTTTACTCTAAATGTCGGCATCTCCTACTCCTCCCTCTGAAGGACACCCCTGCAAGTGTGCCTATGGCAAACAGATTCCTTTTTAAGGATCTGCACTCATCCTGTTTGCGGTGCCTAGGCCCAGAACATGACACCAAGGCCTGCCCCTTTTGCCAGCGGTTCAACAGTTGTACCAGGATCCGCCGCCAGAAGGTACTTCAAGGGTTCCTCTTGGAAGAACAATTAAAACTTATGGAGAAAGACCCTGCCTCCAGAGGTGACTCCACCTCTAAGACCCATAAGCATCGGGACAAGCACCGGGAAAAGGCCAGGTCCAGATCCCAGAACCGGGCCTCGGACTCGCATACTAGCTCCGGCTCTATGCGTTCAGACTGCTCTCCCTCCAGGGCTCGCTCTCAGCCTCCTCCCGTGAAGGTTAGGACTTCTGGCAGCTCTTCGGCTTCCTTACATCCGATTAAGACTTCCAGGACCTCGCACCCTTCTCCAGCACCCTCCTGGGCTTCCATGAAGTCTACTGACTGTCATCGGTCCAAGTCCTCTTCCAGAGTCACCCATTCTGCCTAGGATAAACGCCAGGAGTCCAACGCCAGATCTGCATCTCAGCCTCCTAGGGGACCAGACCCCACTCCCAGGAAGACTAAGGAGCTGACGTCCCTTGAGCGGATGACTGACACAAAACGGGCTGCTGTCCCGTCCCCGGTTAAGCGCCCGTTGGACCAGATGCTGGGCAAACACCCGACATCGGTCTCACGCTCTAAGGAGACGACGACTGCCTCTCCATCACCAGTGGACACCAGTCACCAAGAGTCTATGGAGGAAGATACAAAGTTGCCTGATGACCAGGCAGGTGACAATGAGGACATCGGGCTTCCGCCGGAGCCTTTGCCTGACCCGGCGACACCCAGGAACCCGACGCCCGATACCGGCGACAGACCAACCCCGACGCCTGGACCATCATCTGGTATGAACATTCAGGAGGTTAAAGACCTCTTCAGTTTTTGGTGGGACACAATCAAGAGGGATGTAGTCCCAGTAAAAACTCCTCCGCCTACTCCTCCTCCTCCATCTCCATCACAGGGGACAGTAGGAAGACCACCGACCCCCAAGGAGCCTACCCTGCCTCCTAGGGGCAGGTCCGAAGAAAGGAGAAGGCCTCCTTCAAGATCTCCCTCAGGGTCTCCCAGTCCCAAGCAACCCAGACGTCGACGGTCCACTCCGCAGGGGGACGACTCTAGACCTGACACTTCAGATACCTCCAGGTCTCCTTCTCCGATCAGCAACCCATCACCTGACCCACGAGTCCTCCCCATGTCACCTCTGGATGATCCATCTTTCTCCAAAATCATGAGGCACATCCAGGAGAACATGGGATGGGAAACAAAAGATTTAGACCCTGAATGACAGCTCCTAGCCCGTTATCTTCGGCAGAAGGACCCTAAGCCTGTGGTGGTCCCACCCTTGGTGGACACCTTTGTGGACGTCACCAAGGCAGCGTGGAAACATCCGCATTCCACCCCCGCGGTGCTGAAGAAGGCTGACTGTCTGTACAGGGCCCCTGCAGAGGGCCCGTACTTAGCGCAACAACCCTTGGCTGATTCCCTGGTCATTATGGCCTCCCATGATAGGTCTCAATGACCTCAACATTTGAGTACACAACTTCCAGACCAGGAGTCCAAGCAATTGGACTCACTGGGTAGGCGCATGTATGTGGCTGCTACATGCTTCATTAGGTCACTGAACTATCTGACACACATGGTTCAGTTTCAGAATGCCCTATGGGAACAGGGTCAAGACCTAGTTAAAATACTTCCGGATGGCGAACAGAAGGAGGAGCTTCTCAACCTCCTGTGCACTGGGTCAGACATGGGGACCCAGGTTTTGAGACCCGCCTACGACTCGGCGGACTCCGTAGTAAGGGGAGCAGCCTCAGGTGTCTGTCTCCAGAGACATTCATGGCTTTGTGTCTCTGGATTTACCCTGGACATCCAGAAAAACATCCTGGACATTCCCTGTAATGGCGAAGTCCTATTTGGTGAAGACTCCAAAAAGGTGATCACCAAATTTCAGGACTCTGGGAAGGCAGTAAGGACTGTACAGGCCATGTACAGACCCAAATCTGGTTCCTTTCATAGGAACCAGAACCGTTTTCGTGGCCAACAACAACGGCAGCAGCCACGTTCCGGTCAGCAGCAAAGGGGCACCTTCCACCTTAAGGCCCAACCTAAGTCTTCCCCAGGCTGAGGTCAGAGGTACACCAAACCGGCCCAGCCTGTGGGGGTAATGCCTCCACAGCATGACTCCTTCCTGGCCCCTGCCCCTCCTCTGGATCTACGGGCAGAAAAGGTCGGGGGTCGCTTTGCTCGCCACTTATCAGGATGGCAGTTGATAACCGCTGACCGGTGGGTCCTTCAACTGGTCAAGAGAGGACACTCTATAGAATTCCTCGACCACCCACCATCAAGACCTCCCCTGCTTTCCCGTTATTCGGGTCAGCACGCATTGCACATACAGCAGGAAGTGCTCGCGCTTCTGAGAAAGGAGACTATAGAGCACATACCGAGGAGCCAGAGAGGTGCAGGCTACTATTCCCACTTCTTTCTGGTTCCCAAAAAGACAGGGGACCTCAGTCCGATTCTGGATCTCAGCGATCTCAATGCTTCGGTCCTTTACAAATGCTTCCGCATGGTGACCCTTCCCGGTTTGATACCCACGCTCAAGCAGGGCACCTTCTTAGTGTCTTTGGACATGCAGGATGCCTAGCTGCACATACCCATAGCTCGAGCGCACAGGAAGTTCTTGCGCTTCGAATTTCTCAGTTGCCATTATCAGTTCTAAGCCCTCCCTTCGAATGTCCTTGGCACCGGGTATTTACGAAGTGCATGGCAGTCATAGCGGTGGCTCTAAGGAGACAAGGCCACTACGTGTTCCCATACCTGGATGACTGGCTCCTCATGGCCCCTCTTGGAGGCTCTGATGTCCACAATCCACTGTATTAAGTCCCTGTTCGGGCATTGGGCATCATCATCAATCAGGAGAAGTCACACCTGTTTCCGTCACAGAATCTGCAGTTCATAGGTGCAGTTCTGGACACTGTCCAGGGGAGAGCCTTTCTGCCCCAGGACAGAGCAGAACACATCAGATCCCTCATCAGGGACATCTTGGCAAGAAGACAGTCCCAGCCAGACTGGTCCTTTGCCTGCTCGGACACATGGCTGCAGCCATTGCGACAGTCCCACTAGCCCATCTCCACATGCGGTGACCCAGTGGATGTTACGGTACAATGGGATCAGAAGCAACACCATTTGCAGCTTCCAATTTGGATCATGAATGCCGTCATCTGGGATTGGCAATGGTGGCTCGATTCAAAGCACCTATCGTGCGGGGTCCCTTCATTGCACTGTCTCCGATTGTGACACTCTCCACGGATGTCTCAGGGTTTGGTTGGGAGCGCACTCAGACGGGTCAAGTCTCAGGGCTCATGGACGCCCAGAAAGCTCATCTCCTGTAAATATTTTGGAAATGAGAGCAGTACTTTATGCCTTGCAGGCCTTCCAGTCAGAGATACCACCGGGTACTCTGCTGTTACAAACAGACAATACCGCGGTGATGTATTACCTCAACAAACAGGGAGGCACCCATTCCTACGCGCTTTGTAGGGAGGCCATGAGGGTGTGGGATTGGGTTCTGCAACACGGCGCAAACCTCATTGCTGTTCATGTCCCAGGGGTGGACAACGTCATCGCAGACAGTCTGAGTCACTCTCAGGCCAGAATCCATGAGTGGGAACTACTCCAGGAGGTGGTAGAGGATCTGTTTTACAGATGGGGCACACCAGAGTTAGACTTTTTCATGTCCCCATCCAATGCAAAACTGCCCAATTTCTGCTCGCTAGATCCAGGGCCTGGTGTTTTCTGGCAAGACGCATTGTCCCTCTCCTGGACGGGCAGATTTCTCTACGCTTTCCTCCCTCCCTTCCTGTTGATCCGGAGGGTCCTTTTGAAACTCCGCAGAGAGCAGGTGATGCTGATATTAATCATGCTCTTTTGACCCAGACAGATTTGGTTCCCTCTGCTACACCAGCTGCCCTGGGAACCTCCGATGCCTCTGCCAATCAGCTCTCACTTTTTGTCCCAGGAGGCAGGTTCTTTGGTCCATCCAGACCTTCGCTCTCTGAACCTGCATGCCTGGCTCCTAGAGACATAGCTATCATGCGGTACGGGGTCTCGCAAGAGGTAGCAGATGTTCTAGCGGCTGCTAGAAAACTGGCCACTCATGCTACATATGCCATGAAATGGTGCAGATTTTGCCTCTGGGCACAAGCACAAGGGCTTTCCCCCGATGGATTGTCTGAAAAGGTCGGTTCTAGACTACCTTCTGTCTCTTTTCCAGGCAGGCTTGGCCTACTCCTCTATTAAAGTACACCTCTGTGCCATCTCAGCCTATCATACACCTATAGGCCTATGGCCCATAGCTCAGTTGGACACCGCACAAGCTTTTCTGAGAGGCATTCTCCACCTTAAACCTCCAATTAAGGATCCTATTGCTCCATGGGATTTACCCTTTGTCCTGGAGCAGCTCACGCTGACACCTTTTGAACCAGTCGCGGATTACAGCCACGCTCCTGACATGGAAGACGTTATTTTTAGTTGCTGTTACTTAAGCCAGAAGGATTTCTGAGCTTCACGCACTTACGGCAAAGAACCTGATTTGATTTTTCACCAGGACAGGGTGTCCTGAGGACAAATCCAAAGTTTCTACCTAAGGTGGTCTCAGCTCTCACCCTCAATCAGGACATCGACCTGCCAGTGTATTTTCCTAAATACTCGAATAAAGGAGAGGCCCTGCTGCACACTCTAGATGTGCATAGGTGTCTAAGATACTACCTGACCAGAACCAGGCACCACCGTGAATCTGATCAGCTTTTCGCCTCTTCCTATAGGATGATGGGAGCTCGGTTTCTAAACAATCGCTGTCCAGGTGGCTCATTCATTGTATCACGTTCTGTTACAGAAATGTAACAAACCCCTACTGGACTCTGTTACGAGACATTCCACAAGGGGTGGCTACCTCCTTTGCAGCTATGAAGAACGTGTCCACTTCGAGCCGCTGCGACAAGCTACTTGGAGCACCGTGCACACCTTTATCAGGCATTATAGCTCTGGACGCTGCATCATGGCGAAGAGCTGGTTTTGGTCTAGCAGTCCTTCAGGGACTCTATCCTAGGCTTTGCTCCACCTTGCGATCTCTACCTAGCCTCTTCCCACTTGCGAGGGATTTCCAGTATTGCTTGGGAATCAGTCCTGATGGCGTAACCTGCTGCAAGACCTGTTTCTCGAAGTAAGATAATACAGTTACGTAAGAACTTACCGTAACAGTAGATCTTCGAGAACAGCTCTTGCAGCAGGTGGTTTCCCTCCCACCATCCCCTCTGGAGGTACAGTTGTTCTGTTATCTTTTTACCTAGGATTAGGTGTTTCTAACATCGCTCTGAATACCTTTTTGATGGCGGATCCTCAGTCTCCACTTCTGATATCATCTAGTGGCCGGGAGTCTCCGTCAGGAGAACTGGGGATTCTGGGTGACTGCCCCTTTTGTATGATGCCTGATGTCGGGGGCGGGGCCGATGTCGGGGGGCGGTCCCCGCTGGATACTGCTAGCTAGAAAATTTCCGTGGGGTCCTGGTGCCTGCCGGCTTCAGTGCTAATGGTGTAACCTGCTGCAAGAGCTGTTCTCGAAGATCTACTGTTACAGTAAGTTCTTACGTAACTATACTATATTGTGGCAGTCACGGAAACATGGTACACAGAGAACCATGACTGGGATATCAACATACCAGGATACACTATCTACAGGAGGGACAGGGAGGGTAAAAGAGGAGGAGTAGGAGTAGGTCTCTATATAAGGGAAGGGATCAAACCAACAGAACTAAAGAGTAAACAGTGAACAGATGAGGCACTCTGGGTCACCCTGGAGACAGAAATGGCACCACAATCCACATGGGGTTGTATACAGACCCCCATCTCAGGGGAGGAAATGGACAAGGAAATGATAGGAGGCATCCTTAGAATGGCAGAAAAGGAGATATTGTTGTTGGGACCTGTCTATGCCAGATGTTAACTGGAGCACCTTTGCTGCAGGCACATCCAAGAGGAGGGTCATTCTTGATGCCCTGCAAGGGGCATGCCTCAGACAGCTAGTATTGGAACCCACACGGGATGGAGCAGTCTTAGACCTGGTACTCTCAAATGGGGATGGAGAAAGAATCTCAAATTTAGAAGCGGGTAGCCATCTGGGAACAAGCGACCACCAAACAGTGTGGTTCACGATAAACACAGCCGTAGAGTCAAGCCATACAAAAGCAAGAGTATTGGACTTTAGGAGTGCTGACTTTGGGAAAATGAGAGGTGCCTCAGAAAAGCACTAGCAAACAGGCAAGAAGGAGGGTGGAGGAACAATGGGGAGTAATCAAACAGCCATCACAGAGGCAACAAGCCTTTGTGTGAAGCAAATCAGCAAAACACAACGAAGGAAAAAATGCTATGGTTCTCAAAAAGTGGGGGGAAGGTTAAGGAGAAAAGGATAGCATTCAGGAAATATAAGAAAACACATAAAGAGCAGGACAGAGAACTTTATCAGTTAAAGCTAAAAGAGGCAGGGAAGGCAGTCAGAATAGCAAAGGCCCAAACTGAGGAAAGGATGGCCAACTATGTTAAGAAGGGGGATAAGACCTTTTATAGGTACATTAAGGAGCAAAGAAAGACCAAGGAAGGGATACTGAGGCCTAATAAAGGGGAAGGAATGTGGGCAGAGGGTGACAGTGAAAAAGCAGGGATACTGAACAAATATTTCTGCTCAGTATTCACAAAGGAAGAGGAGGGGGAGGTACCTAAACCAAACAAGAGAAACACTCTGGAGATGGGGGTCGATACCAGTCCATTTACAAAAGAAAGGGCTCTGAAAGAACTAGTAAAATTGAAGGTGGACAAAGCAATGGGGCCTGATGGGATTCACCCAAGAATTCTAAAAGTACTAAGGGTAGAACTAGTGACACGGCTGACTACTCTCTTTAACAAATCATGGGAGGATGGGGTGGTACCTGAGGACTGGAGGAGGGCAGATGTGATTCCTCTTCACAAAAGTGGGAGCAGGGCAGAGGCAGGAAACTACAGACTAGTTAGTTTGACCTCAGTGGTAGGGAAAATGATGGAATCACTTCTGAAGGAAAGAATTGTTGAGTACCTAGAGGCCAGTGGGGCCCAGGACCCAAGGCAGCATGGTTTCACAGCGGGAAGGTTGTGTCAGATGAATCTAATAGATTTCTTTGACTGGGTGACCAAAGTAGTAGACCAGGGAGGGGCTGTGGACATGGCCTGAATTTTAAGGCCCTGTAAAATGTGTCTGCAGCAAGCTATCTGGCTTAAATGTTACGCTGTCGTCTCAGATTTTTTTTTTTTTTTTAACAGCTACATTTTAAAATTTTATACTGTTCTGCATTAGAATCGTCCTGACCTAATCTCTGATGGCCCGATGGTCCAGTGCATTCCCATTACGACATGGCAGCGATCAGTTAGTAAACTCGTGTATGGATGAGTTTTTGAATTTTCATGTAATGTGAAAAAAAGGCTTCTTTTTATACTATAGATTGAACTAAGCTATATACACTGAGTCCAGTGTTTAAATGAACAGTGGAACCTGGTTAAATGTCTAATTTAAAAATGAAGCCGTGACTCCGGGAATGTACAATCTTACTTCGAGGAGAAGCTCTTGCAGCAGGTTACACATTGAGGACTGGTGCCACCTGGCGGCGGTTCCGGCAACTTTTTCTCTAGTAGTACCGACGTGGGCACACTCACCCGATGCTCGGCTCCACCCTGATGTCGCCCACATATGAGGAGGAGTCTCTCGTTGTCCAATTCTTTCCCAACCGCACGGTCAGAGTTAGTTCAGCGCTTCGCTAGTACTGATTGCTCTTCTCCACCATATTAGTTTTTCCTCAGAATTCGATTTTTGACATCTGTGTCCTCCATTTAAACAAGTGCACTTGTGGGCGACAGATTCCCACGAAGACGGACATTCTGCATGTCTCTACTGCCACGGGCTGACCATCGTACTAGCGCCTGCCCTCATTGCCAGGCCTTCAATTAGTGGGACGCAACCCGGCACCAGAAATCCTCACGGCCTTTTTTCGCAGAAACAAAACTTGCCACCATGGAACGGACCCCTTCCTCAGGGGAATCCACCCTCAGCCTGCCCACAAGCACCACAATCATCGGAGCAAGACAGAGGGAGATCCTACTCAAACATCGGTCTTTGGGATTGAAGTCCAGGTTGTCGGGCCATGATTCCTGCCTCACGACTGTAAGACCTTCGCCTGTGGGTTCCACACTTACTTTCTCTAGCCTTTAAAGGTCTCTGAGCCCTCCGAAATCCAGGGGTCAGGTAGGGCCCCTCCTGCTTGGCTTCTTCCTCAAAAGCCGACTCCCAGGAGTTGAGCAAGGTCTCAGGGTCTTCGGCCGGCAGGGCCTCCTCCTTGCCGCCTAAAAAGAAGGTATCAGACCGACGCCAGTCTCTGGCTTCTGACCGGCGTTCAGCCGAGAAAACCTCGAGCCACAAATCCGACTGTCGTCAGTCCCATGAAAAGGAACGACACCCATCAGATCCCAAGGAGAAGCGGACGCCGGACCCTCGTCTGCCTGCAGCTCCCTCGGCCCCGGTCCCAGTGAAGGTTATTCCGCCGCTGGTCATTGTTAAACTGACGCCAGTCCGCCCGATGCTGGTTCTGTCCCTGATGTCAGTTCGGACACCCCTTCTCCACGGTTGCTGGTCTGCCTGACACCAGAACTCGATGACGGTGGTGCTGATGCCGCCCCGACGTCCCCCCTTAGGCCGACGCTGGTTGACACGGGTTCGGCCCCGACGACAGCTCTCCGGCCGGCGGGGCGGTGCTGGTATGCCCTCAGGCACCCTTAGCCATACACGTGATTTACTGAAATTACACCTTTCTCGGTTATGAGCTTTTACCCACCGTGGAGACTGTCAAAAAGACCTACCAGCGGGTGCACCTCCACCCACTCTGGAGCCGGTTCCAGACCCTGTTGAAGTGGATGGTGGGGGGGGGGGACGAGGTGCCTACCCCAAAGAAGCACAAGAAAAAGTCCAAGAGGGACCAGTCCAGCAGTTCCTCTTGCTTTCCCTTTCCTCCTCCAGACAAGAGGCACAAAGGGAAGAGGCATAGCCCCTCACCCTCTTCTTCTATGGCCTCCTATGTGGACTTAGATTCTTCCTCCTCTATCTACTCGGAGCCAGACCTAGGGGACACGGAGAGCCTCCCTAAATTCCCTCCAGATGACCTCAGCTTCATGGAGGTGACGAGGCACATCCATGCCAACATGGGTTGGGACACTGAGGCTCTGGACCCCGAGCGACTGCGCCTGGCTAAATACTTCCGCAAAAAAGACCCAAAGCCAGTGGTTATCCCTCCCATGGTCGACACCTTTCAGGATGCCACCCATGCGACCTGGAAGCACCCTCACTTCTCCTCTGCTGTGCCGAAGAAGACTCAGTGGCTCTACCGGGCGCCTGCGGACCACCCCTTTTTTGCCGAACCACCCGCTGTGGACTCAGTGGTGATTTCATTAGCTCACGATCGTTCGCAGAGGCCCAAACATCTGAGCACCCAGCCGCCTAATAGGGAATCGAAGCAGCTGGATTCTATGGGCCGTAAGGTGTACTCTGCTGCCACCTGCAGCATCGGGAGCCTCAACTTCCTGACGCATATGGTCCAATTCCAGAACGCCCTCTGGGAACAGGGATTGCTCATTGTCCAAGGCCTGCCTGGTTGTCCTCAGCAGACAGAGCTTGCCAAGTTGCTGCAGACTGGCTCAGACATGGGCACCCACATTCTGCGGTCGGCCTACGATTCTGTGGACACCTTCTCGAGGGCGGCCGCCACTGACATTTGCTTCCGACGCCATGCGTGGCTTCGGGTTTCAGAGTTCGATCCAGACATCCAAACCAACCTTCTGGATGCTCCTTTCAAAGGTTCCATGCCTCTTTTGGCGAACACGAACGCATCATCACCAGGCTGCAGGACTTTGGAAAGGTTGTCTGTTCTGTGCAGTCCATGTACTGCCTGAAACAGAGGCCCGCATACGTGCCTCATTTTTGTAGGCAGCATGGGGACATCAGTGCAGCAACCTCACTTTCAGCAACAGACGTAGGAGGGGTTTGGTTTCAGAGGCGAGCCAGAGGCAATTTGCCTCGCCTCCAGACCACCCAGAAAGCAGCCGCCTCCTCCCCACCCAACGCCTGACTATTCAGGTGACTCTTCTCCTCTGGTACCCCTAACCAGGAGCCGTCGAGGTCGCTTATCACCTACGGGACGGTGGGGCCAGGTGACCTCCCACTAATGGGTACTGGAGTTCATGGAGTTCTGGTACTCCATAGAGTTTGAATCCATTCTCCGGACAGACCACCGCCACCATCCTGATACCCAAGAAAGCACAGAGTCTGATCCGTGGAGATCTCCTCCTTCTGGACAAAGGGCCATCGAACTGATTCCACTGGCGAGTCAGGAAAGGGTTCTTTTCCCACTTCTTCCTCGTTCGAAGAAGTCGGAGATCTCAGACCCATTTAGACCTCAGCTTATCTCAATCAGTGGGTCTCCTACAAGAGATTCACGATGGTTTCCCTTCCTACTCTCCTTCCTCTCATATTGGCAGGAGATTGGCTGTCGTCTCTGGACATGCAGGATGCTTACTTGCATATTCCCATCGCCAGAAACCATCAAAGGTTCCTCAGGTTCAGGTTCAAAGGTGAAGACTATCAGTTCCGAGTCCTCCCCTTTGGTCTTTCCTTGGCCCCCAGGGTCTTCACCAAATGCCTGATGGTTGTGGCCATGGCATTTCGAAGACGGGGCCACTTCGTGTTTCCGTACTTGGACAACTGGCTCCTCCTGGCCCCCCCCCCAGGTCTTGCCTGTTGGAGACTATCAGGGATTCCACCTCACTTTTCCAGTGTCTTGGAATCACCATGAACAGGGACAAGTCTCATCTGTCTCCTACTCAGATTTCAGTTCATCAGAGCTCTTCTGGACACCACTCTCGGGAGGGTTTTCCTTCCCTCCGACAGAGCGGATCACATTTGGATCATCGCGTCCCAGATCTCGTGAGCCTCAAAGGTGCTGGCTCGGCTCCTTCTCAGGCTGTTGGGACATATAGCCGCCGCCATAGTCTCAGTCCCTCTGGCGCGTCTGCACATAAGGACCATTCAGTGGTCCCTGAGAGTCCAGTGATCAAACTTCAGACAGCATGGATGCTCTTGACCAGAATAGCGGAGCCAGTCCGCTGAGAACTGCTGTGGATGTCATCCAAAATTCAATTGGGGCATTCCTTCCAATCCAAGGCTCTGTCCCAGTCTCTGTCCATGGACGCCTTGTCCCAGGGATGGGGCGCAACACTTGGGGAACCATCAGTACTCCAGGGTTCCTGGTCTCTCGAAGCAAATCTGCATATCAGTGTTTTAAATGAGAGCTGTGCTTATGCACTTCAAGCTCTGATTCTTGATCTTGATGCCAGACCATCTCTTGGTGCAGACAGACAACACTTCAGTGATGTTCTTCATCAACAAAGAGGGCAACACACATTCCTATCCCCTTTGCAGGGAAGCCATGCGGGTTTGGGATTGGGCCGTGGAACATCATCTGTTCTTGACAGCAGTGCATGTTCCCAGGATTCAAAACATGCTAGCCGTCATGCTCAGCAGGACAAGAGTGTAAGCCCATGAATGGGAGTTGCTTCAAGGAGTCGCATTTGCATCTTCCGTCTATGAGGGCGCCAAGAGGTGGACATTTTAAGCGTTACAATCCAATGCCAAAACTGCCCATTTTTTGCTCAAGCAGTTCCAGAGCCTGAGCTTTTGGCAAGATACGTTATTCTCTGCTGAGCGGCAGGTTCGTGTGTTTCCTCCTTTCCTCTCCTTCAGAAGGTCCTCCTCAAGGCCTCAGTCGGAACCTTCCACAATTATCTTGATTTCTCTGCTTTGGCCCACAGATCTGGTTTCCTTTACTACAACATCTTGCGGCAGAGTCACCAATGCCTTCTTCCCCTCTCCTCACACCTGCCTCGCAGGACAAGGGTCCCCATGCAGCACCGAACTTACATTCTCCACCTACATGCTTGGCTCCTCAGGACCTAGCTAAGGTCTGTTTGGAGTGTCTGATCAGGTTGCTCAGGTGTTGGTCTGAGTCACGAAACCTGCCACCCGGCCACTTATGCTATGAAGTGAAACATTTTTACATTTGGGCCACAGCCAAGCAAGTAGATCCATTGGTCTGTCCGGTTAATACCATCCTAGTATATTTGCTTTCTCTCTCCGAGAAAGACCTCAGCTATTCCTCCATGAAGGTACACCTGGCCGCCATCTCCGCTTACCATTTACCTGTGTCGGGTAAAACAGTGGCTCAGATGGAGGTTTCCAAAGCCTTTTTGCGTGGTATCCTCCACATCAGACCTCCCATCAGGGACCCTGTTCTTCCTTGGGACCTCCTGTTTGTCCTGGAGAAGCTTTCTCTTCCCCTGTTCGAGCCGGCTATGAAATCAGAGCTTCGTTTCCTCTCCTGGAAAACTCTGCTTTTGGTAGCTATAACTTTGGTGAGGCGCATTTCAGAGCTTCAAGCTCTCATGTGCAAAGAACCCTACCGTGTCTTCCACAAGGACAGGGTTGATCTCCACACCAATCTGAAGTTCTTACCGAAAGTGGTCTCGGTGCTCACTTTGAATCAGTAGGTTCAGCTCCCGGTCTACTACACGGAGCACTCCAACAGGGGTGAGTTCCTGCTCCATTCCTTGGATGTGCACAGGGCTCTCAGATGTTACCTAGCTAGAACCAAGGTGGACAGGAAGTCTGATCAGTTCTTGTGTCCTTTGCCCAACGGTCCGTAGGTCGCCCAGTCACCAAACAGACGCTTTCACGCTGGTTGGTACACTGCATTTCCTACTGCTATGAGAAGCATAATAGGTTGACAACGGGGCCGATTAAAGCTCACTCTACCAGGGCTATCGCTACTTCCTTCACAGCATCAAAGAAGGTACCGACAGCAGAAATCTGTGCTGCCGCTACATGGAGTTCTGTCCATACCTTTGTCAGGCACTATAGCCTCGACATCATTTCCAGACACAGAGCAGGGTTTGGCCTCGCGGTTCTGCAAGGCCTGGTTTCCTGAGGGATCTTCCCTTCTCTTGCTGTCCCTTCTCATGTTTCTTCCTCCTTCCAGGGGTTGGTAAGTTTATACTGCTTGGGACTCCAGTCCTCAGTGTAACCTGCTGCAAGAGCTTCTCCTCAGTAGATAGTACAGTTACATAGGAGACACCATAACAGTAGATCTCGAGAGAAGCTTTTGCAGCAGGTATATTTCCTGCCCACCTTCCCCAGGGATCAGGCCTGTTCAGGATGGTATTTTTCCTCTTTGAGGGGTTGTCCGTGATTGACGGTTTCTAACTTGCCTGTGGTTTTCTTGCCCTGGCCGGGGCAGGCGTTCCAGAACTGGAGCACATGAGAACTCACTCCCTTGGCGACATCGGTGAGGGTGTTCCCACATCGGTACTACTAGAGAAAAGTTGTGAACCACCGCCAGGTGGCGTGAGTCCTCAATGTGTAACCTGCTGCAGAACTTTCTCGAAGATCTACTGTTGAGGTAAGTTCTAACCCCAATAATGCCAGAATATTCTATAACTTGTGCAGTCAGCCTGGTGGGTTGACTGCCCAGAGAGATGGAACATGTGCAAATGATGGAATTCTTGCATCGTGAGCATCTTCAACACTGCTCACTAACTGTAGTGTTCTAAGCCTCCAGATTTTCTCTCTCGCCTGAAAGTCTGGTCGTCAGAGTCTCTGTCGCCTCTTTGGCAGGAGGAAGATAGAAAAATCACCAAAACCATAAGTATATTTAGTTTCTTTTACTGCCTCTACTAATTGTTAGTTTACATCTATTTTTTATTTAAATAGTTGTTTTTCTCGGTTCCTCGTGGTTCGGCTTAACCGTGAGGAATCCGAGTTAGTTTTAACTTTATTTCGGTTCTCTGACTAAAGAACCTATTCATTATCGCTAATTTTTGGTCCTAAAAAACTTCAGTTGTAACCGCTTTTTATCGGTTACAGAATCATTTAACCGTCTACTTTCATCTCCTCTCTTGGTTCCATTTGTTCCTATCGTTCGAACCTATCGAAAAAAAAAAGAAACCCTTAACCCTTTTTTGTTGTTTAAATAACCCATATATTTAGCATTTTGCAGTTGGGGTTTTTCATCTTGTTTTCACCATGACTGAGAAACCTAAGAAGAGAACCGGGGAGCCCGGATTAAAAACTGTTTAAAGTGTGGAGATGTGTTTGTTAAGGCAGACAAGCACATTTATGTGTAGCTTGTCTGCTTTGAACATTTGGACCAGGAATGTGAAATATGTAAAACTTTCCCAGAAAAAGTCTGTTGAAAAGCTTGAAAGGCTTAATAAAAGTTTCCTAGGGTCCCTCAGGTTTGACCAGTTGACACCCCAGTCTCGTTGTGGTTGAAGCAACAAGTGCTACTACCCCTGTTCCTGATACGGGTGAAAAGGACAAAAAAGAGGGAAAGAACTGGCTGACTCTCCAGTTCCCTCAAAGAAATTATGAAACTCAAGCATGCAGAACTCTTCCTGCTAAACCAGGGAATTCTGCACAGCTGCCTGTAATGATTTCAGCTCAGGAGATAGCTCTGGCTTAAAATATTCAGGCTCTGCAGGCATCATCCTCAGCCTCCTGCCCTTCTCAGGGTCCCCAGGTTGCTGCTACTGTTGCCCCTGCCCGGAGCAACACTATTCAAGGATGAGAGCTTTTGAGACCTATACCTAACCTATCCCCAGAGGTGTCCCCTGAGCAGGAATGTGACCTGCCTCCCAGGGTGTCTGAGGATTTTTCCTCCCATTTTCCTTCGTAAGTAAAAATGGCAGATGCTTTAGATATTGCCACAACAGAACAAGTGGAAGATGAGGAGGAGATTGAGTACCTTAATATTATGGGTCTCACCCCGTAAAGCACCCCACTCTCAGTATATAATTCTTCAAGAAGGATGCTAAGAAGCCCTGCAGACCCCAAATCTATTCCTCCAATTGACAAGCTAATAGATAAAAATACCAGCTGGACAGGGAGGGAGCTGACTTCTCTTCTCCCATCCTGACCATCAAGGGGTAGTACAGCAAGCTGCCTGTGATGAAAGCTAAAGTCCCTCTGTCTCTTACCCACTGGACAAGGAATCCAGAAATTGGACAGTGTGGCCAAAACGGGTTATTTGTCAGCCCTATTGGCCATGAGACAGGCTACTTTTCGTTTATGCTGCACAGTATCAGAAACCCTGTGGCAGTCGGTACTGGCATTGTCTATGAAGGCCACCTCACTTTCCACTTATCAGGATGGCAGTTGATAACCGCTGACGGTGGGTCCTTCAACTGGTCAAGAGAGGACACTCTATAGAATTCCTCGACCACCCACCATCAAGACCTCCCCTGCTTTCCCGTTATTCGGGTCAGCACGCATTGCACATACAGCAGGAAGTGCTCGCGCTTCTGAGAAAGGAGACTATAGAGCACATACTGAGGAGCCAGAGAGGTACAGGCTACTATTCCCACTTCTTTCTGGTTCCCAAAAAGACAGGGGACCTCAGTCCGATTCTGGATCTCAGCGATCTCAATGCTTCGGTCCTTTACAAATGCTTCCGCATGGTGACCCTTCCCGGTTTGATACCCACGCTCAAGCAGGGCACCTTCTTAGTGTCTTTGGACATGCAGGATGCCTAGCTGCACATACCCATAGCTCGAGCGCACAGGAAGTTCTTGCGCTTCGAATTTCTCAGTTGCCATTATCAGTTCTAAGCCCTCCCCTTCGGAATGTCCTTGGCACCTCGGGTATTTACGAAGTGCATGGCAGTCATAGCGGTGGCTCTAAGGAGACAAGGCCACTACGTGTTCCCATACCTGGATGACTGGCTCCTCATGGCCCCCTCTTGGGAGGCTCTGATGTCCACAATCCACTGTATTAAGTCCCTGTTCGGGGCATTGGGCATCATCATCAATCAGGAGAAGTCACACCTGTTTCCGTCACAGAATCTGCAGTTCATAGGTGCAGTTCTGGACACTGTCCAAGGGAGAGCCTTTCTGCCCCAGGACAGAGCAGAACACATCAGATCCCTCATCAGGGACATCTTGGCAAAGAAGACAGTCCCAGCCAGACTGGTCCTTTGCCTGCTCGGACACATGGCTGCAGCCATTGCGACAGTCCCACTAGCCCATCTCCACATGCGGGTGACCCAGTGGATGTTACGGGTACAATGGGATCAGAAGCAACACCATTTGCAGCTTCCAATTTGGATCATGAATGCCGTCATCTGGGATTGGCAATGGTGGCTCGATTCAAAGCACCTATCGGCGGGGGTCCCCTTCATTGCACTGTCTCCGATTGTGACACTCTCCACGGATGTCTCAGGGTTTGGTTGGGGAGCGCACCTCGACGGGGTCAAGTCTCAGGGCTCATGGACGCCCCAGAAAGCTCATCTCCGTGTAAATATTTTGGAAATGAGAGCAGTACTTTATGCCTTGCAGGCCTTCCAGTCAGAGATACCACCGGGTACTCTGCTGTTACAAACAGACAATACCGCGGTGATGTATTACCTCAACAAACAGGGAGGCACCCATTCCTACGCGCTTTGTAGGGAGGCCATGAGGGTGTGGGATTGGGTTCTGCAACACGGCGCAAACCTCATTGCTGTTCATGTCCCAGGGGTGGACAACGTCATCGCAGACAGTCTGAGTCACTCTCAGGCCAGAATCCATGAGTGGGAACTACTCCAGGAGGTGGTAGAGGATCTGTTTTACAGATGGGGCACACCAGAGTTAGACTTTTTCATGTCCCCATCCAATGCAAAACTGCCCAATTTCTGCTCGCTAGATCCAGGGCCTGGTGTTTTCTGGCAAGACGCATTGTCCCTCTCCTGGACGGGCAGATTTCTCTACGCTTTCCTCCCTCCCTTCCTGTTGATCCGGAGGGTCCTTTTGAAACTCCGCAGAGAGCAGGTGATGCTGATATTAATCATGCTCTTTTGACCCAGACAGATTTGGTTCCCTCTGCTACACCAGCTGCCCTGGGAACCTCCGATGCCTCTGCCAATCAGCTCTCACTTTTTGTCCCAGGAGGCAGGTTCTTTGGTCCATCCAGACCTTCGCTCTCTGAACCTGCATGCCTGGCTCCTAGAGACATAGCTATCATGCATGCGGGGTCTCAAGAGGTAGCAGATGTTCTAGCGGCTGCTAGAAAACTGGCCACTCATGCTACATATGCCATGAAATGGTGCAGATTTTGCCTCTGGGCACAAGCACAAGGGCTTTCCCCCGATGGATTGTCTGAAAAGGTCGGTTCTAGACTACCTTCTGTCTCTTTTCCAGGCAGGCTTGGCCTACTCCTCTATTAAAGTACACCTCTGTGCCATCTCAGCCTATCATACACCTATAGGCCTATGGCCCATAGCTCAGTTGGACACCGCACAAGCTTTTCTGAGAGGCATTCTCCACCTTAAACCTCCAATTAAGGATCCTATTGCTCCATGGGATTTACCCTTTGTCCTGGAGCAGCTCACGCTGACACCTTTTGAACCAGTCGCGGATTGCGAGCTACGTCTCCTGACATGGAAGACGTTATTTTTAGTTGCTGTTACTTAAGCCAGAAGGATTTCTGAGCTTCACGCACTTACGTGCAAAGAACCTGATTTGATTTTTCACCAGGACAGGGTGTCCCTGAGGACAAATCCAAAGTTTCTACCTAAGGTGGTCTCAGCTCTCACCCTCAATCAGGACATCGACCTGCCAGTGTATTTTCCTAAATACTCGAATAAAGGAGAGGCCCTGCTGCACACTCTAGATGTGCATAGGTGTCTAAGATACTACCTGACCAGAACCAGGCACCACCGTAAATCTGATCAGCTTTTCGTCTCCTTCGCCCATAGGATGATGGGAGCTCCGGTTTCTAAACAATCGCTGTCCAGGTGGCTCATTCATTGTATCACGTTCTGTTACCAGAAATGTAACAAACCCCTACTGGACTCTGTTACGAGACATTCCACAAGGGGGGTGGCTACCTCCTTTGCAGCTATGAAGAACGTGTCCACTTCAGCCGTCTGCGCAGCAGCTACTTGGAGCACCGTGCACACCTTTATCAGGCATTATAGCCTGGACGTTGCATCATGGCGAAGAGCTGGTTTTGGTCTAGCAGTCCTTCAGGGACTCCTATCCTAGGCTTCGTTCCACCTTGCGATCTCTACCTAGCCTCTTCCCACTTGCGAGGGATTTCCAGTATTGCTTGGGAATCAGTCCTGATGGCGTAACCTGCTGCAAGACCTGTTTCTCGAAGTAAGATAATACAGTTACGTAAGAACTTACCGTAACAGTAGATCTTCGAGAACAGCTCTTGCAGCAGGTGGTTTCCCTTCCACCATCCCCTCTGGAGGTACAGTTGTTCTGTTATCTTTTTACCTAGGATTAGGTGTTTCTAACATCGCTCTGAATACCTTTTGATGGGGATCCTCAGTCTCCACTTCTGATATCATCTAGTGGCCGGGAGTCTCCGTCAGGAGAACTGGGGATTCTGGGTGACTGCCCTTTGTATGATGCCTGATGTGAGGCGGGCCGATGTCGGGGGGCCGTCCCCGCTGGATACTGCTAGCTAGAAAATTTCCGTGGGGTCCTGGTGCCTGCCGGCTTCAGTGCTAATGGTGTAACCTGCTGCAAGAGCTGTTCTCGAAGATCTACTGTTACAGTAAGTTCTTACGTAACTATACTATATTGTGGCAGTCACGGAAACATGGTACACAGAGAACCATGACTGGGATATCAACATACCAGGATACACTATCTACAGGAGGGACAGGGAGGGTAAAAGAGGAGGAGTAGGAGTAGGTCTCTATATAAGGGAAGGGATCAAACCAACAGAACTAAAGAGTAAACAGTGAACAGATGAGGCACTCTGGGTCACCCTGGAGACAGGAAATGGCACCACAATCCACATGGGGGTTGTATACAGACCCCCATCTCAGGGGGAGGAAATGGACAAGGAAATGATAGGAGGCATCCTTAGAATGGCAGAAAAAGGGGAGATATTGTTGTTGGGGACCTGTCTATGCCAGATGTTAACTGGAGCACCTTTGCTGCAGGCACATCCAAGAGGAGGGTCATTCTTGATGCCCTGCAAGAGGCATGCCTCAGACAGCTAGTATTGGAACCCACACGGGATGGAGCAGTCTTAGACCTGGTACTCTCAAATGGGGATGGAGAAAGATCTCAAATTTAGAAGCGGATAGCATCTGGGAACAAGCGACCACCAAACAGTGTGGTTCACGATAAACACAGCCGAGAGAGTCAAGCCATACAAAAGCAAGAGTATTGGACTTTAGGAGTGCTGACTTTGGGAAAATGAGAGTGTGCCTCAGAAAAGCACTAGCAAACAGGCAAGAAGGAGGGGTGGAGGAACAATGGGGAGTAATCAAAACAGCCATCACAGAGGCAACAAGCCTTTGTGTGAAGCAAATCAGCAAAACACAACGAAGGAAAAAAATGCTATGGTTCTCAAAAGAGGTGGCAGGGAAGGTTAAGGAGAAAAGGATAGCATTCAGGAAATATAAGAAAACACATAAAGAGCAGGACAGAGAACTTTATCAGTTAAAGCTAAAAGAGGCAGGGAAGGCAGTCAGAATAGCAAAGGCCCAAACTGAGGAAAGGATGGCCAACTATGTTAAGAAGGGGGATAAGACCTTTTATAGGTACATTAAGGAGCAAAGAAAGACCAAGGAAGGGATACTGAGGCCTAATAAAGGGGAAGGAATGTGGGCAGAGGGTGACAGTGAAAAAGCAGGGATACTGAACAAATATTTCTGCTCAGTATTCACAAAGGAAGAGGAGGAGGTACCTAAACCAAACAAGAAAACACTCTGGAGATGGGGGTCGATACCAGTCCATTTACAAAGAAAGGGCTCTGAAAGAACTAGTAAAATTGAAGGTGGACAAAGCAATGGGGCCTGATGGGATTCACCCAAGAATTCTAAAAGTACTAAGGGTAGAACTAGTGACACGGCTGACTACCTCTTTAACAAATCATGGGAGGATGGGTGGTACCTGAGGACTGGAGGAGGGCAGATGTGATTCCTCTTCACAAAAGTGGGAGCAGGGCAGAGGCAGGAAACTACAGACTAGTTAGTTTGACCTCAGTGGTAGGGAAAATGATGGAATCACTTCTGAAGGAAAGAATTGTTGAGTACCTAGAGGCCAGTGGGGCCCAGGACCCAAGGCAGCATGGTTTCACAGCGGGAAGGTTGTGTCAGATGAATCTAATAGATTTCTTTGACTGGGTGACCAAAGTAGTAGACCAGGGAGGGGCTGTGGACATGGCCTGAATTTTAAGGCCCCGTGTAAAATGTGTCTGCAGCAAGCTATCTGGCTATAAATGTTACGCGTCGTCTCAGATTTTTTTTTTTAACAGCCACATTTTAAAATTTTATACTGTTCTGCATTAGAATCGTCCTGACCTAATCTCTGATGGCCCGATGGTCCAGTGCATTCCCATTACGACATGGCAGCGATCAGTTAGTAAACTCGTGTATGGATGAGTTTTTGAATTTTCATGTAATGTGAAAAAAAGGCTTCTTTTTATACTATAGATTGAACTAAGCTATATACACTGAGTCCAGTGTTTAAATGAACAGTGGAACCTGGTTAAATGTCTAATTTAAAAATGAAGCCGTGACTCCGGGAATGTACAATCTTACTTGAGGAGAAAGCTCTTGCAGCAAGGTTACACATTGAGGACTGGTGCCACCTGGCGGCGGTTCCGGCAACTTTTTCTCTAGTAGTACCGACGTAGGAACGCCCCTCACCGATGTCGGCTCCACCCCTGATGTCGCCCTATATAAGGGAGGAGTTCCCTACGTGCTCCAATTCTTTCCCACCGCACGGTCAGAGTTAGTTCAGCGTTTCGGCTAGTACTGATTGCTCTTCTCCACCATATTAGTTTTTCCTCAGAATTCGATTTTTGACATCTGTGTCCTCCCATTTAAACAAGTGCACTTGTGGGCGACAGATTCCCACGAAAGACGGACATTCTGCATGTCTCTACTGCCACGGGCCTGACCATCGTACTAACGCCTGCCCTCATTGCCAGGCCTTCAATTCGTGGACGCGAACCCGGCACCAGAAATCCCTCACGGCCTTTTTCGCAGAAACAAAACTTGCCACCATGGAACGGACCTCTTCCTCAGGGGAATCCGACCCTCAGCCTGCCCACAAGCACCACAATCATCGGGAGCAAGACAGAGGGAGATCCTACTCGAAACATCGGTCTTTGGGATTGAAGTCCAGGTTGTCGGGCCATGATTCCTGCCTCACGACTGTAAGACCTTCGTCTGTGGGTTCCACACTTACTTCTCTCTAGCCTTTAAAGGTCTCTGAGCCCTCCGAGAAATTCAAGGGGTCAGGTAAGGGCTCCTCCTGCTTGGCTTCTTCCTCAAAAGCCGACTCCCAGGAGTTGAGCAAGGTCTCAGGGTCTTCGGCCGGCAGGGCCTCCTCCTTGCCGCCTAAAAAGAAGGTATCAGACCGACGCCAGTCTCTGGCTTCTGACCGGCGTTCAGCCGAGAAAACCTCGAGCCACAAATCCGACTGTCGTCAGTCCCATGAAAAGGAACGACAATCTATCAGATCCCAAGGAAAGCGGACGCCGACCCTCGCTCGCCCGCAGCCCTCGGCCCCGTCCCAGTGAAGGTTATTCCCCGCTGGTCATTGTTAAACTGACGCCAGTCCGCCATGCTGGTTCTGTCCCTGATGTCCAGTTCCGGACACCCCTTCTCCACGGTTGCTGGTCTGCCTGACACAGAACTTCGATAGCCAGTGGTACTGATGCCCGGCGTCCCCCCTTAGCCGGCGAGCTGGTTGACAAGGGTTGGCCCGACGACAGCCTCCGGCCGGCGGGGCCGGTGCTGGTATGCCCTCAGGCACTCCTTAGCCTATACGTGATTTACTGAAATTACACCTTTCTCGGGTTAAGGAGCTTTTTACCCACCGGTTGGAGACTGTCAAAAAAGACCTACCAGCGGGTGCACCTCCACCCACTCTGGAGCCGGTTCCAGACCCTGTTGAAGTGGATGGTGGGGGGGGGGGACGAGGTGCCTACCCCAAAGAAGCACAAGAAAAAGTCCAAGAGGGACCAGTCCAGCAGTTCCTCTTGCTTTCCCTTTCCTCCTCCAGACAAGAGGCACAAAGGGAAGAGGCATAGCCCCTCACCCTCTTCTTCTATGGCCTCCTATGTGGACTTAGATTCTTCCTCCTCTATCTACTGGAGCCAGACCTGGGGACACGGGAGAGCCTCCTAAATTCCCTCAGATGACCTCAGCTTCATGGGTGGCGAGGCACATCCATGCCAACATGAGTTGGGACACTGAGGCTCTGGACTGAGCGACTGCAGCCTGGCTAAATACCTCACGCAAAAAGACCCAAAGCCAGTGGTTATCCCTCCCATGGTCGACACCTTTCAGGATGCCACCCATGCGACCTGGAAGCACCCTCACTTCTCCTCTGCTGTGCCGAAGAAGACTCAGTGGCTCTACCGGGCGCCTGCGGACCACCCCTTTTTTGCCGAACCACCCGCTGTGGACTCAGTGGTGATTTCATTAGCTCACGATCGTTCGCAGAGGCCCAAACATCTGAGCACCCAGCCGCCTAATAGGGAATCGAAGCAGCTGGATTCTATGGGCCGTAAGGTGTACTCTGCTGCCACCTGCAGCATCGGGAGCCTCAACTTCCTGACGCATATGGTCCAATTCCAGAACGCCCTCTGGGAACAGGGATTGCTCATTGTACAAGGCCTGCCTGGTTGTCCTCAGCAGACAGAGCTTGCCAAGTTGCTGCAGACTGGCTCAGACATGGGCACCCACATTCTGCGGTCGGCCTACGATTCTGTGGACACCTTCTCGAGGGCGGCCGCCACTGACATTTGCTTCCGACGCCATGCGTGGCTTCGGGTTTCAGAGTTCGATCCAGACATCCAAACCAACCTTCTGGATGCTCCCTTCAAAGGCTCCATGCTCTTTGGCGAGAACACGGAACGCATCATCACCAGGCTGCAGGACTTTGGAAAGGCTGTCTGTTCTGTGCAGTCCATGTACTGCCTGAAACAGGGCCACGCACGAAGGCCTCATTTTTAGGTGCCATGGGGACATCCAGTGGAGCAACCTCACTTTCAGCAACAGACGTAGAGGGGCTTTGGTCAGAGAGGCGAGCCAGAGGCAATTTGCCTCGCCTCTAGACCACCCAGAGCAGCCGCCTCCCTCCCCACCCAACGCCTGACTATTCAGGTGACTCTTTCCTCTGGTACCCCAACCAGGGGAGCGGTCGGAGGCCGCGTTTTCACTCGTGAGCGTGGGGCCAGGTGACCTCCGACCAATGGGTACTGGAGTTCATGGAGTTCAGGTACTCCATAGAGTTTGAATCCATTCCTCCGGACAGACCACCGCCACCATCCTGATACCCAAGAAAGCACAGAGCTCTGATCCGGTTGGAGATCTCCTCCCTTCTGGACAAAAGGGCCATCGAACTGATTCCACTGGCCGAGTCAGGGAAAGGGTTCTTTTCCCACTTCTTCCTCGTTCCGAAGAAGTCGGGAGATCTCAGACCCATTCTAGACCTCAGCGATCTCAATCAGTGGGTCTCCTACAAGAGATTCACGATGGTTTCCCTTCCTACTCTCCTTCCTCTCATATTGGCAGGAGATTGGCTGTCGTCTCTGGACATGCAGGATGCTTACTTGCATATTCCCATCGCCAGAAACCATCAAAGGTTCCTCAGGTTCAGGTTCAAAGGTGAAGACTATCAGTTCGAGTCCTCCCTTTGGTCTTTCCTTGGCCCCCAGGGTCTTCACCAATGCCTGATGGTTGTGGCCTATGGTATTTCGAAGACGAGCCACTGCGGCTTCCGTGACTTCCCGACAACTGGCTCCTCCTGCCCCCCAGGTCTTGCCTGTTGGAGACTATCAGGATTCCACCTCACTTTCCAGTGTCTTGAATCACCATGAACAGGGACAAGTCTCATCTGTCTCCTACTCAGATTTCAGTTCATCAGAGCTCTTCTGGACACCACTCTGGGGGTTTCCTTCCCTCGACAGAGCGGATCACATTTGGATCATCGCGTCCCAGATCTCGTGAGCCTCAAAGGTGCTGGCTCGGCTCCTTCTCAGGCTGTTGGGACATATAGCCGCCGCCATAGTCTCAGTCCCTCTGGCGCGTCTGCACATAAGGACCATTCAGTGGTCCCTGAGAGTCCAGTGGGATCAAACTTCAGACAGCATGGATGCCTTGACCAGAATAGCGGAGCCAGTCCGCTGAGAACTTCGCTGGTGGATGTCATCCAAAAATCTACTGGGGGCATTCCCTTCCAATCCAAGGCTCTGTCCCAGTCTCTGTCCATGGACGCCTTGTCCCAGGGATGGGGCGCACACTTGGGGAACCATCGTACCCAGGGTTCCTGGTCTCCCTCGGAAGCAAATCTGCACATCAGTGTCTTGGAAATGAGAGCTGTGCTTTATGCACTTCAAGCTCTGACCTTGGTCTTGATGCCAGACCATCTCTTGGTGCAGACAGACAACACTTCAGTGATGTTCTTCATCAACAAAGAGGGCAACACACATTCCTATCCCCTTTGCAGGGAAGCCATGCGGGTTTGGGATTGGGCCGTGGAACATCATCTGTTCTTGACAGCAGTGCATGTTCCCAGGATTCAAAACATGCTAGCCGTCATGCTCAGCAGGACAAGGTGTAAGCCATGAATCGGGTTGCTTCAAAGGTCGCTTCGCATCTTTCCGTCTATGGGGACGCCAGAGGTGGACATTTTCGCGTTACAATCCAATGCAAAACTGCCCATTTTTTGCTCGCTAGTTCCAGAGCCTGGAGCTTTTTGGCAAGATACGTTATTCCTCTGCTGGAGCGGCAGGTTTCCGTATGCCTTCCCTCCCTTTTCCCTCCTTCAGAAGGTCCTCCTCAAGGCTCAGTCGGAACCTTCCACAATTATCTTGATTTCTCTGCTTTGGCCTCGTCAGATCTGGTTTCCTTTACTACAACATCTTGCGGCAGAGTCACCAATGCCTCTTCCCCTCTCCTCACACCTGCTCTCGCAGGACAAGGGGTCCCTGCTGCACCGAACTTACATTCTCTCCACCTACATGCTTGGCTCCTCAGGACTTAGCTAAGGTCTGTTTCGGAGTGTCTGATCAGGTTGCTCAGGTGTTGGTCGAGGCACGAAAACCTGCCACCAGGGCCACTTATGCTATGAAGTGGAAACATTTTTTACATTTGGGCCACAGCCAAGCAAGTAGATCCATTGGTCTGTCCGGTTAATACCATCCTAGTATATTTGCTTTCTCTCTACGAGAAAGACCTCAGCTATTCCTCCATGAAGGTACACCTGGCCGCCATCTCCGCTTACCATTTACCTGTGTCGGGTAAAACAGTGGCTCAGATGGAGGTTTCCAAACCTCTTTTGCGTGGTATCCTCCATCAGACCTCCATCAGGGACCCTGTTCTTCGCCTTGGGACCTCCTGTTTGTCCTGGAGAAGCTTTCTCTTCCCCTGTTCGAGCCGGCTATGAAATCAGAGCTTCGTTTCCTCTCCTGGAAAACTCTGCTTTTGGTAGCTATAACTTTGGTGAGGCGCATTTCAGAGCTTCAAGCTCTCATGTGCAAAGAACCCTACCGTGTCTTCCACAAGGACAGGGTTGATCTCCACACCAATCTGAAGTTCTTACCGAAAGTGGTCTCGGTGCTCACTTTGAATCAGTAGGTTCAGCTCCCGGTCTACTACACGGAGCACTCCAACAGGGGTGAGTTCCTGCTCCATTCCTTGGATGTGCACAGGGCTCTCAGATGTTACCTAGCTAGAACCAAGGTGGACAGGAAGTCTGATCAGTTCTTGTGTCCTTTGCCCAACGGTCCGTAGGTCGCCCAGTCACCAAACAGACGCTTTCACGCTGGTTGGTACACTGCATTTCCTACTGCTATGAGAAGCATAATAGGTTGACAACGGGGCCGATTAAAGCTCACTCTACCAGGGCTATAGCTACTTCCTTCACAGCATCAAAGAAGGTCGACAGCAGAAATCTATGCTGCCGCTCACATGGAGTTCTGTCCATACCTTTGTCAGGCACTATAGCCTCGACATCATTTCCAGACACAGAGCAGGGTTTGGCCTCGCGGTTCTGCAAGGCCTGGTTTCCTGAGGGATCTTCCCTTCTCTTGCTGTCCCTTCTCATGTTTCTTCCTCCTTCCAGGGGTTGTTGTAAGTTTATACTGCTTGGGACTCAGTCCTCAATGTGTAACCTGCTGCAAGAGCTTCTCCTCGAAGTAAGATAGTACAGTTACATAAGAACTTACCATAACAGTAGATCTTCGAGAGAAGCTTTTGCAGCAGGTATATTTCCTGCCCACCTTCCCCCAAGGATCAGGCCCTGTTCAGGATGGTATTTTTTCCTCTTTGAGGGGTTGTCCGTTGACAGTCGGTTTCTAACTTGCCTGTCGTTTTCTTGCCTGACGGGGGCAGGGCGTTCAAGAACTGGAGCACATGGGGAACTCCTCCCTTGGCGACATCGGCGGGGGGTGTTCCCACATCGGTACTACTAGAGAAAAAGTTGCCGGAACCACCGCCAGGTGGCGCCAGTCCTCAATGTGTAACCTGCTGCAAGAACTTCTCTCGAAGATCTACTGTTGAGGTAAGTTCTAACCCCAATAATGCTCAGAATATTCATAACTTTGTGCAGTCAGCCTGGTGGGTTGGACTGCCCAGAGAGATGGAACATGTGCAAATGATGGAATTCTTTGCACGTGAGCATCTTTCAAATACTGCCTTTACCAACTGTAGTGTTCTAAGCCCTCCAGATTTTTCTCTCCGCCTGAAAGTCTGGTCGCTCAGAGTCTCTGTCGCCCTCTTTCGCGTGAGGAAGATAGAAAAAATCACCAAAACCATAAGTATATTTAGTTTCTTTTACTGCCTCTACTAATTGTTAGTTTACATCTATTTTTTATTTAAATAGTTGTTTTTCTCGGTTCCTCGCGGTTCGGCTTAACCGTGAGGAATCCGAGTTAGTTTTAACTTTATTTCGGTTCTCTGACTAAAGAACCTATTCATTATCGCTAATTTTTGGTCCTAAAAACTTCAGTTATACCGCTTTTTATCAGTTAGAATCATTCTTACAGTTCACTTCATCTCCTCTCTTGGTTCCATTGGTTCCTACGGTTCCGAACCTAATGAAAAAAAAAAAGGAAAACCCTTTTAACCCTTTTTAAGCTGTTTAAATAACCGCAGCAGCATTTAGCATTTTGCAGTTGGGGTTTTTCATCTTGCTTTTCACCATGACTGAGAAACCTAAGAAGAGAACCGGGGAGCCCGGGATTAAAAACTGTTTAAAGTGTGGAGATGTGTTTGCCAAGGCAGACAAGCACACTTTATGTGTAGCTTGTCTGGGTTTTGAACATTTGGACCAGGAATGTGAAATATGTAAAACTTTCCAGAAAAAACTGTTGAAAAGCGAAAGGCTTAATAAAAGTTTCCTAGGGGTCCCTCAGGCTCTGACCAGTTGACACACCCAGTCTGTTGTGGTTGAAGCAACAGTGCTACTACCCTGTTCACCAATACGGGGTGAAAAGGGACAAAAGAGGAAAGAACAAAGCTGACTCTCCAGTTCCCTCAAAAGAATAATAGGAAACTCAAGCATGCAGAATCCTTCCCTGCTAAACCAGGGAATTCTGCACAGCTAGTAATAATTTAAGCTCAGAGATAGCTCAGGCGTTAAAATTATTCAGGCTCTGCAGGGCATCATCCCTCAGCCTCCTGCCCCTTCTCCAGGGTCCCCAGGTTGCTGCTACTGATTGCTGCCCCTGCTCCGAACAACACTATTTTCGAAGGGAAGGAGGAGCTTTTTGAGGACGACGAACCTATCCCTCCAGAGGTGTCCCCTGAGCAGGAATGTGACTCGCCTCCCAGGGTGTCTGAGGATTTTTCCTCCCATTTTTCCTTCGTAAGTAAAATGGCAGATGCTTTAGATATTGCCACAACAGAACAAGTGGAAGATGAGGAGGAGATTGAGTACCTTAATATTATGGGTCTAACACCCTTAAAGGCACTCCTACTCCCAGTATATAAATTTTTCAAGAAGGATGCTATGAAGCTCCTGCAGACCCCAAATTCTATTCCTCCAATTGACAAGCGAATAGATAAAAAATACCAGCTGGACAGGGAGGGGCTGACTTCCTCTTCTCCATCCTGACCATCAAGGGTGAGTACAGCAAGCTGCCTGTGATGAACTAAAGTCCCTCTGTCCTCATACCCACTGGACAAGGAATCCAGAAATTGGACAGTGTGGCCAAAAGCTGTTGTCAGCCTCATTGGCATGAGACAGGCTACTTTTCAAGTTTATGCTGCACAGTATCAGAAATCCCTGTGGCAGTCGGTACTGGCAATGTCCATGAAGGCCACCTCACCTTTGTCAGATGACCTGGCTGAAACTGCCAGGTTTAGGCTAGAGGCGGCCAAGTACCAGTTCCAAATGGCTGCTGATCTAAATGACACTGTAGCCAGATGGATGGCTAATACAGTGGCTCAGAGGATGTTTGCTTGGCTTAGGGCTACAAACCTCACTCAGGATACCCAGTCAAAGGCCCTGGATTTCAAATTAGAAGGAAATGAGCTCTTTGGAGAGTCCACAGTGGCCTATATGAAAAAGGTGGATGAATATAAGGCTACTTATAGAAGTAACTCTGCTAGAGACAGAGCTTCTTCATCCACCGGGCCCTATGGAAGGGGTGCTGGGGTTGTTCTTTCTTGTCAAAACCCTTTTTCCAGCCAGTAGCCATGCCCCAATACCAGTAGTAACCCCCACAGGGCTACTCTAGGGGTAGAAGGGGCTCTAGGCGAGGGGCTCAGGCACAACCTTAACCCCAGCCCAAACAGAACCCCTGAGATGCAGGCCGCCTCCTCCCTACCTGTCGGAGGCAGATTGTCCCATTTCCTCCCCCTTTGGTCAACCATCACCACAGACAAGTGGGTGTTGGAGGTAGTAGGCAAAGGTCTGTCTCTGGACTTCAAATTTCTTCCTCGGAAAAACTCCAAGGTTTCCACCTCCCCACCCGTAGCACAAATTTCGTTGCTAGAGGCAGAGGTTCAGAAGCTGCTTCAGCTCAAAGCAGTGGAACTAGTCCCTGCAACCCTGAGAGGAAGAGGTTTTTACTCCAGATACTTCCTAACAACAAGAACAAGCATTTGTCAATGCGAGATGTTTGCTTGCTGGCATTGGCAGTGGTAGGCATAGAGTTACAGAGCTGCGTAATAGGAATGGCAGTGTAGTATTGAACTAAGCCAACCACACTTACACCCTGCAGAGAGTGACAGGCATTGGGGTGTGCGTTTTGATCAAATCGAGCATAGCGGCCACGCCATTTCACGACACCCACCCTGCAGACACTGACAAGTGTCCTGCGGTGTTCACTTGGTCTTTGGCCCTTATGCGCACCATTTCATTCGGAATATGGTGAGATGGGTGCATATAGGGAGAATGGGGTGAAGTTTGGTGCCGAAGAGTCAAAGGCATACCTCGATGCCTCTCACTGACTGCAAGAGTGTGGAATGGTATGACGATCACAGGCAAGAATCCCAAGTCACACCCCTGATGCCTGTGTCATTCTACAGGGTTGGTCGTTATAGTTGGAAACCCTAATACCTCAGGCATTCGTTGGTATTTTCACTCCAAATCTTCAACATGTTTGTTTTGTGACCCCACCTCATGAACAGGGGAATATCACTTTGTTAGCGAAAGCTGCTTATGCACAGTGATACAGCATTTGCACTGATTTTTAAAAACATTCGAACAGGATGTAAAAATGACAGCTATTACTGTTCATGGGGAGGTGTAAAAATGGCAATGTTACCAAATCTGTACTAAAAATATTTAAAAATGGTGAAGTCACGAGCGTACATAGAAACTGTACAACGCACACCATAATATAATTAGATTGGGGATTTTTACAGCAGATTGTCAACTCAGGCATTTGGTGCCTCCGATCATGAACAGTGTCACTGTGTTTTCTTTATCTGTGCCGAACAATGATTTCCCAAGCGACCCGCATCTCTCGCTGAACAGTGAAAACACACTTCCGCCATGTTGTGAAGAGACTGGCGGCTGTACTGTTCATAAGGAAGATGGAAAAATGTCACTACGTGAAAATCTGGACTGGAAATATTACAAAGTCATGAAAGTAACGAGAGTACGTGGAACCGCGCAAGTGCTCACTCGATATCCACAGTCATTTATGGACTTTTGTCCTGCGAATTTTCAACTATAGCCATTTTAAGACCTCTGCTCATGAACAGTGTAACTGTGATTTTTCTTACTCTGTCTAAACATTGCTTTCGCACACCAACAGCACCATTGGCTACAAATTAATGAAAACACATTTTGGCGACATATGAAAAAATTGCAGCTGTACTATTCATAAGGAAATAATAATAAAATGGCAATGTTGTAAATCTGGAGTAAATATTGAAATTTCACGAACTTACAAGCGTGCGTAGGAACTGTACAAGCATAGCCCAAACAAAACAGTCATTTTTGAATTTTTCACCAAATTTTCAACATAACCATTTTAAGACACTTTGCTCATGAACAGTGTCACGGTGATTTTCTTAATTATCCATCTACATTGATTTCGCACACCGACTGCGCCATTTATGCACTACATGGAAGTGAAACTACGTTTTAGGTGAGATGTGAAAAATGACAGCTGTACTACTAATAAGAAAGGTGTAGTAAAATGGCAATGTTGAAAATCTGAAATAAAAATATTGAAAATTCGCGACCTTACGAGTGCGGACAGGAACTGCATAGCGCCCACTAAATAAAACAGTCATTTAAGGAATTTTTAACCAAATTTTCAACATAGCCATTTAAGATCTCTGCTCATGAACAGTGTCACTGTGATTTTCTTAATTTGTCCAGTACATTGAATTCCACACGACTAAGCCATTGGCACTTTTCATGGGTGTAAACACTTTTGGGTGAGATGTGAAAATGACAACTATACTACTCGCATAAGAAGGTGTGGTAAAATGGCAATGTTGAAAATCTGGGTGAAAATATTAAATACGCCGAACTACACGAGCCTGTGTAGGAACTACATAATACAGCACAAATAAAATAGTCATTTTTGGAATTTTAGCATCAAATTTTCAACATGGAATGTTGGGACCCCTTCTCATGAATGATGTCACTGTCATGGCGTTATTCAGGCCGAAGGTGATTCAGCGCCAGTGACTCACGAAATCACCGCGCCGGGCGAATAGCCATGACGGTGACATCAATCATCGAGAAGGTGTCCCAAAACCCCATGTTGAAAATTTGGTACAAATATTCCCAAAAATACCTGAGATATGCAACAAAAGTTGAAACCCCCTATCTAGCCCATTATACAGCTTACGGCATTTCCTCAGTTTGCGGTCGGCTTTGAAGAAGTGCAATGCATGTTCCAGTCCACTGAAAATCGTCGCGCGAGCTCCCGGAGGAGATGTAAGAGTATGGGGTGGGGGGGTAATGGGGAGAGCTGGGTGCGCAGTGGGTGGAGTGCAGGGTTGTGGGAGGGTGGGAGACTACGTGGGACCGTTTTTCTTTACAGGAAAAAAAAAAGGCGTGGGACATTTGCCACGCTGAGGTGGGCTCCCAGCATGGCACAAGGGCCGGACAGAGGTTGTGTTCAGCCGGCAGGATTGGGCACCCCGTTGGCCTAAGGATTGCTTGCCCGCGCTGGGGTGGGCTCCCAGCATGGCACAGGGCAGTTGAGGGTGGATTCAGCCGGCAGAGGATTGGGCACCCCGTGCGGCTAAGGATTACTTGCCATGCTGGGGTGGGCACCCAGCGTGGCATTTCAGAAGGGTTTGGAACGCAGCACAGCCGAGGGGATTGGGCACCCGTCGGCTGCCTGATGTGTCTGGGGGCATGCACGCCTCATGGACCTGTCTGTGGGGGGAGAGCTGCGTGGCGACATTATCTTATCACTGCTCCTCAAGCAGCTCCCCTTTAACTGTATGCCACTGCATTTTGGAGCGTGTCATAGACAGCTTCAGAATGCATTGGCTTACAGGGGCCGCGACTGCTAACACACTGACTGAATTGGAGGAGGGGGTGACACACCTCCGAAATCTCCGATGATGGCACTATGTTTCTTGCACATGCGTGCAAGCAAACATAAAAATGGGGAGTGGTGGTCAATTTTGGATCTCAGAGCTTTAAACAAGCACCTAAAAAGGCCAAGGTTCAAAATGGTAACTTTGGCTCGGATTCTGCCAACAATCCAGAAAGGGGACTGGCTGGCATCCCTGGACTTACAGGACACTTATTTCCACATCCCCATAAAAGAATCTTTCAGGAAATTTCTCAGATTCAGACTCCCATCAGGTCATTATCAGTTTGCAACCCTGCCCTTCGGCCTTTCCTCGGCACCAAGGGTGTTTACAAAATGCCTAGCAGCTGTGGTGGCATTTCTTTGAAAACAGGGAGTGACTGTCTTCCCTTACCTGGATGACTGACTGGTAGTGGGCAAATCACCAGAACAGGTCACAACCTCTCTAAGGCTCACACAGGATCTTTTGGAGTCCTTGGGTTTCATAGTAAACCTGAAAAAATCTGTCTTCACTCCTACACAGACTTTACAGTTCATATGGGGCAGAGATCAGCACTCTACAGGCCAGGGCCTTTTTACCACTAGACAGGGTGCAAAGCCTTCAGGCCATAGCAAATTTCTTCAAGTTGCACGGTCAAAAAACAGCCAGGCAATTCCTGCAGCTCTTGGGTCATATGGCTGCATCCACGGGCACAGTGCAGGGTTCCAGGTTTCACATGAGAGACATCCAGTTTCACCTCAGGAATCATTGGAGTCAGAAAAAAAGATCCCTTTTCAAAACTCATCCCAGTGACAAGGCCTGTGTTACAAGCCCTCTTGTGGTGGAAAAAGGAATCCAAGCTAAGGCAAGGAGTCCCCTTCCAGAAGGAGGATCATTCACTAGTCCTCACAACAGATGCATCCCTTCTGGGCTGGGGTGACCATCTAGGGGAGCACACAACTCTGGGTACCTGGTATGGGGCAGAGTCCCTCCAACATATAAATTTACTGGAACTCAGAGCAGTGCAGCTGGCACTAAATGTTTTCTCTACACTGGTAATGGGCAAGGTGGTACAGGTCAGAACAGACAATACCACCACTATGTATTACATAAACAAGCTGGGTGGCACCAGATCAGGTCCCCTATGCACAGAAGCCATGAAAATTTGGACTCTGGCATATTCTCTAAAGGTGTCCCTGCAAGCCATCCATCTGCCAGGAAAGGACAATATCTTGGCAGACACACTGAGTTGGATCAATCAGTCCCATCACGAATGGACTCTGAACAAGCAGGTGGTGCAGGTAATTTTCAGCAGGTGGGGCGTTCCAGAGATAGACTTGTTCGCATCCCACCAGAACCACCAGTTACCTCAGTATTGTTGCAGGCCACCAGCCCAGGGCACAATCCCTCTGGACGCCCTGGTACTGGATTGGTCAGGCAAGTTTCTCTATGCCTTTCCCCCTTTTCCTCTGGTCTTCAGGGTACTGCTGAAGCTCAGATCCCTCTCAGCTTCTCTGATCTTGATAGCTCCAGATTGGCCCAGGCAGCCATGGTACTCTCTTCTGCTCTCCATGTCAGTGAGCAAGCCAATAAGCTTGCCTCTCAGGCACAATCTTCTGACCTCCAATCAGGGAACATTGCTGTTCCCAAATCTCAAGTCCCTCCACCTCAAGGCATGGCTCTTGAGGAATTAGAGTATGCAGACTTGAACCTTTCTGAAGCTGTATTAAACATCTTGAAAGGTTATAGGAAGCCTTCCACTAAGAAAACTTATTCTGCTAAGTGGAAAAGATTCTCCTCCTGGTGCTCTGGTAGAAACTTCACCCCAAATGATGCAGGGGTCTCAGTGGTGTTGGATTATCTGACTCGCTTACATTCACAAGGTCTACAACCTAGTTCTCTAAGAGTTCACCTTGCAGCAGTATCTGCATACTTTTCTGCTAAGACAAAGGTGTCTGTAGCATCAGATTCCATTTTCAAAAGATTCTTTAAAGGCCTGATGCATTTGCACCCTCCTCACAGGGCACCAATGCCTGCTTGGGCTCTTAATATATGTATAGCCAGATTAATGCAGGCTCCTTTTGAGCCCATTTAAAGTATGTTACCTGGAAAACAGTTTTCCTGGTAGCAATTACCTCAGCAAGAAGAATCAGTGAGCTTCAGGCTCTCTGTGTTGACCAGGACTACATTTTCTTCCACAGGGATAAGGTAGTCCTCAGAACAAACAGACAATTCCTTCCCAAGGTTGTTTCAGATTTCCATCTGAACCAATCAGTCACTCTGCCTGTCTTTTTCACAGACCATACAAGCTCTGGTGAAAGAAGGCTCCACAGTCTGGATGTGAAAAGAGCTCTCAGCTACTACATGACAGCTACTAAAGGCCATAGGCAAGACAAGAAACAACTTTTCCTTACATATGGGGATGTCGGAATGGGCAAACCAGCCTCAAAAAGATCCATTTCTCGGTGGATTGTCCAGTGCATTAAATTCTGCTACATTAAAGCAGGTAGGGAGTCCCCAGCTGGGCTGAGGGCTCACTCAACAAGACGAACAGCTGCCACTTTTGCAGCTGCTAGGGAGGTGCCATTATTGGACATTTGTAAAGCAGCTACTTGGAAATCAGTGCACACCTTTACAAAGCATTATAACTTGGATGTTTTGTCCAGAAGTGATGCCAGGTTTGGCAGCAGTCCTGCAAAGTCTGTTTCCAAAACAGAGTTCCATGCACACCTCCAGGGGGTACTGCTTAGTAGTCTGCACAAAGTTATGAATATTCTGAGCATTACTGGGGTTATAAGAAAAAATTACTTACCATAGTAATCTTCTTTCTTCCCAGTGATGCTCAGATATTCATAACTCCCTCCCATCCTCCCCTTCCAGAACTTCAGCCTCTGCATTCCGCATGCTAGTGCCACTTAGCCATACCCTTTTAGGTACACTTCTCTATGCTAAATAGATTTTAACAGACTATTCTGTCTCTCTTAATAGTTTTTCTCACTTTCTGGTGAACACCATTATTATAGATATAGTCCCTCCCTTGGAGTTTTTTTGAGGTAAATTGTTTTATTAGGCTAATCCTAAAAAAATGTTTTAATTAATTAGTTGTTGGATTTTTTCATATTGCCTGACTTCCAGGTTTCTTACAAATCTGAAGGGCTTAGAACACTACAGTTGGTAGAGGCAGTATTTGAAAGATGCTCACATGCAAAGAATTCCATCATTTGTATGAGTTCCATCTCTCTGGGCAGTCCAACCCACCAGGCTGACTGCACAAAGTTATGAATATCTGTGCATCACTGGGAAGAAAGAAGATTACTATGGTAAGTAATTTTTTCTTCTTACGTAATTGTACTTTACCAATCAGGCAGCAGGGCTTGTGATGTAACAATGAATGAGGTCACATGTAGATGATGTAGTGGGAAGAACAGAACTAGACATGTCTGCTTCCAGCCAGGTAAAGTATTGTTTTTCATATCACAACCAATTACATTAGGTAGAAACCATCTAGTGAGCACACAGATAAAGAAAAACACTTCAGAAATGAAAATTAATGAGGAACTTTTTTTTTTGCTGGTATTTTTCTCCCCTGGTCCCAATCGGCCCTATATCCTGCCATCCTCCCAGCCCTGCCCCCGGTCTTCAGGCTATCTACCCTTCTTCTTCCATGGCTTACCCTTCATGGCAGAGTGGCGGGGAGCCCCCAACTTGAGCCGCTAGAACTGGATCCAGTTCAGGGATGTGCCTTCTTGGGGACGGTCATCATGTTGCTTGATGGGGACCATTTTTTTCCACTCTTCTGCAGAGGGAAATGTACAGTTCTGACAATGAATGCAGCACACCAGTCAGCTGCTCTGCCTCCATGCCGTGACGTACAGGACACAGCATGCCAACACCTAGCCTCCGCTAGGTGTCAGGCAGGTGCTAGTCTCTGTTCCCCACTCTCCCCAGGAGAGGAGAGCTGTCCCCTTGACGCTCGATCCTCTCCCACCCAACCGACCCCTGACGACCCGCGCGCACTGCGAACAGGGGTCGTCCGTTTGGCAGGAGGTAAGGCATGATGCCTCAGCTGCCCTCCACAACACTGGACCGGCATAACGGACTACTTTTAAAAATTAAAAATTGCTAAAATGTTCTGCCTGCTATTTTTTGGTGCTATTAGCTCTTTAAGGCAACTGTCCAGATTGTCCATAGGCATTGGCAATGGTGTCAACCTTACTTACAAGGAAATCCATCTATATGTATGCACATTTCTGAATAACAAATGATTCCCATCTAGCAAACCAGTGCCATGGAAATACAGAATAAACATTGTTGGCTAGACAAATTATGCCTATCTGTCTGATCTTTAAAAAGCTGTACCAAAATGAACATTTGCAAACTCAGCCTGTGTTCATGTTTCTCTATGAATCTGGACCAGTAAAAAGGGACATTGGAAAGTATTGTTTCACAGAATTGGCGGTGTATGGGTGGACTATTCTAGCAAGTAGTGTGGCCAACATTTGGATCATAGCTGGGTTAAAAAGACAGTGGGGCACGTGGAAGGGGGCTATTAACAAGTAATACATTGTAGGGCTTCAGGAGTGATTTGATGGACTCAAAGTCTTTTTCATTCTTCATTCTTTATTTTTCTATGTTTCTGTTTGATTCCTTTGCATGTTATTGTGATTACCTGCTGTAACTGTTCTCGACTGTACTAGATGCAACTGTAAGTCACACCTGTGCTCAGCCTACTTTCTAATAAATGAACTGAACTGAAACCGAACATGTTTTCCAATCATAACTATTTCCAAGCTGTGTCGCAGGTTGTAAGAGCTCCCAGAAGACATCCACGCTCCCATGACGGAGTGACTAGTTGCTTGGCCTCTATGAAGCCCTATCTATATATATATATATATATACAGATTACCTGCCCTGATTCTGTCTCAGTCTGGCGACCGCCCTCAGTCTGGTCCTAGCCCTAACGTCTTCCTGGGACATCTCAGTAGATACCTTCCACTAAGCAGCATCTTCTACAGACTGACTACATTTCTTTTGCTGAGCTGTTCCAAGCTAAAGGGATATCCCCTGAAACCCATGGATTATCCTCTTTCCCAGTGACCATCAGGGCACCTCCCTTAAGGCCCCCCCCCCCCCCAGTTTTCCTACTGGATCTGAAGGCATGGAAAGAAGAACACTCACCTCATCTGTAGTGCACACAGACCAGGCTAGACCTGAACCACAGACAAAAGCTGCAAGCACTGTGGCACTCACAGTCACAAAATCAGGCTACGATGCTTCAGTTAGCTGCAAGTGGTACTTATTCCCAAATGCCAGGTTTCACAGAAGCAATCAACTGAGACAAACCGCAGTAACTACCCTGGCACTTTGCCTCTGAACAATGAGGCTTCAACAGGGGAAACATGTACATGGTACCAGACAGCCTGAAAACATTTGAGATGTGGCTGCTGTAAGAAGAAAAAACATGTTTTCGTGTTTCCGCCTATCTGCAGTGCTGATCTATCTGAGAAGGTTGGCTTCAGTAATCACCTTTCTAGTGTTACCACTGCAGCTGGAGCGGGGGCATACATTTCATGCTCTTGTAATGTTTGCAGTCTGGCCTGATATACTGTTTTGTTACAGAAATTATACTGTAAAGTTTGCCAAGTATTCAAAAAAATTAGACGTCAGCAAGCCGTTTGCAAAGTACACTCCTGTGTTTTGGAGTAGCGATTGGTGAACCCATTTTGTAGTGAGGTCTCCTTCAGAAATCTGACCTACTCCAGAATTGAGTCAGAGATGGGACAGCAAAGGGGTTGCCTTTACTCTAACATGTAGCCCCACCTGGGTTCAGATTCGAGCCCCCCCCAGATGGGTTGACTCAGATTTGTCTGTATCTTCTAGGTCAAAGTCCCAGATATGCAGGCCAGAATTCAAACTGGGGTCACAGCTATATTACCCATCATTGTTTTAAACTCTGTTTTTGCCCCTGAGTCACTGGTTAGGGCCTCTTTCCACCACTGCCAGCATTCGCTACCCATCCTTCACGGCTCCACCCACCTGACTTCCCAGAACTACGCTGCTCACCTGCGACACACTACTCTGTTCCCCTGACCCCTGCCAGGATGGGTTTCACCTTCTGCTCTGGTGCATTTCTCCCCACTCTGTCTAGCTACCCACGGTGAAGGTGAAGGCTGAGAGTATCCCAGCAAGCCATGGTGTATGCCCAGTGTGGATTTGGGAAACAGCAGGGCTTCATCCTCCAGCCAGCATAATTTCCCACCTATTTTTTTCTGTTTGGTAAGATGATCCTCCAATTGCAGTGCGACCACCTTCTCAATAACCTTACCCACAAAGGGCAGGTTAGAGACAGGTCTGTAGTTGGTGAAACAGTCAGGGTTGAGAGATTTCTTCAGGAGAGGTGACCACCACCTCCTAAAGGATGTCAGGAAACACCCCGTCTCTAACGAGCACCAGACTATCTCAGTCAAAACTGGAATGGTTACCTCAACACACCCCACAAGGAGATGAGTTGGGCCTGGGTCCAAACTACAGTAGGCCGGCCGCATACCCTGGATGATCTTCATGATATCAGTGACTGCCAGCTGGCCAAAGTCAGACCAGACAAACTAGGTGCTTGCAACCTCCCACTGATCACCACCACACCCATTAGAGTGTGCTGCACAGATCCCCAACCTGATATTGTCAACCTTATCTGCAAAGAATCAAGCAAACTCATCACACTTATTCTGTGAAAATGCTCCCTGTAGTTGCAGACAGGCTGCATTGCACAGTTTGTTGACAGTTCGGAAGAACTGAGCCAGTTGATTCCATGCAGCGGCAATCTTGCTGGACAGGAACTCTGCCTTCTTATGGGAGACGGCCGATTGATAGTCATTGTAATGAGCCATCAATCTAAGTCTGTCAACATCAAGGCCAGATTTCAACCAGCACCACTCTAACTGTAGCCCCACTTGCCTCAACTCCCTTACTGTCCCGTTGAACCAAGGGGACCAAGGATGAATAGTGAGGGGGCAAACACGAGCAGGAGCCATGGAATCCAGGGCCACTGTCACAGCCTTATTATAGGCTAGTAGCAGATCTTCTGGTTCCAAGTTTACACTTGGTATACACAATTGGTCCAGCACTGCTGCCAGATGATCTGTGGTCAGACCCCTTAAAGGGCAGTACCAGACCATCTCCGTAGGGGCAGGTCTATTGGGGTGAGCCTGGAAACTGAACCTTGTAGTATGGTGGCCAGATCATCCAACCAGCTCCATTGCCAAGCAGAGATCTCCATCCCCAATAGGAATACAAATCCAATGAGTGACCATGACTGGGTTCTACGATGCTGGTTCAACAACACTTTTGTTGACCGGCATCTCAGCGACAAGATTTATGTCAGCCACAAGTTGCAGTAGACATAAATTCCATATGTCTCTCAGTCCTGTTTTTGACCCCCCATCTGCACCCCCCGTACTTTGGATTATCAACTCCAGTCGGAGTTGATTCAGGGAGGGGGGTGCAGGACCGGGAGACAGCGTGCCCCTGTCTCGGGTACACCAACACAGTGACCTGTTGGCAAAGTGTTGATTTTGCTGGCAGCAAGGTACTGTATGTCGCTGTGTTGGTGTCGCCGTTGGGTCGGCATACCCCATGACTGTGGGTTGCACATGTAATTACCTGTGTAAAGGCCAGTGAAGTCATAAGTTGGAGGACGTCCTAACCAAATTGCAAGGGTTTGTCATCAACTCAGGCATTGAAATTCCACAGAACCATCCATCTGTGGGACTCAAATACCATACCGACAACGAAGTCTGTGACTTTCTGCAGGAATTGCTTCTCACCCCTGGGTAGATGGTAGACGAAAAGAATCCTGTAACCTTCACCTGTGCCATATAGAAGTGTGTTTAAACTCTTTCCTGTTGACTACACTAGACTGTAACTTATGAATATACAGTGTGAACTTTCTATGTCTTCCTTAGTACAATTATATGATGCTATACTGTGGGATCTTGTTGAATTGCTGATATTTTTAAATAAAGTTTACAATAAAAAAAACTTTGTTATTTGGGACATAGCTATAAAAGTAAAACTTGTTAGGTGATAAGATGAGATACCCGGACTGGTAACAATCTTATTTTTTTTTTGTACCAGGTGTTAGGCAGGGTGGCTAGAAGCAGCAGTTGGAGAGTGTTTAGAAAACTGACATTTCTGCCTACATACCTGCAGTATGGCAGTGATGACCTGTGCAACACGACCACCCCTACATCTACAGTAGTTCATCAGCTCAGTGGTTTTACATCTTTACTTTAAACAGCAGTATGCACATGATGCCCTGCCACTCTCCTACGTTAGTGCCACTGCAGCTGTGTCTGTATGCTGCCTCTAATTCCAAGCTGTCACTGCTGTGTGCTATATCCAAAAATGCTACTGTCTTTAACTATGCTGCTCAAAGCTATAAAACTGACCAAATGTGTAACTCATTAATTGCCCTCTAAAAAGCCTTCTATGTATTATGCTGGCTAATTTTTAATTGAGTGCTGGTTCTGCCCTTCCCTGCAGTGAACCAATAAATGTAAGCTTTAAACTAGGTCCACCGCACAGCCAAACAAATGGGAGGATACTGAGTGACTTATCCCCCTGTTCAATTACGCTCCTTTGCCAGTCACATTGTCTTCCCCCAACCCCAATATAAATTTGTGATGATAAAAAAACAAATTAAGGGACAGCCTGCCATGTGGTCATGCAGGTGGACACCTATGCATTGATGTTACAGCGGTAATAGAAAACTTGACTGAGAGGGAATACTCTTATTCGATCGCCAGGTGCCCCAGGTCATAAATCTATGTACACAGAAATGTACACTGTGTATTACTGCCTGCATCATAGAAACATAGAATTTGTTGGCAGAAAAGAATTACTTGGTCCACCCAGTCTGCCCAGTTGTTCCCTGCCTATTCTGTCTCAGCAGATCCTAACCAGTCTGTGGCACCCCCTCCCCCTTTTTATTTAGCAGCATTCACCTATGCTTATTCCCTGCATGTTAGAACCCCCCAACTGTTTTTGCCCCTACCATCTATGGTGGCAGGCTATTCCAAGCATCCACTGCTCTTTCAGTGAAGTAGTATTTCTTCACATCCCTCCTACATTCCCCTTTCTAGCTTCATTGCATGCCCTGTTGTTCTGTTGCACCTCTCCATTTGAAACAGGCTTTTCACCTGTACACTGTTCACTATTGTGAGATACTTTTAGGTCTCTTTCATGTCACCCCACTCCTCCTCCTCTACTCCTCCAGGGTGTACATGTTAAGATCCCTCAGTCATCCTTGCATCTTACAGGACAATTGAAGTGGGTTTTTTAGGTTGTTTGTAGCCAAACCATTTTTGGATACTGAGCATGTACAGCCAGTATGAGTCTTTCACTTTTGGCAGTCTAGTATGTGTGGACTTAAAGGAATGACTTGCCAGATCTCCTTTGGCCTCTCCAACAGCCATCTTGCTCTGTCATTCATTGTATCTATGCTGCAACTTCTTTGCATCTTTCCTTTTCTCACACACCATTCAGACATTGTTGTAGGCTTAACCAAGCTCCCAGATGTATCCACTCCCCCACCCTTCACATCACTTAGGCATGTTCTGGTGGTGCTTGAGCATTCTTATGATGTTCTCAGAAGGCAGCACTCATTCCTACACTCAGTTCCTGACCAGATCTCTCTTCTCTGCTACATTTGTGCAGCTTCTCCTAACTCAGCAAAATTCATACTGTTGCTTTCAAACAACATGAAGTCTTGCTGTATTCTGACTATTGCAGTGATATCCAACCTTTGAACTGCCCCAGAGAGGAAAGAGTTAACTTTCCATGCAAGGCATGGAACGCTGAGCTCGAGCTCGGTTGAGACTCTGTCTGTTGTTGTTTGAACCCAAACCGCCAGATTCTTTACTCCGCCTCACTGAACAGTCGCTCCGGAGATTTCTCCTTTGTTCGGTTCAATTTAGTCGGTTAAAGTGTCGTTTTTTTCCCTCGGTTTCAACCGAATTTATTCCATCTAACCTGTCTGTTCAGTCTCTGTCTGTGGTACCGTGAGTACTAGATAGGTTTATTACTGTTAGCTTTTGTGTGGAACTTGTAAACGTCGGATCGGTTCGCTTTGAACCGATAAGGTTTGTTAAAAAAGTTTGTTATGCTTTTTAGAGTGTGGTAACCGGTCCTTATCGGTTCTGAAAAAAACAGATTTCATTACGTTTTTTTCCATGACCTGTAACACAGCCAGGAACCGATAAGGGTGTCTTGCCTGGCTGATTGCCGAAAAAAGGGTAAGCTTGGTTCGGACTGGCCATATCTGAGAAACCCAAGAGAAAAACCGGGCCCACTGGGTTTCAACACTGTAGTGTGTGTGGGGAAGCCTTTGCTAAGGCTGACCCCCACACCACCTGTGTTTATTGTCTGGGGTTTGACCACCTCGATTCAGACTGCCAGATTTGCAAAAGTTTTCCCACAGCTACCCTGGAAAAGAGAGTAGGTAGGCTGAGGGAAAAGGAGGCCAAAGTCCGCTGACCCGGATGGCCAGCCCGGTTCGGTTCAACCGAACCAGAAAGAGTGCCCTCTGACCAGGGCGAAACTTCTTCGGACAAAAGGAGAACCGACTCTGAGGAGTCGGTTACGGTTAAAAGAAAAAGAAGGGATAAGTCAGCTGGTTCGGATCCACAAGTTCTTTCTCTGACTGCTGATGAAATAGCCAAAGCGATAAGGATTGTTCAATCGCTAACTCCGGTTCCGACCGAACCGGCATCATCGATTAGGGGTTCGGTTCAGTCGGTTCCCCCGGTTCCGGATTATAATTTAGAGGATTTTTATGAACCGGAGGAGGAGGAGGAAGGAGAGTATGAGGATAGTGATGTGATTATGAAAGTCTGGATGTGCCCATTGACCCAGACATCTCCCCAGACAGACCTTCAGGGGTTTCTCCTCCTAGGTTTTCTGAGTCCCCTTCCCACTTTATGTTTTACAAGATAGTGTCTGAAACCCTCCAACTTCCAATGGAAGAAGCAGTGAAGGATCAGGAGGAGCCGGATTATGTTGAGATGATGGACATCCCAGAGTCCAGAAGGCTGTCTATTCCCCTCCATAAGTCTTTTGGGAAACAGAGATTTAAAATTTTAAAGACTCCGAATTCTATACCTCCTGTGGACAGAAGAATGGACAAGAGGTATACTCTTTCACGCTCAGATATGGAGTTCCTTTCCCAGCAATGCAGCCATGTTGGGGTAGTGCAGGCTGCTGCCTGTGATAAGGCAAATATACCCTTGACTTCACACCCCCCAGATAAGGACTCCAGGAGGATTGATACCATGGCAAAGAAACAGTACATGGCAGCATCTTTGGGACTCAGGCAGGCTAATTATATGGCCTACACAGCTAGATACCAGAAGTCTAGATGGGACACTGTGATGGCTCTAGCTAAACAGGTCCCTGGCCAGCTTGCCAAGGAGCTGGAGCAGGTGGCTGCAGATGGTATTGAGGCATCCAAGGTGCAACTTCATGCTGCAGTGGACTCCAATGATGTTTCATCTAGAGTCATGGCTACATCTGTGGCCCTTCAGTAGGATAGCTTGGCTCAGATGTACTAGCCTGTCACGGGATACCCAGACTAAGGCCATGGATTTTCCTCTTGTTGGTAATTCTCTGTTTGGGGAGCAGACAGAGAACTACATGAAGAAAATGGATGAGTACAGGACCACCTATAGGAGTGCTCAGACCAAGGAAAGGCAAGCCACTCCCCAGAGGCAGCATTCCAGGGGCAGGGACAGGCCTTTTCATAGGCCTTTCTACCAAGCCCAGGCCTCCTCTTCTGCCTTTGCCCAGAGGGGGTTCTTCAGAGGGAGAGGCAGCTGGGGTACAAGCAGGCCTGCTACCACCCCTCAGCCTAAAGCCCCTGCCAAACAGGCACCCTGATGGGTTTGCCCGGACCGATTCTCCACTACCTGTAGGGGGCAGGCTGGCTTACTTTGTCCAGGACTGGATGTCTTTAACATCAGACCAATGGGTCCTGGAAGTAGTAAGCCAGGGACTGGTTCTCAGCTTCAAACAATTTCCCAAGATGAGAACCAGGTCCTTTCCACCTGCAAATCCTTCAGAGGCCCTCACCCTAGAGGCAGAGGTCTCTTCCCTCTTGGCTCTGAGAGCCATAAAAAGGGTTCCACCCCTACACAAGGGAAAAGGATTGTACTCCAGGTACTTCCTAACTCCCAAAAAGACAGGAGAATGGCGGCCCATCCTGGATCTCAGATATTTAAACAAGCACCTTTTAAAGCCAAAGTTCAAAATGGTGACTCTGAGAATAATTCTACCCTCTCTAAGGCCAGGGGACTGGCTAGTTTCCCTGGACCTCAAGGATGCCTATTTCCACATTCTCAGCAGATGCTCCCACAGAAAGTACCTCAGGTTCGAGTTGCCCTCAGGCCACTATCAATTCAGAGCAATGCCCTTTGGCCTAACATCAGCTCCAAGGGTGTTCACAAAATGCCTGGCAGTAGTGGTTGCTTTCCTAAGGAGAAAAAAGATCTCCATCTTTCCATACCTGGACGACTGGCTCATAGTGGGTCAGTCTCCAGACCAAGTCAAGTCACACCTACAGATAACTCAGCAACTGCTCACTTCTCTAGGATTCCTTCTGAATCTTTCAAAGTCAGTTCTAGAGCCAGTGCAGCTCCTCACCTTCATAGGGGCAGAGCTGGATACAATAAGGGCAAGAGCCTTCCTTCCCCTGGACAGGGCAAGGACCCTTGTTACACTGGCCTCTTCATTCACCCTCCAGGTGTCTTGACCAGCAAGGTATTTTCTGCAGCTCCTGGGCCACATGGCTGCCTCTACAGCAGTGGTCCAAGGAGCAAGATTTCAGATGAGGGACATTTAGTTGTTAAGAGCCTTCTGGTCCCAGAGAAAGGATTCTCTGACCAAGCTAATCCCAGTGACTCGAACCCTGATCCAGGCTTTGCAATGGTGGCAGGATCAGGACAACCTAAGGCAAGGAGTTCCCTTTGTCACCCAATCTCATTCTCTAATCCTTACCACAGATGCCTCCCTCTTGGGCTGGGGAGCCCACTTAGGGGATCTGACCACCCAAGGGTTGTGGTCAGCTCAAGAATCTCTGCTTCACATCAATGTCTTAGAACTCAGAGCAGTGTTTCTAGCACTTCAAGTTTTTTCCAAGTCTGTTCAGAACAAAGTAGTTCAGATCAGGACAGACAATACCACCTGATGTGGTACATCAACAAACAAGGGGCACTCGGTCTATGGCCTTGTGCACAGAGGCAATGAAGTTGTGGTCTCTGGCCTATTCCTGAATACCTCTTTGATAGCAGTGCACCTCCCAGGAAGGACAATGTCCTGGCAGATGCTCTCAGCAGGATATCTCAGGGCCATCACGAATGGTCCCTAGATCCCCTGATTTTGAAGGTGATCTTCTCCAGATGGGGCACCCACAGATAGATCTTTTTGCAGCCCCAGACAATCACCAACTTCCTCTTTTTTGCTGCAGACCCCCAGTGTTGGGCTCAGTCCCCCTGGATGCTCTAGTTCTCAATTGGGAAGGGAAGTTCCTGTATGCTTCCCCCCTTCCCTCTCCTGTTCAAGGTACTAGTCAAAATCAGGTCTCAACCCTGCAAAGTGATTCTGATTGCTCCAGACTGGGCCAGACAGCCCTGGTACCCTCTCTTGCTGTCCTTAGCAGTCCACCTTCCCCTGTCTCTTCCCAGGAATTACAACCTGTTAACATGTTCTCAGGGGAAGGTTTGGTATCCGAATCTCAAATCTTTCAATCTCAAGGCCTGGCTCTTGAAGAGTTAGAATTTGCTGATTTGCATCTCTCTCTCAAGGTGTTCTGGATATTTCAAAGGCTTCCCAAAATCCTTCCACCAGAAAGACTTACAACTCCAAATGGAAAAGGTTTACTATTTGGTGCTCTAGGAAGCATATTTCTCCAGAGTCTGCTGGGTTGCCTACAGTCCTTGACCAAATAGTTCATCTCGGTAGCTTGGGACTCAGACCAGCTACACTTAGAGTGCATCTGGCAGCTGTCTCTGCCTTCTTGTCAGCAGGCAAGCACTCTTCCCTTTCAGCTCATCCTGTATTCTGTAAATTCTTCAAGGGATTGCTGCATACCAGTCCTCCCTTCAGGGACCCTGCTCCTGCCTGGGACCTTAATGTTTGCATTGCTCAGCTTATGCAACCCCCTTTTGAGCCTTTGTCCTCAGCAGAGCTTAAGTACTTGACTTGGAAAACTGTGTTCTTGGTAGCCATTACTTCTGCCAGACACATAAGTGAGTTACAGGCCCTGTCAGTGGAGCCTGATTTTATCTCTTTCCATAGAGATAAGGTGGTCCTCAGGACTAATAGGAAGTTTTTGCCTAAGGTGGTTTCAGATTTCCACCTTAACCAGTCTATGTCTCTTCCTGTTTTCTTCACTGACCATTCCTCCTCTGGGGAGAGGAGGCTGCACAACCTGGATGTGAAAAGGGCCCTTAGCTACTACATAGAGCGCACCAAGGGTCACAGGTTTGACTCTCTCCAACTGTTCCTCACTTATGGTGAGGTTGGTGAGAAAACCTGCCACTAAGAGATCTATTGCCAGGTGGATTGTCTCTTGCATACAATTTTGCTATGAAAAATTAGGTAGGATCCCACCTTCAGGCCTGAGGGCTCACTCTACCAGAGGTACAGCTGCTTCCCTGGCTGCTGCCTGGGATATTCCTATCTTAGAGATTTGTCAAGCAGCCACCTGAAAACAGTACATACTTTCACCAAGCATTACTCTCTGGATATCCAGGCTAGGAGTGATGCTTGGTTTGCACAACAGTGCTTCAGAGCCTGTTCAGTAGGTTCTGTCCCTCCTCCATGGAGGTACTGCTTAGTAGTCTGCAATAGTCAGAATACAGCAAGACTTCATGTTGTTTGAGAGAAAAATTACTCACCTTAGTAATGTTGTTTCTTCTAATGGAGTCTTGCTGTATTTCCTCCTGCCTCCCCTCTCAGAACCTGGGTTTTGGGATGTGGGTGGGCAGGAACAGTGTTGGCACCATAGAGGTGCCCCCTCCTTTTCTCACCCTCTTATTTTTGGGTATGTGTTGTGTTTTGTTTTTTTGTTTTCCTGATTTGAGTCTTTGCCTTGGAACCAAAAAACCTTTTTATTAGATTTACTTGCTGGTTGGCTAATGTAAGTTTACAGTTTCCACACAGGACGTCCAGTGAGTTTAGCTCGTAAAGATCTGGCGGTTTGGGTTCAAACAACAAAAGACAGAGTCTCAACCGAGCTCGAGCTCAGCGTTCCATGCATTGCATGGAAAGTTAACTCTTTCCTCTCCGGGGCAGTTCAAAGTTTGGATATCACTGCAATAGTCAGAATACAGCAAGACACCATTAGAAGAAACAACATTACTAAGGTGAGTAATTTTTTCTTCTCCACAGTACTATTTCTCATCTCTAGTTATGCTGGTAATTTCCCAGAAACAGAAACCTAAACAAATCAGCCAGGTCTGCATCCTGGTCAAAAAAACACCAGAGCTCCCTCTCAGTGTGTCTCTCTCTACAGACCAGGCATAATATACAACCTGACCATCTCTGTTGTTAGGCACATATTTTAAAGTGAGCCATAGCACTTTTTCCTCTGGCTCAAGCTGTCCTGCACAGTATGGCACATCAGAACTTCCCATAGCTGACATCACCAACAAAATTAGTTGAAGAGATTCAATCGAAATTTTGGCATCTTGGATCTTAGCAGTGTTCTGGCAAGCTGCTCTCAGATTCCATACTCCTCCCGAGGCTATGTGCAGGCTCAAACACCTGTACATTGCTTCACAAGCTGCATTACAAAGCTCTGGAATGCCTATACATTAGTGGAATCTCTGCCAACAAATCTTATCAGTGATGTCAACTGTGGGGGGTGGTACTGGTATGCCTCATGAGTGACATTTATGTATAAAGTATTATGACATGGGTGCCTCAGAGATTTATTGTAATAACTTTTAAATGAAGTCAGTAACACAGTAGCTCTGTTGATTACAGTGCACATCTGGAGCAGCTCCAAAACATTAGGTGAGGGACGTCCTCTTTATCTGGAAGGATGCCATCTATCCCTGGCATTGCTTGCTACTGTAAAAGTATTGGTTTCCCTTGGATTGAGAAAATCATTTTCATTTGGCCAAGCTTTTTTGCTAACAAGCACCTTATTATTATCTAAGGAACTGGGATTTGTCCTTTAGCTATAATGCTCTACTTTGCTCTGATTTTGAAATGTGTACTTAGATTAACATCAAGAGTCCTGCTAAAAGGTTTTGCTTAGTGTCTGTTTCTCTGATCACATAATTCCCTTACTGACATATGCTGTAGATGCTACCATCAGACCTCATACTGATTTATGGTTTTCTCATTAGCTTATGAGACCTAAATATTGCTCTGACATTATATTCCATATTATAAGTGGCAAAGTGTTCAGCATAAAGCAAGCATATGTGCTGGGCCCAGAACCTGGGTACAGAGGGGTGTCTGTTTCAATGTTATGGATAGTGGAACTCTAGTTTTTTCTATGGACCATATTCACTTTATGGTCTGTAAAGAAGGGTTTTCTTACTTTTGAATCAATCCAGTGTTCTACCTTGTTGTGTGCAGGCTACCTGCTAGCCCACAATGACTGTATGGTTTTGCTTTCCTTGGTACATCAGAAAGCTGAGTAAAACCTCTTTTTGCTGTAGATGTGCATACCTCTTATGGTCCAACTTCATGAACATTCTACAGTAAAGCTGCAAAAGTGTGAATTGTCCAGTTTGAGTTTACTGGTCCACCCTTAACTGGGGTAAAAGAGCACTGTATAGACATTAAAAGCAGAGCCCTCACACTTCTGACTCTGTCTCCAACCCCTACACCCAAATCCTCATACCTTTCAAGTGTTTGAGGGAACTCCTGGCCCTCTAAATCCAGCTACCCCCTGTCTTTACCTGATTCACAACAGGATCCATGTAGTGCCCTGGTCTGCCAGTACCCAACTACTGCCTGCCCTGGCAGAAATTTTGTAGTACTGCACCTGCCAACATTGGTGGGACCTTCCAATGCACCTTCCATGTTATCTTAACCTACAACTGTCTGACTGGGCAGACCCAGTCCCAGTTTGGTCTGACTGCCACCATGGCCTCATCTAAAAAGAGTGCTGTTCCTTCATATATGGCACCATCATGGCTGTTCTGCCAAATGCCAGAATGTGCCATGGGCCATATAAGAACCCTTCCAGGTACATACTCATATGCAGCAGGTGGTGGTCAGGCAGTAGTAGAACTCATCCTACCAACTTCTGGTGAAACCACCACGTGATGGAGTTGCACATTCACAGACCCCCTCACCTCTTCCCTGCAGTCTAGGGCAATCTTTCTTTTTCCTAACTGCTGGCTAAGCAAGAAAAATAAACTTTTGACAGATTAAAATATCATACTAGACAAGAAGGGGGGATACTTCCAGCTCCCAGGGTACAATGAGCTGTGCTGTTGTTCCCAAATGGGAAAGAAAGACTGAACATACATGTGTACAAGTCTAAAAATAGAACTCCTTGGTGAGGCTAACACCAAACCATTGTAATCAGTTCACAAATCTAGATAAAGGACAAAACAAGTCTCAGAAATGTGACCCAGACTGAAAATAATGGCAAGAAGTAGCAGTATCTGTAAAAAAAAAAAAAAAAAGCATTTGTCAATGCCGAATGTTGTCTCGCTGGCATTGGCATTGGTATTGCAGGAGTTAGAGACGCATAATAGGAATGGCAGTGAAGTATTGAACTGACGCCAAACCCACCCCCACCCTGCAGAGACTGACAGGCATTGGGGTGTGCTTTTGGGTCATCAGCTATAACGCTCATGCCATTTTACCTCACCCTACCCTGTAGACACTGACAAGTGTTATGGGGTCTTTGGGCCTTATACTTACCCCATTCCATAAGGAAATACGCTGAGGTGGGTGCAGTATAGGAGAATGGGGTGAACTTTGGGGCTGAACACTCCAAAGCACACCTTGATGCCTGTCACTGGGTGCAGGGTGGGGGTGGGGGTGGAATGGCAGGAGCATTACAGCTGATGATCCCAAGTCACACCCCTGACACCTGTCATTCTCTACAGGGTGGGGTGTTACAGTTGGAAACCCAGACGCAATAGGCGTGTGTTGGTAATCTCACTCCAAATTATGAACATGGGCTTTTTGTGACCCCACCTCATGAAGAGCGGCACTGTCAGTTTGTTAGCCAAAAGGTGATTTTGCACAGCAACTGTGCCATTTGGCGACACAGGTACAGAAACACATTTTGGGCAGGATGTGGAAAATGACAACTGTATTGTTCATGAGGAGGTGTAAAAAAATGGCAACGCTGAAAATCTGGAATGAAAATATGAAAATTGGTGAAGTCATGAGCATGCCTAGAAACTGCATAGCGCGCGTCCGTAACCCAGTTATTTTGGGGAATTTTTTAACCACCTTTTCAACATAGGCATTTTGGGGCCTCCCCTTATGAACAGTGGCACTGTGATTTTGTTAATCTGTCCCAAAAGTTGATTTCCCACAGCGACCACACCATTGTACGACACAGGTGCAAAAAATGACAACTGTACTGTTCATAAGGAGGTGTGAAAAAATGCCAGTGTTGAAAATATGGCATGAAAATATTGTAAATTTGTGAAGTTGCAAGGGTGTGTGGAAACTGCGCAACGCATGCTTGTAACACAGTCATTTTATGGACTTTTGTTACCAAATTTTCAACATAGGCATTTTAGGACCGCTGCTCATGAACAGTGTCACTGCCGTTTTGTTACTCTGTCCCTAAAACGGATTTCCTACAGCGACTGTGCTATTCTGCGCTGGAAGTGCAAAAACACATTTCGGCCAAGATATGTAAAATTACAGCTGTACTGTTGATAAGGAGGTGTGGGAAAATGGGAATGTTGGAAATCTGGAGTGAAACTATTACAGATTCACGAAGTTACAAGCGTGCGTAGAAACTGCGCAATGCATGCTCATAAAACAGTAATTTTTTTGATTTTCACAAAATTTGCAACATTGGCTTTTGAGGCCCCCATAAACAGTGGCCTGTCTTTCGTTAATCGGTCCCAAAGGTGATTCCGGCGCGGTGACCGCGAAATCACCTTTCAAGACTGAATAATGCCATGACAGTGACTGAATTCATGAGGAGGGACCCCAGTAACCCCATGTTGAAAATTTGGTGCCAAAATTCCCAAAAATGGCTGAGATATGCAACAAAGTTGAAAAAACCCTATTTATGCCATTATATAGCTTACCAGCATTTCTTCAATTCGCGGTTGACTTTGAAGAGTGCAGACGTGTTCTCAGTCCACCGGAGATCATCACGCCGGGCACTGGAGATAAGTATGGGGTGGGGGAGGCAGGTTAAACAGAGGGTGGGCGTGGGTTGGGGAGGAAGAAGGACAGACTCGAGGACCATTTTCTGTTTACAAGTTGAAAAAAAATTGCAGGGTTTTTTTTTTTCAGAGGCATTGGGATGCTGGGGTGGGCTCCCAGCATGCCATCTGATTTTTTTAGAGGTGCTGTGGCCGACAGGGATTGGGCACCTCCGTGGAAACTATACTGGGGGCGGGGCAAGAGCCGCGGGGATTGGGCACCCTCTCGGCACACAACAAATGGGGGACATTATACCGATGGGAGTGGACTCCTCTGTTGACAAATTAAACTGGGAAGGGGACTGAGGCCAGCAGGGGTTGGGCCCCGTCGGCAAAAAGACTGTTGGGGAGTGCATGATGCCGAGGGTGGGCACCTTGGCACACACTTGAAATGGAAGGGGCTCCCCGTCGGCAAATGAAGTGGGTCAGGGCATGTTGACAGGGGCATTGGGCACCCCTGAAGTCAGCACTCTGCACAGCGGCAGTCATTGCCACATTGTTTACTGAACTGCTTCACCAGGAAAGGCGTCGGGAGGCGTGTTATTGTGCCACTGCATGACGAGCTTGGCTCTCATTGCAGTGGCACTTTTTTAGATCTGGTGGCCACTTTATGTATAGCTGGTGTCAGCACCTGCATGCTGGCTTATTGGGGAATGAGGGACGTGCCTACTGATACGTGCCCTACATTCGCTCACAGTGACTGCACCTCCAAATCTGCTACTACTGCAATATGTTGGCTGGCGCGCAAGTGTGAGCCAACATAAAAATGGGGAGTGTCGACCTATCCTCGACCTCAGGTACTTAAACATGCACTTACTGAAACTAACATTCAAAATGGTCACTCTTATCAACCGTGATTCACTGTTTGCAACAAGGAGAGTGGCTGACCTTCCTGGATCTCAAGGACGCCTACTTTTACATACCAATAAGGCAGTCTCACAGAAAGTTCCTGAGAGTCAGACTGCCCTCAGGACACTACCAGTTCACAGCCATGCCATTTGGCCTAACTTTAGCCCCCAGAGTATTCACCAAGTGCCTAGTAGTAGTGGCAGCTCATCTATGGAAATAGGGCATGTCAGTCTACCCATACTTGGACGACTGGCTCCTGGTGGGCAAGACCCCTTATCAAGTCAGAGAGGCTCTCAGCTCCACAAGACAAACTCTGCACACCCTGGGGTTTCTCATCAAGAAAAAAAGTCCCAGTTGGAACCAACTCAGCTCCTAAATTTCATAGCAGCAGAACTGAACACACTGCAGGGCAAGGCCTTTCTACCTGCAGACAGGATCCAGAGTTTCCTGTCAGTAATGAACTCATTTAACCAAGGCCAGACAGACATTTTCTGAGGCTTTTGGGACATATGGCCTCCATGACAGCTGTAGTGCCAGGGGTGAGGCTCCAAATGAGGGACATTCAGTACCACTTGTGAGCACACTGGTCTCAGAAAAGGCAGTCCCTGTCAAAACTGATACCAGTCACCAGAATACTGCTTCAAGCTCTGGACTGGTGGAAACAAATAGATAACCTCTCGGTAGGGGTTCCCTTCCAGATTTCATGTCCCACAAAAATTGTAACTACAGATGCCTTCCTCTTGGGCTGGGGAGCACATTTGCCAGTTACTCCATAAGTGGCACTTGGACTCCCAAGGAATCAAAAAGCCACATCAATCTTATAGAACTCAGCTGTGTATCTGGCCCTAAAGGCCTTTGCCTCACAAGTCAAAGGCCACACAAGTACAGATTAGAACAGACAATATAACTCTCATGTTTTACATAAACAGGGTGGCACAAGGTCAACTGTGCTCTGCACAGAGGCAATGAGAATTTGGTCCCTGGCCTACTCACTGGACATACGCCTTTCAGCCATGCATCTTCCGGACAAGGACAACACCCTGGCAGATGCTTGGAGCCACATCAGCCAAGGCCACAACAAATGGACTCTGAACAAGCAGGTCCTTGCCACAGTGTGCAGGAGGTGGGGCATCCCAGCAATAGACCTGTTTGCATCTCATCTCAACCATCAGCTTCCTCTATACTGCTGCAGACCCCCAGCATTGGGCACCCTCCCAGCAGATGCCCTTACCTTAGATTGGACAGGGAAGTTTCTCTATGCCTTCCCTCCCTTTCCTCATATCCACAGGGTACTGCTGAAGCTGAGAGACCAGTCAGCAACCATGATCCTAGCAGCCCCAGACTGGCCAAGACAACCTTGGTATCCTTTTCTGCTAGCCCTGTCACACAAGAAGCCTATTCAGTGCCCTCTGAGTCACTCTCTTCTAACTCTACGACAGACGGGGTAACCTATCCCAACCAATCTTCACCTCAAAGCATGGTTCTTGAGGAGTTAGAGTTCCAAATACCCAATACTCAGAATAGGTCCTGAAAATCCTTTGTATGGCCAAAAAAGCCAAGTACCAAGAAAACCTGTGCAGCTAAGTGGACAAGGTTTTCTCTGTGGTGCAAAAGAAGAAAAATAAATCCTCTTACGCTGCAGATCCCAGCCTTCAAACAACATGAAGTCTTGCTGTATTCTGACTATTGCAGTTAGCTCCAGCACTTGAACTGCCCCGGAGAGAGAAGGGTTAAAATTCTATGCAAGGCATAGAACGTTGAGCTCGAGCTCAGTTGAAAACTCTGTTTGCAGCACTTTGAAACCCAATCGTCCGATTCTTTACTCCACCTCACTGAACAGTCGGTCCGGAGATTTCTCCTTTGCTCGGTTTAAAAAGTCGGTTTAAGTTGTCAGTCCGATATCATTCCACAGTTAGTTCCGTTTTGTTGGTTCAGGACTCTGTCTGCGGTACTGTAAGTACTTAGATAGTTCTTTTGTGGAAATTGTAAAAACTGTATTTTTCGGTCGGTTTGGCTGAACCGATCCTTTAGTAGATTTTTTGTGGAAAAATTTAGTGTGTGGTTACTGGTCCGTATCGGTTTAAAAAAAAAATGTGATTTGAACGTTTTTTTCCATCACCCGTAACACGGTGAGAAACCGATAGGGGAGTCTTGCCTGGTGGTTGCCGAATAAAGGGTAAGTTTGTTAGGTTGGCCATGTCTGAGAAACCCAAGAAAAAAACTGGGCCCACTGGGTTTCAACACTACAGTGTGTGTGGGGAGATCTTTGCTAAGGCTGATCTCCACACCACCTGTGTTTACTGTCAGGGGTTTGACCACCTCGATTCAGACTGCCAAATTTGCAAGAACTTCCCTAAGTCTACCCTGGATAAAAGGTTAGGTAGACTTAGGGATAAGGAGGACGAGAAATCCACTGACCTGGAAGGCCAGCCAGTTCAGTATCTACTGAACCAGAAGGAGTGCCCTCTGACCAGGGCGATACTTCTTCGGGCAAGAGGAGAGCCGATCTGGAGGGATTGGTTCCTACTAGATGGAAGCGCAAAGATAAATCGGCTGGTTCGGATCCAGACCTTCATGTTCCGACCGCCGAAGAGATAGCCAGAGCGATTCGGATTGTTGAATCTCTTCATCTGGTTCCAACCGATCCGGCACCTTCTGGCAGGGGTTCGGTTCGGTCGGTTCCCCCGGTTCAAGATTATTCCCCTGAAGACTTTTACGAACCGGAGTTTGATGAGGAGGGGGATTTTGAAGAGGATGGTGATGATGGTGAAAGTCTGGATGTGCCTGTGGAACTGGACATCTCCCCAGACAGACCTTCTGGTGTTTCTCCTCCTAGGCTTTCTGAGTCCCCTCCCCACTATCTGTTTTACAGAAAGGTGGCTGAAACCCTCCAGCTCCTCATGGAGGAAGCTGTGGAGGATCAGGAAGAGCCTGATTTTGTTGAGATGATGGACATCCCAGAGTCTAAGAGACTGCCTATTCCTCTCCATAAGTCCTTTGGGAAACAGACAAAAAAAAATTCTAAGGGCTCCTAACTCTGTACCTCCTGTTGACAGAAGAATGGACAAGAGGTACACCTTATCAGGCTCGGATATGGAGTTTTTCTGTCAGCAGTGCAGCCATTTTGGGGTAGTGCAGGCTGCAGCCTGTGACAAGGCAAACATCCCCTTGGCTTCACAACCCCCCGGACAAAGACTCCAGGAAGATAGATGCCATGGCAAAGAAACAGTACATGGCATCATCTTTGGGACTCAGGCAGGCTAACTATATGGCCTGTACAGCCAGGTACCAGAAGTCCAGGTAGGACACTGTACTGGCACTGGCTAAGCAGGCTTCCCCTCAGCTAGCCAAGGAGCTGGAGGAGGTGGTTGCTGATGGGATTCAGGCATCAAAGGTGCAATTTCATGCTGCTGTGGACTCCAGTGATGTATCATCAAGAGTCATGGCTACATCTGTGGCTCTTCGGAGAATGGCTTGGCTCAGATGTACTAGCCTTTTGCAGGACACCCAGGCTAAGGCCATGGATTTCCCTGTGGTGGGTAATTCTCTGTTTGGGGAGCAGACAGAGAATTACATGAAGAAAAATGGATGAGTACAGGACCACTTATAGGGTGCCCAGGCCAGAGGGAGGCAGGCAACTCCTCAAAGGCAGCAAGCTAGGGGCAGGCCTTTTCACAGGCCTTTCTACCAAGCGCAGGCCTCTTCTCCCTCTTCTCAGAGGGGGTTCTTTAGAGGGAGAGGCAGAAGGAGGATGAGCAGGGCTCCATCCACCCCTCAGCCTAAGGCTCCTGCCAAGCAGACACCCTGATGTGTCAGCCCGGGTCGACTCCCCCATTCCGGTAGGAGGCAGGCTGGCTTACTTTGTCCAGGACTGGATGTCTGTTACCTCAGACAAGTGGATCCTGGGGGTAGTAAGCCAGGGACTGGTGCTCAGTTTCAAATATTTTCCGAAAATGAGACCCAGATCCTTTCCACCTGGAAATATATCAGAAACCCTTGCTCTAGAGGCAGAGGTTTCGTCTCTACTGGCCTTAAGAGCCATAGAGAGAGTTCCTACCCCATACAGGGGCAAAGGTCTGTACTCCAGATACTTCCTTACCCCAAAAAAGACAGGGGAGTGGCGACCCATCCTAGACTTGGGATACCTGAACAAGCATCATTTAAAACCAAAATTCTAAATGGTGACTCTGGGAACAGTTCTTCCCTCTCTAAGGCCAGGAGACTGGCTAGCCTCCCTGGACCTCAAGGATGCCTATTTTCACATTCCCATCAGATGCTCCCACAGAAAGTACCTCAGGTTCGAATTGCCCTCAGGCCATTACCAGTTCAGAGCAATGCCCTTTGGCCTAACTTCAGCCCAAAGAGTGTTCACAAAGTGCCTAGCAGTAGTGGTGGCCTTTTTAAGAAGAAAAAGGATTTCAAATCTTTACATATCTGGACGATTGGCTCCTTGTGGGCTAGTCCCCAGACCAAGTCAAGTCAGATCTGCAGGTGACCCAACAAGTTCTCACTTCCCTGGGGTTCCTTCTCAATCTTCCCAAGTCAGTTCTCGAGCCTGTACAGCTTCTCACTTTTATAGGAGCAGAGCTGGACACGGTCAAGGCAAGAGCTTTCCTTCCTCTGGAAAGGGCAACGGCCATCTCACAACTGGCCTCTTCCTTCCTCCCTCTGGTTTCTCGACCAGCAAGGCACTTTCTTCAGCTTTTGGGCCACATGGTAGCTTCCACAGCAGTGGTCCAAGGGGCCAGGTTTCAGATGAGGGACATTCAGTTCCATCTGAGGGCTTTTTGGACCTAAAGGAAAGATCCTCTTAACAAACTAGTTCCGGTTACTCAGACCCTTATCCAGGCCCTTCAATGGTGGCAGAGTTTGGACAATCTGAGGCAGGGAGTTACATTTGTCACTCAGATTCACCCTGTGGTCCTTATCACAGATGCTTCCTTATTAGGGTGGGGAGCCCATTTGGGGGATCTCACAGCCCAGGGACTGTGGTCCCCTCAGGAATCCCTTCTTCATATCAACCTCCTGGAGCTCAGGGCAGTATTTCTGGCCCTGCAAGCTTTCTCTCAGTCAGTACAGAACAAGGTGGTTCAGGTCACGACAGACAACACCACCACCATGTGGTGTATCAACAAACAGGGAGGCACTCAGTCTACGGCCTTGTGCATGGAAGCCATGAAAATATGGTCTCTAGCTTATTCCCTACAGACATCTCTGATAGCAGTCCACCTCCCAGGAAAGGACAATGTGCTAGCAGATGCATTGAGCAGGATTTCTCAGGGCCATCACGAATGGCCCCTGTACCCTCTGGTGTTGAAAGTGATTTTTTCAAGGTAGGGCGCTCTAGAGATAGATCTCTTAGCAGCCCAAGACAATCACCAACTTCCTCGGTTTTGTTGTAGACCCCCAGTCTTGGGCTCAGTCCCTCTGGATGCTCTGATTTTGAACTGGGAAGGGAAATTTCTATATGCCTTCCCTCCCTTTCCTCTACTGTTCAAGGTTCTAGTCAAGGTAAGGTCAGCCTTGCAAAGTGATTCTGATTGCTCTGGACTGGGCCAGGCAGCCTTGATACCTCCTGTGGCTGTCTCTAGCAGTCCATCTTCTCTGTCTCTTCCCAGGAATTACAACCTGTTAACCTCCTCTCAGGGGAGGATTTGGTACCCCAATTTTCGGTCTCTTAATCTCAAGGCATGGCTCTTGAAGAGTTAGAATATGCAAATTTGCATCTGTCCCAAGGGGTTCTGGACATTCTCAAAGCTTCTCGAAAGCCTGCCACCAGAAAAACTTACAACTCCAAATGGAAAAGATTCAGCATTTGGTGTTCCAAGAAGCATATATCCCCAGACACTGCTGAGTTGCCTACAGTTCTGGATTATATGGTTCACTTTAATGGCCTAGGCCTCAGACCAGCTACTCTCAAAGTACATTTGTCAGCTGTTTCTGCTTTCCTGTCAGTGAGGAAGCCTTCCTCTGTGTCATCTCACCCTGTATTTTGTAAATTTTTCAAAGGATTGCTTCATACCAATCCCCCCTTTAGGGATCCTGTTCCTGCCTGGGATTTGAATGTTTCCATTGCTCAGTTTTTGCTACCCCCTTTTGAGCCTATGTCCTCAGCAGAGCTCAAGTACTTGACTTGGAAAACTGTGTTTTTGGTTGCTGTTACCTCTGCCAGACGTATCAGTGAATTTGCAAGCCCTGTCAGTTGAACCTGACTTCATTTCACTCCATAGAGATAAGGTGGTCCTTAGAACCAATAGAAGGGTCTTACCCAAAGTGGTTTCTGATTTCCATTTACACCAGTCTAAGTCTCTTCCTGTGTTCTTCACTGATCATACTTCCTCAGGAGAGCGGAGGTTGCACAGTTTAGATGTTAAAAGAGCCCTTAGTTACTACATAGAACGTACAAAGGGTCATAGGTTTGACTCCCTCCAGTTGTTCCTCACTTATGGGGAAGTAGGTAAGGGCAAACCTGCCGCCAAGAGAACTATTGCCAGGTGGATTGTGTCCTGTATCCAATTCTGCTATGAGAAACTGGGAAAAATTCACACCCTCAGGCCTGAGGGCTCATTCCATTAGAGGTACAGCTGCATCTCTGGCTGCGGCCAGGGATATTCCTTTGTTAGAAATTTGCCAAGCAGCCACCTGGAAAACAGTTCATACCTTCACCAAGCATTACTCTCTGGATATCCAGGCTAGGAGTGATGCTAGGTTTGGCACAGCAGTACTTCAGAGCCTATTCCCAAAGTAGGTTCTATCCCTCCTCCTTGGAGGTACTGCTTGGTAGTCTGCAATAGTCAGAATACAGCAAGACTTCATGTTGTTTGAAGAAAAAATTACTCACCTTAGTAATTATGTTTCTTCTAATGGAGTCTTGCAGTATTCTGACCTCCCTCCCTGCCTCCCCTCTCAGAACCTGTTTTGGGAAGTGGGTGGGCAGGTGCAGTGTTGCATCCCAGGGGTGTCTTTAGCTCACTTTCTGTTGTTTTGGGTACTTTGTGTTTGATTAGTTAAGAATTTTTATGCTTATTACCTGGTTTTTGTTTTTTTGGGTTTCCTGACTTGAGTCTTTTAGGAATCAAAAACGTTTGTTGCCGGTTGGCTAGTAGAAATTTTACAATTTCCACATTTATTAAGTCAGTGAGTTTTAGCTCGTAAGAATCTGACAGTTGGGTTTCAAAGTGCTGCAGACAGAATTTTCAACCGAGCTCGAGCTCAACGTTCTATGCCTTGCATAGAATTTTAACCCTTCTCTCTCCGGGGCAGTTCAAGTGCTGGAGCTAACTGCAATAGTCAGAATACAGCAAGACTCCATTAGATGAAATATAATTACTAAGGTGAGTATTTTTTTCTTTTGGACTACCTGGTACACCTACAGGCCTCAGGCCTTAAGGCTTCATCCTTAAAGATACACTTGGCTGCTGTTTCAGCAGGTATATCGATGCTACCGTGTCAATTTTACATGACCCAACACTACAGCGACAACAGCCAGGTCGCTGTAGTGTTAGCGTAAAGCCAATTGACTGCTTTCTGGGGTATTGCACCCCCTTCCGAAATAGCTCCGACTCAGAGTTGATTATTTTAGTAGTGGGGAGGATTCGAGCGAAGTCCCAGAAAACAATGTATCTTATCTGTGTCAATCTTCACATTCATCACATATGGGTATTGGCCAGAGGTCAGGACCCATGAGAGCTTTTTTTTAAAAAGGGTGGCAGACCGACACACCATCAACACCGCCCTCGAGCCCGACGTACTGTGTGGCGCTCGAGGGTTGGCCGTTAGGCTGTGTCGACTCCGCCTGCCTACCAGTTCTTTGTCTCCCGCCATCGAGGTTGCCTCATGGCAAGCTTCTTCAAGAATTTTAGGCCTTCAGCTGTTTGAAATCGACGTTTTACAGTCCATCGGTCGCCTGCCAGTTCTGTGTTCTGCCTCCACTCGACGTCGCCCGGTAAGATCTTTCCTTTTTATTTGAATTCTGCGACATTGAGTCTGTTTTGGTGTTTTTTTCTCCGTAGGTCATGTCTCGGTCGGAGGGCAAAAAGTCTTCGAAGACGGGTCGGCCCCCCTTGCGTTGGTGCCCGTGCAGCCGAAAGTTTTCCATCACCGACCAGCACGACCGGTGTCTTGCGTGTCTTGGCCCGCTTCACGACATGGACTCGTGCGACGCCTGCTTCTCCATGGACCGCTGGGTCCTCGAACAGCAACAGCGTTGAAAGTGGGGCGAGCTCCGCCGACTTTCGGGGGTAGGGTTTGCACTCGTCGGGCCAAGCCGCACTCTCTCGGCCCTTCCTCCGGGTCCCCTCCTGGTTCTGTACGGACTGAGGAGGAGGGAGCCTCGGCTACTTGTAGCCTGGCCATCACCAAGGCTCCTCCCGCGGCGCAGGAGGCCCGTCCCACTTCCTCCCGGGAGCGGGCGGGAGGCGCCGCCATGGCAATCGCCCCTTCGGGGGTGAAGGCTCCCCTGGTGTTGCTCCCACGGCTCAGAAGGCCCGGGTCGGCACCGTCCTTGACGCTGTCGGTTGGCGCCGTCAGAGCCTTCAGCGCGTGGGCCTATACATTTTCATTGTTGGCCTTTATTTCGTCTGCATGAGCCCTGTAAAGCCGTTCCGCGGCGCCAACACCGCTTCGGCGGTGCCGTGAGACAGGATCCAGCATCCTCCCTTTGCCGTGTCTCACCTCAGCGCCGTCCTCAGGGCCAAAGGTTGGGCACGCCCGCCATGCGCTTCCGCGCCGGCACCGCAAGACGCCGACTCCGGCTGCAGAGTCCCGTCCTCGGCGCCGTCCACTCTCTGGCGCCATTCTGCGCCAGGGCGGTTGGTGCCATGTTCAGCGCCGAGTCCGCCTTGGCGGGGCCGTCGTGGCGCCACCCGGTTGTCAGTGCCGCTCGCGGCGCCGTGTTAGAGCAGGCGGTGTCGTCGGCGCCGAGGATGCTGCTGTCGGCGCCGTGTTGTCCTGGTACCGCCCCGGTGCTGGTGGACTCGATGGCGCTTCGCCTGGCCCTGGCTCTGGACCTTTGGCCCGAGCTGCCCCGGTGCCTCCTGTGGATCCCGCTCGCGGGGTTGCAGAGGGCACGGGTGCCCACTCGGCCACAACTCTGACTGACGGGCCCGGTGGCACGGTTGGTACTGCCTGCCTCCTACGGTTTGGCTTAGAGCTTCGGACTCTACCTCTTCAGAGTCAGAGTCGAGCTCGGAGTCGGATGAGCAGTCACACCCCTCGGGGTTGGCTGTGGAGGAGGGCAGCACTGTGGTCTCGTTGATGAGTGGAGCCAGCCCCTAGTGAGGGAGTCAGGTGGCCCCCGGGACTGGGGTCAGTGGTGTTGACCAGCAGGCAGTGGTGCGAGCCACCATAGCTCTGCAACCTGGTCTTGGGGGGGTTCATCGACCCCTCGGTGGTGGTACCCCCTCCAGTGGTGTGTCTTGATCGCCCAACTTTGGGGCCCATCGAGAAGCCTACTGGAGGGGAGGGTACTGTTCCCTGGGTCTCCCTTCGGGGGCAGCCCAGAGATGCCAGCTACCTAGGCTGGCCCTCTCAAGGAGGAGGACTCTCTCTCGGACTCTGAGGGGTCGAGGGGTGTGGGATCAGCGCGTCGGCCCTTTTCTGGAGTCCACTCGGGCCCAGACCCGGAGCCGTGGTCGCAGTTCCACCCTTCACCGGGTTCCTTGAGAGTCCCGTTCTTTTGAGGCAGGGGACCGTCCTTCTGGACCTTTACGGCCCCGGTCGCCTCACTGGGGGGACTCTTCTGGGCGCAGTCAAGGCAGTACCAACATGGTTGTACAGCTGTCGGCTGTGGAGTCTTCCGGGGCACCCTCCTTGGGTGCTCATGGTCCGCTCCCTAGCCCCGGTGGAGGTCAGCCGACTTCTTTTCTCGGCTCTGCCCCTATCCCTCTGCCACATTCTCCTGCGGTCCCAGGCATTCTTGGTCCTAGCGGCCCTCTCACCTGGGAGCAGTTCAGAGCGGTGGTTGCCCGGTTCCCTGCTTATGTTAGGGCTATGGACAGCCAGGTTTTTCAACCTCCCCCCGTGCAGCCACCCTCGGAACATATGGTGACCTCCAGCTCCTCATCCCCCTCTTCTAGGGGAGAGGAACCTTCTGTCCACATCTCTCCAGCTGCTGATCTCTCAGAGTATCAGCGTTTCCTCGTGAGGATGTTGGAGGATTTGCACCTTTCTCCCTCTACTGTTAGCAATCCTGAGCATGCGGCACATGCCTTTCTAGGCGATTTTGGCGAGGCCACCCTTGTGGTGCCGTCCTGGCCTGCTCCCTTTTTGGAGGTGTCCTTGCGTTTCTGGCAGAGGCCCTTCTCCGGAGTTCCTGCCCCAAGGGACCTCAGCCAGAGGTATTGCGCTCCCCCGGAGTCTCCAGGTTCCATGCCTCATCCACAGTCTGGCTTGACACATCTGGACACTCCTGATGGGCTTCGCGCCCTCCACCGTGACCGGCCCCCAGATCAAGACTCCTCGGATTTTGATTTTTGGGGGAGGAGGACCTTCTACTCGGCACGGTTGCTCCTTTCTATTTCTGTTCATCAGGCCCACTATGCAGCCTACAACAGGTTCTTGTGGTCTAGGCTAGGTCAGCTCCTAGCCTCGTTGCCTGACTCGGAGCAAACCAGACAAGCCATCGCGCTCTCTGCACGTGGCCTGGAGTTAGCAAGGCACTAAGCGAGGGCATCTTATGACGCCAACGAGGTAGCTACCAGGGTCGTAGGGACAGCGATCTGCACTAGGAGATCGGCATGGCTACATCTTTCCCGGTTGTCACCCTTGGCCCGGCGTAGGGTGATTTGCTCTGCCCACCAGGGAACCTACCTTTTCTCCCGTAGAGTGAGGCGGGCGGCAGCCGGGGCATGCCACTTCCCCCTCTGGGGGACCTCATCTCTTTCTCTCACTCTCAGGCCTCCCCAGGCCGGAAGGTTCCCATGGTGTGTCACCCACTGAGGGCTAAGGGACCCTGTCCCTTAGGGTGTAATGAAACAACCCCTTCGGGTGGCTTGAGTACTCACCATATGTGATGAACAGTGAAGATTGACACAGATAAGGTATGAGAGAGTGCGTACCTACCGTAATTATGATCTTTCTGTGTTTCTTTACCCATTCATCACAACCTCCCACCATCCCCTGGGGCCTCAGTCTCTGGGTCCCCTCCTCTCTCTGTGGCTCCCCTCTCCTCTTTGGGGCGGGGTAAGTAAAGGACACACAGGGGTATTCTCCTATGAAGGATAGACAGCTCGGCACTCCTTCTCTACTACATGTCTCACCCGATGGGGTGGGGGTTAGTGAGTTGCCCTCCTCCTCTTCTCCTCGGTTTCCATCCAGCCGTTTCCAAAAAAAGAAAATCCCTTTTTTTCACCAAACATTCTTCCAGAAAGTACTAAATCCTGACCTGTCCTTCCTCCAGAATAGCCGACTCTGCTATCAGGGGTATTTGCCAGTTATTCTGTGCCATATTCTGGCAGAGGCTTTGCTACTCCTTGCAGTTCCTATCCAATCTGGTGACGGACAAGGGTCTCGGATACCTTGATACCTCTCCTCTCTCCTAAATTGTCTGCCCCCCCACCCTCCTTCTTCCTTCCAGAGATTGGGGCCTGTACCCAATCCCCCTTAGTCTAATCTCTTCTTTGCTGTCCTCTCAGTCGTTGGTTCTCCTTTTAGTTCAGTTATCTTTTCCTTTTCTGTCCTTGGACTCTCTTGTCCCACCCTCCATCCCTTCCTCTTACCTCTCTGGTGACTCAGAACTGGTAGGCAGGCAGAGTTGACACAGCCTAGCGGCCAACCTCGGCGCCATGCAAGTCGTCGGCCTGATGGCGCCGATAATGTGTCGGCTCCGCTACCCCTTAAAAAAAAAAAAAAAAAAGTCTCGCTGGGTCCTGACCTCCGCCAATACCCATATGTGATGAATGGTGAAGATACACAGAAAGATCATAATTACGGTAGGTACGTAATTTTCATTTCTTGTGACTCCCTTTATGCTGACCACAAATGCAGTTGACATAAAGGTGTTGTTGTAACATCGGTCGACAACTAAATTGTCAACCGACTGTCATGGATCCATTTCAGCATACTTTTCCACTGGAAAGTGACAAGTCAAGTTATTTCACAACCTATTTTCAAAACGTTTTTTAAAGGCCTTCTCTATCTCCAACCTCCAATACGGGAACCAGTTTCCCCTTGGGACCTGAATCTCTGCATTGCTAAGCTCATGGAGCCTCAATTTGAGCGGCTCTACGATGCAGGTTCGACAACCCTTTTGATTCTTATTTGTCTCCCGGTCCTTTTTTTTATCGAGGGGCTATGCCCCCATCCCCCTAACTTTCAGATTCTTAGCTCCAGTCAGAGTTACTTTGGGGCAGGGGTGCAGGACTGGGAGACAGTGTGCCCCTGTCTCAGGCACACCACACACAGTGACCTGTTAGCAGTGTCGATTTGCCAACAGGGTTGTAGTTCGCTGTGTTGGTGTTGCCCTTAGGGGCGCATACCCATTTGATCCCATGGCCACTGCTCATTTGAAATATGTCATGTAGAAGACAGTTTTCCTGATAGCCATCACTTCTGCAAGAAGGATTTCAGAATTTCAGGCACTGTGTACTGAGCCAACTACATCATCTCTCGTAAGTATAAATTAGAGCTCAGAACAAACAGAAAATTTCTCCCTAAGGTGGTCTCTGAGTTCCACCTTAACCAGTCCATTACCCTTCCAGTATTTTTTACTGACAAATCCTCTCCAGGGGAGCACAGACTTCATAGTTTGGATATTAAAAGAGTCCTTTCTTATTACCTGGAGCACACCAAGCAGTACAGGGGCTCTACTACACAGCTTGTCCTCACCTATGGAGAGGTAGGCAGAGGAGAACCAGCCACCAAGAGAACTATCTCTCATTGGATAGTCTCCTGCATTCAGTTTTGCTATGACAAGACTGGTAAACAGCCTCCTCAAGGCCTTAGGGCCCATTCCACTATGGGCACTGCTGCCACAGTGGCAGCTGCAAGGGATATTCCCTTACTTGATGTCTGCAAAGCAGCCGCCTGGAAGACTGTGCACACATTCACAAAGCATTACTGCCTTGATGTACAGTCTAGATCTGATGCTAGATTTGGCAGTGCTGTCCTGCAGATCCTCTTCCCTAAGTAGGTTCTGTACCCGCCTCCCAACTGCACTGCTTTGTAGTCTGCTAATGTTACTGATGCTAAAGGACTCTTGGGGTGAGAAGAAAAAATTACTCACTATAGTATTATTGTTTCTTCCAAGGTGTCCTTTGGCATCAGTAACCTTCCACCCTTCCTCCCCTGGTAACCTAACTGAAGAGGACTCGGTGCCTCTTGTGGTTTTATGTCAGATTTGTTCTACTTTTGAATTGCATTTACAGCAAAGTTGTCTTTTCTTATTACTTGTAAAGTTTTTTTCATATTTTTACAGTAGTTTTTAAAGCCTGTTAGAACAGACTTCATATGGACATGTTCCCATCACAGCTTTGAAAAAATTCTAGTGCCCACTGGGCAAGCTCCACTCAGCACACCCTCTAACTCTCTTCTGATTGGCTGATTCATTTAACTCATTACCATAATCTCCACCTCCGAGGCAGCTCAACCTAGCCAGTTTACTGCTAATGTTACTGATGCTACAGGACATCATAGAAGAAACAATATTACTACGGTGAGTAGTTTTTTCTTCGCCTCTAATGGTGCAAATTTACACACCTCATATGCTTCCTTTATTGTTGCCAGAGCCTTAAATTTGTGAGTTACTACTCTGGCCAGCTTCATTCCTCCCGAGTCAAAAGGAGCAAGCATCTTACAGTTGGTTGCCATGGCCTCCTCCTCCTTCTTAGGTGATTCTATGATGGAGAATTTGCACATGTCTACTCGCTCTGCCTACCACATTGTTTCTGCCATGTGAGGCATGTGGCTCAGGCATTGGGTTGCTGACCAAGTTCAGAGTGTAAGCTCTTTAACCTCCCCTTCATGGGAGGTCTGTTGCTCAGTTCTGGCCTGGATGATATTTTGAAGGATCTCCAGGATAAGAAGAGCCACCTTCCAGTGTCAAAACAACAGCATTTATTTATTTATTTAGTTTTTGTTGACTTGGTACAGTAGGTGCACTAGCCATAAAATGACTATTTTCAGGCATGACCCGGGAAAGTACAATATGTAACAGTGAGAAACAATGTGGTGATACATAAGTACAGTAATACAAAAATAGAGAAACAGTACAGCAGTGCTACAAAAAATACATTAATTTGGAGTACACATTAAAGAAGTAAAACAGACAATGTAGCATAACAGCAACAATGTAGCATAAAGACAATAAGAGTAATAAATAAGCAGAGGCAGCACTGTATATGATAAATGCAGAAACAGGGCATATCCTGGAGGACAGAAAGGGTACAGGAAAGACTAAGGAGTCTAGGTAGGGTCAAAGCAAGTGCAAGTATCAGCAAGGTGTAGATAACGTAGATATATTCAGTTTTGAAAGTGTGGTGAGACTGAGACTGCTGAAGGTTGAGTGGAAGAGCATTCCACATCCGGGGAGCAGCGCTTTGGAAGACCCCAGTGCCTTTCACTGTACGACATCTCGGGACAAAGAGCAGGGATTTGTCAGCAGATCGTCTGCCATGGGGGGATAGCTGAGGAACAAGAAGCTCAGTCAGCAGGGATGGAGTTTTATCCCCGATGATCGAGTCCACAAGAGATCCCAGGTAGTATTGTCTACTGGTAGCAGGTGAGAGCCAGTTAAGATCTTTATAGAGAAAGTAGTGATGCTTGAGTCGAGGTGACGAGGAGGCAAAGCGACAAACGTTATATGTGACATCCCATCTCACTAGGGAGGATTTGTGGGCAGAGGTGAGAAGAGAGGCACCATAAGCAACAGTTGGTAACAGAATGCCACGGGCAGTAGCTAGTTTCACTGAGGAAGTAAGCATGTAACTTGTTTTGTAAGCCACTCCTAACTTCAAGTTTACAGATTTGCGGGAAGATTGAATATGAAGGTTAAAGTCCAGGTATGGGTCCAACAGGATCCCAAGGTACTTTAAGGAAGTAACATTTTCTAGTGGAATTCCTCCTGGATGAAGAACCTCCAGGACATTGGAACAGGCCTTCATCTTCGGTGTAGATCCAAAGAGCATGGCCTTAGTTTTCTTTTTGTTGAGAACTAGCTTGTGGTCCAGTAGCCAGTCCAGAACTTTCTTAAAGCCAGAGTTAAGCACTGAGTTTATGCAGGCAATACCTGAAGAACTAGTGTAAATGTCCAGGTCATCGGTGTAGAGGATTGCCGATAAGGCCAACATAACCCCAAGAGGTCAAGGTAGCGGTAGGCGCAGGCAATTTTGTGGAGGGTTTTGTCCCTTTCAGAACTTCGGTAACCAGAGAAATAGAGGAGCCCGCTCAAGTAACAAGGGCTACAGTAACAGAGAGGACCTTGCCAGACATTGTACTGGAGGTCCAGTGCAAAAGCCTGGTACCTCGCAATGAAGGTACATGGGCCCATCCCTGCCCCCCTTCCTTTGGTGGAAAACTACATGATTTCTACTCAAGATGGGCTCAGACAACTTCAGACGCATGAGTATTGGAAATTCTAGCTTTGGGCTATGCAACAGAATTTTCAACAATCTCCTTAAATGGGCATTTTCTGCTGTCCCCAGTTTCCGAGGACACTGTAAATAGACAGGCAGTGTCAGAGACTCTGATCCACCTCCTTCAGATTGGGGCAATTGTGCCAGTTCCTCCAAGTGAGCAAGGTCAGGGATTCTACTCGATTTATTGCATTGTTCCCAAAACATCGGGGGCAGGCCCATCCTGGACCTGAAGCCTCTGAACAAGTTTGTGCACCACATGACCTTTAAGATGGAATCTCTGTGGTCAATCATCCAAGCTGTCCAGCCAGGGGATTTCCTAGCTTCCATAGATCTGATGGATGCATACCTTCACATTCCCAACCGTCAGTCTCACCAGAAGTATCTCAGGTTCTCGATATTGAGCCAACATTTCCAGTACAGGGCACTTCCCTTCAGCCTTGCAACAGCCCCTGGGATTTTCTCGAAGGTGTTTATAGTCCTGGTGGCTCAACTTCGACAAGAGGGGAATCATGTCTCTCTTTACCTGGATGACCTGCTGATCCGAGCACCGACAGTATCCTTGACAAGCAGGTTGATGCTCAGGACTCTGGAGATGCTCAAGTCCCATGGCTGGGTGAAGAACCAAGAAAAAAGCTTTTTTGAACCATCTCAGACCCTGGAACATCTGGGAGCAGTTTTCAACCCAGTTCAAGGGAAGGGAAGGTTTTGATCTCGCCATCTCGGAAGGAGACTGTATTGAAGGAAGTTCAGTGGCTCAGGGATCAGTCGTTGGCCTGAGTCCTCAGCCTGCTGCGAATCCTGGGCCTTATAGCGGCAGCGATATACTTAGATCTCCCTGGACATAAGTCTTCACCATTTATTCACACTTCTGGGTTCTAGCCAGAGGTGCTAAGACCCTGTGGGAGCCAAAAATCTTCAGGGGGCGGCTCAGAGGTAATTTAAGGAAGTATTTTTTCACAGAAAGGGTTGTGGATGCATGGAACGGCCTTCCGGAGGAGGTTGTGGAGTCAAAAACAGTGGTGGAATTCAAGCATGCATGTCATAAGGCAATTCTAGGGGGTGGGGGTAGGAAGAAGTAGGCTGCTGATTAACTAGGATATGCAGCTTATCCATTAGGTAGGGAAATGGGCAGACCGGGTGGGCCAAGCGGTCCTTATCTGCCATCAAATTCTATGTTTCTATGTTTAGGAGGGCTGGTGCTGTGGTAGGACCATGCATGCGCGGCACCGCAGGATCATCTCATGCCTGTATAGGCTACCTCGGCATCGACTCACCAACTGCCTCAATTCCTTTTTTCCCACCGTTGAGTGCGCTTCAGTGACGACATCTCTTGCCCTCCGGGAGTCAGTTCTTCACGTCTATATGACAGCAGCATTTAGTCATTCAATTCGTTTTAGTATTTGTTTTTCTTATTATTCTTTGTTTTTTTAAAAAACAAAGAAAAGTTTTTTCTCTCAGCCCTGCCATTGATGGAGTCGACCATGGACGGTCTCGAGGGTGGTAGGGAGACTTCACTAGAAAGCTGTTCTGGCAGTAGGGCTGTGTCTGGTCCACTGCCCTTTCTGGGGGGGTCCAACCATGGACAGTCAGTCCAGTGCTCGTGAGGGAGGGCAGTCCTCTTGTAAGCACAAAAAGAAGTGGGCCCATTCCCGGTCTTGATCAGGGACCCAGCACCATTGTACCTTGAGTTCTTCTTCCTGTCAGAGGAAGAAGAGATGGTACCGCTCAAGGTCGCCTCTTGGTACGTCTGTGTACGTCTTCGGTAGTGGAAAGCGGCAGGCCCACCCTGACCCCTCCTAGGTTCCTGGTGGCCTCTGCTTTTAACGTCCGGGACTCTCGACACCGGAGCCCCTCTCTGTCCTCATACGGGGTTTCCGGTGAGCAGTTTCATCACTGGGCCACTATTATGGAGCGGTGGGTACAGCGTTTGTCTCGTGTGCCTCTTCTGGTGGACCCGGTTCTGGGCCTTTAGGCTCAGGTGTCGGTGGGCCGCGGTCGGGGCATTCGGGATGACACATGCATTCAGTGTCAGCGGCGGACATTCCCACCTCACCAATGCCATTGATGTCCACGTGCCTTCCCCCCTCACTTTGACTCTTCGCGGGGACTGGCACGGGTACTGCTTCCCTCCCCTAGTTTTCTAGCTCTGGTGGTGGTTCTCAGACTCCGGTTCCATGTCCAGCGGCACTGGGTCCCTCGGTACTGCTGGCAGTGCCAAGGTTGTCGACGCCGTTGCTGGTTCCAGTGTCTCCGGTCTAACCCTTGCCCAGGCCAGGCTTCTCCTGATTTCTACATGGTCAAGGCAGAGAACGATGAGTCTGACCCTGACCTGATCTTGTCTGATGACAGTGAGGATGGCTCATACCTTGGTGAGAAGCCTGCTGTCTCAGCTGCGGCATTAGTCAAAGATCTTTGTTTCCAGTCTCTCCTCAAGAACATGGGGATGACCGTGGCCCTACAGACTTTCACTGTAGATCCCAGTAGGTTTTTGCGCCTGGAGTTCCTTCGTATTCCTGTCTCTGTAAGTCTTATGCCTCCTGCCCCCCCTCCTTTTGAGACCTTGGCTCAGGTGGTGTGGGAGAGGCCAGCTCTGATTCCTTCTGTGGCCAAGTCCATAGACAAGAAGTATACCCCCCAAGGACAGACCTTTCTTGGTATCACAACCCATTGCAGATGCTTTAGTGGTCTTGCAGAGAACAACAAAGCAGTTCTCCCTCAGGAGGCTTCAGCTCGCCCTATCAATAAGGAATCTTGCAAAACTGACACCTTGGAGAAACTGACTTTTGCAGCCGCTACTCTGGGCATGCATATTGCCAATTATCAGGGACACTTCTCCCAATATGAATATGTGCTTTGGAACTCTCTTAAGTCAATGGTTAAGAATCTCCCAGAGTCTGACTCTACCATGGAGTTTCTGCAGACTATTATGAGGGCCATAGAATCCAACAGTCATCAGCTGAAAGCTTCAGTGGATGCCTGTGACACTGCTGCTAGGGCTACTGCCACTTGGATTTGTATCAGGCAGCACTCATGGCTTAGAACATCAGGATTTTCTTCTGATGCTCAACAACAGGTCATGAATGCCCCATTTGATGGTGCTTATCTGTTTGGGCCTCAAGTTGAGCAAGCACTGGAGGCTGCTCAGAAGACCAGGACCGCCATTAAAACAGCCAGGCCGACTCCTTCTGCTCCGAAAAGGGGCAGAAACTGTCAACAATTTCATAACAGGCAGTCCTTTCAAGGTAGAGGCTGAGGGGCTTTTAACAAAAACCAGACTCCTCAGCCGCAAAAGAAAACACAGCACAAGGCACAGGGCCCAAAAGTGCCCAGTGCAACTGTCTGAAAATCGGGCTGTGGTCCCACCTCAGCTGCCCGAGGTGGACATCTCCGGGGCAGTGGGAGGTCGTCTGACTCAGTTCTACAATCAATGGAAGTCCATCTCCTTGGACAAATGGGTCCTCAGGATTGTTCGGGAAGGTTACTCCCTGAATTTTGCGGAGAGCCCTCCAGATCTTCCACCCAAGTGACAGCACAGTCTGTCTGCCACTCAGTTGGACCTTTTCACTTCCTTAGATACAGGGCCTTCTCAAAAACAGGGCAGTAGAAGTTGTTCCCTGGGCAGAGAGGAATACAGGTTTCTACTCCCATTATTGTCTGGCTCCAAAGAAAACAGGCAGCATGCGCCCAATTCTTGATTTCAGAAAGTTAAACAAGTTCTTGTTCAGGGAGAAGTTCAAGATGATCTCCGTAGGAACTCTGCTAGCACTCCTTCTTCAGTACAACTGGCTGGCATCCCTGGATATGCAGGATTCCTACCAGCACATCCAGTGCACCCAAGTCCAAGTTAGGGAGGCAGTATAGCGCAGTGGTTTAAGGCTGTGAGCTGCAAATCTGGTGACATCCAGCAGACCAGACTTGGGTTTGAATCCCACAGCTTCCACTTGCATACTGTGTGACCCTGAGCAAGTCACTTAACTTCCCTGTGCTCCCAGGTCGCACCTGTAAAAAAGCTTTCAGCTTAGTGTGCTATTCCTGGTTAAGCAACTAAAAAAAAAATGTCACTGCAAGTACCTCCACTTTGTTGCCATGGGTTAACATTACTGATTCAGAGTCCTGCCCTTTGTGTTCTCATCGGTACCTTGAGTCTTTACAAAGTGTTTCACAGTTCTCGCTGCACAACTCTGAAAGCTCTGCATTCAAGTCTTTCATACTTGGCCGATTGGCTTTTGGCAAGCCTGCCAAGGCAGGAAATGCAGGAGGCAGTCTCCACGCATCTTGGTTCCTCACCCCCATGGGGTGCTACTGAACCTGGAAAAGTCGCAGCTTCAGGCCTCTCAGCATCTACTCTTAATAAGGGCGCTCCTCGACTCTTCTGAGGCGAGGGCTTTTCTCCCACAGGACAGGAGGAATGACATTCTCCAGATGGCTCACTTCTTCAGAGAGAACAGCCCTGCACGAGCTCACTCTATGCAACGGATGTTGGGCCTCATGGCTACCTCCATTTTCATGGTGCCTCTGGCTCGATTACACATGAGGACCACTCAATGGATGCTCAGCACACAGTGGTCCCCAACAACACATTCACAGTATTACCCCATCAAGGTGACACAACTGTGGAGATCACTTGTGTGGTGGATCCAGGAAGACAAACTTTGACGAGGTTTGTGCTTTGCCCCTCCGGAGTCTCAGATTACCATCACCATGGATGCATCGCTGATCGGATGGGGGGCTCATTGCAAGGAGTTCCACACTCAGGGAGTATGGACTTGGGAGGCGTCTCATCTGCACATCAATGTTCTGGAGATGAGCGCGGTCCTGTATGCTGTTCGAGCCCTGAAGGATGTCCACTGTCACAAAAATTCTTCAGACAGACAACAAGGCAGTGATGTATTATATCAACAAACAGGGGGAGCCCACCCCTACCCCTTGTGCAGAGAAGCCATGAGGGTATGGGAATGGTGCCTCGAACACAGCGCTCTGATTCAGGCAGTCTATTTGCCAGGGATTCAGAGCAAGCTGGCGTATCACAGCAGAACAGAGGTGGATCCTCATGAGTGGTGACTTGCAAAAGACGTCTTGCAATCGCTCCTCAACAAGTGGTGCAGTCTGGACGTGGACCTTTTTGCATCCCCACTCAATGCAAAACTGCCTCTAGTCTGCTCCAGAAATCCAGAACCTGGCGTTTTCTGTCAGGATGCATTCAGACTGCAGTATACAAGATGCTTTCTGTACGCATTTCCCCCGCTACCCCTAGTTCAGAAGGTGCTGCTCAGACTAGAGTTACAGGGGGGCCAAATGATTCTAATTGCACCATACTGGCCTCGATAGATCTGGTTTCCATTAATCAACAAGTTGTTGGAGGCCCCTCCGAGGCAACTGCCTCTATGGACGGATCTCCAGACACAGGGATACCTGGTTCATCCTAATCTGCACTCCCTTCATCTCCATGCCTGGCTCCTAAGGAGATAGAAGTGGGGAGATTCAAGGTTTCCCAGAGAATCTCACAGATTCTCTTGGCAGCATGTAAGTTCTCCACCAGGAAGACTTATACCACTAAATGGAACCATTTCTCACTATGGTGTGCTAAGATCACTCTGGTTTCATTCCAGTGCCCACTGAATAAAGTGTTAAACTGTCAAGGTACACCTACAAGCACCTTATGCCTATCATGAGCCAGTCCAGAATATGTCTCTGGCTCAGCTGCCTTTGTTCAAGAGATTCCTCAAAGGCATTCTACACACAAGGCCTCCGGTTAGGAAGCTGGTGGCTGCCTGGGATATTAACCTCATGCTGGATGTGTTCATTCGTAAACCTTTTGAGCCTCTAGCCACGTGTGAATTGAAGTTCCTGACCTGGAAGATTGCCTTCCTGGTGGCCATCACTTCTGCTCGTAGGGTCTCTGAAATACGTGCTCTGGTCACAGACCCTCCATACACCATCTTTCACAAAGACAAGGTGGTTCTCCGTACTCACCCCAAGTTCCTACCCAAAGTGGTCCCGGAGTTTCACCTCAACCAGCCCTTGGTTCTGCCTACTTAATTCTCCAACTTCCAAAATGAAGGGGAACGACCCCTTCATTCCTTGGATGTCAAGAGAGCCCTACGGTTCTACATAGATAGGACTGGGGAAATCCATAAAGCGAAGCAACTCTTTGTGTCTTTCAATGCGGCCCAGCTGGGTCAGCCAGTATCCATCAGATGCATTTCTGCATGGTTAGTGGCATGCTTCACCATTGTTATTTTATGGCGCAGGTCAAGTTGGAAGGCCAGGTACGTGCCCACTCAACTAGAGCGGTTGCTGCATCCCTGGCAGAGATATGCTTGGTTCCCCTTACTGAGATTTGCAAAGCGGCTACTTGGAGCTCAGTGCACACCTTTGTGAAGCACTACGGTCTGGATGTCCGTGCTGTACAGCATGCTTCTTTTGGCAGGACAATCCTTAAAGGAATTCTGTCGTGAGTGAGCTCTGTCTCCTGCTGCCCTGCTCGGGGGATTGGTTTAGCTTGGTACTCTAACCCAGAAGTGTGAATAAATGGTGAAGACTTAAGTCCAGGAAGATATGGAAATTATATACCTACCATAATTCTTGATCTTCTTCGGGGGTATCTCAGTCATCAGGTTACACCATAGGAACTTCACTGTTGGTGAATGGGGAATCCACACAGAAGATTTTCAGCAGTACAGCTGAGGCCACCCACACTGTCAGTGTTAGCCGACGTCACCAACCCTATATAGGTGTAGGTGGCCCTGCTCCTTCCTCAGTTCTTTGCCGCCGTCGACTTGCAAGCACAGTCTCTGTGGAAGAGCCATTGCAGTATTCATGCTTTTTTTGGGCCTACAACCTTTTTTCTTCCAACCTTTAGAAATCTCTTTCAGAGATTTTTCTACATATTTTCTTTTATGTTGAGAGTGAAACCTGCTTCTTCTCTCTTTCGTTGCTGCCAGTGTGGAAAGAAGATTCCCCCCAACGATGACCATTCTGTGTGTGTCTGCTGTCTTGGGCCTGATCACAGCATTTTAGATTGTGAGCTCTGCCAACAATTTAATCAAACCACCCTTAGGCGATGAAGAAAAGCTCTTAAAACCTTCATGGAACAGCAGGTAGCAAGGTCTGAGACGGGGTCCTCCAGGGCACCGGCCAACCAGTCACCCTCTGGGTCTAAGAGCTCCAAGGCCTCCCAGATCAAAGACAAGTCCTTGGGGAAAAGTCACAGAAAAGACCAGGATCGCGACCGCTCCCCCCGGGAGCCATCCTGCTCCCCCGTGGGAAGAGCTCATTCCACCAGACATAGTGATGCCCCTGTGGCTGCTTCCTGGGACGTCTTTATACAGGAAATCTGCAGGGCTGGTAGCTAGAAGTCCTACACACCTTCTTTTCTCAGTACTGCATTGACCTCAGGTCACGCTGGGATGCTGGTTTTTGGACCTTGGTTCTGTAGACTCTGTTCATCAAATAGGGGCGCGTGCCTTACCCTCTTCTCCCGGCGAACTGATAAGAGTCTGCCAAAGTGTGGATAGTGAACCATATCCTTACCCATAGAAAAATAGGTTATTCACCTGTAACTGTAAATCTTCCAGGACCAGTCTTCAGCATTGATTCACATTGATGGATTCTGAGCTGGAGACACTAGGACCCTGCGGGAGCCAGAACTTTTCAGGAGGGCCAGCGCCAAGGTAGGTTGTGCTCATGTACAGCACCCCAACACTAGCTCATGCTGCATAGCTTGCCTCGGCATCAGCCCTCAACTGCCTCGGTTCCTTTTTTCCACCGTCGAGTGCACTTCAGTTTTGATGTTGCTCGCCCGCCGGGAGTCAGATCTTCACGTCTGTATGACAGCAGTGTTTGGTTCGTTCAATTTTAGTGTTTGAGGACCAAAAACATGTGCATAACAAAACAAAAAAAAAACCTTTTCTGTCAGTTTCTCTTAGTCCTGCCACTTTGAGCACAGTGCACACCTTCATCAAGCACTGTGCCCTGGATGTCCATGTTTTGGCAGTACAGTCCTTAATGCACTCCTGTCTTGAGTGAGCTCTGGCTCCTACCACCCTGAGTTTCGTCTGAGCTTGGTACTCTAAGCCGTCAGTGTGAATCGATGGTGAAGACTGGTCCTGGAAGATATGAAAATTATGTACTCACTGTAATTCTTAATCTTCTTGTGCCTTCTTCACCATTGAATCACACACACATACACACACACACACCTCCTCCTCCATCCCCCGGGCTTACTCTTTCTGTTCGTTAACCATCACCCCCCCCCCCCATTTTGGTTTGATCTGTGAAGACACTGCTTTCTTTGTTGTTGACCCTTATATGGGTCACAGGGGCTGTCTTGTGCCCTTTTAGATTAGGGTTATACTTAGGTTACGCTACACCTCCTCGGTAAAAAGGTCCTGAGGCAGTTGAGAGCTGATGCTGAGGTAAGCCATGCAGCGCAAGCTAGTCTCGCAGTGCCACGCATGCACACAGCCTGCCTCGGCACCAGCCCTCCTGAAAAGTTCTGGCTCCCTCAGGGTCCTAGTGCCTCCAACTCAGAACCCATCAGTGTGACTCAGTGGTGAAGATGGTCCAAGAAAATCAACAATTACAGTGAGTACATAATTTTCATTTCTAGGAGTGGTATATGGTTCACATCCACACAACTCAGCCAGCCTCCCCTGGCAAGTGACACAAGGATCCTTGCTTCCAGCGTGCAAAGATCTGGTGTCACAGGGTGGGATCAGTGAATATACTGCTCAGGTGGTGGGAGGAGCTTAGCTTAAAGACATCCAGCCAGTCAGACCGTTCCAGTAGAACTGCTATAGTGTGGATGTGAACCATATACCACTCCTAGAACTACAGTTATAGGTGAGTAACCTATTATCTTCCAGGAATCAGTCTTCACCAGTGTCCAGTCCACAGCTGGTCCAGTGTTCAGAGGGAGAACAGCCCTCTCATAAATGCAGAAAGAAGTGTGCTCGTTCCTGCCGGCCCGCCGGCACAGCGGTTGGATTTCCGCTTGCGATGCCAGCGACCTGGGTTCGGAAATGGACCCAGGGAACTGGAGGGCCGACTGGGGGAGAAGGATTGAGTGCCCTCAGGGCTGCTCTCCTTCTCCGGGGGGAAGGTTGGGGTGAATGCCCGGCGTGCGTAGGACTTCTGGCGGAGGCCAGAAGGAATCATAGCCTTCGTCCCGGGAGTCTACAGAGGGGTGGACGCAGGTCATCATTGCACGTCCCTGCCCCTGGGGACGTAAGGGAAAAATCCTTGCAGCCGCCACAAATGATGCCGCCTGGCCCCAATTAGCCTCCAGGCCCGGCTCCGAACTGGTCCCAAGATTATGGCACTGGGCTCAGGTGCGTGGCTTTAGCCAAGGGAGTGGCAGGTATCGGGAGGCGTGGCCAATCTGGAGTGTGGGGTACAGGGGTCCGTGGACATGGGCTGGTGATCCAAGCTGGGGAAGCAAAAAGGCAAATTAAAAAAAAAAAAGAAGAAGTGTATGCCTGTTCCTGATCCCCATCGGGGACTTGACATCATTCAACCTTGAGTTCTTCCTCTTCCTGTCAGATGGGGAAGAAACAGTACCGTTCGAGGTCACCCTCTGGTAGGTCTGCTGCAAGATCCTCATTGTTCCGGAGCAGAAAGCCTTCCCTGGTGCCATCAGTGTCTCCAGTGGTTTCTGCTTGAGGGCATGCAAGGTCTCGGGGTCTGGAGTCCCTTCCTGTCTTCCTGTGGGGACTACGGTGGGCAGTTTCATTACTGGGCAGCTGTTATGGAGCAGTGGGTACTGCATCTTGTTTGTTTGCACCTTCTTGCGGAGCCAGCCTCAGGCCACTCTGGGTTGGGGGCACTGGACCTGCAGCTGGAACTCTCCAGCTAGATACAGCATTTGGCTCTATCAACAGCCTCTGGGTCCTTGCGGTGGCCGTGCCGCCAATGCCTGTTGCACTGGCCGCACCACCTTGCAGTGTCAGTGTCTTGGGACCAGCCCAGATACCTTTGCCAGACACTCCTGTGCCTGCTAGACCTTTGGCACCGCAGGCAGCACCAGCCTCGGTGCCAGGATCAGGCCCTTTGGGACCTGTTTCGGTGACTTGCTCTGTGCAGCGTCCGGTGCCACCCCCGGTGCCAAGAGAGCCCTTGTCTCCAGGTTAGTCTCTTTGGGGACACCAGTGCTGGTTCCTTCTCCACTGGTGCCGGTGTTACCTGTCTTCCTGACTCCAAGAGCTAGGTTAGGAAACCTTAGGTTCACCCCTCTCCCAGCTCCTCTTCCTGGCGAGGACCTTGAGGGGGATGAGTCTGACCCGTACTCATTATTTCTGAGGATGGTGATGATGACTCTTTTTACAGCCTGGATAATTCAACCCGAGGCACTTCTCCTGTTCCTCAGGAGGATCTTGCTTTTCAGGCTCTCCTTCACATGTATGCAACTGTTGGTTTTGAGCCTTCTGCCCTTGACCCTGGGAAACGTCTTGTCTGGAGTGGCTCAGCGTTTCCACCATGCCGATCAATCTCATACCTCCTACTGACCCTACATTTGAGACTCTCTCAGACATAGTATGGACAAGACTCGCGTCTATCCCCTCTGTCTTTAGGCAGATAGACTGTAAGTATACTGCCCCCAAGGACAGACCCATCCTTGCTTCCCAGTCTATACTGGGCAAGATTGTCATTCTGGCTGAGAATGACAAGGCCATCTCCTCCCTCAGTAGGTCATGTGCACCCCATCAATAAGGAGTCACATAAGATAGACATGATGGGGAAAAGAGCATTCACTGCTGCTACCCTTAGCATGAGGATAGCCAGCTAATAGGGGCATTTTTCTCCAAGTATGAGTATGCCATTTGGACTTCTCTTAAGTCTCTTGTGGAGTCCTTGCCTAAGTCAGAGACAAAGCATAAGATACTTCAGACTGTCACACATGGCATTGAGTTGAACAGTCATCAGCTGAAGGCAGCTGTGGATGCCTTTGACACTGCTTCGCATTCTGCTGCTGCAGGGATCTGTGTTAGGAGACATTCCTGGCTTCAGACGTCTGGTTTCTCCAACGACATCCAGCAGCAGGTTACGTATATTCCCTTCAATGGTCCCTATCTGTTTGGTCAACAGGTGGAACAGTCTCTTGAGGCCTCTCAGAAGACCAGGATGGCAATCAAGACTTCTTGGCCTACCTCATCTCATCCCCAGAGGGGAAAGGGGAAACATTTTTATCACAGTAAGCAGTCCTTTTGAGGTAAAAGAAAGGGAGCTCAAGTCAAGACCCAGCCTCCCCAGTGACAGAAGAAAGCACAACCGAAGGCACAGGCCCAGAAAGCGCCCAGTGCCATTCTCTGAAATTCTGGCCCCGGTCTTGCCTCAGCTGCCTGAGGCAGAACTCTCCTCTCTGTTTGGGAGGCATCTGATTCAGTTTTACCATCAGTGGGAATCCATCATGATGGACAAGTGAGTTTTCAGGATCATCCGGGGGAGATACTCGCTGAACGTTTCAGAACTCCCTCTGGATTATCCACCCAGGAAGCAATCCCCACACACACACACACACTTTCAGTTCGCATATTGGAGCTTCTGTGAAGGAGATTCCGGCCTGTTAGGCAACAGGGCAGTGGAAGCAGTGCCAGAGGTGGAGTGCAATACAGGCTTCTACTCCCATTGCTTTCTAATTCTGAAGAAGTCGGTGGGGCAAACACCCCATTCTCGACCTCACAAAACTGAACAAGTTCATGCATTGGGAGAAGTTCAAAATGATCTCCTTAGGAACCCTGCTACTGCTTCTCAAGCCACAGGATTGATTGGCTTTCCTGGACAAGCAGGATGCCTACCAGCATATCCTGGTCCACCCCATCCACCACTAGTTTCTCTACTTCGTGGTTCTGGTCAGCATTACCAGTTCCGAGTCCTGCCCTTTGGGTTATCATCAGCGCCTCAAGTCTCTACAAAGTACTTTGCTGTTCTCGTAGTGCACCTTCAAAAGCTGGGACTCCCAAGTTTTTCCCTCTCTGGATGACTGGCTGTTAGCCAGTCCATCCAAGCAGGAGACAGAATGAGCAGTGGCCACAGCCTCTCAGTTCCAGACATCCATGGGAATCCTGTTAAAGCTAGGGAAGTTGCAGCTTCAGGCCTCTCAGCAGCTCCTCTTCATGAGAGTCCTCCTGGACAGCACCAGTGTGAGGGCCTTTCTTCCAGAGGACAGACAGAAGGCCATACAATTCATCATGGAGCACAAGTCCATTTGGGTTTGCTCTATGCAGCGCATGTAAGGTCTCATAGCCTCTTTCGTCTTCACAGTACATCTTGCCCGGCTGCACATGAGGACAATCCAGTGGATACTCAGTACACAGTGGTTTCCAGTGGCGCATCCTCCATCTTATCCCAGCTAGGTGATGGAGCCTCTGCTTTGGTCACTTGCATGGTGGATACAGGAAGGCAATCTCCTCCAAGGTCTTCCTTTTTCTCAACCAGAGCTTCAGGTAACCCTTACCACAGATGAGTCTCTGCTGGGATGGGAAGCCCATAGTCAGGGCCACCACACTCAGGGAGTCTGGAACCCTACAGAGTCCCACCTCCACATCAGTGTGTTGGAGATGGGAGCAGTCCTTTATGCCTTCAGGCATATGTCCAGGCCCTGGTGGACTTTGTCAGCCGCAGGATAGTCCTTCTCCAGATAGACAACAAGTCTGTCATGTAGTACATCAACAAACGGCGGGGGCACACTCTTATCCTCCTGCAGGGAAGCAGTGAGAGTGTGGGAATGGTGTCTGAAACAGAATGTTCTGATCCAGATGGTTTATCTGCCAGGGGCTCAGAACAGTCTAGCAGACAAGCTCATCTAAACAGGAGCAGATCCTCTCGAGTGGTCATTGGCACCAGACATCGTGCAGTCTCTATTAGACAAGTGGGGAAACCCAGATATGGACCTTTTTGCATCGCCACTCAACGCCAAACTGCCTTGATTCTGCTCGGAAAATCCAGAACGTGGCATTTTCTGTCAGAATGCATTGAGGCTGCAGTGGACAGATTGCTTTAAATATGCATTTTCTTGTATTTCTGTAGATCAGACAGTACTGCTCAAGCTGGAGACACATGGAGCAAAATGATTCTGGTCACCCCATGCTGTGCTCTGCAGATGTGGTTTCTCATCGTCAACAAATTGTCAGTCAGCCCTCCGAGAGCCCTCCCTCTCTGGACAGACCTTCTGATGCAGGGGTCCCTCTTTCATCCCAACCTATGCTCCCTTCATCTCCATGCCTAACTCCTGAAGAGATAGAATGGGCAGGTATTAAGGGCAAGGCCCCTAGAATTCTGCAGCCGCGGAATTTTGCGCAGAACTTGCAATCTACCGCAGAACTTCTGTGGTGCCGCAGAATTCACTCTTCTTGGTGATTTTTTTATTAATATTTCTGTTTATCCATAGAATCTGGCTCCCTTCCCCTCTTTTTATATCCACCACCCCATATGCTCAGAATGTAATGTTATCATTGCTGTAACATCATACATTAGCTAACGAAATGGCTGCATTCTGCAACAGAAATGAACAGTCACTTATCTACCACAGCTCCCACTGCCAGAGATGGTGGCACAGCACATCATGCATGGTGATATTTGCTCAACCTGCACTACAGCCTAATACAATTTTCAGTCTTACATTATTGTGCTAGGGCAAACTTAAACAAAACCTTGTCAATAGCACAGACTTGTTAAGTCCATACCTCACTTTGTATAAACCTGTTTGTGCCTTTAAGGTATAGAGATGCCATCTGAAATGAATAACTGGTAAAATGAATTTAACTGTCATTTTTAAAGAAAAATAAAATAATTATGTCCAGAAAAGTGGAATATAATAATGTGTAGACCTGTTGAAAGAATAGACCTGTTAAATAAATAATTGCACTGTAAGCATTTTTGCCAGGTTTATTGATTACATATTGTCATTGGTTGATAGAATCACCTAAAAGTTATGGAGAAATGTTGTGTGCAGGGACAGCTGTTGCATCAGAGGGTAGCATGCTGTGTTTCCGTGCCAGCAACTCAGGTTCAGAGTTTAGCTCTGGGAGCTGGCTGGGCAGCACAAGGATTGGTGGAACACATCACTGCTCAGAGCCTGGGAAGGTATGGTGCAGTGTTCTGTCACATGGTGGACACATTGTGATGGGCTGGAGAGCTCTATCTCACAATTGGTTCATAAGCATGTCATGGCCTGATGGTGTTATGCAGTGTGTCAGGGTAAGCAGGTCGACATGAAAAATGAGTTTTGCAATAACTCCTCTATTCCATTTCCAATGGGACCTGTATGAATGAGGATACAAGTTCATGGAAATTAAAAAAAAAAAATATATATATATATACACACACACATACATACAGTATCTCTGTCTCTCTCACCACACGCATGCACACACACACACATTTGTAAGCATGTTACAGATTGCATATAAATATATAAGTGGTACATAATGGGAACCTCATGAGTGGTGTAGAAAGCACATACAAATATATAAGTGATAGACGGTGGAAACCTCATTAGTAGGACAGATAGCATGCATATAGAAATACCTTATTTATCACATAAGATCCCCTCTGCATATGTCATTTATGCAACAGGCTAGGACCTTAAGGGAGAGACATTTGTTTTGCCTTTTTAGGCATAAAATTATTTTTATGTCTGTTATTTTTTGAACTAGTGTTACTGTGCTTTTCACCATCCTGATTGCTATAACCACTGCCATGAAAGTGAAGTCAGGATGACAAGCTGACGCTGTGATTTGGTAGTTTGTTAGTGCCGCAGAACTTCCACAGAAATCACAAACCACCGCCACAGAAGTTCTGCGGCAAATGGTGGTCTTGCCGCAGAACTTGGTCCCACTGTGCCGCAGAAAAGTAGGGGCCCTGATTAAGGGTCTCTGAGATTCTTCTGGCTGCTCATAAGTCCTCCACCAGAAAAACTTAGACAGCCAAATGGAAACATTTTTCTGCATGGTGCTCAAATCCCTGTAAAGACCCATTCCAATGCCACCAGACAGGGTTTTGGAGTACTTGTTCATCCTGTCTGATGAAGGCTTGCAATACTGTACAGTTAAGGTCCATCTGTGCGCTGTTTCAGCCTATCACAACCTCATACAGAACCTCTCTCTAGCCCGACTGCCTCTATTTAAAAAGTTCCTGAAAGGCATTTTGCACACAATGCCCCCAGTCAGGAAACCTATTGCTGCCTGGGATCTTAGCCATGTGTTGCACATGCTCACTCGTAAGCCCTTTAAACACTTGACTACGTGTGGCCTGAAGTTCCTAACTTGGAAAATTGCATTTCTTTTTTTTTTTGCTTTGTTTTTTTGATTAGATCAGGTAAACTGTCATCTGGCCTTTTCTGAGCTTTCTTTCTCAGAGTGGCTCAGCATCAAGTAATAAGTGCCTGTCATCATTTCAAGAAACGTATAATTTTTATATGACCTTATAAAAAAGAAATTCCCTTGCTGCAAAAAATGGTCCCATAGATAAAAATGATCTATAGGTCCTTCAGATTTGTCCAAATGGATGCCAAGTTTCCTCAGATCTGTTCCCACTGATTTCCATTTAATAATATATTCTTTCCAATTTTGCTATATCTATCATCTTTGCCAGTCATTCTTTAAATATTGGTGGCGCTTCGTTTTTCCATTTTTGTAGTATTCATTTTTTTACCACCATAGTTGCTAACTGACTAAAGAGATATTGATTTCTATCCATGGTTTCTGATGGATTTACTATGAAACCTGGTAATATTCCTCCAGGATCGAATTTTATGTAGAGTTAGATTATAGTCTTCTGCTATTATATAAGGAGCTGGTAGCTGTGATAGAGTCAAAAAAAGATCTGAGAAAAATATTGGGGAGTCCTCATTTGGTGCATATATACCTGTGTCCATTTGGATCTATAATAGAGTTTTTGCAAACTATAGGTCCAGAAGCAAATGATTTGATACCTTTTAATGGACCAACATAGATGTAACAACAAGAACAAAGTGCTCTAGCTTTTGGACCAACCAGTCCTTCTTCAGACACGTAATGGCAGTTTTTTTAAAAAACATTACTTTTAACAACTAGATCATGCAGAAATAAACAGAAAAAATCCTGTTTCTGTTTTTTTCTGCATGATCTAGTTGTTAAAAGTATTGTTTTTTCTAAATAACTGCTATTATGCTTCTGAAGAAGGACTGGTTGGTCCGAAAGATAGAGCACTTTGTTCTTGTTGTTGTATCAAATCATTTGCTTCTGGATCTGTTCTTACAAGGACCAATATGGCAAATACTAAATCTAGATTGCAAACTATAGGAGAATTTTGTTTTATAAAACTAGCTAATTCTCTTTAATATTGGTCATATTGTGCATAGTATCCTTTTGCCCTAAAGAGATTCGTGCAGTATTTAGCATCCTGTAATGGAAAATGTGTCTCCTGAAGTATTAAAATTTCAATATTTTTCTCATTACAGTGCTGAATTATGCTTCTCATTTTTATCCTATTTTGAATACCTTTTACATTCCATGGGGTGCATTTGCAGTAGTAGAATCGGTCTGAGTTAGCCATATCTATAATAATCTTTAAAATATTCTGTGCACATCTTTATATATTTGTAGTACAGGTTATTGCCATAAGTTTGCATTTTTAGAACATTTTCCCTTCTGTTTATCTTTTTTATGGATTCAAAGTGTGGTATTCCCATCATTTGCAGTACAAAAAACCCTGATATAACTTCCAAAGATATAAAACTCAACCTGTCAAGATCTGAATTCTGAAGTCTATCTTCTCTGTGATGGTCCTGCAGATTTTTCTATTACTTTTCGAAGTGATGGACCAACATTTTTCTTTTTTTTTGTTGCCATAGCTCCCCTTGTCCTCCCTTCAGAGGTCTGCCCCATGCCCCATCTACATTCTCCCCTTGCTCCAGGCTTACCCCCCCTGGGTGGGGCTGCCAGGGGGCCTTCCCTCCCCAACAGTAACTGTAGGCTAGCTCCGGTTTGCCCCCCCAGGTTGGGGCCATGGGAAAGGGGACCCTCCTGGTGGACAAGTAAGGCCATTGAGGATGGCAGCAGGGCAGGGGGCGTCATGCCAGAGATCGGCAATTTTCTTTTTGCTGCTGCCCGGGGGTGGGGGACGTGCAGTGACGACCAGCGTCCGCCTCACCCCCCCCAATGTGTTGGCACCGTCGCGTGACACCCCCAGCCTCTGCCAGTGGGCAACGAAGCGCTGGATACTCTGCACCCCCAGAGAAGGAGAGCAGTCCCAGGAATGCTCGATCCTTCTCCACCCAGCTGGCCCTCCCGACTCACTGGTCCCTTCCCGAACCCGGGTCATCGGCATCGTAAGCGGAAATCCAACTGCTGCGCCAACGGACCAGCTCTAGACCAACATGTTTCTTTCCCTTTGTAACCATCCTCCACCCATATTGTACCCCTTCCCCTACACCTCTACTTGTAGAAAGATCTCCCTTACCCTCAATATGAAGGGATGGCCACTAAATATGCTCACTGACCGAGTGTCTGAAAGTAGAATTAATCTGCCATGTCTTTTGCACAGACCACTCGAGAGGTAGTTCAAGAGAAATTTGCTTTAGAGTTACTCCCCCCCAACTAGGACACTTCCCCCACTTCCATCTGCCTTTCCTCTCCTATCCCCTTCTCACTTTCCCCATCCCTTTATTCCTTATTTCCCTTTGCTTCTTCTCTTTTTTAACCTTTTGCATCCTTTTCTATTCTCCTAGCTTTTGTTTTAGATATTCTCAGATGAGCTGGATATATATATTTTTTTTCGCTAGGCAGGTTTTCTTTGAGTTGCTCTTTGTTACTTGACTCACTGTTCTTTGTGTGCTCTGCATTCATATTTTCTATATTAGAAGAATGTGTTGTTTCAGAGCAGGCACTTGTGTCTGCCAAGTCTCTTTTTACGTTCGCGTGCGCACATGCACAAGGAACATTTTGGGAGAGTAGCACACTTTGGAGGTGTGCCTCTCCCATGCAATCCAGTGCTCCGTTGAGCAGGCATGGCAGCCCTGCACCAATGGGTGCGGGAGCTGTGTATGACAGCGGTGGTCTTCGCTTCAAAGAAAACCACCGCTGTCATACCGCACCACCGTGTCACCGCCCCATCACGCCCCTCCAGCGTCGCGCGCCTCCCCAAAGCTTTGGTGCCACGCTAGAGCGGCTCCCAGCGTGGCAAGCGTTTGCCAATGGGGTGCCCAATCCCCGTCGGCTCCGGCCCCAAAGCCATCCTTCTGCCACGCTGAGGCCACCCCAGCGCGTGGCAACGATCCCTTGCCGGCGGGGTGCCCAATCCCCGTCGGCTCCTCGGCCCCCTGCGTAGTTGCCGGCCAGGGTGCCCAATCCCCGTCGGTCCTCGGCCCCCCAGCCATCTTCTGCCATACTGGAGCCCACCCCAGCGTGGTAGGCGTCCCACATAGTCCTTTTTTTTTAAAACCTGTAAGGAAAAGCGGTCCCGTAGTCTCCCAGTCCCCCCCACAACCCGCACCCACCACTGCGCACCCAGCCTCTCCACCCCCCCTCACCCCATACTTACCTCCAGAGCTTGGCGCGATGATCTTCAGTGGACTGGGAACATGTCTGCACTCTTCAAAGCCGACCGCGAACTGAGGAAATGCCGGTAAGCTGTATAATGGGCTAGATAGGGGTTTCAACTTTATTGCATATCTCAGGCATTTTTTGGAATTTTTGCACCAAATTTTCAACATGGGGTTTTTGGGACCCTTCTCATGAATGATGTCACTGTCATGGCGTATTATTCGGGCCGAAGGGTGATTTAGCCCAGTCACTGCGTGAAATCACCGCCGAGACCAGCTACGCTCCTGTTTAATGACATCATTCATGAAGAAAAAGTCCATGATGAAATTGATAAAAACCACAAGCGACACTATTTTCTGGCGTGCATTGCGCGGTTCCCACGCGAGCTCAAGTAAGTTCACAAATTTCTAATATTTTCACTCCAGATTTTCAACATTGCCATTTTACCACACCTCTTATGAGCAGTACAGCTGTCATTTTTCACATCCTGCCCAAAACGTGTTTCTGCCCATGTAGCGCACAATGGCGCAGTCGGTGTGCGAAATCAATGTATGGGACGCATTAAGAAAATCATGGTGACACTGTTCATTAGCAGAGGTCTTAAAATGGCTATGTTGAAAATTTGGTGAAAAAATTCCTAAAAATGACTGTTTTATGAGTGTGCGTTGTGCGGTTCCTACGCCGTCGTGAGTTTTCTTAATTTTCAATATTTCTTCTCCAGATTTTCAACATTGCCATTTTACCACACCTTCTTATGAGTAATACAGCTGTCATTTTTCACATCTCACCCAAAGCGTGTTTCCGCCCATGTAGTGCACAATGGCGCAGATCGGTGCGTAAATCAATGTATGGGACACATTAAGAAAAATCACAGTGACACTGTTCATGAGCAGAGGTCTTAAATGACTATGTTGAAAATTCGACAAAAAAATTCTAAAATGACTATTTTACGGTGCGTTAACGCGGTTGTCTCATGCCTTCGTGCGTTTCAATTTTTCAATATTTGCACTCCAGATTTTCAACATTGCCATTTAACACACCTCTTCATGAGCAGTACAGCTGTCATTTTTCACATCCTGCCCAAAGCGTGTTTCCGCCTCATGTAGCGCACAATGGCGCAGTCGTTGTATTGAACTGAATGTATGGGACACATTAAGAAAATCACAGTGACACTGATCATGACAGAGGTCTTAAAATGGCTGTGTTGAAAATTTGGTGACAAATTCCTAAAAAGCCAGCTGTTTCTGAGGTCTCGTTGCGCAGTTCGATATGCTAGAAAGTAAGTTTGCGAATTTTCAATATTTTCACTCCACATTTTCAACATTGCCATTTTACCACACCTCCTTATGAGTAGTACAGCTGTCATTTTCACATCTCACCCAAAACGTGTTTCCGCCCATGTAGCGCACAATGGCACAGTCGCTGTATGAACTCAGTGTATGGGACACATTAAGAAAATCACAGTGTCACTGTTCATGAGCAGAGATCTTAAAATGGCTATGTTGAAAATTTGGTGAACAAATTCCTAAAAATAACTGTTTCTGACGTCGTTGTGCAGTTCCCCTACGCCGCTCGTAAGTTTCTTTAATTTTCAATATTTTCACTCCAGATTTTCAACATTGCCATTTTACCACACCTCCTTATGAGCAGTACAGCTGTCATTTTTCACATCCTGCCCAAAACGTGTTTCCGCCCATGTAGTGCACAATGATGCAGTCGGTGTGCAAAATCAATGTATGGTACACAGTAAGACAATCACAGTGACACTGTTCATTAGCAGAGGTTTTAAAATGCCAATGTTGACAATTTGGTGAAAAAATTCCTAACAATGACTGTTTTACGAGCGTGCATTGCACAGTTCCACACCCGCTCGTAGGTTTGCGAATTTTCAATATTTCCACTCCAGATTTTCAACATTGCCATTTTACCACACTTCCTTATGAGCAGTACAGCTATCATTTTTCACATCCTGCTCAAAACGTGTTTCCGCCTATGTAGCGCACAATGGGGGCAACAAAAAGGCCATGCTGGAAATTTATTGTGCAAATACCAGCACTCGCACAGGGCATTAGGGTAAAGCACCATGCATGCCAAACACCACTCAAATACCTGTAAGCTAACGTTCGGCATTGACAAATGCTTGTTTCTATCTGTCTTGGCTTATCTTTATTCAGAGAGAGAGGAAGTGTTCACTGATTTAATATGCCCATATAGGTTTTTTTTTTCTGTTTCAGATAGAATTCTTTTTATTGTTACTTCCGCTTCATTTGGTGAGGTGAACATTCGTGTTCTCCTCTGCAATGTCACTTTAAGTTTGGCTGGAGGTAGCATTGTAGATTTTAAGTCATCCTTCCATAGTAGCTCTTTAACATTCTTGAATTCTTTTTGTTTTTGCAAAATGTGCTGTGGAAAGTGAGGATATACTTATATATTTAAATTACATACATGTAGTCCTTCGTTAATTCTTGCCCTCCTTAATATTTCTTCCTTATCTTGATATTGTAATGTTTCAATAAATACAAATCTTGGGGCATTACCTTTATAGTTATTACTTTTGAAAGCTCTATGTGCTCTATCCAAAACTACCCTATTGGCTGGGTATTCCCCTTCCCAAGGCCTCCGTAAGCAGCACTTCAAAATATGCTAAAGGATTAGTGCCTTCAAGGATTCCTCCCAGTTTTAAGTTACTGTACATCTGTGGGCCCTTGTCTCCATTTCTTCCACCCTTTCCTGTAATATTTTTAGCTCTTTTGTATATTTTTGTATCTTGTTATGCATTGGAACTGTCTTATCCTGCAGTTTGCCCACACTCTAGTTTCCAGTTCAGTTGTTCTTATACTTAAAGTTGCAAGCTGTTTAGCAACTGCAGAGACCTGCCTCGATAGTTCTCCAAACATATCTTTCATAGATTCAAAATTCGTTCTCATTTCCTGCAGCAGAGTAGTTATTTGTCTTTCTTTCCCATCTACGTGTTCATTATCACTTTCATTCAGAGGCAGCACATTCATTTTATCCTCCTTACTTTTTTGTTTGCCTCTTGGTTTCTGCTTTCGTCTTAGTGCCTTTGTATTCTGCCAGTTTGTCCTGCAGAGTGTTTCCAGGTTCACTGCTTATACTAGTTTCTGTCTGGTGTTTTAGAATATAATTTGTAATTTTATTAGACAACATAGTTGTTTTTTATTTTTATTTTTTTATGTTCCAATTGAAATCCTGTGTATCCTTGAAGGCTAGATTCTCATCTGTTCTTCAGTTAGCAGTTTGTCATCCAGTGAGAAAACACTTCTTTTCACCATATTTGATTGGGTCAGCCTGTTACAATCAAATGCATTTCTGCATGGATTGTCAGTTGCCTCTGTCACTGCTGTTCTGTGGTGCAGGTCAAACTGGAGGGTCAGATCTGTGCCCACTCTGCCAGAGTGGTTGCTACATCCTTCGCAGAGATTCGTTCTGTTCCTATCACTGATATTTGCAGAACTGTCATTTGGTCCACAGTGCACTCTTTTATCAAGCAATATACCCTGGATGTCCATGCCAGGCAGAATGCCTCTTTTGGTAGGACAGTCATTAATGGACTTTTGTCCTGAGTGAGCTCCAACTCCTACCGCCCTGCCCGGAGGACTTTCATCTCAGCTTGGTACTATAACCCATTGGTGTCAATCAATGGTGAAGACTGATTCCTGGAAGATATTAAAATTACATACTCACACCAGCCCAGTGGCATGGAGGGCTGAGGCGTCACTGCCTTACCTACTGCCACGCCGGCGACTCATGTTCAGGTACGAGCTGGTCGCTGGGGGTTGGCCGGGGAGGGTGAGGATTGAGTGTCTGGAGGACAGCTCTCCTCTCCCGGGGGAGGGTGAGGGCATGGGCTGGCATTTGCCTGACCCATAGTGGCATCTGGGGGGCTGGCATGCCAGGTCGCGCAACGTGGGGGTGGTGGTAGAGCAGCTGCCTGATGCACAGTGTGCAGATGCACACATTGGATGTCATTGGCTGCATTGCACGCTCTCGGCCACACAAGAAAAATGGAAAAAAGGGCACCCGACGCAGCAAAGGATGACGAATAGTCCCCCCACAGCGCTGCCCTGAGAGGACACCTCCCATCTGGAGCTGTGCTGATGGGTCGAGTAGCTCCCAGCCTCCTGCCATGAAGGGTAAGTCATGGGGGCATTAAGGAGGGGGTCTGATGCTCGGGGGCTGTGTGAGGAGAAAAATTGTAACTAAAAAAAAATTGCATACTCACCATAATGCTTGATCTTCTAGGAATAGCTTCACCATTGATTCACACACCCACCTGTCATCCCCTGGGCTCACTCTTTCTGTTTGTTGAGCTTCATCCCCACCTTGTTTTGGTTTTAGCTGTGAAGACACTGAGATCTTCCCTGTATGTATCTTCACCATTCATCACTGGTGGGGTTATATGCCGGAGGCACTATTACCCCGTGGGAGGTTATTTAGCTTAGACATTTTTAGGGGAAGGAGCCGGCTCTGGGACGGTGCTGCCCATGAGGGTGACACACAGCGTGCTGCTTGAACGCTGGCCAGTAACTGATGCTGTCTCCTCCCTTGCCTCAGTTCTGTCTTTCCCGCCGTCAAGAGTGCACCTCATGGGAGCTGAAGAGCTGTTACTACACAGTTATAGTCTGAGTCATCGCCAAAGTTCTGTTCATCGTTACTCGACACTGTGGATCTTCATACAGGTGAGACCGTTCCTTTTCTTATATTATTTCTTGTTTCTGCATCACCATGTCTTTCTGTAGTTTTGTTTTATTTTGTGTGTGGTCGATCTTGTCCAGTCCAGGTCCTAAGTCGAAGGCAGGACGTGCCCCCATGCACCGGTGCCCCTGTGGCAAGTCCATCTCCGTAACAGATCACCAAGATCAATGTCTCTCTCTCTCTCTCTCTCTTGCCTGGGCCCTCAACATGACATGGACAGCTGTGACACATGCTTCTCCATGGATTGCTGGGTCCTTGAAACGTGCGTGCTGAAGGTGGGTCAGAAACCTCCCACCTTTGTAGGACATCGTCAGTCCAGGGATGCCAAGGCAAGAACTTTGGACCCTTCCTCTGGGTTACCCCCGGATACTCTACGTGCCTGTGGGGAGTGAGCCGTGGTCAGTTCTGGCCTCACTGGAACCTTCGACTTGCCAGAGGGGTTGGGTGGACAGTTGGCCTCCCCCAAGGGGGTGGTTGAGCACCCCTCTTGGACGTCAGCCTCCTCCTTGGTGCGATCACCCCCGGTGTCATGGTCAAAGCTATACACTGGACCGAACTGGTGGGCCCCTTGGCACCTCCTGCCGACTCTGCTCGGGGTCCTAGCTCCATTCCTGGGGTTGGTGAGCAGGGTGGGGTCGTGGTTTGAGCTAGGCTTACTTCCGATGCCACCAGCGGCACCGGACTTGGTAGAGTAATGGGGGTGGCCTCTCTCCCAGTTGTCCTGGTCTCCTCCTCTTCAGAGGAGGATGATGGGGATGACCTAGAGTGGTTACGCAGTTCCGAGGAGTCTCACGGTACTGAGGAGTCATGTCACTCACCTACCTTGGCCTAGTGGCGAGGTTCTGGAGGTATCTTTGTCTTCTACCTCCCTGGCTGGGCCTGCCCTTGGGGCTGACTCTTCTGAGTCTTCCGCCGCTGTTGGTGGTGCCGGGGAATCTCGTGGAGCCGACCCCGGCACCAAGGAGGCGGGCGGCACTGAGGGTGGTGCCAGGTCTGGGGACAGTACCGAATCTGGGGAGGACGCCGTGCCTGGAGCTGAGTTGGACGCCAGCACCACCTTTGGTGCTGGGTCTGACGTTGGCACTGGGGGAAGTACTGGTCCAGACTTCACTACAGGGTGGATTCAGGGATGGTTCTGACTGGTTTGTTAGAGTCTGGAACCGTCCCAGAAGTCCCTCTGTCGGTACCTCAGGGATGGCTGTGGGGCAGGCCCCTTTCTGAAGGAGGGGTTTGAGAAGGTCTGCAGTGGTTCAGGGGCAGACTTTCAGAGCTGCTGGTGGCTCAGGGAGGAGCCGCAGTGCTGACCCTCGTATTTTTAAACTCTGCTCCAGTGGGGGGATCTGCATCAGGTGGGACTGAAGCCACCCGAAAGGGCCAGACCGGCCCCGATCTCCTCACCATGGGGCCTTTTCCCTCGGGCACCACTTGGGCCGCTCCTGTATGGTTGGGTGACCTACAGTGGGCACTTTGCACCACCTCCCCTTTGGGAGGAGTCACCTGTGTGCTCTCGAAGTCCTAGCAGGGATCTTCCTCTGGCTCGCCAGACTTCTCTTCCTCCCTCGGACCCATTGCCTCGCCCTCCTGTTGTCCTGGGCATTTTGGGTTCTGTGGGGCCCTTGTCCTGGAACCAATTCTGAGTCTCAGCTTCAGCTTTTCCTCACTATTTAAGAGCTCTGGACCAGGTCATCTTCAGACCAGAAGCCCCTGCTGCCCTTGTGCCTGAATTGAGCTTGTCAACTTCAAACAACATGAAGTCTTGCTGTATTCTGACATATGCAGTTAGGTCCTGCCTTTCAACTGCTCAGAGAACCGATCAGTTCAGGTAAAAAAGTTTGTGAATTGACTTAGAGTCCACTGGGTTTCAACACTGCAGTGTGTGTGGGGAAGTCTTTGCTAAGGCTGATCCCCACACCACCTGTGTTTATTGTCTGGAGTTTGACCACCTTGATTCAGACTGCCAAATTTGTAAGAATTTTCCCAAAGCTACCCTGGAAAAAAGATTAGGTAGACTGAGGGAAAGGGAGGCTGAGAAGTCTGCTGACCCGGATGGCCAGCCCGGTTCGGTTCCGACTGAACCAGAAGGAGTGCCCTCTGACCAGGGTGATATTTCTTCGGGCAAAAGGAGAGCCAATTCTGAGGAGTCGGTTCCGGTTAAAAGAAAAAAAAAAGATAAATCGTCTGGTTCGGATCCAGAAATTCATACTCCGACCGCTGATGAGATAGCCAAGACGATAAGAATAGTGCAATCGCTTACTTCGGTTCTGGCCGAACTGGCACCATCTGGCAGGGGTTCGGTTTGGTCGGTTCCCCTGGTTCCGGATTACACCTTAGAAGAATTTTTATGAACTGGGGGAGGAGGAGGGAGAGTATGAGGATGATGATGGTGATTATGAAAGTCTGGATGTGCCTATTGACCCGGCTATCTCCCCAGACAGACCTTCAGGTGTTTCTCCTCCTGGGCTTTCTGAGTCCCCTTCCCACTTTATGTTTTACAAAAAAGTGGCTGAAACCCTCCAGCTTCCTATGGAAGAAGCAGTAGAGAATCAGGAGGAGCCTGATTTTGTTGAAATTATGGACATCCCAGAGTCCAGGAGACTGTCTATTCCCCTCCATAAATCCTTTGAGAAACAGACAAATAAAATTCTTAAGACTCCTAACTCCATACCTCCTGTGGACAGATGAATGGACAAGAGGTATACTCTTTCAGGCTCAGACATGGAGTTCCTTTCTCAGCAATGCAGCCATGTTGGGGTAGTGCAGGCTGCTGCCTGTGATAAGGCAAATATCCCCTTGGCATCACATCCCCCAGATAAGGACTCTAGGAGGATTGATGCCATGGCAAAGAAACAGTACATGGCAGCATCTTTGGGACTCAGGCAGGCTAACTATATGGCCTACACAGCTAGATACCAGAAGTCCAGATGGGACACTGTGCTGGCTCTAGCTAAACAGGCCCCTGACCAGCTTACCAAGGAGCTGGAGCAGGTGACTGCAGATGAGATTGAGGCATCCAAAGTGCAATTTCATGCAGCTGTGGACTCCAATGATGTTTCATCAAGAGTCATGGCTACATCTGTGGCTCTTCAGAGGATGGCTTGGCTCAGATGTACTAGCCTATCACAGGATACCCAGGCTAAGGCCATGGATTTCCCTGTTATTGGTAATTCTCTGTTTGGGGAGCAGACAAAGAACTACATGAAAAAGATGGATGAGTACAGGACCACTTACAGGAGTGCTCAGGCCAAAGGAAGGCAAGCCACTCCTCAAAGGCAGCAGTCCAGGGGCAGGGGCAGGCCTTTCCAAAGGCCTTTTTACCAAGCTCAGGCCTCCTCTTCTTATTCTCAGAGGGGGTTCTTCAGAGGGAGAGGCAGATGGGGGATGAGCAGGCATGCATCCACCCCTCAGCCTAAAGCCCCTGCCAAGCAGACATCTGCCCGGGCCAATTCTCCAATACCTGTAGGGGGCAGGCTGGCTTACTTTGCCCAGGACTGGAAGTCTCTGACATCAGACAAGTGGGTCCTGGAAGTAGTAAGCCAGGGACTGGTTCTCAGCTTCAAAAAATTTCCCAAGATGAGAACCGGATCCTTTCCACCTGCAAATCCATCAGAGACCCTTGCCTTAGAGGCAGAGGTTTCTTCCCTCCTAGCTCTCAGAGCCATAGAGAGGGTTCCCACCCTACATAAGGGCAAAGGATTGTACTCCAGGTACTTCCTAACCCCCAAAAAGACAGGAGAATGTCGGCCCATCCTGGACCTAAGATATCTGAACAAACACCTTTTAAAACCAAAGTTCAAAATGGTGACTCTGGGAATAATCCTGCCCTCTCTAAGGCCAGGGGAATGGCTAGCCTCCCTGGACCTCAAAGATGCCCATTTTCACATTCCCATCAGGTGCTCCCACAGAAAGTACCTCAGGTTCGAGTTGCCCTCAGGCCACTATCAATTCAGAGCAATGCCCTTTGGCCTAACATCAGCCCCAAGGGTTTTCACAAAGTGCCTGGCAGTAGTGGTTGCTTTCCTAAGGAGAAAAAAGATCTCCATCTTCCCATACTTGGATGACTGGCTCATAGTGGGTCAGTCTCCAGACCAAGTCAAGTCACATTTGCAAATAACTCAGCAAGTGCTCACCTCCTTAGGATTCCTTCTCAACCTTCCAAAGTCAGTTCTCGAGCCAGTACAGCTCCTCACCTTCATAGGGGCTGAGCTGGATACAGTAAGGGCAAGAGCCTTCCTTCCCCTGGACAGGGCAGGGACCCTTATAGAACTGGCCTCTTCATTCACCCTACAGGTTTCTTGACCAGCAAGGCATTTCCTTCAGCTTCTGGGCCACATGGCAGCTTCCACAGCAGTGGTCCAGGGAGCAAGATTCCAGATGAGGGACATTCAGTTCCACTTAAAAGCCTTCTGGTCCCAAAGAAAGGACTCCCTTACCAAACTAGTCCCAGTGACTCGAACCCTGATCCAGGCCTTGCAGTGGTGGCAGGATCAGAACAATTTGAGACAAGGAGTTCCTTTTGTCACTCAGTCTCATTCAGTGATACTCACCACAGATGCTTCCCTGCTGGGCTGAGGAGCCCATCTGGGGGATCTTACCACCCAAGGGTTGTGGTCACCTCAGGAATCTCTGCTTCACATCAGTCTATTGGAACTCAGAGTAGTGTTTCTGGCACTGCAAGCCTTTTCCAAATCTGTACAGAACAAGGTGGTCCAGGTCAGAACAGACAACACCACCACCATGTGGTACATCAACAAGCAAGGAGGCACTTGGTCTACGGCCGTGTGCACAGAAGCAATGAAGTTGTGGTCCCTGGCCTGTTTCCTGCAAACCTCTCTGATAGCAGTTCACCTCCCAGAGAAGGACAATGTCCTAGCAGATGCTCTCAGCAGAATATCCCAGGGCCATCACGAATGGACCCTAGATCCCCTAGTTTTGAAAGTGATTTTCTCGAGATGGGGCACTCCACAGATAGATCCTTTTGCAGCCCCAGACAATCACCAACTTCCTCTCTTTTATTGCAGACCCCAGTCTTGGGCTCAGTCCCCTGGATGCTCTGATCCTGAATTGGGAAGGAAGTTTCTGTATGCTTTCCCCCCTTCCCTCTCCTGTTCAAGGTGTTAGTCAAGATAAGGTCACAATCATGCAAAGTGATTCTGATTGCGCCAGACTGCCCTGGTACCCCCTGTTGCTGTCCTTAGCAGTCCACCTTCCCCTGTCTCTTCCCAGGAATTACAACCTGTTGTCATGCTCTCAGGGGAGGATTTGGTACCTGAACCTCAGGTCTCTCAATCTCAAGGCATGGCTCTTGAAGAGTTAGAGTTTTCTGATCTGCATCTTTCTCAAGGGGTTCTGGATATCCTTAAGGCTTCTCGAAAGCCTTCCACCAGAAAGGCTTACAATTCCAAATGGAAAAGGTTCACTATTTGGTGTTCTAATAAGAATATTTCTGCAGAATCTGCTGGGTTGCCTACGGTTCTGGACTATATGGTCCATCTCAATGGCCTAGGCCTTAGGCCAGCTACACTTAAAGTGCATTTGGCAGCTGTTTCTGCATTACTGTCAGTAGGCAAGCCCTCTCCTCTGTCAGCCCATCCTGTCTTTTGTAAGTTCTTCAAGGGATTGCTGCACACCAATCCCCCGTTTAGGGACCCTGCTCCTGCTTGGGACCTTAATGTTTGCATTGCTCAGCTTATGCAACCACCCTTTGAGCCTTTGTCCTCTGCAGAGCTTAAGTACTTGACTTGGAAAACTGTGTTTTTGGTAGCCATTACCTCTGCCAGGCATATCAGTGAATTGCAAACCCTGTCAGTGGAGCCTGATTTCATCTCTTTCCATAGAGATAAAGTGGTCCTAAGAACTAACAGGAAGTTTTTGCCTAAGGTGATTTCAGATTTCCACCTTAACCAGTCTATGTCTTTCCCTGTTTTCTTCACTGACCATTCCTCCTCTGGAGAGAGGAGGCTGCACAGCTTGGATGTTAAAAGGGCCCTCAGCTACTACATAGAGCGCACCAAGGGTCACAGGTTTGAGTCCCTCCAATTGTTCCTCACATATGGAGAGGTTGGTAAGGGCAAAACTGCCACTAAGAGATCTATTGCCAGGTGGATTGTTTCTTGTATACAATTCTGCTATGAAAAACTGGGTAGAACTCCACCCTCAGGCCTGAGGGCTCACTCTACTAGAGGTACAGCTGCTTCCCTGGCTGGTGCCAGGGATATTCCTATCTTACAAATTTGTCAAGCAGCCACCTGGGAAACAGTCCATACATTCAACAAGCATTACTCTCTGGATATCCTGGCTAGGACTGATGCTCGGTTTGGCACAGCAGTACTTCAGAGCCTGTTTCCAAAGTAGGTTCTGTCCCTCCTCCATGGAGGTACTGCTTTGTAGTCTGCATATGTCAGAATACAGCAAGACTTCATGTTGTTTGAAGAAAAAATTACTCACCTTAGTAATGTTGTTTCCTCTAATGGAGTCTTGCTGTATTCTGACCTCCCCCCCCCCGCCTCCCCTCTCAGAACCTGGTTTTTGGGATGTGGGTGGGCAGGAGCAGTGTTGGCGCCCTAGGGGTGTCCCTTTTTTACCCTCCTTTATTTTGGGTGAGTGTTGTGTTTTGGGGTGTGTTTTGTTTTTTGGGTTTCCTGACTTGAGTCTTTGCTTTGAAACCAAAAAAAGTTTTATATAAATTTAGTTGCCAGTAGGCTAGTTTGAGTTTTACAGTTTCCACACAGAACTTCTAGTGAGTATTGCTCGTAAAGATCTGACGGTTGGAGTTTAAACAACAGCAGACAGGGGCTTCAACCGAGCTCGCGGTGAACTTTCCATGCTGGCCATGGAAAGTTTAACTCTTTGTTTTCCGGGGCAGTTGAAAGGCAGGATCTAACTGCCCATGTCAGAATACAGAAAGACTCCATTAGAAGAAACAACATTACTAAGGTGAGTAATTTTTTTCTTCCTTGTCTTCCTCCCCAGTGGAAGAAGTCTCATCAGTCTATCTGTCCTCAGACGCTGATATCACCAGCTATCAGTGGTTCTTGTCGAGGTTGTTGGAAGAACTCCACATATCTCACTTTGCAAGTTGCGATCCTGCTCATGTGCAGGAAGAGTTTGTGGAACTGGGTAGAGGCCTTAGACAAGTAGCACGCACGGTAACCTTCTCGGTGGTGCTGCCCATCTATGGCGTAGGAGAGGCTAGGGTGTTCCGCACCATGGGATTCAATCAGTGGTTGAAAAACTGGTGTGGAGCTCAGGGATTTGGCTTCATTGGGGACTGGGGGTCCAGCTGGAGTGATGGAAGCCTATACTGGCATGATGGGCTGCATCTGTCCAGGAGGGGAACCAGGATCCTAGGTGATAGGTTTAAATGCTTCATTGGCAACCATTTAAACTAGCCAAGGGGGGAGGCACTGGAAAGGATCAGGGAAATCCTAGCCCCCCCCCCAAATCATGGTAGTAAGTGCGGTAAACACCAACATAGAGGTGTCGATAGGGAGAAGGGCAGGGGTAAATGGAGAAAGTGACAAAGGCAAGAAGGACAAGGATGGGGCAAAAGGAGTAAGCCATCAGGAAATGGAGGTAATGAGTACCAGTGCTCGTAGTCTGGGCAACAAGCTCCTGAGCTGGTGGCCTTGATGGAAGAGGATGCCTGGATATCGTGAGAGTCACAGAAATATGGTACGGGAACCATGACTAGGATGTTGACATACCAGGGTACATAACCTATAGGAGAGACAGGCAGGGGAGAAGAGGGGGAGGAGTGGCTCTCTATGTAAAGGAAGGGATAAAAGCAACTGAACAAAAGAGTAAACAGGGAGGAGAGGAGGCACTGTGGGTCACCTTGGAGACTGGAAAGGGCACCACAATCCGCACAGGGGTTGTGTACAGACCCCCATGTCAGGGGGAGAGAATGGACAAGAATATGATAGAAGGCATTCTTAGAATGGCAGAGAAAGGGGAGATACTGCTGATGGGGGACCTGAATATGCCAGATGTTAACTGGAGCACATTTGCTGCAGCCACATCAAGAGCAGGACCATTCTTGATGCCCTACAGGTGGCAGGCCTCAGACAGCTAATTTCAGAACCCACTCGTGAGGGAGCAATCTTAGACCTCGTGACTCTCAAGCGGGGGCAGTGAGAGGATCTCAGATCTAGAAGTGGGTTGCCATCTGGGAACAAGTGACCATCAAACAGTGTGGTTCACGTTAAACTCCGCTACAGAGTCAAGCCATACAAAAGTGAGGGTACTGGACTTCAGGATGGCAGACTTTGGCAAGATGGGAGAGTGCCTCAGAAAAGCACTAGCAAACAGGCTAGAAGGAGGTGTGGAGCAACAATGGGGAATCATCAAAACTGCCATCACAGAGGCAACAAGCCTTTGTGTGAAGCAAATAAACAAATCAAAATGAAAGAAAAAGCCACTGTGGTTCTCAAAAGAGGTGGCTGTGAAAGTCAGGAAGAAAAAGATAGCATTCTGGAAGTATAAGGAAACACAGAAGGAGCAGGACAGAGAGCTGTACCAGTTAAGGCAGAAGGAAGCAGGGAGGGAAGTCAGAATAGCAAAGGCCCAAACCGAGGAAAAAACAGCCAGCTCGGTTAAGAAGGAGGATAAAACCTTTTATGGGTACATCAGTGAGCGTAGAAAGACAAAGGGAGGGTTAGTGAGGCTGAATAGAATGAACAGTGGGTGGGCAGAGGGGAACAGTGAAAAAGCAGGGATACTGAATGAATATTTCTGCTCAATATTCACAAAAGAGGAGGGGGAAGTGCCTAATCCAATTAACAGAAGCACTCTTGATAGGGGGGTCGATCCCAGTCCTTTCACAGAAGAAAGGGTTCTGCAAGAACTCCTAAAACTGAAGGTGGACAAAGCAATGGGGCCTGATGGAATTCACCCCAGAATTCTAAAAGAATTGAGGGAACTAGTGAAACCACTGGCTACTCTTTTAAATAAATCATGGGAGGATGGTGTGGTACCCGAGGACTGGAGGAAGGCGGATGTGATTCCCCTTCACAAAAGTGGGACCAAGACAGAGGCAGGAAGCTACAGACCTGTCAGTCTGACCTCTGTGGTAGGGAAAGCGATGGAGTCACTTCTGAAGGAAAGAATAGTTGAGTACCTTGAGGCCAGTGGGGCACAGGACCCAAGGTGGCATGGGTTCACAGCGGGAAGGTCATGTCAGACGAATCTGATAGATTTCTTTGACTGGGTGACCAAAGTAGTAGACCAGGGAGGGGCTGTGGACATGGCCTACCTAGACTTTAGCAAGGCATTTGACATAGTCCCACACAAAAGATTAATAGTTAAATTAACCAACCTGGGAGTGGGTCCCAGGGTGGTAGCCTGGGTAAAACATTGGCTGGACAATAGGACACAGAAAGTAATTGTAAATTGAGTCCACTCTGAAGAAAGAGGGGTTACTAGTGGGGTACCGCAGGGTTCAGTATTGGGTCCAGTCCTTTTTAATGTCTTCATAAGTGACATTGCAGAGGGACTGGAAGGAAAAGTATGCTGCTTTGCAGGTGGCACAAAGATCTGCAACAGGGTTGATACACAAGGAGGTGTGGAAAGGATGAGAAGGGACTTGGCAAGGTTGGAGGAATGGTCAGAAGTTTGGCAGCTAGGATTCAGTGCAAAGAAGTGCAAAATAATGCACCTGGGAAACAAGAACCCAGGGGAAGAATACACAATGGGGGGGGGGGGTAGTAACAACAACAAAAAAGGAAAGGGACCTGAGGTAATCATATCAGATGACCTTAAGGTTAGCAAGCAATGTGAGAAGGCAGTAGGAGAGCCGGAGGTATGCTGGGATGCATAGGGAGGCATCAGCAGCAGAAACAGGAAGTTGTTATCCTCCTGTACAGACAGTTGGTGAGACCCCATCTGAGTACTGTGTCCAGTTCTGGAGACCCCATCTCGCAAGGACATAGACAGGATAGAGGCAGTCAGAGGAGGGCAACTAAAATGGTGCAGGGTCTGCAAGAGAAGCCGTATGAGGAGAGACTAAAGGAGCTTAATATGTATACCCTTGAGGAAAGAAGGGGGAGGGGGGACATGATAGAAACTTTTAATTACCTCAGTGGAATCAACAAAGTCCAAGAGGGTAGCATCTTTCAGAAAAAGAGACATGCAAGAACAAGGGGACACAATTTAAAGATGGGGGGCGGTTCAGGGCAATGTGAGGAAGTATTATTTCACAGGAGGGTAGTGGATGCATGGAACATCCTTCCTGAGCAGGTTGTGGGGTCTAAAACTGTGGGAGAATTCAAGAATGCATGGGACAGACATAAGGCAATTCTTGTGGGGGGTAGGAAGAAATAGGCTGTTGGTTAACTAGGATCTGCGGCCTATCCTGTAGGTAGGGAAATGGGCAGACTAGATGGGCCAAGCGGTCCTTATCTGCCGTCAAAGTCTATGTTTCTATGTGACGCATTGTCTTCTTGGGGAGTTCTCCTTGGAGAATACTGTTATTCCTCCATGGCCTGTTCCATTTCTGGAGGTGTCTCATCAGGTCTGGCAGAAACCCTCTGACCCCTTCCCTAACCTGAGGAACTGCCAGCACAGATATCGCGCACCCCACAGGTCTCCAGGTTCCATGCTTCACCCCACTTCTGGGATAGAGCTGCTGGATACCCCCTCTGGGCATCATCGCCTGAGACACGACCGCCCCCCCAGAGTCTGACTCAGCCGAGTTTGACCACTGGGGGAAAAGGTTTTTCTCTGTGGCACATCTCTTCCTCTATATTTCAGCTCATCAGGCCCATATGGCTGCCTTCACTAGGCACTTATGGACAGTACTAGGACAGCTCCTAGCCACTCTTCCTGACTCGGAGACAACCAGGCACACCATCTGCCTTTCTGCTAGCGAAGCACCAGTCAAGAGCGTCAGACGATGTTAAAGAGGTAACTTCTAGGCTGGCAGGAACTGCCATCTGCATAAGGTGAATGGCATGGCTTCGCCTCTCCCGGTTGTCAGCCTTGGCCCGGTGTAAGGTGATTGCCTCCCCTTTTCAAGAAGCCTGTTTTTTTATCCTGCAGGGTGAGATGGGAATTATTAGGGCGTCTTCTTTCTCTCAGACAACGGGAGTCCCCGTCTCACCTTGATCATTCGTGGGTCTCGCCGGGCCTGTTGGGGGCTTCTTCCCCCTGTGATTCTCTCCCACAGGAGGCTGCAGGAAGCTCATCTTTCAGGAAGGAGCCAGGTCCCCTTCGGGAGGCTTGGTACTCACCCACCAGCGATGAATGGTGAAGATACATACTGGGAAGATATGAAAATTACGTACCTACCGTAATTCTTGATCTTCTTGTATAACTTCACCATTCATCACTGCTTCCCACCCACCTTCCCCTCTTGGGCTTCAACCTTTGGGCAGTGCCTCCTCCCACTTTTGCTTTCCCCCCAGTTGAGGTCAGTTGTGGGCAGAGTCCTGCTGTTTTTGCAGGTTAACTTGTCCCTCAGTTGGGCTTCAGTGACCCTCCTTGGAGGGAGGGCAAGCGGGGGCACTTGCCCTCTTCTGATGTGGGCTCCTTGGGGCCCTTTCTGTGTGATCTGAATGAGGACCCCCTTGGGGCTGTGCTCTCCCTTGCAGGGGGGGACCAGAGTCCAGGCTGGAGTCGCGGACTTGGGATCTTTTGCAGATCGTGGAGGAGTTTAGGGGCTCTGGGGACTCCCTTCTCTTTCTCCTACTTGGTTAGCCTGGCTTGTTAACCTGGGGCAGTTTCTTTTTTCTTCTTCTCCTCGAGAATAACCCCTTTGGTCAACCGATTCCTCTCTTGCCCGCTGGCTCGGAGTAGGTGGTAAAAAAAAAACAAACCCTAGGCCTTTCTGCTGAAAGGCTTGGGTTGAGGAAAAACAGATTCTGCCCTAGGATGAGTCCTGTCCCCCCCTCCATGTCATTGGGACAGACCTGAGAGACCCTGGCAGCCACCCTCTATGGGTCGGAAGAGTACAACCTCTAGGTTGACTACATAGAAACATAGAAGTTGACAGCAGATAAAGACCGCAAGGCCCATCCAGTCCGCCTCCAACTTCTCTGCTGAAGTGCCTACCATGTTCAGTTGTTCTTGCCATTCTATCCAAATGACAGACCATTCTGATTTTCTCTCCCCCATCATGCTGGGTTGGTTAGTGAGAGTGGAGGCGAGTGTTGTTCCTTCTAGTACCAAGATGCTCCCTGGCATCTGTTTGGGGCTAAGATGCCAACTGGTCTCTCATTGTTTCTTCCTTTCTTCCTTCTCTGTCTCCTCTTTCTTAACCCCACCTCCCATTTCTCTGTCCCCTTGGGTCTGCCCAGTGGTTGGTGCCTCCCTATACCACTCCCTCAGGTAGCCCCCCCCCCCGTGTCGGCTTTGTTCTCCTTTCTGTTTTATATCTTTTTCTTTTACTATTACTGGGGCTACCTTGCTCCACCCTCTTTCTTCTCTGTATCTGTTTTTCACTTTCTCTGGTGGACAGAACTGCGGTGAGGGAGGAGTCAGTGTCGGTTACTGGCCAGCGCTCGAGCAGCATGCTGTGCGGTGTCAGCTCCTCCCCCTAGAAAAATTTCTAAGCTAAATAAGCTTCCATGGGGTCATAGCACCTCTGGTGTATAACCCCACCAGTGATGAATGGTGAAGATATACAGAAAGATCAGGAATTACGGTAGGTACTTAATTTTCATTTCTTTGTTGTTGACCTTTCTTACATGGGTCACAAGGGCCATCTTATGCCCTTAAGTTAAGTATATTAGTTTGGTTACACTGCACCTCCTCAGTAAAAAAGGTACTCAAGCGGTTGAAGGCCAATGCCAAGGTAAACCATGCAGCCTGAGCACCGGCCCTCCTTGAGAGTTCTGGCTTCCACAGGGTCCTAGCGTCTCCGGCTCAGAACCCATTGGTGTGAATCAGTGGTGAAGATATTCCTAGTAGATCAAGAATTACGGTGAGTACGTAATTTTCATTTTCTAGGGATTTGGATATGATGTTCTATCCACACTTCAGGCAGTGTTCCTTTCCCTTTAAGACTCCACCGGAATGTCTTCAAGCTGGCTCCTCCCACCCACCTGGGTGGTAACTCCCTTAGCACCACCTTGTGATGTCAGATCTTCCTTTCCACTGGAAGAAGAAGGTTCCCTCCTTATCACTCTCGTGCTGAGTAGGCCCTTTGCTTATTAAAACTTCGAGTTATTAAAAAACGTTTGACTCCTTCTTTCATCTGGTATGGACGACACAATGTCAGTGCTGGGATTTAAGAAATGTGCCTGCAGGCAGAAAATGTCTCGGACAGATTCACACACCATGTGCATCTACTGCCTGGGCCATGAGTACGATCCCCAGGCTTGCAGCCTGTGCCGCACTCTTCACCCATCCACCTTAGAGGATCGGCACACCACCCTTCTGCTGGGTCCTCCGGACAACCAGGATCCTCCTATTAAATCCAAGGACGCCCATCAGCTGGTCTCCGCAACTGTGGGGTCCACTGAAGAACTTGCAGCTTTTGAGGAAGCTGCGGTCCAGGCTGAAGCTCAAGTTTCCTCGGTTATGGACTTTTGCCACTCTCCTTGGGTGCTTCCTTCATGGGGTGTTCAAGGATTTGTACCAGGCCCTTCCTACACATGGGCAGGGTCCCTCTAGCACCAAATCCAAATCTAAAAAAGAGACCAAGAAATGGTCTCATTGATGATCGTGGGATTGTGAGCGCTCTCAGGCCTCTGATTCCTGCACTTCTCCGGAGGTTCCGACTTTGGTTGATTCCTCGTCCCAGGCTGCCGGCCACACGTTTTCCCAATTGGGCCAGTTGGGCAAGACGCAGGTTGATCTTCCAGCCAAGTTTTTCTCCAGCCAGTCGACCTGTTGTCACCAGAAGAGGCTGATACCTCCTTGTCTGGGACCCTGGTCCTACTGCTTGCCTCTCAAGGAGGGACTGACCAGTCCACTGATCTGCTGCCTCTCACCCAGGACCTTCCGGACCTGGAGAAGCCTCAACTCTTGCCAGACCCCCCTGAGACCTGCCGTCAGCAGCCCCGACAGTCGAGGTCACGGTCCCAACCCTGCAGTCCTGAGTCAGATAGCCCGCGTTGGCATCAACGCTCGCGCTCCCAACATTCAGGCAAGCGGCACTGCTGCTATTCTTCATCTTCCTTGAGCGAGGAGAGGCTCTGGTGCAAGTTGCACTGGCAGTACAGGGATTTTATGTGGCAGCAGTTCATGTTCACTGGGGTGAAGCCCATGATGGCCCCAACCCCAGCCATTACATGGCTTTTGCCACAGAGGCCGCAGCCTTCCCAGCCTTGGCAGGTTCTGGCTCAGCCTTCCCCGGCCCTCTGCTGATTCTGGTGGAGCCACCACTGAAACAGCCAAAGTCCAGCTCTCTGACTAAGGAGGCCCACCCAGCATCGGGACTTCCCCATCCGCTGTCAGTCACCATTACCCCCGACCGATCCCATAGGGTCAGCGGGCACTCTGGCAGTCGACCTTCATTTAATGATTCCTCAGCATTGGAAGACTCCACTTTACACTCCCGTCCAGTAGACATGGAGTCAGTTGAGGATTTGTCAATGGAGTAAGGCCCCGCTTCCTTTATGGGTCTTGTGAGCCTCATCTTGGGAGTCCATGGGTCTTCCAATGGAGCCCGTTCAGAAGCGGGCTCAATACCTGCTCACCGAGATCCTTGACTGGGGTGACTCCCCTGGGGAAGCCGTCCTGGTCACGGAGGCCATTCTTGGTCCTGCAATGGAGCTGTAGCAGCATCCGGCCTCTTGTGTTGCGTCCTCGGCCCAGATGACCCGCAAGTACGCGGTCCCTATCGGTCCCTGTCGGATTCACAGAGCACCCCTTGGCTGAGGGTCTGGTGGTGAACTCTGTGTTTCAGCGCACAGGCAACATGGGGGACGTTGATAAGCCTCCTGACAAAGAATCCAAGAAACTGGACTACATGGCCAAAAAGGTGTATGCTACCTCCTTTCTCAGCCTTCGGCAAGTGAGTTTAGCTCTTTTAATGGCCCACTTTGCCCATGCCCTTCTGGGCATGCTTGATGAGGTGCTTCCTCATCTCCCGACGGACTTACAGACCATGGTCAAGCAGGTCTGGGATCAAGACAGAGCGGTGGCTAAGCAGCAGCTCCAGCCTGCCATGGTCATTGGTGACTCTTGTGCTAGATTCGTGGCAGCCGCAGGTATCATGCGCCACAGGGCTTAGATGAGGATCTTGGCCTTCACAGCAGATACCCAGCACAAGTTGGTGGATGTCCCCTTCTTGGCCACCGATTGTTCAGGCCCGGGGTTGAGGGGCACCTCACCTGCACTGAAAAGTCCAGTGCCACCTTGGACTCAGTGACTTCTGCCCAGAGGGATCCCAAGAGCTCTAAACAGCAGCAGAAGAAGAAGAAGAAGTCCTTTTGGCCCCTCTCTGCCCCTGCAGCCAAACCAGCCCAGCCTCAGGCTGGACAACAGGCTCAGGCTTGGTGTCCCTGGCCAAAGTCAGTGGCCTTGGTCGTCCAGAAGCCAGGAGATCAGGGTCCTGGTGGCTTCTCGGCGGGTCCTTCCTTTGCCTCCAAGCCTGCTCATTGATGGGATGGGGGTGCCTTCCCAATACCCATCCTGACTCCCCTGGGTCCCCCGTGGGGGGTCGGCTCTGCTACTTCATTTCTACCTGGTTTACTGTCACCATGGACAGGTGGGTCCTGGAGGTTGTCGGTCAGGGTCTACCTCTAGATTTCGAGGCTTACCCGCCTTGCTGAGTCCGTGCCCCATGGGAGGACATAGTGTCTATCGACATCCTGTTGGCCCTTCAGGATGACTTCACCCAGCTCCTCCGCAAGGAAGCTGGGGCTCCTGTCTTGGACCCTCTGGTACAACCAGGGTTTGTTTTCAGGTACTTCCTGGTGCCAAAACAGGCGGGGGTGGGCCTCGTGCCCCATTGAAGACCTGCATGATCTAAACAAGTTATCAGGCTGCACACCTTCAGGATGGTCACTCTGTCTCAGATCATGCCGTCTCTCAAGCAGGACAAGTGGTTTTGCTCTCTGGATCTTCAGGATGCATTCTTCCACATCCTAGTCTGTCCATCCCACCGCCGGTTCCTCCAGTTCTGGGAGTGGAGGGGGGATCCTCTATGAGTTCCAGGTCATGCCATTGGGCCTGTCCTCGGCCCCCAGGGTCTTCACCAAATGCATGGTAGTGGTGGCAGCTTAATGGAGGTGCCAGGGAGTCTGGATATACTCCTACCTGGATGACTGGCTAATTATGGGTCCTTCCAGGCAGAAGGTGGAGAGGTCCAGAGATCTAGCCCTCCAGACCTGCGTCTCTCTTGGCCTCTTGGTCAACGAGGCCAAGTCAGAACTTGTGCCCTCGCAGGTGATTGACTTCACTGGGGCGGAGCTCAACTCTTGCAGAGCCAGGGCTCTGCTCCCAGTGGACAAGGTGGAGGCTCTCTCCTCTTTTGCCTGATCATTTCAGGTTGGGCAGTTGCGCCCTGCTTGGGACTTCTTGCACCTTCTGGGATACATGGCAGCTTGCACCAGCATGATCCATTGGGCTAGCTGGGGAATGCACTCTCTGCAATGGGAGCTGGCCTGCCAGTGGTCTCCGTGGAAGGACAACTTCGACCAGCCGGTTAGTATGACACAGCTGATGTGAGACACCCTCCAGTGGTGGTTAGTCCCAGAACATCTGCAGGAAGGTATCTGGTTTGTTGGCCCAGAGCCGACGGTCATCCTGATGACTGATGCCTCCCTCATGGGCTGGTGTGCCCACTTGGGGGAGCACAGAGTCCACAGGCTCTGGACCCCCAAGGAGTCCCATGCCACATCAACCTGCTGGAGCTCCAGGAAGTGCAGCTGGCACTGACTACTTTTGCACCACACATCCGGGGTCAGGTCATTCAGGTCCAGATGGACAAAACCACAACCATGTACTACCTCAACAGACAGGGCGGGACGCACACCCTTCCTCTGTGCAGGGAAGCTGTCCATGTTTGGACCCTTGTGTGCAGCCTGGAGGCTGATCTCCTGGCCATCCATGTGGCTGATGTCTCCAGTCAGCTTGCAGACGCTCTCAGCCGTGTGGGCGAGGTGTCTCATGAGTGGTCTCTCCACCCAGAGGTAGTACACAGCCTGTTCTTCCAGTGGGACACCCCTCTGGTGGACCTGTTTGCCTCCAGGGAGAACGCAAAGCTGAGGCTGTACTGTGTCCACCCCCCTCAGCAGGAAACTGCAGGGGATGCCTTCTCTAGGCCCTAGGCCCCAGGCCTTCTCTATGCCTTCCCTCCATTTCCCATGATCCACAAGGTGCTGCTCAAGGTGAGGAGGGACAAGGCATGGATGATCCTGGTGGCTCCAGACTGGCCTCACCAGTTTTGCTACCCTGATCTCCCCAACCTTAGCTACAGGCTCCTGAGGCGTCTCCCTCTACGCCCAGACCTGCTCTTGTGCGATCAGGGAAAGGTACTACACTTGCACCTTCAATCCCTGCACCTGACAGCCTGGTTCCTGAGCAGCTAGAGTTCCAGGCTTTGGGTCTCTCTGAAGATGTCCTCAACGTGGTCGAGGCTTCTCGGAAATAGCCAACCCGAAAATGCTGTGCCTTCAAATGCAAGATGTTCTCCATTTGGTGCCAGGGCAAGGGGTTGGACCCCTTATCTTGCCCAGTGGCTAGCATTCTTGACTACCTTTAGTCTCTCTCTCTCTCTCTCTCTCTCTCTCTCTCAGTCAGGCCTTCGGTAGATGGCACAGGAGAAGGTGGTGTGGCACTTTTTCAAAGGTCTTGACCACATTTCCCCTCCAGTTTATGAACCACCACCACCTTGGCACTTGTTGCTGATATGGGCAAAGCTCATGGGCTAGCCAGTTGAACCAATGCACAGGTGTGAGATGTCACACCTGTTTTGGAAGACCACCTTCCTGGTGGCTGTCACTTCAGCCAGAAAGATCAGTGAGCTCCAGGCGCTCTCAGTGGAGTCATCTTACTTGGTCTTCCATAGGGACAAGGTTGTCCTTCGCCACAACCCGAAGTTCCTCCCAAAGGTTGTGTTGGATTTTCACTTTACCAGGTGATTGATCTCCCTGTATACTTTACCAACCACACCTCAGAGGCTGAACACAGGCTCATATTTTGGGCCTGCGGCGGGCGCTTGCTTATTACAAGGTGCACACTGCTGGAGTTCAGGGAGAGGTTTGCCAGCTATTTGTCACCTATGGTGAAGATGCACCATGCAGACTGGCGGCTAAGAGGACGTTTGGCAGGTGGATTGTATCCTGCATCGACATCTGCTATAGGTTGGTGGGTAGGGAGCCTCCTGTAAGACTTAGGGCTCATTCTACCTGCCATACCGCTGCCCCAGTGGCTGCTTCCAGGGACATCCCTATCCAGGAAATCTACAGGGCTGCTATCTGGAAGTCAGCACACACCTTCATTTCCCACTACTACATCAACCTTGAGTCATGCCGGGATGCTGGTTTTGGGGCCTCAGTTTTACAATCTCTTTTCCATAAATAGGGGGTGTGCATCTTGTCCCTTCCTCCCAGAGAACTGCTAGGAGTCTGTCTGAAGTGTGGATAGAACATCATACCCACTTCCCTAGAAAAACAGCTTACTCACCTGTAAGAGTAGTTCTAGGAGTGGTATATGATGTTCATCCACACTGACCCACCCGACCTCCCCAGGCAAGTGGCACATCAGTCTTGCTTCCAGCAGGCAAGATCTGGCATCACAGGACGGTGCTAGGGGAGTTATCACCTGGGTGAGTGGGAGGAGCCAGCTTGAAGGCATTCTGGTGGAGTCTTAAAGGCAAAGAAACACTGCCTGAAGTGTGGATGAACCTCATATACCACTTCTAGATCTACTGTTATGGGGAGTAACCTGTTTTTTCTGCCCATCAGTCAGGCTGAACACCATCACTATCAGTCTACACTTCATTTGGCTGTCACTGATGAGGTTCCTACAGTCTCAGGTCCATTGGACACTGCAGTGACATACTTTTGCAGTCCCTGTTCTTTCGAGTAACCACAGCATATTTGTGTTGTGCTGTGTAGGCAAGCAAACATGTTAAGTAATTTTGAGTTCCTATTACCACGGGGAGGATCAGTCTTACGCAGTACTTAAATCTTGAGTTGTTTGGTGCAATTAGTTTGTTAGGACTTGTTCAGGAAAATACTTATTTTAAGTTATGGTAAGTTCATTTGTGTCCTTTAAAGTGTTATTTACAATTCAAACAACATGAAGTCTTGCTGTATTCTGGCTATATGCAGTTTGCCCCAGCACTTGAACTGCTCCTGAGAGGAAAGAGTTAACTGTATGCCAAAGCATAGAACATTGAGCTCGAACTCGGTTTTCAAACCTCTGTCTGTGGTACATTCTAATGCAACTGTCAGATTCTTTACTCTGCCTACCTGTGAAGACGCTCCGGAGAATTTCTTCTCACTACTTCAGTTCGGTTAGTTCTTTTGGTCAGTTTTATCCAGCTGTTTCTTATTTTTTCGGTCATCAGATCTCTGTCTACGGTACAGTAAGTGTATTTTAGGTAGATAGTGGTAGAAATTATTTTTTCTTCGGTTCTTTGCTGGTTGGTCCAGTTGGGAACCGAAAAATTACTGCTTAAACTTTGTGGAAGTGTGGTCTGGTAACTTTTCGGTTTCAAAAACCAGCGTTTTATTCAATTTTTTTAAACAACCCTTGACACGGTTGAAACTGAAAAGTTTTTGTATTACCTGGTGTGAAAACTGTAAAGGGTAATTTTGGTAGTAAGGCCATGTCTGAGAAACCCAAAAAGAAAACCAGTCCCACTGGGTTTCAACACTGTACTGAGAGTGGGGACGCTTTTGCTAAAGCAGATCCCCACCTCATCTCTGTTCATTGTCTGGGGTTTGACCACCTCAAATCAGACTGCCAAATTTGTGCAAGTTTCCTAAAGCCACTCTAGATAAAAGACTTACTAGGCTGAAGGAAAAGCAGGCCGGAAAATCCACTGACCTGGACGGCCAGCCCAGTTTGTTTCCAACCGATCCAGAGGAGGTGCCTGCTGACATGGGCAATGCCTCCTCAGGCAAAAGGAAATCAGATTTGGAGGGATTAGTTCTGGCGAAAAGGAAATCTGATGGTTTGGATCCTCCTCCTCCTCAGATCCCAACCGAGGAATAGATTGCGAGAGCGATAAATATGGTGCAGTCGCTCCGCTCGGTTCCAACCGAAACCGACACCGCCGGGCAGACAATCGGTTTGATCGGTTTCAGCTCCTTCAGAATTTGAACTGGAGGAGTATTATGAATTGGATTGGGAGGGGGATCCTGAGTATGAAGGTGATGATGAAGATGATTATGAAGGCCTAGATGAGCCAGTAGAGCCTGACATCTCCCCAGACAGGCCTACCAGTGTTTCCCCTTCCAGACTTTCTGAGTCCCCATCCCACTTTTTATTTTATAAAAAGGTGGCAGAGACTCTCCAGCTACCAGCAGTGGAGGCTGTTGAGGAAGCAGAAGAACCTGACTTTGTGGAAATGATAGATGTCCCAGAGTCAAAAAAGCTGTCTATTCCCCTGCATAAATCTTTGGGGAAACAGACTCAGAAACTGTTACAGGTGCCTTTCTCCCTACCTCCTGTGGATAAAAGAATGGACAATAGGTACATGTCAGGTTCTGTGACGGAATTCCTATATTCCCATTGCAGCCAAGTTGGAGTAGTGCAGGCTGCAGCCTGTGACAAGGCCAACATCCCCTTGGCATCACACCCCCCAGATAAGGAGTCCAGGAAGGTGGATGCCATGGCAAAGAAACAGTACTTGGCATCTTCCTTGGTACTCAGACGAGCCTCTTATGTGGCTTATGCTGCTAGGTACCAGAAATCTAGGTGGGATGCATTTCTGGAGCTAGCTAAAAGTGCCTCTTCCCAGCTAGCCAAGGAGTTGGAGCAGATGACTGCAGATGGCATAGAGGCATCCAAGGTACAATTCCATGCTGCTGTGGACTCCAGTGATGTGGCATCAAGAGTCATTCATGGCTACATCTGTCTCCTTGTGGAGGTTTGCTTGGCTCAGATGTACTAGCCTCTCATAGGATACCCAGGCCAAGGCCATGGATTTCCCTGTCACAGATAATTCTCTGTTTGGGGAGCAGACAGAAACACACATGAAGAAGATGGACGAATACAGGACCACCTACAGGAGTGCAGTGGCCAAGGAGAAGCAGGCCACTCTTCAAAAGTAGCAGTCTAGGGCTGGCAGGGGGCAGGCCTTTTCAGAGGCCTTTTTACCAAGCCCAAGCTTCCTCTTGTTTTCAGCTGAGGGTTTTTTTAAAGGGAGAGGCAAAAGGGGGATGAGCAGGACTGCATCCTCTTCTCAGCCTAGGGCCCTTGCCAAACAGACACCCTGATGTGTCAGACCGGGTCACCTCCTCAGTTCCAGTGGGGGGCAGACTGGCTTATTTTTCCCGTGCTTGGAAGTCTGTCACTTCGGACAAGTGGGTTCTGGAAGTAGTAAGCCAGGGACTTGCTCTCAGTTCAAAAGATTTTTCAGAATCAGAGCAAGGTCTTTCAAACCTGCCTCCAAAATGGAAACAGTTGCTGTAGAGGCAGAGGTTTCTCAGTTGCTGCTCCTAAGGGCTGTGGATTAGGTACCTTTACCTCACAGAGGAAAAGGACTGTATTCAAGATACTTCCTTACCCCAAAAAAGACGGGAGTGGCGACCCATCCAAGACCTAAGATATCTGAACAAACAATATCACAAAACCAAAGTCCAGAATGGTGACTCTGGGAATCATCTTCCCTCTCTGAGGACAGGAGACTGGCTAGCCTCCCTGGACCTCAAGGATGTCTATTTCCACATCCCCATCAGGTGCTCCCACAGAAAGTACCTCAGGTTCGAGTTGCCTTCAGGGCACTACCAGTTCAGAGCAATGCTGTTTGGCCTGACATCTGCACCAAGAGTCTTCACAAAATGTCTGGCAGTTGTGGTAGCCCTCCTCAGAAGGCAGGGCATTTCAGTGTTTCCTTACCTAGTTGACTGGCTCATTGTAGGCCAATCATCAGACCAAGTCAAGTCAGCTCTTGCTGTTACCCAGAGGCTTCTGGGTTCTCTCGGATTTCTTCTCAAGCTAGCCATATCAGTTCTGGAACCTGTTCAGCTTCTCACCTTTATAGGGGTAGAACTGGACATCCTTCAGGCAAGAGCCTTTCTACCTCCCTCGAGGGTAAAGGCCCTTACAGATCTGGCTTCTTCTTTTAAACCTTTGGTTTCTCATCCGGCCAGACATTTTCTCCAGCTTCTAGGCCACATGGCAGCTTCAACTGCAGTGGTAGAAGGAGCCAGGTTCCAGATGAGAGACATTCAGTTCCATCTCAGGTCTTTCTGGTCTCAGAGGAAGGATCCTCTCACCAAACTAGTTCCAGTGTCCCAGACCCTTGTCCAGGCTCTCCAATGGTGGCTGGAGGAGGACAATCTCAGGCAGGGTGTCCCATTTCTGCATCAGACACCCTCTGTTGTTCTCACCACAGATGCTTCTCTCCTGGGTTGGGGAGCCCATCTGGGAGACCTTACTGCACAGGGCACTTGGTGTCAACAGGAGTCTCTTCTTCATATCAGTGTTTTGGAGCTCAGAGCTGTGTTCCTAGCTCTTCAGACTTTTTCAGAGTCAGTTCAGAGGAAAATGGTGCAAGTTAGGACAGACAACACCAGCACCATGTGGTACGTAAACAAGCAAGGGGCACTCGGTCCACGGCCTTGTGCACAGAAGCCATCAAGATATGTGTGACCGGGAGCTCCTGCCACTCTTGAGGACCGACCTTTTCTTAAATCTGTTGCTACAGTTCTTGTATTTCTAAGCCTAATCTAGCCTTTACAATTTCTAGTCCATAAGGTTGGCCACCTATGTGCACCCCCTTCCCTTTCTTGACTATGCTATAGTGTCCTCTTTAATTTTCCTCTTCCCTCTCAGGTCCTTATATAGGGAGGTTATTGTGGTGATCTCCACATGTATGTAGAACAGATTGTGTTGATTGTTGTTGGATTTAGTATGCAATAACACTATGTTATAAAATACCTTGAGATATATATATATACCTTGGCCCAGATATTCAAAAGATTGCATCACGCTGTAGCAGAGATGCGCCAACACAGAAGGCATAATCGCCGTTATGCGATATTCAGTGGGAGGCAGCTGCGCCACTCAAGTTGCAATGCGAAAGAGCGCAATGGTAATGAATGCATGCACAACCGTAGGAGGAGGAGCCATGAATAAATGGCGCAGTGCGATATTCAACAGCATGCGCCATGCGCAGTAGGGGAGCTAGCAGAAGTTGCGCAATAGCGGAAATGATCCAAAACAAAAAGGAACAAGAGAGAGGCACAAGAACGCTACAGGGAAGCCAGAGGTGGGAGCGAGCTGGCAGCCAAGACAAAGAGGGCAGCAGTGAGTGGGACAGTGAAGGAGCAGGACAGGGCACACCTGTGACCACACAGGACAGGAGTGGGGAGCCTGAGTCACTCGTGCAGGACAGACAGGGTAGTGCTGCAGTGTAGTGAGGGCAGTGGCAGTAGACAGGACAGTCAAAGGCCGGAGGTGTACCCGGTGCAGGGGGAGCATCACAGAGGACAGCGAGGGGACCGGGATTACGTCTGCCGGGGGGGGAACACCAGCCAGGGACATGGTCAGTGCCACCATCCAGATGGAGGTGGTAATAAGGGGTGTGAGAAGGAAGGCAGCAGGGGGCGTGGCCGTGGAAGGGCCCGTCGGCGGTATGCCCCCAACAGGCGGTACCGAGCCTGCTTCACCTTCGAGCAGTACACCGACACAGAGATTGTGGGCCGGTACCGCCTGAACCGGGCGATCCTGAGGCAGCTCTGTGAGCTGTGCACTGATGAGATGCAGGCACCCACATGACAGGGCCATGCTCTGTCAGAAGAGACAAAGGTGACAGCTGTCATGTGCCTGCTAACCATGGGCACCTTCCAGAGACCAACATGGGACACAACAGGCATAACCCAGTCGGCCGCCTCACGCCTACTCACACAATTCCTCAGCGCACTGCTGCAGAGTACATCCATTTCCCCAGCACACAGGTGGAGCGCACAGCACACATACAAGAGTTCCACAGGGTAGCACATATGCCTTGCGTGTTCGGGGCCATTGACTGCACCCATGTGGCCATCCGCATGCTACCTGGCCCGGATGGTGTAGCATACATCCACTGTAAGGGTTTCACCAGCATCAACTGCCAGGTGGTGTGCGATGCCAGGGGGTGCATAACCAATGTCTGTGCCACGCACCCTTGGGGAACACATGATGCCTTCATCTGGCACCAGTCTTCACTGTGCCACAGGTTCGAGAGTGGGGACATCCCCACTGGCCATCTAGTGGGTGAGTATGCACATCACGCAGGATGACATGGGCAGATGTGGGAGGGGAGGCATAGTCAGAGGTGCCATGGGTACTGGCCTTGACGGCCCATGGCAGAGCGACGCAGACCACCATGCTAATGTCCACCCTCTATACACAGGTGACAGTGGCTACCCAGTCCGTCCCTGGCTGCTCACACCATACCGGGGCCCCGCGACCCCATCGCAGCAACATTACAATGAGGCACATGCCACCACACGTAATGTCATCGAGCAGGTGTTTGGGATGCTGAAGTCATGTTTCCGGTGCCTGGACACGTCTGGTGGTGTCCTACAGTACAGCCCCTTGAAGGCCTGCAGGCTATTCCTGGTCTGTTGCATCCTGCACAACATGGCCAACGACTGTGGGATAGCCATAGAGGTCGAAGAGGGGGACAGCAATGGGGACGATGAGGACGCTGGTCCAGACGGTGATGGGCAGCCACCCCTTGGGTGAAGGGACCCCCGCCTGTTCTGGATGGCTCAACTGCACCGGGACACCATCACAGAGGAGCACTTCAGCCAACACAGGTAGGTCATAGGGCCATGTGCAACCACCAATGGCAAGGGCACAACCCACAGACAGGCATGGAAAAACCCCAGGGGTGGATGGCGGCAAGTGAATGGGACTGAGCGTGGATCCACACACGCCGTCAGGGATGGGCATGGCCAAACACGACACACGTTCATGCACACACACACACACATACACACACACACACACACACACACCACAAGACATGCACAAGGAGTAGAAGGCACACCAACCCCGACTGCAACCCCTAGCCACACACAGGTCCACACATGACCACACCCAGTGGCCGTCACTGTGCGTGTCTCAGATGCTGGGCACCATTGCACACTGGCGGACAGTGCAACGCAGGCATCACCATGCACACGCCACAGTGGCCAACAACCAGGAGGGTGTGCACATGGACCGTGTGTGTGCAGGGTTGGGTACCCCACCCATGCGTCGTATGGTGCACAACACACTGCACACAGGGCAGCGGAAGACAGTGTCCATGGTGGGAGACAGGTCAGTCACGCGACACAGTGCCACGGCTGCCACGGATGCATGGGCGGCCCCACCGAGACCTGCCAGCTGTGCAAGGCTGACCATTGGCCTCATAGAGTGGCATTGATGGTCCCCCGGGGTGATGCTGCAGGAACACGACCATGTTCATGCAGGGGTCTGCAGCTCACTGAACATGTCCGTGCCAGGTGTGCTTGGTATACCCACAGCCGAACCTGGTGTCGACATGGAAGGGGTCAGACAACGCCGGGTATGGGGGGTGGATGTGACATTGCACGGTGTTTGTGGTGCATGGGCAATGAACTGGGTGCCCACATTGGCCATGAAAGCAGTGATTGCACGTGTCTGCCTGTCAATGGTAGTGGTCACATCCTCCCGCAGCTGGTCCATCCCTGCCAGGAGCAGACTGTGGTCCCTGCTGCGCCACTCCTCTGCCTGGCACAGAACTGCACTGAGTGCATCCACCACCGTCACAAGCCGCAACTGCTGATACACTGAATCCTGGAGTATGCGGCTATGCTCATCAAAGAGGTCATCCGCCTGATCGGCATGCTGTTCCTCATGGTGTTCCTGGCCATGCCGGGCAGCACCCCTTGAAGTTGGGCGCTGCACACCAGAGCCATGCCTGGGCACGTCCACACGTGGTGCACTGACGCCGCCCCCCGACACTGTCCCCCCATCCCCATTTGCCGACTGCTGGCACTGCCCCTCCGGCCACCGATTGCCAAGGCTTACTGGTGCTGCTGCAGCAGCCGCAACAGCCCCACTGGCCTGGATGCACACCAGTGCTGCCCCACTGGGGCATACAGGCAAAGGCTGGGACTGTGATGTCACGCAGGCCTCCACGATGGCACCACCCACGGCTACGCCCATGCCGTTCCCTGCTGTGGGACCATCCTGCGTCCCACACGTATCACTGTCTGGGATGTGTGATCTATCATCATCGGTGCCTGATCCGGCACCAGTCCGTGTCCCAGCATGCTGGAGTTCGTGGCCGCTGTCACGCCGGGACACAGGCAGGGCCTCGTCTGCACCAGCACCACCTTCTTCAGTCCAGACAGACAGGCAGGTATGCAGTAGTCCTGACCCTAGGACACCTGTGGAGGTGGGTGGGCACTTCTCCATGTCCAGGGCCTCACCGACAGTGGACACACCCACCACTGCTGACCCATGTAGATGCTTAGGAGCTGTAAGGGAACACAGTAGCATTAATGTCTCTGCCCTACCCTGTGGCATTCCCCCACCTCCCACACAGTGACAGCACAGGATATACCACGCACTGATGGGCTGCCACCCGTCTGGAAGCCACCACCTGGAACGCCCTCTATGGCACAACGCTGCATGCTGCTGGCCACCCGCTCCTCCTGTGGCATCAGGCGTGGCACATCCGGCTATCCACCCCCAGTTGCAGCATGTGCTGCCCTGATGGCAGCCACCTTGTCCTTAATTCTCCTCTTGTCTGTACTGACCTTCTTTTTACATTCCTGCACGGACCGCTGGTGGCTGCTATGCTGGTTCACGGCATGCGCAACCTCACCCCATGCCGCAGCACAGGCCTATGGTGTTCCCCGCTGTCCGCTGAGCAGCGGTTCCCTGTTGAGGTATGCCTCAAACAGGGCATCTGATTCCACCCGTGTGAAGTTGGGCCTCCTCTTTCTCCAACATTCCTGTTCCTCCTCTTCCTCACGTTCGGTCATTATAGAGCCTGTGGGAATGACAGGTGTTACCTTTCATTGTGCAGTGCCATGCATCTCCCACACACCACAGTCCACACTTCCAAACAGCATGCAACCCACCACAATAGACTGCAATACCAAACTATGGTCTCTGCAGCCCCATGTCGCATTTATATAGCGCAAGGCATGCAAATTAGGCGAGGCGCAACTTTAAGTGGATGCTAATGCAGTAGCTGGGCCATGGAATTGCTGATGAGCTGATTTGCATATGCTGGCTGAATGTCGTGCTGTTGCATCTTGCGCAATTGTGTTGAGCGTGCTCAGGCAAAGGTGCAGCTCTGTGACGTGCGCAGTAGGCACCACATGGTGCATGCCCGGGTTGCTGACGTGCTGAGCGCGGGAGGCAGTGCAGAGCATGGCCACCACTGTGCCAGTGGTGCTAGTGCGCTGTTCACACGTATGGCGCTCATGCTGTGGTGTGCCATAGGTGCCATGGTGCCACAGTGCGGTAGGCCACTGCAGGGCGTCTCACATGGGGAGTCCCAGTCGCGCTGTGGCGGTCCATGTGCGACAGACCCTTGACCCTGTGGTCAACCTTTTCCCCCTAGGCACCATACGTCCGCATGAGTGCACCCCTATCGTGCTGTTACGGTGACAGCGCGATGGGGAATGGCAGCGCTGTACCGCGCAGCATCTGCACGTGCTGGACGTGCGCTACAGAGCACTATTTTGTGATTCTACCTGCCGCAGTGATGGCAAGGAGGAGAGCAGTTTTATGGAGCCCACTGGAGCTGGCCAGTTTGGTGGCCATTGTGGAGTCCCATGCTGGGGCCCTGTTTGGGGATGACCCCTTGGACAGGGCAAGGAGTGCTGTTTGGGAGGAGGTGGCAGAGGCACTAGAGGAGGCCACAGGGATCGCCCGAACAGCCGAGCAGTGTCGCCACCGCTATGGGGACCTCTGGCAGAGGGACTCAGACAAGCTTGCCCATCTACGGGCACGCACCAGGTGAGGCGCAGTGCCACATCCAGGTAGGTGCTCCATCCATACACTGGTAGCATTCATACAGGTATCACAGTGGGCATGTGTCCACTACACGGGGAGGGCCGTCTGGTGTGGGCGGTGGTGGTGGTGGGGTTGCGGCATGGCTGGGCTGTGCGGGATTGCACACGTCAGGGGGGGCCTTTGCTACTGGTTTGTACTGATGTTCCCCTCTCCATGTTTGCACCCTAGGCCCTTAGGAGTGGCGACGAGCCAGAGAGGCACGGGCATGGCGAGAGGCAGTGGATGCACGGCAACAGGCATGGGCTGCCAGGCCCATCCAGCATCAGCGCCCGGATCCAGTGGATGCAGGTGAGTGCCTTTCTTCCAGGATATTCTGTGCATGCTGTGTTGCGGAGTAGGCAGCGGGTAATGGCCACCGTTCATTGACACCACTGACATGCACACCACAAGGTATACTCAGCACTATCCAGTGGCACTGCATGTGTGGGTGTGCATCGCTGGTGTTCCATGCGTGCACCGAGTACATGGCTGTGCCACTGCCTTCGCACTGCATAGCCATGTCACTGTACAGCCACAATGGTGCTGTGCGGGACTTGGGCGGTGGGTGTGTGCAGTGGTCTGCATGGCTGTGTGCGCCTCGGTAGGCAGGTCTTGTGGACACGATCACTGTGGATAGTCACACACCATCACAGGGGCGTGGCCTACGGTTGTATGCCATGCACAATGGGCGGGCTACAGGGGGATGGACATTCTCACATATTGACTCTGCTCCCTTGTCCTAGGTGGATGGCGGATGATGGAGATCAAGAGGGCCATGCAGGAGCTCCTGCAGCTCGCACGGGCATCTATGGAGATACTCCAGCACATGGAGCAGCATGGAATAAGGAGGCGGAGGACGAGGAGGCGCCACAGGAGTGGAGAGCGGGGCAGATGCTATGCCCTCCATGCCCCCGGATTCACCCTACCCCACTGGGCCCACCCTCACACCCCTTCTTCCCTCTCCCATTTGTTCACCCCTGCCCCTTACCCACCCCCACCTGGTATGTGGGCCTTCCCCCCTTTTGTACATAATTGTAAATAGTTTGTTTCACCTTTCTATAATACAATTGTTTTGTTATGCCTACTGTGGTGGTCTCTGATTTGCAGTGGGCTACAGGTGCTCAGCTGCAGTGGTGTGCATGGTGTCAGGGGTGGTGCAGGCATGGACGTATGTGTGTGTCCAGAGGGGAACCACCTATGGTGTGGGTGTGGGAATCAGTCACTGTTTGTGGTTTGTGTGTTGTTCCCTGTGTACTGGATGTCTGTGTGCAGTGGTCAATGGTGCATGCACTGTGTCCATGGTGCCCCTGTTAGACTGTCCATGGCCTGTGCAGCTGACACCCTTGCATGTCTGTGATCTGCATGGTCTGCTGGCATGTCAGTGGTGGCTGTCCATGCTGGACAACCACTGTACCCAGCACAATGCTGGGTTGCCTCCTGTCACCGGTATGGTGCACGTCTGCCTCGGGTGGCACTGTGACCTCTGCTGTTGTTGTCCCTCCTCCATGCTGTTGTTTGTGTCTGTTGCAGGGGATGTGCTCCACTGTCTGTCACTTGTGCTGCGGCCACATGCTGGTGGCGTATGGCTTCATGGTGCATGCGCAGGGTGGCTGGTACACCTGTGCCATGGAGGGGTGCTGGCCGTGGGTACACGGCTGCTGTGGCCACATGCCAGTGGCTTTGTTGACCCGCTACTATGTCCCTGTGTTGGTGTGCCCTTGGGTATGGGTGGGTGTTTGTCCATGCACTGTGTTGCATCCTGTGTGGTGCATGCTTCCATGCACCATTGTGAGTATCTGTGCCGGCTGTTGTGGCCAGTGCTGGGATGGGGTGTGTCCTTGGGAGAGTGTGGTGGGGTCCGAGGCATGCCCTGTCGCATGTGGGGTACCTCGTGTGCTGACGCATGGTCGGTCTCTGAGTTGTACCTCGAGGGGGGTACGTGCAGGGCGGCACTGTGTATGCAGTTGTTGCATTGGTGTCTGCTACCACCCACTGCAGGGTGCTCGCGGTGGGGCTGCCTTGCATGGCTCCATGGTGCACAGGGTTGCATTGTTACAGTGGGGGTGGTGGCATGCATGGGGTGTCCTGCACTGTTGGGCGCTGCTCCTGGATAGTGTGTCTGGGGATCGCGGTGCAGGGTGTGCTCTGCATTGGTGGGATGGTGTGGCACGAGGCGGCCGGACCTCCTTGTGTGCTGGTCATAGCTTGCCAGGGGGTGTGCTGGGGCACCATGCCCCAGCTGTGGGATTGTTGCTGGTGTCCATGGGCTGGTGGTTCTTCCAGCTCTCCTCAGGTTGTGCGGTTCATGGGGTGTAGGGGGTGATGTCTGTTCTGCTGTGTGCTCCTCTGCCCATTTCTTCCATGGGTGGTGGACCCCTGCATCCTGTCCCTGCGCATCCCTGGTTGTGCTGATGTGCTGCTACCCTGCTCCACTGCGCATCCCTGGTTGTGCTGTTGCACATGAGACCTGCACCACTGCGCATCCCTGGTTGAACCATGGCTCAGTTGGCGCAATATTCAGTTGTGTGGCGCAAGCGCATCTTGGCCTGCGCAATGTTTGAATATCGCGCATATTGCCTATGGGCACACTGGACTTGTGCCTGCTCCTGATATTGCGCTACTTTGTGGTGCAGTTTGAATATCTGGGCCCCTATGTTTATGAAACCTGTAAATGTTAAATACCATGGCACTAGCTGTTTTTGATAATGGTAAAAAGTACTAGGTGTCTTATAGAAATTAAGCTAGTTGTGCTATTTAAAATGCATGGAAATTGATGTAAACTGAAAAAGTCTAAATGTCATGGTGATTTGCATATATCCCTTGAAGCATTGCATTATGGAAGTATGTATGATGATGTATTTCTTTGAAACTTGATTTGTTCCCAATGCCCTTTTGGGTAACTGTTCTTTCAGTGATTCTACATTGAGGTTCTTTGTTTATAGCTTGTTTTGTTTTTCTTCATTTTGGGCCCCCACTACCCAAGCAAATAGGGCTTGCGTAGGGTTGGTGGCTACATCTCAGCTGGTGAATTGGATCAGAGATCAGTGTCAGTAGGTACTGGCTAAGTGCAGAGAAAGGACATTCATAGTCTGTTGCTGCAAACTGATGTACTGAAGAAGAAATATGCCATTACAGAAGGTTATTTCTTGTATTTTGAATAAACATCACACAGAGATTGTGTGTTGAACCTGAAGTTCGGTGTCTGGTCCATCTGTTATCCCACAACCCTCCACAATATGGTCGTTGGCTTACTCCCTCCAGACTTCCTTGGTAGCATTGCATCTTCCAGGGAAGGACAATGTGCTGGCAGACGCCCTCAGCAGGATTTCACAGGGTCACCACGAATAGGCCCTGAATCAGCATGTCCTTCAGATCATTTTCAAGAGGTGTGGCACTCCAGAGATAGATTTCTTTGCAGCCCCAGACAGTCACCAACTTCCTCTGTTTTGTTGCAGACCTCCAGTCCTGGGATCTGTTCCCCTAGATGCTCTCTTGTTAAATTGGACAGGCAGGTTCCTTTATGCCTTTCCTCTGATCTTCAGAGTACTGATCAAAATTGGGTCTCAGCCCTGCACAGTGATTCTAGTGGCCCTGGACTGGGCCAGACAACCTTGGTATCCACTACTGTTGTCTCTTTCAGTAACACTTCCTCTGTTTCTGCCCAGGAGGCACAACCTCCTGTTCTCCTCTCAGGGGAGGATTTGGTACCCCAATCTATAGTCTCTCAGACTCAAAGCTTGGCTCTTGAAGAGTTAGAATATGCAGGATTATACCTTTCTCAAGGTGTTCTGGATATTCTCAAAGTTTCCAGGAAGCCTTCCACTGAAAGACTTACAACTCCAAATGGAAAAGATTTACTATTTGGTGTTCCCAGAGAAATATTCAACCAGATATGGCTGGCATTTCTATAGCCTTAGATTATTTGGTTCATCTGAATAGCTTAGGCCTCAGGCCTGCTGCTCTTAAGGTTCATTTAGCAGCTGTATCTGCTTTTCTCTCAGCAGGGAAGTTTCCTTCCCTGGCTTCTCATCCTGTGTTTAGTAAGTTCTTCAAGGGTCTGGTTCATATCAACCCTCCCTTTAGGGAGCCTACTCCTGCTTGGGACCTGAATATCTGTATTGCACAGCTTATGCAGCCCCCCTTTCAAACCCTTATCTTCAGCTGAGCTAAAGTACTTGACTTGTAAGACTGTTTTCCTGGTAGCCATTACTTCTGCCAGGAGGATAAGTGAATTGCAGGCTTTGTCAGTTGAACCTGACTTTATTTCCTTTCACAAGGATAAGGTGGTCCTTAGAACAAATAGAAACATCCTTCCTAAGGTGGCTTCGGATTTTCATCTTAACCAGTCTATGACTTTGCCTGTGTTTTTCACTGACCATTCTTCTTCAGGTGAGAGAAGATTGCACAGTCTGGATGTGAAAAGGGCACTTAGCTATTATATAGAGCATACCAAGGGGCACAGGAAGAAATCTACCCAGTTGTTTCTCACTTATGGTAAGGTGGGAAAAGGTAAACCTGTGACGAAAAGATCTATTGCCAGGTGGATTGTTTCTTGTATTCAGTTTTGTTACACAGAACTGGGAAAAGAGCCTTCCTCAGACCTGAGGGCACACTCAACCAGGGGTATGGCTGCCTCCTTGGCAGCTGCTAGGGATATTCCTCTGTCAGAAATCTGTAAAGCAGCCGCCTGGAAAACAGTTCACACATTCACCAAGCATTACTCATTGCATACCCAGTCTAGAAGTGATGCTAGGTTTGGCACAGCAGTACTGCAGAGTCTGTTCCCAAAGTAGGTTATGTATCCTCTCCTCCAGGGGGGAACTGCTTGGTAGTCTGCATATAGTCAGAATACAGCAAGACTTCATGTTGTTTGAAGAAAAAATTACTCAACCGTAGTAATGTTGTTTCTTCTAACGGAGTCTTGCTGTATTCTGACCTGCCTCCCCTCTCAGAACCTAGTTTTTGGGATGTGGGTTGGCAGGTACAGTGTTGTACCCCAGAGGTGCACCTTTTTACCCTTCCTAGCCAGGTTGGGTATTTCTGATATATTATTATTGTTTTTTTTATTATCACTATCTGCATAAGGTTCTTCTTGGATTCTCGACTTGAGTCTTCTGGACCCACGTTTTTTGTTGCCTAAGGCCAAAATTTCAAAACAATTTCTATAGCTATTAGCTAGTTAGTATATTGCTTGTAAGAATCTGACAGTTACATTAGAATGAACCAGGGACAGAGGTTTGAAAACTGAGCTCGAGCTCAACCTTCTATGCTTTGGCATAGAGTTAACTCTTTCCTCTCCGGAGCAGTTCAAGTAATGGGGCAAACTACATATAGTCAGAATACAGCAAGACTCCATTAGAAGAAACAACATTACTATGGTGAGTAAAATTTTCTTTTTATTCATTAGCAATAATTGTTTTGTTTATTTTTTGTTACAGGCTCTGGATTTCTCCTGCACTCAGGAAGGAGGAATCGCACAAAAAAGACGGAAGGTTAGTGAGCCGATCAGAGTCTGCGAGGCAAACAATGAACTTTGACAGACATGCTATAGCAACATATTAATAATGCTTCCAGCACAGCTATGAAATATAATTTGTGATCAGATGATGGACCATTTATCTGGAAATTGAAATGTTTTTAACCTTTAATTTGAACTAGGGTGCATCTACTACTCATAAAAAGGAAAGTTAAATGGAGCTTCCGGTTGCTGGACAGTGGTAACATTTAGTATATCGTTCAGGTTTGCACTTTATAATAATACCTTCTCTTGTTTTCAGATTATCAGGGGCCTGTTTTAAAAGAAAAATGTTGGAAATGTTGCCCCTGGTGATGGCAAAATGATCAGTTTTAAGCTGCAGACTGATGCGGACATGATACTCTTATTAGAACTTACCTCCACCTAGTCCTTGAGTACAAGCAGTAGTCTTTGTTTGTGATTGCACCTAACCTTTGGAAAAGGGGCGTAGGCCAAACTAGATCTCAGAGGCAGGAAAGTGTTAGCACAGTGGTGCATACACTGAGGGACAGCATATGAAGTGGAGGTGGAAGATGTAAAGCTACATCTACAGACCCCTACCCCCACACACCCTACTGAACTCCGGGAAAGGAGGAAAATCTCAATAAACCTATGATGCTTTTAAAAGCACATGAAATTAATGGTAATGGGATGAGTTGTAAACCTGATAACCTATTTATCTGAAATTTCTGCTCTGCTTGATTCTGGCCACTACAATTACTTCTGATGGTCCCACGCAAAAGAAATAGAACGTTGCATATGTTAAAGTCCCCACTCTCCCCCTCAATAGAAAAGCCATTGAGTCAAGACTCATGTTAAATGATGTCCCAGCGATCCTGTGCAAAGTAGCAGGTTACAATAAATATGAGGAAAATCTATTTATTCATAAATTGATGACTAGAAGAAAAAACACACTGAGCCAAGGCTTGTTTCCAGGTGTGACACAGGGGAAGAGGTTCATGGGAGACAAGACACAGAAGTGCAGAATACAGTAGATACAGTCGTATACAAAAATACAAAACAGCAGGGGTACGCGATGGCCCAGTGGGGGTAGTGTGACACACTCCCATGTCAGCGACCCAGGTTCAGGAGTAGGCTCAGGAACTACCTCTGGTGGCCAGAGTGGCAATGCTGCATGGTTGTGCTTCCAGTCAGAATGGGGCTTGCACATGTTCCACCACAACAGCGACCCCTATGGTGGTCCAGGGAGCCTTGCTTCTTTCCACGGACGTCACTGAGTGTGTGTGTGTGTGTGTGTGCATATCCTGTTGGGACACTGCCTGGCATCAAGGGAGTGACAGTGGAAAAAATAAAACAGAAAATCCCAGCTGCTGGCTGTCTGAAAGTCGTTCACTAGCACTCTTGGGCACTGCGTCATGTGGATCCCTACTGGTTTGACAGCAGGGAGAGCAGTTGGTTCTGGGAGGTCACTGGTAGGAGACCCCACAGGGGGTTAAAAAGGATGTGCCTGGAGGGAAAAACCATTATGAAAAAATATTATGAACCAACATACAAGAACATCATACAAAAATGTATCCAGTACAATTAAAATAATGTAAAACAAGCAGTCAAATTGGAGTCGTGTGCTGTGAAAGGGGGAGTCCTCTTTTACACATAGGGATGTCAGGTTGCAATTAGCAGATTTCACCAAACATGCTACCAAGCATATGTATCAGAACTATGGGACTGGGAAGGGGCCCCTGCTGTTTATAATCATGTAGCAAATGCCCTTTAAGTTCTTCAAGTATTAAATGACCTTTCATAACTTCGCCCAGCCCCTCTCCCTAGCTCTAAGTACCCCTTCAGTCAGTCATCTGCCTCCCCACACTTTCCTGTTTATACAACCTTGGCTGTCAGAATACATGTAGCAACTTTGCATGCATAGTCATCAAGTGGTTCATAATCAGTACTGCAGTGTGATTTGTTTTGCCTTGTTATGCTGTATTGCTTGTTACACTGTTATGAGCAATAAAAAAGACTAGCTTCAGATTCTTAATTGAATCATCCACTTACAGAACAGGAATATAAACTGGAAGTCATTTCATTCAGATTGTATTGTACAATGTAGTCTATTTGTAGTGGGCTAATCTGTATAACACTAATTTATCCATTGTAACCTGCAGTCTGTTATATACATCAAGTAGCATGGTGTGCAGAAATAAAACATGTTAATTTCAAATGTGTGATTAGTTTTTCATTACAGTTATTACAGTATTGACTATTATTTCTATATATTATTTTTAGTTTCTACATCAGGATGACCTCAGCAGCAACAGCAGTCATTGTTATGTTACAGTAAATTTCGGTCTAAGAGTTTCATAAAATATTTATATAGCCATATGGTACATGAAAAGTAGTTGTGCTCCTTATGTTACATGTGCAAAGACAGGTATGCAGTTTCAGCAGTTATAGAAATATTAAGGTTTAGATAAGCAAGATATGTTAGACTTTTTAGAAATTGTATTCAATTAGTAGGACAAAGCTGATTAGGGACAAGTTTGTGGAGTGTGTTGATGTTGGGGTAGTATAGGTCTTATAAGATGACCAATAATCAATGTGTGCACAGTTGCAAGGCTTGGTTGTGAATGCAGATTTGAAATGGTTTACATTACGCAAGCAATAATACCCGACAGGGTGGGTAGTATTAGGCAATACCGGACTGCCAGGGCGTGAGGCCCGGCCCATGGCGAAGGGCCTTATAGCCCTTTGGAAGGTCCGGTATTGCCCATACCGCCACCCTGGAGGGTATTATCGCGCTTAGAAAATGGGGATAAGTTTAAGTTTTTTTTTTAGTAGAAATATTGGAATAGAATGAAAATAAAATCTTTCAAATATATTAAAAAGAAAGTTTTATGTAAAGTAATCCCTGCCTGTAAGTTGCATTTCCCTGTTTGTCAGAGCTGTCAGTAGAGGGCGCTGCTATAGGAGGCCAGTGCTACTGGAAATGTTGCCAGGAATGTCTGTATCTTCTGTGGTGATCGCGAAAGGTTCAAATTTAGGGAAAAAAATGTGTTTTTTGTGACAGAGTAGCGCTTAGAGCCCGACGTGCTAACACTAACATTTTAAAGTGGAAACCTCTTGCGTTTGTCAGAAAAAATAGTTGGGGGGGGCCTCGGCCCTCACGCCTCACTAAGCGAGGGGCAAGAAATGGTGGCTACTTTCTTTGCACATTCGAGGTGCCCATGTATACTCTCAGTAATGGGGCACCTCAAATTCGCACTTGTTTCCATGAGGGCATCTATTGAAACTTAATGTACCCCCCTGCTGTGGCTCTCAGCCAATCAAACAGCTCCTACAATCTAGCCCATTTTCTAATAATTTATAGTGTATGGTTCAGGGTTGTTATGCATGGATTTCGTGCTCTCCTAAATTCTGTTGTACCACGGTAGTGACATAACTACTGTGTTACAATGACACGCCATTGTACCAAAAATATCTACATCACAAAGTAAAAGCCCTCAACAGCTCCTCTCCCCTACTGATCTACCCCCCAGTTCTCTTTTTTCACACCTATCTGATGAGTACCCACCCTGTGCCCATAGCTGTACTTTTTTAATTTCTGTCTGTCTATACATTTCATTTTCATCATAAAAATACTCTAGCACCAGAGATCCTCCTAACACATTGTGTGCTTTCATTTGAATAATTTCTGTATCACTCCATGTTGTCAATGTGAGATTAATATGTATGGGTACTGAACACCTCTACTGGGGTAGTGGCACAGCCCAAAGCTGTCAGCATAGAATCTTGGGCATATGAGCATTCCGAGATCACTAAATCTTCAGGGGGTATCTCAGTCATCAGGTCACACCATAAGAACTTCATCGTCAGTGAAGCAGGATCCACATGAAAGATTTTAAGCAGTACAACTGGGGCCACCCATGCCGTTGATATCTGTCGACGTCACCAACCCTATAAAGGCGTGAGCAGCCCTGCTCCCTCCTCAGTTCTTTCCCACTGTCGACTTCTTCACATGGATCTCTGTGGAAGTTCCAACGCAGTCTTGTGCCATTTTTCCCCTACGGCTTTTTTCAACCTATTTTAGAATCTTTTTTTTTAAAGAGATTCCTTTATTCAAACAACATGAAGTCTTGCTGTATTCTGACATATGCAGTTAGCCCCAGCACTTGAACTGCCCCAGAGAGGAAAGTGTTAACTTTATGCATGAGCACAGAACATTGAGCTTGAGCTCGGTTCAAACCTCTGTCTGCAGCACTTCAAAGTGTAACCGTCAGATTCTTTACTCCACCTAACTGAACAGTCACTCCGGAGATTGCTCCTTCACTTGTTCAGTTCGGTAAAAATCAGTCAGTTTAAATACAGTTTGTCTTCATTTGTTTCACCTTCAAATCCCTGTCTGCGATACAGTAAGTGTTGTAGGTAATGGACTTTAGTTTTATTGTTTAATTTTCTGTGGAAATTGTAAAAACTTGTCGATCGGTCCGGTTGGAACCAATTGTCTTAGATATATTTTATTTTCCTGTTTTCTGGTGTGAGGTACTGGTTCCTATCGGTTTCAAAAAACTGGGATTTTAAATTTTTTTTCCACAGCCCATAACACGGTTGGTAGGGGGGTCTTACCTGGCTTTTAAGCTATAAAGGGTAAGTTTGGTAGCCTGGCCATGTCTGAGAAACCCAAGGAAAAAAAACGGACCCACTGGGTTTCAACACTGTAGTGAGTGTGGGGATGCCTTTGCTAAGGCACACACTTACACCACCTGTGTTTATTGTCTGGGGTTTGACCACCTTGATTCAGACTGTCAAATCTGTAAAAAATGTTCTGAAGGCCACCCTGGATAAGAGATTGGGTAGGCTCAGGGAAAAGGAGTCCGAAAAGTCCGCTAATCTGGATGGCCAGCCTGGTTCAGTTCCGACCGAACCTGAGGGAATGCCCACTGACCTGGGCGATACTCCCTCAGGCAAAAGGAGAGCCGATCCTGAGGGGTCGGTTCCATCAAAGAAAAAGAGGAAATCAGCTGGTTTGGATCCAGAACCGCAACGTCCAACCACTGAAAAAAACAGCCAGGGCGATAAGCATTGTAGAATCACTCCGTCCGGTTCCGTCCAATCCGGCGCCTCTTGGTAGACGCTCGGTTCTGTCAGTTCCCCCGGTTCCGGAATGTTGTCCGGATGAGTTTTATGAACCGGAATGGGAAGGGGAGGAAGAGGACGATGACAATGATGATGATGGTGTGGAAGGTCTGGATGAGCCCATTAAACTGGACATCTCTCCAGACAGGTCTTCTAATGTTTCCCCTCCCAGGCTTTCTGAGTCCCCATCCCACTATTTGTTTTACAAAACAGTGGCAGAGACCCTCCAGCTCCCTCTGGTTGAAGTTGTTGAGGAACAAGGGGAGCCTGATTTCGTAGAAATGATGTACATCCCAGAGTCCAACAGGTTATCTATTCCCCTCCATAAATCTCTTGGGGAAACAGACACAAAAAATTCTCCAAACACCAAATTTGTTACCTCCTGTGGATAAAAGAATGGACAGGAGGTATATGCTTTCAGGCTCAGGTACAAAGTTCTTGTTCCACCAATGCAGCCATGTTGAGGTAGTGCAGGGTGCAGCCTGTGACAAGGCTAATATACTTTTGGCTTCACCCCGCCCAGATAAAGACTCTAGGAAGGTGGATGCATTGGCCAAAAAACAGTACTTGGCATCCTCCTTGGGACTCAGGCAGGCAAATTATATGGCCTACATAGCCAAATACCAGAAGTCCAAATGGGATACTGTCTTGGAACTGGCTAAACAGGCTTCTCCCCAGCTAGCCAAGGAGCTGGAGGAGGTGGCTGCTGATGGGATTGAGGCACCTAAGATTCAATTTCATGCTGCTGTGGACTTAAATGATGTGGCATCACGAGTCATGGCTACATCTATGTCTCTTCGGAGATTTGCTTGGCTCAGATGTACTAGCCTCTCACAGGACACCCAGGCTGAGACCATGGATTTCCCTGTGGTGGGTAATTCTCTGTTTGGGGAGCAGACAGAGAATTACATGAAGAAGATGGATGAATACTGGACCACCTACAGGAGTGCACAGGCCAAGAAAAGGCAGACAACTCCTCAGAGGCAGCAGTCTAGGGGCAGGGGCAGGCTTTTTCACAGCCTTTCTACCAGGCACAGGCCTCCTCTCCTTTTCCTCAGAGGGGGTTCTTCAGAGGGAGAGGCAGAAGGGGGATGAGCAGGGCTGCATCCTCCTCTCAGTCTAAGGCTCCTGCCAAGCAGACACCCTGATGTGTCAGCCCGGGTCGACTCCCCAGTTCCAGTAGGAGGCAGGTTGGCCTACTACTTCCAGGCCTGGAAGTCTGTTACCTCAGACAAGTAGGTCCTGGAGGTAGTAAGCCAGGGACTAGCCCTCAGCTTCATAAAATTTCCAAAACTGAGGGTCAGGTCTTTTCCACCTGCAAACATCTCTGAAACTATTGCTCTAGAGGCAGAGGTTTCCTCTCTGCTGGCTCTCAGAGCTGTAGAGAGAGTTTGTACTTTACACAGGGGCAAGGGTCTGTACTCCAGATACTTCCTTACCCCAAAAAAGACAGGGGAGTGGTGGCCCATCCTAGACCTGAGATACTTAAGCAAGCACCTTGTCAAGCCACGATTCAAAATGGTGACTCTGGGAGTAATTCTTCCCTCTCTGAGGCCAGGGGATTGATTAGCTTCCCTGGACCTCAAGGATGCCTATTTTCACAACCCAATCAGGTGCTCCCACAGAAAGTACCCCAGGTTTGAGTTGCCTTCGGGCCATTATCAGTTCATAGCAAGGCCCTTCAGCCTAACATCAGCTCCAAGGGTGTTCATAAAATGCCTAGCAGTAGTAGTGGCCTTTCTCAGGAGACAGAATATCTCCATTTTTCCATACCTGGATGACTGACTCATTGTGGGACAGTCTCCAGACCAATTCAAATCAGACCTACAAGTAATACAACAGTTACTCACTTTTCTAGGGTTCCTTCTCAACCTACCAAAGTCAGTTCTTGAACCAGTACAACTCCTTAGGGGTAGATTTGGATACCGTCCAAGCAAAGGCTTTTCTGCCCTTGGTAAGGGTGAAGGCCCTTACAGACCTTGCTTCTTCTTTCCACCTTTGGGTGTCTCAACCAGCAAGACATTTTCTTCAGTTCATGGGCCACATGCCAGCTTCCACTGCGGTGGTACATGGAGCCAGATTTCAAATGAGGGACATTCAGTTCCATCTGAGGTCCTTTTGGTCCCAGAAAAAAGGATCTGTTAACCAAATTGATTCCAGTGACTCAGACTCTGATTCAAGCTCTCCAATGGTGGTTGGATCAGGACAATCTCAGACAAGGAGTCCCATTCATCAGTCAGACTCATTCAGTGGTGTTAACCACAGATGCTTCTCTCCTGGGCTGTGGAGCTCACTTAGGAGCCCTCACAGCACAAGGAGTGTGGTCCCCTTGGGAGTCCCTTCTTCATAGCAGTCTTCTGGAACTCAGGGCAGTATTCCTGGCTCTCCAAGCCTTCTCAGACTCAGCAAAGAACAAGGTGGTTCAGGTCAGGACACGCAATACCACCACCATGTGGTACATCAACAAGCAGGGAGGGTCTCAGTCTACAGCCTTGTGCACGGAAGCCATGAAAATATGGTCTCTAGTTTATACCCTACAGGCATCTCTGGTAATAGTCCACCTTCCAGGGAAGGATGATGTGCTAGCAGATGTTCTGAGCAGGATCTCTGAGGGCCATCATGAATGGTCCCTGGACCCCTTCATATTGAAAGTAATTTTGTCCAGGTGGGGCACCCCAAAGATAATAGATCTCTTTGCAGCCCCAGGCAATCATCAACTTCCTCTCTTCTGTTGCAGACCCGCAGTCATGGGCACAGTTCTCCTGGATGCTGTGGTTCTGGATTGGCGGAGGATTCCTGTATGCCTTTCCTCTGTTGTTCAAGGTTCTGGTCAAAATCAGGTCACGATCATGCAAGGTGATCCTGATTGCACCAGACTGGGCCAGACAGCCTTGGTATCCTCTATTGATGTCCCTAGCAGTCCATCTCCCCCATTATCTCTTCCCAAGAAGCACAATCTGTTAACCTCCTTTCAGGGAAGGATATGGTACCCCAGCCTTCGGTCTCTCAACCTCAAGGCTTGGCTGTTGAAGAGTTAGAGTACGCAAGTCTGAATTTGTGTCAGGGGGTCCTGGATATTCTTTTTTTTGCTATTATAATTTTTATTCAAAAAGAAAAAAAACATTTTTCACAACTGGGTGGGGAGGGGTACAAAAGAAAAAAGGGAAGGGGGAGGGGAAAGGAAACAGACAGTCACAGTTCATGGAGTATTTAGATTACTTAGGGTTACATAGCAAATCAATTAACATAGCATTATAATCACATTACATACAGTGTCTTAGTGAAGGACAGCAGGAAAAAAGAAAAACCATACAGGAAAAATAATTAAAATATCAAATTATAAATAAATAATTTCATAAGGCAAGGTTGCTATAAAGACTTATAAAACATATACTACAGATTCTAACTGATACATAATTAACACGGTTGAATTGCACTATTGAACCAAGCGCCTACTCTAACACCTGGGCATCTAGCCCTATCAATTAAATTGTTCAGGGTTGAACTTGGGGGTTCTTGTCCTCTGATATCCCCCTCTTTCCATGGCATTCTTTTATGGGACAAGGGAGGGATCCTTGGACATAATGTAAAGTACCCATCTAGACCATTTCACTGTAAATAGATCAATTTTATCATTTAGATGGTAAGAGATTCTTTCTGATCTATAATTCCAAGTAACAATCTCCCTCCACTCCAACACGGTAGGGATACTAGGGGTAAGCCAGTGTTGTGTCAGGGCCTTTTTGGCCACTAGCAATGATGCCCCTAGAAGATATTGTGTAAGTGGTTCCCTACACTCCAAGGGAAAGATATGGAGGATAAATAAATCTGCAGATAAGGTGAGTGAGATATCAAAGAGGGATCTCAGTTCCAACTGTAATGAAGTCATAAAGGTTTGTATTAAGGACAAGCCCAAAATATATGGGTGTGGTGTGCCTTTGATTCCCCACACAACCGCCAGCAAGTCCCCTGATTGTGTAGGGGTAAAGTGTGCTGCCACTATGGGGTACGGAATAACCTGGTCAGTATCTGCCAAGAAAACAGCCTCCAGGTATGGGAATATATAAGCTTAGCTATTGAAAGACAGCCATTATACCAATTTTCTTTTGAGATGTCAAAACCAAATTCCTTCCTCCATTTATCGCATATACCCTCACTATTCATTCCCAGGGTTTCCCCGAGCGCCTTATACAAAACAGAAACCATGTGGGGTGCATTGCCAGCCTGTATACATCGTTGGATACAGGAAATCGGTAGGGAAGAGCATTCAAATTGTCGTATCCGAATAGGTAAAGAGAAAAAAAAAGCGTCTTAGTTGCAAATATCTATAAAAATCTTGATGTCTCAGACTGTGTGTTTGACTTAAACTCAGAAAGGATTTAAACTCAGCCCCACTTAAAAATTGAGTAAGATTAGGGAAACCCCAAATGTTCCCAAGTGGCAAATGTGTGATCATATAATGCTGGATGGAAATCCTCTAATAGGGTAATAGAGCAGATGAGTGGGAGAAATGGGGAAAGAGATAAATATCTACGTATGGCACTCCAAACTTTCAGTTGGTGTTTGACCCAGGGGTTCATTTGGACCAGGTCATATGATCGAGAAGGGGGCACTCAATATGTCATAAATTTAATTAGTTGCTTAAAAGGCATTAAACCTTCTTCAATTTTCCTCCACAAAACAGGGTTAGACCTGGCTAAACGGCAGACTATGAATGAGAGGTGTGCGGCCCAATTATAAAATTTAAAATTAGGAAGGGCTAGCCCACCCATTTTCCTAGGGAGGTACAGAATAGAGGCTCGCACTCTTGGCCGTTTACCGGCCCAGATGAATTTGCTAATGAGTTTATTCCAGACACTATAAGTGTTATTCGAATACTTATTGGCATGTTATGAAACAAATAAAGAGCTCAAGGTAAAGTCACTATCCGAATCACATCAACCCTCTGGAGTAAATTCAAGGGGAGTATATTCCAACCCATTAGGTCTGCCTGTAACTGCGTAAGGAACAAATCATAATTATGTTTAATTATATCAACTGTCTGATGAGAGAGGTATATACCTAAGTACTTTAATTTATCTAAATCCCAGCTGAATGGGAACCCTTGTTTAAAGCGTTAGAGGGGAAAATGAAAAGTCAGTGCTTGGTTTTGGTAGTATTAAGTTTATACGAGCAATTACCAAATAGGTCTAATAATTCAAAACTGCTAGTACTGATTGGGGGTTGTTAAAAAGCAGGACATCATCCATAAAGGACTATACGGTGTTCCATACCCTCCATCTGCACTCCCTTTATCCACGAGGAGTCCCTACTGGCTTGTGCCAGGGGTTCAATAAAAATAGCAAATAAACCAGGGGACAGCCCTGGCGGGTGCCCCTAAACAGAGGAAAGCAAGGGGAGTGATGTCCAGAGACTTTCACACAAGCCTGAGGTGATGAGTAAAGTGTTTTTATCAGGGAAATAAACAAAGCGGGGAAGCCCATCTTGGTTAAAACAGCAAATAAAAAGGGCCATGAGACGCTATCAAACGCCTTCTCAGCATCAAGGCTGAGAAGGACAGAAGGTGTTATCGCGGTTTGCATTTCTTGTACTAAATGTAGGGCTCTTCTAGTGTTATCTGTAGTGGATCTGCCACTAACAAAACCTGTCTGATCTAATTTAATTATTGTGGGGAGAACTTTGTCCAGTCACTTAGCCAGGATAGACATCAGGGGCTGGATATTCAAACTGTGCTATTTTGTGGCGCAAGTCCTTGCGCTGCACAAAATAATTCTTGAGGTGTGTGGGGTGATATTCAAAGGAGTTGCGCTATTGAGCAACTCTTTGAATATCACCCGACAACCACTGTGCATAGTAGCAGTGGAACTTGCACCACCGCAAGTGGTCAGAGTGGAGCATTCAACTTGCGGTGGTGCAAGTACCATTGCGCCATGCGCAAAATTCCGATATTCAAAAGGTGACATGCAAATGGGGCCATAATTCATGCGAAGGCGCAGGGGCCATTTGCATCTGTTTATAGCCCCATTTGCATGCCATTAGCATGCGGAGTGCGCCCGATCCTGAGGACTTGCGTTGGGCGCCCTGCCGGGCAGCAGCCGTCGAGGACAGCGCCCCTGCAACCGATCGCGGGCAAATGTGTAAGAAAATCCCCCACGGCCGATTGCGGGCAAATATAAACAGCCCCTCCCCGACTGGCCGATCGGGCAAAGCTTATATCACCCCAGACATGTCCCTGGTGATCTAGTGTCCCCCCACCCCACCACCACGAAGCCCCACCACCCCGCTCCCCGGCGGCGGCGGTAGCAGCATCCACCCGCCTGCCGCCCCCGACTGATGCCCGGTAGGGCTGCAGCCATTATTGCAGAGCAAGAGCCAATGGGCATGCAGCCTATACCGTACAAAGGCAGTCCAGATATGAATGAATGAATGCACAACTTTGAGCCAGTGGCGTACAGCCCTACCGGGCAGTCAGTCGGCGGGTGGCGGGCGGCAGGTGGGTGGGATGCTGCCCGGCTGCCAGGGGAGGCGGGGTGGTGGGCTTCATGGGTGGGGGGGTGGGGACACTAGATCACCGGGATATGTTCGGGGAGGGTTTAAACATCTACAGCCCATGATCGGGCTTAGCGGTCCTGGACCACCAGGGATACGCTCTGGAGGGGTTTACATCTTCAGCCCGTGATCGGGCTTAGCGTCCACTAGATTACCAGGGATATGTTCTGGGGACACTTGCAGCCCAGCGATTGGGCTGGTGGGGGGTATTTAAGTTGTTTTCCCACGATCGGGCCAGTCGGGGAGGGGATTTATGTTTTGCCCACGATCGGGCCAGTCGGGGGTGGGGGATTTACACTTCTGCCCGCGATCGGGCTGCAGGAACAGGGGAGTAGGTTGAGGGCCAGCCACAGGTGGCAGCTGCTGTGTTGCGCCCTGCAACGCAGCTCACCTGTGGGTGGCCCTCGGCTTACTCATTTTTTTTTGGCTCAAAGTTGCGCAGGTTGGGGGTTGCGTCTGCACAGCCCGGCTGAATATCAGGATGTGCAGTTTATGCATGGTTCCTCCCCCTCCAGTTCAGCATGCATTCATTAGCATTGTGCTGTTGCTCAGCATGTTTTCAGTGGCGCAACTGCTTCCTGGCGAATATCGCAGAATGGCGCAATTTCAGACTTGCGCAGGCGCAACCCTTTTGAATATCCCAACCCAGGTATTTATAATCTACATTCAAAACTGAAATTGGGTGGTATGCTGCACAACTTTGTGGGTCCTTACCAGGTTTGGGAATAAGGGATATTACTGTGTATGACCAGCTGGGTGGAGGGTTCACAGAGCCTTGTAATACATCATTATAGGCCCTTAGGAGGGGTGCAAGTATTTGCCCCAACTGTTTATAGAATTCTGTACCATACCCATCTCATTGTTTCAGATCATGAGATGGCTTCTTTCAATTCAGGGAGTGTTATGGGGGAAATTAAAGAGGATCTTTGGTCTTCATCCAATTTAGAGAGGTTCAATGGTGAAAGAAAGGCTCCAATGTCCCCAGAATCTGATGGATGGTCCGGTGTGTATAATGATCTATAATAATCACAGAAAATTTGGGAAACCTGGCCAGTTTTAGAATAGATAATACCTGATGTAGGGTCCCTAATAGTGGATATAGTGACGAGCCGGCATTGCCTATGAAGCCTATAGGCCAATAGGCGGGAGGCTCTCGGGCCCACTTCCCCATATCTTTGCCTTAAAAAGGCTAATGCCACCTCTGTGTTCTGTCGAACCAATGATTCCAGCTCCTGCCTGACCTGTTTTAACTGGGCCTCTACTAAGTAGTACCCCTGTTGGTGGGCGACTTGGAGGAAATGAAGGGTCACCTCCAGATGTGATTGTTTTTCTCTCCGCAGTTTTGCCTAGAGAGAAGAATACTGTATTAGGTGGCCCCTTAAGACTACTTTCAGTGTGTCCCATTTGACAGTTGAGGAGATTTCCGGGCTTGAGTTGTCATTCAGAATTTCTTGTGTTTTCTCTTCTAGAAATTCTCTAAATTGGGCATTTTTAAGATAAACAGGATTTAGTCTCCACATCGTGTTTCGCTTTTTAAGGCCTAAATTCCTCTTCGTTATAACTGGAGCATGATCGGTATGGACAATATCACCTATAGTTACCTCCCTAAGAGTTTCTAGACATTCTTTCTGTGTATAGCATTGATCTATCCTAGAATAGGAACCATGAACAGCAGAATAAAACGTATATTTCCTATCTCTAGGGTGAAGGGAACGCCACACATCAATCCGGCCCACCTCCTGAACAGGTCTCTTAAAAAACTTGTGAGGTGCCGGTTGTCTGCCCCTAGTCACCTTAGTGGAGTTGACATTTGGATTGGGGGCTATATTAAAATCTCCTGCTAATATCAGGGTACCCCTGGTAAGTTGGACCACCTTATTTAAAAGGGAACAAAGAGTTTTCTGGGTAGAACCAGGGGGGAAATATACATTAGCTAATGTGGCCTCCCTGCCCTGCACTAAACCCTGCACCACCACCATACGACCCTCGGGGTCGGCCCACTCGGATGTCACTTCGAAGGGAGTAAGGCTGGAAATCAGTATGACGACCCCCCTCTGCCTTCCACTAGGGAATGAGGAGGAAAAGACCTGTGTAAAACCTCCCCTAGCCAGTTTTCCTTGTTCAACTTTGTTCATATGGGTTTCTTGAATGAATATTATTCCTGCATGAGTTTTTTTAAATAATGAAATCATTTTTGTTCTCTTTACTGGGCTGCCCAGCCCATTAACATTTAAAAAAAAAGTCTGCAAAGGTGCCCCAGTCATTGTATCATATTTCGGGCATTCAAAAAGAATTTCTGTGTTGCAGCACAGATTATCAGTTCACTGACACTGACGTATTTGTTTATTTTTAGAAGGAATGGTGACTGCCTTAATGGGGTATAGCGAGGATAACTCTCCTCCAACTGTGGAAAAAATACAATTGGCCTAACTAACCTTAACAGGCCAAACTTCTTACACCCATCATCTGCCAGCTGGGCAAGGGACGGGATAAAACTGAAGACTTCCATAGGGCTGGTTCCCGCTAACAGGGCAGGGTACCAAGCCCTGTTGTGCCAAACAATTTTGGCGGGGTCTAACCTAAGTTAGACTAGACGTAGAGCGTCTCTTTGATAAGGGGAAGGGAGACAATAAATGAAAGGTGGTCATGCCTTGTGCTCCACCAGGACGGAGAAATGTATAATCATACATTATAAGTGATCTAATCCCTGATCATAGAATGGCTAGGGAAAAGGGAGGGGTAGTAGCCCCCCCACTGTATCCCAAGATTCACCCCCTGGGTAGTGGGTCCACCAGAGCCATTAAGAAATAAGAACATCCAGGGTGTACCTATCAGACCCCCCTAAGCATCCTTAACCTCCACTGACACAGCTTATGGGGAGGTGGGGTGCCACAGGAGGGGCAGGCCACAACTAGCGAAACTGGGACAGACTGTGGAGAGTATATCTCCTAGGGTCTAAGAAAAAAACGTCTTTGGCAAAAGTGCCTGGCTCCCCCAAGGGTAAGTAATATATATGCAAGGAGCAGAAACACTTTCAGTTAGCTTTGGGCAAGCATTAGTACTCTATTGGAGTCAGACTAAGGAAAATGGATGCAAACAGTCTTGGCTGAGAGTTGTTCGATCAGGACCTCTTATATGGTTGGCCAAAAAACCCTCCATCTTCTTCCCTCCACCCACACAGTATGCCCCATCAACTGCCCCCCAGTACCCACTTACCCCTCGAGTCTGCACTAGCAAGAGTCCTGCCAGGAGGCCCACTGAAGTGTCCCTGCCAAAGTACTCCCTCCAACTTCTCTCGATGAGGGGATGTACAACCCTTGTGCCTCCGGAGAGGGTAGAGCATCAGCAGGGGGAGAACCCTCTTCACAACTAATGGGCAAAAAAAGAACCGCTGCATCAGGAAGAGGGAGACATCAGGGGGAAGCAGGGCCATCCAGGACGTTCGTGGGGGGAGATGAAACTAGTGGGGAGGAGACAAGCAGGGTGGCCTACCTGAAAAACAGTTAAGTTACACTAAAAAAAATGTCCACAATGGTCCTTTATTTAGTTTCCTGGGTGTTCTGTGATACTCCTGGCTGCCTCACAGTCTGTTTCTTCAGGTTGTCGACAATCTGCTGAACCACCTTGACTCCTTCTAATCTGCGTTGCTCTCTCGGGGTCTCCTGAGACCATAGTTTCTGCGCCAGTTTGGTTGCGAGTGTTGTGCCTGGTTGCTTTGGGGGGGGTATATCGATCCCCATTTTAACCACTTCCTTAGCAGCCTCTTCAGCTGACTCAAAAGTCTTGGGGCCTTCATTTAAATTGACCCCCAGTTTGACCGGATATGGAGTACTGAATTTCAGCTTAGCTTCTTTAAGTTTTTTTAGGATTGGAGCGTATGCGCGTTGTCTAAGGGCAATTGAAGTCGGATAGTCATTATCAACATAAATTCTCTGACCTTGGTGTGTTAGATCCCCCTGTTGCCATGCTTCATGTAGTACCATCTCTTTCTCGGTGTATCTGAGGAAACGGCCCAGGAGGGCGCATCGGTGGTTGCCAAGCTTTGGGCCCAGGGTTCGATGTACACGATCCATCTCTAGGGTCACATCATCTGGTAGGTCTAACTTGGATCATAAAAACTGCTGTAAAAATTGTATTGGATTAGAACCTTCAACTCCTTCTGAGAAACCATTAATCCTCAAATTGTTTCTCCTGTTCCGAGCCTCCGAATCTTCAGCCCTTTCTTGCAGGCCCTGAGTAGCATGATAGAGGTGCATTATGGCGCGCTCCGCACAATCTAAGCGCACGCATCCATATTTGTGGCCTGTTCCTCAATATCCTCAAGTCTTTTCTCTATTTTCCCCAAGTCAGTGTTCAGCACTGAAAATGTGGAGTGGGTCTCCTGCCTAAAATCTCGCAGTTCCTGAAGTATATCATCCATTTGCCATGCCATATTACTAGGAGCCTTATTTAGTTCCTCTGCCGAAAACTCACTTCTGCTGCAGGTCTGGGAGCTATCGCTGTCCGAGTAAATACAGTCTGGATCCACGCTATCCAGCACCAATTTCCAAGGGTGCAAACCTTTTTTAGGCATCCTTAGGTGGAATTTAACAGTTTTGCCCAGTCTTTTTAGTTAATCCGATAAATTTTGGGTGTTTTAAAGCCTAGTGGAGCAGGAGCCGAGAAATCACGCTGCCGTCGCAGACGTGACGTCACCGGAAGTCCGGTCCTGGATATTCTTAAAGCCTCTCGAAAACCTGCCACCAGAAAAAACTTATGATTCCAGATGGAAGAGATTCAACATTTGGTGTTCCAATAAGGATGTCCTACCACATACTGCTGATCTGGCTACAGTTCTGGATTATATGGTTCATCTTAATGACCTAGGCCTTAGGCCAGCCACTCTGAAAGTACATTTAGCAGCTGTCTCTGCATTCCTGTCAGTGGGGAAGGTTCCCTCCCTGACATCTCACCATGTCTTCTGTATGTTTTTTAAAGGTTTGGTTCATACCAGCCCTTCCTTTAGGGACCCTACCCCTGCCTGAGATCTTAATATTTGTATTGCTCAGCTTATGCAACCTCCTTTTGAGCCTTTGGCTTCAGCAGAACTCATGTACTTGACTTGGAAAACTGTGTTCCTGGTAGCTATCACTTCTGCCAGGCGTATTAGTGAATTACAAGCTCTGTCAGTGGAGCCAGAGTTTGTCTCATTTCACAGAGATAAGGTGGTCCTTAGAACCAGTAGGAGGTTCTTATCCAAAGTGGTCTCATATTTTCATCTAACCAGTCCATGTCTCTTCCTGTGTTTTTCACTGATCATTCTTCTTCAGGAGAAAGAAGATTACACAGTTTGGATGTTAAGAGGGCACTTAGCTACTACATAGAACATACTAAGGCACTGAGGTTTGACTGTCCTCAATTGTTTCTCACTTATGGTGAAGTAGGTAAGGGTAAGCCTGCTACTAAGAGAACTATTGCCAGGTGGATTGTCTCTTGTATACAATTCTGCCATGAAAAGCTAGGCAAAACACCTCTCTCAGGCCTGAGGGCTCATTCGACTAGAGGTACAGCAGCTTCTCTGACTACGGCCAGGGATATAACTTTACTAGAGATATGTAAAGCAGCCATCTGGAAAACTGTCCATACTTTTACCAAGCACTACTCTCTGGATATCCAGGCTAGGAGTGATGCTAGGTTTGGAATAGCAATACTGCAGAGCCTATTCCCAAAATAGGTTTGGTACCCCCCTCCATGGTGGTACTGCTTGGTAGTCTACATATGTCAGAATACAGCAAGACTTCATGTTGTTTGAAGAAAAAAGTACTCACCTTAGTAACTGTGTTTCTTCTAATGGAGTCTTGCTGTATTCTGACCTTCCCCCTGCCTCCCCTCTCAGAGCCTGTTTTGGGGAAGTGGACTGGCAGGTATAGTATTGCACCTCAGGGTGTACCTGGCACTCTCCTTTTTAAAAAGGGGAATGGTTTTATTGTTATGTTGTTTTGATAGCTATATGTTGGTTCACTACCTGGTTATTATTTTGGGTTCTCAACCTGAGTCTTTTAGGAGACCCACAAATGTATTGCCTGTTGGCTATCTTCTTTACAATTTCCACTTAAGTAGAATAGTTAGTTACCATTGCTCGTAAGAATCTGACGGTTACACTTTGTAGTGCTGCAGACAGAGGTCTGAACCGAGCTCGAGCTCAACATTCTATGCTCATGCATAGAGTTAACTCTTTCCTCTCCGGGGCAGTTCAAGTGCTGGGGCTAACTGCATATGTCAGAATACAGCAAGACTCCATTAGAAGAAACACAACTACTAAGGTGAGTAATTTTTTTTCTTTTGTTTATGTCGAGAGTTAATCCTTCAACTTCTCTTTTCCGTCAGTGCCACTGTGGAAAGAAGATTGCCTCCACCGATGAACACTGTCTCTGTGTCTGCTGTCTTGGACCTGACCACCAAGTCTCCAACTAGGAGCTCTGCCAGAAGTTTAATCAAATAACCTCAGGTGACTCAAGGAGCCTCTTAAAAATTTCCTGATGGAACAACAGGTAGCCAGTTCCAGGCAGAGGTCCTACGGGGTCCCAGCCTCCCAGTCGCCGGCAGGGTCATGGAGCTTCCAGGCCTCCAAGGCTCGAGACAAGTCCTTGCGGAAAAGTGATAAGAAAGACCATAATAATGACCGCTCCCCTGGCGGCAGTCCCATTCCCCAATAACCTCTCTTTCTTCTTCTGGGGGTTCCTTATTAGCTGCGGCTGCACCGATGCATAAAACCACTGTCCAGGTCTCTGTACCCTCCAGATCTATACCGACAGTGCCTCCGCCAGATAATCAGGGCAGTCGGTTGTCGACCTCAGAGTCATCGGCCCCATTGTCAACAGCTCTCCCATCAACATCTAATCTCTCCCCAGGCCCATGGCCTTCAGGCTCTTTGGGGTCCTTCTGGTGGGTTGTTGCTCCTTGTGCCATCGAGCCCCCCTCCATCGACTCAATGAGATCTTACCAAAATTTACCTAGGCAATTGTTCTCCAGCTAGGAGCATACAGGCCCACTTCACCTGCGCCGTCGATGGCAGCTTCGTCGTCGACTCCCCCTCGTTGGCCACTTCCTGCGGGCCATCGTCGGTGCCTCAGATGTTGGACCTTGACTTGAGAGAGGTCGACATCGAGGAATACCATCCAGATCGCATTCTTCCTAATAAGGAAGTGGAAGAGGAGGAACCTCTCACTTCAGACAGGTCCACAGCTTCCTCAGTCAGTGAGGACTCTGTCAAGCACACTCCTGGGTCTCCTTCAGATGACCCCGCCTTCTTCAATGTGATGAAGTGGTTATCCCCAGCCATGGGGTTCCAAACTGAGGAGGAAGACATTACCAGGAGAGATTTGGTGGATTTTCTAGAGATCCCAGAGTCTCCTCCTAAGATCATTCCTCCTATTCTACCTGCCTTGGGGAATGCTACCACTGCAGCCTGGCACAGGCCTGACGTGCCAGCTATGCCATGTAGAGCAGACAAACTTTACCATGACCCTCAGGGGTTTCCTTACTATGCTGCCCAGCCTGAAACAGATTCAGTGGTTATAAAGGCAGCTCATGACAGGTCTAAGGTGCCTAGACACCTTAGTTTCCTCCCTCCAGACAAAGAGTCATGAAGAATTTATCTTTGGGGCAAGAGGGATTATGCTTCCTCCACCCTTGGGCTGAGGATTGCCACTTACCTGTCCCATATGAAAAAATACCAGAATACCAACTGGAAGAAAGGACAAGGCTGCCACTGAGGCTCTGCCAGAAGATACACTGAAGCAGGAGGTGATTCAGTGTTTGCAGACTGCTAAGGATGTCAGCAAACATCTCCTGCGAGCCCTCTACGACATCTCGGACACTTTTGCCTGGGCTGCTGCCACCGGCATTTGCCTTCGCAGGCATTCCTGGCTAAGGGTCTCTGGCTTTGCTGCTGATGTGCAGCAGAAGGTGCTTAATGCCCCCTTTAACGGCTCTAAACTTTTTGGGCCAGATGTCTAAGATATCATAAATGACTTGCAGACATCTGGCAGGGCTATCAAGTCTGTCCACTCCCTTTATCACACATAACCTAAGGGAAGACAGCGCCCTCCTTTTCATAGATCGTCAAATAGGCCAGCAGCAGCCCCTAGGCCCCAGGACAAAAGAAGAGCCTCCGCTGCCTTGCCCGCTGCCTCCAACACTGAAACTGCAGTCAAGCGTCCCATAGGTGACAGACCAGCCCCAGCGGCTGGTTCCGCCTCAGCTTGACTCCTTGCCAGACTCCCCTCTTCTGGTCCCCAACCAAGAGGTGGTAGTCAGAGGTCGGTTCTCCCTCCAGCTCAATCAGTGGAGAACCATAACATCAGATGCCTGAATTCTCCAAATTATAGAATGGGGTCACACTCTGGAGCTCACTGAGGCTCCCCCTCTGCCCTCCAACTACCCTCCCAACCACCTGTCAGTGCTCAGGAGGGAGGTAAAGTCCCTCCTGTGCAACCAGGCATTGAGCCGGTACCTAGGTGCCAGAGAAACAAGGGATTCTATTTCGGGTTCTTCCTGATCCCCAAAAAGACCAGAGATGAGGCCTATCTTAGACCTAAAAGACCTCAACTTTAACAGGCGTACTGCCCCTTCTGAAGAAAGGAGACTGACTGTGTTCTCTGGGCATGCAGGATGCTTACCTGCACATCTCTGTTTCCTCTCCACAGGAGGTTCCTCTGGTTTCTTTTCCAGGGCGAGCTTTGTCAGTTCAAGATGCTGCCCTTTGGCTTGTCCTCTATGCCGTGGGTCTTTACCAAGTGTTTAGCAACGGTAGCTGTGGCCTTCAGAAGAGAGGGAATGTAAGTCTTCCCTTACCTGGACGATTGACTTCTCAAGGCCCTCATCCAGGGAGCAGCTCCTGAGGACTTTGGACAGAGCTTTTCAGTTGTTCCTCTGCCTGGGCATTACCATCAAGCTGCCCAAGTCAGTCCTGGCCCCATCACAAAGACTGCAATATATAGGTGCGCTCCTAGACGCAGCACAGGGGAAGGCCTTCCTACCTCAAAACAGGGTGGAGTGCCTTATTGCCAAGGCTCTGGATATAGCCCAGAGTCATTATATCCCAGCCAGGGTGTTATAAAGGCTTTTGGGACTGATGGTGGCTGCCATTCCCATGGTTCCACTTGCCAGGTTTCACATGCACATTCTCCAGTGGACTCTTCGAGTACAATGGGACCAGCACAAAGATGAACTAGATCAGTTGCTGTGGGTCTCATCCCCAATTCACAAGGTGCTCCAGTGGTGGATGGACCCCCTGCACCTGTTGCAAGGAGTGCCATTCCAGATTTCCTCTGCACAGCAAATCCTTACCACGGATGCCACCAGATTGGGCTGGGTAGCTCATCTGGGTCCCTTTCAGACCCAGGACTTCTGGTCCCAGATCGAAGCCTCACTGCATATCAATGTCTTGGAGATGTGAGTGGTTCTGTATGCCATGCAGGCTTTCCAGAACCATCTTATTCCAGGTCAACTTCTGATTCAGTCAGACAACCTTGGTGTAATGTACTGTATCAAAAAGAAGGGGGAAACGCACTTGAACCCCTGTGCATGGAAGCAATGAGAGTGTGGTATTGGGTGCTAGATCATGGCCTGACCCTTTCTGTGGTCCACGTCCCAGAAGTGCTAAACACCTTGGCAGACAACCTCAGCCGGACTCAGTCCAGCATGCACGAGTGGGAGTTTCTATCTTCCGTTGCAGAAGATCTATTCGACAGATGGGGTCATCCAGAGTTGGACCTTTTTGTATCCACACTCAACGCAAAACTGCCTAATTTTTGCTCGCTCGATCCAGGGCCTGGAGTTCTCTGGCAAGACAAGTTGTCCCTTCCTGAAGCGGAAGGTTTCTTTACATCTTCCCTCCGTTTACTCTGATTCAGAGGGTACTCATCAAGCTGCAGAGGGAAGAGGCCAGCATGATCCTGGTGGCTCCATTCTTGCTTTGGTTCCCTCTACTACAGCAGCTGGCAGAGGAACCTCTACTCCCTCTTCGTCGCTGCAGGAATCTGCTGACCCAGGATCAGGGGACCCTGGTCTATCCCACCCTCAGGTCCCTTCATCTACATGCTTGGCTCCTGAGGATGTAGCTGTCGCCAGATTTGGGGTTTCCTACAGAGTGGAAGACTTCCTGGTGGCCGCCCCAAGTCTTCCACCTGTGCCACTTATGCCATGTAGTGGAAGCGGTTCTCTATATGGGCTGCCAAGCATAATCTGGACCCTTTCACCTGTCCAGTGAACCAGATCCTGGATTACCTGATCTCTCTGTCTTGACTCAGGTCTCCGGTACTCCTTCCTCAAGGTGCACCTTTTGGCTATTTCGGCCTTTCATGAGCCAGTGGGTGACCATACTGTAGCTCAGCTGGATGTCTCCCATACCTTCCTGAGGGGCATCCTGCATCTCAAACCCCCAATCTGTTCTCCTGTCCCGGCTTGGGATTTTCATTTTGTTTTGGAGAAGCTGGCCCTGTCTCCTTTTGAGCCAGTCATGACTTGCGAGCTATGCTTTCTTTCTTGGAAAGCATTATTTTTAGTTGGTATTACTTCTGCTCGAAGACTTTCAGAGTGTCAGGCCCTCTGGTTTGAGGAGCCTTATTTGATTTTCCACAAAGACAGGGTGTATTTGTGCTCGAATCCTAAGTTTCTTCCTAAGGTGGTGTCTGAGTTTACACTGAACCAATCTATCCACCTCTCTGTTTACTTTCCAGAGTGTGCCAGTCCAGGGGAAGCACTGCTCCATATGTTAGATGTTGCACAGATGTTTGAAATGTCTGTTGCGAACCAAGGAACACAGATAGTCGAAGCAGTTTTTTGTTTCTTTTGCCCCAGGTAGAGAGGGTATTTCAGTTTCTAAACAATGTTTATCTAAATGGTTGGCAAATTGCATTGTGTTCTGCTGCAACAAGTATGGCAAAGAATTGCCTGGAGCGGTCAAAGCTCATTCCACAAGAGGTATAGCTTCCTCTGTGGCATGTTTTAGAGGGGTCTCAGCTGCTGACGTTTGTGCTGCTGCCACCTGGAGGTACCATCCGTACTTTTACCAAGCACTACAGTCTGGACATTGTCTCTAGAGCCCATGCAGGATTTGACAGGACTGTGCTGCAGGGCCTCCTGTCTCAAGTTTAAGGTTTGCATTCCTCCCAGATTGTCTGATTGCAGCTGTAACTGCTTGGCACTCGTCCCTGCAGTGTGACCTGATAAATGAAATACCCCTGAAGAAGATAGAACAGTTACATAAGAACCTACCTTAACAGTAGATCTTTGAGGGGATCTCAGTCATCGGGTCTGCTTTCCCTCCCACCATCCCCCTTTTGGGGGGGTTTCTTCCTGGAACTGGCTATCCGGTACATCCAGCCTTTCTTTTAGGCCTGGGCACCTCTCTCTCTCTCTCCCCCCTCGATCCCCCATGGCTAGAGCTATGCTCCCTGTGTCGCCAGGTGAAAGAACTGAAGAGGGAGCGGGGCCACTCATGCCTTTATAGGGTTGGTGACATGGACGGATGTCGACAGCATGGGCAGCTCCAGTTGTACTGCAGAAAATCTTCCATGTGGATCCTGCTTCACCAACAGTGAAGTTCCTATGGTGTGATCTGATGACTGAGATCCCCCCTCGAAGATCTACTGTTAACGGTAAGTTCTTATATTTAACTGTTCTTTCCTAAATCTTTGCTGTGCCACTACAGGGGTAGGACACCAAAGGTAGAGCTCTCTCTCTCTCTCTCTCTCTCTCTCTCTCTCTCAGAAGCATCTGTCTACAATTAGTTTGTTATTTTTCTAACAGGATTGTGCAAATGTGAAGCAGGGCGGGGCTACCTAGTGGCAGAAAGGACCCTCAAATTTAGAAATCATGTCCGTTAAGGTGTGGCTTTCAAATTGACTAACATGCCATATCAGTCCCCCTTTTCTGTACATGAATTGGGGTCCATGTGTCACTGTACTGTATTTAGAGTGTGAAACAAGGTCTCCAATCCAATTAGCCTGGTGCCTCAGGTAAGCAATCTGTTTGAGTGTAGGGCACAGTCAGCTAGATTGTGGGTCTCTTACTAATCTGTTCTTTTTCTCCTAGCGTTCTCCTGTTGATGAACCCTCCCTCTCTCGTCCTTCCTCTAACTGGGGATTTAGTCAGAGTGGAATATTGTTTTATGGTACAAGGCTGAGCAGTGTAGTGTCCTTTGTGCTGTTGGTTTGCCTGTACTCTGTTTTCAGTGGGGGATAGTTGCTACACTGTGGCATTGTCAGAAACGAGCTTCAGAGCTAAAGCTATGTTTTTTTCTCCTTAATCTGCCTTAAACAAAGAGAAGCAGCACACAACAGTGTGTCAGTTTCCTGTCCCAAGCCGTGCGGTTTAGCCACCATTGCTGACAACTTGCTAGTGTGTATTTGCACCTCATTATGTTTGCTTGCACGCATGTGCAAGAAACATAGTGCGACAATCCAAAATGCAGTGCCGTACAGTTGAAAGGAAGCACGGCAGTGATCAGCGCTCCCCTCACACACACGTGGCGCGCACGCTATTGCATGCTCATGCTCCTACCTCCCAATGCACACACTGTATGGCTGGCCAGGTGCCAATCCCCGTCAGCTCTGCTGTTCCCCGCGGTCTGTATGGCCGGCGGGGTGCCCAATCCCGTCGGCTCTACTCCCCGACTATCGGGTGCCATGCTGGGAGCCCACCCCAGCGGGCAACAGGTCCTGTGGGCGATGGGGTGCCCAATCCCCATCGGCTCCACTGCCCCCAACAGCCTTCCAGCTGCCACGTTGGGAGCCCACCCCAGCATGGCAAACATCCCGTAGTCCAAATAAAAAAAAAACCTGAAAGAAAAAACCTTCCCTGCAGCTGTTTTCACCCCTCTCCCACCCGCGCCCACCCACTGTACCCTGCTTCCCACACCCCACCTTACCCGATACTTACCTCCGGTCCAGTAAGCGATCTTGGTGGACCAGGAACACGTTTGCACTCTTCAAAGCCGACCGCGAACTGAGGAAATGCGGTAAGCTGTATAATGTAATGAACAGGATTTTTCAACTTTGCTCATATCTCAGACATTTTTTGGAATTTTGACACCAAATTTTCAACATGGGTTTTTGGGACCCCTTCTCATGAATTCTGTCACTGTCATGATGTTAATCGGGCCCGAAGGGTGATTTCGCAGTCACTGCACAAAATCACCTTTCGGGACCAATTAATGAAATGACAGTGCCAGTGTTCATAAGGTGGGCTCTCAAAAAGCCTATGTTGAAAATTTGGTGAAAAAATTCCTAAAAATGACTGTTTTACTAGTGTGCGTTGCGCTGTTCCTACACACGCTTGGTAGGTTCAGCGAATTTTCAATATTTTCACTCTGGATTTTCAACATTGCCATTTGACCACACTTCCTTATGAGTAGTACAGCTGACATTTTCACATCTCACTCAAAATGTGCTCCAGCATGTAGCGCACAATGGCGCAGTCGATTGTGCGAAATCAATGTTCGGACACATTAAGAAAATCAAGTGACACTGTTCATGAACAGAGGTGTTAAATGGCTATGTTAAAAATTTGTAATAAAATTCCCAAAATGACTGTTTCTGGCGTTTGTTGCGCTGATCCTCATGCACGCTCATAAGTTCACAAATTTTCAATATTTTCACTCCAGATTTTCAACATTGCCATTTTACACACCTCCTTATGAGCAGTACAGCTTTATTTTTCATATCTTGCCCAAATATAAGCTTCTCGTTTATGTAGCGACGGTATATGAAGTCGAAATGCGTAAATCAATGTATGGGACATTAAGAAAATCACAGTGACACTGTTCATGAGCAGAGGTCTTAAAATGGCTATTTTGAAAATTTGGTGAAAAAATTCCTAAAAATGACTGTGTTACGAGTGAGCATTGCGCAGTTTCCACGCACCCTCGTAAGTTCATGAATTTGTAATATTTTCAGTCCAGATTTTCACCAGTGGCATTTTTCCACACTTCCTTATGAACAGTACAGCTGTCATTTTTCACAACATGACCGAAATGTGTTTTCACACTTTCAGCACAGAAATGCGTGGTCACTGTGGGAAATCATTGTTCGGGACAGATAAAGAAAATCACAGTGACACTGTTCATGACCAGAGGTCCCAAAATGCCTGTGTTGACAATCTGCTGTAAACAATTCCCAAACTAATTACATTACGGGTGCACGCTGCATAGTTTCTGCACACGCTCGTGACTTCACCAGTTTTTTAAATATTTTCATTGCAGATTTTCAACATTGCCATTTTTTACACCTCCCCATGAACAGTACAGCTGTCATTTTTCCCATCCTGTTCAGAATGTGTTTTTGCACCTGTGGTGACAAATGCCATAGTCGCTGTGCAAAAGCAGCTTTCGGCTAACAAACTGATTTTGCCACTGTTCATGAGGTGGGGGTCACAAAAAAAACATGTTGAAAATTTGGAGCGAAAATACCAACGAATGCCTGAGGCGTTAGGGTTTACGACCATAACACCCCACCCTGTAGAGAATGACAGGCATCAGGGCTGTGACTTGGGATTGTCACCTGCAATGCTCATACCATTCCACCTGCACCCACACCCTGCAGCCACTGAGAGGCATCGAGGTGTGCTTTGGACGCTTCCGCCCCAAAGTTCACCCCATTCTCCTATACCACACCCATCTCACAATATTTTCTGACGGAATGGGATGCGCATAAGGGCCAAAGACCCCAAGGCACACCGTGACACTTGTCGGTGTCTGCACGGTAGGGTGTGGTGAAATGGCATGGCTGTTATGCCTGATGACCCAAAGGCACACCCCAATGCCTGTCACTATCTACAGGGTGGTGATGGAGTTGGCTTCAGTTCAATACTTCAGTGCCATTGCTATTATGCAGCTCTGTAACTCCTACACTACCAATGCCAATGCCAGCAAGCAAAAATTCGGCATTGACAAATGTTTGTTTTTCTTAGGCACTTCAGTTTGTGGCTTCTCTTCGTGCCCTTTTCCTTAGGTTCTTGCAGCATCCAGACGCACTCCCACCTGAAGTTTTGACAGCAGGCGCATCAGCATGACTTCACATAAGTGCGCATCTGTGCACACTCATCTTTGCTCACCCAGCACAGTAGCTGAGGCACAGCACTTTTCTTAGTGGGGCTGCTGTTTTGTTCTTCGTTTGAGCAGACACAGCAGAGAGGCGATGCCCCCGGAGAAACACAGGGTGAGTGTTTTGCTCAGAACAGGGACGGCATTTCTACGCAGTGAGTTAACACTCCTGACAGTTGCATTTAGATGGGGAATCACTTCCCATTCAGGCAGTTCCAGGCTAGGAAAAAGTTTTATGTTAACAGTGCTGAGCTTGGGGAGATAGCAGGCAAATGTTGTAAACAGTAGCTTTATTAGCTTTCAGTGTTTTATATTTTAGTTACTTTCTATTGTACTGATGTTATTTGATATGTATGCATTGTATGTTTATTTTTCTGTGAGGTGCCCAGAGCCTCCGGGAATGGGCGCCATACAAATAAAACTTTCCTTGCCCCCCTCAAGTTGTTGCTGCAGCCATAAGGCAACATCAGAACATAGGGGGGCTTTGCATATATCTTGTATATAAATTACAGCAAGCATTTTAATTGCATTACTTTTTTGGGGGATACTGGCTATTAGGAAGTGGCACCATGACTTATCAGAAGACCTATCATGTTTAAAAGATGTAAGACCTGCTGGAGGATGATGAGACCCTCCCCTAGGGTCTTACTGCCCTAATTGTGTAACACAGTCTGATATGTCTATATCGGTCCCACCTAGCCAAATCCCCAAGCTGAGGGGTGCACTTGGAATATCAACTGGCTCTGCTAGAGCTGAGTTGTGCAAATCCTTTTTACTGCTCTTAAATGAACTGCTGAGCTCTGATGTTCTGCAGGACATCTCCACCAACACACCTGAACCCAAAGGGGGTGCCCTTAAGTCCGGGGGGGTCCTTACAGGCATGGCCAGGTGCACCACAACAGAGTGATTCTGCTCACCCAGATTTGCAGGCATCCCCTGACCTTGACAACATGGAGGGTCAAGATGATGATACAGGGGAGATGGGGAAAATCCTGAGCCAGTGGCACTATGGGATGGGGAAGAAGATACATAGATGTTGTCAGCAGATAAGGGCGTTGTGGCCCATCCAGTCTGCCCTATCCCTCTTTCTAATACCTAAGGTACCCTAGATGTTACAAGTTCTCCCCCTTTTGCCCTAGCTTGATAATTCCCATGTGCCTATCCCACACATTCTTGAATCCCTGAACCATGGCCGCCCCCACCACTTCCTGGGGGAGACTGTTCCATCTCTCCACCACCCTCTCAGTGAAGTAGAATTTTATTTATTTATTCACAATTCACATTTACAACCTTTGAGTCAAAGACTCATTTACAAAGGCACCTCGTCACAGAGAGGGGAGACAACATGTTGGTGGAGTACAACAGTGGGGAACAATACAGGTGAGATACAATAAAGAGCATACAAAGCAAAGCAAATGGACATACAAGCAATTTCAGCGATACAGTGGAGCACGCAGGTTTCAATTCATGTTGTACAGACTACAAGTAAGCTAATCTAAATAAACTAGTACACTTGACATACTATAAGACCCCTAGAGATACTAGGTGGCGGATACCTGAGGGGGGTGCGGAGGGTAGATGCTAGGGACAGTGGTGGACCAGGAAGACTGTTTGTGGATTAGCTCAGGTGGAGACTCTAGGTATGGCCCAGTCATGGGCATTTGCAGCTCCGAGTGTCAGTGAGGTGATTACGTAGGGCGATTTTGAAGGGGCCAGTTTTAGAGATGTTTGTGATGTGAGCAGGGAGGGAGTTATACCAGGAGGGGGCTCTGGAGTGGAAAGATCTTTGGGCGAGTGAGGTCCTAGCTCTCGGCACCTTGAAGGTGGCTTTGGTTGCATTTCGAGTGGTGACCGAGTGGGTGGTCCATTGTAGGGATGTAGTAACTCCTGGAGGGGAGAGCCCAAGTAGTGTTTTTTTGGCCAGTATACAGGTGTGGTAATGCAGGTGCTCTTCAAAGGTGAGTAGATTGGAGGTGGAGTAAAGCTGGCATGTGTGCGTTCTGTTGGGGGCACCGATCAGGAGCCTGCAGGCCTTGTTGATTGAGGTCTGGACTTTGGTGAGGGTAGTGGGGTCAGCAGCTGCATAGATAGGGAGCCCATAATCAACCAAAGACAGGATGGAGAAGGTGACAGCCAGCCATAGAGCATACTCAGGGAGGCAGTCTTTGTGGCAGTAGAGGAGTCCAATCCGGGCATTCATGGCAGAGGACAGTGAGTTAAGATGGGCATGAAAGGACAGAGCCAAGTCGAAGGTGATGCCCAGGTATTTGTATGCTGATACCTGTTCAAGGGGGTGTTGGGTGTGGGATAGGATGAGAAGGGGAGCATTTCCAGAGTTACTTTGGCGGTGTGCAAAAATCATAGATTTCGTCTTCTTGTGGTTCAGAGCCAGATGATGGTCAAGGAACCATTTTTTCAGCTTGGCTGAAGGTGACTTGCAGAGAGCTCTGGAGGGTGAGTGGGTTGGGGTGGGAGGTGATGAGGACCACACTATCGGCATATAGGAGCATTTTGCTGGAGCAGGAGCTGGGGAGGGTGTTTAGAAAGAGACTGAACAATGTTGGGCCCAAGATGGAGCCCTGAGGGACCCCAGAGCATACAGGTAGGGCAGTTGATAGGATACCATTGATTTTGACCTGTTGGGATCTGTCATGGAGGTAGCTGGAGAACCAGGCCAGGGGGCCAGAGGAGAAACCAAGATGACGGAGGGAGTCAAGCAATAGGGGGTGACCCACAGTGTCAAAGGCCTTGGATAGGTCAATGAACACTGCCCCGGTGATCTCCCCAGAGTCAAGTGCAGAGTGTATTTGGTGGGGGGAACTCCAGGAGGGCTGAAGTGGTGCTGTGTCCAGGACGGAAGCCATGCTGCTCTGGACATAATATGTTGTACTTGGATAGATAATCTATGAGTTGGGTGGATACTATTTTTTCCAGGGCTTTAGAGAGTGGGGGGAGGATGGAGATCAGTCTGTAGTTATTTGGTAATGTACGGTCTCCATTTTTATGAATTGGGGTAATTTCAGATGATTTCCATGCGCTTGGGAATTGGCCGAGGCATAGAGACCGGTTAAAAAGGTCAGTGAGAGGGGCTAGCATGACATCAAGCATTAGTCGGAGAATCCTGGAGTCAAGGGGGTCACAACTGGGGTTGCGGCTGGAGAGAGCTTTTAGTAGGAGTGGCTTGGCATTGCGGGGAGATATGGTCTGGAGGAGAAATGGGGGGTGAGTCATAGCAGGGGGGTTGGAGGCATGGATATGATCGAAGAAGTGGACAGGAAGGGCTGCACTTAGGTCAGAAAAGGTTGTGTTGAGGCAGTTGGCAAGAAGTGGGGGGGTCAATGGTAATAGCGCCATCAACAAGCATCTGGGGAGGAGGGCGGGTTTTCCCATTAAGCTCCTTGATATTATCCCAGAAAGCTCGTGTGGAGCCCCAGGATGAGGCCAGAGTGGTTTGGTAGTATCTGGCCTTGGCTTGCCTTATGGCCCAGGTACACTGGTTGCGAGCGGCATTATAGGCTTGTCTGTCTACTGTCCTGCTTGACTCGACTGCAGTGTGCCACAGGTTATCACGGTGCTTCAGTTGCTGGATCAAGGAGGGAGAAATCCAGGCAGCATTGTGTTTTTTGGAGCGAGTGCTGGTGACAGGGACAAAGATGTCACAGGCCTTGCAGAAGGCTCTGGTGAGGAAGGCTAGTGCAGTATCTATATCTGTCGCACGGGAGACCGGGAACCAGTCAAGCTGGGCTAGGTACTGCTTTAGCTTATTTAGGCCCCCGGGGTGAAAGTGGCGGCGGGGGGTGACTTTGCATGTGGGATTGAGCGTGGGGGAGGACCAGACACAGAGAATAGGGTAGTGGTCACTAAGGGAGTTGGCTAGGACGCTAACAGACTTGATTTTGTGGGGACTCATTGGAGAGTAATATGTCAAGGAGGGAGCTGGACCCACTTGATTGGTTGAATCTGGTAGGATGAGTGACTAGTTGAGTTAGGTCAAGAGCCGTGAAGGTGTCCTTTATGCGTGCTGCTGTGGAGCCAAGCCAGTTGATGTTGAGGTCACCTAGGATGAGCTGTTCAGCTTTGTGTGGCAGGGTATAGAGACAGTCAGTGAGGGAGTGGATAGCTAGACTTTGGGCCCGTGGGGGTATGTATGTGGTTGTAAGACAAAGAGGGCCCCAGCCCAGGTCAGGGGAGATTTTTAAGGTGATGGCTTGGGCACTGTGATCGAGCTTGGGGGAAGGTAGTGCGTGGCCCAGGAGGGAGTCATGCAATTAGACTGCACATCCACCACCACGCTCACCCGCACGATCTTCTCTGAAAAGGGTGAAGCCGGGGAGAGAGACAGCAGAGTCGGGGGTTAATGTGGAGAGCCAGGTCTCCACTATGGCAAGGATGTTGGGCCTGTGTTGGGTGACCCAGCACTGGAGCGCAGCAGTTTTCTTTGGGGACTGCAGATATTCATAGAGGCAGTGCGGAGGCCACGCCCAGCAGGGGTCGAGGGGGGTAGAGTGTCCAGGCCCAGAATTTGGGTGGACATTCCCAGAGAGCAGGAGGAGTAAGGTGATGAGTCAGAGAAGTGGACTATGGCAGGTGGGGTAGACATGCTTGGGCAGATGCGAGGATCGGGGGGGAGGAACAGGGGATGGGTAGGGAGCTAAGGGCAGGTATGACTAGGATGGAGAGAGCCCACCCTACACCGTGGACAGGGGGTTGGGGAGTGGATGTTGGTGGAGGGTGCGGTGGGGTGATAGGGTAGTCCAGCATGCGAAGTGAGTTAGTGGTAAGTGGTAAACAGATGGGGATGCTGGGAGCAATGGGTGGATTGGTGAGTGGAGGCTGACAGTCTGGCAGATGTATGCTTACAACAGAGCTGGAAAGATTCATCAGAGGGATAGTGGGGGGGAGACAGCACAGGGAAGAGCAGAGCTAGTATAGAGAACGCTACAAGGGACATGCTGGAGTATGGGATGTGAGGAAGACAGAGAAGTGGTGGCAGGCTGGATCCCCCTAATGGCCAACAAATATAATCTGCAGGTGGAGAAGTGGGCTGATTGGTTAAAATGCATCCACACTCCTATTGGTTTATCCACCCTATATAGCTGAGTGCCCACCAAGGGTGGTGGTGGGGGCGGTGGGGAGCCGACATGAAGCGTCGGCGGGGCAACACAGTGGTTCCAACTGCGCCAGAGTTTTCTGACTCTTCTGCTGAGCCCGCGTTCCGTACCTGGTGAAGTTTGGCTTCGGGGGGGGAGGGTGTCTGCACTCAGACCCTCGCGACCGACCGGGATCCGATCCAGGGAAATGGCTGTGGAGAGGAAGCAGGTAAGGGTTATTTATGCTGTGTGAAATGGGGAGGAGACTTACAGATTATTCTGAGGCACAACACATCTATCGGGACATGCCCAAAGCAAATGGCTGCAGTGAGTGAGTTCAAATAAATTAGCCTGGTAGCAGTAATTAAAGCTAAGCAAATGGCTGCAGATATTTTATGTAAGTTAGCCTGTCAGCAGTAATTAAAGTTAAACCTGAACCTGAGCTGACTGTAGTAGGCACAAGATTAGGGCTATACAAGTAAAGGCAGTGGAGATTCTTAAGGTTACTTTTCCGATTTTGCTTAAAATAAAGCACTCACAGTTCCTGAACTACTTAAGGCACAAGATTAGGGCTATACAAGTAAAGGCAGTGGAGATTCTTAAGGTTACTTTTCCGATTTTGCTTAAAATAAAGCACTCACAGTTCCTGAACTACTTAAGGCACAAGATTAGGGCTATACAAGTAAAGGCAGTGGAGATTCTTAAGGTTACTTTTCCGATTTTGCTTAAAATAAAACACTCACAGTTCCTGAATTACTTAAGGCACAAGATTAGGGCTATACAAGTAAAGGCAGTGGAGAGTCTACTGAAATAAAACTATCAACACTGCTATGCCGACAGAAAATGTTACAGAGAGAAAAAGGCGCCAAAGCACAAAGACACGCAGTGGTTCCAACTGCGCCAGAGCTCTCCGACTCTTATTTTTTTAATTTTTATTTTAGTCTTTGATAACCGGGTAAGGCCCACTAGGCACAAGTGCCTGTTTTCAGGGATGACCTGGGAGCACTGGGCAGTTAAGTGACTTGCTCAGAGTCACACAGTATGCAAGTGGAGGTTGTGAGAATCAAACTCAGGTCTGGTCTGCTGGATGTATCAAGATCATTCACACCTCGTTCCCCTAACCTCTAGGCTATACTGCCAGCCCACTGAGCCTGCGTTCCGTACCTGGTGAAGTTCGGCTTCGGAGGGGGCATCTGCACTCAGGCCCTCGCGACCGACAGGGATCCAATCCAGGGAGATGGCTGGTGAAGTTCGGCTTCAGGCGGGGAGGGCATCTGCACTTAGGCCCTCGTGACCGACCGGAATCCGATCCAGGGAAATGGCTGGTGAAGTTCAGCTTTGGGGGGGGCATCTGCACTCAGGCCCTCGCAACACGACAGGATCCGATCAGGAAATGGCTGAGTGAAGTTGACGGGGGAGGCATCTGCATTCAGGGCCTCGCGACCGACCGGGATCGATCAGGAAAATGGCTGGTGAAGTTTGGCCGGAGGCGTCTGCACTTAGGCCCTCACGACTGACCAGGATCCGATCCAGGGAAATGGCTGGTGAAGTTCGGCTTTGGGGGGGAGGGCATCTGCACTCAGGCCCTCACGACCAACCGGGATCCGATCCAGGGAAATGGCTGGTGAAGTTCGGCTTTGGGTGGGGAGGGCATCTGCACTCAGGCTTTTGCGACCGACCGGGATCCGATCCAGGGAAAATGGCTGGTGAAGTTCAGCTTCGGGGGGGGCGTCTGCACCCAGGCCCTCGCGACCGACCGGGATCCGATCCAGGGAAATGGCTGGTGAAGTTCGGCTTCGGGGGGGAGGGCGTCTGCACTTAGGCCCTCGCAACCGACCGGGATCCGATCCAGGGAAATGGCTGGTGAAGTTCGGCTTTGGGTGGGAAGGCATCTGCACTCAGGCCCTTGCGACCGACCGGGATCCGATCCAGGGAAATGGCTGGTGAAGTTCGGCTCGAGGGGTGGGCGTCTGCACTCAGGCCCTCGCTGACCCGACGGGATCGATCAGGAAATGGCTGGTGAAGTTCGACAGCGGGGGTGGCGTCACCACTCAGGCCCTCGCGATCGACTTCGGGATCCGATCAGGAAATGGCTGGTGATTTGGCCGGGGGCGTCTGCACTCAGGCCCTTCGCGACCGACGGGATCCGATCGAGGAACTGGCTGGTGAAGTTTGGCTCGGGGCGTCTGCACTCAGGCCTCGCGACCGACTGGGATCCGATCCAGGAAATGGCTGGTGAAGTTCGACTTTGGGTGGGAGGCATCTGCACTCAGGCCCTTCGCGACCGACTGGGATCCGATCCAGGGAAATGGCTGGTGAAGTTCGACTTCGGGGGGGGGCGTCTGCACTCAGGCCCTCGCGACCGACCGGGATCCGATCCAGGGAAATGGCTGAGATTTCCTCAAGTTCCCCCTAAGTTTTCCCCTTTTAGTCTCATGCTGTGCCCCCTTGTTCTGCTATTCTCTTCATGTGAAAGATGCTCCCCTCTGGTACCCTGTTGATCCCCTTCAGATACTTGAAGGTATCTATCATGTTCCCATGCTCTTTCCTTTCCTCCAGGGAGTACATATTGAGAGCTCTGAGTCTCTCCTCATACGACTTATAATAATAATAACTTTATTTCACTTAAGCTCCTTTCAAAATACCAAGGTGCTTTACAAAAAGATTAAGACAGCAGTAATAAAATCAGCAGCACAACAATAAATAGTCTGATGGGTCCCTTTTTCCACACCACTAAAGGTCTGACGCCATAGAAAAGTTTTCAACGCCTGTTTGAATCCCCCCCCCCACAGTCGTGCAATCCTGTGGCTGACGGGGTAGAGAATTCCAGAGGGTAGGGGCCACGTACATAAATGCACTGGCCTCAGAATATTTCAGAGACACCTTCGAATCTTCAGCAACCCCTTGTCAGCTGAATGGAGACTTATGTTGCATTCTGGACACCATTTTTGTCACCCTCCTCTATACCATCTCTATCCTATGTCTTTTTGGAGATGGGGCCTCGAGAACTGAACACAGCACTCCAGATGAGGCCTTACTAGGGAGTTGTACAATGGTACCACCACTTCCCTCCTTCTACTTGTTATACCCCTCCCTATGCACCCTAATATTCTGTTAGCCTTTCCGACTGCTTTGTGACACTGTTTAGCCACTTTGAGGTTGCCTTCTATGACTACCCCTAGATCCCTTTCATCTTTGGTGGCCTCCAGTGTTACCCCATCTACTTCATACTTGACCCTAGAATTCTTTCTCAGCAAGTGCATAATTCTGCACTTTTTTGCACTGAAACCCAACTGCCATTTCTTGGATCAGTTTTCTAGCCTCTTCAGATCTCTCATTTTTTCTATACCTTTCTGTATATCTACCCTGTTTACGTAGCTTTGTATCATTCGTGAACAGGCTAACCATCTCTTCTAGACCCTCTGGAATATCGCTTATGAAGACATTGAAGAGCACTGATCCCTTGGGTATGCCACTTTTTACCCGTCCCTCCTGTGAGCGAACCCCATTTACTACCACTCTTTGTGTTCTGTTACTCAACCAGTTTCTAACCCATCTGACTACCTCTGTCCCCACCCCCAGATTTGCCAGCTTGTGGATTAGTCTCTTGTGTGGGACTGTGTCGAAGGCCTTCCTGAAGTCCAGAGAGGCCACATCTACCACTCTGCCCTGGTCTGTTTCCTTCCTAAGATCCCTCCAGAGAGGAAGAAGGGAGTGGATGTAGCCTAAGAAGAAGATTATGATCTCTCCCATTGGATACAAATTCTCTATCATATCTTATAATGGAAGCTTGTCAGACATTGCAGCTGGAGGAGGTGCAAGTCATGAAGTTGGTGGACACAAATCCTATTCAAACAACTTGAATTCTAGCTGTATTCTGACATATGCAGTTAGCCCCAGCACTTGAACTGCTCCGGAGAGGAAAGAGTTAACTCTATGCAGAAGCATAGAATGTTGAGCTCAAGATCGGTTCGAACCTTTGTCTGTAGCACTTCAGAGTGTAACCATCAGATTCTTTACTCTACCTAACTGAACAGTCGCTCTGGAGATTGCTCCTTCGCTTGTCGGTTCGGTTGAAGTAACATGTCAGTTTAATACCATTTTTGTCTTTTATTTCAGCTTCAGATCCCTGTCTGTGGTACAGTAAGTGTTGTAGGTAGTGGACTTTAGTTTAATTATTGTTTGTTTCTGTATGGAAGTTGTGAAACCTGTCGATCGGTCTGGTTAGGAACCGACTGCGTTAGAGTTACTTAAGTTTTCTTTGTTTTAGTGTGAGGTACCGGTTCCTATCGGTTTCAAAAAAAAACAGAATTTTAAATGTTTTTTTCCATGACCCATAACACGGTTGGTAACTGATAGGGGGTCTTACCTGGCTTTTAAGCTATAAAGGTTAAGTTGTTAGCCTGGCCATGTCTGAGAAACCCAAGAAAAAAACCAGACCCACTGGGTTTCAGCACTGTAGTGAGTGTGGGGATGCCTTTGCTAAGGCAGACCCTCACACCACCTGTGTTTATTGTCTGGGGTTTGAACACCTCGATTCAGACTGCCAAATCTGCAAGAATTTCCTGTAGGCCACCCTGGATAAGAGATTGGATAGGCTTCGGGAAAAGGAGGCCGAAAAGTCGCTAATCCGAAAGGCCAGTCCGGTTCGGTTCCGACCTTACCTGAGGGGAGTTCCCACTGATCTGGGCGATACTCCCTTGGGCAAAAGGAGAGCCGATCCTGAGGGGTCAGTTCCATCAAAGAAAAAGAGGAAATCAGCCGGTTCAGATCCAGAACCACAACGTCCAACTGCTGAAGAGATAGCCAGCACGATAGCTATTGTAGTATCGCTCCGTCCGGTTCCCTCCGATTCGGCGCCTCTCGGTAGGCACTCGGTTCGGTTGGTTCCTCCGGTTCCGGAATATTGTACGGATGAGTATTATGAACTGGATTGGGAAGGGGAGGAAGAGGACGACAACGATGATGATGATGATGATGATGATGATGTGGAAGGTCTGGATGAGCCCATTGAATCTGACATCTCCCCAGACAGGCCTTCTAATGTTTCCCCTCCCAGGCTTTCTGGGTCCCCATCCCACTATTTGTTTTACAAAAAATTGGCAGAGACCCTCCAGCTCCCTCTGGTTGAAGCTGTTGAAGGAACAAGAGGAGCCTGATTTTGTAGAAATGATGGACATCCCAGAGTCCAAAAGGCTGTCTCTTCCCCTCCACAAGTCTCTTGGGGAAACAGACACAAAAAATTCTCCAAGCACCAAACTCTTTACCTCCTGTGGATAAAAGAATGGACAGGAGGTATATGCTTTCAGGCTCAGGTACAGAGTTCTTGTTCCAACAATGCAGCCATGCTGGGGTTGTGCAGGCTGCAGCCTGTGACAAGACTAATATACATTTGGCCTCACATACCCCAGATAAAGACTCTAGGAAGGTGGATGCTATGGCCAGAAAACAATACTTGGCATCCTCCTTGGGACTCAGACAGGCAAATTATATGGCCTACACAGCCAGGTACCAGAAGTCCAGATGGAATACTGTTCTGGAACTGGCTAAACAGACATCACCCCAGCTAGCCAAGGAGCTGGAGGAGGTGGCTCTTGATGGGACTGAGGCATCTAAGATTCAATTTCATGCTGCTGTGGACTCAAATGATGAGTCATCACGAGTCATGGCTACATCTGTGTCTCTTTGGAGATTTGCTTGGCTCAGATGTACTAGCCTTTCACAAGACACTTGGGCTAAGGCCATGGATTTCCCTGTGGTGGGGAATTCTCTGTTTGGGGACCAGACAGAGAATTACATGAAAAAGATGGATGAATACCAAACCACCTACCTACAGGAGTGCATAGTCCAAGGAAAGGCAGGCAACTCCTCAGAAGCAGCAGCCTAGGGGCAGGGGCAGGCCTTTTCACAGGCCTTTCTACCAGGCACAGGCCTCCTCTCCTTTTCCTCAGAGGGGGTTCTTCAGAGGGAGAGGCAGAAGGGGGATGAGGAGGGCTGCATCCTCCTCCCAGTCTAAGGCTCCTGCCAAGCAGACACCCTGATGTGCCAGCCCGGGTCAACTCCCCAATTCCAGTAGGAGGCAGTCTGGTTTACTACTTCCAGGCCTGAAAGTCTGTTACCTCAGACAAGTGGGTCCTGGAGGATGTAAGCCAGGGACTGGTCCTCAGCTTCAAAATATTTCCAAAACTGAGGGTCAGGTCTTTTCCACCTGCAAACATCTCCAAAACCATTGCCCTACATGCAGAGGTTTCCTCTCTACTGGCTGTCAGAGCCATAGAGAGAGAGTTCCTACTCTACATAGGGGCAAGGGTCTGTACTCTAGATACTTCCTTACCCCCAAAAAGACAGGGGAGTGGTGGCCCATCCTAGACCTAAGATACTTAAACAAGCACCTTGTCAAGCCAAGATTCAAAATGGTGACTTTGGGAGTAATTCTTCCCTCTTTGAGGCCAGGGGATTGGTTAACCTCCCTGGACCTCAAGGATGCCCACTTTCATATCCCAATCAGATGCTCCCACAGAAAGTACCTCAGGTTCGAGTTGCCTTCAGGCCATTATCAGTTCAGAGCAATGCCCTTCGGCCTAACATCAGCTCCAAGGGTGTTCACAAAGTGCCTAGCAGTAGTAGTGGCTTTTCTCAGGAGACAGAATATCTCCATTTTTCCATACTTGGATGACTGGCTCATTGTGGGACAGTCTCCAGGCCAAGTCAAGTCAGATCTACCGGTGACACAACAGTTGCTCACTTCCCAAGGGTTCCTCCTCAATTTGCCAAAGTCAGTTCTCGAACCAGTACAACTCCTGACTGTCATAGGGATAGAGCTGGATACTGTCCAAGCAAAGGCTTTTCTTCCTCTGGTAAAGGCAAAGGCCCTTACAGACCTTGCTTCTTCTTTCCGCCTTCTGGTGTCTTGATCAGCAAGCCATTTTCTTCGGCTCCTGGGCCACATGGCAGCTTCCACTGCGATGGTACAGGGAGCCAGATATTAGATGAGGGACATTCAGTTCCATCTGAGGTCCTTTTGGTCTCGGAAAAAGGATCCTCTAACCAAATTGATTCCAGTGACTCAGACTCTGATCCAAGCTCTCCAGTGGTGGGTGGCTCAGGACAATCTCAGACAAGAAGTCTCATTCATCAGACAGACTCATTCAGTGGTGTTAACTATGGATGCTTCTCTCCTGGGCTGGGGAGCTCACTTAGGAGCCCTCACAGCACAAGAAGTGTGGTCCCCTCAGGAGTCTCTACTTCATATCAGTCTTCTGGAGCTCAGGGCAGTATTCCTGGCTCTCCAAGCTTTCTCGGACTCAGTAAAGAACAAGGTGGTTCAGGTCAGGACAGACAGCACCACCACCATGTGGTACATCAACAAGCAGGAAAGCACTCTGTCTATGGTCTTGTGCATGGAAGCCATGAAATTATGGTCTCTGGCTTATTCCCTGCAAGCATCTCTGGTAGCAGTCCACCTTCCAGGGAAGGACAATGTGCTAGCAGATGATCTGAGCAGGATATTTCAGGGCCATCACGAATGGTCCCTGGACCCCTTTGTGTTGAAAGTCATTTTCTCAAGGTGGGACACTCCAGATATAAACCTCTTTGCAGCCCCACACAATCATCAACTTCCTCTCTTCTGTTGCAGACCCCCCAGTCATGGGCTCAGTTCCCCTGGATGCTCTGGTTCTGGATTGGGAGGGGAAATTCCTGTATGCCTTTCCCTTCCTTTCCTCTGTTGTTCAAGGTTCTGGTCAAGATAAGGTCACAATCATGCAAGGTGATCCTGATTGCATCAGACTGGGCCAGACAGCCTTGGTATCCTCTGTTGATATTCCTAGCAGTCCATCTTCCCTTATCTCTTCCCAAGAAGCACAATCTGTTAACCTCCTCTCAGGGAAGAATATGGTACCCCAACCTTCAGTGTCTCAACCTCAAAGCTTGGCTCTTGAAGAATCAGATTATGCAAGTCTGCATCTGTTTCAGGGGGTTCTGGATATTCTTAAAGCCTCTCGAAAATCTGCCAACAGGAAAACTTATAATTCTAAATGGAAAAGATTCAGCATTTGGTGTTCCAATCGGGATGTCCTACCAGATACTGCTGATTTGGCCACAGTTCTGGATTATATGGTTCATCTTAATGGCTTAGGCCTCAGGCCAGCCACTCTGAAAGTACACTTAGCAACTGTCTCTGCATTCCTGTCAGTGGGGAAGGTTTCCTCCCTGGCATCCCACACTGTTTTCTGTACGTTCTTTAAAGGTTTGCTCCATACCAACCCTCCTTTTAAGGACTCTACCCCTGCTTGGGATCTTAATTTTTGCATTGCTCACCTTATGCAACCCCCTTTTGAGCCATTGTCTTAAGCAGAACTTAAGTACTTGACTTGGAAAACTGTGTTACTGGTAGCTATCACTTCTGCCAGGCATATTAGTGAATTACAAGATCTTCCTGGACATAAGTCTCCATCACTCATTCACACTATTGGGATCTGCGCCGGAGGCACTAGGACCCAGCGGGAGCAAACTTTTTGCTGGAGGGTTGGCACCAGAGATGGAGCACGAGGAGCGCACCACAGACACTTGGCTCTTGCGGTAATGACTATCTCAAGTCGCGACCTCCAACATGGCCAGTCTTTTTTCCCCGCTAAGTGCGCTTCAGTGATTTATGTCGCCGCTCGCTGAGTCAAACTTCAAACTAGCAGCATAGTTTTCAGTTTTGTTATTTTGTAGTAATATCTTGATAAGTATCACTTAAGTTTATTCTTATTTAAAAATAAAAGAAGTCTCAGCCTACTTTGACGGAGTCGACCATGAGCAGGTCAGGTGGCGGTAGGGCTTAAATCGTGAAAGCTGTTCAGTCAGTCGGGCTGGGTCCGTCCACGCCTTCTCCGAAGGGGGTCTGACAACGTCAGTCCAATGCCCGAGGGACGGGGTCCCTGCGGAAGCATAAAAATAAACGGTCGCATTCTCGGCACCGTTCGGCCTCGAGCTCTTCTTCGGCCCACAGGTCAAAAAAGAGAAGGCATCACTCAAGGTCGCCCTTTGATATGTCTGCGCGTAGACAGTCGGTTATTGGGGTTAGTTGTCGGTCTCCTCCTTCGGAGTTGCCAGCTTCTGTTTCTGGTAGCCGACGTCCTCGACATCGGAGCCCTACCCCGCCTGCAGGTAGGTCTTCAGATGAGCAGTTTCATCAGTGGGCCGCTGTTATGGAGCAATGGGCTCGAAGGTTGGTTCAGCTACCCGGCTCAGTCACTCAGGGGCCTTTGGGCTTCTTGGGAGACCAGGTAGGGTGGTTGAGCTTCCCTGGTCGTGTGGCACCATCTTCGGTGCTGTCGACTCCGCACTTAGGTGTTCCCCCCTTACATGGCTGTGGCGCAGGGGGCCACACCGATGCCTTTATCTCCTGTTCTTCTTCCCTCCTTACCTTCAAATCCTGTTTTTCAGAGTCTTGGAGTGTTTTCGGCACCCTCAGCATCGACGGCACGCTCGGCGCCATGCACGGCGCCATCGGTCATCTCGGTGCCGCCTTCGCCTGCTGCACTGTGTGTCCTCGGCACGCTTTCAGCACCGTGTGTGTCCTCGGTGCCGCTCGTGCTGTGCGGCTCCTCAGTGCCATTTTGGTGCTGTGTGTGTCCTCGGTGCCGTTCCTCGGTGCAGGCGCTCGAGGCCTGCGACGCCGCTGCAAAGCCTCTCCAGGGCGCTTCCGCTTGTAGGACTCCTCCTTTCGCTTCTTTCCTTCATCATTTCTCTGATTTTCACCCTTTCTGTCCATACAGTCCCTCCTGGACTGTCAGGAGATGACATTGAGCCTGACCCAGACCTCGCTGGGTGATGAAGTGGAGGAAGCAGGATCTATTACTGCTGCAGAGCCTGTGGTCGAGGACCTGTCCTTAAGTCTCTGCTGAAAAATTTGATTTCCACCTTTCTCTCCAGACTACAGACATCGATCCTGGAAATTGTTAAGACTCCAGTACTTTCTATACTGCGAGATCCCTACGGATTTGACTCCTCCGAGTTCTTCCTTCTCGAGACGCTGTCTCAAATGGTATGGAATAATCCTGTCTCACCCCTTCGTGGCATAAATACATAGATAGGAAATATTCAGCCCCCAAGGATCACCCATTTTGGCCCTCGCCTTTATGATCCTATTGTAGTCCTGGCAGAGAATGATAAGGTTGTTATTCCCCAAACTACTACAGCTCGACCTATTAACAAAGAATCTCGTAAGATAGACACCTTAGGTAAGAGAGTCTTTGTGGCTTCCACCCTAAGTATGCGTATCGCCAGCTACCAAGGCTATTTCTCCCAATATGAGTATATCCTGTGGCACTCTATCAAACAGATGGTTGAAGCTCTACCAGAATCGTATACAAAGCCAGAGCTTCTCCAAACCATTACCAGAGGTATCAAATCTAATAACCAGAAGGTTAAAGCAGCCATGGATGCTTTTGACACTGCTTCCCGTACGGCGGCTGCTGGTATTTGTACCCGCCGTCATTCCTGGCTGTGCACTTCAAGCTTCAGAATGATTTAGCAGCAGGTAAGGCGTTGCCTTTGATGGTGCATATCTTTTCAGTCCTTAGGCAGAACAAGCTCCTCGGCTAGGCAAAGACTAGGTCAGCCATTGTTGGCCTCGACCTCCTCCTGTCCCCTCTCGAGGAGTGTCAATAAACGCCAGTTTCATAACCGTCAGTCCTTTCGAGGCAGAAGCAGAGGAGGTTTCATAAAAATCAACCTGCCCAACCTCAAAAGAAGGCAACAGGCAGAGCGCATTCCCAAAGCGCCCAGCGCCACCTTATGAGTTGCTGGCCCAAGTCCCATCTCAACTGCCCGAGGTGGACTTTCCCTCACCGGTGGGAGGTCGCCTGATGGACTTCTACAACCAGTGGAAGTCCATAACCTCAGACAAATGGGTCCTTCAGATAATTAGCGAGGGGTATTCACTCAATCTTATGGAGACCCCTCCGGATCATCCTCCCAAACGACAGCCCAGACTGTCAACCCTTCAGTCAGACCTTCTCGCCGCCGAGATTCAGGGCCTTCTGAACAACAGGGCAGTAGAAGTAGTGCTGCTGCATCAACAGAACACAGGGTTCTACTCCCATTATTTTTTGGTTCCAAAGAAGTCCAGGGGCATGCGCCCCATTTTGGATCTCAGAAAGCTAAACAAATTTCTCCCAAGGAGAAATTAAAATGATTTCTAGGAACCTTGTTACCTTTGCTTTATCAACATGACTGGCTAGCCTCCCTAGACATGCAGGATGCTTACCAGCACATTTCTATTCACCCAAGGCACCATCAAATTCCTGAGGTTTTGGCTCTGGGACAACATTATCAGTTTAGAGTCCTGCCTTTGGGCTGTCCTCGGCGCCACAGGTTTTTACAAAGTGTTGTGCAGTTCTCGCAGTGCACCTCAGAAAGGTCGGAATACAGATGTTCCCTTATCTGGATGATTGGCTTCTGGCAAGCCCTTCCAGACAGGGAACTCTGGATGCCGTAGAGATGACCTCTTGCTTTCTCACGTCCATGGGAGTTCTGCTAAACCTCAAAAAATCACAGTTGCAGCCCTCCCAGAGGCTCCTTTTTATAGGGACTCTTCTGGACACCTCCTGTGCGAAGGCTTTTCTTCCAGAGGACAGAAGGAACGATATTCTTCAGATGGCCCATCATATCGGGGAAAACAACTCAGTCCCAACTCTCTCGATGCAATGGATGCTAGGACTCATGGCATCCTCCGTGTTCACTGTACCCCTAGCACGTCTGCACATGAGAACTACTCAGTGGATGCTCAGTACTCAGTGGTCCCCAACCACTCACCCGCAGTACTCTCCCATCAAAGTGACAGAACCTCTAAAGAGGTTGCTCACCTGGTGGACTCAAGACAGCAATCTCCTGGAAGGGTACCCCTTTGCTCCTCTGGATCATCAAATTTCCATTACCACAGATGCGTCCCTAATGGAGTGGGGAGCTCACTGTCAGTCTCCATACTAGGGTACGTGACCTCAAGTTGAGTCCCAGCTTCACATAAATGTCCTAGAGATGAGCCGCCCTTATGCGGTCCGGAGCTGCTAAAGGACATTCTCTGTCACAAGAACATTCTCCTTCAAACGGATAACAAAGCAGTGATGTACTCACATCAACAAGCAGGGCGGTGCTCACTCTACCCCTTATGCAGGGAAGCGATGAGAGTGTGGGAATGGTGCTTAGAGCACAAGGTCTAATTCAAGTGGTCGGTTCTCACCGGAGTACAGAATCTAACTGGCAGACCGTCTCAGCAGAACAGAGACCAGACCTCACGAATGGTCCCCGACTCAACCGTAGTTCAGTCACTATTCAGAGAGTGGGGAACTCCAGACCTGGGCCTTTTGCATCCCCACCAACGCAAACTGCCTCTCTCTTCTGCTCCAGAAATCCAGGGCCTGGCTTTTCGTCAGGATGCTGCTCAGGCTACAGGACAAAACGCTTTCACGCCTTTCCACCTCTTCCTCAATTCAGAGGGTACTCTCAAGTTCGAATCCCAGGGGACAAATGATCCTCATTGCTCCCCTTCTGGCCTCAACAACTGTGGTTTCCACTACTCAACAATATGTTGGCAGTTCCTCCGAGACCACTCCCCCTTCAGACGAACCTTTTGACTCAGGGGCCTGTGGTCCATCCCAACCTGAGATCGCTTCACCTTCACGCTTGGCTCCTGAAGAGGTAGAAGTAAACCGGTTCAATGTGTCTCAAAGGGTTTCAGATATTCTTCTGGCTGCATGGAAACCAGCCACTAGGAAAACTTACACAGCCAAATGGAAGTGTTTCTCGCTCTGGTGTGCAAAGTCCTCTTTGAATCCTTTTTCTTGCCCACCAGATAAAGTTCTGGAGTACCTCTTAGACCTCTCAAATTCAGGTCTTCAGTACTCTACAGTCAAAGTTCACCTTAGTGCCATTTCAGCGTATCATGAGCCGGTTTTTTCCTTATCTCTGGCTCAGTTACCTGTGGTTAAGAGGTTTCTTGAAGGAATTCTGCATACCAGACCTCCTACAAGACGTCCAGTTGCAGCCTAGGACATCAATCTTGTGCTAGACATGCTCACTCGGAAACCTTTCGAACCTCTGGCTACCTGTGAGCTAAAATTTCTCACCTGGAAGACGGCCTTCCTAGTGGCCATTACCTCAGCCCGCAGGGTCTCTGAGATACATGCCCTGGTCACAGACCCTCCGTATACTGTGTTCCATAAGGACAAAGTAGTCCTTAGGACTCATCCGAAATTTCTTCCTAAGGTTGTGTCAGAGTTTCATCTAAACCAACCTTTGGTCCTTCCCTCTTACTTTGCGGACTTCCAAAATTAAGGAGAACGATCCCTTCATTCCTTGGACATTAAAAGAGCTCTGCGTTTCTATCAGATAGAACCAAGGGCTTTCGCAAAGCTCAACAACTGTTTGTTTCCTTCAGTGAGACCCGGCTGGGTCAACCTGTCGCTATCAGATGTATCTCAGCATGATTAGTGGCATGCCTTCGCCACTGCTATTCCATGGCTCAGGTTAAGTTGGAGGGCAGGGTTTATGCTCACTCTACTAGAGCAGTCGCGGCATCCCTGGTGGCAATTTGCAACGTGCCCATTGCAGATATTTGCAACGCGGCCACTTGGAGCTCAGTGCATACTTTCGTTAAACATTATGCACTGGATGTCCATGCCAGACGACATTCTTCGTTTGGCAGAGCCATCCTTAATGGACTTCTGTCCTAGAAATGTGAGCTCTTGGTCTCTCCTGCCGCCCTCTCGGGGGATTATTAGCTCGGTACTCTCCCAAAGTGTGAATGAGTGGTGGAGACTTATGTCCAGGAAGATATGAAAATTACGTACCTACCGTAATTCTTGATCTTCTTGGACGAGTCTCCACCACTCATTCACACGCCCACTCTCCATCCCCTGAGCTCACCTCTATTGTTGGTCTTCACTCCCTCAAATCTTTAGGCTGTGAAGACTTCTTTGTTGACCCTTCTTATACGGGTTGTCCGGACTATCTTATGTCCGGTTTTTGGTTAAGTTATCCTTCTAGGTTAATTCACGCTGCACCTCCTACATTAAAAAACTGTAGGCGGTTGGAGGGTCGGCAAGAGTAGTCATTACCGCACGAGCTAAGGCTCGCGGTGCCATTCCTTGTGGCTCCATCTCTGGCGCCAACCCTCCAGCAAAAAGTTTGCTCCCACTAGGTCCTAGTGCCTCCGGCACAGATACCAATAGTGTGAATGAGTGGTGGAGACTCATCCAAGAAGATCAAGAATTACAGTAGGTACATAATTTTCATATCTGTCAGTGGAGCCAGATTTTATCTCATTTCATAGAGATAAGGTGGTCCTTAGAACCAATAGGAGGTTCTTACCCAAGGTGGTTTCAGATTTTCATCTGAACCAGTCCATGTCTCTTCCTGTGTTCTTCACTGATCATTCTTCTTCAGGAAAAAGAAGATTACACAGTTAGGATGTTAAGAGGGCACTTAGCTACTACATTGATCATACTAAGGCACTTAGGTTTGACTGTCCTCAGTTGTTTCTCACTTATGGTGAAGTGGGAAGGGTAAACCTGCTACTAAGAGAACTATTGCCAGGTGGATTGTCTCTTGTATACAATTCTGCTATGAAAAACTAGGCAAAATACCCCCCTCAGGCCTGAGGGCTCATTCGACTAGACGTACAGCTGCTTCTCTGGCTGCTGCCAGAGATATACCTTTACTAGAAATATGCAAAGCAGCCACCTGGAAAACAGCCATACATTCACCAAGCATTACTCTCTGGATATCCAGGCAATGAGTGATGCTAGTTTTGGTACAGCAGTACTGCAGAGCCTATTCCCAAAATAGATTTGGTACCCTCCTTCTTGGGGGCACTGCTTGGTAGTCTCCATATGTCAGAATACAGCAAGACTTCATGTTGTTTGAAGAAAAAAATACTCACTTTAGTAATTGTGTTTCTTCTAATGGAGTCTTGCTGTATTCTGACCTTCCTCCCTGCCTTCCCTTTCAGAACCTGTTTTTGGGAAGTGGGCTGGCAGGTACAGTGTTGCACCTCAGGGGTGTACTTGGCACCTTCCTCCTTTTTAGAAAGGGGCAGTGGGTTATGGTTATGTTGTTTTTGTAATTATGTGTTGGTTCACTACCTGGTTATTATTTTGGGTTCTCGACTTGAGTCTTTTGGGGGACCCCAAAATTTGTTGCCTGTTGGCTAGTTTTCTTTATGATTTCCACTTAGGAAGTGTAGTTAGTAAGTATTAGCTCATAAGAAACTGACGGTTACACTTTGAAGTGCTGCAGGCAGAGGTTTGAACTGAGCTCGAGCTTAATGCTCTATGCTTCTGCATAGAGTTAACTCCTCTCCGGAGCAGTTCAAGAGCTGGGGCTAACTGCATATGTCAGAATAAAGCAAGACTCCATTAGAAGAAACACAATTACTAAGGTGAGTAATTTTTTCTTCTGTCTGCCTCTTCATCTGCACTAAAGTCTTTCCCAAACTTTGTGCACTGCAACCAGATTATTGAACAAGAATGGGCTGCGATGGATGAGTGCGAGCAGCTGCCTATGCTGAGGGTGAAATGTTATCCATTCCTGGAGGAGAGCTCCAAGAAGTGGGAGATTCCTTCTTTGGCAGTTAAGGCCGTGCATAATTCTGTTAAGCACACAACCTTACCTGTTGAAGGTTCACCGGCCCTAACCAACATCCACAATAAGCAGGAGGGCTTTTACCTCAAATGGAGTAAATCTTCGCACATCATATGCATCTTTTATTGTGTCCAGAGCATGAAACTCATAGGTCACTGCTTTGGGTAACTTCATCCCTCCAGAGCTGGAAGGAGAAGATATTTTGCCGCTCATGTCAATGGCCTCCACCTTTCTGGGGGGGATGCCACAGTGGAAAATTTGCAAATGCCAGCATGCTCTGTCATATTGTGGGAGCTATGCGGGGTGTCTGGCTCTGGCACTGGGTCATGGACAAGGCATCCAAGTCAAAACTGTTTAGCCTGCCCTTTGAAGGAGGGTTATTATTTGACCCAGGCCTGGCTGACATCCTAAAGTATGTCCAGGATAAGAAGGGGCAACTTCTGGTGCAAAGGCAAAAACAGAAGGCAAACTCAACGTCAAGAGGGCAGGGGTTTGCTTGGCAGTATCAGTCTAGAGGCAGTTTTCAACCCTTTTGGAATTTCGGTAACCAGAAGAATTGGGGAGCCTATTCCAGATTTAAAGGTAACAGTAACAGAAGATCTTACTTTGAGAGGGCACTTGCAGTGGGCAATAACCATAAGGACTGAGCCGCCAAGTGCTAGGATCACATGGAAAACTTAGCTAACAGTTGCTGGCAGGGGACTGCCCACCCAACATCACGTGACCACCGTCGGCCCAACGGAATATAGTGGGCAATCCCCACGCCTGCCTCCAGTTCTTTCCTGCCGTCGACCTGCGAACGTCGGACCTCGCGGAATGTTGCTACAGTTGATCGCCATTTTCAATAAGTATTACCTTTCAATTTTCTTACAAAAATCCATAATTTCAACATCAGATTGTATGTCTTCTCCAACTTCATCCGAGTCCCACAAGAACAAGTGAGCCTGCGGCAAGCAGATACTGGAGAAAGACGGCCATACCTCGTGTCTCCTCTGCCTTGGGCCTGACCACGACACCAAGGACTATGAGGCCTGCCAGAAGTTCAGCCAGGCCACACAGAAACACCGTCAGCAAGTCCTGGAAGTCCACCTTTTGAAACAAAAACTGGCTTCAATGGAAAAGGAGCTGCAGCAGGTGCGGAGTGCTTTATCTCCCAGGGGCTCTTCTGGCTCCCACTCTTCCAAGCAGAAAAAGGCACAAGCAGAACAAGGACAAGAACCAGGACCAGGATCGTTCTCCCTCCAGGCCTCAGCTCTCTTCAGAGACCGTGGCCGCCGAGCAGCCCTCTACCAGTATGGAAGGTGCAACTCCAACCAAGCCTGTTCCTCCAACAACGGAACAACCTTTGCCGCCCCACCTGAGCTGGTAACGGTTCCGGCGGGGACCTGTGGGGAATCGGTGATTAAGTCCACCCTTCGGCCTTTCAGACCTAAACCAGGGTCCAAATCGGGTGGTTTGGCTGGTAAGCCGGACACCGGCTCTGCCAATGACCGCACAGCCACGGAGCTCATGTCAGACCTTGACTCAAGGTGTGACACTGGTCTTTCGGACCAGCCCTGCTGCTGCCTCAGCCGCAGCTGCCCCAAGAGGAATCCCTCTATTGGGACTTTCCTTCATGTCCTATGGTGGGGACCTTAGACTCTCCTTCCCACCCAGAGCCAGAGGAGCTGCTGCTCGCTGGCCCAATCAGTCAGCCAGCACCAGGCCACCCTATGCCAGACCCTCCTGGGGACCTCCTGGCCAGCCCACCTGTGATCTCTTTGTCTGGGCCACCTCCTACACCCCAGACCCCTGAGGTGCCCATCACCCTGTCTGGGCCGACTCCGGGTTCCCCTGTAGGTTTGAAGCCAAATACCCCACTACCTGGGCCTTCTGGTCTCCCTTTGGACCCTCAGCCAGGTCTCTCAGCCCCGCCATGAGGTCCTTCTCCAGGTTACCCAATGCCAGGCTATCCTACGCCAGGCCATCCTACATCAGGGTACCCGACTTCCGGCTACCCGACACCAGGATATCCAACGCCAGGGTATCCAACACCCTGGTATTTAATGCTGGGGTACCCTATGCCAGGGTACCCAATGCTGGGCTATCTACCATTGGGATATCAACCGCTGGCCTACCCGTATCCTCCACAGGCTCCTTCTTAAGTGCAGTGTATTGGGGGGGTGCTGTACTGTTGGGGCGTGCCGTCCTTCGGATGAGATGTTAAACTGAGGTCCCTTCTACCCATCCTGGTGTATTCCTGGTGGGTGTCCAGGTGGAAGTAAAAGAACCCAATGCATTCTTCACAAAGAGTAGAGGACATTCCTGGTGTCTTGGCCAATATTCCCCTTCCCATAAAACCAGTTCACGCAATTGTCCAGGCTGTATGTGGGTGTTGATGTGCAATATGCCTGCCACTACACATTCAGTCACTTCACTACCAGTCTAGCATTGCTTGTAAAGTGCCTTGGGATACATTGTGTATGAAAAGCGCCATATAAATGCTGATTCTTCTTCAGTGAAGTGCGATGCTCTCTTTGATTCCTGGTGGAACAAAGCTAGGCACCAGCTCACTTTGGAGTTGGACCGACGCCAGCCGGACATAGCTCGCCCCTACTCCACGGTCCCTGTCCCCTATCAGGGTCTGTTCCCCAGCTTCCAGATGCATGTTGGGGTGCCTCCACGGGGAGGACTGGGGTTGTGGGCTGGCTGATCCTCAGACAGAGGACCCCCGTCGAACATCACTGTCTCTTCACAGGAGCCCTATGCCAGACTCCGAGCCTAACTCTTCCTCTTCTTCCTTGGGCTCTGAGTCCCCTCCACCAATGGACCCTACGCCTAAGGAGATGCCTAAGTCTCCCCCAGAGGATCCCTCCTTTTTGGATATCCTCCAAAAAACTCAGGAGGCTAACGGCTGGAAGACCAAAGAACAAGATCTCCAGAGACAGAGGTTGGCAGAGCATCTTGACCTCCTGGAGCTGAACCCCCTCCTCATTCCCCCATGGATGGGGCCCCACGACGATTTGGCCACTGCCATATGACAACAACTGTCATCTGTGGCAGCCATTTCCAAGAAGGCAGACAGATTGTACCATGCTCCAGAAGGGAAAGATCACCTAGTTAACCACCCCAAAGTTGATTCGGTGGTTATCAACATGGCTTATGACTGCTCTACAAAGTCGATGCATATGAGTACCTCCCATCCTGGCAAGGAGTCGAGGCAACTTGACCAGTTTGTCCAGAAGGTTCACCCGTCCTCCACTTTGGCTCTGTGGGCTCTGAATTATGTAGCCCACATGGTCTGCTATCAAAAGGCCATCCTCAACCAGCTGAAAGCAGAATTTGAGGCTTTGCCAGACTCTGAGGCCAAGACCAAAATTCAGCAGACAGTCAAGACAGCAGAGATTACCTGCCATCATACCTTAGGGGTGACTTATGATGCTGTTGACGCTTCTGCCAGAAGCATTGCGATGGCAGTTTGTCTTTACAGACATGCTTGGTTGCGAGTATCAGATTTCACCCAGGATGTCCAAGCGTCCATTCTAGATGCCCCCTTCAGGGCCTTGGTACTCTTCAGAGGGGATGTCAAGGACATATTGACCGATCTACAGGAGTGAGGGAAGGCTCTTCATTCAGTGCACTTCCTCTACCATACCAATCCCAAATCTTGGCCTCCTTTTCACTGGCAGCAAAGGTGCTAGACAAGGCAGCAGCCCGCCAAGCATCAGGGCAAACATCGGGGTCCCTCATCTGCCTCTACCCCCACCAAGTCACACAGAACTTTCGGGGCAGCACTCCCCAAACCTCCCTCCACCTCTTGACTCATGGCATGCCCCCACTCCACCACTCACAGTTCCGCAGGAACCAGTCAGGGGCAGATTTGCCAGCCAGCTGTCAGGGTGGGAGGTGATCATGACAGACTGTAGGGAGCTTCAGCTAGTAGCTCAAGGGCACACAACAGAATTCATAGAGAGACCTCCAGAAAATCCTCCAGGTCACTCTCATTACCCACAAGGTCACATTCCACTCATCAGAGAGGAGATTGTGGCTCTGTTACAAAAGTCCACCATAGAGCCAGTTCCTTGGGACCAGGTAAGAAAGGGATATTACTCCCACTTCTTTCTGGTCCCGAAGAAGACGGGAGATCTTCAGCCGATACTGGACCTCAGCATACTCAACCTATATGTCGAGTACAAACAGTTTCACATACTGACCCTCCCAGGACTGTTGCCACTACTCCATCAGGGACACTGGCTCTGCACCCTGGACATGCAGGATGCCTACCTACATATCCCTATAAACCCTGCCCACCGTCACTTTCCCAGGTTTACCTTCCAGGGGAGCATTTGCAATTCAAGGCTCTCCCCTGTGGCCTTTCCTCGGCACCCAGGGTGTTTACCAAGTGTCTAGTGGTGGTGGCAGTGGGTTTGCAGCATTGGGGCCACTATGTTTTCCCGTACCTCGATGACTGACTTCTGTCAGCTCTGTCGAGGGCTGACCCGGAGGCTTCTCTAGAAGCTACACTGGACCCACGGGGTCACGGTGAATTACCCCCCAAATCTCATCTCAATCCTTCCCAGTGCCTCCAATTTATTGGGGTGGTACTGGATACTTCCCAGGGTCAGGCCTTCATCCCCTTAGACAAGGAGGAAATGCTGCAGAGGCCAGCTCGGCTTGTGGCCTCCAGCCATTGGACAACTGCCAGAATAGTCCTGTGCCTCCTCGGTCTTATGGCGGCAGCCATTCCCACGGTACCCCTGGCCCAGCTCCACATGTGGGTTACACAATGGATCCTCAGGGTACAGTGGGATCAGAGGTCGGATGACCTGGATCATAGGATTCTGCTGTCCAGCCCTATGCAAAAGGATTTCCTGTGGTGGCAGGATCTGCAAAATCTCTGCCGAGGGGTTCCCTTCTAGCATCCCCCTCCAGTTTAAACCCTGACTACAGATGCATCAGGTCAGGGCTGGGGAGCGCATCTGGGAGGTCACAGAACCCAGGGATCCTTGTCTCAGAGGGAGCTCTCACTGCACATAAACATGCTCGAGATGCGTGCTGTGCTGTATGCCCTCCAGGCATTCCAGCCCCTCCTCCTCCTTCTCCTCCCGGGACCACTTCTGATCCAGCCAGACAACATGTGTGTGTGTGGTCTGGTATCTAAACAAACAGGGAGGCACTTGGTCATATCCCTTGTGCAGGGAAGCAATGTGAGTGTTATATTGGGCAGTTTAGCACCAGCTAACTGCGGTGCATGTCCTGGGCATCCAGAATGTCCTAGCAGACAGTCTCAGCTGCGGTCAGGCAAGGGCTCACGAGTGGGAACTGTGTCACTCGGTAATCAAGGACATCTTCAACCTTTGGGGTCATCCAGTTCTTGATCAGTTCACCTCCCCATTCAGCACAAAACTACCCAGTTTTTGTTCACTCATTCCTGGGCCTGGTGTCTTTTGGAGAGATGTGCTGTCTTTTTGCTGGACAGGGAGCTTCCTGTATGCCTTCCCTCCCTTACCGCTCTTGCAGAGGGTTCTCCTCAAGCTACAAGTATAGGGAGCTCAGATGATCCTCATCGCTTCATATTGGCCTCGCCAGTTATGGTTTCCCCTGCTCCAGCTGTTAGCAGTGGAGCCTGCGGTCCCTCTTCCCCTCTGCCATGACCTTCTGACCCAGGATCAGGGCAGGCTGGTCCATCCGGACCTCAGTTCCCTTCACCTTCATGCGTGGCACCTGCAAACATAGTTGTCTCTCACTTTGGGGTCTCTTCTAGAATCGCTGAAGTCCTTGTAGAGGCCAGAAAGCCATCTACAAGAACCAATTATGCGATGAAGTGGAAGAGGTTTTCTATCCAAGCAGCCTCCCAGGGTTGGGACCCTTTTTCATGCCCAGTTCCTCAGGTCTTGGAGTATCTGCACCATCTCTCTGACCTGGGACTCGGCTATTCTTCTTTGAAGGTCCACCTATATGCCATATCCGGTGGAAGGCAAAACTTTGGCTTAGTTGGAGGTCTCCCATACTTTTCTGAAGGGAATGCTCCGTATGAAACCCCTGGTCAGGAACCCTGTTCCCCCATGGGATCTGAACTTTATCCTCGAGAAGCTCACTCTGCCTCCTTTTGAACCGTCTACAAGCTGCAACCTGCACTGTCTTGGAAAGTGCTGTTTCAAACAACATGAAGTCTTGCTGTATTCTGACTATTGCAGTTAGGTCCTGCCTTTCAACTGCCCCGGAGAACAAAGAGTTAAACTTTCCATGGCCAGCATGGAATGTTCACCGCGAGCTCGGTTGAAGCCCCTGTCTGCTGTTGTTTAAACTCCAACTGTCAGATTCTTTACTCCGTCTCACTGAACAGTCGCTCCGGAGATTTCTCCTTTGCTCGGTTAAAAAAAGTCACTTAAAGTGTCGTTTTTCGCTCGGTTCTACCAAATGGCTGCTACCAAATCTGTTGGTTTAAGTCTCTGTCTGTGGTACCGTGAGTACTAGATAGGTTTTACATTTAGTTTCTGTGTGGAACTTGTAAATTTCAGATTGGTTCGGCTGAACCGATCAGTTTAGTTTAAAAAAGTTTGTGAATTTACTTAGAGTGTGGTAACCGGTCCATATCGGTTCTAAAAAAAAACAGATTTTATTATGTTTTTTTTCAAGACCTGTAACACAGTCAGGAACTGATAGGGAAGTCTTGCCTGGCGGATTGCCAAAAAAAGGGTAAGTTTTGGATAGGATTGGCCATGTCTGAGAAACCCAAGAAAACAACCGGGCCCACTGGGTTTCAACACTGCAGTGTGTGTGGGGAAGCCTTTGCTAAGGCTGATCCCCACACCACCTGTGTTTATTGTCTGGGGTTTGACCACCTCGATTCAGACTGCCAAATTTGTAAGAATTTTCCCAAACCTACCCTGGATAAGAGAGTAGGTAGGCTGAGGGAAAGGAAGGCCGAGAAGTCCGCTGACCCGGATGGCCAGCCCGGTTTGGTTCCGACCAAACCAGAAGGAGTGCCCTCTGACCAGGGCGATACTTCTTCGGGCAAAAGGAGAGCCAATTCTGAGGAGTCAGTTCCAGTTAAAAGGAAGAGAAAGATAAATCGTCCGGTTTGGATCCAGAAATTCATACTCCGACCGCTGATGAGATAGCCAAAGCGATAAGAATAGTGCAATCGCTAACTTCGGTTCCGGCCGAACTGGCACCATCTGGCAGGGGCTCGGTTTGGTCGGTTTCCCCAGTTTCGGATTACACTTCAGAAGAATTTTATGAACCGGAGGAGGAGGAGGGAGAGTATGAGGATGATGATGGTGATTATGAAATTCTGGATGTGCCTATTGACCCAGACATCTCCCCAGACAGACCTTCAGGTGTTTCTTCTCCTAGGCTTTCTGAGTCCTCTTCCCACTTTATGTTTTACAAAAAAGTGGCTGAAACCCTCCAGCGTCCAATGGAAGAAGCAGTAGAGAATCAGGAGGAGCCTGATTTTGTTGAAATGATGGACATCCCAGAGTCCAGGAGACTGTTTATTCCCCTCCATAAATCTTTTGGGAAACAGACAAATAAAATTCTTAAGACTCCTAACTCCATACCTCCTGTGGACAGACGAATGGACAAGAGGTACACCCTTTCAGGCTCGGACACGGAGTTCCTTTCAGCAATGCAGCCATGTTGGGTAGTGCAGGCTGCTGCCTGTGATAAGGCAAATATCCCCTTGGCATCACACCCCCCCAGATAAGGACTCCAGGAGGATTGATGCCATGGCAAAGAAGCAGTACGTGGCAGCATCTTTGGGACTCAGGCAGGCTAACTATATGGCCTACACAGCTAGATACCAGAAGTCCAGATGGGACAATGTGCTGGCTCTGGCTAGATAGGCCCCTGACCAGCTTGCCAAGGAGGTGGAGCATGTGGCTGCAGATGGGATTAAAGCATCCAATGTGCAATTTCATTCTGCTGTGGACTCCAATGATGTTTCATCAAGAGTCATGGCTACATCTGTGGCCCTTTGGAGGATGGCTTGGCTCAGATGTACTAGCCTATCACAGGATACCCAGGCTAAGGCCATGGATTTCCCTGTTATTGGTAATTCTCTGTTTGGGGAGCAGACAAAGAACTACGTGAAAAAGATGGATGAGTACAGGACCACCTACAGGAGTGCTCAGGCCAAAGAAAGGCAAGCCACTCCTCAAAGGAAGCAGTCCTGGGGCAGGGGCAGGCCTTTTCAAAGGCCTTTTTACCATGCCCAAGCCTCCTCTTCTTCTTATGCTCAGAGGGGGTTCTTCAGAGGGAGAGGCAGATGGGGAATGAGCAGGCCTGCTTCCACCCCTCAGCCTAAAGCCCCTGCCAAGCAGACACCCTGATGGGTCTGCCCAGACTGATTCTCCAAATACCTGTAGGGGGCAGGCTGGCTTACTTTGTCCAGGACTGGAAGTCTCTGACATCAGACAAGTGGATCCTGGAAGTAGTAAGCCAGGGACTGGTTCTCAGCTTCAAAAAATTTCCCAAGATGAGAACCAGATCCTTTCCACCTGCAAATCCATCAGAGACCTTTGCCCTAGAGGCAGAGGTTTCTTCCCTTCTGCCTCTCAGAGCCATGGAGAGGGTTCCTACCCTACACAAGGGCAAATGATTGTACTCCAGGTACTTCCTAACCCCCAAAAAGACAGGAGAATGGCAGCCCATCCTGGACCTAAGATATCTGAACAAGCACCTTTTAAAACCAAAGTTCAAATGGTGACTTGGAATAACTCTGCCCTCTCTAAGGCCAGGGACTGGCTAGCCTCCCTGGACCTCAAAGATGCCTATTTTCACATTCCCATCAGGTGCTCCCACAGAAAGTACCTCAGGTCTCGAATTGCCCTCAGGCCACTATCAATTCAGAGCAATGCCTCTTTGGCCTAACATCAGCCCCAAGGGTGTTCACAAAGTGCCTGGCAGTAGTGGTTGCTTTCCTAAGGAGAAAAATGATCTCCATCTTTCCATACTTGGACGACTGGCTCATGGTGGGTCAGTCTCCAGACCAAGTCAAGTCACATCTGCAAATAACTCAGCAAGTGCTCACTTCCTTAGGATTCCTGCTCAACCTTCCAAAGTCAGTTCTCGAGCCAGTACAGTTCCTCACCTTCATAGGGGCGGAGCTAGATACAATAAGGGCAAGAGCCTTCCTTCCCCTGGACAGGGCAAGGACCCTTATGGAACTGGCCTCTTCATTCACCCTTCAGGTGTCTCGACCAGCAAGGCATTTCCTGCAGCTTCTGGGCCACATGGCAGCCTCTACAGCAGTGGTCCAGGGAGCAAGATTTCAGATGAGGGACATTCAGTTCCACCTAAGAGCCTTCTGGTCTGAAAGAAAGGATTCCCTTACCAAACTAGTCCCAGTGACTCGAACCCTGATCCAGGCTTTGCAATGATGGCAGGATCAGGACAATTTGAGACAAGGAGTTATTTTTGTCACTCAATCTCATTCAGTGATACTTACCACAGATGCCTCCCTGCTGGGCTGGGGAGCCCACCTGGGATCTACCACCCAAGGGCTGTGGTCACCACAAGAATCTCTTGCTTCACATCAGTCTCTGAACTCAGAGCAGTGTTTCTGGCACTGCAGCTCTCTCCAAATCTGTACAGAACAAGGTAGTCCAGATCAGAACAGACAATACCACCACAATGTGGTACATCAACAAGCAAGAAGGCACTCAGTCTACGGCTTGTGCACAGAAGCAATGAAGTTGTGGTCCCTGGCCTATTCCCTGCAAACATCTCTGATAGCAGTTCACCTCCCAGGGAAGGACAATGTCCTAGCAGATGCTCTCAACAGGATATCCCAGGGCCATCACGAATGGACCCTAGATCCCCTAGTTTTGAAAGTGATTTTCTCTAGATGGGGCACGCCACAGATAGATCTTTTTGCAGCCCCAGACAATCACCAACTTCCTCTCTTTTGTTGCAGACCTCAGTCTTGGGCTCAGTCCTGGATGCTCTGATTCTGAATTGGGAAGGAAATTTCTGTATGCTTTTCCCTTCCCTCCTGTTCAAGGTGTTAGTCAAGATAAGGTCACAACCATGCAAAGTGATTCTGATTGCTCCAGACTGGGCCAGACAGCCCTGGTACCCCTGTTGCTGTCCTTAGCAGTCCACCTTCCCCTGTCTCTTCCCAGGAATTACAACCTGTTGACATCCTCTCAGGGGAGATTTGGTACCCGAATATCAAGTTTCTCAATCTCAATTCATGGCTCTTGAAGAGTTAGAGTTTACTGATCTGCAGCTTTCTCAAGGGGTTCTGGATATCTTAAGGCTTCTCGAAAGCCTTCCACCAGAAAGATTTACAACTCCAAATGGAAAAGGTTCACTATTTGGTGCTCTAATAAGGATATTTCTCCAGAATCTGCTGGGTTGCCTACAGTTCTCGACTATATGGTCCATCTTAATGGCTTAGGCCTTAGGCCAGCTACACTTAAAGTGCATTTGGCAGCTGTTTCTGCCTTCTTGTCAGTAGGCAAGCCCTCTACTCTGTCAGCCCATCCTGTCTTTTGTAAGTTCTTCAAGGGATTGCTGCACACCAATCCCCCCTTTAGGGACTCTGCTCCTGCTTGGGACCTTAATGTTTGCATTGCTCAGCTTATGCAACCACCCTTTGAGCCTTTGTCCTCTGCAGAGCTTAAGTACTTGACTTGGAAAACTGTGTTTTTGGTAGCCATTACCTCTGCCATGCATGTCAGTGAATTGCAAGCCCTGTCAGTGGAGCCTGATTTCATCTCTTTCCATAGAGATAAAGTGGTCCTAAGAACTAACAGGAAGTTTTTGCCTAAGGTGGTTTCAGATTTCCACCTCAACCAGTCTGTGTCTCTCCCTGTTTTCTTCACTGACCATTCCTCCTCTGGAGAGAGGAGGCTGCACAGCTTGGATGTTAAAAGGACCCTCAGCTACTATGTAGAGCGCACCAAGGGTCACAGGTTTGAGTCCCTCCAGTTGTTCCTCACGTATGGAGAGGTCGATAAGGGCAAACCTGCCACTAAGAGATCTATTGCCAGGTGGATTGTCTCTTGTATACAATTCTGCTATGAAAAACTGGCAGAACTCCACCCTCAGGCCTGAGGGCTCACTCTACTAGAGGTATAGTTCTCCTGGCTGCTGCCAGGATATTCCTATCTTAGAAATTTGTCAAACAGCCACCTGAAAACAGTCCATACATTCACCAAGCATTATTCTCTGGATATCCAGGCTAGGAGTGATGTTCGGTTTGGCACAGCAGTACTTCAGAGCCTATTCCCAAAGTAGGTTCTGTCCTCCTCCATGGAGGTACTGCTTGGTAGTCTGCAATAGTCAGAATATGACAGAAGATTATGTTGTTTGAAGAAAATTACCATCTTAGTAATGTTGTTTCTTCTAATGGAGTCTTGTTGTACTCTGCCTCCCCCCCTGCCTCCCCTCTCAGAACCTGGTTTTTGGGATGTGGGTGGGCAGGAGCAGTGTTGGCACCCTAGGGGTGTCCCTTTTTTCATCCTCCTTACTTTGGGTGTGTGTTGTGTTTTTTTTTTTTTGTTCTGACTTAAGTCTTGCTTTGAAACCAGAAAAACCCTTTTAATAAATTTATGCCAGTTGGCTAGTGTGAGTTTTTACAGTTTCACACAGAACTTCTAGTGAGTATTGCTCATAGAGATCTGACGTTGGAGTTTAAACAACAGCAGACAGGGCTTCAAACCGAGCTCGAGGTGAACATTCAATGCTGGCCATGGAAAGTTTAACTCTTTGTTCTCCGGGGCGTTGAAAGGCAGGACCTAACTGCAATAGTCAGAATACAGCAAGACTCCATTAGAAGAAACAACATTACTAAGGTGAGTAATTTTTTTTTTTAGTTCCTATTACTTCTGCTCAAAGGATTTCTGAGCTTCAGGCTCTAATGTGTAAGGAGCCTCATTTGATGTTCCACAGAGGCTGGGTAGCTCTGTGTACAAATCCTAAGTTCCTACCAAAGGTTGTTTCTGAGTTTACTTTGAATCAGACTATACACTTAGCTGCGTATTATCCTGAATATTCTAATCAGTGGGAGGCAATTCTGCACACTCTGGATGTGCACAGAATTTTGCGTTACTACACAAATCAGACCAAATCAGTCCGTAAAACAGGTCAGCTTTTTGTTCCCTTTACACCCAAAAGGGTGGGCGCAGCAGTTTTGAAACTGTATTTATCTTCCTGGACATAAGTCTCCACCACTCATTCACACTAGTGGGATTGACGCCGGAGGCACTAAGACCCATCGGGAGCAAACTTTTTGCTGCGGTCGTGAGAGAGGCAGGCGCCCGCGAAGACGGCGCCAAAGGCAGCGGCCTCGAGCGGTAATGACCATCTCGGCGTGACCCCTCCAACCGCTTAGTTCGTTTTTTTTTCCCCGTCGAGTGCGCTTCAGTGATTCGCCGTCATTGAGTCGGAGTCAAACTTCAAACTAGCGATAGTTTTCAGTTTGTTTTTTGTAACATTATCATAGTAGTATCGCTAGTTTTATTCTATTTTTCGCAAATTTTCTAATATTTAAATTTAATTCATTTGAAGAAGTCTCGCCTACTGGACGAGCGCCGACCATGAGCAGGTCTGGTGATCGGTAGGAGACTTCCGTATGAAAGCTGTTCAGTCAGCCGGCTGGGTCCGGTCAGCCTCCTTCCTCAGCGGGTTCCGACTCACGGTCAGTCCGATGTCTGGGATGGCGGGTCCTACCGCATAAAAATAAACGGTCGATTCTCCGCTACTGCTCGCCTCGAGCTCTCTTCGCCCACAGGTCAAAAACGCAGAAGGGCATCACCGAGGCGCCTTCTGGTATGTCTGGCGCCGACGGTCGGGTTATCGCTGCTAGTTGCCGGTCTCCTTCTTCTGACGCCAGCTTCCGGCAATCGCTGCCCCCATATCGGAGCCCCTCCTCGCCTATAGGTAGGGCCCTCCAGATGAGCAGTTTCATCAGTGGGCCGCCTTATGGGAGAGCGATGGGCCTCGGAGGTTGGTTCTTCTGCCTGGCTCAGTACTTGGAGCCCTCCCCGGCCCGGCGATCAGGTAGGGCGTTGACCTTCCTAGTCGCGCTGCGCCTTCTTCAAAGACTAATCTGCTTAGGTGTTTCCTCACATGGCTGCGCAGGGGCCCTCACCGATGCCCTTATCTCCTGGTATTTTCCTTCTGTTTTCCAGGTTCCCGGCTTTTCCCGCCGCCTGCAGGGTCTGTGGCCGTGTCGGCGCTGCTGGGCCGCTCGAGCTTGCGGGCGCTTGGCGGCGCTACAGGTCTCGGGCTATGGTGGCGCATATCTCGCGCGCCCGGGTGGTGCCGTTGATCGGGCGGCGCTGCTTGGCGCGCCGTCATGATGCTGCTCGCGCGTTGCCGCATGGGCGCTGCTTCAAGGGCGCGTCGTTCGCTGGGCGTTGGTTGCTGCCTGCGCGCGGGTGTCGTCTTCGCGGGCGCGTCAGGCTGGGCGCTTTGCGGGTTACAGTTTCTTCGGGCGCCTGGGTGGCGCCCTCGGTGCTGCCTTTCAGACTGCTTGCTGCCCCGCGCCTGCAGCCCTCGGGACTCTCCTTGTTTTTCTGCCATTTCCTCCTCTCTCTAATTTTCACCCTTTCCTGTCCAAACAGTCCTTTCTGGACCATCAGGAGATGATGTTGAGCTCTGATTCCAGACCTTCTTGTTGGGTGATGAAGTGGAGGAAACAGGATCTTTCTTTGCTACAGAGCCTGTGGTCGAGGACCTGTCCTTAAGTCTCTGTTGAAGAACCTGGGATCCACTCTTTCTCCAGACTACAGACATCGATCCTGGAAGATATTAAGACTCCAGTATCTTCATGCTTCGGAGATCCCTACTGATTTGACCTCCCGATTCAGCTTTCCTTCTGAGACGCTGTCTCAAATGGTATGGAATAACCCTGCTCTTATTCCCTCAGTGGCTAAATCCATTGATAAGAAGTATTCAGCCCCAAGGATCGTCCCATTTTGGCATCCCAAGCCTTTATGGATCCTATTGTAGTCCTGGCAGAGAATGACAAGGTCGCTCTTCCTCAAACTACTACAGCTCGACCTATTAACAAAGAGTCTCGTAAGATTGATACATTAGGTAAGAGAGTCTTTGCTGCCTCCACCTAAGTATGCGACAGTTATCAAGGCTATTTTTCTCAGTATGAGTATATCCTGTGGCACTCTATGAAAAGAATGGTTGAAGCTCTTCCAGATTCGGATTCCAAGTCAGAGCTTCTTCTGACCGTTATTAGAGTGTATTGAGTCCAATAACCAACAGGTCAGCCGCCATGGATGCTTTGACACTGCTTCTCGCTCAGCCGTCATGATTTGTACGCGCCATTCCTGGCTGCGACTTCTGGCTTCACTAATGATGCTCAGCAGCAGGTGATGGCGCTGCCTTTGATGGCTCCTTTCTTTTGGCCCTCAGGTGGAGAGCAAGCCTTAGAGGCCACTCAGAAGACTAGATCGCCATTGTTGGCCAGACCTCCGCCTGCCCTCTCGGGGCATGTGAACAGACGTCAGTTTCATAGTCGCCAGTCCTTTCGAGGCAGAGGCAGGAAGCTTCCACAAAGCCAACCTGCCCAACCTCAAAAGAAGACGCAGCAGAAAGCGCAGGGACCTAAAGCTCCCAGCGCTACCTTATGAGTCGTTGGCCCAAGTTCCATCCACTCTGCCCGAGGTGGAACTTTCTCCTCCGGTGGGAGGTCGTCTGATGTACTTCTACAACCAGTGGAAGTCCATAACCTCAGACAAATGGGTTCTTCGGATAATTCGCGAGGGTTACTCTCTCAATTTCTTGGAACCCCCCCCGAATTGTCCTCCCATACGACAACCCAGGTTGTCGGCCTCTCAGTCAGATCTCCTCACCGCGGAGATCCAGGGCCTTCTGAACAACAGGGCAATAGAACTGGTGCCTCAAGATCATGTAAACACAGGGTTCTACTCCCATTACTTTCTGGTTCCAAAGAAATCTGGGGATGCGCCCATTCTAGACCTCAGAAAGTTAAACAAATTCCTCCCAAGGGAGAAATTCAAGATGATTTCCTAGGTACCCTGTTACCCTTGCTGCATCAGCACGACTGGCTGGCCTCTCTGATATGCAGGATGCTTACCAGCATATCCTCGCCCACCCCACCCACCGCAAATTCCTCAGGTTTGTAGCTTTGGGTCAGCATTATCAGTTCAGAGTCCTGCCCTTTGGGCTATCTCGGCCTTGTGATTTTTACAAAGTGTTGTGCAGTTCTCAGGCGCATCTCAGGAAAGTCGGACTCCAGTGTTCCCTACCTGGACGATTGGCTTCTAGCAAGCCCTTCCGGTAGGGACTTTGGAAGCCGTGCAAGCGACTTCTCGCCTTCTCACGTCCATGGGAGTTCTGCTGAATTTGAAAAATCTCAACTGCAACCCTCCCAGAGGCTCCTTTTCATAGGGACGCTTCTAGACACCTCTCTCAGCGAAGGCTTTCCTTCCAGAGGACAGAAGACTCGACATCCTTCGTATGGCCCTACATCAGGGAGAACCAATCGGTTACAGCTCTCTCGATGCAACGATGTTGGTCTCATGGCGCCCTCGGCTTCACTGTCCCTCTGGCCCGACTGCACATGAGAACCACCCAGTGGATGCTCTCCACTCAGTGGTCCCGACCTCACCCTCAGTCTTATCCCATCAAGGTGACGGAGCCCTTCAAGGTCTCTCACCTGGTGGTCTCAAGAGAGAATCTCCTGAAGGATTCCCTTGCTCCCCGGATCGTCAGATCTCCATCACCACAGATGCATCGCTAATGGGATGGGGAGCTCACTGTCTCTCCTCCACACTCAAGGTGTATGGACTCGATCGAAACTCATCTCCACATAAATGTCCTGGAGATGAGAGCGTCCTCTATCAATCCGAGCTCTGAAGGATGTCCTTTGTCACAAGAACATTCTCCTTCAAACGACAACAAAGCAGTGATGTATTACATCAAAGCAAGGCGGTGCTCATTCTTATCCCCTTGCAGGGAAGCAATGAGGGGTGGGAGTGGTGCTTGGAGCACAAGTCTCTGATTCAAGCGGTTTATCTGCCAGGTATACAAAACGACCTAGCAGATCACCTCAGCAGAACGGAGGCAGACCTCACAGTGGTCTCGATCCAGCCGTAGCTCGTGTCCCTGTTCAAAGAGTGGGGACTCCAGACCTGGACCTTTTGCATCCCCACTCAACGCAAAACTGCTCTCTTCTGCTCCAGAAATCCAGGGCCTGGCATTTTCTGTCAGGATGCTCAGGCTGCGTGGACAAAACGCTTTTACGCCTTTCCACCACTTCCTCTAATCCAGAGAGTACCTCAAGTTCGAGTCTCAGGGGACCAAGATGATTCTCATTGCCCTTCCTGGCCTCGCAACTATGGTTTCTCACTCAACAGTATGTTGGCAGCCTCTCCGAGACCACTTCTTTGCAAATCAGTCTTCTGACCTCAGGGTTCGTTGGTCCATCCCAACCTGAAATCACTTCACCTTCATGCTTGGCTCCTGAAGAGATAGAAGTGAATCGTTCAACGCCCCTCAGAGTCTCAGACATCCTTCTGGCTGCTCGAAGCTAGCCACCCGAAAACGACGCTCCAAATGGAAACGTTTTCTCTCTGTGTGCAAAATCCTCTTGGAATCCCTTTTCCTGTCCTCCTGGCAAGGTTCTGGAGTATCTTTTGGACCTATCAAACTTAGGGTCTTCAATACTCCACAGTTAAAGTTCACCTTAGTGCCATCTCAGCTTCCATGAGCCGGTTTCTTCCTTAACTCTGGCTCAGTTACCTATGGTGAAGAGATTTCTTAAGGATTCTCCATACCAGACCCCTGTTAAGCGTCCAGTTGCAGCCTGGGACATTAACCTGGTGCTGGACATGCTCACTGGAAGCCTTTCGAACCTTAGCTACCTGTGAGCTAAAATTTCTTACCTGGAAGACTGCCTTCCTGGTGCCATTACCTCAGCCCGCAGGGTCTCTGAGATACATGCACTGGTTACGGACCCTCCGTAGATACTGTATTCCATAAGGACAAGGTAGTTCTCCATACTCATCCTAAATTTCTTCCCAAGGTTGTGTCAGAATTCCATCTGAACCAACCTCTGGTACTCCAGCTTACTCACTAATTTCCAAAATGAAGGGAACGAGCTCTTCATTCCTTGGATGTTAAGAGAGCCTTGGTTCTATTTAGATAGAACCAAGGATGTTCGCAAGACTCAGCAACTGTTCGTTTCTTTCAGCGACACCCGCTGGGTCAACCTGTCGCTATTAGATGTATCTCTCATGGTTAGTGGCATGCCTTCGTCATTGCTATTCCATGGCTCAAGTTAAATTAGAAGGTAGGTAATAGCTCACTCTACTAGAGTGATCCAACGTGACATCCTAGCGGAAGTTTAATGTTCCAATTGCAGATATATAGCAACCGCTACCTGGAGCTCAGTGCATACTGTAAGCACTCATGCACTGGATGTTCATGCCAGGCGGCATTCCTGCATTCGGCAGAACTATCCTTAATGGGCTTCTATCTTAGACGCGTGAGCTCTGGCTTTCCTGCCGCCCTTTTGGGGGATTATCAGCTTGGTACTCTCCCACTAGTGTGAATGAGTGGTGGAGACTTATGTCCAGGAAGATAGGAAAATTACGTACCTACCGTAATTCTTGATCTTCTTGGACGAGTCTCCACCACTCATTCACACGCCCACCCTCCATCCCCCGAGCTCACCGCTGTATTGGTCTTCACTCTCAAATCTTTAGGCCGTGAGATCTTCTTTGCTGACCCTTCTTACATCGGTCATACGGACTATCTTATGTCCGTTTTTAATTTGGGTTTACCCTTTTAGTTAGTGCGTGCACCTCCTTGGTAAAAAGGTACTGAAGCCCGGTTGAAGTCGTCGCCGAGATGGTCATTACCGCTCGAGCCGCTGCTCTCGGGCGCCAGTGTCTCGTGGGCGCCGTTTCTCACGACCCTCCAGCAAAAAGTTTGCTCCCGATGGGTCTTAGTGCCTCCGGCGCCAATCCCACTAGTGTGAATGAGTGGTGGAGACTCGTCCAAGAAGATCAAGAATTACGGTAGGTACGTAATTTTCCTATCTAAATAGTTAGCAAACTGCATTCTGTTTTGCTATCAGAAGTACAACAAACTCCTTCTGGGGGAAGTTATAGGGCATTCAACCAGAGGCATGGCTGCATCTACTGCTTGGTTCACAAATGTTTCTGCTACAGACATTTACACGATAGCCACTTGGAGCTCTGTCCACATCTTCACGAAGTATTACAGTCTGGACATTGCCTCTAGGCGTAAGGCTGGCTTTGTGCTAGCCATTCTTCACGGCCTTCTGTCTTAATTCCCTGCCTACTGCAGACCTTTTCCTGCCTCCCATATTCAGTCTCTGTTTGACTTACACTGCTTGGGACTCAGTCCTTTTGGTTGCCTACTGCAAGAGCCCTCTTGAAGTCAGATAGTACAGTTATGTAAGAACTTACCATAACAGTAGATCTTCAAGAGAGGCTCTTGCAGTAGGCAAGAGTTTTCCCTTCCTCCTTCCTTCTGCTGCTTCTCTTTGTTACTTAGCCTTACTCGTGGCTCCAGGAGCCCACTCCTTCTCCTGTTGGACCTTTTCACAGGTCTTCAATGGGAGAACTGGAAGTGGGTGTGGGGCCGACCACTATATACTGTTGGGCCAACATCGGTCATGTGATGGGTGGGCGGTCCCCTGCCAGACACTGCTAGCTAAGTTTTCCATGTGGTCCTAGCACCTAGCGGCTCATTCCTTATGGTTATTGCCTACTGCAAGAGCCTGTCTTGAAGATCTACTGTTACGGTAAGTTCTTACTTAACTGTACTACTCTTCGCCCACAAACATAATGGAGGTGTGGGAAGAGGAAGAGGTAACTCATAAGAGGGGGTGACTCACAATGAAGGTAAGTGGGCCCATCTCTACCCCTCTTCCCTTTGTGGAAGACTGGAATTTTTACCAGCGATAAGCCCAACTAACGTCAGGCGCCTAGGTACTGGAAGTCCTGGCTATGGGTTATACCATAGAGTTTGCCACAGTACCCATGAGGGTTAGTTTCCTGCAGTTCCCTGTACCTTGAAATTCAGTGAAAAGGCAGGCAGTGACTCAGGCCTTTGATCATTTGATACAGATCAAGGCAATTGTCCCAGTCTGCCCCCCCTTCCCCCCAGCAAGGAGGGTCTGGGAAGCTAGTCAGTTTATTTTGTGGTTCCCAAGAAGTAAGGGGGAGGTCCACCTGATTCTGGACCTGAAACATTTAAACAAGTTTGTCCATGACACAACCTGCAAGGTGGAGTCCTTGCGGTCAGTCATATGGGCTGTCCAACCAGGGGATTATTTAGCATTCATAAATCTGAAGGATGCCTTTTTCCACATCCCAATGTGCCAGTCACACCAGAAGTTTCTGAGATTCATGATTTAGGGACAGCATTTCCAGTACAGTGTGCTTTCCTTCAGCATGGTGACAATGCCCCAGGTGTTTTCAAACATCCTGATCATGCTAGCAATTTTTTATTTTATTTGTTTGGTGCAACTGAGACAGGAGGGACATCACACACACCTGTACCTGAACAACTTGCTCATTTGAGCACAGACTGCACAAACAGTGGAATGGTCATTGTCAAGGACCTTGGAGGTGCTGGAGATACATGGTTGGGTCATCAATTCAGAGAAGAGCTTTCTGATCCTGTCTCAGAGGTTGGAACACTTGGGAGCAGCATTCCAGATGGATGAGAGGAAAGTGTTCTTCTCTTCATCCAGGAAGGAGACCCTGAGGTGTGAGGCTCAGTGGCTGAGATGCCAGTCATTGGTCTCTGCTCACAGGCTTCTGTGGATTCTAGATCTGATGTCAGCAGCGATAGAGCTAGTGCCTTGAGCTCAATTGCATATGTGGGCTCTCCAGAACAGGAAGATACTGGAGACCTGGTCCTCAGCCTCAGAAGACTATCAGACTCTGATCGCCCTGCTTCGATCGGTACTGCAGTCACTAGCTTTGTTGGAGAACCTCAAGAACCTCAGCAGGGGGTCTCTCTAGAAAGTCACAACAGAACTGATTTTGAAACCCAGTGCCAACCTGTTGGGCTGGGGCATGGTCCTGGACCAAATCCCAGTTCAGGAAGTCTCTCTCCTCCCCCGGAGCAGCGGCTTCAAATTAATGTGTTGGGGGCGTCGGCAGAGAGGACCATAGGCTGCCGGCCACACTAGTCATGGCAGGAAAAGAAAAAGGGAAGAGGGAGGTTGGAATTGCACTGCAGGAAGTTGAAAAGGGGCTGCATATGATTCCTTTCTCACCCCAGGAATCCCTCAGTATGCTTGACTAGTGCAGTTATACAAGCTGGGTTTAGCTTCCCTGGAGGTGAAGTTATGCTTATGATGCTAGAGAATTAGACAGTTAGGTTGTAGTAAGAGAGTGCTGCCTGTAGATGCTGATGTATTCCAATCAGATTCATTTCTTCGCTGACTGGTCAAGTCTGCCCTGGAGCTCTCTCTTCAAAGCTTTGCTCGAAGTAGTTAATTTTCAGTCATTTATTTTACTCTGTGCTGCTTTTAGAATGTTTTAGTTCGTTTTTAGTGCTTTTTGTGTGTTTTCCGTGGTTCCTCAGTTCCCAGGATCCTCTGAAAGTCGCCTTCTTTTTCCATGGTCCCATGTTTTTTTCTGACTGAAAAATATCGTTTTTGAGGTAAAAATTCTGCAGATTTTTTAACATTATTTTTTCTGTTGATACCTAATTTTAAAGCGGTTCCGTGATTTTAAAATGCATTTCTTTATTTTACCTCAACTGGGGCAGTTTTTTCAGTGGTTCCACAGCAGTGGTAGCCTTCTGTTTTTCCTTTTTGGTAACAAACTTCTGGGTCTTCTGACAAACTGGCAGGTCAGATAGACCCATTAACAAGACTGGTCCCTTTTTTCTTCCAAATTACTAAAGCCTTTTAAACTGTGGACAAGGCAGACTGCCACAATTCTCATTTAATATTTTGGGACAGTCACTGTTTTCCTCTCTGTGAGCTTTACTTTATATTGTTCAAAACACTAAGAAATCAGCCTTAAGGCTGGAAATGATGGCTTCTCAGTCAGCTTCCCCCTCTATAAAAAATTCAGAAGAGGGATCTTCCACTCATCAAAAGTCTAAAGGCAGGTCCTCCAAAGACCCCATAGAAAATAACTCTGATAAAAATAATAATGACCAAGCCAAACAAAAAGAAATTCACAGCAGGTCTCTGATTCAGGGCCTACTGAAAAGAAACAAAAAGAAAAACATATCCCTGCCCCTCCCGCCGAAAAATAAAGGGAGACGCCAGTGTTACAACAAGATATACCCTCTGCAGAGGAAATGGCAAAGGCTTGGCAACTATCCCAAACCTTTTAGTCTGTGGGCTCCCTTTTGGGTACCCCAGCTGGTCCTGCTACACCTAGTCCCCCGACTCTGATCTCGGCCAGGGCATTTTCTTTGATGGGGGTGATGATGAAGAGGAGGGTATTGATGAAATTCCTTACCAAGAATTTGGCTCTCTTTCCTGTGCCCAGGAGGATTTTTCCCTCTCATTTTACCTTTCTCCAGCATATGGTGGACACTCTTGGCCTTGCTATTCAAGAGCCCACCGATGAGAATGAGGAGACAAACTGTTTGGATATGATGGGGCTCCCTCCTCCTAAGAAGCTGCTTCTTCCAGTTTATGTCATCAAGTTGTAGTGTCAGTGGTTCAGCAGGTTGCACACTTGCCTCTGAGGCTGGGGGGATCAGAAGGCTGTGAGTTCTATCCCCACACCAGGCACTTGGGTTAATATCCCAATACTGACACTGCAGTGTAGCATGAGGGGGGTGCTGCACTCCTGAGGCACTGGCTTTCAGATGAGACATTAAACTGAGGTCCCATCTGCCTGTTCTGGTGGTAGTTCAGGTGGATGTTAAAGATCCCATGGCACTTCTCGAAAAGAGTAGGGAAAATTTTATTAAAGAGAACTGAACAATACATATTAAAAATGTAATATGCAAAAAAAGAAACTCTATGACTGTACAGAACGTAATAAGTAAACTTAAAATAGAAGAAAGAAAAGAAATCATCCAATTTTTATCTTTCATAAAAGGAACATCATCCCAACAAAGAACCCAGGTACTGGAAGACATATGCTGTTTTTCAAGCATACATTGCTTACAAAGTTCATTCTCAATAATATTAGCTATCTTCTCTGGATCTTGATAAAATTGTTGCAAGACAAACTTACATCTCGCTTGCCACAAAGTAAACTTAATAAATGAAAGAATTAGGTGTACCATCCCTTTTGACAAACCAAGGTCTCCTAAACTAAATCCCCCTATCACTTCTGCATATGTTAGCCATTTCCAATAAGGGTTATGCCATACATGTGCCAGTGTCTCCCACATTTCTCTAACAAAGGGACAAGAAATAAGAAAATGAGACATGGATTCCACCTGGGCTACACAACTCATCCTTGGGCACATGCGGTTCTTTAAGTTTTTTGTGCTTGGCATTTCCTTTTATGAATAAACGACCATGAGCACTTAACCATGAGATATCCCAGATCCTTGGTGGAATACAAGGCTCTCGTAAGGACTCCAAGATTTCAACGTAAAATTGTGGATCTACATCCTTGAATTGAACCATTGGCGGACTAATGTGGGTATGAATTGAAGTATAAACTACTTAATTGGTGGTCAAAGTCAAAACAGTTAACTGCAATTTCCATTGTTTTAATTTCCTAAACGCTGGCCTAAAAAACATACAGTTCATCTTAACCTGGGCCTGTAAAAAACCCTGAATCTCCTGGATTAGATAAAGGGGCCTTAACCAGTGGCTAGCAAAGAGTGTCCAAAAAGCTAAGCTTGGCTTTGCTAGAGCTATTAAATTAGTATGGAAAAATACAGTATAAAAAAAACTACAGGGTTTATGAGATTAAATCCTCCTTTGTCCACAGGTAAATACAAAACCTCCCTTTTAATAGGATTCAAATGGCTGCCCCACATTATCTGGAAGACTAAGCTTAAGAGAGAGGCTTCCAAAGTCCAAGGCAAAGGATATACTGCAGTAATAAATAAAAAGATTGGAATTAGGAACGTTTTAACTACTACCACCTTTTTCTTCTTTGTCTGATTCCATGTCTTCCATATATCAACTTTAGTGGTGGCTAAGTCTAGTTTAGTTTTCCAATTTAAAATACAATTATCTCCCTTCCCAAACCATACACCTAAATATTTAAAAGGGTCAGTAGATACCTTTATGCCTCTCCATGTTTCTTGTGGAATGGCAGCGTTACACAAGGGATAGACAATATTTTTCCCTTTATTAAGGTGTGCCTCTGTTGGTGCAGTACATTTCTCAATAAGATCTAGAACCCTTTCTCCTGACTTTCGATCTGCAACTATAACACATACATCATCAGCATAAGCATGTCACTCTGGCCTCCATACCTCCTCCTATTGGCTCAATACCTATAATGCAGGAATCCTGTTGTAATAGCCTCAATAAAGGATCTAAACAAAATACATAAAGCAAAGGGCTAAGGGGACACCCCTGCCGTACTCCCCAAGAAATATCTATGTAAGTTCCTAAATGCCCATTGACCAAAGGAATTGCCCTAGCATTCTCATATAGTAATGAAATCCAATTTACAAAAAAGGATGATATTCCATAATGAGATAAGATATAATAAATAAAATGATGTGGCACCCGATCAAAGGTCTTTTCTTGATCCAAAGACATAATATAACCCTGTAGTGCCCCCTCTTTACCCTGTTCCACAATTTCACAAAGTAATAACAAATTATGTTTTATTGAACGTTCTGGTACTGTCCAGGTTTGTGCTGATGTAATAAGTACTGATGCTATACTGATTAAACGATTATGCAATACTTTCATTAAAATTTTGTAATCAGTATTTAATAAACTTAAGGATCTCCAGTTATCAAGGTCTGACCTGTCGCCATGGTTATAAACAAATATCTGAATAGCAATACAGAAATGCAAGTCTACCTGCAAACTACCTAACACCCAATTAAACACCACCATTAAAACGTGTTTTACTGATTCACTAAATGTATCATAAAATTCCGATGGTAAATCATCAATACCTGGGGCAGTATTCTTTTTAAGATGTCCAATAACCAACCCAATTTCTGCCACTGTGAAAGGCCTAGTTAGATCTCTGAGAAGTTCAAAAGGTATACTGGGGACATCGATCGAAGTCAAGAATTCAGTTAATACCTTTTCATCAATGGCGGAGGTCTTATACATGCCTGACAAGTATTGTGTAACTATGTTCAAGATTTTAGGCTAATCAGATACTGTAATGCCATCAGCAACTGTAACAGACGCCATAAACCTATCTGATGCTCTCTGTGAACAGCCTTTAAAGGCATCCCCAAACCCTGTTTTTCCAGGAGAGCAGATCCTGTGTTCATTTAACATTGCCGTAGCCCTGGAATATTGTAGGTTAGACAGTGCTTTTTTAAGGTTCAACACTTGAGGTGTTAAACTAATATGCTGTATATTGATGACTGAATAAAGTTTACTCAGTTGCAATCAGAGTTTAAGTAGTCTTTAGACTTGCTTCGTCTAGTTGTTGTAGAATGAGATTGAAATAACAATTCTAGGAGCGTGGATATGTTGTTCATCCACACTTCTTGGCATGTCCCTTTCCCCTTTAAATCTTGCCAGAAAGTCTTCAAGCTGGCTCCTCCAACCCACCCAGGTGGTAAATACCTCAGCTCCGACCCATGATGCCAGATCTTCCTTTCCGCTGGAAGATACAGGTTCCCTCGTGCTCTCACAGCAATTCTTAGGCCCTGGATTCAAAGCATCGGTTTTTACAGAAACTAACCTTAAAACTCGTTTGAGTTAGCAATTCCGATTGTAGTGCATTGGACATGGAGGATAAATCGTCCCCCGGATTTCGCCAGTGTACCTACGACCAGAAGATGTTGCGCACTGATCCCCACCTAACGTCCGTTTATTGCCTAGGTTTCGGACATGACACCTTGTCTTACACTTTCTGCCTGGCCTTCCATTCTAACATCCTGGATGACCGCAAGGTGCACCTAAAACTGGGGAGACTGGAGAAAAGGAACCCGCCGGTGAAATCGAAGGAAGCGAGGTGGGCAGTTTCCCCGGCCACGGGATCCGCCGAACAGCTGGAGCAAATGAAGGCATTCGAGGAGGACGCAGCTCAAGCTTCGGTCAATTAAAGCTTTTTTGTTCCGCTCAACCTTGGCTCCACCTTTGCAGGCTCCTTCAAGGAGTTGTGCCAGTCTCCCACCAGGGTGAGGCACCCTTGGGTTCGTGATCCTCTCACCCTCGCAAGAGGACAGGACCTGCCTGCGAAGACGCTCTTGGGACCGAGAAAGGTCCGAGTCCCAAGAGCACGCGGTCTCGGCCTCGGTTGAGATCGCATCCTCAGCCGCCAGCTTTTCGCACCTCCTGTCTGGCCAGGGGACTGAGGAAATGGTCGATGAGGCTGAGATTACTCTCGACCCAATCGACCCTCTGTCGCCAACCCCAGTCAACAACTGTTTGGAAAGGACTCCGGTCCTTGTTTTTCCAGATGAGGAGACCCAGCCTGCTGGTGTCCCCATCGAGGAAACGGTTCTGGACCCTCTGTTTTCACCGACACTGGTGTCTCCCGATCTAACGGGTCAGCTCCCTCGATCTTGATCAAGGTCTAGAACCCCTTTGGCCGAACGACGAAAAAGAGTCATAAACACTCTAAGAAGAGGCATCGCCACAGATCTTCATCCTCCTTGGACGAGGAGAGGCTTTGGCAGAAACTCCGACGACGCTATGAAGATCTCATGTGGCAACAGCTGATTTTGTCTTGGCAAAAGCCGGCCACCCCGGCCATCACTTGGCTTCCGCCTCCTAGGCCAACCCCTCTGGAACTGAAGCCTTCGGTCTCCTCAGGGAGGGGGTCCCTCGAAAGAGGACCGAACAGACACTGGGCTTCCCCGACATCTGTTGATAACAGTCATCCCCAATCGCCCTCAGCATATCGAGGGAGAACTAGGCAGGAGGCCATTGTATTCCAACTCTTCAGACTCGGACATCACTGGATTGCACTCCCATCCTGGGGATGATGTGTCATCTGTGGCAGGTTTGGAGGAAGGCCCTTCCTCTTTTCAGGGCATTCTCCGCCTGATCTCTGAATCCACTGGAATGCCCCTGAAGTCCATCCTGAAGAAAGCAGGGTACCCCTTATGGATATCCTCAAAAGGGGGGAAACCCCGACGGAGGCCTTTCCAGTGGCCAAAGCCATTGTTGGCCCGGCCCTTGAGCTTTGGCAGCACCCAGCTTCCTGCCCAGCACCATCTGCCCGCATGGCCCACAAGTACGTGTTGCCCATGGAGTTCCTGGTGGGGTTCACAGAACATCCTTTGGCCGAGAGCCTGGTGACCGCTTCTGTGTTCAGGCATACTGGTAGCTCAGCCGACACTGACCAACCCCCGGACAAGGAGTCCAAAAATATGGACCATTCTGCCCGTAAGGTCTTTACAGCCTCTTCCTTAGGCCTTCATCAGGCCAGCTCAGCTGTTATAATGGCATACTTCTCTCATGCCCTCCTAGGGTTCTTAGACGAATTCCTCCCTCATCTCCCGGTGGACATGCAGACCACAGTGAAGCAAGTCCCTGATCAGGGCCATGCTGTTGCAAAACAGCTGCTCCAGATGGCTCTGGACATCGGGTATTCTTGTGCCTGCTCTTTAGCAGCCGCAGTGGCCACTCGCTGCAGGGCTTGGCTGAGGCTTTCCTTCTTCCTGGCAGATACTCAGCACAAGTTAGCTGACATGCCCTTCCTAGACAGAGACCTGTTCGGTCCAGGAGTGGCCAGTCACCTTCAGCTCAAACAGCAGTCCAATGCCACCTTGGATGCTACTTCTGCAAAGGGATCTTCGTGCAAGAACCAGCAGAAGCGAAAAAGAAGCTTTTCGGCATTCTTCCCCTGCGATCAGGCAACCGTCCTATCAAGGAGGCCAGCAGCAGCAGCAGGCTCAAGCTTGGCGCCCAAGGCCCAAGCAGGGTCCACAACAGCCCCATAAAGGAGGCCGAGGCACAGGTCCAGGAGCCTCCTCCTCCTCTAAGCCTGCACAGTGATGCGTTGGGGATTGCCACCCCTACATCCATCACGCCAGCTCTGGGTCCTCCCGTGGGGACCGGCTCCATCACTTTCTTTCCGTCTGGTCCGATATCACCTCAGACAGGTGGGTTCTCTAAGTGGTTGGTCAGGGACTGCATCTGGAGTTCGAACAGTACCCTCCCAGCTGAGCCCACGCCCCTTGGGAGGAAAGGATCTCAGCTTGCACCCATTCGGCTCTGTGAGATGACATAGCTCAGCTCCTCTGCAAGGAGGCGGTAGCTCCAGTGCCAGATCCTCCTACAGACCCAGGCTTCATTTCCAGGTACTTCCTGGTGCCCAAGCGGACGGGGGGCGTTGGTGCCCCATCCTAGATCTCCATGACCTGAATCAATATTTCAGGTCTCTCACCTTCCGGATGGTAACTCTGAACCAGATCATACCATCCCTGGAGCGAAACGTGGTTCTGTTCACTGGATTTGCAGGGCACATTCTTTCACGTCCCAATCCATCTGTTCCATCAGTGGTTCCTCCACTTCAGGGCCAAAGGGACCCTGTACGAGTTCCGAGCTATGCCGTTCGGCCTGTCCTCAGCCCCGTGGGTCTTCACCAAGTGCATTGCAGTGGTGGCAGCCCATCTTCAGTGTCGAGGAGTATGAATGTACCCTTATCTTGATGACTGGCTCTTGGCAGGTTCCTCCCTTCAGGAGGTGGAGAGGTCCAGGGATCTGGTCCTCTGAACCTGGCTCCAAACTCGGTCTCCTGATCAATGAGGCCAAGTCAGAACCCGTGCCCTCTCAGGTGATGGGCTTCATTGGGGCAGAGCTCAACTCTTGTCAAGCCAGAGCTCGTCTCCCGGTGGACAAGGCGGAGGTTCTCTCCTCCTCCTCCTTTGCCCGATCATTTCTGGTTGGGCACTTGTGCCCTGCCTGGGACTTTCTGTGCCTTCTGGGTTACATGGCGGTGTGCACCTCAGTGGTCCATTGGGCCAGATGGCACATGTGCCCCCTCCAATGGGAGCTGGATGCCCAGTGGACTCAGCACCATGGTCATTTCGACCAGCTGATCACTGTAACCCAGAAGATGTGGGAGGCTCTCCAATGGTGGACCACCCCAGAATGGTTGCAGGAAGGGATCCCATTTGTCCGCCCTGAGCCGACGGTCGTCCTTACGACTGATGCTTTTCTCATGGGTTGGGTAGCCCACATGGGGGACAACAGGGCCCACGGATTCTGGACCCCTGAGGAGTCCCGATGCCACATCAACCTGTTGGAGCTCAGAACAGTCAGACTGACACTGTCAGCTTTCGCTTCTGAGCTCCGGGGTCAAGTGGTTCAAGTCCAGACGGATAATACCATGACCATGTACTACCTCAACAAACAGGGCAGCATGCACTCCCGTCTGCTGTGCAAGGAGGTGCTCCGCATCTGGATCCTCATAAGCTGGTTGGAGGTGCATCTTCTAGCCATTCATGTGGCAGGAGTCTCGAACCAGCTGGCGGATGCTCTCAGCCGTATAGGCCAGACATCCCATGAGTGGTCTCTCCATCCAGAGGTAGCTTACAGTCTGTTCTCCCGTTGGGGTGAACCGTTGGTGGACCTGTTTGCCTCCAGGGAAAACACCAAGCTGAGGCTGTACCATGCCCACCCCCCTCAGCAGGGCTCACTGCAGGGGGATGCCTTCTTGAGACCGTGGACCCCAGGCCTCATCTATGCCTTCCCTCCATTTCCCTTGCTCCACAAGGTGTTAGTCAAGGTGAGGAGGGACAAGGCGAAGGTGATTCTGGTAGCCCCAGATTGGCTGCACCAGTTCTGGTACCCAGATCTCCTCAGCCTTAGCTTCAGGCCCCCAGAGTGGCTTCGTTATCATTGAACCAGGGGAAGGTATTCCATCCAGACCTTCAATCCCTGCACCTCACAGCCTGGTACCTGAGCAGCTAGAGTTCCAGGCTCTGGGTCTTTCTGAGGATGTCTACACTGTGGTGGAGGCATCTCATAAGGCATCGACCAGGAAATGTTATGCCTTCAATCGAAAAGGTTCTCCATTTGATGCCAGGGTAAGAGTCTGGACCCCTTATCCTGCTCTGTGGCTAACATTCTAGACTACCTTTGGTCTCTCTTCAAAGGGGTCTACAGTCATCGACCCTTAGGGTGCACCTGGCAGCCATTTCTGCTTACCGGGCATGGGCCGGTCAGCTGACATTGGCACAGGAGGCAGTGGTTGGATGCTTCTTCAAAGGTCTGGCTCACATATCCCCACCGGTGCGTGAACCTCCACCTCCATGGGATCTGTTGCTGGTTTTGGTAAAGCTCATGGGCAAGCCATTTGAACCCATGCACAAGTGTGAGCTGTCATACTTATCGTGGAAGACGGCCTTCCTGGTGGCTATCATGTCAGCCAGAAGGACAGGGGAACTCCAGGTGCTTTTGGTGGACTCCTCTTATCTGATCTTTCACAGGGACAAAGTTGTCCTGTGCCCCCACCCAAAATTCCTTCCGAAAGTGGTATCAGAGTTTCACCTTAACCAGGTGTTGACTCTGCCGGTATACTACCCTAATTACACCTCGGACGCCGAGTACAGGCTCCATACTCTGGACCTGAGACGTGCTCTCTCTCCTATTATAAGGAGAGAATGGCGGAAATTCATGGAGAGGTTCGCCAGCTGTTTGTCACCTACGCTGAAGATGCTTCTGGCAGACCTGCAGCCAACTGGACCATTGCAAGGTGGATTACATCAAGATTAGGCCTGTGCTATGAGTTGGCGGGCAAGGAGCCTCCCAGAGGGATAAGAGCTCATTCTAACCGCCATACTGCTGCATCGGTGGCTGCTTCCAGGGACATCCCTATCCAGGAAATCTGTCAGGCTGCTACCTGGAAGTCAGCAAACACCTTCATTACCCACTACCACATCGACCTCGAGTCATGCCGGGATGCTGGTTTTGGGGCCTCAGTTCTCCAATCTTTATTTCCCAAGTAGGCTGTGTGCGCCTTACCTCCCTCCTCCCAGAGAACTGCTTGGAGTCTGCCAAGAAGTGTGGATGAACATATCCATGCTCCTAGAAGAACAGGTTATTCACCTGTAACAGTAGTTCTAGGAGTGGTATATGTTGTTTGTCCACACGCACCCACCCGACCTCCCTGGCTTTAGGCACACAACCTTGCTTCCAGCGGGCTAAGATCTGGCGTCATGGGGTGGAGCCGAGGTATTTACCACCCGGGTGGGTTGGAGGAGCCAGCTTGAAGACTTTCCAGCAAGATTTAAAGGGGAAAGGCACATGCCAAGAAGTGTGGATGAACAACATATACCACTTCTAGAACTACTGTTACAGGTGAGTAACCTGTTCTTTCAAACCCTGTTTAGTCCCCTCCCACCAAGTGCTGACATTCACAGCCAGAACTGCCACTGACATCCTTGCTTTGAGAAAATCAGTCATTTTCACCCTCACTTGTTTCTCCTTTAATACTGCAGTATTCAGTTTCCAGTAGCCCCGTTCATATTGAGGCCCTATCATACCCCCAGTAGTATGCGTAGAATGACATGGTCCGAGGTTTCTAAGGGAATTGCCTCTGCCTTATAAATACTAACATTTTTTGGGGAAACTAGAAAATCTATTCTGGTAGATAGGGCTCCCCTAAAATAGGTATGTCCTCCCCCCTCCTGTAGAGTTCTGAAGGAATCCTGCACACTACTCTGTTTAATAATTTCATTAAGACAATTCGAATCACAATACATTTTCCTAGTAGCTGCACCTCTATCCCTCCTATCCACCACACAATTAAAATATCTGCCCCAAAGAACATTCTTTGTTGTAATCAAATAAGGCTTGATTTCCTGATATAATAAAATTCTGTCTTTTTTTGTAAGAGGGGCATAAATATTTATCAATCTCCACCCTTCCCCCCCATACGTAAAATCTAACAATAATGCCCTTGCCAAGGAAATATCTACTACACTCGATACTCTAAACCCATCCCCTTTAAATAAAATACCTACCCCTACACAAATCCCAGCTCCAAAGGAAAAAAAGGAAGGGCCCCAACACCATAATTGTGCTGATCTTACCAATGAAACTGTGTTTAACCTCGTGTCTTGTAATAGGCAGATATCACAGCCCAAATCTTTCAAAGCTGTTAGCGTAAGCAATCTCCATTTAGCATTTCTGATACTATTAACATTTATTGTTGCAACATTCAACCTTGAAAAATGCCTTGAAGAAGAAGAGGAAAGTATGTTTAAGGTGGTTTCCGCAACCTAGAACTTCTCCTTACTCTAGTATCTAACTTTATTGTCCTGTCCTCAACTGCCCTTAACTCCTGCTGTTCTCCTTCAGATTCTGAAGAGTGGGGAGCTAGTGAAGAGACCGCTGAGACCCCTCCTTGTTCCGAGTCTATCATATTTTTTGCCAAAATGTTATATTTATTTGTTAATAGAATCTCTTCCTCCTCAGGTAAACAAGCCTTTGCTACTTTAGAGCTTGGCCTAATTTGTTTCATACTCCTCTTTTTTGCTATACTCTTAACCATCCTGGGGGGGGAGCATTTCCCACAACAGCTTCTTTCTCTGGTGCAATTGTTGTGTCAAGCAACAGAGCTTCAGGTTCTGAAAGTATGTTTGGTTCTGTGGGATGTAAAGGAGTTTCATCAGTATTAATAACTGTCATCTCTGGCATGGGTCGGGTGTTTGTGTGTTCAGGGGAAGATCTGTTAGTAAAATTTCTCCTTCTTATCATTTCTTTCTTTTGAGCTTCCTGAATTATCGAATCTTGATGTTTACGGTCAGTGCGGTTATGGGTGGCTCAGGGACAGGACCTGTAGGTATGACCAACATCTTCACACAAGTTACACCTTAACTTCTCCTTGCATTCAGAACTGTGATGCCCAAAGGCTAGACAAAGATTGCACTTCAATCTGTCACAGGCGGAGCCTAAATGTGTATAGGCCCCACACTTAAAGCAGGCCCTTGGCTGTCCTGGGTAGAAACAATGACCCCTCTCTCGCCCTAAAAACAAACTATTGGGGCGGTGTACAGGGCCTAAGCTATTATTTCTTAAACGTACCTTCAATTTCCAACTCCCATTCCAGATACATTTGTCATCAAATATTGACTGAGGAGTGTCAAGCACATCACATTTCTTTTGCAACCAATAAACAATATCATGTATAGACACAGATTAATTTTGGAACAATACTGTCACATTTCTAATGGAAGGTTTAGTTAAAGGAATAGCTTTGAAATTAACCATAATTCAATAAATTTTAAGGTGTCATATTTAGTCCAAAAATGATCCAGTCCCTGTGGAGAAGTGAAACTAACATCATATAATGCAGTCCCCGAAACATGGATCAAAGCATGGATTTCAGTAGAGAAGAAACCCAGTGACCCTTTCAATAACCTATGGCCCACAAATATACGATCGAGGCAACATCTAAACCCCCAAGATACCACTGCATTGTGTCTTTGTGGGGGGAGGCAGAAAAAGGATCTTCTTCCGAAAGGACTCCCATGCAGTTTTAGAGCGATCCTGAAAATTAGGTTCCTCACCAGGGATTTCACACTCTGTTTCTCCAGTATCTCCCCACTGTGCAGGATTTGCAGCTGCACCCTCCGACTCTAAGGAGGATGACTCCATGTAATGAGGCAGTTCATTTGCAATAGGCCTTATTGCTTCACTCCTGACAGTAAACTTTTCAGACCCAGTAGCCAGCTGCTGACAATTCAACACCTCAGGACAAGACCGTTTATCTGTGGTAGGGGAAGATTGTCCTGGAATTGGGCTATGAACCGGGTCTGGAATCCAAATACCAGAGGCCCCCTGTTTTCACCCAGCGCTCAAGAAGGAACGTTGTAAAGAAGTCGAGGAGTTCCCGTGCTTTGGCACAGTATCAGTATCGCCAGCTCTTCCCTTTCTTAATCCAAGGTCATTTGCCGAAATACAGATATTTTGCCATTCATTGTTTAATACAGTACTCACAGTCTCAGCAGATTCTAATCATAAAGGCAGAGATGTAGCCATCAGTACAGGCCCCATTGCAGCTATCAGCTTCTCCTCTGCTAAAACTGACAGGCTGTAGGAATTCCTTTGATGCTCGTGCGTCACAGGGCTGAGTCACCCGACTCTCTACTTCAAGTATACCTGCGTTTTCTATGACCAGAACATCCTGTAAAACTTTTACAACCTCTTGTAGAACATCAGGGTCTATTGTCTCAGGCTGAGAAATACCAGACTCATTAGGTACAGCTGCGGTCTGTTCTCTAGTAGCTCGTTTTAAACCTCTATACCGCAAAGATTTATTTTGCCTTAATATGTGGTCAAGCCAGACTTCATTTCATGCAAAAAGCCCTTGGGGAGCACTCACTATATCTCTAGTCTCTGCAGCCTCAGTGTTCTCAATTTCCATTAAAGCATCCATAACAGTTGCAGTCTCTTGAACTGGACCTGTGGGCTGAGAGACCTTCTCTCCCACAGGTACACCAGCGAAATGAGCTTCCGAAACTCCTTCCTCCATAGCAGCAGCGCCCCCACAGCAAGAGTAGGGGATTTCCCCAGTACCCTGGTCAAATTTCCCCCATTCACTAAAATACCACCAACAGCTTAATCTGGTTCAAGGTCAGTTGGCATTCATCTGCATCACCCTGCCCCGGGTCGTGCCTGAAAATAGACAAGAATTTGTCTAGTGCACTTACCCGGTTAACAAAAACTAAAATAAAAAAAAAAAAATTAAAAGTCCCTTTGCAGGGCTACTTTCAAACTTCTACAGAATCCCACCTCGACACCAGGGGTGGATAAGAAAATAGAGAAAAAGTACCAGCTAGATAAATTTAATGCTGAGTACCTTTACATACATCCAGACCATGAAGGATTAGTGCAGGCTGCAGCTTGTGACAAAGCAAAGGTGCCTCTTTCTTCCCAGCCTCCAGAGATAGATTCCAAAAGACTGGATACTATGGGTAAGAAATCTTACACCACATCTTCACTACTGTTTCGCCTCTGTACTTACGTGGCATACACAACTCAGTACCAAAATGCTCCCTGGAGCTCTGTCCTAGCTATTAGTCAGCAAGCCTCAGATAAAAATTTCAATAAAATAAAATAAAAAAAAGTGGCTCAGGAACTGGCCAAAACTGTTAAAACTGTCTTAGAAGCCACAAAATATAATTTCCACATGGCTGTAGATGTCAATGACACGGTATCTAGACCTATGGCTCAAGCCATCTCCCTCAGTTGATTTACTTGGTTGAGGACTACCAGTCTCTCCCAGGACACCCAAACTAAAGTTATGGACTTTCCCTGGAATAATATTCTTTTTGGGGACAAAACAGAGACATGCATGAAAAAGGTGGAGGAATATAAAACCACCTATCAGAGCAATGCAGCTAAAGAAAAACCCTTTACCTCCTACAGACCCCAAAGAGGGGACAGAGATAGAGGTTACTATCCCAGGGCCTTCTACCCTATGCCAATGCAAATGACCGTGCCATTGGATTATTCTCAGATGAGAGGATTCTTTAGTGGGAGAGGTAAAAGGGCTCAGAAATGTTTTTTTTTTTATTCTATTTTTATTGAGGTACATAGATATTATTTTATTTATTTATTTATTGAGATCTTGGATTGATACCTTTGAGCGTGAGCTCATTCAATAGGTTCCACATCAGAAGACAATACAGACAGAATACAGACTGGTTATACAGTATGAGTTCATTACTGTAACACTAGTTTTGATTTTTTTTTCCAATTGTTTAACCAGGTGAGACACACTAAGCTGAAAGCTTGTTTACAGGTGCAACCTGGGAGCACAGAGAAGTTAAGTGACTTGCTCAGGGTCACACAGTATGCAAGTGGGGGCTGTGGGATTCAAACCCAGGTCTCCAGATTTGCAGCTCAGAGCCTTAAACCACTGCGCTATACTGCTTCCCTCATTAGAGAATAACAGTATTAAGATACAAGTACAATCTTTAAAGGCAGAGTTGGGAGGGCTAGATACAATACAATACAGGACAGAAGACAGATGCATAAGGTGACAATTCTATGTACAATTCTATGTAGCAGAGGCATTATATAGAGTATGCCTGTGTCCAAGCTGTTAGCTAATCAAGGGCAGTTGGGTGGGAGGGTGGGTAGTGAGGAGGTGGGGAGTAGAGGGGTAGATAAGCTGGGGAGGTTGCTCAGCGGGGGAGCTAGGAAGGGGGGGAGGAGGAGACGGGTGAGTGCTATTGTAAGTGCTGTGTACTGTTGGGTAGGCACAGGGTGGCAAAGCTATCCTTAGAGAGAGGGCCTAAGAGGGGGACCTTAATGAAAACAGTCACAGTGGGCCTTGGTTACTAGGTGTTGCCACAGTAGGTGCTTGAATGGGCCCAAGTTAGTGGCGCTGTACATGCCGGAGTGCAGTGAATTGATCCAGAGTGGGGCTCTGTAGGCAAAGCATGCTGTCCAAGTGTGGTACGACACCTAGGAGTTCTGAAGATCTGAGTACTAGAGCTTCTGGTGGTCCATGGATTTAGCGTAGGGTTAAGGAGGGCTTGAACACCCAGAGGCATCATGTTTAGGCTGATTTTTTTCACCAGAAGGCAGGTTTGGTATCTGAGCCTACTAGCAAACTGTAACCAGTTGGCCTGGGCATAGAGGTCATACGTATGAATCTGACGCGCAGCACCGGTAAGGAGGCAGCAGGCTTTATTCAGGGCTGTTTTGATACGTTGTAGGACGGTGTCCATAGCCGATCCATAGATGACCATATCATAGTCGGCGAGTGAGGTAATAGAGCTAAGTATAGCTAGTTCCAGCTCTTCCTGAGATAGGTTTCACTTATGCCTGTACAGCACTCCGATCCTCTTGTTTATGCTTTTGCTGTAATGTCTATGTGCTGTGTGTAGGATAGTGTAAATATATACATACAATATAAGCAATGAATGAGCAGAAACATCTTCTAATTACAATCATTTCAAAATCATTCCATGCCTTTGACATTAGTACATGAGACCCAGGATAAGCCATATCCAGGCTCAGAAATGTTCTGATCCCACACCCTCAACAAAAACTCAGCCAAAACAAAATTCCTGACTGGAAGACTCAGATCATCTCCCCTCCACCAATAGGAGGAAGACTGACACACTACCTCCACCACCGGCACCACATCGCCACAGACAAGTGGGTTCTGGAGGTGGTGGGTTGAGAACTTACCCTGCAGTTCAAGAAAAATTCCTACTCAGCAGGGCCAGAGGAGTTTAAAACCTCTAACTCCCACAGAGAAAATTCTACTAGAGTTAGAGGTGAAGTCTTCTCTGGCAGCAAATGCAGTGAAAAGAGTTCCTCTCTTCCAGTTGGGAAAAGGCTTCTACTCTAGGTATTTTCTAACCCAGAAGAAAAATGGGGACTGGTGACCCATTCTAGATCTCAGGTACCTGAACAAGCACCTGTTCAATCCCAAATTCAAAATGGTCACCCTGTCAGTGGTGATTCCCTTTTTACAACAGGGAGACTGGCTAGCCTTCCTAGACCTAAGAGATGCTTATTTTCACATTCCAATTAGGCTCTCTCACAGAAAGTATCTCAGATTCAGACTGCCCTCTGGCCATTACCAGTTTACTGCTCTGCCCTTTGGCCTTTCTTCAGCTCCCAGAGTTTTCTCAAAGTACCTGGCAGTAGTGACAGCCTAACTCAGAAGACAGGAAGTCTCTGTCTTTCCATACCTGGATGACTGGCTGATAGTGGATGTCTACCCAAAAAGTCAGATACTCTCTAAGCCTCATATAGCACACTCTGGAGTCCCTGGGGTTCTTGATCAATACAGAGAAATCTCAATTCAAGCCAGTTCAACTGCTCGAGTTTATCGGAGCAAAGCTGGACACACAACAAGGCAATGCCCTGCTCCCTCTGGACAGGGTAGAAAACCTCCAGACCCTGGCACACTCGTTTGTCTTGAGCCAACCAAGACCAGCCAGGCATTTCCTCAGGCTCCTAGGCCACATGGCATCTACTACAGCAGTAGTGCCAGGGGCCAGGTTCCAGATGAGGGATATCCAGTACCATCTCAGAGCCCATTGGTCTCAAAAGGGGAACTCCCTATCAAAACTGGTTCCAGTCACAAGGACATTTTTATAAGCCCTGGACTGGTGGAAGGACAGGGACAACCTCAGGGAAAGAATTCCTTTCCAGCAGAGGGAACCTTCAAGAGTGCTCACTATAGATGCTTCCCTCCTAGGGTGGGGTGCACACCTGGCAGACCAGTCCATAAGTGTGGTGTGGTCTCCCACAGAGTCCAGGTGTCACATACATCTTCTCGAACTTAGAGCCGTGTACCTGGCTATCAAGGCCATTGCTCCCCAGCTCAAGAGTCAGCCTGTCCAAGTCAGGACAGACAACACCACTGCTATGTTTTATATCAACAAGCAGGGGAGCACAATATCCACAAAGCTCTGCACAGAGGCCATGAAGATCTGGTCTCATGCCTACTTCTTAGATATGCAGCTCACTGCCATTCACCTGCAAGACAAGGACAATGTGCTGGCAGATTCCCTAAGCCACATTGGTCAGGGTGAGCAGATGTGGATCCTAAACAAACAGGTGCTGGCCACAGTCTTCAGGGAAGTGGGGCACTCCAAAGATAGATCTCTTCGCCTCCAAACACAACTATAGATTCCCCTGTACTGTTTCAGGCCTCTGACTCTGCGCTCAGTGCCAATGGATGCCCTGTCACTGGATTGGACAGGGAGGTTCCTGTACACTTTCCCTCCATTTCCCCTGATTCTCAGGGTTCTACTAAAACTCGGAAGCCAACCAGCAAACATGATTCTGGTGGCTCTAGACTGGGCGAGGCAGCCATGGTACACCCTGCTTCTTGCCCTCTTAGTCAAACAGCACATTTGCTTGCTCCCCACTCACAGGCTCCTGACCCTGCCTCAGACGAGGATAGCATACTCCAGCATAGAGTCTCTTCACCTTAAAGCTTGGTACTTGGAAGAGCTTGAATTCCCAGACACTCAGTATTCAGAGCAAGTCCTGAGAATCCTTCGACTGGCCAAAAAAACGAGTACCAAAAAGATATGCTTCCAAATGGAAGAGATTTTCTTTCTGGTGTAAAGACAGGCAGATTGATCCTCTGTAGACTAGCCTGTCCTCCACACTCGACTATTTGGTACACCTACAAGCATCAGGCCTTAGAGCCTCATCTCTGAAGGTTCACTTGGCAGCCATTTCCGCGTATATGTCTGTTGGTAAGAAGAAATCTGTAATTTCTCATTCCATCATTAAAAAATTCTTAAAAGGCCTGCTGCACCTTCAACCCCCACTTAGGGAACCTGTTCTCCCCTTGGGATTTGAACCTTTGTATAGCTCAGCTGATGGAGTCTCCATTTGAGCCCATGGCTACTGCAGACTTAAAATATGTCACCCAGAAAACCGTTTTCCTAGTGGCAATCACTTCAGCCAGAAGGATTTCAGAGCTGCAAGCTCTTTGCACTGAATCTAACTACATTACTCCCCACAGGGATAAAGTAGTACTCAGGACTAACAGAAAATTTATTTCCAAGGTAGTGTCGCAATTTCACCTTAACCAGTCTATAATGCTCCCTGTCTTTTTCACAGACAAATCCACTCCTGGTGAACGCAGGCTTCATAGCCTGGATGTGAAAAAGGCACTGACCTACTGCCTGGAGCACACCAAGCAGCTCAGGTTCTCTCACACTCAGCTGTTCCTCATATATGGAGAGGTGGGTAAGGCAGGCCATCCTCTAAGAGGACTGTCTCTCATTGGAGAGTCTCCTGCATTTAATTCTGCTACAGTAAGGCTGGCAGACAGCCACCTCAAGGCCTCAGGGCCCACTCCACCAAGGGCACTGCAGCCTCAGTGGCAGCAGCAAGAGACATACCCTTGCTTGACATCTGCAAAGCAGCTACCTGAAAGACTGTACATACCTTCACAAAGCACTACTGCTCGAATGTACAGTCCAGATTGGATGTCAAATTTGGCACTGCAGTCCTGCAGAACCTCTTTCCAAAGTAGGATCTGTTCCCTCCTCCCAACTACACTGCTTTGTAGTCTGCACTAGTCAAGCATACTGAGAGATTCCTGGGGTGAGAAGAAAAAATTACTTGCTATAGTAATATTGTTTCTTCCAGGGGATCCCTCAGTATGCTTGACTTCCCACCCAGCCTATCTCACATAACCTGGCTGAGAATAGTTCTGCAGTCCTTTCCTTAGGCCAAATTTCTTTCTGTAGAGCAATAAAATATGTAACGTTCAACAGTGAAGCATGATGTACATAATTCGACTACAGGGGAGTTCTCTTTTCCTGTTTTTTTCCTTTTTTCCTTTGTAGTACTAGGATAGGTTTAGGGTTTGGGGCCTTTTGCCTCTTAGGCTTTGAAATGAATCTGACTGGAGTACAGCAGCGCCTACAGGCAGCACTCTCTTACTACAACTTAATTGGCTCATTCTCTGGCATCTTTAGCATAACTCCACCTCCGAGGCAGCTGAGCCCAGCTGGCATAACTGCATTAGTCAAGTATACTGAGGGATCCCCTCGAAGAAACAATATTACTATGGTAAGTAATTTTGTTCATCTAAGGTCAGCCTACATTTGAACAAGGCAACAAGGAAGGGGAATGGGGGTACATGTAAGGTGTGGAAGGGGAATGTTGCTGATCCTCATCTATGGTCAGCTTACATTTGTGCTATGGTGGTAAGGAGGTAGGATGGGGAGGGAAGGGGAATAGTGAGGACTTGGAGGAGTGCTGAAAATATCACCGTCGGACTCACATGTAGGGATACAGAACTGGGGGCTACCACAGACTGAGAAGGGAGGATGTGGGGGAATAGGACCTTGTACAGGAGTCAGAATGGTGAAGGGAGAGTGGTAAGCTGTAATGGTTGTGGAGCTGCTGACTTTCTGGGGACAGTGTGGAGAGCAGGGGACTGTCTAGTGTGCAGGAGACTACAGCAACTAGGGTAGACATAAAACTGCTCAGATGGGAGCTGGGGAGAATGGGGTGGGGAGTCAGGGGAGCAGAGCAGTGGAGAAAAAGGCAGGTGTGGGGTGCCATGGGGAACATGGGGAGGCAGGAGAAGGGAACATGGAGGATCACCCAGTATCCAAGGATATCTCTTCCTCGGGGAACTGGGACAGAAGGGGTAGGAGTATGAAAGAAACAGCAGAGGCAGGAAGGAGAGGGACTGAGAGAGAAACAACAGGGGTGGGAACTGATGAGAGGGTGTCCTTAAGGAACAGGTATGCATCACTATCTGGTATAGGGGAAGGGGTGTCAGATGGTAGGGAAGGAGGTCAGGAAAAACCAGAGTCGAGGGCTGGAGGTAAGGGGTAGCTAGAGGGGACTAGTGTGGGAGGGCAGGGTAGCAGAAGCTGTCACGGTGGAGCAGAGGATGTGAGGGAGGGAGCAGGGTAAGAAAGGGGGAGGGAAAAGTGATAGCTAGCATGGCTAGCCAGGGAGGAAGGAGCATAGAAGGGGACAGTGAAGCAGGTGAGGGGAAGTAGTAAATGTGGTAAAACCAGGGCAGAGGAGATGCAGTTGAGTGAGTGAGGGAGCAGCTGATATCTTAGTGGAGGATGGGAAAGACAGCTGCACTGGACGGAAGGGTGGTAATCCTTTAGGGACACCATCATTAAGGGTATTCACTGGGGAAGGAAGGGGGACCCAAAAGGAAGAAGGAGGGTGGTTGGGATGACAATAGGGAAGGCAGGACCAAGAATCAGAGGTTTTAAGGGAGGTTGGAAGGAAACCTAATTTTGTCATCCACGTGGGATCCAGTGACATAGCTGTGGAGGAGATGGAGGTAGTGCAGGGCAGGTTCAAAGAGTTAGTGAGGACTTGCAGGGAGGTAGGAAGTTCTCCACTTTCTGTACATTAAAAGAACCCTCACGTTCTACCTCGATGGAACTAGGGACTTCCAGCAGTCGAAACAGCTCTTCATTTCCTTTGATCCCAACCAACTGGGTCAGCCAGTAACGATCAAATGTATTTCTGCATGGATCATCGCTTGCCTCTGCCAATGCTGTTCAATGACACAGGTCAAGTTAGAAGGCCAGGTTCATGCCCACTCCACCAGAGCGGTTGCTACGTCCCTGGCAGAAATTCACTCTGTCTCTGTCTCTTGATATGTGCAGAGCTGCCACCTGTAGCACAGTGCACACCTTTATCAAGCATTATGCCCTGGATAGCCATGCCAAGCAGCATGCCTCTTTTGGCAGGACTGTCCTTAATAGACTACAGTTCTGAGTGAGCTCCAGCTCCTACCACCCTGCCGGGGGGACTTTCGTCTCAGCTTGGTACTCTAACCCATTGGTGTGAATCAATGGTGAAGATTGGTCCCGGAAGATATGAAAATTATATAGTCACCGTAATTTTTGATCTTCTCACCCTAGGAATATCTCAGTATGCTTGACTATTGCAGTATTGCTAACTGGATTCAGCTACAACAGATGTTATGCAAATGATGGCAGAGCATTAGCCAATCAGATTGCCGATGAAGACTGCTGCCTGTAGGTGCTGCTATTAGTCAGATTCATTTCTCTACCAGACTGGACAAGTTGGCGCCGGAGCGCTCTCATTTTCTCCTCGCTTGAAGAAATGTATTTCTTATAAAGGTTTATTTCTGTAGATCTTACTTCGAGAGGGCTCTTGCAGTAGGTAATTACATATACTGTAGGACTGACGTTGGAAGGCTGCAGGACCCCACGGAAAAATTTCTAGCTAGCAGTCCCTGGCTGAGGGACCGCCCCCAGGTCAGGTGACCGGTGTCAGGAGACGTCAGTATAAAGGGGTGGTCCCTGATGCCCGCCTTCCAGTTCTTTCCCGCCGTTAGCTCATGCAGTGCCTCAGGGAAAAGTTCTTTGCTTCGTCAGCTTCCCTTCGTCGGTTCAAATGAGTATTCTCGCTTTTTTCATCAATCGTCTGTACATCCGTCGGTGTATGTCATCCCCTACACCCTCCGAGCACAAAAATAAATGCAACTTGTGTGGCGCCCAACTCCTGCACAAGGATGGCCATTCCCTGTGCCTGTTCTGTCTAGGCCCCAATCACCCAGTCGAGAAGTGCCAGCACTGCCTCAGTTTTAACGCGGCTACCCAGAAAAGGCAGCAACAATCCCTGGAAGCCCACATCCTGAAGAAAAAGATGAGTTCTATGGAGAAGAAGCTCAAAAAACTGAGGCAGGCAGGCATCCACTTCCCCCGAAGGCCATCGGAGGAAGAAAGACGAGGAGAAGCACCGGGACAAGGGCTCCTCCACCGTGTCTCCCTCGGGAGTCACCATGATTCAGGTAACGTCCCCTCCGGGGGACCGCTTCTCGACAGCCGCCTTGGAGGCTTCTGAGGCGGCGGTGTCCTACCCATCTGGCTCATGCTCGGGCCCTCTGGGCGCCTCCGGGCTATTGGAGGACTCCGCCCCCAGTTCAGCCATAGCTTCTTGGCCTACTGGTGCAGGTGACTCCGGTAAGCTGGACGTTGGCTCCTCCGACGTCCGCGCGGAGAAGGCCGGTAAGTCGCACGACCCTTCGGGGCGGTGCATGCCCCTCTCCCGCCGGACCAGGCTGCTCCTCCTTCTCGGTCTGCCTCCAGCGATGGGTCCCGTAAGTCAGACGCCGGCTCCTCCAGCGCCCACAGGGATCTCACTGAAAAGCCGCACGTCGGTTCGTCCGACGTCCGGTCAGCAAAAGAGCCGACGACGGACCCCCCCACATGTCCATCATCCCCGGTTCTCCACAGACTTCACTGCCCTCCGGGAACCCTGAGTCCCCCCAGCCCGACCCCGGGGATTTTTCCCTTCCATCCCCGGGCGACGCTGTGGTTTCTCCTCCATCAGACCGTCCACCTGTGGGTCCGCCGGATCTGACGTCGGTTCCCCAGATGCGGCTCCGACGCCGGTACCTCTGACACTGATACCTCCGACACCGGGGCCTCTGACGCCGACCCCGATGCTGGTTCTACCGACTCCGGCTGACATCCTGCTCCCGGATGTCGCCCCGACGCCGGGCCCTCTGTCTTCCGGGCCCTCCAACCTAGACCCGCCCGTGAGGCCCGCTGGCTGGGCCGTTTGCTCCGGCAGCTCTTCCGGCTCCCAGATACCCTCTGTTCTATCCGATGCCATTGTATCCAGGACCACAGTGTCCAGCACCACAGTACCTGAATGCCGGTCTTTCCGACGCCGCAGTACCCGGCGCCACAATACCCGACGCCTGGTTTTCTGCCGCCAGGTTTCGGATACTCTCCATAAGGATATAATCCATACCCTTATCCCCCTCCTCCTCTTCCACCGCCCCCTCAGCCGCAGGTGGATTTGCAGGAGACTCTGGCCTCCAGGTGGGCTGAGGCCAAGGCTCAGCTCACCACAGAGGTGGAGAGCCACCTACCGATGACGGTGCTGATCCAGGTTCCCGTACGTCCACGGCGGCACACTCCCTCACCACCTCCGGACACCAGGGCTATTCCCTCTGGGTCCAGAGAGGAACAGGATACGCTTCCTCGAGGGCTTCCCAAGGGGTCCGTTCCTCCCCCGGGTCGGGAAAGGGAGTCTTTTTCTTCTTCTTCTTCTTCCTCTTCCCCCTCAGACTCCTTGGACTCCTCCGATGGTTGCTCTGAAAGGGACGATGAGCCACGCTCTCCGTCAAAGCCCAGGCCAAGGACTCCTCCGAAGTCGCCTCCAGAAGATCCTTCCTTTACGGAGTTGCTACGCAAAATCCAGGAGGTTCATCAGTGGCAATCTTTGAAACCAGACTCTCAGCGGTTGAAACTCGCCAAGCATCTGGATCTGCCCGTGACAGTTCCCACCTTGGTGCCACCCTGGATAGAGCCTCATGCTGACCTTGTTACCACCATTTGGAAACAGTCGTCGGCTCTAGCCCCACTTCCGCGGAAGTCAAATAGGTTATACCAGGCTCCCAAGGGTGTTGACTTCTTAGATTCTCACCCTCGTGCTGACTCGGTAGTGATTAGCGCCGCTCACAGCCGGTCGGCTAACCCAAAACACCACAGTTCGTCGCCACCTGACAAAGAATCCGCCTACTGGACCAGTATGGCAAGAAGATTTTTGCTTCTTCCACACTGGGGATCAGGGCTCTGAACTATGTCGGTCATATGGGGGATTACCAGAAGGCCATTCTTACTCAGGTGGAAGCCAAATTGGACTTCCTGCTGGACTCTCAGGTCAAGCAGGAGTTGGCTGATCTTGTCCACTCTGCATGTTTGACCAGTCGACAGATGCTTCGTGCGACCTATGATGCAGTGGACACTGCTGGATAGAGCTCAGCTTTCGCCGTAGGCTTATGTCATCATGCTTGGCTCCGTGTGTCAGGGTTGGTCCCGGAAGTGCAATCCGCTATCCAGGAAGCGCCCTTCTGGGGGTCGGTGCTTTTTGGTGGTGATGTCAAGGACATCTTCACTGATTTGCAGGAGAAGGGGATGGCTCTAAAGTCCGTCGACTCCATGTACTATCCCCACCAACTGCAGCGCCATCCCTTTCGCAGACGGAATCGGCCCAAGGCGAAACCCCAGGGAAAGCGGGCCACAAAACGTTGGGCCCCCACAGCTGCTAAGTCCCTCCTGCCCAAAAAAGCAGCGGGTGCTTCAGCTGCGGCGCTGCTCCACACCACCTGACTCCTTTCCTCTCCCACAGCCTCCGGACTCCCCGGAGGAACCGGTAGGAGGGAGGTTTTCCCTCCACCTTCCGGGCTGGGAGAGGATAACATCAGATTCTTGGGTGCTCCCAGCTGATTGCAGAAGGACACTCAATAGAGTTTCTACAGAAACAGCCTCGACACCCCCCCAAAGTCGTCATAGTCATGGGAACATCTTCTCTTGGTCCAGGAAGAGATTTCAGCTTTGTTACTGAAAGAAGCACTAGAACCCGTCCCTCTTCATCTTCAAGGGACGGGTTACTATTCCCACTTCTTCCTGGTCCCAAAGAAGACAGGGGATCTAAGACCCATTCTAGATCTCAGCTCCCTGAATCTTTTTGTGGAACACAAAAGGTTCAGAATGCTCTCTTTGCAGAGCCTTCTGCCCCTCCTCCATTCATGACAATGGCTGTGCACTCTGGATATGCAGAATGCGTACCTGCACATTTCCATTCACCCGTCTCACCGCAGATATCTTCGTTTTACGTTCCAGGGGGACCACTACCAGTTCAAGGTGCTTCCGTTTGGCCTATCCTCGGCTCCCCGAGTATTTACCAAATGCCTTGCGGTGGTGGCGGCCTACCTGGATACTTGGGGGGTGCAGGTTTTCCCGTACCTGGACGATTGGCTCCTGGCGGCCTCGTCCAGGGAGGAACTCCTGCGCTGACTCGCTCTTACCCAGTAGGTTTTTGCCTGCCTGGGTTTTACCTTCAGCCATTCCAAGTCTCACTTGATCCCATCCCAGACACTACAGTTTATAGAAGCTATTCTAGACACGACCATTGGCAGGGCCTTCCTGCCACCGGACCGGGCGTCCACCCTCCAGACTCAGATAAGTCTTTTGTCCAGCCGCAGGCGGGTCAGTGCAAGATCAGTCCTTCACCTTCTCGGGCTCATGGCGGCTGCTATCCCGACAGTCCCTCGCGCTCGGCTCCACATGAGAGTTTCTCAGTGGACACTCCGCTCCCAGTGGGATCAGTTGGTGGATGACTTAGATCACCCAGTTCTAGTCTCCTCACTGATGCTCCGAGACTTGCAATGGTGGATGGTTCGAGAGAAACTGCTTCGGGGAGTTCCTTTCTTTCTTCCTCTCCCCTCCCAGACTCTAACCACAGATGCCTCGGGCGAAGGTTCGGGAGCCCATCTCGGTCCCCATCGGACCCAGGGCTCTTGGTCCAAGCAGGAACAGACACTCCACATCAATGTGCTTGAGCTTCGGGCAGTGTTGTACGCTCTCCAAGCCCTTCACCCCTACATTCTTCCCGGCCACCTAGCCATCCAGACGGACAATATGTGCACGGTTTGGTACATCAACAAACGGGGGGGACTCGGTTCTACCCTCTTTGCAGGGAAGCAATGAGGGTTTGGGATTGGGCAACATAACACGACCTTCACCTCACGACAATTCATGTTCCGGGAATCGACAACACCTTGGCAGACAAGCTAAGTCGCTCGTCCGCTCTGGCTCACGAGTGGGAACTGGACCAGGTGGTCCTTGAAGGTATCTTCCGACTCTGGAGAACACCACAGGTCGACCTGTTTGCATCTCCTCTAAACGCAAAGCTTCCCGACTTCTGCTCACTCGTTCCAGAGCGAGGCGTTTTCTGGAGAGACGCTCTGTCTCTAGACTGGAAGGACAGATTCGTTTATGCCTTTCCCCCCAATTCCTCTTATCCCACAAGTCTTACAGAAACTAGCTTCAGAAGGAGCATGAATGATTCTGATTGCTCCTTTCTGGCCCAGGCAAGTTTGGTTCTCTCTTCTACAGCAATACTCAGAGGATCATCCTCTTCCTCTTCCTCTATCATGAGGTTTGCTGACCCAGGATCAGGGGACCCTGGTCCATCCAGGCCTCAAGGCACTTCAGCTGCATGCATGGCTCCTGCAGACTTAGCTCAATCTGCTTTGGGGTTTCTCCCCAAGTAGCGGAGATTTTGGTGGAGGCCAGAAAACCCTCTACTAGATCTACTTACACCATAAAGTGGAAAAGGTTCACTATCTGGGCTGCTTCTAAGGACGTGGAACCATTTTCCTGTTCAGCAGGGCTTCTGCTGGAGTACCTACGCCATCTTTTTGACCTGGGTCTTAGTCATTCTTCTCTGAATGTCCACATGGCGGCCATCTCGGCCTATCATGTTCCCTTTGCAGACAAGACATTTGCTCAACTGGAGGTCTCTAAGACTTTCCTTAGAGGGGTTCTCCAGCTGAGACCTCCCGGACTTACTCCTGCCCCCCCTTGGGATTTGAACTTTGTTCTTGAGAAACATACTCTGCCTCCTTTTGAACTGGCAGCTTCCGCTGACTTGAAGTTCCTTTCATGGAAGACTCTCTTCCTGGTGGCCATTACTTCTCCTTGGAGACTTTCCGAGCTCCAGGCCCTGATGTGTAAAATTCCATACTTGATTTTTTACAAGGAACGTGTGGCTCTGCGCACTAACCCTAAGTTTCTCCCTAAAGTAGTAGCGGAGTCTACTCTGAACCAGTCCGTAGAGTTACCCACCTTCTTTACACAGTACTCCAATCAAGGGGAGTATTTACTCCATACTATGGACGTTCACCTTCTGAGATACTACACTAACAGGACAAAAGATCTCAGGAAGACCGATCAATTGTTTGTCTCTTTTGCACCCAAAAGAGAGGGCAATGCTGTGTCTAAGCAATGCCTATCCAAATTGTTGGCTCATTGCATCGCATAACAAGTACAACAAGACCCTGCTGGGTCAAGTAAGAGGCCACTCCACCAGGGGAGTCGCTGCATCAGCGGCTTGTTTCAAGAATGTGTCAGTGGCAGACATCTGTGCTGCCGCTACTTGGACCTCCGTCCATACCTTTACAAAACATTACAGTTTGGATATCGCCTCTCGCCACAGAGCAGGCTTCAGGCTGTCTGTCCTGCAAGGCATTCTACCTTAAGACTTGCACAGCTAGAGGTTCTACTTGGAGTAGATTTCCTCCTCCCGTGTGCTTCTTCTTGTTCCAGACTGCTTGGGACTCAGTCCTATATGTAATTACCTACTGCAAGAGCCCTCTCGAAGTAAGATAGTATAGTTACGAAAGAACTTACTGTAACAGTAGATCTTCAAGAGAGGCTCTTGCAGTAGGTAATACCTTCCCACCCTCCATCCCCCTAAGCTTTTTCAGCTCATTTTCCATTGAGGGAAATATCCGCTCCTATCTCATCTGGCCTCTTTTGGCCTGTGGTGAGAAAGAACTGGAAGGCGGGTGTCAGGGACTGCCCCTTTATACCGACGTCTCCTGACGTCGGTCACCTGACAAGGGGGCAGTCCCTCACCAGAGACTGCTAGCTAGAAATTTTTCCTTGGGGTCCTGCCGCCTGCCGATGTCAGTCCTATATGTAATTACCTACTGCAAGAACTTCTCTTGAAGATCTACTGCTGCGGTAAGTTCTTACGTAACTGTACTTTTCTGCTGCCTTTAGAGTTTGTTTATTGGTTTTTCAGTATCTTAGCATTATTTCCTCAGTTCTCAAGAACCGAGGAAACTTCCACTGACAGGGGTAATCATCGCAGTTCACATAATTTCTTCCTAACTAGAAAAACTACTTTCTGTGGTAAAAAAACCTCTGTTTTCGGTATTTTAAACTTTCTTTCTTTTTTATCGGTTCCCTTATGTTTTTTAAGGAACTGCAGTTTGTGTTTACTTTTTTTTAATATTTTGTATTTTTGGAACCGATACTCTCAGTTCCATTGTGCTTGGGAACCGACCACAAAGTTTTATTTTTTCTGTTTTGGGAACCGAGTTTAAAGTCTTCTGATGATATTGGCATGTCAGATAGACCTGAAAAGAGAACTGGACCTACAGGATTTAAAAATTACATTAAGTGCTTTAAAATAGTGGCCAAGGCAGACGGCCATGATCTTTGTTTAAGCTGTTTAGTCCAAATCATACTGCTGCTAACTGTGAACTTTGCACTAAATTTTGTTCAAAAACAGTAAAGAAAAGAACCAAAAGACTGGAAATAATGGCTTCTCACCCCAGGAGTCCTTTAGCATCAGTAACAATAGCAGTAAGCTGACCAGGTTGAACTGCCTTGGAGGTGGAGCCATGAATATTCATTAGAACAGAGTGGGCAATCAGAATCAAGCAGGAGGGTGTGCTGAGTGCAAAGAGCCCACAGGGCTTCAGAATTTTTTTCTCTGCCTGACTGAGAAACACTGCCGCTGTGGTGCTCTTTCTCACTCTTGAGAAACAAACTTTTTGTGCCAAAATCTTTACTTTTGTGCCAAGTTTGTGAGTATTTTACATTTTATTATCATTTTAATGGTTTTTAACGGTTCCCTGCCGGTTCCCGGGAACCACACTTTCCCTCTTTTCCCTGCGATTCCTTTTAACTTTTCTGAGGTAAAAATAAACCGCGTTTTGAATATTTCAACATTTTTCAAGGTTCTTTTAATAGCGGTTCCCTTATTTTTCTAGGACTCTCTATTTTTTCTGTATTTCTACTGAGTTATGTTATTTTATTTATTAGCTTTTGGTAACCAGGTAAGTGCATTAGACAAAAGATCTGCCTATTTTTAAGCACAACCCGGGACAGTACAACAACAAGGGACAATATTACAATGGATAATACAAGTACATGCACAGAAATACTGGGCCACCACACAGGGTGGTCAAACAAGGGTACAGAGAAACATCCATGTATGCGTAGGTAGCAACAAGACATCCAGGTAATTATACATGTAACCCCTCTACAAATGGGGGTTCCTGAAGGCCTTCCCAGAGCTTGCTTGGATGCTCCATGCCTGGCTGGTGTTCAGCGTGAGGCCGCTAAATGTGGGGTTTATGAGTGCTTTTGAAGCCTCCCCACGCTGTCCCTTTAAGAGCCGTCTGCTTGCAGGCAAAGTCCTTGTTTGCGAGGGGGACTGTGTGTTTCCTTGCTTGAGTCCCGCTCAAGCTGTACTGTAATTCCCCCCTTGGTGGTTGCTGAAAAGCGCAAGGGGCACCCCCTCGACAGGTGTACATGTTTGCCTGAAATTATTTAGAGTGATAACGAAGATGCAGTTTTGTCTAACCTGCTTTTGTTACAGATGGGACTCCGTGTGCTGGACTCCTCCATGTCGGACCCGGACGTTCTGAAGGGTCCAATAAGGTGTCAGGGGCAGTTAATGTGAAGGACTAAGCGACCAATCAGGACTGGGACTCTAGATGGAGCCAGCTGACCAATGGGGACTTAGCTAGTAATCCTGTAAGTAAAGTCTGAACAAGGGCGCCTTTTTGCACCAGTCGAGACAGGTTATATAGCCTGGTGTCTGCAGCCCACCTATGGGATCGGATGGTGCGCGCCTGAGAAGGCTGGGTCCAACTGCCTGAAGGGCAGAGACGTTGGGGCTGTGAGCAAGGAGGGAGCCGCTTGCTTCTACGGCGTTGTGTTCACGGGGGAAGCACATGAAAGGCCTGAGTCGGCCATTTTTGCATAGCCAGAAATCTTCGGACTAAATCCTCAGGGCAGCAGTCAGAGGAGGCTGTGCAGGAGCACAGCTACCTACCAGACTTCACCTGAAGAGGACTGGAGAATCTGCTGAATCGCGCTCGGTCTGTCAGGACGTTTGAGGCTGCAGTTAATGCCTGAAATTGCTGTGAGTTTGCTTGGGTCCTGAGAGCAGCTGCCTGGTATGGTATCCCCTCTGTTGTTTTCCATATAAATGTGTGAGGGAGGACTTTGATACTCAGGCTCAGCCCTGTAAGTGGTGAAGGAGTGGTCCTCTGTTGGAGTTGTGAGTACTGGATCAGGGCAGTTCCCTGTTAATGCTTTCAAACCAAGGCAAAGACGTTTGTTGTATTGCAGACTGCACTAATTGAGCTGTCTGGCTCCATCAGATCTGCTCAGGAATTGAATGCTCCTTTGTGTTAGGGCCCCTACCAGCTGCATCGAGGAACTAGCCATTAGGGCTTGGGTACCCATAGACAGCAACTGATAGGTTTAGGCCTGTGCACAGAGCCCTAGGTGGTTAAATATATTTTACAGTGATAAGCCAATCACCTTGATTTCCCCCTGTCCTTGTTGTCTCCCTTTAAATAAACCAGATTGTTCATTTTGCAAAAGTACCCTGGCTGGGTTGTGTCTTACTGATGATATACTTCACAGTGAATATTGGATAACTGTACCTTAATTTTCAGGGGGTCCTCGGAGTGAGCTGAGTGGTTCGAGACGGGGAGGTAAGCGTGCTGGGTAAGAACATTATACCTAAACTGTGTAAGTCACTACTGGGAAGAAGGGGGGTTGCAGCAACCCGGAGGGCTGTGACCGAGTCAACCTTGACTGTTCTGACCCCAACCTCTGGGTGGAGGCACCCGTCAACGGATCTGGGCCCCTCACCCTGTCACTGCTGAGGCAGGCAGGGGTAGTAGCCCTTAGGATAGCGCCCCCTTGGGGTTACAAATTGGAGGCACCGCTGGGATCAGCGTCCCCTAGTGGCCAAGTGAGTGAAGTGCATGAAAATGGAAAACTGACAGGGAAACTGAAGGATATTATGGCAAAATTAAGTTGGATCCTATTAAGACAATGGTACACAAACTGATGGGGTGGGGCGAGGCCGAAGAGCTGGACTCCCAGAGAATTGTATTACTATTAGACGTGCCCCTGGGAACCCCAACAGCTGACATTATTTCTACAGCAGAACGTGTTAAATGTTTGGGCAAAGTGGAGGTGAAGGGCCGCATGGCTGACCTGCTTGATCTGACCCAGCAGGTGCTACTTTTGTGCAGTGTGGCCATCGACCCCGAGAGGTTACCTCCAGTGATTTACCCGGAGAATGCCCCACAGGGGTGGAGGCTTGTTCATATTCAGAGTCGGTCAGTCACTCCTGGATGGTCCCCCCAGACTAATAGTTTTAAAGATAAACTACTTAAGTTGCTGGCTATGGAGGGGAGGACTGCCCAGGAGTTGCTGCAAGCCTTAGATCTGTCTAGTGACACCACCCCCCAGGTCTCCCCAGGTACCTCCCCCTGTCTCCCTAAGAGTTCTATTTTGGCTCCACCGCCCTTAGTGGTCCCCCCATACAGCTTGATTCTTACCGTAGGCTAAAACTTTTTTCTGGCACAGTGCCAGTGCCTTCAGGGGAGGATGACTTGGAAGTGTGGATGGACTATGCCACCCCTCTAGTCCAGTAGTGGCAATGCTCTGAGGGGGAGAAGAGAAAGCGATTGATGGAGAGTCTGTGGGGCCCCGCTTTAGAAGCCATTAGGTTCTTGCGGGCCAGTAACCCGGAAGCCACCGCAGCAGCGTATCTTTCTGCTTTGGAGGGAGTGTTTTGGAGTACAGAGACTGGAGAAGACTTATTATGGAAATTTAAGTCTGCCAAGCAATGGAGAAATGAGAAACTGTCCACCTTTGTTACTAGGGTGGAGCGGGCCTTGCAAAAGGCCTATAGAAAAGGGGGGATCACAGCCACGGCCTTGAACCAGGTCAGGTTGGAACATGTTTTGAAGTCTGCTAGATTTTCTAGTGTGATATTGTTAAAACTAAAGTTGCATGATAGACGGGCTGTCCCACCTGAATACTGTCAATTGATGAGGGAGATTAGAGAAGTGGAGACTGATGAGGAGGGGTGGGAACCCTATGTGGGAGCTGTGACCCCAAGCCGAATCCCTGAGTCTAATGCCCCCGAAGAGACCCCCCCCTTCAGGAAGGTCTGATGCATCCCCAGATTTTCTAGGTGATGTGGGGGTGCGAGCTATTTCCTCTGATCCCCAAGTAGAAAGTGAGTTAAGGGCCGAGGTCAGAAATCTACGAGAACTGGTGAGGGATTTGAAGCAATCCACTATCTACCCTGCTAGGTCTAGGGAACCTGAGTTATCTAGAAACCAATGCCTTGGCTCAGGGGAACCCCCTCACCCCCAGAGGGCCCCCAACAGACAAGGTACTCCCCTCCCAATAGAGACCCCCGGGACCCCAAGTTTTGTTACCATTGTGGGGAGGATGGACACTTTCAGCCTGAGTGCCAGCTGCCGGAAAATTTAAGGAAGGTCAACAGTAGACTGATCACTTGGCATCAGAGGGCCCATGTCTGACCCCCTAGGAAGAGCTTTGTAACCCGGGCCAATGCCCAAACAACTGTCAATGCTGTGCCTCCTGAATGGTCTGATGTGGTCGGGCCCTCAATGGAGGCCCCAGTGTGAGTAAATGGGATTCCCACCCAAGCTGTATTAGACAGTGGCTCTCAGGTAACCATCATGTTTCAGGACTGGTATCAGACACACCTACCTGAGGTTCCACTGCAACCCTTGGATGGTCTACACGTATGGGGGCTAAGTGACAAGGCTTATCCATATTTGGAGTATATCCAGATCTGGTTGTCATTTCCTACTTCTGTGGCTGGAGTGGACGAACAGGTGGAAACCGTGGCTTTAGTCTGCTCCCCCCACTGGACTGTATGATGGGGTACCCCTGTTGATCGGGACAAATGCTCATATGTTTGGACGACTAGCCCAATTGTGTTCAGAAAAGCAATCATTTAGAACTGGGCAAGCCCTAAGAATACCCGCTCTGATCCAAAAGGTTGCTGAAACTCAGAAGAAGGTTAGCCAGGGGGAACCGGAAGTCCCGGTGGGTGTAGTATGGAAAAAGGATCTGGCACCAGTGACACTTGCCCCGAATGCCCAGTGTGTTCTGCACGGGGAAGTCCGACTGAGAACAGATGTTAAAAATAAGTTGTTGATGTTTGATGCACCCGGGGAGGGAAGATTACCTGAGGGACTGCTGGTCAAACCCAGTATCTTGCCGGCTAGAGCCCATGCTTACGTTAAGAGGGTGATGGTTCAAGTTCATAATGTGTCCGACAAGGAGATTCGAATAAGAAGACCCTGGCAAGTGTACATTGTGCAGATACTGCAGTGCTGCCAAATAGCAAGAGTTCGAGGAAAGATGACAGAGTAACTCCCGACTTGTTTGATTTCGGTGGCTCCCCGTTGCCTGCTGAATGGAAAGTGAGGATCAGTGAGAAGCTTGCCGAAAGAGACCAGGTTTTTTCCCTGAAAGAATGGGATGTGGGATATGTGCAGGGGGCTGAGCACCATATCCGGCTGCATGATGAAAGGCCTTTTCCAGAGAGATCTCGGCACCTAGCTCTGGCTGACATAGACGATGTGAGGCGGCATTTTCAAGAGATGCTCGCTGCAGGTGTGATACAAGAGTCCGGGAGCCCCTATGCCTTCCCCATTGTAGTAGTGAAGAAAAAGAATGGGGCGGTTCGGATGTGTGTAGATTACCGCACTTTGAATCGACGGACCATCCCAGACCAGTATACCATGCCTCGCATACAGGACACCTTGGATTGTTTAAATGGCAGTAAGTGGTTTTCTGTGTTGGACCTCCGCAGTGGGTACTATCAGATCCCGATGGCCCCAGAGGACCGAGAGAAGACTGCATTTATCTGCCCCCTAGGGTTCTGTGAGTTTATTCGGATGCCTCAAGGGATTTCAGGTGCCCCAGCCACCTTTCAGCGCCTGATGGAATGTGCTGTGGGGGACATGAATTTGCTCGAGTGTTTGGTTTACTTAGATGATGTCATAGTGTTTGGTCGCTCGTTGGAAGAACATGAATGTTGATTGTTCAAGGTCCTGGATCAGCTGGAGGATTTCAGTCTCAAGCTATCTATAGACAAGTGCCAATTCTTTCAAACTTCTGTGAAATATGTGGGCCACAGAGTGTCCACTGAAGGCATAGAGACTGACCCCAGCAAAGTGGAGGCTCTGACAACTTGGCTTCAGCCCAGGAATTTGAAAGAGCTACAACAGTTCCTGGGGTTTTGTGGTTATTATAGGTGGTTTGTCAAAGATTATTCTCGAGTGATCCGCCCCCTCCTCAACCTCACGCAGGGGTACCCTCCCACGCACAAGAAGTATAAGAAAGTTGTGCGCTCTGAGATGGAGAAGAAATATTTTCGGCCGAACGAGGTGTTTGGGAACCGCTGGACTACTGAGTGTGAGGAAGCTTTCCATGACATCATATATCAACTTACCCATGCCCCAGTGCTGGCTTATGCTGACCCGGCCAAGCCGTATGTTATCCATACTGATGCCAGTCTACGAGAATTGGGGGCTGTGTTATATCAGGAGCACTCGAACGGTCTGAGACCCGTAGCTTTTGCCAGCAGAAGTCTGACTCCTTCAGAAAAAAATGATCCAGTGCACAAGCTAGAGTTCCTGGCTCTGAAGTGGGCCATTGTTGATCAATTTCATTACTATTTGTACGGTGCCAAGATATTAGTAAAGACTGATAATCCTCTGACCTATGTGCAGACCTCAGCCAAGTTGGATGCCACTGGCCATAGGTGGCTCTCTGCATTGGCCACCTACGACTATGCTGTTGAGTACAGAGCAGGCCTAAACCATATAGATGCGGATGCTCTCTCTTGGAGACCTATCCCCCAAACTGATTGGGTCAGGTTGTCAGAACCTGACATAAGAGCCTTGTGCCAGAAATTTGACAAGGAGAAGCAGGTGTCTCCTGATGCTTTAGACTGCTTGGTGGATTGCTTGGGGCCGTCTGAGAACTGAATACCTGCTGCCTACTGCCATTTTTCTGCATTAGACACTAGTTCACTGCCCCAGTTCGACAATGACAGTCTCCAACGGGATCAATCCCAAGACTCTATGATAAAAACGGCTGTGGAGGCTTTGCAGGCCGGGAGGGACGTGTCCAAGTTATGCTCCACTGACCCAAGAACTGCCTTGTTATACAAAGAAGGCCAAAGTTAAAACTGATTAATCAACTACTATACAGAGAGACTGTCGATAAGGAGGGCCGGGTAGACAAACAACAACTGGTGCTGCCCGTTGCTTTTAGAGAACTAGTTTTGAAGTCCCTGCATAGTCACATGGGGCATCTGGGTATAGATTGAACGCTTGACCTGGTACGGACCTGATTCTACTGGCCGAAAATGAGTGCAGATGTAGAGCAGTATGTCAAGACATGTGGCCGTTGTGTACAGAGAAAAGCCCTACCTAAGAGAGCTGCTCTCATGGTCAGTATCACCACTAGTGCCCCCATGGAACTGGTCTGCATTGATTTCCTGAGTTTAGAACCAGATCTGAAAAATATCAGTAACATATTGGTAGTCACTGATCATTTTACTCGGTACGCACAGGCCTTTCCTACTAAAGATCAGAAAGCAACCATGATGGCTAAAGTACTCGTGGAGAACTTCTTTGTCCACTATGGGGCCCCCCAGAGGATCCATTCCAACCAGGGGAGGGATTTTGAGAGCCGCCTGATTAAGGAAATGTTGTCTTTGTGGGGAGTACGAAAATCAAGAACCACCCCATACCATCCTCAGGGAGACCCCCAACCTGAAAGATGTAACCGCACCTTGCTCGATATGTTGGGCACACTGCAACCCAAAGACAAGCCTAGATGGAGCCAGCAGATCAGCACCCTGGTTCATGCTTATAACTGCACCAAAAGTGATGCCACTGGGTTTCCCGTACAGGTTGATGTTTGGGAGAAAGGCTAGACTGCCAGTGGATGTGTGTTTTGGGGTTTCCCCTGATGGGGTGCAAGCAGAAAATCATCTACAGTATGTACAGAAGTTGAAGGCCCAATTGAACCATGCCTACCAACTGGCCCAGACCATGGCTACTAAAAGAAACCTGTCCAACAAGGAGAGAGATGATAAGAAAGTGAAAACAATGGAACTGAGAGAAGGGGATAGAGTGCTACTGAGGAATTTGGGACTGCATGGCAAGCATAAGATTGCCGACAGATGGCACCACCTCCCTCATATTGTTGTGGGAAAACTGGCAGATTTACCTGTATGTAAAGTGCGGCCTGAAAACAATTCAAAAGATGTGAAAACTAAACACAGAAATCATCTGTTGCCAATCAGGCAAATCTTGATTGAAGCTGAGCCTCTTAATGCACCCCCTTCCAGGCCTATGACTAGATCTGCTGCCAAAAAAAAAACCAGACCACCTGATTCTTCAGCAAACCAAATACGAGAACCTTGTCCACACTCCTCCGACGAAGATGATCGTCAATCTGTGTCTGGAGACAATGAGAATAACATTGAATACTATCCTTCTTATGAACTGAGCCAACTGTTTTGGGGAAATCCCCTCGTTAATGCTGGAGATGAGGCTGGGCTTTCTGGACTGTCTGAGCTCCCAACTCTGTCACTGGAACCAATGCTCCCAGGGCATGCAGTAAATGACCTCCAAGCTGAAGGGGTTGGGTCCTTGAGCCTGGCTGAACTGACTGGCCTGGCTGAATTATCTGATTTTTCAGATGAAGGAAGTGATGTGGGGGAACCAGCCAGTGATATGCTGGAACCTGAAGAATATTTTGAATGCCCTGATGGTTCTTTACTAGTGTTTGAACAGTCCCCAGCTGAGCCAAGTAGTGTGGGTCCCGATGTAGAGGGTCGTGCCCCCGAAAGTCCTATGAGCACTGGGTCCTTTTCCCCTGTGGAGGTTCCACCTGTTAACCTCAATGAGGTTGAAACTGAATTGGGGCCTGAGTCAGGGTTTTCCAAGACCCCCAGACGTTCCAGCCGAGAAGTGTGGCCCATAGTAAAGTTGAGTTATGAGTCTCTGGGTCAGCCTGTGGACTTGCCCCTAAATGTGGTCCATAAAGGGGTGTATGTGTCCCCGAGCTCCTTGCCTAAGCTAGCCTTGGGGGATAACTCCAGCCTGTTAGTATTGCCCTTCGAGTGTGGTGCCCCTGCTTTAGGTAATCCACAAGTAGCTGATAGGGAGGGTCCTTCGCCCAGGTGTGTCATGTGCAGGAACCAATGACCTGATTTAAAAGGGGAACAAAAGTTATGTGTATGATGTTGCATAAACTGTAGTGAACTGTGAATACAGTATTCGTGCATGAATTTAAAGTGTGACATAATGTTAAATAAACTGTTGCCTTAAAGTGGTTTAAGGGTGACTACTTGACGGGGACGCCAAGTTCTTTCCAGGCCAGGGAGGGTGTAACCCCTCTACAAATGGGGGTTCCTAAAGGCCTTCCCGGAGCTTGCTTAGATGCTCCATGTCTGGCTGGTGTTCGGCATGAGGCCGCTAAATGTGGGGTTTATGAGTGTTTTTGAAGCCTCCCTGCACTGTCCCTTTAAGAGCCGTCTGCTTGCAGGCAAAGTCCTTGTTTGCGAAGGGGACTGTGTGTTTCCTTGCTCGAGTCCCGCTTGAGCTGTACTGTAATTCCCTCTTGGTGGTTGCTGAAAAGCACAAGGGGCACCCCCTCGACAGGTGTACATGTTTGCCTGAAATTATTTAGCATGATAACGAAGATGCAGTTTTGTCTAACCTGCTTTTGTTACAGATGGGACTCCGTGTGCTGGACCCCTCCATGTTGGACCCGGACGTTCTGAAGGGTCCAATAAGGTGTCAGGGGCAGTTAATGTGAAGGACTAAGTGACCAATCAGGACTGGGACTCTAGATGGAGCCGGCTGACCAATGGGGACTTAGCTAGTAATCCTGTAAGTAAAGTCTAAACAAGGGCGCCTTTTTGCACCAATCGAGACAGGTTATATAGCCTGGTGTCTGCAGCCCACCTATGGGATCGGGTGGTGCACGCCTGAGAAGGCTGGGTCCAACTGCCTGAAGGGCAGAGACGTTGGGGCTGTGAGCGAGGAGGGAGCCGCTTGCTTCTGCGGCGTTAAGTGTTCACGCGGGAAGCGCATGAAAGGCCTGAGTCGGCCATTTTGCATAGCCAGAAAGCTTCGGACTAAATCCGCAGGGCAGCAGTCAGAGGAGGCTGTGCAGGAGCACAGCTACCTACCAGGCTTCACCTGAAGAGGACTGGAGAATCTGCTGAATCGTGCTCGGTCTGTCAGGACATTTGAGGCTGCAGTTAACGCCCGAAATTGCTGTGAGTTCGCTCGGTTCCTGAGTGCAGCTGCCTGGTATGGTACCCCTCTGTTGTTTTCCATATAAATGTGTGAGGAGGACTTTGAAACTCAGGCTCAGCCCTGCAAGTGGTGAAGGAGTGGTCCTCTGTTGGAGTTGTGAGTACTGGATCAGGGCAGTTCCCTGTTAATGCTTTCAAACCAAGGCAAAGATGTTTGTTGTATTGCAGACTGCACTAATTGAGCTGTCTGGCTCATCAGATCTGCTCAGGAATTGAATGCTCCTTTGTGTTAGGGGCCCTACCAGCTGCATCGAGGAACTAGCCATTAGGGCTTGGGTACCCATAGACAGCAACTGATAGGTTTAGGCCTGTGCACAGAGCCCTAGGTGATTAAATATATTTTACAGTGACAAGCCAATCACCCTGATTTCCCCCTGTCCTTGTTGTCTCCCCTTAAATAAACCAGATTGTTCATTTTGCAAAAGTACCCTTGCTGGGTTGTGTCTTACTGATGATATACTTCACAGTGAATATTGGATAACTGTACCTTATTTTTCAGGGGGTCCTCGGAGTGAGCTGAATGGTTCGAGACGGGGGGTAAGCATGCTGGGTGAGAACATTATACCTAAACTGTGTAAGCCACTAGTGGGAAGAAGGGGCGGTTGCAGCAACCCAGAGGGCTGTGACCGAGTCAACCTTGACTATTCTGACCCCAACCTCTGGGTGGAGGCACCCGTCAACGGATCTGGGCCCCTCACCCTGTCACCGCTGAGGCAGGCAGGGGTAGTAGCCCTTAGGATAAGACCCTCTGGGGGTTACATACAGGAACGTGGTATGCCGGTCTGACGACTTAGCAATATTAACCTGGAGTGAGCCAGGGAAGACCAGAGAGATCGTTAGGGCAACTGCAGACACCAGGAGAGATCAAGTAGAAAAAAAGTGCTTTTTTGAATGAGTTGTGAGATGGGGAATGCTTCATGTCAGTGGGAAGAGAGTTCCAGAATTTGGGAGCAAAGTGGAAGAAGGCTTGTTCACCCATTCTAGTGGAGCAAGGAGGAACAGCAAGCAGGTGAGAAGTCGAGGACCTTAGATGACAAGCTTGGGTAACAGGTTTAAGCATGGCTGCAAGCGCATCAGGACATGGTGGACGGGATAAGGAATCAATAAAGTTACCCAGAGAGTAGGCGCATAGGCCGTCAGGAGACAGCCAGTTCAATGTAGCGTACAGATGGCAGTGATGGGTGAGACGGGGAGCTGACAGTGCGAATCTGCATATGTTGTTGTATATGGTGTCCCATTTGTGTAGGTTTGCTACTTTGATATGAGAGAGGACAGGAAGAGCATATTTCAGCCCTGGGAGTAAGATCTCCTGGGCCACGGAGACCCGGGCTGAAGCAGTTAGTGAATGACGTACCCTGTAAGCGGCTCCAGTTTTTGAATTGACTTGCTGACAGACCTCATTGATATGCAAGGTGAAGTTGAGTTGGGGGTCAAGAGTCACCCCTAAATATTTGAAGGTCTTTGTGTTTGATAGTACAGATCCGTCAGGGCATTAGACCCGCAGGTAGTGGGATTTGATATTGACTTTCTTTTGTGACCCAAAAAGCATAGCTTGAGTCTTAGATTGATTGAGAATTAATTGGTTAGAGGAGAGCCAGACATGGATCTGACTGAAAGAGGATGATAGATGCGTATTGATATCATTGACAGATGTGGAGGTAGTATAAAAAAGCAGGTCGTCAGCGTACATGATAGATTTACAGTGGGTGGTGGAGGCAGGAATAGAGTTAATGAAGATGGAGAATAACAACGGTCCAAGTATAGAGCCCTGAGGTACACCACAGGAGATGGCAGAGTGAGATGATTGGACTTTGCAATAGGAGGTAGTTTGGGAACGACAATCAAGATAGCTTTTGAACCAGGACAGGGTGGGATTAGTGGTACCTAAGCCCTGTAGTTTGCATAGTAGGAGGGGATGGTTAACCAGGTCAAACGCTTTGGTAAGGTCGATGAATACGGCACCGGTGAGTAGTGCATTATCCATGTTTGTCTTAACCTCACTGGTGAACAAGGTTAGAGCCATGGTGGTACTGTGTCCAGGCCTAAAACCATGCTGAATATGAGACAGAAGATTGTGTTCGGTCAGTTGGGAGATGACCTGGCCATGAACTAATTTTTCAAGCAGTTTGCTAAGGGTAGGCAGGATAGCAATGAGTCTATAATTAGTTAATCTATTAGGGTCGCCTTTTTTGAACATAGGAATAATCCTAGCCAATTTCCATATGAGGGGCACATCAGTGGTAGAGATAGAGAGGTTGAATAGTCTGGTTACTGGTGTTGCTAATAGGGAGGCCGACAGCCAAAGGATCCTAGGTTCAAGACCATCTGTACCCACGCTACCATGAGGAGAGATGGATCTGAGAAGTTTCAAGGCCTCAAATCTAGTGACAGGTGCAAGCTTCAGAGGTGCTGGGGCACCAGAGGTGACCTGAGGGGAAGTAGAGGAGCCAGGAGAAGAAGCCTGAGGAAGGGTGTGGAGCGTCGTGAAGATTGAGTTAAAAGTTTCTGCAATATTAAGAGGGTGGTCACAGCTGACATCATTTACCAACATTTCCCTCGGTGCCTGAGGCCTGTTAGTTGCAAGAATTTCATTTATTCGTGCCCAATATTGTTTTGGATTAGATGAGGAAGAGCAAAGTAACTCATGGTTGTAGTTACTTTTGGCCAACCTGATGTCCTTCTTACAGGCATTCCTTAAGGCCCGATATTCTTCATAACCCGAAAGCAGGGCAGAGGATTTCCATTTCACCCATAGTCTATCCCTGAGTTTTAGGTGCTGGAGAAGAGGGCGCTTAAGCCACTTAGTGGATTTGCCCTTGACCCTATGTGTGGAGGTGGGGATATGTCTCCTCTGAAGGGATAGAAATCGCAGTTGTTTACCACTAGGGAACTGACCGCATTTACAATTTTTTCCCTTTTGGGATCCGATGTTTTTCAACTTTATGACACATTGTTATGTCAGAAAAGCCAAAAAAGAGGACTGGACCCACAGGTTTTAAAAATTGTATTAAGTGTGGCAAAATACTAACTAAAGCAGATAGCCACGCCCTGTGTTTACAGTGCTTGAGTCCAGAACATTTTTACTCAGTTTGCTCTAAATTCTGTTCAAAAACTGTTAAAATGATGGCCAAAAGATTAGAAGATATGGCCTCTAAAAATGCTCCTATTAAAGAGGGGTCCACTGCCCTGCCTAAGCCTAACGACAAGGACCCCCCAGAAAATAAGTATGATAAACAAACAACAAAAATGGTGACATGCCAAAAAAGAGAAATGGTGAACAGACCACTGGGTCTGTTCCAGCAAAAAAACTATGTAAAGAGAAGCATACCACTGCCCCTCCTGCATCAAGGCAACGGGAGATGCCAGTGGCAAAAAAGCATAAAGTCAAAGAAAAGAATAAAGAGGGTCGTTCACCCAGTGAGGTCTCTGACCCCAATAAAGATTTACCCCCTGTAGAAGAAATGCCAATGGCATGGCACCTATATCAAACTTTACAGAGTATGGGTGGCTTCTTCTCTGCTCCCTCTACTCCTGTTAACCCTAGCAGCTCTGTCCCAACCTTTGGGACATCTTGCTACTATGTTCAGGGGGTGATAATGTTGAAGATAACAATGGGGACCAGCCTCTGGAGCCAGACAGTTCGCCTAACCCACGCTTTGGTACCTCTCCAGATGGCCAGGAGGACTTTTCCTCCCTCCTGACCTTCTTACAGCACATGATGGACACCCTGGACCTCCCTGCTCAGGAGTCCACTGAGGATGATGATGAAAAGAATGAAGACTATAAAAATATGATGGGTCTTTCTCTTACAAAAAAGACTGTGCTTCCTATATACAAATCCTTCAAGAAATCCACTACGAAGCTCCTGCAGGCACTACTTCTCTGTCAGGAGTGGACATGAAAGTGGAGAGAAACTATCCACTGGCTAAAAATGGGGCTGATTTTCTTTCTACTTATCCCAGCCATGAAAGGGTGGTTCAGGCCACAGCCTGTGATAAGGCTAAGGTCCCTCTCACCTCTATGCCTCCTGAAAAGAAGTCACAAAAATTATATGCTATGGCAAAAAAAATCTTACACTACAGCCTCTTTGCTTTTATGCCCATCCTCTTACTTAGTATACTCTGCCAAGTACCAGAAAGCTCTTTGGAGTTCTGTCCAGACCATTCTGTCACACAAATCTGACAAGATGGTCCGGGACATTGCTGAAACAGTGAAATCTGGTCTGGAAGCCACCAAATACCAGTTTCATATGGCTGCAGACACTAATGACACATCAACAAGGGTCATGGCTCAGGCTGTCTCTCTCAGATGTTTTGTCTGGCTACAAACAACTAATTTATCACAGGACACCCAGTCCAAAGCTATGGACTTCCCCTGTGAAAATAATTCCCTTTTCAGGGACAAAACTGAAGCATACATGAAAAGATGGAGGAGTACAAGTCCACTTGTGAAAGTAATGCAGTCAAGTAGAAAGCCTCTATATCCCAGAAGTCTCATCCTAGGGGTAATAGAGGCAGGGGCTACTTTCCCAGGGCATTCTATCTTATTCCCATGCCTTTGGATTTCTCTCAAATGAGAGGGTTTTTCAGGGGATGAGGCAGGAGGGGTCAGAGGAAAGCTGCCACCGCTCCTGCCCCTGCTGACACAGTCCAAGTCCTGACTTCTGCAATCAGGTAACCTGCCCTCCTTCAGTAGGGGGAAGGCTCTCCCACTACCTCCAAGCTTGGACCCACATCACCACAGACAAGTGGGTCTTGAAGGTAGTGGAAAAAGGTCTGCCCCTACATTTCAAACAGTTTCCTGCCCTTCGTGGTCCGGCTCTGTCAAAACTCCTATCCCCGGGGGGCCGGCCCGGTGGTGCTGAGGGTTGAGGCGCTGGATGCCACACCTCATACCACACTGGTGACCCAGGTTCGGGAGCGGACTTGGGTCGATGGGGGTCGGCTGGGAGGGAGAAGGATCGAGCGCCCAACGGCTGCTCTCCTTCTCCGGGTGGGGGATGACGCTCTCCACTGCGATATCGACACCCATTGGAGGAACTCAGGGTTGTCAGTGAAGCTGAGGGACTCCCTGATGTAAGGGTAGACGCTGGCAGAGGACTGGCGTTGATGTGCATCTCTGAGCACACTGGCAGCCTTGCTCCTCATTGCACACCACGTTGAGGATCCATACAACTCAGAGGAAAATCATCCCTCCAGCCGCCTACATGACGTCCTCCAGAGCCAGTCTCGCCACCTGCCAACCGAACAGGGCAGACCCCGCTGTGCAGCTCACCTCAGGGGAAGAAGAGGGAGGTAAGGGGGGATCTCTCCTCGCCCCACCCAGGGGGCAATCCGAGCCATCAAGGGCCCCGATGGTAGTGCGGCACTCTAGGGGCAGACTCTGAGGGTTGATAGGGTCAGGAGGGTGCCACTTCTTGGAGGCCTGAATGAGTGGAGGTTGGGGGAGAGTAGGTGCAGAAAAATAATAAGTGAAAAAAAACCCAAAAACTCCTGTCCCCAACAGAAAGATACCTGTTGGAGCTGGAGGTAAAGACTCAATTGTTAGCCAAAGTGGTGGAGGGTGTTCCCCTTTCACAGCATGGAAAAGGTCTCTACTCCAGATACTTTCTGACATTAAAGAAAAACTGGGAGTGGCAACCCATTTTAGACCTCAGATATCTAAACAGGCACCTACTCAAACCAAAATTCAAGATGGTTACCCTTCAAATGATAATACACTCTCTGCAGCAGGGAGACTGGCTAGCCTCCCTGGATCTCAAGGACGTCTATTTTCACATACCAATAAGACAGTCTCACAGAAAGTTTCTAAGGGTCAGGCTGCATTCAGGCCATTACCAGTGTGCAGCCATGCCCTTTTGCCTCACCTCTGCTCCCAGAGTATTCACAAAGTGCCTGTCTGTAGTGGCAGCCCAATTGAGAAAGCAGGGCATCTTGGTCTTTCCACTCCTGGACGACTGGCTCATAGTGGGCAAAACCCCATAGCAAGTCAGAGAGGCTCTAAACTGAACAAGACAAACCCTGTCCTCTCTGGGGTTTCTAATCAACGAAAAGAAATCCCACCTGGAACTCTCTCAGCTCCTCAACTTCATAGGAGCAGACTTGGATACTCAGCAGGCAAAAGCCTTTCTTCCTCAGGACAGAATTCAAAACTTTCTGACTGTAGCAATTCTTTTCTGCTAGGCCAGCTAAGGCCTGCAATGCATTTTCTACAGCTCCTGGGCCACATGGCTTCCATGACAGCTGTGGTCCCAAGGATAAGGTTTCAAATGAGGGACATTCAGTACAATTTGCGAGCCTACTGATCCCAAAAGAAAAATTCTCTGTCCAAGCTAGTACCAGTGTCAAAAACACTGACTCAAGCTCTTGACTGGTGGAAGGAAGAGGAAAACCTCTCAGTGGGCATCCCCCTCCAGCTATCCTCGCCCTCAAAAATCATTACCACAGATGCCTCACTACTAGTTTGGGGAGCTCATCTGGACAGCTTTTCAGTCAGTGGCACCTGGACACCAAAGGAGTCCAAAAGCCACATAAATCTTCTGGAACTCAGAGCTGTGTACCTGGCACTGAAAGTTGTTGCCCCTCGGGTCAAGAGACATACTTGGGCTGGCAGTATAGCCTAGATGTTATAGTAATGAGCTGTGAACGAGCTTGGTACATCCAGCAGACCAGACCTTGGGTTGATTCTCACAACCTCCACTTGCATACTGTGTGACTCTGAACAAGTCACTTAACCGCCCAGTGCTCCCAGGTCACCCCTGAAAACAGGCACTTGTGCCTAGTGGGCCTTACCCGGTTACCAAAGACTAAAATAAATAAAAAAAAATATACTGTTCAGATCAGAACAGACAACACCACTGGTATGCTTTACATAAACAAACAGGGTGGCATGAGGTCTACCACCCTGTGCACAGAGGCCATGAGAATCTGGTACCTGGCCTATTTCCTGGATGTGAGTCTCTCTGCCACACACCTCCCAGGCGAGAACAATACCCTGGCAGATGCACTGAGCCGCATTAGCCAAGATCTCAATGAATGGACTCTGAACAGGCAAGTCCTTGCCGCAGTCTTCAGGAGGTGGGGCACACCAGGAGTGGACCTGTTTGCATCCCACTTCAACTACCAGCTTCCTCTGTACTGCTGCAGACCCCCGGCAATGGGCACTCTCCCAGCAGATGCATTAGTTTTGAACTGGACAGGGAAGTTTCTGTATGCCTTCCCCCCATTTCCCTAGTTACACAGAGTGCTACTGATGCTCAGGGATCAGCCTACAACCATTTTCTTCATAGCTCCAGACTGTCCAAGTCTAGCCTGGTATCCTCTCCCACTGGCCATGTCCCACAAGAAGCCAGTTCAACTTCCTCTGACTCACTGTCTCCTCACCCTACCACAAGCAGGGGTGAATTATCCAGATCGGGAACCCCTTCACCTCAAAGCTTAGTTCTTGCGGAGCTAGAATTCCCAGATACATGGCATGCAGAACAAGTTCTGAAAATTCTTTGCATGGCTAAAAAGCCAAGCACAAAGAAAACGTATGTAGCTAAATGGAAAAGATTTTCAATCTGGTGCAAAGGAAAAAGAATAGACCCTCTGAAAGCCTCTGTCCCTTTCCTTTTGGACTATTTAGTTCATCTGCAATCATCAGGCCTCAAGGCCTCATCCTTGAAGCTTCACTTAGCTGCAATTTCAGCCTACCTTTCCACTGGGAAGGAAAAGTCTGTCATTTCTTGGCCCATTTTCAAAAAGTTCTTCAAGGGCCTCCTTCATTTGCAGCTCCCAATTAGGGAACCTGTTCCCCCTTAGGACCTTAACCTCTGCATTGCTAAGCTCTTGGAGCCTCCCTTCGAGCCCGTTGCTACAGCCCACATTAAGGATGTTACCTGGAAAACGGTATTTCTAGTGTCTATCACTTCTGCAAGGATTTCAGAACTGCAAGCACTCTGCACTGAGCCTAACTACATGGTCCTCCATAAGGAGAAAGTAGAGCTCAGAACAAATAGGAAATTCCTTCCCAAGGTGGTCTCTGAGTTCCACCTTAACCAGTTCATTGCTCTCCCTGTCTTTTTCACTGACAATTCCACTCCAGGGGAAAGAAGGCTTCATAGCCTAGATGTCAGGAGAGCTTTGTCCTATTACATGGAACATACCAAACAGGTCAGAGGCTCCTCTACTCAGCTTTTCCTCACCTATGGTGAGGTGGGCAAGGGAAAACCAGCCACCAAGAGAACTATTTCTCGTTGGATAGTTTCCTGTATTCAGTTCTGTTATATCAAGGCTGGCAAACAGCCCCCTCAGGGCCCACTCTACTAGGGGCACTGCTACCTCTGTGGCAGCTGTAAGGGACATCCCCTTGCTAGATGTCTACAAAGCAGCTACCTGGAAGACTGTACACACATTCATAAAGCACTACTGCCTGGATGTACAGTCAAGGTCTGATGCCAAATTTGGCAGGTTGGTCCTGCAGAGCCTCTTCCCTAAGTAGGTTCTGTACCTGCCTCCCAACTGTACTGCTTTGTAGTCTGCTGTTGTTACTGATGCTAAAATACTCCTGGGGTGAGAAGAAAAAATTACTCACCGTAATAATTCTATTTCTTCCAAGGGGTCCTTTAGCATCAGTAACCTCCCACCCTGCCTCCCCAGGCACCTACTTTAAGAGGACTCTGCTTCTGTATCTTTTTGTCAGATTTGTTCAGTTTTTTTGTTTGTTTTTAGAGCATGTTAATTGTTAATTATAGTCCTTTTATAGTTCATACTTTTGCATGGTTTTAAAGCCGGTTGGCACAGTTCTCTTAGTCATCGTTCTCATTTTGTTTTCGAAAAAATTCTGAAGGCCTATGGGCTCTTTGCACTCAGCACATCCTCTTGCTTGATTCTGATTGGCTACTCTATTTTAATGAATATTGATGGCTCCACCTCTGAGGCAGTCCAACCTGGTCAGCTTACTGCTATTGTTACTGATGCTAAAGGACCCTTTGGGAGGAATAGAATTACTACAGTTATTTTTTCTTCTCAGTCTACCTCCCCCTCTAATAAGCCTTCTGAAGAGGGGTCCTCCTCTCATCATAAATCTAAGGATAGGTCCTCCAAGGACCCTCTTGAGAATAAGTCTGACAAAAATGATTCAGACCAAGCCAAACAAAAAAGTCATACTGAGAAGGTTTCTGATACAGTGCCTGCTAAAAAAAAACCAAAAGAGAAACATATCACTGCCCTTCCCACTGAAGAGCAAAGGGAGATGCCAGTGTCCAACAAAATATGCCCTCTCCTGAGGAAATGACAAAGGCTTGGCAACTGTATCAGACCTTTCAAGCTATGGGGAATCTTTTAAGGGCCCCAACTAGTCCTTCCATGCCTATTCCCAGAGATTCTGACCCAGGCAAGGGTTTTTATTTTGAGAACGGCAGTGATGATGATGATGAGGACATAGAACCTGATGTATCCCCTGATCAGGAATTTGGCTTCCTTTCCCATGGTCAGGAGGATTTTTCCTTTCATTATATGTTTGTCCTGCACATGGTGGACACTCTCGACCTCTCCATGCAGGAGACTACTGAAGAGGATGAGGAGGCAGACTTTTTAGACATGATGAGTCTCCCTTCCCCCAAGAAGCTGTTACTTCCAGTTCACAAGCCCCTTTGCAGGGCTACTTTCAAATTGCTCCTGAATCCCACCTCCATTCCAGGGGTGTATAAGAAAATAGAGAAAAAATACCAGCTGGATAAAACAAATGCAGGATATTTTTACACCCATCCTGACCACAAAGACGTGGTACAAGCTGCAGCCTGTGACAAGGCTAAAGTGCCCCTTTCCTCCCAGCCTCTAGATAAGGAGTCTAGAAAACGGGATACCATGGGCAGGAAATCTTATATTACAGCCTCTTTGCTGCTCTTCCTCTCCACTTATATGGCATACACAGCACAGTACCAGACGGCACTGTGGAACTCAGTCTTGGCTATTAGCCAGAAAGCTCCTAATAACATTGCTCAGGACCTCGCAGAAACTGTCAAAACTGCCTTAGATGCCACAAAGTACTTGTTTCATGTGGCTGTAAATGCCAGTGACATTGCCTCCAGGTCCGTGGCCCAAGCCTCTCTCTCAGGAGGTTTGCATGGTTAAGAACCACCAGCCTCTCTCAGGATACCCAGCCTAAAGTTATGGACTTCCCTTACTAGAACAATTGTCTCTTCAGGGACAAGACAGAGGCATTTGTGAAAAAGGTGGAGGAATACAAAACCATCTACAAGTGTAATGCAGCAAGAGAGAAAGCCTCCACTCCTTACAGGCCCCAAGGAAGAGGAGGAGGCAGAGGAAGGGGTTACTACCCCAGGGTCTACTATTCCATGCTCATGGAGTGCTCCCAAATGAGAGGGTACTTCAGAGGAATAGGTAGAAGGGCTCAGAAGTGCACTGACCCTGCTCCTTCACCAAAAGCCCAGTCCAAGCAAAACCCTGACGGGAATGTCCAGGTCACATTTACTCTCCCAGTAGGAAGAAGGCTGACCCACTACCTCCATCAGTGGCAGCACATCACCATAGACAAGTGGGTGCTGGAGGTGGTGGGTTAAGGACTTTCCCTGCAGTTCAAGAACTTCCCCACACAGCAGGGATACCAGAATTTCAAACCCCTGACCCCCACAGAAAAGATTATGTTGGAGTCAGAGGTCAGATCTCTCCTATTAGCAAATGTAGTAGCACCCCCTCCCAGTGGGGAAAGGGCCTCTATTGAAGATACTGTCTCATCCAAAAGAAGAACAGGGACTGGTGACCCATTCTAGACCTCAGGTACTTAAACAAGCTCCTGCTTAACCCCAAGTTCAAAATGATCACCCTCTCAGTGGTGATTCCCTCCTTACAACAGGGAGATTGGCTAGACTCCCTAGATCTCACAGACACCTATTTTCACATCGCAGTAAGGCCCTCTCACAGAAAGTACCTCAGATTAAGACTGCACTCCGGTCACTACCAGTTTGCATTACTACCATTCGGCCTTTCTTCAGCCCCCAAAAGTCTTCACATAATGCCTGGCAGTAATGGCAGCCCATCTCAGAAGACAGGAGATCTCTGTCTTTTCTTATCTGGATGACTGGCTGATATTAGACAAGTCTCCTTAAAAGCTCAGAGACTCTCTTTGACTCATTCAGCTAACTCTAGAGTCACTAGGCTTCCTGATCAATACAGAAAAGTCTCAGCTGGAGCCAGTTCAACTCCTGGAATTCTTTGGAGCACTGCTGGACACCCCGCCTACAAGGGAAAGCCCTGCTCCCACTAGGCAGGGTACAGAACCTCCAGACTGTGGCAGACTCATTAGTTCTCGGCCAACCAAGGCCAGCCAGGCACTTCCTCAGGCTCCTAGGCCTCATGGCCTCTATTACAGCAGTAGTACCAGGTGCCAGGTTTCAGATGAATGACATTCAGTACCATCTGAGGGCTCATTGGTCTCAAAAAAGGGATTCCCTGTCAAAGCTGGTTCTAGTCACAAAGACTTTTACAAGCCCTGGACTGATGGAAAGATGGGCACAACCTCAGGGAAGGAATCCCCTTCCAACAGAAGGAGCCCTCCAGAGTGCTCCCTACAGATGCCTCCCTTCTGGGGTGGGGAGCACACCTGGCAGACCAGTCCATAAGCGGGGTGTAATCTCCCAGGGAGTCCAGATGTCACATAAACCTCCTCAGACTCAGAGTTGTGTATCTGGTCATAAAAGCCTTCGTTCCCCAGCTCAAGGGCCAGTCTATCCAAATCAAGTCAGACAACACCACCACAATGTTTTACATCAACAAGCAAGGGGGCACAATATCCTCAAAGCTCTGCACAGAGTCCATGAAGATCTGGTTACTGGCTTACTCCCTGGATATGCAACTAACTGCCATTCACCTACCAGGCAAGGACACTGTGCTGGCAAACTCTCTGAGCCGCATCAACCAGGGCCACCATGAGTGGACCCTAAACAGACAAGTGCTGGCTGCATTCTTCAGAAGGTGGGGCACCCCAGAGATAGACCTCTTTGCCTCCAAATACAATCACTGAATTCCTCTGTACTGCTGCAGGCCTCGGCACTGGGTACAGTGCCAGTGGATGCCCTGTCCCTCAACTGGGCAGAAAGATTCCTGTACACTTTTCCTCCATTTTCCCTGTTCCTTTGAGTGCTCCTCAAGCTCAGAAGACAGCCGGCAACAATGATCCTGGTGGCTTCAGACTGGGCAAGGCAGCCTTGGTACTCTCTGCTCCTCGCCCTGTTAGCCAACAGTCAGTTCACCCGTCCTCTGCGACTGCATAGCTGAAACCTACCAGCAATTGTCCATTACAGCTGCACAACCCGATGTTGTCGCTGTAATACACTTCAAGGTGAAATTTCTCCATTTTGCACCCCCCCCCCATGAACAAACTCTGACTTGGAGTTTGTGTCTAAAAGTAGGGGGTTGCAGGGGTCAAAGTTCCTGCAGATAAACACTCAATGTCGAAAGGCAAAATTTCGTCTTTCGATATTGAGTGTGTCGCTGTGCTGGACTTCAACAACATACAGTAGTTGCTGAAGCAGCATGGTACATCCTAATTCACCTACCCTCAAGCCACAGTCTCCTGACCTTGCCTCAGGTGGAGACTATACCCCAGCATAGAGTCTCTTTGCCTCAAGGCCTGGTACTTGAAGAGCTAGAGTTCCCAGACTCTCGGTATTCAGAACAGGTCCTGAGAATCCTCAGACTAGCTAAAAACCAAATACCAAAAAAAAAAAACTATGCTTCCAAATGGAAGAAGTTCTCTTTCTGGTGTAAAGACAGGCAGATTGATCCCCTGCAACCTACCCTGTCTTCCATACTAGATTACTTGGTTCGCCTACAGGCCTCAGGCCTTAGGGCCTCATCCCTGAAAGTCCACATGGCAGCAATTTCAGCTTACATTTCAGCAGGTAAGGGGACAACTGTAATTTGTCATCCCATTTTCTTTTTTTTGTCTTATGTATTTATCTCCCCTGTGACTCCCCTACCACTCCTTCAGGCCAATTACTCAAGGACACTCACCTCTTGTTCGGTTCCACTGCTGACTCGAGCCCACGTTACAGCCACCACAGAGTACCCCGACGTAACCCTTGCGTCAGGTGGGTCCTCCTCTTCCGAGGAGAAATGGCCTATTGGCCTAGGCATTGGACCTGGGTGCTGCTGTGGTCGGGTCGGCTGCCACGGATCTTGAGGGGGCACTGGTCCGGGTGGCCGTCATCCGGCAGGAGGAGACGCCATTTTCGATTTTTCCTCAGATTTCCCCAGTCACGTTGTCTCTGAGCTTCCCCTGGTCTCCACCAGGGGCCGCTGCAGAGCGATGCCAATCCCCAACCCACCCCAGGAGAGGAGAGCAGTCCTCCGGACGCCCAATCCTACTCCTTCCCCTGCCGACCCTCTGGCGCCCGAGTCCGTTCTCGAACATGGGTCGCCGGTGTGGTGTGAGGTAAGGCGCCAGTGCCTCAGTCCTCTGCACCACTGGGCCGGTGTCATCTCATTTTCAAGAAATTCTTAAAAGGCCTGGTACACCTTCAACCTCCACTTAGGAAACCAGTCCCCCTCCGGGACTTGAACCTGTGTATAGCCAAGCTGATGGACTCTCCATTCGCACCTATGGCTACAGCAGACCTAAAGTATGTCACTTGGAAAACAGTATTCCTTGTGGCCATCACTTCAGACAGGAGGATATCAGAGCTGCAAGCTCTCTGCACTGAACCTGATTACATCGTCTCCCACAGGGATAAAGTAGATCTTACTTCGAGAGGGCTCTTACAGTAGGTAATTACTCTGAGGACTGCACCCCCTGGCATCAGAACCCACAGAAAGCCTTAGCTGGCAGTATCTGATGGGGGACCCGCCCACCCAACATCACGTGACGGACGTCAGCATGACCCTATATAGTGGGCAGTCCTCATGCCCGCCTTCCAGTTCTTTCCCGCCGTCTACCTGATCTGTCAGACCTTGTGGAGATCATACACTGCAGTTCGACGCTATTTCGGATGAGTATCCATTTATTTATTTTAACAATCAGTCATTTGTTTTATTTTGTATATGTCATCATCTACCATCGAGCACAAGAACAAGTGTCTTCATGCGGTGCGTGCTACTACACAAGGATTCTCACTCCCTTTGCCTCTTCTACCTAGGCCCAGAGCACAAGGTTGAGGACTGTGAGGCCTGCGCCACTTTCAACACGGCCACATGGAAGCGCCGTCAGCAGGCCCTCGAGGCCCATCTTTTAAAGCAATGAATGGCCACCATGTAGAAAGAGCTCCAAAAACTGCAAAGTGCTTCCTCCTCACCCACTGATCCTAGGCATGAGAAGAAGAAGGAGAAACATCAGGACCAGGAGCGATCCCCCTCTCGTCTGAGGCACACATCAGTGTGTTAGAGATGAGAGCAGTGTTGTATGCTCTTCAAGCTTTTCAGCACCTATTTCTCCAGAGCACCTTGTTAGTTCAGTCGGACAACATGTGCATGGTCTGGTATCTCAACAAGCAAGGAGGCACTCGCTCATATCCCCTATGCAGGGAGATGATGCGGGTGTGGAATTGGGCTGTTCTGTATCAAATCCACCTCACAGCTGTTCATGTTGCAGGTGTGCAAAACGTCCTAGTGGACAGTCTCAGCCACATCAGTGTAAAGGCCCATAAGTGGGAGCTAAAACAAGAGGTGGTTGACCACATATTCGACCTAAGGGGTTGGCCAGAACTAGATCTGATCACCTCACCATACAACGCAAAACTACCCCAGTTTTGCTCGCTCGCTCCACTTCATGGTATTTTCTGGTGAGACACGCAATCTCTCTGCTGGACAGGGAGGTTCTTATATGCCTTACCTCCCTTTATGGTTTTGCAGAGGGTACAGCTCAAACTACGGGCTCTGGAGGCCCACATGGTTCTGATTGCCCCATTTTGGCCTCATCAAGTTTGGTTTCCGTTTCTTCTGCAGTTAGTAGTGGAGCCTCTGGTTCCCCTGCCCCTCTGCAATGACCTCCTGACTCAGGAGGAGGGCACACTGGTCCATCCAGGACTGAACTCCCTTCACGTGTGGCACCTAAGGACATAGCTGCTTCGCACTTTGGAGTATCATCCAGGGTGGCACAAGTCCTTGTTGAGGCCAGAAAGCCATCTACAAGGACCACTTATGCCAAGAAGTAGAAGTGTTTTTCCATGTGGGCCACTGCAAAGGGTTGGGACCCGTTCTCCTGCCTGTCCCGTCAGTCATGGAGTATCTCCTGCACCTCTATGATTTGGACCTGGGGTATTCTTCACTGAAGGTCCATTTGTCGGCCGTCTCTGCCTACCATACCCTAGTGGATGGCAGGACAGTAGCCCAGTTGGAAGTTTCAAAAACCTTTTTGAAGGGGATTCTGCATCTCAAGCTACCGGTGCGCAGTCCTGCGCCACCGTGGGATCTGAATTTTGTTTTGGAAAAGTTGACCCTGCCTCCTTTTGAACCGGCTGGTTCCTGTGACATACGCTACTTGTCTTGGAAAGTGCTGTTTTTAGTAGCAGTTACTTCAGCTTGAAGGATTTCTGAGCTTCAGGCCCTGATTTGTAAGGAGCCTTATTTAATTTTTCATAGAGACCGGGTGGCTCTTCGTACCAACCCTACGTTTTTACCCACGGTGGTGTCTGAGTTTATGTTGAACCGGTTGATTCAACTTCAAATGTATTACCCCAAGCATTCTAATCGGGGAAAGACAATTCTTCATACGTTAGATGTTCATAGAATCTTGCATTATTACACTAACAGGACAAAGTCTGTTCAAAAGACAGATCAGCTTTTAATTTCTTTTGCACCCAAAAGGGAGGGTGCAGCAGTTTCCAAACAGTGTTTGTCCAAATGGCTGGCAAACTGCATCATTTGCTGTTACTAGAAACATGGTAAGACCCTCCCGGGAGAGATTAAGGGGTATTCCACCAGGAGTATGGCTGCCTCTACTGTTTGTTTCAGGAATGTGTCAGCCACTGACATCTGCACCTCGGCTACCTGCAGTTCAGGCCACACTTTCACAAAGCACTACAGTCTGGACATTGCTTCTAGACGCAGAGCAGATTTTGGCCTAGCTGTGCTTCAGGGACTCCTGTCCTGAACTATCTACAATTAGCAGTTGTTTTTTCCTGCCTCCCGTGTTTCAGTTTCTTCTGATTCACACTGCTTGGGACTCAGTCCTCAGAGTAATTACCTATTGCAAGAGCCCTCTCGAAGTAAGAGAGTACAGTTTCGGAAGAATGTACTGTAACAGTAGATCTTCAAGAGAGGCTCTTATGGTATGTAACCTCTCTCCCTCCCTCCATCCCCCCAAATTTATTTGGTTTATTGCTCTTTCATTATGCACTCATTCTGGGCTCAAAGAGCCTCTATTTCCTTTACTCCTGCCACACCTCATCTGAGGTCTCTGGCAGGAGATCTGTAAGGCAGGCGTGGGGGCCGCCCACTATATACAGTAGGGTCACGCTGACATCCGTCACGTGACATCGGACGGGCAGTCCCCTGTCAGATACTGCTGGCTAAAGCATTCCGTTGGTCCTGACACCAGGGGGCACAGTCCTCAGAGTAATTACCTACTGCAAGAGCCTCTCTCGAAGGTCTACTGTTACGGTACGTTGTTACGTAACTGTAGTTTCTCCAAACCAACAGGAAATTTCTTCCCAAAGTGGTGTCTGAATTCCACCTCAACCAATCTATAACTGTCCCTGTCTTTTTCACAGACAAATCCACTCCTGGTGTGCGCAATCTTCACAGCCTGGACATCAAAAAGGGCACTGACCTACTACATAGAGCATACCAAGCAGCTCAGGTCCTCTCACAGCCAGTTGTTCCTCAATTATGGCGAAGTAGGCAAGGGTAGGCCAGCCTCTAAGAGAACCATCTCTTGCTGGATAGTCTTGTGCATCTAGTTCTGTTATGGTAAGGCTGGCAGACAGTCTCCTCAAGGCCTCAGGGCCCACGCCCACTCCACCAAGGGCACTGCAGCTTCCATGGCAGCACAAAGAGACTTTGCTTGACATCTGCAAAGCAGCTACCTGGAAGACTGTACATACTTTCACAAAGCACTGCTGCTTAGATGTACAGTCCAGGTCAGATGCCAAATTTGGCACTGCAGTCCTGCAGAACCTTTTCCCAAAGTACGTTCTGTTCTCTCCTCCCAACTACACTGCTTTGTAGGCTGCACTAGTCAAGCATACTGAGGGATTCCTGGGGGTGAGAAGAAAAAATTACTTATCATAGTAATATTGTTTCTTACATTTAATCCCTCAGTATACTTAACTTCCCACCCATCCTCCCCTCACTGTAATCAGTTCTGCAGTCCTTTTCAAAGGCCAAGTTTCTTACTGAAGGATCATATTCTGTGTGATGTGTCACAGTTAAGTACAGGTATGGTGTATATAGTTCGTCTATAGGCAGCTTATTTTTTTTCCTTTTGTTTCTTTTTCTACCTTTTTCCATAGTTCTAGAGTAGGATTAGGGACTGGGGGCTTTTTGCCCCTCAGGCTTCAAAATGAATCTGACTGACTAACAGCAGCATCTACAGGCAGCAGTCTTCAACTGCAATCTGATTGGCTAATGTTCTGCCATCATTTGCATAACTTCTGTCTCTGGGGCAGCTGAACCCAACTGACAATACTGCGATAGTCAAGCATACTGAGGGATTCCCTGGAAGAAACAATATTACTATGGTAAGTAATTTTTTTCTTCTCACCCCAGGGGTCCTTCAGTATGCTTGACTATTGCAGTATGCCAGCTGGGTGGAGTTTATGCTAATACGCTAATTAGAATTATCCAATCAGAATGCAGGAGAGGTTGTGCTGTTGGTAGCAGAGCCAGAGGGCAGTCAGATTCATTTCTCCGCTGATTGGAATGATACTGCCCTCTCTCTCTTCAGACTTCGCTTGTAGAAATTTATTTTCTTTAAAGTCGGTAGTTTTCTCAGTTTTTGTGCTGTCTTTAGTGTTTTTACAGGTATTTTTAACATTTTATCATTTTTTCTTGTAGTTCCCTCCAGTTCCCGAGAACTACAAGTGCAGCTTTCTTAAGTAGTTCCAGCTGCTCTTCCCGCTCTTTTTCTGAGGTAAAATTTTAAGCACTTGTGGTAAAAAGCTGCGATTTTAACTTTAAACATTTTAAACATTTAGAGGTTCTTATTTTTCACCGGAAACCACATTTTCCTGTTAAAACATACTTTTCGGCAGGGGAGGGCTAGGATTGAGTGTCGAGAGACAGCTCTCCTAGTCCTGGGGTGGGCTGGGGAAACTACACCGCACTGCGGCGGCCCCTGGGGATGCCCAGAGGCACTGCATGCGCTGGTGTTACTGAGGGGGGGGGAGCGTGGAGGACATCTGCATGTATGTGCATGGACGTCATTGCACGTCTGCACTCCCAATGGGGAGAAAACCTGGAGGAAAATGGCTGGACGCTTCCGAGCAGCCTGATGGCCGCACCCTGTGGTGCCGGGAGGACTCTCGTGGAATTGCGCTGGGGGGGCCCGGGGCCGCCCTGACGTGGTAGGGTAAGGGGAACCCTCCAGCAGGTTGGCAATGGCCGCATTGGTACCCCCATCATGCGAAATGAGTCTGCTGCTCTCCCGGCAGGCAGGGCTGGCGGCTGGATGCCCCCGCCAGTTAGACGCTGCAGCAGGCATAAATAGTGACATGATAAAAAAAAAAAAAAGTCTCACTTTCTGCTTTTGGGAACCATTTTTTCACGGTTCCATACCACGAGGTAACCGGATGTTTTCTGTCTTTTTCTCTATTGGGAACAACAATTTTTCAGGTTCTTCTCATGAATTGGTGTGTCAGAAGGACCTAAAAAGAGAACTGGACCAACTGGTTTTAAAAATTGCATTAATTGCTTAAGAATAGTGGCCAAGGCGACAGCCACAATATTTGTTTGTTGTTTAGGTCCAGACCATAATTGTGAGCTTTGCTCTAAATTCTGTTCTAAAACAGTTAAAAAGAGGGCTAAAAGATTGGAAATAATGGCCTCTCAATCTGCCTCCCCATCTGTTAAACATATTGAACAGTGGTCTTCATCTCAGCAAAAGTCTAAAGATCAGTCCCCCAAGGACCCTTTAGAAAATAAGTCAGATAAAAATAACAATAATGACCAAGCCAAAAAAAGACAAAATGAGCAGGTTCCTGATTTGGTGCCTGCAAAAACAAAACAAAAAGTAAAACATATCACTGCTCCTCCCAAAGCAAAGGGAGACGCCAGTGACACAAAAAGATATACCCTCTCCTGAAGAAATTAGAAACATAGAAACATAGACTTTGACGGCAGATAAGGACCTCTTGGCCCACCTAGTCTGCCCATTTCCCTACTTACTGGATAAGCTGCAGATCCTATTTAACCAACAGCCTATTTCTTCCTACCCCCCACAAGAATTGCTATATATCTGTCCCATGCATTCTTGAATTCTCCCACAGTTTTAGACCCCACAACCTCCTCAGGAAGGTGGTTCCATGTGTCCACCACCCTCTCTGTGAAAAAATACTTCCTCACATTGCTCCTGAGCAGTCCCCCCTCTATCTTCAAATTGTGCCCCCTTGTTCTTGCACATCTTTTTTTCTGAAAGATGCTACCCTCTTGGACTTTGTTGATTCCACTGAGGTACTTAAAAGTTTCAATCATGTCCCCCCCCTCTCCCTCCTTTCCTCAAGGGTATACATATCGAGCTCCTTTATTCTCTCCTCATATGGCTTTTCTTGCAGACCCTGGACCATTTTAGTTGCCCTCCTCTGGACTGCATCCATCCTGTCTTATGTCCTTGCGGAGATGGGGTCTCCAGAACTGGACACGGTACTCCAGATAGGGTCTCACCAACTGAACTGTCTGTACAGAGGGATAACAACTTCCTGTTTTCTGCTGGTAATGCCTCTCCCTATACATCCCAATATCCCCCAGCCCTCCCTACTGACTTCTCACATTGCTTGCTAACCTTAAGGTCATCTGATACGATTACCCACAGGTCCCTTTCCATTTTTGTTGTTGATACTACCCCCCTCCCATTGTGTACTCTTCCCGTGGGTTTTTGTTTCCCAGGTGCATTATTTTGCACTTCTTTGCATTGAATCCGAGCTGCCATACTTCTCACCATTCCTCCAACTTTGGCAAGTCCCTTCTCATCCTTTCCAACCCCTTGTGTATCAACCCTGTTGCAGATCTTTGTGTCATCTGCAAAGAGGCATACTTTTCCTTCCAGTCCCTCTGCAACGTCACTTATAAAGACATTAAAAAGGACTGGACCCAGTACTGAACCCTGTGGTACACCACTAGTAACCCCTTTCTTCAGAGTGGACTCCGTGCACTATTACCTTCTGTGTCCTGTTGTCCAGCCAGTGTTTTACCCAGGCTACCACCTTGGGACCCACTCCCAGGCTAGCTAATTTGTTTATTAATCTTTTGTGTGGGACTGTGTCAAATGCCTTGCTAAAGTCCAGGTAGGCCATGTCCACAGCCCCTCCCTGGTCTACTACTTTGGTCACTCAGTCAAAGAAATCAATTAGATTCATCTGACATCACCTTCCCGCTAAGGCTTGGCAATTATACCAAACCTTTCAGGCTATGGGCACCTCTTTTATGCTCCTCCTGATCCTAATACTCCTCACCTTTCAGACCCTGGGCTCGGCCAGGGTTTTTATTATGATGAGGGTGATGAAGAAGTAGATGGTGAAGCTTTAGAGCTAGGCGTATCCACTGACCAAGTGTTTGGCACCCCCTCTAATGGCCAGGAGGATTTTTTCTCTCATTATACCTTTGTGGAGCATAAGGCTGACTAAGAAGAGAAGGAAGACTTTTTAGACATGATGGGTCTCCCTCCCCCTAAGAAGCTGCTTTTGCCTATTCATAAGTCCCTTCGTAGGGCAACATTTAAACTGCTTTAGAACCCACTTCTAATCCTGAGGTAGATAAGAAAATTGAAAAAAGTACCTGTTACAAGAGAACTAATGCTGAATTCTTTTACATACATCCAGACCATGAAGGAGTGGTACAAGCTGCAGCTTGTGACAAAGCCAAAGTTTCTCTATCTTCCCAGCCTCCAGAGAAGGAACCCAGGAGACTAGATTCTAGGAGTAAGAAACCTTACACCATAGCCTCTCTGCTGCTTCACCTCTCTACTTACGTAGCCTACGCAGCACAGTATCAAAAAGCACTCTGGAGCTGGCCCACCGGCACCATGATAGCGCTACTGTTCGCAATGCCGGTGACCCGGGTTCAGGAACGAGCTCAGGGCATTGGAAGGGCTGGCCAAGGGAGGAGGTTGAGCATCCCAGGGACCGCTCACCTTCTCCGGGGGGGGGAAGGGGGTACCAGACCCAGGGCATAGCTGGCCTCTGGCAGAAGCCATAGACATAGCATACCTGAGCCACATCCGAGGGGGAGACATGATGGACATCAGCACATGCACGTCACATCTCGGGGGGGGGTACACTGCCAAAAAAAAAAAGCTTGGCCCCAGTGCAATACTGGTGAGAAAGCTAGAGATGGCTCTCACCCTCTGGCATCTGGACCCTGGTTGAGGACCCCAATGAGATTCTGAGGTATGGTATGGGGGTAGGGGTTGAAGCCCATGGGACCCCTGTCCCAACTTGTCCCTGCCTAGGAGGTAAACTATGGCTCTGTGGGGGGTCCTCCCAAGTGGTCCGGGTGCTTGGGAGGTCTGCCAGGTGACAGTGCCAGTGATCAAGGGTGTATAAAATATGATTTAAAAAAAAAAGCACTCTGAACTCTGTCCTAGCCATTAGCCAACAGGCCGCAGGCAGAGTGGCTCGGGATTTGGCAGAGACTGTTAAGACTGCCTTAGAGACCACTAAATATCAGTTTCATATGGCTGTGGACACTAATGACACTGCCTCCAGGGCTATGGCCCAAGCCATTTCCCTCAGGTGTTATGACTGGCTGAGGATGACTAACCTCTCCCAGGACACCCAAACCAAAGCTATGAATTTCCCCTTGTGAGAATAACTCCCTCTTTGGGGATAAAACAGAAGCTTACAAGAAGAAGGTGGAGGAATATAATACCACCTATCAAAGCAATGCAGCAAAAGAGAAAACTACTTCCCAGAGATCTCAGAGTAAGGGAACCAGAGGCAGAGGTTACTACCCTAGGGCTTTCTACCCTATGCCAAAGCCTATGACCTTGGACTACTCTCAGATGATAAGCTACTTCAGGGGAATAGGAAGGAGGGCCCAGAGGAGGGCTGACCCCCTCACCTTCCCCAAAGGCTCAATCCAAGCAAACCTCTTGACTGCAACGTCCAGGTCTCCTTCCCATCCCCAGTAGGAGGAAGGCTGACCCACTACCTCCACCATTGGTAGCTCATCACTACGAACCAATGGGTGCTAGAGGTGGTGTGTCAAGGACTTACCCTGCAGTTCAAAAAGTTTCAAAACAAAAATTAGCTTGGGCATTCACCACCACATATTATGCTGACACTGTTCCATATTAAACAAGCATTTGTCAGTGCCGAATGTTTGCTTGCTGGCATTGGCATTGGTAGTGTAGGAGTTAGAGAGCTGCATAATAGGAATAGCAGTGAAGTATTGAACTGAAGCCAACCCCGCCACCACCCAGCAGAGACTGACAGGCATTGGGGTGTGCCTTTGGGTCATCAGGCATAACGGCCATGCCATTTCACCACACCCTACCCTGCAGACACTGACAAGTGTCACGGTGTGCCTTGGGGTCTTTGGCCCTTATGCTCACCCCATTCCATCAGGAAATATGGTGAGATGGGTACTGTATAGGAGAATGGGGTGAACTTTGGGGCGGAAGAGTCCAAGGCACACCTCGATGCCTCTCACTGGCTGCAGGGTGTGGAATGGTATGAGCATTACAGGCGAGAATCCCAAGTCACACCCCTGATGCCTGTCAGTCTCTACAGGGTTGGGCGTTATGGTCAGAAACCCTAACGCCTCAGGCGTTCGTTGGCATTTTCACTTCAAATTTTCAACATGGGTTTTTGGTGATCCCCACCTTATGAACAGTGGCAATATCAGTTCGTTAGCCGAAAGCTGATTTTGCACAGCGATTACGCCATTTGGCACCACAGGTGCGAAAACACATTTTGAACAGGATGTGAAAACTGACAGCTGTACTGTTCATGGGGAGGTGCAAAAAATGGCAATGTTGAAAATCTGCAGTGAAAATATTTAAAAACTGGTGAAGTCACGAGTGTGCGTAGAAACTGTGCAACGCACACCCGTAATGCAATTAGTTTGGGGAATTTTTACAGCAGATTTTCAACACAGGCATTTTGGAACCTCCACTCATGAACAGTGTCACTGTGATTTTCTTAATCTGTCCCGAACAGTGATTTCCCACAGCGATCACGCATTTCTGCACTGGAAGTGCGAAAACACATTTTGGCCATGGTGTGAAAAATGACAGCTGTACTGTTCATAAGGAAGTGTGGAAAAATGCCAGTGGTGAAAATCTGGACTGAAAATATTAGAAATCTATGAACGTACGAGGGTGCGTGGAAACTGTGCAATGATTGTTTGTACTGTAACACAGTCATTTTGTGGACTTTTTTCATTAAATTTTTAACATAGCCATTGTAACATCTCTGCTCATGAACAGTGTCACTGTGATTTTCTTAATCTGTCCCGAACACTGATTTCACACACCGACTGCCCCATTGTGCGCTACATGCGCGGAAACACGTTTTGGGCAAAATGTGAAAAATGACAGCTATACTGCTCCTAAGGAGGTGTGGTAAAATGGCACTATTGAAAATCTGGAGTGAAAATATTGAAAATTCGCAAACTTACGAGCATGCGTAGGAACAGTGCAACGCATGCTCGTAAAACAGTCATTTGGAATTTATTCACCAAATTTTCAACATAGGGTTTTTGGGGGCCTACCTCATGAACTGTAACACTGTCATTTCATAAATCGGTCCCAAAAGGTGGTTCCGTACAGTGACCGCGAGATCACCTTTTGGGGCCGATTAACAAAATTACAGTGACAGAATTCATGAGGTGGAGTCCCAAAAACCTTGTGTTGAAAATTTGGTGAAAAAATTCCAAAAATGCCTGAGATATGCATCAAAGTTGAAAAAAACCCTATTTATTCCATTAAATAGCTTACCGGCATTTCCTCAGTTCACGGTCGGCTTTGAAGACTGCAGACGTGTTCCCAGTCCACCAAAGATCATCGCACCAGACCGGAGGTAAGTATGGGGGTGGGGTGTGGGGGGGGGTCAGGACTGTCAGCGAGGAAGGTTTTTTCTTGCAGGTTTTTTCTTGGACGATGCGGGACTTGTGCCACGCTGGGGTGGGCTCCCAGCATGGCAGCTGGAAGCTGTTTGGGGGGCAGTGGAGCCGAGTTGGGCACCCCGCCGGCCATGCGGACTGTTGCCATGCTGGAGGTGGGCTCTGGCGTGGCACCCGGTGTCTGTTGGGAGGAAACATTGAGCTGATGGGGATTGGGCACCGCTGGCCATACGGACTGCTGCGGGCCTCAGCGTGGCACCTGAACTCTGTTAGTGGGGGAGCACAGCAGAGCCGACGGGGGATTGGGCACTCCCATTGGCCATACAGTGTGTGTGTGGGGGGGAGTGCATTAGCACGCATATGCATGTGTGGGGGGGCGCATGCTCACGCAGTATCTTCTCGCTGCTCACTGAAGCGGAGCTCTCCCTTTCAACTGTACGGCACTGCATTTTCAACTGCTGTCATAGACAGCTGCGGCATTCATTGGTGAACTGTGGCCACACGCGCAAACACACTGACTGCATTGGAAGACAGGGTGCCACGCCTACGAAACTCGGACGATGGCACTATGTTTCTTGCACATGCGTGCAAGCAAACATAAAAATATAATTTATTGCATTATTAAAACAACCGCTTGACACGTTTCAGGTTGCATACTGGACCCTTTCTCAAAGGCTGAAGTTGAGTATACAGCTGAGTATATTTATAGTCAAAAAAATCAACTGACGTTAAAATGATGTCCTCTAATTCAAGCATTCTCATTGGCTAAAAACATCAACTGATACTGACTAAAACCAGAAACAATCATGAGGCACCAAGGCTTACAATAGAAACATAGAAACATAGAATTTGACGGCAGATAAGGACCGCTTGGCCCACCTAGACTGCCCATTTTCCTGCCTAACAGATAAGCTGCAGATCCTAGTTAACCAACAGCTTACTTCCTCCTACCCCCCACAAGGACTACCTTATGTCTGTCCCATGCATTCTTGAATGCCACCACTGTTCTTGACTCCACGACCTCCTCAGGGAGACTGTTCCATGCATCCACAACCCTCTCTGTGAAAAAATACTTCCTCACATTACCTCTGAGACGTCCCCCCTCTATCTTCAAATTGTGCCCCCTTGTTCTTGCACATCTCTTTTTCTGAAAGATGCCACCCTCTTGGACTTTGTTGATTCCCTTGAGGTATTTGAAAGTTTCTATCATGCCCCTCTCTCCCTCCTTTCCTCAAGGGTATACATATTAAGCTCCTTTAGTCTTTCTTCATATGTCTACTGGTGCAGACCCTGCACCATTTTGGTTGCCCTTCTCTGGAACAGCCTCCACTCTGTCTATGTCTTTGTGGAGATGGGGTCTCCAGAACTGCACACAGTACTCCAGATGGGGTCTCAGCAACTGTCTGTACAGAGGGATAACAACTTCCTGTTCAAACAACATGAAGTCTTGCTATATTATGACAATTGCAGTTTGTCCCACCATTAGAACTGCTCCGGAGGTGAAAGGGTTAACTACCATTCTAAGAATGGAGTTTAGAGCGCGAGCTCGGTTAGAGAAGCTCTGTCTGGATAATTTCAAACTGAAACTGTCAGATTCTTTACTCCGCCTCACTGAACAGTCGCTCCGGAGATTTCTCCTACTGCTCGGTTCATTTCTCGGTTTAAACAGTATTTTCTCGGTTAAATTCAACCGCGAGTATTATTATTTTTAACCGCAAACCGATCGGTTCAAGCTCTGTCTGTGGTATTGTAAGTAATAGACAGGTTTTTATTTCTGTGTGGAACTTGTAAATGTTTATCGGTTCGGTTCGAACCGATCAGGTTGGTTAAAACTTTAAAGTATAAGCATTTTAAAGCTTTTAGAGTGCGGTTCCCGGTTCTTATCGGTTCTAAAAAAAACGGATTTCATTACGTGTTTTTCCACGACCCGTGACACGGTTGGGAACCAATAAGGGTGTTTTGCCTGGCACTGCTGTTAAAAGGCAAGTTTGTTGGTTAGGCTGGCATCATGTCTGAGAAACCCAAAAGAAAACCGCCACTGGTTTCAACACTGTAGTGTCTGTGGGGAAGCCTTTGCCAAGGCTGACCACACACTACATGTGTTTATTGTCTGGGGTTTGACCACCTCAATTCAGACTGCCAGATTTGTAAGAATTTCCTGCAGCCACCCTGGATAAGAGAGTGGGCAGGCTCAGGAACGAGAGGCCAAAAGTCCGCTGACCGGATGGCCAGCCGGTTCAGTGCCAACCGAACGGAGGGAGTGCCTCTGACCAGGCGAGACTTCTCGGCAACGTAAAGCTGGCTCTGAGGAGCCAGTTCCAGCAAAGAAAACTAAAAATCAGCAGGTATGGAGTCCAAAATTCCTTCTCCAACTGCTGCAGAAATAGCAAAAGCTATACAAATTGTACAGTCACTTTCTCCGTTCGTCCAACCACCACTGTCTGGTAGGAGGTCGGTTCGGTCGGTTCCACCGGTTCAAGAATATGATATTGGAGATTTTTATGAACCAGAGGAGGGGGAGAAGGATTATGGACAGTGTGAATGTGACTTTGAGAGTCTGGATGTGCCCATTGAACCGGACATCTCCCCAGACAGACCTTTAGAATCTCCCCCTATGCTTTCTGAGTCCCCTTCTCATTTTTTGTTTTATAAAAAGGTTGCTGAAACCCTCCAGCTCTCATTAGAAGAAGCTGTGGATGAGCAAGAGGAACCTGATTTTGTGGAAATGATGGATATCCCAGAGTCTAGGAGATTATCTATCCTCTACATAAGTCTTTTAGGAAGCAAACAATAAAAATTCTAAAGCTCCCTAATTCTGTGCCTCCTGTTGACAAAAGATGGACAGGAGGTACACTTTGTCAGGTCCTGATACAGACTTTCTTTCACAGCAATGCAGTCATGTTGGGGTAGTTCAGGCTGCAGCCTGTGATAAAGCTACATTCCCTGGCTTCACATCCTCCTGACAAGGACTCTAGGAAGATTGATGCCATGGCTAAAAACAATACATGGCAGCGTCCTTGGGAGTCAGACAAGCAAATTACATGGCTTATGTGGCAAGATACCAAAAATCTAGATGGGACACTGTCATGGCTTTACAAACAGGCCCTGGCCAGCTTGCCAAGGAGCTGGAGCAGGTGGCTACTGATGGTATTGAGGCTTTCAAGGTGCAATTCCATGCTGCTGTGGATTCTAATGATGTATCTCTAGAGTCATGGCTACATCTGTGGCCTTTCGTAGGTTAGCTTGGCTCAGGTGTACTAACTTGTCACAGGATACCCAGACTAAGGCTATGGATTTTCCTGTGGTGGGGAATTCTCTGTTTGGGGAGCAAACAGAGAATTATATGAAGAAAATGGATGAATACAGAACAACTTGTAGGGTGCATAAGCCAAGGAGGCGGCAAGCCACTCCTCAGAAGCAGACCCCAGGGGTAGAGGTAGGCCCTTTCACAGGCCTTTTACCAAACCCAGGCTGCTTCTGCTTATGCTCAGAGGGGTTCTTCAGAGGCAGAGGCAGATGGGGTGCAAGTAGGTCTGCTCCCACCCTCAGCCTAAAGCCCTCAACAAACAGGCACCCTGATGGGGTGCCCAGGCTGGTTCTCCACTACCTGTAGGCAGGCTGGCTTCCTCAGGACTGGGAGTCTCTAACATCAGACAAATGGGTCCTGGAAGTAAGTCAGGTCTGGTTCTCAGCTTCAAAACATTTCCAAAGATAAGAGCCAGATTTTTTCCACCTGCAAACCCTCTAGAGACCTTTACCTTAGAAACAGAAGTCTCAACCCTCCTAGCTCTCAGAGCTGTAGAAAGGGTTTCCCCCTACACCAGGGCAAGGGTCTGTACTCCAGATATTTCCTTACTCCAAAAAAGACAGGAGAATGGCGGCCCATTTTAGACCTAAGATATCTGAACAAGCACCTTTTGAAACCAAAGTTCAAAATAGTGACTCTGGCAATGATTTTACCTTCTCTAAGGCCAGGGGACTGGCTGGCTTCCCTGGACCTCAAGGATGGCTATTTTCATGTTCTAATCAGAAGCTCCCACCGAAAGTACCTCAGATTCAAACTGCCCTCAGGTCACTACCAATCCAGAGCAATGCCCTTCGGCCTCACCTCTGCCCCAAGGGTATTCACAAAATGTCTGGCAGTAGCAGTTGCTCATTTAAGAAGGCAAAGGATTGCTGTCTTTCCCTATCTAGATGACTGGCTCATTGTAGGCCAGTCTCAGAGCAGGTCAAATCACACCTGCAAGTTACCCAGCAGCTGCTCACCTCTCTGGGCTTCTTGCTCAATCTTCCAAAGTCAGTTCTGGAACCTGTTCAGGTACTCACCTTCATAGGTGCAGAATTGGACACAAAGCAGGCTAGAGCCTTCCTACCCTTGGAGAGGGTAAGGAACCTGGTGGCCCTGGCCTCCTCCTTCACTCTGCAGGTCTCTCAACCAGCAAGGCACTTCTTACAGCTCCTAGGGCACATGGCTGCTTCCACAGCTGTAGTGCAAGGAGCAAGATTTCAGATGAGGGACATTCAGTTTCACTGAGAGCCTTTTGGTCTCAGAGAAAAGATCCCTTTCAAGTTGGTCCCAGTGACTGAACCTGATCCAGGCCCTTCAGTGGTGGCAGGATCAGAGCAATTTAAGACTGGGGTCCCCTTCATCCTCTGTCTCATTCCTTGACCCTCACTACGGATGCATCCCTTCTGGGATGGGAGCTCACATGGGTGACCTCTCCACTCAGGGAGTGTGGTCCCTTCAGGAATCTCTGCTCCACATCAATTTGCTGGAACTCAGAGCTGTCTTTCTAGCACTTCAAGTGTTTTCTGCATCTGTTCAGAACAAAGTGATACAAGTCAGAACAGACAACACCACCAATGTGGTACATCAACAAACAAGCACTGGTTTCGGCGCTAGCAATCAAGCAATGAAGTTGTGGTCTCTGGCTTATTCACTGAACACTTCCCTCATAGCAGTTCACCTCCCAGGAAAGGACAATGTCCTGGCAGATGCTCTCAGCAGGATTTCCCAGGGCCATCACGAATGGTCACTGGATCCCCAAGTACTGGGGATAGTTCTTTGCCAGATGGGGCACCCCTCAGATAGATCTTTTCGCAGCCCCAGACAATCACCAACTTCCACTGTTTTGTTGCAGGCTCCCAGTGATGGGCTCAGTCCTCTGGATGCCTTTTCCTAGATTGGGAAGGAAGTTTCTATATGCTTTTCCTCCCTTCCTCTCCTATTCAAGGTGCTAGTCAAAATCAGATCCCAGCCTTGCAGGATGATTCTGATTGCTCCAGATTGGGCCAGGCAGCCCTGGTACCCACTCCTTCTGTCCTTAACAGTCCATCTTCCCCTGTGCCTCCCCAGGAGACACAGTCTGTTATCTTGTGCCATGGGGAGGGTTTGGTATCCGAATCTCAAATCCCTCAACCTCAAGGCCTGGCTCTTGAGGAGTTAGAGTTTGCTGACCTACACCTTTCTCAAGGTGTTCTTGACATCCTGAAGGCTTCCAGGAAGCCTTCCACTAGAGCCACTTATAATTCTAAATGGAAAAGGTTTTCCATCTGGTGCTCGGGGAAGCATATTTCTCCGGAATCTGCTGATTTGCCCATTGTTCTGGACTATATGGTCCATCTTAATTCTTTGGGCCTGAGACCAGCTACCCTGAAAGTTCATTTGGCAGCTGTCTCTGCTTTTATTTCAGCAGGAAAGCCTCTTCTTTTCCACTCACCCTGTTTTTTCCAAGTTTTCAAGGGATTACTTCATACTAATCCACCTTTCAGGGACCCGCCCCTGCCTGATCTTAATGTTTGCATTGCTCAGTTGATGCAACCTCCCTTGAGCCTCTGTCTTCTGCAGAGCTCAAGTATTTGACTTGGAAAACTGTTTTCTAGTAGCCATCACTTCTGCCAGGCGCATAAGTGAGTTACAAGCCTTGTCAGTGGAGACTGACTTTATTTCCTTTCACAGGGATAAAGTAGTCCTTAGGACTAACAGGAAGTTTTTGCCTAAGGTGGTTTCAGACTTCATCTTAACCAATCTATCTCCCTTCCAGTGTTCTTTACTGACCATTCCTCCTCTGGTGAGAGGAGGTTGCACAGTTTAGATGTTAAGAGGGCCCTTAGTTACTATATAGCGCGTACCAAGGGTCATAGGTTCGAATCCCTCCAACTTTTTCTCACTTTTGGTGAGGTTGGAAAAGGTAAACCTGCCACTAAGAGATCCATTGCCAGGTGGATTGTCTCTTGTATCCAATTTTGTTATCAAAAACTGGGAAAGGTTCCCCCTTCAGGCCTGAGGGCTCACTCTACCAGAGGTACAGCTGCGTCTATAGCTGCTGCCAGAGACATCCCTATTTTAGAGATATGTCAAGCAGCTACCTGGAAAACGGTACACACTTTCACCAAGCATTACTCCTTGATATCCAGGCCAGGAGGGATGTTGATTTGGCACAGCCGAGCTTCAGAGCTCATTCTCTAAGTAGGTTCTGTCCCTCCTCCATGGAGGTACTGTTGAGAGTTTCGAATTGTCATAATATAGCAAGACTTCATGTTGTTTGAAGAAAATTACTCACCTTAGTAATGTTGTTTCTTCTAATGGAGTCTTGCTATATTATGACCTTCCCCCCAGCCTGCCCCTCTCAGAACTTCTACTTGGGTATGGGGTGGGCAGTCCAGTGTGGGCACCGGTTATGCCCATTATATGTTTTTCACCCCTTCTAGGGTTTTGGGGTGTGGTGTTTTATTCTACCTTATTTTATTATTTTCTTTTTCCCTGACTTGAGTCTTTGTGTTGGGACCAGGAATATGTGTTAATATTTAGGTAGCCAGTTGGCTAGTGTAGGTTACAGCTTCCACACAGAACCTTAGTGAGTTTTTGCTCGTAAAGATCTGACAGTTTCAGTTTGAAATTATCCAGACAGAGCTTCTCTAACCGAGCTCACACTCTAAACTCCATTCTTAGAATGGTAGTTAACCCTTTCACCTCCGGAGCAGTTCTAATGGTGGGACAAACTGCAATTGTCATAATATAGCAAGACTCCATTAGAAGAAACAACATTACTAAGGTGAGTAATTTTTTCTTTTCTACTATTGATGCCTCTCCCTATGCATCCCAGTATCCCCCCAACCTTACTTACTGCATTCTCACATTGCTTGCCCACCTTTAGGTCATCTGATATAATTACCCCCATGTCCCTTTCCATTTTTACTGTTGTCAGTATCTCACCCCCCATTGTGTACTCTTCCCGTGGGTTTTTATTTCCCAGGTACATTACCTTGCACTTCTTTGCATTAAATCTGAGCTGCCATACATTTGACCATTCCTCCAACCTTGTCAAGTCCCTTCTCATCCTTTCCCCTCCATCTGGTGTATCAACCCTGTTGAAGATCTTTGTGTCGTCTGCAAAGAGACATACTTTTTCTTCCAGTTCCTCTGCAACGTCACTTACAAAGACATTAAAAAGGACCGGTCCCAGTACTGAACCCTGCGGTACCCCACTAGTAACCCTCCGTTCTTCACTGTGGACTCCATTTACTACTACCCTTTGCGTCCTGTTGTCTAGCCAATTTTTTATCCAGGCTACCACCTTGGGACCCACTCCAAGGCTGGCTAACTTGTGTATTAATCTTTTGTGTGGGACTGTATCAAATGCCTTGATAAAATCTAGGTGAGCCATGTCCACAGCCCCTCCTTGGTCTACTACTTTGGTCACTCAGTCAAAGAAATTTATTAGATTCGTCTGACACGACCTTCCCATCGTGAATCCATGCTGCCTTGGGTCCTGTGCCCCACTGGCCTCTAGGTACTCAACAGTTCTTTCCTTCAGAAGTGATTCCATCATTTTCCGTGCCACTGAGGTCAAACTAACCGGTCTCTAGTTTGCTGCCTCTGTCCTGCTCCCACTTTTGTGAAGAGGAATCACATCCACCCTCCTGCAGTCCTTGGGTACCACCCCATCCTCCCACGATTTGTTAAAAAGAGTAGTCAGCGGTGTCACTAGTTCTACCCTTAGTTCTTTTAGAATTCTTGGGTGAATCCCATCAGGCCCCATTGGTTTGTCCACCTTCAATTTTAGTAGTTCTTTCAGAACCCTTTCTTCTGTAAATGGACTGGTATCAACCCCCATCTTCAGAATGTTTCTCTTGTTTGGTTTAGGTACCTCCTCCTCCTCTTCCTATGTGAATACTGAGCAGAAATATTCATTCAGTATCCCTGCTTTTTCACTATCACCCTCTAACCACATTCCCTTCCCTTTATTAAGCCTCAGTATCCCTCCTTTGGTCTTTCTTCACTCCCTAATGTACCTATAAAAGGTCTTATCCCCCTTCTTAACAGAGTTGGCTATCCTTTCCTCGGTTTGGGCCTTTGCTATTCTGACTGCCTTCCCAGCCTCTTTCTGCTTTAACTGATAAAGTTCTCTGTCCTGCTCCTTCTGTGTTTCCTTATATTTCCTGAATGCTATCCTTTTCTCCTTAACCTTCCCTGCCAACTCTTTTGAGAACCATAGCGGTTTTTTCCTTCATTGTATTTTGTTGATTTGTATTACACAAAGGCTTGTTTTCTCTCTGATGGCTGTTTTGATTACTCCCCATTGTTCCTCCACCCCTCCTTCTTGCCTGTTTGCTAGTGCTTTTCTGAGGCACTCTCTCATTTTCCCAAAGTCAGCCCTCCTAAAGTCCAATACTTTTGCTGTTGTATGGCTTGATTGTACGGCTGTGTTTATCGTGAACCACACTGTTTGGTGGTCGCTTGTTCCCAGATGGCTACCCACTTCTAAATCTGAGATTCTTTCTCCATCCCCATTTGAGAGTACCAGGTCTAAGATTGCTCCCTCCCGAGTGGGTTCCAGTACTAACTGTCTGAGGCATGCCCCCTGTAGGGCATCAAGAATGACCCTGCTCTTGGATGTGCCTGCAGCAAAGGTGTTCCAGTTAACATCTGGCATATTCAGGTCCCCCATCAACAATACCTCCCCTTTTTCTGCCATTCTAAGGAAGCCTTCTATCATTTCCTTGTCCATTCCCTTCCCCTGAGATGGGGGTCTGTATACAACCCCCATGCAGATTGTGGTGCCATTTCCTGTCTCCAGGGTGACCCAGAGTGTCTCATCTGCTCCCTGTTTACTCTCTAGTTCTGTTGCTTTGATCCCTTCCTTTACATAGAGAGCTACTCCTCCTCCTCTTTTACCCTCGCTGTCCCTCCTGTAGATTGTGTATCCTGGTATGTTGACATCCCAGTTATGGTTCTCTGTGTACCATGTTTCTGTGACTGCCACAATATCCAGGCAACCCTCTCCCATCAAGGCCACTAGTTCAGGAAGCTTGTTACACAGACTACAGGCATTGGTACTCATCACCCTCCACTTTTTGATGGCCTTACCCCTTTTAGCCCCATTTCTGTCCTTACTGCCTTTGCCTTTTTTTACATTTACCTCTGTCCTGCTCCCTAATGACTTCTCTACCTTGGTGTTTACCTCACTAATTACCGTGTTTTGTGGGGGGAAACTGGGATTTCCCTGCTCCTTTTCAGTGCCTCCTCCCTTGGCTAGTTTAAATGCTTGCCAATGAAGCATTTAAACCTCTCACCTAGGATCCTGGATCTCCCCCTGGACAGATGCAGACCATCGCACCAGTATAGGTCTGCATCCCTCCAGGTGGCTCCCCAGTCCCCAGTGAAGCCAAAACCCTGAGCTCCACACCAGTTTTTCAACCATTCATTGAATTCCCTGGTGAGGAGTACCCTAGCATCACCCTTGCCATAGACAGGCAGCACCTCCGAGAAGGTTACTGTATGCGCTAATTGTCTAAGGCCCCTCCCCAACTCTACAAACTCCTCTTGCACTGCTCTGATCCCATTCCTAGCCAGGTCATTTGTCCCTAGGTGGACAATGACATCCAGCTCCCTCCCTCATGCAGCTGCTCCCATGATCCTGAGGATTCACTTCCTGTCCCTCCAAGCCGTGGCGCCAGGCAGGCACCTTACCTCCCTCTCCCCTTCCTCCCCCCCATTTCTAACCCCCTAATGATTGATTCCCCAACTAGGAGTTGTTTCCTTCTCCTGTGGGGTCTCATGCCACCCTCCTGTGGGTCTCCTTTGTGAAGGTCCCCAACATCCTCCTTGGTCTCCATTGCAGGTGCCTCCGTAGAGGAACCACTATCCACCAGAAGAGCGAATGAATTGTGGAGAGGTACAGCTGGAAGGATGCAACTCTGTTCCACCACCCTCTCCCTCCCTGAGCCCACCCTGGTCCAGCCTCTCCTCTTTCTTGGCAACCTCTGAGGTAGTGTTATTGGCCCTGGTGGTCCCTGGGTGTGGGAGGAGGTTTCACGAATCCTAGCCAGGTCAGCCTGGAGACGGGCAACCTCCTCCCCCAGACCAGAGAGGTGCCTGCGAATAGGGAAGCATTGCAGCCTCCAGAATGTCTCCTGGAACACTGCCACCCCACAGCCATTGCACTGCACCACTCCTATCATGTCTAATTTTGTATCTCCTCTCCTGTTTCTCTGTATGCTTACTCTCTCCTCTCCTTACAACTCTCACCCTTCCTGTTCTGGGACAGCAACTTCCTATATTCTTCAGTAGCCTCCTTCTTCCTTGCTCAGTGTCAGACCACCAGCAGCCAGAGGGGAAGAGTGAGCTATTTTCTTCCTTTAGGGTTGACAAAACCAATGTTTCTCTATGATCCTTCCCTTCCTACTGCCAAACAGGAAGTTCCTGTTGACAGTCAAATCCAGAGGCTATAAAAGTAGAACTGGCTTAGGGTGGGTGGGATGGAGGGCAATTAGTAAGAAAAAAGGCTAGCAATAGGAAGTTGTAATTTGAGTCACCTGCTTTTATATTGTCTAAGCCACACCCCCAATTAAGCTCTCTCTCCTCCTACTGGTTTAGCAAAGTAAACTGATACAGTACTCTTCCCAGCACAGAATGCACACTGACTTTCTTTCTTTTCTTTCTTTTTTTTTTGTAACCCTAAATAAGACCCCTTCTACTTCTAATAAAGTATATGTTTGCTTAATCTCAACAGACACTGACTCCTGCTGACATATAAGTGTTAAATTAATAAGAAAATGTAGCTTCTTTTAGTTAGCTGCTTTCTGCTCTACAAGCAAGGCTAGCAACAGCAAGTTGTAATTTGAGTCACCTGCTTTTATAGTGTCTAAGCCACCCCCCCAATTAAGCTCTGTCTCATCCTACTGGTTTAGTAAAGTAAACTGATACAGTACCCACAGAACACACACTGACTTTCTTTTCTGTCTTTTTTTTAACCATAAATAAGACCCCTTCCACTTCTAATAAAGTATCTGTTTGCTTAATCTCAACAGACACTGACTCCTGCTGAGATATTAGTGTTAAATTAATAGGAAAATGTAGCTTCTTTTAGTTAGCTGCTTTCTGCTCTACAAGCAAGGCTAGCAACTATATAGCAATTATAGTAACTATACATCTAAAACAAATATCTACCATACACATACTTGATATATTGGGGAATACAAGTAAACAAAACATTTATATGTATTTTATTTAAAACAGTTCAGGACAAGGGATGTCATAAGTATTATATTAGGGAAATAGTATGAAAAACATTGAAACAGGGATGGGGGAGGAGGAACAGCTCTGTTATTTCTCTTCCAAATATGGCTTAATCTGAAAACCCAAAGTTCAAAAACTTTCCCTCTCAACAGAGTCGCACACTTTCCAAACCTCTAAGCCCAACAGAAAAGCTGTTGTTGGAGTTAGAGATAAAGGCACTTCTGTCTGCAAAAGTAGTGGAAAGAATCCCCTTCCCCGAGTGTGGAAAAGACCTCTACTCCAGGTATTTTCTCACACAAAAGAAAAATGGGGATTGGTGACCCATTCTGAATCTAAAGTACCTGAACAGGCACTTACTCAAGCCCAAGTTCAAAATTGTCACCCTGGCACTGGTGATCCTATCTTTGCAACAGTGAGACTGGCTAACCTCCCTAGACCTCAAGAACACCTATTTTTACATTCCAATCAGGCCATCCCACAGAAAGTTCCTCAGATTCTGACTACTGTCCAGCCATTACCAGTTTGCAGCCCTGCCATTTGGCCTAACATCAGCTCCCAAGGTTTTTACAAAGTGCCTGGCAGTTGTGGCAGCTCATCTCAGTAGACAGCATGTGTCTGTCTTTCCCTACCTCGCTGACTGACTGGTAGTGCACAAGTCCCCAGAGAAGGTCAGGGAATCTCTCAGCCTTACACAGCACACTCTGGAATCCCTGGGCTTTATAATCAGCAAGGAAAAGTCCCAGTTCAAACCAGTTCAGATACTGGAGTTCATTGGGGCAGAGTTCAACACTCTGCAGGGGAAAGCCCTGCTCCCTTTCGACAGGGTGCAAAACTTCCTAAACCTGGAAAACTCCTTTGTCCTGGGCAAGCCAGACATTTCTCAGACTCCTAGGTCACATGGCCTCCATGACAGCTGTAGATCCAGGCATCAGATGAGGGACATTCAATATCACCTGAGGGCTCACTGGTCCCAGAAAAGAGACTCTCTGTCAAAGCTCATCCTAGTCACAAGAACCCTTCTGCAGGCCCTGGACTGGTGGAAGGAAAGGGAAAACCTTAGGGAGGGAGTTCCTTTCCAGCAAAGGCAGCCCTCCAGGGTTCTCACCATGGATGCCTCCCTCCTAGGATGGGGGACTCATCTGGCAGACCAGTCCATAAGCTGGACTTGGTCTCCCAGAGGCTCCAGTTACCACATAAACCTCCTTGAACTTAGAGCTGTGTACCTGGCTATCAAAGCCTTTGCCCCTCAGCTGAAAGGTCACTCTGTTCAGATGAGAACAGACAATACTGGTGCAATGTTCTATATCAACAAGCTGGGGGGCAAAAGGTCCACCAAACTTTGCACAGAAGCAATGAAGATTTGGTCTCTGGCTTACTCCCTGGACTGACACCTGTCTGCCAGGTCGCTCCTGTAAAAAAGCCTTCAGCAAAAGTGTGCTATACCTGGTTAAACAACTAAATAAAAAAAAAATAAATAAATTCACCTCCCGAGCAAGGACAATGTAGTGGCAGACGCCCTGAACTGCATCAGTTAAGGTCACCATGAGTGGACCCTAAACAGACAAGTACTGGCCACAATGTTCAGGAGGTGAGGCACTCCAGAGGTAGATCTCTTTACCTCCAGCCTCAGTCATCAGCTTCCACTATACTGTTGCAGGCCCCCAGCACTGGGCACACTGCCAGTAGATGCTTCAACTCTGGATTGGACAGGGAAGTTCCTGTATGCCTTCCCTCTATCCCTTCTAATCCTCAGAGTTGTTCTGAAGTTCAGGGATCAGCCAGCCACCTTGATTTTGGTGGCCCAGACTGGGTAAGGCAACCCCTGGTATTCTCTACTCCTTGCCCTGTCAGCCAAGAGACTGATTTGCCTACCCCCAAGTCACAGTCTCCTGATCCTGCCTCAGATGGGGACAGCATACCCCAGCACAGAGTCTCTTCACCTCAAAGCTTGGTACTTGAAGAGTTAGAGTATCCACATTCCCAGTACTCTGAGCATGTCCTAAAAATCCTTCACCTGACTAAGAAGCCCAGCACTAAGAAGATTTACACTTCCAAATGGAAAAGATTCTCTCTAAGGTGCAGTGATAGGCAGATAGACCTTATCAGGGAAGGCCTGCCCACTCTACTGGATTGCCTCGGTGCACTTACAAGCATCAGGCCTTAGGGCCTCATCCCTCAAAGTGCATTTAGCAGCCATTTTGGCCTACCTTTCCACTGGCAAGAAAAAATTTGTAATTTTCCATTCCATCTTTAGAAGGTTTTTCAAAGGTCTGCTGCACCTTCGACCCCTACTTAGGGAACTTGTCCCTCCCTGGGATTTGAACCTCTGCAAAGCCAAACTCATGGAGTCTCCTTTTGAACCTATGGCTACTGCAGACCTGAAGTATGTCACTTGGAAAACAGTTTTCTTAGTTGCTACCACTTCAGCCAGAAGGAATTATGAGCTGCAAGCTCTTTGTACTGAACCTAACTGCATTATCACCCATAGGGATAAGGTAGTCCTCAAAACAAACAGGAAATTCCCTCATAAGGTAGTTTCTGAATTTCACCTCAATCAGTCTGTGACACTCCCTGTCTTTTTCACAGACAAATACACTCCTGGAGAGTGGAAACTCCACAGTTTGGATGGTAAAAGAGCACTGACCTACTACCTGGAACACACCAAGCAGCTCATAGACTCCCCTACCCAGCTCATCCTCACCTATGGTGAGGTGGACAGGGGTAGACCAGCCACTAAGAGAACTATCTCTCGATGAATAATCTCTTGTATTCAGTTCTGTTACACTAAGGCTGACAAGCAGCCCCCTCAGGGACTCAGAGCCCACTCCACTAGGGGCACTGCTGCCTCTTTGGCAGCTGCAAGGGGCATCCCCTTGCTCGATATCTGCAAAGCAGCTACCTGGAAGACTGTACACACTTTCACAAAGCACTATTGCCTCGCTATACAGTCCTGATCAGATGCCAGATTTGGCACAGTAGTCCTGCAGAGCCCCTTTCCTAAGTAGGTTCTGTACCCCCTCCTCCCAGCTGCACTGCTTCGTAGTCTGCAGTAGTCAAGCATACGGAAAGTCCCCTGGGGTGAGAAGAAAAAATTACTTACCATAGTAATATTGTTTCTTCCAAGGTGTCCTGCAGTATGCTTGGTCTCCCGCCCATCCTCCCCTTACATAACGGGCTGGCAGTATAGCCTAGAGGTTAGAGGAAAGAGGTGTGAATGTGCTTGGTACATCCAGTAGACCAGACCTGAGTTTGATTCTTACAACCTCCACTTGCATACTGTGTGACTCTGAACAAGTCACTTAACCGCCCAGTGCTCCCAGGTGTCCCCTGAAAACAGGCACTTGTGCCTAGTGGGCCTTACCTGGTTACCAAAGACCTGAAAAAAAAACTGAGTATGGTCCTGCAGTCCTCTTTGCCAAATTTTTAGCTGTTTGCTCTTGCTAGATGTAAGGTTTTCACAGTTATGTGTGTGTAATTTAGGATACTAGTTTATTGTTTATAACATTTTTTCCTTTTCAATAGAGTAGATTTTGGGGGCCTGTTTTGGCCGTCTGCAGCTTTGAAATGAATCTGACTGCCCTCTGGCTCTGCTACAGACAGCACAACCTCTCCTGCATTCTGATTGGCTAATTTTAATTAGATCATTAGCATCAACTCCACCTATTTATTTATTTATGTCTTTGATAACCGGGTGGGTGCACTGATCCAAAGGACTGGTTTCAGGCAAGACATGAGCCACAGCATGGCACATTAAGCAATACAGGTGTGGAGAACAGTAAACACAGATCTCAACATGAGATGCAGAAAAATTACAGAACAATGGGTCATTACATAAAGTGCAATTACATAAGAATACAAGGTGTCAAAGAAGGCCAGCATACAGGTCAAAAATACATAGTCACAGGCCAGGCAACAGACTGAAATATAAGTCACAAAACACAGACACCAAACATAAGTCTCAGATATGATACATAAAGTGCAAAATGCATTCAGGTACACTAATAGTGCACAGGTCAATGAGCAGATTGGAACTCTGAAATCGAGTACACTTCCCCTTAGCAAATGGTGATGGGACTTAGAATAGGGACGCAAGAGCAGAAGCCCCGAAGAGTGGGGGAAGAGGACAGGAGTGGTAGTGGTGAGTGTAGCAAGGATGAGACACTGCTAATAAGTGGGGGGGGGACGGAAGGAGGGGATGCCAGAGATTACCCAGGAGAGCAGTGGCATTTGGCTTCAGACAGTAGCCACTCTTTGAAATTGTTTCTGAAGGAGAGATGGGAGGTGGAAGAGTGAAGAGATGTAGGGAGTCTGTTCCATAGGGAGGGGGCAGAGACGGATAAGGCTTTACTACCCATGGTAGAGGAGATTCGTGGAACTACTGGGGGTTGGGGAGATGGATGATTCACGGAGGCTCCTAGCTGCCACTCTGCCCATGAGGAGGGATGAGTACGGGAACATGTGTCCACCTCTCAGAGTATTGTCAACTAAGCAACCAAGGGCATAGTCGAACCATCCTTGCAGTGGAAGCCAACCAAGTGACTGGTACAATACACAACGATGGGTAGAAAAGGGGAGCATGGAGGACAAAGCAACATATACTGTTGTAGACTGAGTTCAGTCTACAGTGCAGAGCTGAGGATATGAGGGAATAGACAGGACAGCAGTATTCAAGGAGCGGTAGAAGGTTTCCTTGTGCAATTGCTAGGTGTGCCTCATAAGAAAGGAATTGATTTAGGCAGTAGTCGGCATCTACTGTAGCTTCTGATTAACTCTGCACACAGAATTATTGACATGGTCTGCTAACGTAAGGGAGGGGTCCAGAGTGACACCTAAGTATTTAAAACTAGGGACATTTTCAAGGGGGGGGGGCAGCAGGTGTAGGTACAAGGAGGGAGGAGTTTGTATTGGGAGATCTTTGTGAGGAATGGTTTGGATTCAAATAGCATTACTTTGGTTTTCTTTTCATTTACCAAGAGTGTGTTGGAAAGAAACCAATTGTGGGCAGCACCATAGTTAAGTGTAAGGGCAGAAGAGATGTTTGCAAGAGACTTGTTGCTATCGTGAAGGACAAGGTCATCCACATAGAGGAGAGCCTCACAGGTAAGACTTTCAACCGGGTGTGCATTAATAAAAGTGGAAAAAAGTAGGGGGCCAAGGATGGAGCCTTGGGGAATCCCTGTGGATACTGGCAGGGCAGGGGAGGAGGCTGTACCAATTGTAACAGACTGGAACCTGCCTTCGCGGTAGCTTCTAAACCATGCTGTTGTCTCGGCAGAGCAGCCAAGGTGTTAGGAGAGTGGAGTGGAGTGGAGGAGGGAGTGGTCGATGAGGTCAAAGGCCTTATTCAGATCCACGAATACAGCACCAGTAGCCTTACCTGCATCCGTGTTTCTGAGTACATGGTTAGAGAAATGGACTAAAGCTGTTGTGGTGCTTATAGAAGCCATGCTGCTGAGGGCACAGCAGATTATACTTTCCAAGATGCTCCGAGAGTTGGAAGTGCACGATTTGGCTGTTTGCTTACATGTGTTGCATAAGCACCTATAGGCGTTCCAGAGCTGGGGGGAAGGGGATGCTTTATAAGCTTTCCATTTACTGTCCCTCTGTTTCATTAGGGACAGTAACTCTTTGGATATTCATTGGGTGCAGCCCCCTCCCACCCTCCGAGTAGTGAGGGAGGTGGAGGTCTTGTATCTGAATGAGGGCATTTGTGAGGAACCTAACTGCATCTGACACATTGTTGATGAGGTAGAGGGCAGACCAGTTCACCGCTCTTACATCCTCTAGGAGATTTGTGGGATCCAGGCAGTTAAAATTTCTGAAAGACAGGTACTTGGCGGGGGGGGGTTGATTTTGGTGGTCAATATGACATAGGTAGGGGAGTGGTCACTTATAGAGTCTGACAATGTACCCACCTGTAGGACCATGTCCACCCAATTTGTGGCTATCCAGTCAAGCAGCGAGTGGTTGAGCATACAAGGCGTTGTGCCTGGTGGGGGATGAGATGATTTGCTCAAGGTTGTGTGTTTTCAGTAGGTTTGCATAGTCAGGTTCCTGGGCACTTAACCAATTAAGGTTAAAGTCTCCAAGCAATATGGTGTCTCTGGTAGGAGAGAGTAGTCCTAGGCCATCGAGAAGGGTGGATAATCCAGGGATACCTCCAGTAGGGGGGTTGTAGCAGCAGCCCAGGTAGAACTTTTTTGAGGAACCCAGGGTCAGTTCTGCAAGGAGCCATTCACTGGGGGAGAGGGGATCAGAGTGGCTAACAATGGTGGCTGAGATATGTTCCTGGACATACAGTGCTACTCCCCCACCCTTTTTTCATCCTGGTCTATCCAGGTGAAGGAGGGAGTAACCTGTGAGATGGTAGGAGGGGTCGGAGTTGTAGGGTTTCAGCCAGGTCTCAGAGAGCCCTAGCACATGGGGCTTATAGAAAGACACCCAGGCCTCAAGGTCTTGGAACTTGTATGGGAGGCTGTAAACATTTAAATGTGCAATTCTTAGACTAATCTGCCTTGCCTAGGTGACATCAGGGTGGTCGATAGGGGTGTTAGCAGGGCCAGGGTTGCTTTCAATGTCACCAGGACGGAGACGGAGGGAGAAAAAAGAGCAGAGCTGGGAGCCAGGGGGTGGGTGAGATGGTGAGGGAGTACAGGAAAAAGCCAAGTAGGCGACGTTCAGGGTTGAGAGGAAGACAAAGAGAGCCAGGCCTAGGGGAGTGAATTCATATCTAGCAATAGAAGAAGGAGGCACATCAGGTCTATTGAGGTGAGTAAATAAGGATAAATTTTACTATTCTACGGCAAGCACAGAGGCACAAAATTCTGGCACTAATAGCAGATCAGTCATAGAGGTGGCCAGAAGGGGGAGCAGTAATAGCTTCATTTAAGTTACTATAAGAGTTAGTGACCAGAGACCCTTTATGGTAGTGTTGGCCAAGTGGTTAGGGTTTCACACTGCAGTAGAGAGAGGGATGCAAAGGTAGTTTGAGTCCCACGGCCCCACAGAAAGGGTGACTTCCTCAGATGAGTACCTGGGCAAGGTAAAATATTTAGAGGGAGATGGGTCCAGTCCAGAAATTGTTTAGAGTACAATATAGGGGGAGGAGCAAAAGGAGTGACTTCAGTGTTACTCCAGGGGCTGAGTGGGCTGAACTAAATGGGAGTGGGGGGGGGGCCAAAAGTGGTCTGATAGGTTCTGGCAGGTATAAAGTAAAACCACCCCAAAGGACCCAAACATGAAATCTCTCTACCTTCTGAGGAGGGAGGGTCAGTCTGCTGCAGCTGCAAGGAGAACTTCAACTCCGCCTCTGGGGCAACTGAACCCAGTTGGCATACTGCAATAGTCAGGCATACTGAAGGACACCTTGGAAGAAACAATATTACTATGGTGAGTAATTGTTTCTTCTTGGACCATCACCATTGATTTCTTCTTGGACCATCACCATTGATTCACACACCAACCAACCCTCCATCCTCTATCCCCCGGTGCTCAGTCTTTCTGTTCATTGGTCTTCACCCCCACCCCCGTTTTGGTTTGGGCTGTGAAGACACTGCTTATTTAGTTGTTGACCCTTCTTACACGGGTCGTAAGGGCTATCTTATGCCCTTTTGGGGAAGGTATCATACTTCGGTTACATTGCACCTCCTTGGTAAGAAAGGTACTGAGGTGGTTGAGGGCCAGTGCTGAGGAAAGCCATGAAGAGCAAGCTAGTCTCACGGTGCCACACACAGCCTACCTCAGCACTGCCCCTCCTGAAACGTTCTGGCTTCTGCAGTATCCTAGCACCTCTGGCTCAGAACCCATTGGTGGGAATCAATGGTGAAGATGGTCCAAGAAAATCAAGAATTACAGTAAGTAAGTAATTTTCATTTTCTGGGGGATTTGAAAAATTTTGCCTACGTTGGAAAAATTTGCCCGGCACATGGGAAAGAATGTTTCTCATGTGCTGCTCCATTTTCTTGGAACAACTTTTGTCCTCAGCTTAGAATCTCACCTACTCTTGGAATTTTCAAACATGGTCTAAAAAGGTTATTGTTGCAGGAATAATCAGCCTCTCTCCTCAGCTTAGAATCTCACTTCCCCATGGTATTTTCAGACATGGTCTAAACAGATTATTGTTGTAGGAACTATCTATTTGCACTTGTTTTAGCTGATTTCACATATTCTGTGTGTTAGTTTATGTTGTTATTGTTACCATAATGACTTGGGATGGGGAAACAAAAGTTGTTTCTCATAGAACTTACCCTGTATCTTTTATGCAACTTTTAAATAAAAAAATTAAAAAAAAAATACTTTAGGCCCCAGGAATCCCTCAGTATGCTTAACTAATGCAGTCAGCCTCCTATGTTGAACTGCCTCGGAGGAGAATGGAGTGTATGTAAATGATGGAAATCTCATTGACTCGTGCCAATTTCAAACTGCTGCTCCTAGTAACTGCTGTTTTCTGAAATGCTCAGATTCATTTCTCCGCCTGCCAGTTTGAATGCCTCAGAAAGCTCTCAGCTTTCCTCAGAGATTGTTATTTTACATAGTAGTTCATTTTATTACATTACTTTACAATTACTGCACCTGTTCAGGTATAGTTAGTGAGTTTTAGTGGGTTTTTATATTTTTGTAGTGGTACTTCACAGTTCCGGGGAACCGCATTTTCTGTGGTGTTTTTGCCACTTTTTCCTTTACTTTTGCTTATTAGCACCTCGGATCCTTATTTGGACCTGCAGCACTATTTTATTTAAGTTCTAAAAGTTTTCACTCAGTTCCTTTCCTCTCAGGAACCAAACGTTTTAGTTGGTTCCGCAGTTTAAATTCTCATCAGGGAACCGACCGTTTTTTGTTTACATTTTATTCGTATCTGATTGCGGTTACAACCAAATTGTTCTCTTAAAACTCTGCTGTGCCTGACAATAATGTCAGAGATACTTCGCAAAAAGAAAAAGACAGGACCAACTGGTTTTAAAAATGTTATTGGTTGTATGCAAATAGTGGCCAAAGCTGATAGGCACGATTTGTGCATTGTTTATCTAGGACCTAGTCACAGCTTTGTAAACTGTGACTTTTGTAAAACCTTTTGTTCTAAGACTCTGACAAAAGGGCCAAAAAACTTGAAGAAATAGCTACTCCTTCCTCTCCTTCAAAGCCCACTAAAGATGCTTCCTCCTCAAATAAAAAACAAAAATAAAGAGCCGGTGAACCCAAAAACCACAGAGAAACCTGATTCCTCAACGTCTAAGAGGCCAGCGGAACTGGCTACAGAACTGATTCCTGCTAAAAGAAAGCATAAGGAAAAACATGTCACTACACCTCCTGCTGAAAAAGCAAAGGAGCTCTCAGCAGACAGACCGACAATGCCCTCGGCTGAGGACATTGCCAAGGCCCTGCAAATATTACAGGCCTTCCAGACTGTCAGTCCCTTGGTTCCACCCTTGGTTCCCACAGTTCCTACTTCAGCTGCCCCCGTGCTGGAACCGGTATACTTATATGAGGAACCAGAGGAGGAAGAGGAGGGGGAACCCATTGAGGATAAAATCTCCACGGAGCAGGACTTTGATTTCCCCTTCCCAGGGACCTAAGGATTATTCATCTCACAATTCTTTCATGAGGCAAATGGTTGATACCCTCAACCTCTCTATCCAAGAGTCAGTGGAGGATGGAGAGGAAGCGGACTTCCTTGACATGATGGGGCTCACCCCCACTAAAAGAATTTTATTGTCTATCCATAAATCCCTTAGAAAGGCTGTGTTGAAACTTCTGCAAACCCCCACTTCAGTTGCAGGGGTGGACAGTAAGGTGGATAAAAAATATCAGCTGGACAGATCTAATGTGGACTTTTTATTTACACATCCTGACCATGAGGGGGTGGTACAGGCCGCTGCATGTGATAAGGCTAAGGTGTCTTTGGCTTCTCATCTTCCCGACAAGGACTCCAGGAAGACTGACGCCATGGGAAAGAGAGGATACCTCTCAGCTTCCCTTCTTGTCAGGCAGGCCAATTATATGGCCTATGCAGCCCAAAATCAAAAAGCCCTTTAGACTACAGTGCTAGCCATGACAGCTAAGATTCCTGGGGAGGTGGCAGTGGATCTGGCTGAAACCACCAGAACAGCCCTGGATGTCACAAAATATAAATTTCATATGTTAGTGGATGCCAGTGACACTGCTGCCAGGCTTATGGCCCTCACAGTTTCTATGAGAAGGTTTGCCTGGCTTAGAGCCACAAACCTTTCCCAGGATACCTAAACTAAGGCCATGGATTTCCCCCTGTGAAAATAACTCTCTTTTGGGAGATGAAAAAGAGGCCTACATGAAAAAAGTGGAAGAGTACAAGACCACCTATAGGAGTAATTCTGCCAGGGACAGACCTTCCACTTCCTGTAGATCCCAGACATGGGGAGGCAGGGGTAGGAGATCCTACTCCAGGCCTTTTTTCCAGGCCCAGGCACTGCTAGACTACCAGCAGACCAGAGGGTACTTCAGAGGTAGGGGCAGAATGGCCATGAGACCGTCCTAGCCAGCTCCCCAGGCTAAGGCTCAACTGAAATAGAACCCCTGATGTGCTTGTATAGGTCACCTCCCCCCTACCAGTAGGTGGTAGACTGGCTCACTTCCTCCAAGCTTGGCAAACCATCACCACGGACAAGTGGGTCTTGGAGGTCAGTGGTATAGCCAGGAATTTCACATTTGTACACTAAGCTGACACACTGCTACCCCCCCACCCCATTGTCCATGCCCTTCCGTCTGACACAAGCATCATTTCTTCTGTGGCATATATGCTCTAAATATGAAATATAAAGCTGTAACACACATACTCACATTCCCATACAGTAATAAGGCCTTTAAAACACTAGTGCAGACTAACAGACTGGCTTTTAGTTACAGTGTTGCATTATGACAAGCCTCTGTACCACATTAAGGTAGGCAGTCCCACAGAGATCCATTCATAACATTAGCCATTCAATCACCACAACAGTGCCAAGACTAACAGACTGGCTTTTAGTTACAATGTTGCATTGTGACAAGCCTCTGTAATACATCAAGGTGGCCAGTCCCACAGAGGTCCATTTATAACACTAGCCATTCAATCACCAATAGTGACAAGATTAACAGACTGATTTGGGCCTTCCGACTGGAGCGAATACTACCTACCATTATTCTGCCGGACCAGACAGGTTTCATAAAGGCTGGAAATACAACAGACAATATCTGTCGGATATTGTTGTTGTTGGAATATATTCAGACGAGAAAGATTCTGCGACTTTGCTAAATTTAGATGCCAAACAGACGTTTGACATGGTGTCCTGGAACTTCTTCTGGGACACCCTGGCCACCTTCCAATTCCCAGAATCCTGTCAGGCCTGGTTGAAAATAATATCTATGTTGGTCCGAAGGCCTACATACATATTAATGGAGCCCTGACCTCCCCACAAATTTCTTTACAGCGAGGCACGAGACAGGGGTGCCCTCTCTCTCCCCCCTCCTATTCGCTCTATATATGGAGACTTTGGCCTCTGCCATTAGAAGGGAGGAGAGTATTGAAGGGGTACCACTGGGACAAACACAGTATAAAGTCTCATTGTTCACTGACGATGTACTGCTTTCCATCTTATCGCCTGAGGTGTTGGTCCCCAAGGTATGGGAAATACTAGATAAGTTCAAAAGAGTCATGGACTTTAAGTTAAATGTCTCTAAAACTGAGGTTTTAACTTCCAGTTTTACCCCTTCTGCTGGCTTAAAGAAGAGGCTTCCTTTACACTAGTCAAGGACTATAATTGAATATTTAGTTATCTACATAACAATGAATGTAAATAATATAAATCTCATGAATTATGAACCTTTAACTCTTAAAATAAAAAATAATCTCACTAAATGGGGCAGCTTAACCCTATCCTTTTTTCCAAAAGTGGAAATTATAAGAATGAATATTTTGCCCAGCTTATTATATTTGTTTCAGAGCATCCCTATTTGGCCATCCTGCCCCTATTTCACCTCTTGGAATTAAATGATTTAGAACTTCATATGGGGAGGGCAATGTCCTAAGGTCCGTTTCTCTATTCTCCATTTGCCATTAGCCTCTGGGGGATAAATTTACCTAATCTTGAATGGTATGCTAGAGACACTTTCTTGAAGATATTATTCCAATGGTTAACTCCTAGATACTTAACTCCATGGAAGGACATAGAATTTATCACAAACAATCTCTATGATGTAGCACCTATTCTGTTTGCAACACGAGGGAGGTCCATTCCCTGCAATATTTCACTAAATTCACCGGGGGGGGGGTCCTGAAAATATGGAATCAGATGAAGTATCATATGAAGTTTTCGGAAGTCTTTTACTATATGAGGCTGTTATCAGTTGATTAAAAATATGGACCATCTCTGACGGACCCCACCTTTAAAGGGTGTCGTCAACTGGGTCTGCATTACCTCTTTCAAGTTTTAACAAATAGTGGCATCACCGCCTTTGAAACTTTGTGGGGAGAGTATGGGCTGCCTCATAGAGATCACTATAGAGTCCTTCAACTTTGGGCATATATACTGCATCAATGTTAGGATCAGACGAGGCTGCCTAACCCAAAATCACCCCTATTTGCTCTGTTAATGGATAGCCTGCATGGTAATTTTGGAGGGCATCTCATAGGGCAATTATACCGCATATTTAGAGAGTCACCGGGAGACTCCACCCAAACAGTTTTAACTAAATGGAATGTTGACCTTAAGTTATCTGTCACTTACGAAGAATGGATAAAATTTGCTTTGTCAGCAGTAAAAGTTACTCTCTCTTCTGTTTGGAGGGAGTATGCCTGGAAATGTCATTACAAATATTTTAGATCACCAGCTGTTCTTATTAAATATGTGCCTCCGTCCTTTGGAGTATGTTGGTGGGGATGCAAATGTCAGGTGGCAGATCTAGGACACATTTTTGGTTATGCATGATATTTATTTATTAATTTATTGCAGTACTCAGAAAACCATTTGAGCCCAGAGCTCTTTACATAGGTTCCACGTCAGGACATTTCAGTACAACAGATACATGAAATTATACAAAGGATTGCAGAAATATAAAGGTAAACAAACAGGATTATATATCAAACATAGTACAAGTCACAGGAAAACAGACAATTTACAGTGCCCAACGGTGAAACCAGTCAGTTGTCAGCAAACAAGAGGTTGTTTGGAGTGTTGCTAAGTGCTAAAGAAAAAAACAAAAGGGTGTGAAGGGGAGGAGCCCAAGTGCAATGTGCAAAAGGAGAGCGTAATATCAGTATAGCAGTAGGGATCGGAGGGAGGTGACTAGACTAGAGGCAGAGGGAGAGGGTGCTAGATGTGTGGGAGGAGCAGGAGGGCCTACTCAGGGGAGAGAGGGAAGGGTTGAGGGGGCAGGGGATGGAAGTAGTGTTGGCGGGGTGGAAATGTGGTGCTAGCAATGGCAGGCACATCAAGATTCGCATATCATAAGGAGCTTCAAGTTCATTTTGAAATACCCAGTGTGGGCAGGTGCGCAATGTTCTCCTGGAGGGAGCTGAACCACAGCGGTGCACGGTAAGCAAAGGACCTTTGTCCTTGAGATGTGCGACATTTCGGAGTTAGGAAGGCCTGGTGTTTGGAGTTATGGGTATGTCGTGGATTATTGCTGGGAACCAGAAGTTGTTGGACCCCTGGTGGTAGCTGACCAAGGCAGATCTTTTTGGCCAGAAGGCAGGATTGATATTTTTGTCGGCCATTGAGCATGAACCAGTGTGCCCTGGCATAGAGATCACAGGTATGAGTCAGTCGGTGCGCACCTAAGGTGAGCCGGCAGGCTTTGTTGAGTGCGGATTTTATGCGCCGGAGAGCAGTATCTGTGGCAGAACCATATATAGGCAGCCCATAGTCCACCAAGGAACCCACAGAACTGTGAACAGCTATGCTGAGGGCTTCAGAGGAGAGGCTATGCTTGTGACGATAAAGTAGCCCTATGTGCTTGTTGATAGCTTTGGCCGTGTTGTCAATGTGGAGAGTATGGGAGAGTGAGTTGTCTATAGTGATACAGAGATATTTAAAGTGTTGAACAAGTTCAAGGGAAACTCCGCCACTATTGCATATTGATAGTGGGTAGTTTTTATGTTTGCTTAGAGAGCTGGAAAACAGCATGTTTTTTGTTTTCTTGTAGTTCATTATCAATTTATGATCTTAGAACCATGTCTCTACACTGGTGAAGTCGCTCTGTAGTTGTTGCTCAGGGGCACTGGCATCTAAGCCATTTGAGAAGACAACTGCATCATCTGTATAAAGGAGGATGCAGCCTTGACTAGCTTGGGGGAGGCAATTCCAGAATAAGCTGAATAGGAGGGGACCCAGTATTGACCCCTGCAGAATGCCTGAGCAGACAGCTTTACTGTCTGAGAGGACAGTACCTATCTTGACTTGCTGGGAGCAGCAGTGCAGGTAACTACAGAACCATGCAACCGCCTTGGGGCCATGGCCTGTAGCAGTAAGTTGGTCAACTAGGAGGGCATGATTGACCATATCGAAGGCCTTTGTTAGATCGATATAGATTGCCCCAGCAAGCTGTCCAAGATCGAGAGATTTATGGATGAAGCCCGTGAATTCCAGGAGGGCTGTAGTGGTGCTGTGCCCTGCCCTGCCCTAAAGCCATGCTGCTCAGGGTATAAGAGCTTATGTTTGTCCAGGTATTCGACAAGTTGGTCCGCGACGATTTGTTCCAGGGCCTTCAAGAGTGGTGGAAGTATTAACACCTTACTGATGTACTTTACAGGTTGAATTACCGGAATGTTTAGGAGAAACCATAGAATTGATGGTTGAGATGGTATTATTATTATTATCAATAATGCCAAGTCATAAGCCTTCTTGGAGCCAGACCCTACTGGCTGTATACTTGGTAGCAGCCAAAAAGGCTAGCACTCAGAAGTGGATGACACCAGCTGTCCCATCGATGACTGATTGGAGGGCCATAGTAATGGGCATTTATCAAATGGAAAAAGTAACGGCAGGCCTCTGTGAAAAGCTGGAAGCCTTTAACATTAAGTGACAAAAATGGGTGTGGTATATGGCCCAACTTGATTCAGATTTTGTCCCCTGAAGGACTTCCTGTAGTTCATGGGATGGTGCTGCTGTCACTGGGGTCATGGTGGGTCCAGAAAGTACTTAGGTAAGGTATGAATACTCTAGGATCTTTAACTGTGAGGATGTCTTTAACCTATATAGAATATGTTAAATGAATAATAGACATTGACACATAAATGGCTTTGTCTTTCTAACCTAAAACATTATGTGTTGGTGTATGAACACCACAAATACGAGTGCAAATGTACCCTGTGTTGTGCCTCATAAATTAATCTAAAAAAAATGATATTAAAATAAAAGACTAACAGACTGGCTTTTAATTACAATGTTGCATTGTGACAAGCCTCTGTACCACATCAAGGCAGCCAGTCCCACATAGGTCCGTTCATAACAGTAGCCATTCAGTAACCAACAGTGTCAAGACTAACAGACTGGCTTTTAGTTACAATGTTGCATTGTGAGAAGCCCTCTGTACCACATCAAGGTAGCCAGTCCCACAGAGATCAGTTCACACTAGTACCTGTACTCATACACTTTATCCGCTCACTCAAGCACTAAAGCCAAGCACCCACACCACCCAACAATCATTCATGTATATACCCACAGTAACCAAAATCGCACACTCAACAAAATGGTAACATACCCACACAGCAGTGTACTATTACTGATTACTCGGTAATTTACATTACAGTACAAGAGGGCTGGGGTAAGCTAGATGGTGTTCTGGTTTTGGTTTGGTTACCTTAACCATCACCTAAACCATTCACACCAAAAAGCTCCATACTGTACCTCCAGTTTTGGTTCAGTTACCGCAACCTAAACCGTTCTGCATCAAAAAACACATACCACCTAAACATGGTATATTATCAGTTTACAATTTAAACAATAACTGCAAATAAAAACAAGTTGAAAACACAAAAAGACACTACAACTGAGCTCCCACACCAACCAAAAATTCTTCATGTGCTTCAGCCCAATCATACCCAAAGTAACCAAAGTAACCCACTCAAATGGTAACGTACCCACATCAGTGTACTACTGCCAATCACATTAAAATTACAGTAATTATTTAGGTTACAGTATAAGAGGGCTGGGGTAAGCTAGATGGAGCTCTGGTTTTAGTTCACTTACAGTACCTTAACCATCACCTAAACCATCCGCACCAAAAAGCCCCATAACTCTGGTTTCTAGGGATGTGTGTAACGTATACTTAATGTTACTAACAACTTAATGTAATTACTCAACGAGACCGACAGAGAATCAAAACAAATTTATTTAGCAGTGGTATTATAGTGCCACTTGAACTCAGCCTTAGATGTTACATGATTACACATGCACAGCTTATATACACAATTTGAAAGTTACATCCCAAACAGGACTAATGCTATGATTTGCTCCTAGCAATCCTATTATGTAATATGGTCATTTACTGTGTGTTGGTGATACACTGCCTGGAACTGGCTACATGACCTTAGTCATGGACATGTTTGAAGAGCCCAGTTTGATACACTGCCTGGAACTCACATTTACCTGCATAACCAGTTGCACCATACTACAATGCCTTTATTTACAGCACAAATACCTTTGACAGGGCACCGCCTGTCACGTTCTGCTTTACCTGCCTTACTTGTTTACTGCCTCGTACATTTTATTACAGACCCTGCCTAGGCTCATTATGTGACTTGTATTTTGTATGTTTTTTTGTTTAACTCAGTTTGAGCATTGAGCCACACATTTCAGTCACAATTGTGGCCATTTAGCTGTTGCCCTTACAACGTGGAAATGATGTTCTATTCACACTTCTTGGCAGTTGCCTTTCCCTTTAAGGATTGCCGGAAACATTTCCTAGCTGGCTGTTCCCACCCACCCAGGTGGTAACTCCCCTGGCTGCACCCCATGATGCCAGATCTTCCTTTCTGCTGGAAGGTTTAGGTTCCCTCCTTACCGCTCCAGCGTTGAGTAGACCTTGGCACTCAAATCTTTGGATTTACTTCTAAAACTTACTTTAAAACTTGTTAAAGTTCTGTCTTTGCCTCGATTTTCGATCGTGACCACGATGGAAGACAAGAACATTTCCTGGTTTCACTGGTGCCCTTGCGGGCAGAAGATGTTCTGTGTGGACCCTCACACCTCGTGCATCTACTATCTGGGCCACGATCACGATCCGCAGGCCTGCAGCTTTTGTCAGTCATTTCATCTGAATGTTCTCAACGACCGTGCTGCCTGCCTGAAGTTGGGCCGACTGGAGAAACAATACCTGCCGGTCAAATCAAAGGATGCCCATTGGGTGGTCTCTGCAGATGCAGGGTCCACCGAGTAGTTAGAATAGCTCAAGGCTTTCAAGCAAGAGGCAGCCCAGGCCACTGCTCAATCCTCTTCTGCCTTGGCCTTTCTTCTGCTCCAGTTGGGCTCCACCTATTCGGCCTCCTTCAAGGAGCTGTGCTAGTCCCTCTTGACTAAAGGAAAGGGCCCTACTGAGTCACACAGTTCTCACTCACGCAAGAAGGAGTCCAAGAAGGACAAAGAGAAGACTCATCGTCGATGCTCCTGGGACCGGGAATGTTCCCGCTTGCAGGAAGCTCCGGTTTCGACTACTTGTCCGCTGGTTTCACAGTAATCCCATTGGACCAGTTGACTGATACGCTGGCTGACGATGCGGATGAGATTTTTCTCGACCCTGTCGACCGGTTGTTGTCCAAAGATGCTGACAGTTCTCTTTTCAGTACTCCGGTCCTCTGGTGACCACTGATGGGTTGGCCCAGCTTACTGAGCCAGAACCGCTGGTCATCAACCAAGACCAGGAGGAGCCGTGGATCTCCCCAGCTCCCTCCGAGACTCCCCGTTGGCACCACCGACAGCCAAGGTCGAGGTCATCTTCGACTTTGGAGTCGAGCAGGTCCCACTGACATCAGTGGTCTCGTTCTCGACATCATGGTAAGTGGCGCCGCCACTATTTGTCTTCATCCTCCTCGGGTGAGGAGAAGCTTCAGCGCAAATGGTGTCCACGCTGTGAAGACCTAACGTGGCAACAGATCTTCCTGGACATAAAGTCTCTACCACTCATTCACACTAATGGGAGTATGCTGGAGGCACTAGGATCCAGTGGGAGCAAACTTTTTTTTCCAGGAGGGTCGGCGCCTGAGATGGAGCCGCAAGAAAGCGGCACTGTGAGCCCCAGCTTGTGTGGTAATGACTATCTTGGCATCGACCCTCCAACTGCCTCAGTTCCTTTTTTCCCACCATCTAGTGCGCTTCAGTGACAATGACGCTCGCCCGCTGGGAGTTAAACTTCACTAACAACAGTAGTTCAGTTTATTGTTTTGTAGATTATTTTGAATCAGTACCGATTATATTTATTGATTCTAGCAATTGTACGAGAGAAGTCTTCAGCCCTCCATTGACGGAGTCGACCATGAGCGGGTCAGGTGACGGTAGGGAGACTTCATATGAAAGCTGTTCAGTCAGCTGGGCTGGGTCCGGTCCACCACCCTCCCGGGGGGGGGGGGCGGTCTGACAATGGATGGTCCAATGCTCAGGGAGATGGGCAGTTCCCCCGAAAGCATAAAAGAAAATGGTCCCATTCTTGGCACCGTTCGGCCTCGAGCTCTTCTTCAACACATAGGTCAAAGAAGAAACGGCATCACTCGTTGCCCTCTGGTACATCTGCACATAGATGGTCAGTCATTAGGGCCAGGCGTCAGTCTCCACCTCTGTCAGAGTCACTGGTTTCTGTCTCTGGTGGTCGACCTCCTCGACACCGGAGCTCCTCCCCGCTTACTGGAGGAGCTTCCGATGAGCAGTTTCACCAGTGGGCTGCTCTTATGGAGCAGTGGGCTTAGAGGTTGGTCCAGTTGCCCGAGCCAGTCAGTCTGACTCCAGGGCCTTCGGGCCATTCGGTTTCGGAGGGATGGGTAGGGTGGTTGGGCCTTCATAGTTGCGCGGTGCCTTCTTCGGTGCCGTTGACTCCATTCTCAGGTGTTTATCCCCCTCACATGGCTGCGACGCAGGGGTCCACACCGATGCCTCTCTCTCCCGCCATTTTTCCCTCTTTTTCTTGAAATCACAGTTTTTTGACCCGTGGGACTCTCTTGGCACTGTCCGCTGTGCTGCGGGCTCTGTCGGCACTGTCTGTGGTGCCGGGAGCTCTGTTGGTGCCATCTGCAGTGCCGGAGCTCTGTCAGCACTGTATGCGGTGCCGTTTCTGATAGCACCTCCCTCCTTGTTCTCAGCGCCGTTTTTCTCGATGGCGCCGGGGATTAGTGTGGTGCCATCTGGTCTTCAGGGGTTCTCGACTCCGATCCTTTCTTCTTCTTCTATTCTTCCTCCTGATTTTCACTCCTTTCCTGTCTATACAGGTCCCCCTGGACTGTAGGAGATGATTTTGAGCCTGATCCAGATATTCGCCTGGGTGATGATGTTGATGTCACTGCTCTGGGAGCAGGGATCAATCCTCCTGCAGAGCCTGTGGTTGAAGACCTTTCCTTAAAGTCTCTGCTCAAAAATTTAAATTCTACTCTTTCTCTCCAAACTACAGAAATCGATCCTGGGAAGCTTTTGTGACTCTAATATCTTCATGTCCCGGAGATCCCTATGGATTTAGCCCCTCTGGTACAGCCCTCTTTCGAGACCCTTTCACAGATGGTGTGGAAGAATCCGGCTGTCATTCATTCTGCAGCCAAGTCCATAGATAGGAAGTATGCCCCTCCCAAGGATCACCCCATTTTGGCCTCACAAGCCTTTGCTGATGCCATTGTAGTCCTGGCAGAGAATGATAAGGCTGTCCTTCCTCAAGGATCTACAGCCCAGCCTATAAACAAAGAATCTTGCAAGATTACCTTAGGTAAGAGAGTCTTTGCTGCCTCAACCCTGAGTATGTGCATTGCCAGCTACCAGGACTATTTTTCTCAATATGAGCATGTCCTTTGGCATTCACTCAAAGCAATGGTAGAAGCTCTTTCCCAAATTGGAGGTTAACTCAGAGCTACTTCAAACCATAACTAGGGGTATCGCATCCAATAACCAACAGGTTAAAGCCACAATGGACGCCTTCGATACCGCTTCCCGGGCGGCGGCTGGCACCTGCACCCACTGCCATTCTTGGCTGTATACCTCAGGCTTCATGAATGACGCCCAGCAACAGGTCATGGCCTTACCTTTTGATGGTTTGTATCTGTTTGGATCTCAGGTGGAGCAAGCACTGGAGGCCATGCAGAAGACTAGGCCTGCCATTAAGATGGCCAGACCTGTACCCGCCCCCTCCTGAGTGGGTGGAAACAAGCATCAATTTTACAACCGTAAGTCCTTTTGGGGCAGAGGCAGAGGAGGTTTTAACAAAAACCACATCCCTCAGCCACAAAAGAAAGCACAGCAGAAGGCACAAGGGCCCAAAGCGCCTAATGCCACCTTCTGAGTTTCTGGCCCAGGTCCCACCTCAGCTGTCCAAGGGGGACTCCTCCTCAGTGGTGGGAGGATGTCTGACTCAGTTCTACAACCAGTGGAAATCTATAACATCAGACAAATGGGTCCTCAGGATAATCCGCGAGGGGTACTCTCTCAATCTTTTGGAAATCTCTCCGGATCATGCTCCCAAACAACAGCCCAGGCTGTTGGCAGTACAGTCAGACCTTCTTGCTTCCGAGGTACAAGGCCTTCTGAACAACAGGGCAGTAGAAGTCATTCTGCTGGATCAATGAAACACAGGTTTCTACTCCCATTACCTTTTGGTCCCGAAGAAAACCGGCGGCATGTGCCCCATTCAGGATCTCAGAAAGCTAAACAAGTTCTTCACAAATAAAAGTTCAAGATGATATCACTAGGTACCCTGCTATCTTTGATTCATTGACACGATTGGTTAGCCTCCCTGGACATACAGGATGCCTACCAACACATTCCCATACACCCAAAGCACCACAAATATGTAAGGTTTGTGGCATTGGGTCGGCACTATCAGTTCAGAGCCCTGCCCTTTAAGCTATCCTCGGCGCCTCGAGTTTTTACAAAGTGTTGTGCAATTCTCATGGCGCACCTCAAGAAACTCAGAATACAAGTGTTCCCATATCTGGACGACTGGCTCCTTAGCAAGTCCCTCCAGGCAAGAGACTCTGGAGGCCGTGGCCACAGCCTCAGACTTCCTCACATCCATGGGAGTTCTGCTGAATCTCAACAAGTCGCAGCTGCAACCCTCCCAGAAGCTCCTCTTCATAGAAAACTCTTCTGAAAACACCTTCTGTGGGAAGGCTTTTCTTCCAGAAGACAGAAGGAGTGATATCTTTGCAGATGGCCCGATACATCAGAGAACACAGCTTGGTTCAAACTATTTCGATGCAGTGGATGCTGGGCCTCATGGCATCCTTGGTGTTCAATGTACCCTTGGCTCATCTTCACATCCATGACATGACACATCCGGACAGCCATAGACCAGGGCAAACTCTCTGGTGCAATATTTATCGACCTGTCCAAAGCCTTTGACCTCGTTGACCACAAAGTGCTTGGTGCACAGTTGTGGTCACTTGGCCTCTCCCCCCATGCCATGAAATGGCTAATGGGTTATCTACATGGCAGAAAGCAGCATACATGCTTCAATAAAGTCCTCTCCGAGCCCCTACCGGTAACCTCCGGAGTGCCTCAAGGCTCGGTACTGGGTCCCCTCCTCTTCTCCCTCTTCATCAATCAACTACCCATGGTTACTACCAGCTGTAGCACCACCATGTATGCAGATGATCTGGTAATCCTGGCTCACTCCCAGAATGCCACTACCCTAAACCAGAACCTGACTGATGACTTTAACAGGGTATTGTCATGGGTTACTAGTCACAAGCTGGTCCTGAACCTGAAAAAGACACAGGCTATGCTCTTTGGCTCAATGGCTAAAATCAAAGCCTCATCGGCCTGCTTACAAGTCACCAGCACAGATGGATCCTCACTACTCATAGTGAGCTCCATCAAATATCTGGGGGTAACACTTGACCCCCAACTTGACATGGGTAATCATATCCTTAACATCTGCAGGGCGGCAAACTGCAAACTGGGTCTGGCCTATAGGGCCAAGTATAACCTTACGCCAGCAGCCAGGCTTGCCCTAGTGAAGGGTGTGCTCCTTCCCTCCCTCAGCTATGGGCTGCACCTATTTGCTCGCTCTCCAAAGACACATCTCATCTGGTGGTAGACTGCTTACAATAACATTTGTCATTTTGCCTTGGCTGCCCCCGACTCACCCACCGTTGTGAGCTATATGAGAAACTCTGCTGGCTCTCACCAGCTAGATACCTTGATTTTGGTTTGGGATGCCTCTCTGGGAAAGTGATCAGAACTAGCACCCCCCAGCTGGCCCGGCTTCTGCCTAAACTGAATCCCAACCCCTACCAACTTAGGTCTCTCACATCAGGGATGCTCGAAGTCCCTCCTACCCGGACCTTCATGGGGGATCGGGACTTTTCCATAAGTGCACCCAGACTCTGGAATTCGCTGCCTGTGGATATCTGAGCTGCCCCCTCCTATCTGAGTTTTCGAAATTCCCTGTGATGTTTCCTAAAACTAGCATCAGAATGTGACTGCCCCAAACCTCCCTAGAGTAAAGTGTCAAATTGTTTTGTCTGAACCTCCCCAGGGTGTCTCCATTGAATTCCTGGAGATATTTTCCCACTGTATCAATGACTTCGACTACTCCTGCCTAAAAAGCCTTGGGCATTTTACACCCATTATTGCTCCACGGTCATAGGCTAACCATGACGTATTGCACCTTGGTCACTTGGTAGAAACTTGTACTACCAAGTGTTTCTGTTTCTGTCTAACGTGCATATTTAGAAAAATGTGATGAGCTGTATATACCTGTCTGCGATCCAACTAGCCTAGGGGGTGTATACGACAGTGTTATAAGTTATATTATGACCAATCCAGTCCTTGAGCTATGCTCCACTCCTATGTATGATGACTTGTATATATATGTCAGTTGAACTAGCTAGTCTAGAGTGTATAATCTGAAATGTGCTTACTACTGTATGTTTCCCCTAGCAACAAATGATGTATTTCCCACATGTTTGTTTACTGTGACAAAAAACTGTACTGTCTTTGCCATGTCTCCTTGACTGTTGTTCCTCATGTTGTACTCTCCCGGGTCGTTCCTGAAAATAGGCATAATACTTGTCTAGTGTACTTACCCAGTAAACAAAAGCTAAATAAATAAATAACATGAGAACCTCTCAGTGGATGCTCAGTGCTCAGTGGTCCCCAACCACTCACCCTCAGTTCATTCCCATCAAGGTGATGGAGCCTCTGAAGAGTCACTCACCTGGTGGTCGCAGGAGGACAATCTTCTAGAAGGATATCCCTTTGCCCCTCTGGGTCATCAGATCTCCATTACCACAGACATGTCCCTGATGGGTTGAGGAGCCCACTGTCAAGATCTCCACACCCAGGGTACATGGACTCAGGATGAGTCTCAACTTCACCTAAATGTCCTGGAAATAAGAGCCGTCCTGTATGCAGTCTGAGCCTTGAAGGACATACTGTGTCATAAGAACATTCTCCTTCAAATGGACAACAAGGCGGTGATGTACTACATCAACAAACAGAGCGGCGCCCACTCTTACCCATTATGCAGAGAAGCAATGAGAGTGTGGGAGTGGGGCCTAGAACACAAGGCTCTGATTCAGGCGGTTTACCTGCCAGGGGTACAAAACGAGCTGGCAGACCATCTCAGCAGAATGGAGGCGGATCCTCACGAGTGGTCTCTCGACTTAATCATCATTCAGTCACTCTTCAAAGAGTGGGGAACCTTTTTGCATCCCCACTCAATACAAAACTGCCTCTCTTCTGCTCCAGAAATCCAGGACCTGGCATTTTTTGTCAGGATGCATTCAGGCTGCGGTGGACAAAACCCTTTCTATACGCTTTTCCTCCTCTTCCCCTAATTCAGAGGGTACTGCTCAGATTGGAGTCTCGGGGGGGCAGAATGATTCTCATTGCCCCTTCTGGCCTCAGCAGATATGGTTCCTGCTACTCAACAGGTTATCGGAAACCCTCCCGAAAACGCTTCCCCTTCAGATGAGCCTTCTGACCCAGGGTCCTGTGGTCCATCCCAGCCTGAGGTCTCTTCACCTTCATGCTTGGCTCCTGAAGAGACAGAGGTGAATAGGTTCAATGTTTCTCGTAGAGTTTCAGATATTCTTTTGGCTGCATGTAAGCTGGCCACTAGAAAAACCTACACAGCTAAATGGAAGCGTTTCTCTATCTGGTGTGCAAAATCCTCTTGGAACCCTTTTTCCTGCCCACTGAATAAAGTCTTGGAGTATCTTTTAGACCTCTGAAATATAGGTCTGCAGTACTCCACAGTCAAAGTTCATCTTTGTGCCATTTCGGCATATCATGAGCCAGTACTTTCCATGTCACTGGCTCAGTTGCCTATAGTTAAGAGGTTTCGTAGGGGTATTCTGCATACTAGACCTCCTATCAGACGTCTAGTCGCAGCCTGGAACATTAACCTTGTGCTAGACATTCTCACTCGAAAACCTTTCGAGCCTCTAACTACTTGTGAGGTGAAGTTCCTCACTTGGAAAATGGCCTTTCTGGTGGCCATTACTTCGGCCCGTAGAATTTCTGTAATATATGTGCTGGTCACAGACCCCCCCCCGTACACTGTATTTCACAAAGACAAAGCAGTTCTTAGGACTCATCCTAAGTTTCTCCCTAAGGTTGTCTCAGAATTCCATCTAAACCAACCTTTAGTCCTTCCTACCTACTTTGTGAACTTCCTGAATGAAGGGGAGCATACCCTTCATTCGCTGGATGTTAAGAGAGCGTTGCAGCTCTATCTAGATATAATTAAAGAAATTTGCAAGGCTCAACAACTGTTTGTTTCCTTTAACGAGACCTGGCTGGGTCAACCTGTTGCTATCAGATACATTTCGGCATGGCTGGTGGCATGCTTTCACTACTGCTATTCTATGGCACAGGTCAAGCTGGAAGGCAGAGTGTATGCTCAATCTACCAGAGCAGTCGTGGCATCTCTGGTGGAAATCCATAACGTGCCCATTACAGATATTTGCAATGCAGCTACCTGGAGCTCCATTCATACTTTTGTTAAATACTACGCCTTGGATGTCCATGCCAGATGGCATCTGGCGTTGGGCTGGACCATTCTTAATGGACTGCTGTCCTAGGCACATGAGCTCTTTATCTCCTACCACCCATCTCGGGGGGATTATTAGTTCGGTACTCCCATTAGTGTGAATGAATGGTGGAGACTTTATGTCCAGGAAGATATGGAAATTATGTACCTACCATAATTCTTGATCTTCTTGGATGAAGTCTCCACTACTCATTCACACGCCCATCCACCATCCCCCAAGCTCACTTCTCTGTTTATGGTCTTCACTCCCTCAATGACTGAGCTGTGAAGACTTTATTGTTGACCCTTTTTACACGGGTCATTCGGACTATCTTATGTCCGATTCTCATGTTAGTCCTTCTAGGTTAGTTACACCGCACCTCCTCGGGGAAAAAAAGGTACTGAGGCAGTTGGAGGGTCGATGCCGAGATAATCATTACCGCACAAGCTGGGGCTCGTGATGCTGCTTCCTCGTGGCTCCATCTCAGGCACTGACCCACCTAAAAATTAAAAATGTTTGCTCCCGCTAGGTCCTAGCACCTCCAGGGTACTCCCATTAGTGTGAATGAGTGGTGGAGACTTCATCCAAGAAGATCAAGAATTACGGTAGGTACGTAATTTCCATTTGGTTCTGTCCAGGCCAAAGCCGACACCTGCTACCACCTCATCCATTACATGGCTGTCACCTGAAAGGCCGATGCCAACTCCCCTGGTGGGATTGGTTGACATTGTTCCTCCTCCAGCAGAGCTGGTTCAGACCTTGTCAGCTAGGCTGAAGCAGGCTTCTCTGTCAGTTATGGTGGAGCTGCCACCTAAACAGCTGCTGGCCAGGACTCCTAGCAAGGAGTCTCAGCCTGTCAAGGGACTTCCCCATCGGCTGTTAGTCACTCTTACTCTTGACCATCTGCGGCGGGTCAAGGGTGACACAGGTGGCCGCCCACCTTATGCGGACTCCTCAAAGTCTGAAGATTCCTCTTCGCACTTCCATCCACTGGACACGGAGTTGATCGGGGACCTTTCCACAGACGAAGGCCCTACTTCGGTCATGGGCATTTTTGGCTCATTTCTGAATCTATGGAGATGAAGCTGGAGCCCATTCAAAAGCGGGCTTGTTATCTCCTCACAGAAATCCTGGACAAAGGGGATTCTCCAACAGAGGCCTTCCTAGTGGCCGAGGCCATTGTTGGCCCTGCCCTGGAGCTTTGCAACACCCTGCCTCTTGCCCAGCGCTCTTGGCCCAGATGGCCTGCAAATATGTGGTGCCCAACGGTACCCTTTCAGGGTTCACGGAGCATCCCTCGGCTGAGCGGTTGGTGGCTGAGTCCATGTTTTGGCACTTGGGCAATACCGGGGACATCGATAGGCTGCCGTCAAAGAGTCCAAGAAATTGGATCATTTGTCCAAAAAGGTCTATGCTGCCTCCTCGCTCGGTCTCTGCCAGGTGAGCTTGGCTGTCTTGATGGCACACTTCTGTCATGCCCTGTTGGGTTCCCTGGATGAGGTGATCCCTCACCTCCCTGCGGACCTTCAGACCGCAGTCAAACAGGTCTAAGACCAGAATAGGGCAGTGGTGAAACAGCAACTCCAGATGACTCTGGATGTCAGTAATTCTTGTGCCGCTCAGTGGCGGCTGTGGTTGCCATGCACTGTAGGGCTTGGCTGCAGATCTCAACTTTCACGGCAGATACTCAGCACAAGCTGGCGAATGTCCCCTTTTTGGGTACTGACCTATTTGGGCCTATTTTGGAGGGTCACCTCCAGTGCATTGAAAAGTCCAGTGCCACCCTGGACTCTGTGACATGCCCCCAGGAGGACAACAAGGGCTCCAAGCAGCAGAAGCACAATCCCCTTTGGTCCTCTAACCCTGCGGCCAAACCAGCCTAGCATTAGTCTGGCCAGCAGGCTCAGTTCTGGTGACCTTGGACCAAGTCCGTGGCCTCGGTGGTCTGAAAGCCCGGAAGTAAGGGACCCGGTGGATCCTCGGCTGGATCCTACTTCTCCAAGCCTGCTCAGTGATGGGATGGGGGTTGCCACCTTCATACCCATCACACCTCCCTATGTCCTCCTGTGGGTGGTCGGCTCCACCACTTCAAACAACATGAAGTCTTGCTATATTATGACAATTGCAGTGAGTCCCCATCTTCGAACTGCCCCGGAGGTGAAATAGTTAACTTTCCATGCAAGCATGGAACTCTGAGCACGAGCTCGGTTAGAAGGCTCTGTCTGCTGATCTTATTTATTTATTTATTTAAGAGATTTACCAGGAAAGGCATACTGAGCGGAGTACCACTCGATTCCAGATGCGCCCTGGGGTAGGGGGTACAATATTGCAGAAAATAAGACAAAACAGTTCATACATAATTTGCAGATAATAACGGACAGTGGTCCAGTAGGAAGGGTGCAGTAGCTGAGAAGAAAGGCGGTTCATACAATATGCAGAGTAGTTCAGACATTGGTGTAATAGAATGGAAGAATTACACAATTACATAGTGTGAGCAAAATTTTTACATATGGGTAAGGCTTGCATAATAATACTGTAACAGCAGGTTCAGAGCATATAGTACCATTTGTGATGAGTGTGAAAAAGCGGGGCCCAGACTGGAAGTCAGCGATGGGGAAAGCATGAGCAGTTGGTGGTGAAATGTGCTTTGAGAGGGCATTACGTTGGGGGATACTTGTGGTGAGTCTGATGTCGGCTGCCAGTGAGTTCCATAATTTGGGCAGCCTGAGCAAAGCAACCTGACCTGGCAGGTAGATCTGTGGGGATGTGTAGGAGCCTGGAGTCAGTGTTTCTGAGGTCGTAGGTAGGTGGGGGATGGCGGTTAGGGATGTTGATAGGTAGGAGGGCAGTGTATGAGACCAGAACTTAGCAGTAATTCTAGCGCTGTGCAGCAAGCGCCGGTTTTGGAGTGAGGGAGGTCAGTGATTGGTAAGGTAGCAGTGGTGGGTATTGGGGACGGTCCAAAGCGAACCGGCAGAAGGAGTTGTATGGGAGTCGAGCCTGACTAAGGACACCTGGGAGGAACGTGAGGCGACATCACCGTAGTCAATATTGGAAGGATCATTTATGGACTATTGCTTGTCTGGTCGGTGGGGATGCAGTACTTGTTTGATGGAAGCTCCCAGCATGGGATGAGTTTTTGCAGTGCATCTATATGTGCTGAGAAGTCAAGGTACTGATCTGAGCCAGACACCAAGATAGCGATAAGTGGAGCAGGCCTCGGAGTACTGGCCAAGGTATAGAATGTGGGTGCGTCAGTAAGCCGGGCTAGTTTGGCACGGGAGCTGAAGGTGAGGAGACAGTTTTTGGGTTCAGAAAAGTTGGTTCTCAAGGAACCAGCATTGGAGGAGTCGAAATCCTTCTGGAGGCATGCTGCCACCGCGGTTCGGATGGGCCAGAGGTGAACAGCACCGTATCGATCTGCGTACATATGGATGTCGGTTGTGTGCAGACAGCAGGCAAATCATTGAGAAAATTGAGAAAAGCAGTGGGCGAGTACGGACCCTGAGTCACGCCCTGGTGACGGGAGGGGTGGATAGATCCGCACCGATGCGAACTGATTGAGACCTGCCTGATAGGTATGATTGGAACCAGCTGCATGCTGCCACCGACAGACCAGTTTGGGCAAGTTTGGACAGCAACAGGGGGTGAGAGACCGTGTCGAAGGCCTTTGCCAGGTCTATAAAAATAGCAGCGGTTATTTCCCCTTTGTCAGTGCCTGTGAGGATGGTGTTAGTGATGCGAAGGAGGGATGTGGTGGTGGAGTGATTTTTTCTGAAACCGGCTTGGAAAGGAGTGAAGAAGGAGATGTAGTCTAGATATGGGTGTAGCTGGGATAGAACAAGGCGCTCTTGGATTTTGGCTAGTATGGGGAGCAGAGATATAGGCCGATAGTTTGATGGAGAGGAGAGGTCCCTCCTTGGGAAGGGAATGACTGTGGCATGTTTCCATTTCGTGGGGACTGCCTCTAACTTAAAGACAGATTATAGAGCATGGTAAGGGGTGGGCTATAGCTGGAGCAGAGTTGAGCATTTTAGAGTCAAGTCCCAGTGGACATTTACCTTTTGATGTGTTTAGTGAGTAGAATTTTCAGCACCTGGTCTGGAGTGACTGGCGGAGCGAAAAGGAGGACGGGGGTGCATTAGGGAACGGGGAACTTTGGGGAGAGCGAAAGGTGGGGGTGGGGTGGGAGGAGAATAGGGAGGTAGTAGCGGTGGAGAAGTGGGTATTAAACTCAGTGGCAACCTGACAAGGATTATTGATGATTTTGCCTTCGAAGTTGAGAGTGGGGGTTGGGGGTTGGGTTGGTGGGGTAAGGAGAGATTTGATGGACTTCCAGAATTGAGAAGGGTGGGTGTGGTTTTTGTTGAACGCCGCTTTGAAGTAGTTTGATTTGGACTGCCGTATGAGTCTAGTGCAGGCATTTCGAAGTGACCGGTATTGTTGCTGGACCAGATGAGACCCTGTGGCCTTGAAGGACATAAACTGTCAGATTCTTTACTCCGCCTCACTGAACAGTGGCTCCGGAGATTTCTCCTGCTTCTCAGTTCATTTTGTCGGTTTAAAAGTATTATTTCGTCAGTTTTCAACCGAAATTATACCGAAACCGATCGGTTCAAGCTCTGTCTGTGGTAATGTAAGTAATAGATAGGTTTTACTTCGTTTTCTCTGTGTGGAACTTGTAAACATTTATCGGTTCGGTTGAACCGATCAGATTGTGTTTTAAAATTGCTAGTCCTTTTTTAGAGTGCGGTTCCCAGTTCTTATCGATTCTAAAAAAAACGGATTTCATTACGTTTTTTTCCACGACCCGTGACACGGTTGGGAACCGATAAGAGAGTCTTGCTTGGCGGATTGCCATTAACGGGCAAGTTTGGTTAGGCTGGCATTATGTCTGAGAAGCCCAAAAGGAAAACCGGGCCCACTGGGTTTCAACACTGTAGTGTCTGTGGGGAAGCCTTTGCTAAGGCTGACCCTCACACCACCTGTGTCTATTGTCTGGGGTTTGACCACCTCAATGCAGACTGCCAGATTTGTAAGAATTTCCCTGCTGCCACCATAGAAAAGAGAGTTGGTAGGCTCAGGGAAAGGGAGGCCAAAAAGTCCGCTGACCCGGATGGCCGGCCCGGTTCGGTTCCAACCAAACCAGAGGGAGTGCCCTCTGACCAGGGCGATACTTCCTCGGGCAAACGAAGAGCTGGCTCTGAGGAGCCAGTTCCTGCAAAAAGGACTAGAAAGTCAGCTGGTGTGGAGCAAAAGTTCTCTCCAACAGCTGAAGAAATAGCTAAAGCAATCCAAATTGTCCAGTCTCTTTCCCCGGTTCCGACTGAACCGGCACCATCAGGGAGGCACTCGGTTCGGCCGGTTCCACCGGTTCAGGATTATGATTTTGAGGAATTTTATGAACCGTGGGAGGGGGAAGAGGAGTATGAGGAGAGTGAATATGGTTTTGAAGACCTGGATGTGCCCATTGAACCGGACACCTCTCCAGACAGACCCTTAGGGGTTTCTCCTCCAAGGCTCTCTGAGTCCCCTTCTCATTTTATGTTTTATAAGAAGGTTGCTGAAACTCTCCAGCTCCCTGTTGAGGAAGCTGTTGATGACCAAGAGGAGCCTGATTATGTAGAAATGATGGATATTCCAGAATCTAAGAGACTGTCTATTCCTCTGCATAAATCTTTTTGGAAGCAGACAGAAAAAGTTTTAAAAACTCCTGACACTATACCTACTGTAGATAAAAGGATGGACAAGAGGTATCTTTATCAGGCTCTGATACGGAGTTCCTCACACAGCAATGCAGCCATGTGGGAGTAGTGCAGGCTGCAGCCTGTGACAGAGCAAATATTCCCTAGCTTCACACCCTCCTGAGAAGGACTCCAGGAAGATTGATGCTATGGCAAAGAAACAGTACATGGCAGCATCCTTGGGACTCAGACAGGCAAATTATATGGCTTATGCTGCTAGGTACCAGAAATCCAGATGGGATACTGTGCTGGCTCTAGGAAAACAAGTCCCTGACCAGCTGACCAGAGAGCTGGAACAGGTGGCTAGAGATGGTATTGAGGCATCTAAGGTGCAATTTAATGCTGCAGTAGACTCTAATGATGTGTCATCAAGAGTCATGGCTACATCTGTGGCACTTCGCAGAATGGCTTGGCTCAGATGTACTACCCTGTCACAGGATACCCAGTCTAAGGCCATGGATTTTCCTGTTGTGGGCAACTCTCTGTTTGGGGAGCAAACAGAGAATTACATGAAGAAAATGGATGAATACAGGACCACCTATAGGAGTGCACAGGCCAAGGAAAGGCAGGTCACTCCTCAGAAGCAGCTTCCCAAGGGCAGGGGCAGGCCTTTTCATAGGCCTTTTTACCAATCCCAAGCTCCTCTTCTGCTTATGCCCAGAGGGGTTCTTTAGAGGAGAGGCAGGCCGGGGTTCAAGCAGGCCTGCTTCCACCCTCAACCTAAAGCCCTGCCAAGCAGGCACCCTGATGGGGTAGCCAGGGCCGATTCTTCTCTACCTGTAGGGGCAGGCTGGCTTACTTTGTCCAGGACTGGAAGTCTCTAACGTCAGACAAGTGGGTCCTGGAAGTAGTAAGCCAGGGACTGGTTCTCAGCTTCAAAAAATTTCCAAAGATGAGAACCAGATCTTTTCCACCTGCATCTCCATCAGAGGCACTTGCCCTAGAGGCAGAGGTCTCTACCCTCCTCGCTCTCAGAGCCGTGGAAAGGGTTCCACCCCTACACCAGGGCAAAGGTTTGTACTCCAGGTACTTCCTTACCCCAAAAAAGACAGGAGAATGGCGGCCCATCCTGGATCTCAGATACTTAAACAAGCACCTTTTAAAACCAAAGTTCAAAATGGTGACCCTGGGAATTATTTTACCCTCTCTAAGGCCAGGGGACTGGCTAGCATCCCTGGACCTCAAGGATGCCTACTTCCACATTCTCATCAGAAGCTCCCATCGAAAGTACCTCAGGTTCGAGCTGCCCTCAGGCCATTACCAGTTCAGAGCAATGCCCTTTGGCCTCACCTCTGCTCCAAGGGTATTCACCAAATGCCTGGCAGTAGCAGTTGCATGCCTAAGAAGGCAAAAAATTGCCATTTTTCCTTACCTGGATGACTGGCTCATAATAGGCCAGTCCCCAGAACAGGTCAGCCTACACCTTCAGGTAACTCAGCAACTGCTTACCTCCCTAGATTTCCTTCTGAATCTCTCAAAGTCAGTTCTAGAGCCTGTCCAGTGCCTAACCTTCATAGGCGCAGAACTGAACACACAGGAAGCCAGGGCCTTCCTCCCTCTGGACAGGGCCAAGACCCTAGTCTCCCTGGCCTCCTCATTTACCCTGCAGGTCTCTCGACCAGCAAGGCATTTTCTGCAGCTCCTAGGACACATGGCTGCTTCCACAGCAGTAGTGCAAGGGCAAGATTTCAGATGAGGGACATCCAGTTCCATTTGAGAGCTTTTGGTCTCAAAGAAAGGATCCTCTTACCAAGTTGATCCCAGTAACTCGAACCTGATCCAAGCCCTACAGTGGTGGCAGGATCAGAGCAACCTGAGACAAGGAGTTCCTTTGTCCTCAGTCTCACTCCTTAATCCTTACTACGGATGCATCCCTCTTGGGGTGGGGGGCTCACATGGGCGACCTCACTGCCCAGGGACTGTGGTCCCCCCAAGAAACTCTGCTCCACATCAACCTGTTGGAGCTCAGAGCAGTTTTTCTAGCACTTCAAGCTTTCTCCAAATCTGTTCAGAACAAAATTGTACAGGTCAGAACAGAAAACACCACTACAATGTGGTACATCAACAAGCAAGGGGGCACTCAGTCTACGGCCTTCTGCACCGACGCCATGAAGTTGTGGTCTCTGGCTTACTCCCTGAACACCTCCCTTACGGCAGTTCACCTCCCAGGCAAGGACAATGTCCTGGCAGATGCTCTCAGCAGAATTTCTCAGGGCCATCACGAGTGGTCCCTGGATCCCCTAGTTCTGGGAGTGGTATTTGCCAGATGGGGCACCCCGCAGATAGATCTTTTTGCAGCCCCAGAAAATCACCAACTTCCCCTTTTTTGCTGCAGGCCCCTAGTCTTGGGCTCAGTACCTCTGGATGCCTTAGTCCTCAGTTGGGAAGGGAAGTTTCTGTATGCCTTTCCTCCCTTTCCTCTCCTGTTCAAAGTGCTAGTCAAAATCAGATCCCAATCCTGCACGGTCATTCTGATTGCCCTGGATTGGGCCAGGCAACCCTGGTATCCACTCCTACTGTCCTTAGCAGTCCATCCTCCCCCGTGCCTTCCCAGGAATCACAATTTGTTGACCTGTGCCCAGGGAAGGGTTTGGTACCCGAATCTCAAATCTCTCAATCTCAAGGCCTGGTTCTTGAAGAGTTAGAGTTTGCTGACTTACACCTTTCACAAGGCGTAATGGATATATTGAAGGCTTCTAGGAAGCCTTCCACCAGGGCTACTTACCACTCCAAATGGAAAAGGTTTTCCATATGGTGCTCAGGAAAGCATATTTCCCCAGACTCTGCTGATTTGCCTACAGTCCTGGATTATTTGGTCCATCTGAACACTTTGGGACTGAGACCAGCTACCCTGAAAGTGCATTTGGCAGCTGTGTCTGCTTTTATTTTGGCTGGTAAATCCTCTTCTTTTTCAACTCACCCTGTATTTTTCAAGTTGTTTAAGGGATTGCTTCACACCAACCCTCCATTCAGGGATCCTGCCCCTGCCTGGGATCTTAATGTTTGTATTGCTCAGCTTATGCAACCCCCCTTTGAGCCTTTGCCTTCAGCTGAGCTTAAGTACTTGACTTGGAAAACATCACCTCTGCCAGACGCATAAGTGAATTACAAGCTTTGTCAGTGGAGCCGGATTTTATCTCCTTTCACAGAGATAAGGTGGTCCTCCGGACTAATAGAAAGTTTCTGCCTAAGGTGGTTTCAGATTTCCACCTTAATCAATCTATATCTCTCCCAGTGTGCTTCACTGACCATTCTTCCTCTGGTGAGAGGAGGCTGCACAGCCTAGATGTGAAGAGAGCCCTTAGTTACTACATAGAGCGTACCAAGGGTCACAGGTTTGACTCCCTCCAACTGTTCCTCACTTATGGTGAGGTTGGTAAAGGGAAGTCTGCCACTAAAGATCCATTGCCAGGTGGATTGTCTCTTGTATCCAATTCTGTTACGAAAAACTGGGTAAGGTTCCTCCCTCAGGCCTGAGGGCTCACTCTACCAGAGGTACAGCTGCTTCTCTGGCTGCTGCCAGAGACATCCCTATTCTAGAGATATGTCAAGCAGCTACTTGGAAAACAGTTCACACTTTTACCAAGCATTACTCCCTGGACATCCAGGCTCGGAGTGATGCTCGGTTTGGCACAGCTGTCCTTCAGAGCCTATTCCCTAAGTAGGTTCTGTCCCTCCTCCATGGGGGTACTGCTGTGTAGTCTGCAATTGTCATAATATAGCAAGACTTCATGTTCTTTGAAGAAAAATTACTCACCTTAGTAATGTTGTTTCTTCTAATGGAGTCTTGCATATTATAACCTCCTCCTGCCTGCTCTCAGAACCTCTGTTTTGGGATGTGGGTGAGCATTACAGTGTTGGCGCTTTCTTTATGCCACTTTGTTGTTCCACCCTTCCCTTGGGGTGAATTGGTGTTGTATTTTCATTTCTTTTTGGGTCTCATGACTTGAGTCTTTGTTGGAACCAAGAAGTGTGTGTTTATGTTAGTAGCCAGTCGGCTAGTGTAGGTTTACAGCTTCCACACAGAGCCTTAGTGAGTTTTTGCTCGTAAAGATCTGACAGTTTATGTTTGAAGATCAGCAGACAGAGCCTTCTAACCGAGCTCGTGCTTAGAGTTCCATGCTTGCATGGAAAGTTAACTATTTCACCTCCGGGGCAGTTCGAAGATGGGGACTCACTGCAATTGTCATAATATAGCAAGACTCCATTAGAAGAAACAACATTACTAAGGTGAGTAATTTTTTCTTCCTTTCCACCTGGTCTGCTGTTACTATGGACAGGTGGATTCTGGAAGTGGACGGTCAGGGTCTGTCTCTGGAATTTGAGCAGTACCCTCTAAACCAAGCCCATGCCCCATGGGAGGACTTGGTATCCACAGACACTTGGTCGGCTCTTCGAGACAACATAGCCCAGCTGAGAAGGTCATGGTCAGAGTTGTGGATCCTCCAGAACACCCAGGGTTTGTCTCCAGGTACTTCTTGGTACCAAAGTGGACAGAGGACTGGTGCCCCATTCTAGATTTGCACAACCTGAACAAATTCCTCCAGTCCCACACCTTCAGGATGGTAACTCTGTCCCAGATCCTACCATCTCTGGAGCAAAACATGTGATTTTTCTCTCTGAATTTTCTTTCATGTCCCGATCAGTCCATCCCATTGAAGGTTCTTCTGCTTCCGAGCAGAGGGAGTCCTTTACGAGTTCCAAGCCATGCCTTTTGGCCTCTCCTTGGCTCCCAGGGTTTTCACCAAATGCATAGCAGTGGAGGCAGCTTACCTGTGGTGCAGAGGGGTCTGGGTGTACCCCTACCTGGATGACTGGCTGTTAGCAGGACCCTTCAGGATGGAGATGGAGTGGTCCGGGTACCTGGCCCTCCAGACTTGCATTGACCTTGGCCTTCTTGTCAGTGAGGCCAAGTTGGAACTTGTGCCCTCACAGGTAATCAGTTTCTTTTTTTTTTACATATTTTTTTATTTCAAGGTTTTCCAAGGAGAGAGCAGAGTACATCTTGTGTTCATTTTCATTACAATAAATGCAATATAGATAAGACATTTGGCATTTTATCAGGTATTTGTCAGGGAATACATATCCTGGTTTTTAATCTAATACATTTGTTAAATCTTTCATATACTTCCTTGTGGTAATCCCAGGCCCTTATAAAGTTTTTAATTTCCCCATGGGGATCAAATCTGGTCTGTGCTTGGATAACCATAGCCACCACTTAGCCCAAAAGTCCATACATCTCTGTACCTTTAAATTAATATGAGCCGTCAAAAGCTCCATTCTATATATTTGATAAGTCATGTCTTCCCATTCTTGGGAGGTTGGTGGAGCCATTTCCTTGTCACAGCTTTATGGGCTGCAAGGAGTAATATTGCTAGTAAGAGTCTGGGGTTACCTCTCCCTATTCCTGTACGCTAATCAAGAATAAGTACACATTTTGGTGTCACGGTCCCTATTTCTGGGAACAGTTGCCCCAGAGCTCCTCCCACCTCCTTCCAAAATAACTCTAGGAGTGGACAGCTCCAAAAAACGTTTATGATTAGCTGAAGGTTCCCTACAGCCTCTCCAACATTCTGATCCCAGACGAGCATCAAACTTCCCTACTATTTGTGGTGTTCTAAATAATCTTAATAAACACTTCCAGCCAAACCCTCTCCAGATCAAAGATCTTGTGGTTCTTTGTACTGTCAAGTATATCAATTCCCATGTTTCCTCCTCTAGGTTAATTCGTAACTCTTCTTCCCAGCGTTGTTGTGAATGTAATGAACTCTCTTTCTGTTTACTATTTAGGGCTTGATAGGTCCTGGATATGATACAGTGTATGTTCTGGAATTGCTATCTCTGTTGTTTTACTTATAATTCCCGTTAGTGGATGTATCCCCCCGGATCCCAAGAGATGCCCATCAGGTTCCTGTAATAATTTCTTATCTGAAGAAATCTAAAAAAATCTTATTTCCCCAGATGATACTTTTTCTCCAGTGTCTGGAATTGACAAAAAATTTCTGGTTCGTATAAATGGTAACATCTGATAAGCCCCTGGTGTTGCCACCTTTTAAAGTTGTAATCTTGTCTAGCTGGGTCAAATCTGGGGTCTGCTGTAATTTTCTGTGGGAGGTTTACTATAGGGTCTTTAGTTTTTTTTAATTATTGTTCTCCAAATTCTCAGGAGCTGTCTAGTTTGTTTGAATCTGATCTCTCTTTCCACTGTTGCTTTTGGTATGGTCTGGCTGAACAAGTATTGCTCTATCTCCCCTAGTTCATTCCCTTGTTCTAGTTCCTTCCAATGCAGCTCCATCCCTTCATCTAGCCAGTGCAATACATGTGATATTACCGCTGCCTGTGCATATTTATCTAATTTAGGTAGGGTGAGCCCTCCTCTATTTTTGGGTAACTGGAGGGTCTTGTATTTTATCCTAGGTTTTTTTCCCTGCCATAGAAACCTAGATATCATACTATTCCATTTTTTAAAATCTTTCTTTGATGGAAAAATCAGGAGAGTCGGACTTCCGGTGACGTCCCCGCGCCATGCAGTCGCACTGATGTGAAGCTCCACATCCCCACGATCAAAAACTGAGATGAAACTCAAATGTGCTGCTGATCTATTTGAATATTATATTGGGTACACCAGAAAGCATGACTGGCCGATCCAAAATAAAACTGGGACCGCAGAGTGGTCTGAAACAGCAGAAGATTGATCTGCAAACCCACGGCACACATAAGGCAAGTGCTCCAACAAGGCCTCCTGAGGCAGTAGCTCAAGAGTCAGAGGGAAGCTCCTTGAAAGGGGAGGAAGAGGTCACGATCACCTCGAGACAACTCTGCAGGGAGCTGAGGCAATTAACCCGTTCGATGGAGGGTTTCAGGGGTGAAATGGCAGGAAACTATGCAAAACTTTTACAACATGATCAACAGCTCCAGAGCGCTGAAGAATCCCTCTCGAGCATACCCGAAACTGTAGACCTACATAATGGTGCGATCATCCAACTACATGATTGCTCTCAGCTTCTTTTGGAGAAGGTGAAGGACTTGGAAGACTGCTCGAGAAGAGCAAACTTAAGGATCCACGGTTTGCCGGAACATACTGAGTTGGGGAATATACCAGATTTCATCGAAAGCCTGATTAAAGAGCTCCTGCAGCTAGATATGGACATTCCCCTAAACATCATTCTCGCCCACCGAGCCTTAGTGGCCCCTCCCGAAAGATCCTAAAGCAAGGCTGCGATCGGTGGTTCTGGCCTTCCTGGATTTCCATGTGAAGGAAACAGTTTTGTGCAACGCTTGGGCACAGAAAGAAATCATATTTGGTGATAAGCAGCTGTACATCGAACCCGACTATGCCCCTACAACCATGGCAAAACGTAAACTATGGTTCCCTGTTGTCAGGGAGCTCAGAGGTAAAGACTTGAAAGCCCGGGTGGATTTCCCGGCCCGGCTAAGAGTTTTCTCAGACACTGGGACAAAATTATGTGATTCACCAGCTGAAGCAAAAAAATACCTGGCCTTGGTGGGGATTGCAATAGATGAAATTATACATCCAACACTGATTAAGGAGATCAATTGCAGGCAGTGGGTGCCGGTTAACAAATTTTCACCTGGGACATCCACACATGCCAGCTTATAACTTTGGCCTCGACTTCAAGCTGGGACCTTGGTGAAGAAACAGGCAAGGGAAGATGCCTGTGGGACGAGAGGAGAAGATACCCATATGGAATGTCAGAAAGACTGAGTTTTCTTTGATTACAGAGACATCTGTTACTTTTATGAGGACATTTAGTCCAATTTGTTATGAAAGAGGGAGGCAGTATAGCGCAGTGGTTTAAGTCTCTGAGCTGCAAATCTGGTGACATCCAGCAGACCAGACCTGGGTTTGAATCTCACAGCTTCCACTTACATACTGTGTGACCCTGAGCAAGTCACTTAACTTTCCTGTGCTCCCAGGTCGCACCTGTAAAAAAGCTTTCAGCTTAGTGTGCTAATCCTGGTTAAACAACTAAAAAAAAGTCCCTCTTGGGGGAGGAATCAGGAGGGTCATACATTTGTGTGATCTCCACTGATTCGGAGTTACGAGGGCTCATTTGGAGTATGAGATATGGTCGCGCCCCCTGCTTCGCTTCTTTAAAATATTTTCTTAAGGGTTAACAGCACGTGGGAAGTATAATGACCCTGGTGGAAGGGAATTGGGGTGACAACCTGGGTTAGGCCTGATTATTAAGCTCTATCATTATTACTTTCATTTTTCTCATATTGGGGCTAGGTTGAGTCTACCCTTCCCAGCCCTGGGGACTCAATTACAGCAATATAGTCATGGGGATAACTCTGGTGCTCTGTTCATGGCGTCTAGGCAACCATGCCAGTTGCTCTTAGGCCCTAATGGGGGGTCGGAGTGACACGGTGCTGGGGTCACCCCAACAACTCCCCCCACCACCTGGCAACCATTGTGTGGGGGGCATGCGTGGCACTCTTGAAGCAGAACTTTGGGTGTTTACCAAGTTGGATTTTAAATAGTTGGATCTGTTTGATCCAAAAGTTTTTTGAATTGTTTTATTGGTTAATTAATATTTGGAGTTTTTATGTATTTAGGTTGTGCATCTCCTCCTGCTCACTCTCTCCAAGGATAAAGCCTGAGGGGGTGACAGGGAGCCCTGTCCAATACCTTTGAGAAACCCCACTTCAATATTTACAATGGGAGATTAAGTCATCACTACGTATAATGTAAGAGGTATAAACAGCCCTATTAAAAGATCTAGGGTGCTTGGAGAGCCGAGCAGAATGGGCATCCACATTGCATTACTTCAGAAGACCCATCTCACTGAAAACAAACATAAAAAAAATGCGTCGTAGCTGGGTGGGACAGGTGTATGCTTCTACATACTTAGCCCATCCTCACCGTAGATGGGTTGCCATTTTATTCCATAAATCGTGTCCCCTTCAGGCCACCACTACACAGTTTGATCCGGAGGGGAGATATGTAATAGTGTGTGGCATGTTAATGGACACCTCCTGTACAGTTGTATGCCTTTATGCACCTAATGAAGATAAAGAAGCAGCTTCCTTTTTTAAGGATTTTTTCTCCAACACCCTTCAGATTACTGATCAGCTCTGTCTAATGGGGGGGGGGGGGATTTCAATATGATTCTCTCCACATCCCTAGATAAACAAGGGGGATTCCCCAGGGCCAGATTGGGGTCTGCTGGGCACACCTTGTTGTGTTTATCACAGAGTCATGGCCTGGCAGATGTTTGGAGGAAAGTAAATGGTAGATTATTAGATTTTTCTCACTTCTCGGAGAGACACAATTGCTACACTAGAATTGACCTCCTCTTTCTCCCAGAGGAATGGATGTATTCTGTCTCATCCCATCAAATATTGACCCGAACTCTGTCGGATCATGCACCAGTCAGGGTGACCCTGAAGTTTTTACCCCAAATTCATAACTCCCACTGGAGGCTTAACATAGGTTTACTTAATAACTCAGAATTCAGGGATTTGGTAACCTCCTCTATCAAATCCTTTGAATGAGAAAACCCAGTGGGAAATACGTCCCATGCAGTCAGGTGGGATGCTCTAAAGGCAGTCCTGTGTGGAGTTATTATAGTATTCTTCTCAGCTGAGAAATGACGCAAAGCTCAACGAAGAATAGAATTGGAAAGGGAGCTAGCAGACCTAGAATTCCAATGTAAAATCTCATTAAACAAACAAACCCAAATATTTCTAGCCGAGAAGTGACTGGCCCTGGGAAAGTTACTTACTACATATATTGAAGCATCTTATAGAAGAGTTTGCCAAACTTATTATGAGGGGGGTGACAGAGTGGGGAAGGTATTAGTGGCCACTCTCAGACAGCAACAACTGACTAGGTTAAATCCTAAGCTTAACGATCACTCAATCCCTGGTAAAACAATCAACCACCCAAAAGGGATAATAGCCAGATTTGCTGACTTTTACAGAAAGCTTTACTTTCAGGAACAGGTTCCTAACTTAGAGGAGAAGGTTACCGCCTTCTGTGAGGGTCTGATACTCCACACTCTTTCCTCGCCGACACACCGGCGGTTAAACGGGGACATATCCCAGTCTGAACTCCTTACTCATATCACAAATTTAAAGACTGGTAAGTCACTGGGACCGGATGCTTTCCTTCTGAACTTTTTAAAACCTTTAAGGAATCTTTGGTACCTTTTTTGCCGGGAGGTCATGGATGGGGGAGCAATCCCTGACTCATGGCGCCTGGTGCACATCTTAGTAATTCATAAAGAGGGTAAAGATCCACTGGAATGCAATTCATATAGACCCATTTTCCTCCTAAATGTTGATTTAAAGTTGTTTTTAATGCCACTTTCCTAGTATCCCCTTTCAAGCCAACCACTGTGGATGTGGACTGGACAGGACTGCTGGCCGGGAGGCTCCAACCCCACATGACCACCCTGGAGCAGGAAGATCAGACAGGGTTCATTACAGGGAGGTTTCTGTATGACAACATTCGGAGACTGCTTAATTGGAACTTTCTAAAAGTATCCATGGAAAAAATTAAATTCGGCCCTAAATATTTACACACTACTTCCCAACTATACACTAGACCAGAGGCATTAATCAGGGTGAATGTAGTAAGCTCTCCCTTTTTCCCATTGACAAAAGACACACGACAGGAATGTCCTCTCTCTCCACTTCTGTTTGCCCTTTGCCTGGAGCCTCTTGCAGCAAAGATTCGACAGAATTTGGAGATCTCCGGAATTATTGGGGGGGGGGGGACTGGAACAAAAACTCTCATTGAATGCTGATGATTCTATCTTTTTTTTATCTTCTCCAGAAAAATCAGTCCCACCCCTTTGTGAGACTTTACAGAAATTTGGAGAAGTGTCAGGTTAAAAAATAAACTTCTCCAAGTCAGAGGCCTTGATCCTTAGTGGCACAACTCCACATGGATTTAGGGAGAACTTCCCCTTTCAATGGGCCCTTAGAGGTCAGATTCATTACTTGGATATTTATGTGTCCACAGATCTTACAAAGCTCTTTGTCGTTAATTACAGATGACTTTGGGATCAAATTAGCAGAGACCTGGCAAGGGTGGCATCTCCTCCCCCTCTCTTTGGTGGGTCGAGTCTCGGTGTTGAAAATGAACATCCTCCCCTGATTCTTGTTTTTGTTCCAGTGCCTACCATTGAAATTGTCATTCTCATTCTGTAACAAGTTGATGAGAGAGACTCAAAAATTTATTTGGCAACACAAAAAAACCTGAGTGGCCCGGCGGTACCTTTTCCTTCCCAGGGAGAGGGGAAGGCTGTCCCTTTCCAATTTTTATCTTTATTATCTAGCAGCTCAGATGATCCCAGTTCTGTTGTGGGCTAAACAATGTATTTCCTCCAGATGGTATGAGATGGAGGACAGATTACTGGAGGGCATGCCCCTGTTTACCCTGACATTGGCCCCATTGCCCCTAGAATTTGTCAGGCTCATTATGAACAGATGGGTGAGGCATGGTATATACATTCTACATAAGATCAGATCATTGACAAACACACCTGAAGGGGTGGGCCCACTTTCCCTCATTCGACACGAGCCGAGTTTTTTTCCTCCTATGCTAGATTTGAGTTATGCTAGGTGAGATAGGCAAGGAGTCACAAGATCCATCCAGTTGATTGAGGGTGGTCATTGCATTTCATTCCAGAGAGCGAAGGAGAAGTTTGGCTGGGACAGTGGAGAATTTTTTAGATATATGCAGGTCGGACACTTTATCAACTCTTCAACTCATTTATTGAAATTAACTAGACCGTACTCAACCTGGGAACAATTTTTATATGGTGCAGTGGCCATATCTGCCAAGATTAAACCAGTGACTTGCCTATATAAACTTCTGTCTGAGGTGCAGGGGACTCCCTAGAGGAGCACAGGGCACATTGGAGAGGGAAGCTGGGATTACAATCAAAGTGTCAGACTGGAACCGTAGACTGAGTGTAGGTTGGAAGGTCACCTCATCCCCAGTGTGGTGTGAGTTTTATTGGAAAATTCTCATCCGATACTTCAAAGTGCCTTTAGTTACACAACATTACACGGGGAGGGGGGTTGGGTGCTGGAGGGGATCTGAAGGATAGCGAAGCCACTGGCATATTCTTTGGAATTGCTTGAGGTTAGCCACCTTTTGGAGAGACCTGAGAGGGGCAGTGGAACACATAATAGGGTGACGATCTCCCACACTTTCGAAGACTGAGTGCTGTGGACACCCACAGTGGTTGGCTTGAAAGGGGATACTAAGAAAGTGGCATTAATACTTCTGGTAGTGGGTCTGAAATGTATTACCTCTAAATGGTTAAACCAGCACCCCCCACCCTTGAGGACTGGATCTCTATGGTCAGAGGAGTGGTGCTGATGGAGCCTCTTACGGCAAGACTTCGATTACAACTTGATAGTCACCTACAACGATGGCAACAATGGGAATCCTGGCTATTACAATAAAGAGGGGAGGCTTAGAAAATGTCCTCGCCCTCTATGAGAGTGTAAAGATTATATACCATATACATTAGTAGGATGGAGACTTAGGGAATGACAAAAGCTCCGTGAGACGTAGGGGGTTGACGTACTTAGCAGCCTATTTGTTAAGGCCTAAGTTAAGGCTGTAAAAGTTTTTCTTTTTTCTTTTATTGTTGTTATTTGCTACAACTGTTATAGTTACTTTTATCACTGCCAGCTTACTGTATATACAAACACCTTGTCTTAAAGGGATAAACTTGTGAACAAGGTCAGAATGTCAAGATTAATTTAGAACCCCAATAACAATGACCACAGTTGTGATGGATAGTACATAGATTCTATGCATACTTTGGCCCAGATATTCAAAAGAGTTGAGCCATATGCAATAGGGTTGCGCCTGCGCAAGGCCAAAAATGTGACATTATGCGATATTCAGCAGGAGGCAGTTGCGCCCCCCCAAATCACGCTGAGCAACAGCGCAATGATAATGAATGCATGCGCAACTGAAGGGGGAGGAACCATGCATAAATGGTGCAGTGCGATATTCAACAACATGCGCCATGCGCAATAGGGGAGCCAGCGGAAGTTGCGCCATAGTGGAAATGAGCCAAAATAAAAGGGAGCAAGGGAGAGGCACAAGAAAACTACAGGGGAGCCACATGAGGGCAAAATCCAGCAGGAAACACTGGGCAGCAGGGACACACAGGGCAGGCCAGGAAAGGGCACCTGGAAGCAACAGGCACAGAGGAAGGTGTGGGGAGCCACAGTGCAGAAGGGGGAAGTACACCACACAGCAGTGAGGCCAGCACAGGCAGGTGTTCCCGGTGCAGGGGAAGTAGCAGCCAGGACAGCGGGGAATACAGAAACAGCTGCGGGGGGTGAACACAAGCCAGGGACATGGCCAGTGCCACCATCCAGATGGAGGCCGTAATGAGGGGGGTGAGAAGGCAGGCAGCAGGGGGGCGTGGCCATGGAAGGGCCCGTCGGCGGTATGCCCCCAAAAGGCAGTACCGAGCCTGCACCAGCTTCGAGCTGTACAGTGATACTGAGATTGTGGGCCGGTACCACCTGAATCGGGCAATTCTGAGGTGGCTCTGTGAGCTGTGCAGTGATGTGATGCAGGCACCCACACGACGGAGACATGCCCTGTCAGTGGAGATGAAAGTGACAGCTTGCATGTGTTTGCTCACCATGAGTACCTTCCAGAGACCAACTGGGGACACCACAGGCATAACCCAGTCGGCCATGTCACGCCATCTCACCCAATTCCTCAGCGCACTGCTGCCACATGCTGCGGAGTACATCCATTTCTCCAGCACACTGGCGGAGCACACAGCAAACATACAGGAGCTCCACAGGGTAGCACGTATGCCTGGCATGCTAGGGGCAATAGACTGCACCCATATGGCCATCCTCACACCACCTGGCCCCGAGGGTGCTGCATATATAAATCGCAAGGGCTATGCCAGCATCAACTGCCAGGTGGTGTGCCATGCCAGGGGGCACATAATCAATGTCTGTGCCATGCACCCTGGGTGAGCACATGATGCCTTCATCTGGCACCAGTCGGCACTGTGCCACAGATTTGAGAGTGGGGATATCCCCATTGGCCACCTAGTGGGTGAGTATACAAACCACATGGACAATCATAGGGCCTGGGAGGCATGGTCAGAGGTGACATGGGTAGTGGCCTACATGGCCTGGGGCAGGGCGATGCTGATCACCAAACTAACCTCTACCCTCTACACACAGGTGACAGTGGATACCCACTCTGTCCCTGGCTGCTCACACCCTACCGGTGGCCCGCGACCCCATCACAGCAACGCTACAATGAGGCACACGCTACCACACGTAATGTCATCGAGTGAGTGTTCGGGATGCTGAAGGCATGTTTCCGTTGCCTGGACACCTCTGGCGGTGCCCTACAGTACAGACCCTCAGAGGCCTGCGAGCTATTCCTGGCCTGTTGCATCCTGCACAACATGGCCAACGAATGTGGGATAGCCATACAGGTTGAAGAGAGGGACAGCAATGGGGACGATGAGGACGCCGGGGACAATGGTGATGGGCAGCCCCACCTTGGCTGACGGGACCCCCGACTGCTCCAGCTGGCACAGCTGCACCGGGACACCATCACGGAGGAGCACTTCAGCCAACCCAGGTAAGTCATGGGGCCATGTGCAACCAACAGTGGCTAAGGCACAACCCACAAACACGCATGGACACACACCAGGGGTGCATTCCGTCAAAGGAAGTGGCCGGGCATGGAACCACACACACAAAACCAGGGATGGGTGAGGTTTAACATGCCATGCAGATGGACACACACACACACACACACACACACACACACACACACACACCACCACACATGCACAAAGGGTAGGAGGCACACTGACCCAGAACGCCACCCCTAGCCACACACATGTCCACAGACCACCACGCCCACTGCCTGTCCTTGTGTGTGTGTCAGATGCTGAGCACCATTGCACATTGGTGTACAGTGCAATGCAGGCATCATCATGCACACGCAACTGCGGACAGCAGCCGGGAGGGTGTGCAGATGGACTGTGTGTCCGCTTGCAGGGCCGGGTACCCACCCATGCAATGCCCGCTGAATGACACAATGCACACAGGGCAGCACCAGACAGTAGCCATGTTGGGAGACAGATCAGTCACGCACCACAGTGCCCCAGCCACCACGGATGCATGGGCGGCCCCGGCGAGACCCGCCAGCACTGACAGGCTGACCACTGGCCTCATGGGGTGGCACCAATGGTTCCCCAGGGGTTCCACTGCATGAACGCGACCGTGCTCGCGTTGGGGTCTGCAACACACCAAAAATGCCTGCTCCAGGCGTGCTCAGGATGCCCACAGCTGAACCCAGTGTCGACAAGGAGGGTGTCGCACGATGCCGGGAACGGGGGGTGGACAGTGCACTGCGTGGTGTCTGCGACGCATGGGCACATGACTGTGTGCCCATTGTGGCCATGACAGCAGTGAATGCCTGTGTCTGCCTGTCAGTGGCAGTGGTCACATCCTCCTGCAACTGGTCCATCCCTGCCAGGATCAGAGTGGTGTCTCTGCTGCGACACTCCTCTGCCCACTCCAGAGCCACACGCAGTGCATCCACCGACGTCGCAAGCCGCATCTGCTGGTTGACTGATGCTTGCAATATGCGGATGTGCTCATCCAAGAGGTCATCTGCCTCCTCAGCATCCTGTCCCTCAGGGTGTGTGCGGCCCTGATGCCCAGCACCCCTTGAGGGTGGGCGCTGCACACCGGGACCAGGTCTGGGCATGTCCACAGGCGGTGCACTGACGCTGCCCTCTGGCTCTGTACCCCCAAGCCCATTGGCCGACTGCTGATGCTGCCCCTCTGGCTGCCACTCACCAGGGCTCACTGGTGCCGCCGCAGTGGCCGCAACAGTCCCACTGTCCTGTACACACACCAGTGCTGCCCCACTGGTGCTGACAGACACAGGCTGGGACTGTGATGACACGCAGGCCTCCATGGCGGCACCACCCACAGCCATGGTCGCGATGTTACCTGCTGTATGGCCATCCCGTGGCACACATGTGTCACTGCCCATGCCGTTAGCAACATCATCATCGGTGACGGACCCCGGCACCAGCCTGAGTCACAGCATGCTGACATCCGTGGACGCTGGCATGCTGGGACACAGGCAGGGCCTCCTCCACACCTGTTCCAATAACATCAATCTGGACAGCCAGGCAGGCCCACTGTCGCACTGAGCCACGTATACCTGTGGAGGTGGATGGGCCCTCCTCCATCTGACTGTCCTCAGTGGACAGGCCCACCACCGCTGACCCATGCAGATGCTCAGGATCTGTAAGGGAAAACAAAGTCGCGTTACTGCATGTGACCTACCCTGCCCCCCCCAATAGACAGACCATGACCTACCATGCAGTGACGGGCTACCACCCGCTCTGAAGCCACCACCCGAACACCTCAATGGCACAGCTGCATGCTTCCAGCAACCCTCTCCTCCTGTGGGGTCAGGTGTAGCACCTCCGGCTGTCCCCCACCTGTCGCAGCTTGTGCTGCCCTGATGGCAGCCACCTTCTCCTTTATCCTCCTCCTGTCTGTGCCCATCTTCTTCTTGTACTCCTGCACAGAGCGCTGGTGGCTGCCATGCAGGTTCACTGCATGCGTCACCTCCTCCCATGCAGCAGCACGGGCCTGTGGTGTTCCCTGTCATCTGCTGAGAAGCGGCTCTTGATCCAGGTAGGCCTCAAACAGGGCATCGGTCTCGGCCTTGGTGAAATTAGGCCTCCTCCTCCTCCCACCACTGTGTTCCTCCTCTCCCACAACTCGCTCGGTCATTATTTAGCCTGTGAGAATGAAAGTTGTTACCTGTGACTGTGCAGTCCCATGCATGTCCCAGAATCCACAGTCCACACTCCCAAACAGCATGCAACTCACCAATAGACTGCAGTAACCGACTATGGCCAGTGCAGCACAATGTTGCACTTTTATAGCGCAACCCATGCAAATGAGGTGAGGCGCAACTTTAAGTGGATGCAAATTGCAGTGCTGCACCATTGAACGGCTGATTAGCTGATTTGCATATGACGACAGGATATCGCGATGTTGCGCTTTGCGCAATTGTGTTGAACGTGCTGAGCCAAGGGCGCAGTTCTGTGACATGCACAGTACACACCTCACTGTGCATGCCCGGGTTGCTGATGCAGGCGTCTGCCGTGCTGCTGACGTGCTGTGCGTGGGAGGCAATACAGGGCATGGCCACCATTGTGCCAGTGGCACTACAGAAATGTTCACCTATATGGCACTGTGGTACTGGGCCATGATAGGCGCACTGGGGCAACAGCACGGTAGGCTGCTACTGGAGGTAGCACACAGGCATCCAGTCACGCTACACGCATTAGGTTCCAATGGCGCTGTGCCTGTCCGTGCGCCACAGACCCCTGACCCTGTGCCCGACCTTTGCCCCCTAGGCACCATGCGTCAGGCATGGGTGCACCACTATCGCAATGTTCGGTGACAGCGCAATTGGGAATGGCAGCGCTGTACCACGCAGCATCTGCACGTGGTGGAGCAGCACTGCAGAGTGCCATTTTGAGCTGACTGAGCAAGTGAGATGGCGCGGAAGAGGGCTGCCCAGTGGACCCAAATTGAACTGGCCAACCTGGTGGCCATTGTAGAGCCACTTTATGGCCCACTGTTTGGGGAGGCACCCCTGGACAGGTCCAGGAGCCAGGTGTGGGAGGAGGTGGCCAATGCCCTGGAGGAGGCCACAGGAAGGGGATGGATGGGGGAGCAGTGCCACCAAAGGTATGGCGACCTGAGGAGGAGGGAACCGGACCTGCTTGCCTGCCTGTGGGCACGTGCCAAGAGGGGCACGGTGCCACGGCCAGGTAGGTGTTACGTCCACACACTTTTATCTTCCATCTGGGTATCATGGTTGTATGTGTCCGGAACATGGGGGAGGGACCGTCTGGTGTTGGCTGTGGTGGTGTTATCAGGGTGTGGGGTGGGTGGGACTGGCTGGGTGGGAGTGCACACACATGGGGGCAGGGGGACTTTGCTACAGGATTGTACTGATGTTCCTCTCTCCATGTTTGCACCACAGGGCCGGAGGAGAGGCGTCTGGCCAGGGAGATGCGGCGCCAGCAGGATGATAGGGCCGGTAGGATGGGCGACGGTCCACAGCACCTGAGGGACCGGCCTGATGATGGTGAGTGCCATACCTCCATGATTACTAGTGCATGCTGTGTAACAGGGTGGGCAGCGGGGCGTGGCTACCATCCATTGACACCACTGCCATGCACGCAACTTATTACAGTCAGCACTGTCCAGTGGCACTGCATGTCTGGGAGTGCGTCGATGGTGGTCCATGCGTGCACCAGGTACATGGCTGTGCCACTGCCTTCGCACCACATAGCCATGTCACTAAATGGCCATGGTGGTGCTGTGCATGTCTTGGCTGGTTGGTGTGTGCAGCGGTCTGCATGGCTGTATGCACCTGGGTGGGCAGGTCTTGTGGACATGATCACTGTGGGTGGTCACATACCATCACAGAGGCATATCCCACGGCCGTATGCCATGCACAGTGGTGGGCTGTATGGGGCTGTGCATTCACACCTATTGACTGTGCTCCCTTGTCCTAGGTGTCCGCCAGCTGCAGGAGATAAGGGAGGCATTGCAGGAGATCCTCAATGTGGGCCGGGCATCGTTGGAGATCCTGCAAAGGATTGACCGGCATGGGGTCCTGAGAAGACACCGGAGGCAGAGCAGCTGGAGGGGGGAGTGGGGCTCCCATTGATCATCCCTCTGCCCCTGATATCCCCTACCCCCCTGGACCCACCCTCACACCACTCCTTTCCTGTCCCATTTGTTCACCCCTGCCCCTTACCCACCCCTCCTTGTTTGTGGCCCCCCCCCACATTTGTACATAGTTTTGTAAATAGTTCCTTTTGATGTGTTTGAATACAAATCTTTTGATATGAATACTGTGGTGGTCTCTGATTTGCAGTGGGCTATAGGTGCTCAGCTGCAGTGGTGTGCATAGCATCAGGGGTGGTGCAGTCATGGGTATGTGTGTGTGTCCGTGGGGAGGTGACTATGGTGTGGGAGTAGCTATCAGTCAGTATCTGTGGTGTGTGTGTTGTGCCCTGTGCACTGGATGACTGTGTGCAGTGGTCCATGGTGCATGCTCTGTGTCCATGGCTCCCCTATCAGCACGTCCATGGCCTGTGTAGCTGATACCTTTGCATGTCTGTGACCTGCACGGTCTGCTGGCATGTCAGTGGTGGCTGTCCATGCAGGGCAGCCACTGTACCCGTCACAATGCTGGGTTACCTCCTGTCACTGGTGTAGTGCATGTCTACCTCGGGTGATACTGTGGCCTCCGCAGTTGTTGTCCCATCTCCATGCTGTGGCTTGTGCGTGTTGCAGGGGCTGTGCTCCACTGTCTGTGACTTGTGCTCCGTGCAAATGATGGTGGTGTACAGGTTCACAATGCCTGCGCAGGGTGGCTGGCACTCCTGTGCCATGGAGGACTGCAGGCTGTGTGTACACAGTTTCCATGGGCCCACGCTGCGGGCTTCGTTGCCCCGCTACTGCATCCCTGTGTTGTTGTGTCCTTGGGTATGGGTGGGTGTTTGTCCATGCACTGTGTGGCATCTGGTGTGGTGCATGCTTCCACGCACCACTGTGGGTGTCTGCACTGGCTGTTGTGGCCAGTGCTGGGTCAGGGTGTGTCCTTGTGAGGGTGTGCAGGGTGCTGTACCACTGGTGGTGGTGTCCGGGGCATGCCCTGTCCCGTGTGGGGTACCTCGTGTGCCGACGCATGGTCGGTCTCTCAGCTGTACTTCGGGGGGGCTGTGCATGGTGGCACTGTGTATGCCATTGTTGCATCGCTGTGTGCTGCCACCCACTGATGGGTGCTCATGGTGCGGCTGCCTTGCATGGTTCTGTGCTACACAGGGTTGCATTGTCACAGTGGGGGTGATGGCATGCATGGAGTTTCCTGCAGCGGTGGATGCTGCTTCTGGGCAGGGTGTCTGGGGGTCACGGTGCAGGGTGTGCTCTGCATTGGGGGGATGGTGTGGCACTGGGTGGTCAGCCCTCCTTGTGTGCCGGTCACAGCTTGCCAGGGGGTGTGATGGGGCACCATGGCCCGGCTGTGGGTTGGTTGCTTGTCTCCATGGGCCAGTGGTTATTCCAGCCCTCCCCCAGTTGTGCAGTGCATGGGGTGTAGGGGGACAATGTCTGTTCTGCTGTGTGTTCCTCTGCCCATCTGTGGCATGGGTGGTGGGCCCCTACATCCCTGGTTGTGCAGTTGCATTGCTGCACTGCTGCTGGGGGGCATCCCTGGTTGCACTATGGTGCCTCTGGACTGCTCAGCTGAACATCCCTTGTTGCACTATGGCGCATCAGATCTGCTCATCTTCCCCTCCCTAGTTGCGCTATGGCGCAGGTGGTGCGATATTCAGTCGTCAGCTGTAGGTGCATGTTGGCCGGCTCAGTTTTTGAATATTGCTCCTCTTGTGCATGGGCGCAATGGACTTGTGCTTGTTCCTGCTATTGCGCACTTTTTGGGCGCAGTTTGAATATCTGGGCCTTTGTATATTATTTCTCTCTGTCATTCATTTTTATAAGTTCAGGCCTCTTTGGGCCATCATTGTAACTCTGTGGCCACCAGGCTGTTAAAATAGCTGAGTTTTAGGTTTGAAAAATCGGGAGAGTCTGGAAGAGGTATAAGAATCTTGGAAGTATATTCATTCTTAGAACATCGATTCTTTGATTCAGCAAGAGGGGTAAAGGGTCTCATCTCTGGAAGTCTTCTCTAATAGATTGAACAGGAGGTGTATAATTTGCTTCATAAAGATGATGGGTTTCCTTTGTAAGGTTCATCCCTAAATATCTAAATTTATTACTTTTCCATCTTAATGGATAACTCGTCTGGATTTCCATACTCGGTTGGTAATTAAAGGACAATACTTCTGTTTTACTTGTATTTAATTTATATCCTGCGATAGACTCTAATTCTCCCAAAACAGAGAACAACTTCGGAATGGAAATCTCTGGTTCTGTTAAATATATTAACAGGTCATCAGCAAAAAAAGCCGTTTTGTGTACGGTATTAAAATAATTTATTCCTGTAATCTGTATGTTTTCTCGGATGGCTTGGGCTAAGGGTTCAGCATTCAAGGCAAATAGGGAAGGGATAAGGGGCAGCCCTGATGGGTTACCCTGTTTAGGGGAAACTGGGTCAAATGTGACCCATTCACTTTTATCATGGCTTGTGGAGAGGTGTATAATCATTGTACTATATTTAAAAAAGTTGCTGGAAGCCGGCCCGGTGGCGCTGAGGGTTGAGGCGCTGGACGCCACACCTCATGGCATGCCGGCGACCCAGGTTCGGGAACGAGTCCGGACCGCCGGGGGTCGGCAGGGGTGAGACAGGATTGAGCATCTGTTGGACTACTCTCCTCTCTCGGGGAGGGATCCAGGAGTAGCCTGGTGCAGCAGCGGCCCCAGGTGGAGACCGGCGGCACTGCTATGCACTCGGGCTCATACAGTAAGGGGACGACGTCAGACAGCTGCCTCAGGACATAGGTAGGAGCACTTACGCTACGGGCTGTGTGGCATTGCATGTCTCACATCGAGGGGGTAACCAGGAACACGGAAAAACCCAGTGCTGAGGATCAGGCGATGGTGCCTATCCACCATGCCCAACGACGGGCTCTCCATGGGTGGCCTTCCATTTCCAGGATCCACTCCTCATCCGATGGCAGAGTCTGACTCGTAAGTGCACCCAGGTAGGAGGGGGTGACCCACCCCAGATAGGGTTAGCCAGGGGTGCTGCCATCGGAGAGGAGGGAGAGAGGAGGCTTAGCTTGAGGATCCTTCAGGACAAGGCTAGGATGCCTGAGAGAGGACCTCGGGGCCGCGACCGGAGGGAAAAAGAATTAAAAAAAAAAAAGTTGCTGGAAAGTTGGATTTCTCCATCGTACATCTCAGAAACTTCCAGGAGACCCTGTCAAATGCCTTCTGGGCATCCATACTCAAAACTATAAAGGGGGTTTGTTCTCTTTGAATCACTTCCAAGAGGAACACTGTTCATTTAATATTATCCATTGTTTGGTGTTTTATTATAGAACCTGCTTGGTCTTTATTGATAATATGAGGTAATATGTTCTCTAATCATTTAGCCATAATGGCTGTCAAATACTAATAATCCTGGTTTAAAACTGATATAGGATGATAGGATTCACAATTTAATTGGTCTTTATCTGGTTAAGTATAGTAGATATATTAGCATATTGCCAACTATTTGGAATAGGGGAGGTATTCTCTTGTATTGCATTAAGCAATTTGGTTAACGTTGGAAGTACTGTTTTCCAAAATGTTTTATAGAATTCTGTGGTATAACCATCTGGGCCAGGGCTTTTATTCGATTTAGAATTATGTAGAGCAGGATCTATCTCCTGAGAAGCAATAGGCTGAGTTAGGGAATTACGCTGTTCCTCTGTAATTTGGGGTAGTTGTGTTTTTGTAAAAAAATGTTGATACTTTTCTTCGTCTGGTTCCTGAGGTTGATTGTATAATTTTAAGTAAAATTCCCTAAATCCCTTGAGTATATCTTTTGTTTTCTTAAATATTTTAGGTTGTTTAGGGTGTTTTATTTTAGTTATTGTTGAGGATGCTTGTTGTTTTCGTAATCTATAGGCCAGAATTTTGGCAGCCTTGCTACCCCCTCAGAATATCTTTGTTTCACATACATCAAAGCTTGCTCTGTCTTTTGGTTTAATAAATCTTGTAGCTGTGTCTTTACTTGGTTTATCTGTACAATTGTGACCCCTCTTCCTCCTGCATATAATTGTTGCAATCTCTCTAGCTCCATTTCTAACTCTTTTTGTTTCCTAATTCTATGTTTCTTTTGGTGAGTTGCATATGCTATAATCTCTCCCCATAGTACTAATTTTAGAGTGTCCCATAATGTTCCTTCTAGTACCTCTTCCATACTGTTCTCTTGTAAAATTCTGGGAATCCATTGCTGAACCTTTTCTTTAAATTGTTTATCTTTGATAAACATGTTATTAAACCTCCATTGTCTCATTATAACTTATTGTTCTGATTCTAGTTCCACAGTAATTACAGCATGGTCTGATAAATGAATTGGTGAGATTGTTGCATTATGTATTATATCTGTAGATTCTGTTTCTACCAGGAAATAATACATTCGTGAATAGGTATTATGGACCTCCGAGAAATGTGTATAACTACGTGATGTTGGATGGTAGTGCCGCCAGGTATCTGTTAGGGCTAGATCTTTTATTAACCTCCTACCATGTTTCTGCCCCCTTGTGGCTCTAGGTATGTTAGGGTTTGAACTGTCCCTGGAAGGATTCATTAAAAGATTCAAGTCTCCACCTAATATCAATATCCCTTGCTTAAATGCTATGATGTTATCGAAAATATTTTGATAGCACTCTCTGAACCTGGGGGAACATATATACTTCCCCATGTGTAAACCTGCTCTTCCCAGTTCCCTTTAATCAAGGACAATCTGCCCTCGCTATCCTGATATGATTCGAGAATTTGAAAAGCTGAAGGCTTTGGTACAAGAACTGTCGATTTCCTCCTTCGTCCTCTTGTGTATGCACTAGCTACTATACTTGACATTCCATATTTAAGCAATTTTTGGTGTTCGTCTTTGGATAGATGCGTCTCTTGTAGGAGAATGATCTGGGGATGCATTTTTTTAAGATGAGAAATTATTTTAGTTCTTTTTATAGGATTACTCAATCCATTGACATTCTGGGATACCACTCTAAGGTGTTTCTTAGTATAACCCCCAGGGGGCGCTGTCCCTAGGGCTACTACCCCTGCCTGCCCTAACTGTAGCAGGGTGAGGGGCCCAGATCCGTGGGTGGGTGCCTCCACCCAGAGGTCGGGGTTAAAACAGTCGAGGTCAACTCGGTCACAGCCCTCTGGGTTGCTGCAACCCCCCCTTTCCTCCCACTAGTGGCCCACAAGGTGCAATTTCAGTGTCCTTACCACACACACTTACCCCCCCGGCTCGATCCAGTCAGCTCACTCTGGGGACCCCCTGGAAAGTAAGGTACAGTTACACCACATTCACTGTGCAGTATTTTACCATTGATACAGAGACTAGCCAGTGTACTTTTGCAGAACAGGTGATCGGATTTATTTGACGGGGGGAAGATAACAAGGACTGGGGGAAATCAGAGTAATTAGCTTACCACTACAGCATATGAAAATCTACCTATGGCTCTGTGCACAGGCCTAACCTATTAATTACTGTCTCTGGGTACCCAAGCCCTAATGGCTAGTCCCTCAATGCAGCTGGTTGGGGCCCTTACACAACTGAGCATTTAATTCCTGAGAAAATCAATTGGAGCCAGAAGGCTCGCTTAGTACAGTCAGCAATACAACAAACGACTTGGCTTTGGTTTGTAAGCATTAACAAGGAGCTACCCTGATTCAGTACTCACAGCTCCAACAGAGACCCACTCTTTCACTGCTTGCAGAGCTGAGCCCGAGTTTCAGAGGCCTCCTCACACATTTATATGGCAAACAACAGAGGGGTACCATACCAGGCAGCTGCTCCCAGGAACTGAGCGAACTCACAGCAACTTCGGGCGTTAATTGCAGCTTCAAACGTCCTGACAGACCGAGCGCGATTCAGCAGATTCTCCAGTCCTCTTCAGGTGAAGCCTGGTAGGTAGCTGTGTTTATACACAGCCTCCTCTGACCGCACGCTGGCGGATTTGGTTCGGGATGCGCTGGCAAAGAAAATGGCCACCTCAGGCCTTTCACGCGCTTCCCGCGCGATCACTCAATGGCGCAGAAGCTCAGTGCTCCACTCTCTTCCACCAACACAGCGCATCTGCCCCTAACTGTATGGGGCAATCCTCATAGCTCGGGTGCTACCTGACCTCATAGGCTGGCTACACATGCCAGTCATTTACGTTTGCTCCCAGTGGTGCAAAAAAGCACCATAGAACATAATGCCACTTCCCAGTATTACCAACTGTATCTTCATTGGTCAGTCGACTCCCCAGGGCATCCTCACGATTCGATCGGTCCACTTCAACAGTTCAGGACCAACATGGTGGGGCACAACAGAGACAGTCCAGGCTGCAAGAAAGCAGGTCAGAACAAACTGTATCTTCATTATCACTCTTAACAATTTTCAGCAAGTAGTTACATCTTTATAATGTGCTCCCTCTGCGCAATCAGCGGCAGCAAAACAGAGCACTTGGGCAGCAGCTCGAGCGGGACTCGAGCAGGGAAACACATAGACCTCCCATTTGAGCTAATTATAACAACAAGCAGGCAGCCCTTAAAGGGACAGTACACAGAGGCTCTAAAAGCACTCACAACATTGCCATTTAAAACGGCTTAAAAGCCGAACGCCAACCACCAGGGGGAACACTTAGGCAGCTCTTAGGAGGCTTTTAGGAACCCCCATTTATGGAGGGGTTACACCTTTCCTGGCCTAGAAAGAACTTGGCGTTCGCGTCAAGTAGTTACCCTTAAATTACTTTAAGGCAAACATCTTAATTAACATTGTGTCACACTTGAGATCACATGCATTACTACTGTATTTACAGTTTACTACAGTTTATGCAACATTACACACACACATAACCTTTTCCTCTTTCAAATCAGGTCATTACTCTCTTTACATAACACCTGAAAAGAGGGGGCCCTTCCCTATCAGCTACTGGTGGGCGAACTGGGGTTGGGGTACCACACTCGAAGGGCAATACTAACAGGCTGGAGTTATCCCCCAAGGCTAACTTAGGTGAGGAGCTTGGGGACACATACACCGCTTTATGGACCACATTCAAGGGCAGGTCCACAGGCTGACCCAGAGACTCATAACTCAACTTTACTACAGGCCGTACTTCTCGGCTGGAGCGTCTAGGGGTCTCGGAGAACCCTGCTACAGGCCCTGATTCCGTTTCAGCCTCATTGAGATTAGTAGGAGGAACCTCTGCAGGGGAAAAGGACCCAGTGCTCTTAGTACCTTCTGGGGCATGACCCTGCACATCAGGACCCACACCACTGGGCTCAGCTGAGGGTTGTGCGGGCACTAGTAAGGAACCATCAGGGCACTCAAAACATTCTTCAGGTTCCGGCATATCACTGACTTGCTCCCCCACATCACTTCCTTCTTCTGAAAAGTCAGACAGTTCAGCCAGGCTCAAGGACCCCACCCCTTGGGCTTTGCTGCTGCTCACTTCATCCTCTGGGAGTATGGACTCTGGAGACAGAGCTGGGGGCTCAAACAGTCCAGAAAGCCCAACTTCATCTCCAGAGTTAACAAGGGGATTGCCCCAAAACAGCTGGCTCAGTTCATAAGAGGGATAATATTCAATATTATTTTCATTGTCTTCGGACACAGAGTGGCCATCATCTTCATCAGAGGGGTTTAGACAAGGCTCTCTAATTTGGCTTTCTGAAGAATCTAGTGGTCTGGGTTTCTTCTTGGCAGCAGATCTAGTCATAGGCCTGGAGGGAGGGGTATTGGGGGGTTCAGCTTCAATGAAGATTTGCCCGATTGGCAGCAGATGATTTCTGTGTATAGTTTTCACATCTTTTGAATTGTTTTCAGGCCGCACTTTATATACAGGTAAATCTGCCAGTTTTCCCACAACAATATGAGGTAGGTGATGCCATCTGTCAGCAATCTTATGTTTGCCATGCAGTCCCAAATTCCTCAATAGTACTCTATCCCCTTCTCTCAGTTCCATTGTTTTCACTTTCTTATCATACCTCTCATTGTTGGCCAGGTTTTGTTTAGCAGCCATGGTCTGGGCCAGTTGGTAGGCATGGTTCAATTGGGCCTTCAACTTCTGTACATACTGTAGATGGTTTTCTGCTTGCACCCCATTAGGGGAAACCCCAAAACACACATCCACTGGCAGTCTAGCCTCTCTCCCAAACATCAACCTGTACAGGGAAAACCCAGTGGCATCACTTTTGGTGCAGTTATAAGCATGAACCAGGGTGCTGATCTGCTGGCTCCATCTAGGCTTGTCTTTGGGTTGCAGTGTGCCCAACATATCAAGCAAGGTGCGGTTAAATCTTTCAGGTTGGGGATCTCCCTGAGGGTGGTATGTGGTGGTTCTTGATTTTCGTACTCCCCACAAAGATAACATTTCTTTAATCAGGTGGCTCTCAAAGTCCCTTCCCTGGTCGGAGTGGATCCTCTGGGGGGCCCCATAGTGGACAAAGAAGTTCTCCACGAGTACTTTAGCCGCCGTGGTTGCTTTCTGATCTTTAGTAGGAAAGGCCTGTGCATACTGGGTAAAATGATCAGTGACTACCAATATGTTACTGATATTTTTCAGATCTGGTTCTAAACTCAGGAAATCAATGCAGACCAGTTCCATAGGGACACTAGTGGTGATATTGACCATGGGGGCAGCTCTCTGAGGTAGGGCTTTTCTCTGCAAACAGCGGCCACAGGTCTTGACATATTGCTCTACATCTGTACTCATTTTTGGCCAGTAGAATCGGGTCCGTACCAGGTCAAGTGTTCGGTCTATGCCCAGATGCCCCATGTGATTATGCAGGGACTTCAAAACCAGTTCTCTAAAAGCAACGGGCAGCACCAGTTGTTGTTTGTCTACCCAGCCCTTCTTATCCACAGTCTCTCTGTATAGTAGTTGATTAATCAGCTTTAGCTGTGGCCCTTCTTTGTATAACAAGGCAGTTCTCGGGTCAGTGGAACGCAACTTGGACACGTCCCTCCCGGCCTGCAAAGCCTCCACAGCCGTTTTTATCATAGAGTCACAGGATTGAGCCCGTTGGAGACTATCATTGTTGAATTGGGGCAGTGAACTAGTGTCTAATGCAGAAAAATGACAGTAGGCAGCAGGTATGCAGTTCTCGGATGGCCCCAAGCAATCCACCAAGCAGTCTACAGCATCAGGAGACACCGGTTCCTCCTTGTCAAATTTCTGGCACAGGGCTCTTATGTCAGGTTCTGACAACCTGACCCAATCAGTTTGTGGCATAGGTCTCCGAGAGAGAGCATCCACATCTATATGGTTTAGACCTGCTCTATACTCAGCAGCATAGTCATAGGTGGCCAACGCAGAGAGCCACCTATGGCCAGTGGCATCCAACTTGGCTGAGGTCTGCACATAGGTCAGAGGATTGTTATCAGTCTTTACCAATATCTTGGCACCGTACAAATAGTCATGAAATTGTTCAACAATGGCCCACTTCAGAGCCAGGAACTCTAGCTTGTGCACCGGATAATTTTTTTCTGAAGGAGCCAGACTTCTGCTGGCAAAAGCCACAGGTCTCAGACCGTTCGAGTGCTCCTGATATAACACAGCCCCCAATCCTTTGTAGACTGGCATCAGTATGGAGGACGTACGGCTTGGCCGGGTCAGCATAGGCCAGTACTGGGGCATGGGTAAGTTGATATATGATGTCATAGAAAGCTTCCTCACACTCAGTAGTCCAGCGGGTTCCAAACACATCATTCAGCTGAAAATACTTCTCCATCTCAGAGCGCACAGCTTTCTTATACTTCTTGTGCGTGGGAGGGTACCTCTGAGTGAGTTTGAGAGGGGGCGGATCACTCGAGAATAATCTTTGAAAAACCATCTATAATAACCACAAAACCCCAGGAACCATTGCAGCTCTTTCAGATTCCTGGGCTGAGGCCAAGTGGTCAAAGCCTCCACTTTGCTGGGGTCAGTCTCTATGCATTCGGGTGGATACTATGTGGCCCACATATTTCACAGAAGTTTGAAAGAATTGGCACTTGTCTATAGATAGCTTGAGACCGAAATCCTCCAGCTGATCCAGGACCTTGAACAATCGACGTTCATGTTTTTCCAATGAGTGACCAAACACTATGACATCGTCTAAATAAACCAAACACTCGAGCAAATTCATGTCCCCCACAGCACGTTCCATCAGGCGCTGAAAGGTGGCTGGGGCACCTGAAATCCCTTGAGGCATCCGAATAAACTCATAGAAACCTAGGGGGCCAATAAATGCAGTCTTCTCTCAGTCCTCTGGGGCCATCGGGATCTGATAGTACCCACTGCGGAGGTCCAACACAGAGAACCACTTACTGCCATTTAAACAATCCAAGGCATCCTGTATGCGTGGCATGGTATACTGGTCTGGGATGGTCTGCCGATTCAAGGTACGGTAATCTACACACATCCGAACCGCCCCATTCTTTTTTCTCACTACTATAATCGGGGAGGCATAGGGGCTCCTGGACTCTTGTATTACACCAGCAGCAAGCACCTCTTGCAAATGCCGCCTCACATCGTCTATGTCAGCCGGGGCCAGGCGCTGAGATCTCTCTCGAAAAGGCCTTTCATCATGCAGCCTGATATGATGCTCAGCCCCTTGCACACATCCCACATCCCATTCTTTCAGGGAAAAAACCTGGTCTCTTTCAGCAAGCTTCTCACTGATCCTCACTTTCCATTCAGCAGGCAACGGGGAGTCACCGAAATCAAACAAGTCGGGAGTTAGTCTGTCATCTTTCCTTGAACCCTTGCTATTGGGCAGCACTGCAGTATCTGCACAATGTACACTTGCCAGAGTGCACCCTCTTCTTATTCGAATCTCCTTGTCGGACACATTATGAACTTGATTCATCATCCTCGTAACATAAGCATGGGCTCTAGCCAGCAAGATACTGGGTTTGACCAGCAGTTCCTCAGGCAATCTTCCCTCCCCAGGTGCATCCAACATGAACAACTTATTCTTAACATCTGTTCTCAGTTGGACTTCCCCATGCAGAACATACTGGGCATTTGGGGCAAGTGTCACCAGTGCCGGATCCTTTTTCCATACTACACCCACCGGGCCTTCAGGTTCTTCCTGGCCAACCTTCTTCTGAGTTTTGGCAACCTTTTGGATCACAGCGGGTATTCTTAGGGCTTGCCCAGTTCTAAATGCTTGCTTTTCTGAACACAATTGGGCTAGTCGTTCAAACATATGAGCATTTGTCCCGATCAGCAGGGGTACCCCATCATACAGTCCAGTGGGGGGGCAGACTAAAGCCAAGGTTTCCACCTGTTCGTCCACTCCAGCCACAGAAGTGGGGAATGACAACCAGATCCAGATATACCCCAAATACGGATAAGCCTTGTCACTCAGCCCCCATACATGTAGACCATCCAGGGGTTGTAGATGGCATCTCAGGTAGGTGTGTCTGATACCAGTCCTGAAACATGATGGTTACCTGAGAGCCACTGTCTAATACAGCTCGGGTGGGAATCCCATTTACTCGCACTGGGGCCTCCATCGAGGGTCCAACCACATCAGACCATTCAGGAGGCGCAGCATTGACAGTTGCTTGGGCGTTGGCCCGGGTCACAAAGCTCTTCCTGGGGGGTTGGACGTGGGCCCTGCAATGCCAAGTGATCAGTTTGCTGTTGATCTTCCTTAAATTCTCTGGCAACTGGCACTCAGGCTGAAAGTGTCCACCCTCCGCACAATGGTAACAAAACTTGGGGTCCCGGGGTCTCTATTGGGAGGGGAGTACCTTGTCTGCTGAGGGCCCTCCGGGGGGTGAGGGGGTTCCCCTGGGCCAGGGCATTGGTTTCTAGATAACCCAGGTTCCCCAGACCTAACAGGGTAGATAGTGGATCGCCTCAAGTCCCTCACCAGTTCTCGTAAATTTCTGACCTCGGCCCTCAACTCACCTTCTACTTTGGGATCAGAGGAAATAGCTCGCACCCCGACATCACCTTGAAAGTCTGGGGATGCATCAGGCCTTCCTGAAGGGTGGGTCTCTTCGGGGGCGTTAGACTCAGGGGTTCGGCTTGGGTTCACAGCTCCCACATAGGGTTCCCACCCCTCCTCATCAGTCTCCACTTCTCTAATTTCCCTCATCAATTGACAGTATTCAGGCGGGGCAGCCCGTCTATCATGCAACTTAAGTTTTAACAATATCACACTAGAAAATCTAGCATACTTCAAAACATGTTCCAACCTGACCTGGTTCAAGGCCGTAGCTGTGAACCCCCCTTTTCTATAGGCCTTTTGCAAGGCCCGCTCCACCCTAGTAACAAAGGCGGACAGTTTCTCATTTCTCCATTGCTTGGCAGACCTGAATTTCCATAATAAGTCTTCCCCCGTCTCTGTACTCCCAAACACCCCCTCCAAAGCAGAAAGGTACTCTGCTGCGGTGGCTTCTGGGTTAGTGGCCTGCAAGAACCTAATGGCTTCCAAAGCAGGGCCCCGCAGACTCTCCATCAATTGCTTTCTTTTCTCCCCCTCAGAGCATTGCCACTCCTGGACTAAGAGGGTGGCGTAGTCCATCCACGCTTCCAAGTCATCCTCCCCTGAAGGCACTGGCACTGTGCCAGAAAAAAGTTTTAGCCTACAGTAAGAATCGAGCTGTGTAGGAGGGACCACTAAGGGCAGTGGAGCCAAAATAGAACTCTTTAGGGGGACAGGGGGAGGTACCTGGGGGGTAGTGTCACTAGACAGATCTAGTGCTTGCAGCAACTCCTGGGTAGTTCTCCCCTCCACAGCCATCAATTTAAGCAGTTTATCTTTAAAACTATTAGTCTGGGGGGACCCCACCCCAGGAGTGACTGACCCGCTCTGAATATGAACAAGTCTCCACCCCTATGGGGCACCCTCCGGGTAAATCACTGGAGGTACCCTCTCGGGGTCGATGGCCACACTGCACAAAAGTAGCACCTGCAGCATCTGATCGAGCAGGTCAGCCATACACCCCTTCACCTCCACTTTGCCCAAACATTTAACACGCTCTGCTGTAGAAATAATGTCAGCTGTTGGGGTTCCCAGGAGTACGTCTAATAGTAACACAATTCTGTGGGAGTCCAGCTCTTTGGCTTTGCCCCACCCCATCAGTTTGTGTACCATTGTCTTAATAGGATCCAACTTAATTTTGGCCGTAATATCCCTTTCCAGTTTCCCTGTCAGTTTTTCCATTTTTATGCACTTCACTCACTTGGCCACTAGGGGACACTAATCCCAGCGGTGCCTCCAATTTGTAACCCCCAGGGGGCACTATCCCTAGGGCTACTACCCCTGCCTGCCCTAACTGTAGCAGGGTGAGGAGTCCAGATCCATTGGCGGGTGCCTCCACCCAGAGGTCGGGGTTAGAACAGTCGAGGTCGACTTGGTCACAGCCCTCTGGGTTGCTGCAACCCCCCTTTCCTCCCACTAGTGGCCCACACGGTGTAATTTCAGCGTCCTTACCACACACACTTACCCCCCGGCTCGATCCAGTCAGCTCACTCCGGGGAACCCCTGGAAAGTAAGGTACAGTTACACCACATTCACTGTGTAGTATTTTACCATTGATACAGAGACTAACCAGTGTACTTTTGCAGAACAGGCGATCAGATTTATTTGAGGGGGGGAGATAACAAGGACTGGGGGAAAATCAGAGTAATTAGCTTACCACTACAGCATATGAAAATCTACCTATGGCTCTGTGCACAGGCCTAACCTATTAATTACTGTCTCTGGGTACCCAAGCCCTAATGGCTAGTCCCTCGATGCAGCTGGTTGGGGCCCTTACACAACTGAGCATTTAATTCCTGAGAAAATCAGTTGGAGCCGGAAGGCTCGCTTAGTACAGTCAGCAATACAACAAACGACTTGGCTTTGGTTTGTAAGCATTAACAGGGGCTACTCTGATTCAGTACTCACAGCTCCAACAGAGACGCACTCTTTCACCGCTTGCAGAGCTAAGTCTGAGTTTCAGAGGCCTCCTCACACATTTATATGGCAAACAACAGAGGGGTACCATACCAGGCAGCTGCTCCCAGGACCTGAGCGAACTCACAGCAACTTCGGGCGTTAACTGCAGCTTCAAACATCCTGACAGACCGAGTGCGATTCAGCAGATTCTCCAGTCCTCTTCAGGTGAAGCCTGGTAGGTAGCTGTGTTTATACACAGCCTCCTCTGACCGCACGCTGGCGGATTTGGTTCAGGATGCGCTGGCAAAGAAAACGGCCACCTCAGGCCATTCACGCGCTTCCCGCGTGATCACTCAATGGCGCAGAAGCTCAGTGCTCCACTCTCTTCCACCAACACAGCGCATCTGCCCCTAACTGCATGGGGCAATCCTCATAGCTCGGGTGCTATCTGACCTCATAGGCTGGCTACACATGCCAATCATTTACGTTTGCTCTCAGTGGTGCAAAAAAAGTGCCATAGCCCATAATGCCACATCCCAGTATTACCAGCTGTATCTTTATTGGTCAGTCGACTCCCCAGGGCGTCCTCACGATTCGATTGGTCCACTTCAACAGTTCAGGACCAACATGGTGGGGCACAACAGAAACAGTCCAGGCTGCAAGAAAGCAGGTTAGAACAAACTGTATCTTCATTATCACTCTTAACAATTTTCAGCAAGTAGCTACATCTTTATAACGTGCTCCCTCTGCGCAATCAGCGGCAGCAAAACAGAGCACTTGGGCAGCAGCTCGAGCGGGACTCGAGCAGGGAAACACATAGACCCCCCATTCAAGCTAATTATAACAACAAGCAGGCAGCCCTTAAAGGGACAGTACACAGAGGCTCTAAAAGCACTCACAGCATTGCCATTTAAAACGGCTTAAACGCCAAACGCCAACCACCAGGGGGAACACTTAGGCAGCTCCTAGGAGGCTTTTAGGAACCCCCATTTATAGGAGGGTTACATTAGTCTGAGACATCTACGTACAGTTGATACTTTTTCTCTTCTCTCATTCTCTCATCTTTATTATATTGTGTCTCTGTTCCACTACTTAATTCCCTGCACTTTTCCTGATCTGTATTCCTCCATGTTATTCTAATTTCATGTCTCATCTGTTTGATCTCACTGATGCCTCTGTATCTCTTCCTTATTTTTATCCCCCCTAAGCAGCACCCCTCCCCCCATTATGAACTATATACATAATGACTTCCAGTGTCAGAGTCCTCTCGACAAGGACGGAATATTCGGTCGAATGTAGGCTACTTGCCTTACTCTGTAGTCTTGCCCTTGGGGTTGCACATATCCCCCATAATGTAACCAAAAACTAAGGTGAGCCATAGCCAGTACTCCTGTTTGGCAGTCTGGTCCCTTAAAAGAAAATCCTATATAAAAATTAAAAACTCTAACGCAAAATATCTCCAAACTGAGGTAGTTGGTACAGGTGCACAACTCTGGTCCCTTCTTCTTGCTTTCTACCCCCCCAATATAGATTCACAAGGGAGCTTATATTATTAAAACATTCAGTCATTATTAGTAGCTTTGTCTTCAGACTTCAGATCTCCCTTCAAGTTGCTTTCTTCCCATCGTTTTGACCATATTTTATTCCACATTTCCAGTCAAATCAGTCTCTTTTTTTCTCCCAATGTGTTCTAAAGAGTCTCTCTGGTTTTCTTTCTGTTTTGTTAGAGAGCCTCCCTGGCTCTCAGCCCTAGGAGGTCCGTGTCTCATGGTGGGTATTACTTGTGATCTTTACCTTCTCCTACCACTAGAAGGACAAAATAATTGTTTCCAGCATGCTTTCTGAGGTCAATAGGTCCCCCCTTTCCAACTCCACGGCCCTCATTAGGCACTCTAGGGCTAGTCCAGGTGTCCCCCCTTAGGATTCTACAGCCAGACCCTGAGCGAACTACCCTTGTTTGGATCTCCGCGTCCCAATCCTCTGAAGGCACCTCATTATTTATTAATGTATTTAACAATCCGCTATGTCGATCGCTACAGGAGCACCCGGCCCTCAGACTCCCGGAAGTATTTAGATACTATTCTTTAGCAGGAAGTAAAGGCCGGCTCCCCGATCTCTCTTCTTTTGGCTACTATCATTTTCTGGTGCCTGAAATAGGGCACATAAGTGCTATTCCCACAAGCGACCTGACCTGCGTATTTGTTTTGGCACCACTCAGCTGCTGCTTTCCTAGAGAGCTCTTTACCTCTAGTTCCACTCCTTTAGGTCCTTCCTCCATACAGGAGGCATCTGTGTACTTCCCTGCAGGGTATATACCCCCTGAACCCAGCCCAGAGCTTCTCCCTCTGAGTCACCACATCACCAAGATGGAGGACCCACTCCCCTGCTAGCTGGATTTCCTCCTCACCAAGGCACTGCACTGTACTCCATAGGCCTACTCACCCCAAGGAAACAATCATTTTATATTAATAGCAAACTGACCCAATAGTTTCTTTATCTCATCGAGAATTACTTGCTGTGATTCCTTCCCCAGTCGCTTTCTTTAATCAGACCCAAGTTCACATTGTTCGGTCTCCCTGGGAGTTTAGATGGTATTTCAAATCCTTTCTGCCACAAATCCTCCATTGCATTCGTCACTGTTTTGTAGGTGACCTGTCCATTAGGGTACTGTATCATCAATCTTGAGGGATAAAGTGTGCGAAATTTTAGTTTCAGGTGTCTTAAGATTGGAAATAGGAGGACATATTCCCGTCTTCTCTGCATTGTGACCCTCGCATAGTCATTATCAAAAAAGAGTCTCTGCTTGCCCATAAATATTTTCCATCTTGACCACACTTTTTGGAGTATTATTTCTTTCATATGGTAACTCTGAAATTGAATAATTATGGAGCATGGATGTTTATTTATTTAGCTTTTGTTGACCGGGTAAGTGCACTAGACAAATCCTGCCTATTTTCAGGCACGACCCGGGGGAGGGGGGATACAGATGAATGCCAACTGACCTTGAACCAGATTAAGCTGTTGGTGGTATTTTTAGTGAATGAGGGAAATTTGGCCAGAACACCGGGGAAATTTATGGATGTGCCTCCGGCCCCGAGGATTTGGGGCCAAGAACCCAATGTACCCGCTCTATCTCCACGGGGAAAATCCTGTTCCAAATCTAGTTCCTCTCTCAGCATGTTCTCTATGTATCCCCTCATGTCTCTTCCCTCGGTATTCTCCGGCACTCCATACACCCGTATATTCTGTCATCTCTGTCTCTTCTCTGCATATTCCTGTCTCTCTCTCATTGCTTTAATTATTTCCAGAAATTTAGTTAAAGTCGATTGAATCTGGGAAGTCTCTGTGGCCTGGTCTGAGCTAGTCTGTTCCAACGTCACTACTTGGGATTGTAAAACTGAGACATCTGCACGGAGGAGATCATGGTCTGAACGAAAGTCCTGAAAATCTTTTTTAATATTTTGTAGGTCTATTATTATTCTGTCTAATTTCTCATTCAAGATGATATCTTTGTTTTTTTGGTTTTTACATTTGGATTTCTTGCCTGAGGACGCCATCTGGGCCTGCGACAACTCTGAGGTCTCCGAGTCTGATTTTTCATCTCCCGAGTTCTCTTCTTCTATTGGTAACACTGCATATCTGTTTATAGTTCCCTTTTGTGAAATTGAAGCCATTTGTAAGAATTTCTCCGTCAACTGTTGTTTTTAATTGAATTATTGGCTTTTCTTGCAATTTTAGGAGGGAGTGTGAGCCGAGCTCCGATCTTAGGCTGCCATTAGCTCCAGAGCTGCACCAGAAGTCCCAGATGATCAGTTTTATCACGGCAGAGCTCGACTCGTGCCGAGCCAGAGCTCGGCTCCCGGAGAACAGGGCGGAGGTTCTCTCCTCATTTGCGCAATCATTTCTAGTTGGGCACTTGCACCCTGCCTGGGACTTCCTGCACCTTCTGGATTACATGGTGACCTGCAACAGCGTGGCCCAATGGGCCTGTTGGCAAATGTGCTCCCTCCAATGGGAACTGGCCAGCCAGTGGTCTCAGTGCAAAGGTCACTTTGACCAGCTGGTCACTGTGACCCAGAGGATGTGGGATGCCCTCCAGTGGTGGCTGATCCCAGACCATCTGCAGGAAGGGATCATGTTTGTTCGCTCTGAGCTGACGGTCATCCTGATGACCGATGCCTCTCTGACAGGCTGGGGTGCCCACCTGGGGGAACATACAGTCCATGGGCTCTGGACCCCCCAGGAATCCCAATGCCACATCAACCTGCTGGAGCTCCAAGTGGTTTGGCTAGCCTTGACTGCATTTGTTCTATTTGTCCAGGGTCAAATGGTCCAGGTCCAGATGGACAATACCACGACCATGTACTACCTCAACAAGCTGCGCAGGACGCACTCCTTGCCTCTGTGCAAGGAATCTCTCCACATCTGGACCCTCATACACAGCCTGGAGGCTGATCTCCTAGCCATCCATGTGGCAGGAGCCTCAAATTAGCTGGTGGATGCCCTCAGCCTGGTGGGTGAGGCATCCCATGAGTGGTGCCTCCACCCAGAGGTAGTTCGCAGTCTGTTCTCCCAGTGGGGCACCCCTCAGGTGGATCTGTTCACCTCCAGGGAGAATGCAAAGCTGAGAGTGTTTTGTGCCCACCCCCCCTCAGCAGGGCTTGCTGCAGGGGGATGCCTTTTCGAGGCTGTGGACCCCAGGCCTCTTTTATGCCTTCCCTCCACTTTCCTTGATCCACAAGGTGTGACTAAAGGTCAGGAGGGACTTGGCACAGGTGATCCTGGTGGCTCTGGACTGGTCCCACCAGGTTTGGTACCCCGATCTCCTCAGCCTCAGCAATAGACTCCCGAGGCATCTTCCAGCATGTCCGGACCTGCTTTCCATCAAACAGGGGAAGGTACTCCACCTGAAGCTTCAATCCCTGCACCTGATAGCCTGGTTCCTGTGCAGCTAGAGTTCCAGACTTTGGGTCTCTCCAAAGATGTCCTTACTGTAGTGGAGGCATCTCACAAGGAATCAACCAGAAAATGCTATTCCTTCAAAAGGAAGAGATTCTCCATTTGGTGTCAGGGCAAGGGGTTGGACCTTCTACCTGTCTGGTGGCTAGCATTTTAGACTACCTGTGGTCTCTTTCCCAAGGGGGACTTCGGTCGACGGCCCTTAAGGTGCACCTGGCAGCCATCTCTGCTTACCGGGCATGGGCCGGTCAGCAGTCAGTGGCACAGGAAAGGATGGTCTGGTGCTTCTTCAAGGGCCTTGACCACATTTCCCCTCTGGTGTGTGAACCACCACCAGTGCAGGACTTGTTGCTGGTTTTGCAAAGCTCATGGGCAATTCATTCAAACTGATGCACAGGTGTGACATGTCTCACTTGTCATGGAAGACTGCCTTCCTGGTGGCTATCACGTCAGCCAGAAGGATCAGTGAGCTCCAGGCGCTCTCAGTGGAGTCTCCTTACCTGGTCTTCAAAGTTGTCCTGTGCTGCAACCCAGTGTTCCTCCCGGAGGTTGTGTCAGAGTTTCACCTGAACCAGGTGATGACTGTACCAGTGTTCTTCAACAATCACACCTCAGAGGCTGAACACAGGCTGCATACTTTGGACCTGAGGCGAGCGCTCACTTATTAGGGAGAGTGCACGCCTGGAGTTCAGGGAGAGGTTTGCCAGCTGTTTGTCACCTACGCTTAAGCTGCACCTGGCAGACTTGCAGCCAAGCAGATGATTGGCAGGCGGATCACATCCTATATTGATTTCTGCTATAGGTTGGTGGGTAGGGAGCCTCCCAGAGGGCTAAAGGCTCATTCCACCTGCCATACTGCTGCGTCGGTGGCTGCTTCTAGGGACGTCCCTATCCAGGAAATCTACAGGGCTGCTACCTGGAAGTCAGCACACACCTTCATTTCCCATTACCACATTGACTGCGAGTCACGCTGGGATGCTGTTTTGGGGGCCTCAGTTCTCCAGTCTTGGTTCCCTAATTAGGGGGTGTGCACCTTACCATCTTCCTTCCAGAGAACTGCTAGGAGTCTGCCAACAAGTGTGGATAGAACATCATATTCACATCCCTAGAAAACAGGTTACTCACCTGTAACAGCAATTCTAGGAGTGGTATGTGATGTTCATCCACACGGACCCACCCAACCTCCGCAGCTTCGGTGCACAACCTCTACTTCCAGTGGGCAAGATCTGACATCATGGGGTGAAGCCAATGGATTTACCACCCAGATAGGTGGGAGGAGCCAGCTAGAAGATGTTTCCAGCAATCCTTAAAGGGAAAGGCAACTGCCAAGAAGTGTGGATGAACATCATATACCACTCCTAGAACTACTGTTACAGGTGAGTAACCTGTTTTTTGGTTCAGTTACCTTAACCACGTGAACCGTTCCGCAGCAAAGTGCCCCATACCACCAAACATTCTATTTGTTTTTTTTTTTCTTCTATTTTTCTCTCCAGAGCTCCGGCTGCAAGCGTGCTGTCTGTTGTCCCCCCCAGCGCCATCCCCGAAGGTCAGACCCCCTCCCTTATGCACCCTGTGACTTACCCTTTGCAGCAGGGTGGTGGGGAGCAACTCAACCCACCCCAACGGATCCATGCCAGGGAGGTGCCTTCTCGGGGACGGCGCTGTAAGGCACAACGTCATTCTGCCGGGCTCTCTCTTTTTTCCACTTTTTCTCCCCTGTAAGACATGGCGTGAATGACGCCAGTAACTGGTGCACGTACGCTCCTGCGCGTCGCAGTCAAGCCGCCTGCCACGTCCCCACCCCTAACTTGCAGCTACGCGGCTGCCGACCTCCAGCCTCCGCTAGAGTCAGGCAAGCACCGGCCGCTAAATCCCACCTCCCGGAGATGGAGAGCAGTCCATTGGATGCTCAATCCATCTCCTCCTGGCTGATCCACGCAGGCAAATTCGTGCCCATTCTCGAACACGGGTTGTCAAGGGCACAGGTGGCGCCCAGCACTCAACCTCAGCGCCACCGGCCGCACCACCAAACATTCTAAGATGGAAATACAAAAAGATACAACAGCCAAGCTCCCACACCAGCCAAAAATTATTCATGTCCTATGGCACACTCATACCCAAAGTAACCAAAGTCACCCACTCAACAAAATAGTAAAATACCCACAGCAGTGTACTACTACCGAGCATGTTAAAATTACAGTAATTACTGTATTTATGTTACAGTATAAGAGGGCTGGAGAAATCTAGATGATGCTCTGGTTTTGGTTCAGTTACCTTAACCACCACTTAAACCATTCGCACCAAAAAGCCCCATACCACCAAAACATGTGTAAGCCCCCCAGATTGGGCTTATCTGTGGCACTCCAGCCCTGACCGGTGCTGGTGATGATCCCAGGGGTCCCGGGTGGAATTAGGACCCTTTGGGCCCCCCGTCACCTGGCGGCTGCTGCTGCCAATGCAGTCACCGTCCTTGGCCATGTGGGATTGCTAAGAAGAGGAGCCGAGGGTTGGTCTGTGGATTTTGTGCCTGTGGGCATCAGAAAAACAGAAAAAAAAAGTACCTTGCGGTCCTGGTGTTTGGGAAGTGGGACTGCAAGGAAATAATCAAGATGGCAGCCATGCTTCTCCTGCACATGCACAGCTGTCAAGGGAAAATTTAAAGGAGCTACGCTCCAAATTAAGTTTGGCCCTGCGGCTGGTAGAAAAAATGGATATCCCTGGCTCTAGAATGAGCAGAGGAGCCTGGGATATATCTATATAAATGGACTGGGTGACCTCCAGTCTAGGGGGAAGACTGTTCAAACCCTAGTTAGAGGGCTAAATTTAGTTTTTTGGGGGGACTACCGAGGGTCCTGCAGGGAGACAAAATGGCAGCCCCCATGAAAAACTACAAACCAGGGCTGTTGGGTAAAATATAGAGCCAGCCCTGCGATCACCTGGTAAGCTGCAGCCAATAGGTAGGCAGCTGGGGGGAGAGGAGAAAGTGTTTTTTTGCCGCCAAAGAGAAAAGAGGAAGGGAGAGTGAACTGTGAGGAGAGGGACTGTGTGATCTCCTGGGCAAAGTCTCCAAAATGCCTGGTTGCTGCTAATCCCCACTAAATTCAAATCTACAAACCTTAGGGCAGGAGGAACAGCTGTTGTTTGGGTTCTCTGTCAGCCCCCAGCAGTTGGACAGATTGACCTGTGAGGAGAATTGGGCTACTGATACTAATGGAGCACTGGTCCCCACAGCAGACAGCTGGAACAGTGAAAGACTGTTCAGCCAGGTGAGAGACTGGAGAAGCCTCGTTGCCCTGTGCAGGTCCTGTAAGGTGGCTAGAGGTGAAACAGAGGGGTTTGGGAAACCAAGTCAGGCCTTGTTTCCCAGACTGAAGACACATCCAGTGCAGAAGGATGGGACAGGCCTGCCTGAGTGAACTCAGTCTATAAAGGCCCGTAGGCAAAGCTGGCAAGGCCAGGCAGGCGAAGATCATCACGCCTCGAGTTTCCCCTGTGTCCAGGGGTCCCATCTGCGGTGCACCACCAATGGAGACCCTCCACGGTACCATGCAACTTATCTGGCTGTGAGCCCCATGCAAACTGCAACAAACTGTGAGTACCTCGAGCTGTGGCTCTGGGGAGTTGTTAGTTAAGATTCTGGGGCTAATTTCTGTACAGGACTTCCTAGAATGTTCAAGTTGGCCAGACCTGGAGTAAAAGTTTGAAAGGGTGTTTGCCAGTGTGTTTTGTGTTTATGTGAGCCCCAACAAAAGATCCCAGGCCTGCATCACCGAGCGGTGAGGTACCCACCGTACAGGGACAATCTGGGTGCACCCAGGGGGTGGGAAGAGGGGTTGCTACAGGGACAGCTGTTGCCTAAAGTAAATGTGGTTGACATTTTCCTTAGTGTGCCCCCTTCCCAAATAAAGAAGGGTACTGTTTGCATTTTATCCACTGTCCTGTGTTACTGAAAGAGTGCTGCTGGGGGGGTGAGGCTACTGTGGGGGAAACTTACCGTGTGGGGTAAAGTATTATCGGGGCAGCGTACTATTTCCTCGGGGATGGTAACCTGTTCTTTATCTACAGGAGTCCTTGCCATTACCCCAGGTGGAGGCACCACGCCATATTAGCTACCACTGCGGACCCCAGGCCGGCCCCCCTGGAGGTGTGTGCTGAACTACCCTGAGGGCCCCGGAGCAGCCAAGGTGAGTCAAGGGGCTGTTACACATGGTACGTTACCAATTTACAGGAAAAGGAGGAGAGGTAGTATGGTAGAGAGGGATAGGCAAACCTTCATCCCTCTGGGACGTAAACCCTACAAGGGACAGACAGTCCTGGTTTCCTGGCCTGCAGAGGAAAAGCATAGAAGTAGGGAAGGGCAAGGAGTAGTAAAAAACATGTAGGAATGAGTATGGTAGAGAACGATTATTGAGCACCTTAAAATTAGAGTACCGTACTGTAATTTACATTCAAACACCATGAAGTCTTGCTATATTATGACTATATGCAGTCAGCCACTGCAGCTGAACTGCCCCGGAGAGGAAAGAGTTAACTCCAGAAAGTCTGGAGTTCCACAGTGTGAGGGCGCTATACCAAAGCTCTATCTGGCCAGTTACAAATGAAACTGTCAGATTCTTTACTCCGCTTCACTGAACAGTCGCTCCGGAGATCAGCTCCTTCACATCGGTTCATTTCTCGGTTCAAGCGAGTATTTTCGGTTCATTTGAACCGGCCAAAAGTATTTATTTTACCGCATTTCGGTTAAAAGCTCTATCTGGTAAACCGTAAGTAGAAAATTTAAAGTCTGTGTGGAAATTCAATTATCGGTTCGGTTTTGAACCGATCGGTTTGCTTAATTTAACGCTTTAAAGTGTGGTTGGGCTTTTAGAGTGCGGTTCCTGTTCTTATCGGTTCTAAAAAAACCTTGCTTTTCAAATAGGTTTTTTCAAATACCCGTGACACGGTTAGGAACCGATAAGGGTGTCTTGCCTGGCACTGCCATCAAAAGGGCAAGTTTTTGGTTAGGCTGGCATTATGTCTGAGAAACCCAAAAGAAAAACCGGGCCCACTGGGTTGCCAAGGCTGACCCACACACCACTTGTGTTTATTGTCTGGGGGCTGACCACCTCCTGTCAGACTGCCAGGTGTGTAAAAATTTGCCTGCAGCCACCCTGGAAAAGAGATTGGGCCGGCTCAGGGAACGAGAGGCCAAGAAGTCCGCTGACCCGGATGGCCAGCCCGGTCCAGTACCCACTGGACCAGAGGGAGTGCCCTCTGACCAGGGCGAGACTTCTCGGCAAAAGGAAGGCTGGTTCAGGGAAGCAGTCTCAGTGAAAAGACAAAGAAATCAGTAGGTTTGGAGTCCAAAATTGTCTCTCCAACTGCTGCAGAAATAGCTAAAGCCATACAGATTGTCCAGTCACTGTCTCAGGGTCCTGCCAACCACCTACAGTTGGTAAAGGTTGGTTGTTCAGTGCCAGTGGTTCAGGAGTATGATTTTGAGGAATTTTATGAACCACAGGAGAGGGAGGATGAATTTGATCATTACATGTGTGTCTGGGAGGGTCTGGACGTGCCCATTGAACTGGACATTTCTCCAGACAGACCTTTAGAATCTCCTCCTATTCTGTCTGAGTCCCCTCTCATTTTATGTTTTACAAAAGGTTGCAGAAATCCTCCAGCTTCTTTAGAGGAAGCTGTGGATGAGCAAGAGGAGCCTGATTATGTAGAAATGATGGATATACCAGAGTCTAGGAGGTTGTCTATTCCTTTGCATAAGTCATTTAGGAAGCAAACAACAAAGATTTTAAAAATCCTCATTCTGTCCCTCCTGTAGATAAAAATGGACAGAAGATATACCTTGTCAGGCTCTGATACAGACTTTCTCACTGAGCAGTGTAGTCATGTAGGTGTGGTACAAGCTGCAGCCTGTGACAAGGTAATATTCCTCTGGCCTCACATCCTCCTGATAAGGATTCCAGGAAGATTGATGCCATGGTGAAAAAACAGTATATGGCAGCTTCTTTGGGACTCAGGCAGGCAAATTATATGGCTTATGTGGCTAGATATCAGAAATCTAGGTGGGACACAGTATTGGAGTTAGCCAAGCAGGCCCATGGCCAGCTGGCTAGTGAGTTGGAACAGGTGGCTGCTGATGGCATTGAAGCCTCTAAAGTTCAATTTCATACTGCTGTTGATGTTAATGATGTTTCCTCTAGGGTCATGGCCACTTCTGTAGCTTTCCGTAGGTTGGCATGGCTCAGATGCACTAATCTGTCTCAAGATACTCAGTCAAAGGCTATGGATTTTCCTGTTGTGGGTAATTCTCTGTTTGGGGAACAAACAGAAAACTATATGAAAAAGATGGATGAATACAGAACTACCTACAAAAGTGCCCAGGCTAAGGAGGCATGCCACTCCACAGAGGCACACTCCCAGAGGTAGGGGCAGGCCTTTCCACAGGCCTTTTTACCAATTTCACGCCTCCTCTGCATTTTCACAGAGGGGTTTCTTTAGAGGCAGAGGTAGACGGGGCACAAGTAAACCGTCCCCCTTCCCTCAGCCTAAGGCTACTGCCAAGCAGGCACTCTGATGGGGTGCCCAGGGCCAATTCTCCTGTACCAGTGGGGGGCAGGTTGGTTTATTTCAGCCAGAACTGGGTGTCCCTAACTTCGGACAGGTGGGTTCTGGAGGTATTAGGCCAGGGTCTGGTTCTCAGCTTCAAACAGTTTCCGAAGATGAGAGCCAGACATTTTCCACCTGCAAATCCTTCAGAAGCCCTTGCTTTGGAAGCAGAGGTTTCTTCTCTTTTGGACTGCAAAGCAGTAGAAAGGGTCCCTCCTTGCCATCAGGGCAAGGGGCTGTACTCAAGATACTTTCTTACCCCAAAAAAGACAGGAGAATGGCGGCCCATTTTAGATTTAAGGTACCTGAACAAGCATCTTTTGAAACCAAAGTTCAAAATGTTAACTCTGACAATGATTTTGCCCTCCCTGAGGCCAGGGGACTGGTTAGCTTCCCTGGACCTCAAGGATGCCTATTTTCATGTTCTGATCAGGCCTTCTCACTGAAAGTACCTCAGGTTCGAACTACCCTCAGGCCACTACCAGTTCAGGGCAATGCCCTTCGGCCTTACCTCTGCGCCAAGGGTATTCACGAAATGTCTAGCTGTGGTAGTGGCTCATTTAAGAAGGCAAGGGATTGCTGTGTTTCCCTACCTGGACGACTGGCTCATAGTGGGTCAGTCCCCAGATCAGGTAAAATCCCACTTGCAAGTCACCCAGCAGCTTCTCACTTCCCTGGATTCCTGCTGAATTTACCAAAGTCAGTTCTCGAACCAGTTCAGGTACTAACTTTCATAGGTGCAGAATTGAACACAAAGTTAGCCAGGGCATTTCTCTCCTCGGAAAGGGTAGACAGACTCATTGCCCTGGCATCCTCCTTTACCCTGCGGGTCTCTTGACCAGCAAGGCATTTTCTGCAACTCCTAGGGCACATGGCTGCTTCCACAGCTGTAGTGCAAGGAGCACGATTCCAGATGAGGGACATTCAGTTCCATTTGAGGGCCTATTGGTCTCAAAGGAGGGACCCCCTTTCCAAATTGGTTCCAGTGACCCAAACCCTGATCCTGGCCTTACACTGGTGGCAGGATCAAAGCAATCTAAAACAAGGGGTTCCTTTTCATTCCTGCTTCCCACTCCCTCACCCTCACCACGGATGCTTCCCTGTTAGGTGGGGAGCTCACTTGGTGACCTGTCCACCAGGGAGTGTGGTCTCCCCAGGAATCTCTGCTCCACATCAATCTTTTGGAACTCAGAGCTGTCCTTTTAGCTCTTCAGGCGTTTTCAGCTTCTGTCCAGAACAAAGTAGTTCAAGTCAGACAGACAACACCACAACAATGTGGTACATCAACAAGCAAGGGGGCACTCGGTCATCAGCCTTGTGCACCGAAGCAATGAAGTTGTGGTCTCTGGCTTACTCCCTGAACACCTCCCTGATAGCAGATCACCTTCCAGGGAAGGACAATGTCCTGGCGGATGCCTCAGCAGGATTTCTCAGGGCCATCACGAATGGGCTCTGAATCCTCAGGTGCTGGGGTCAGTCTTTGCCAGATGGGGCACCCCTCAGATAGATCTTTTCGCAGCCCCAGACAACCACCAACTTCCTCTGTTTTGTTGCAGGCCTCCAGTGCTGGGATCAGTCCCCCTGGACGCCTTTCAGTTGGATTGGAAAGGGAAGTTCCTGTATGCCTTTCCCCTTCCCTTCTTTTCAGGGTACTAGTAAAAATCAGATCTCAGCCCTGCAAGGTGATTCTGATTGCTCCAGATTGGGCCAGACAGCCCTGGTACCCACTGCTTCTGTCCTTGACAGTCCACCTGCCCTGAGCTTGCCCAGAGTCCATGACTTACTGGCCTGTGCACAGGGAGAGTGTGGTATCTGGACCTCAAATCCTCCATCTCAAGGCATGGCTCTTGAGGAGTTAGAATTTGCTGACTTACACCTTTCTCAAGGTGTTTTGGATATTTTAAAGGCTTCAAGGAAGCCTTCCACTAGGGCCACTTACAATTCTAAGTGGAAAAGGTTTTCCATCTGGTGCTCTGAGAAGCAGATTATCCCAGAATCTGCTGATCTGCCCATTTTACTGGACTATTTGGTCCATTTAAATTCCTTAGGCCTTAGGCCAGCTACCTTAAAGGTTCATCTGGCAGCTGTCTCTGCTTTTCTGTCAGCAGGAAGCCTGCTTCCTTTCTTCTCACCCTGTGCTTTCCAAGTTTTTAAAGGGTTACTTCACACCAACCTCCTTTGAGAACCAGCTCCGCTTGGGACCTGAATGTTTGCATTGCTCAGTTAATGCAACCCCCCTTTGAGCCTCTGTCCTCAGCAGAGCTCAAGTTTCTGACTTGGAAAACTGTTTTCCTAGTGGCTATCACTTCTGCCAGATGCATAAGTGAACTACAGGCCCTGTCAGTAGAAGAAGATTTTATCTCTTTCCACAGAGATAAGGTAGTCCTCAGGACTAACAGAAAGTTTTTGCCTAAAGTGGTTTCAGATTTCCACCTGAACCAATCCATCTCTCTTCAAGTATTTTTCACTGAGCATTCTTCCTCAGGTGAGAGGAGTCTGCACAGCTTGGACGTCAAAAGAGCCTTAAGCTACTATTTGGACCGCACCAAGGGTCACAGGTTCGAATCCCTCCAACTCTTCCTTACCTATGGCGAGGTTGGCAAAGGGAAACCTGCCACTAAGAGGACAATTGCAAGGTGGATTGTCTCTTGTATCCAATTTTGTTATCAAAAACTAGGTAGAGAACCCCCCTCAGGACTGAGGGCTCACTCCACCAGGGGTACAGCTGCATCTCTAGTGGCTGCTAGAGATATTCCCATTCTGGAAATCTGTCAAGCTGCTACTTGGAAAACAGTTCACACTTTTACCAAGCATTATTCCCTGGATATTCAGTCCAGGAGAGATGCTCGTTTTGGCACAGTTGTGCTTCAGAGCCTATTTCCTAAGTAGGTTCTGACCCTCCTCCATGGAGGTACTGCTGTGTAATCTGCATATAGTCATAATATAGCAAGACTTCATGGTGTTTGAAGAAAAAATTACTCACCTTAGTAATTGCTTTTCTTCTCATGGAGTCTTGCTATATTATGACCACCCTCCTCCTGCCCCTCTCAGAACTTCTACTTGGGTAGGGTGGCAAATTAGTCAAGCACTGTGTCATGCCATTTTAGTTCTTCCTTCACCCCTTTATTTAGGGTTAGGAATTAGGTATTTCTGTTTTAAGTAATATGTTGGCCCCTTCCTGGACTTGAGTCTTGGGGAGGGGGGTCTAATAGTGCTTGTTAGGGAGAAACTAATAATACTATTATTCATTGTTATTATTATTATTGCTGTTTATATTGTTGTTTATATTGTTGTTATTCCTACTAGTAGGTAGCCACTTGGCTAGTGTAGAGCTATTCACGCAGACTTGTTGCTTAGTGTTAGCTTCGTAAAGATCTGACAGTTTCATTTGAAACTGGCCAGATAGAGCTTTGGTATAGCGCCCTCGCGCTGTGGAACTCCAGACTCTCTGGAGTTAACTCTTTCCTCTTCGGGGCAGTTCAGCTGCAGTGGCTGACTGCATATAGTCATAATATAGCAAGACTCCATGAGAAGAAAAGCAATTACTAAGGTGAGTAATTTTTTCTTACAGTACAAAAGGGCTGGGGTAAGCTAGATGGTGCTCTGGTTTTGGTTCAGTTACCTTAACCACCTAAACCGTTCACACCAAAAATCCATCTCCATGCTACTGATAGATGTCACCTTAGCACAACATCAGTGTGTTTATTTGTTTGAAAAGCGTCTGTCTTGGCATGGATCAAAGTCATTGATCACCTGTTCTACATCAGTTTCAGTGTCTTGGTGTATATGCAGAAGAGCCAGTCCTGCAAGGTTTTGTTCCCCCATGCTGCTTCTAAGCCATGTCTTGACCCTCCTCAAGGCACTGAAGGATCTTTCTGCACTTGCCACACTGACTGGCATGGTGGCTAAGACAGATAAACTTGTATTTATATTGGGGTACAGATCTGGATTCTGATTTTGTAACGTCGTCCTAGCTGAATCTGGTTGATCTGCCAATAAAACACTGAGCCATTTTGCGTTCCATCTTTGCAACTCAAATTTAAGCTCCTTTAAGCTGCTCAAGTCAGTCTTATAGGCACCAAACAAGTCTGCTACCTGTTCCTCCAGCAGAACCTTCAGTTTGTGGGGTATAAGATATTGTGCAAAGAATCTAGGGCAGCACTCAATGAATTGATCCTGCAGTTCAGAAATCACATGATCTAAAAAAGGAATGAACATGTTCAGCCTAAAGTATTCTTGAGGGTTAGCAGTGCTAATATTATTTCATTGTGTTTGCCTTCCACACATTTGGGGTACTGCCTCCTCAATAAATGCGGTCTCCGACAAAGCCAGAATGTTCTGATAAAGCTCTCCAAATGTCCTCTCTGAACTCTCCCTTATGTCCTTCAGTGCTTGTACAAGGGTGGTGACCTCTTCAGAAGCTTGAATTCGTTCAATATCGACACGTTGCAAGTAAAGATTGAGCAGTTTTGTTAGGGCCAAAACAAGAGCCACACAATAAAGAGTCACAAGGAAATGGAATTTTGTGTTGGAAAGTAGCAATCCGTTTACTTCACTGTCAAACTCTGCCATCTTTTCCAGTGTGCTTATGACCACCAAAAATTTGGCTTTGAACCTGGAAAGAGAATCCGTTTGGCTCATCCACCTGCTGTTTCCAGCTGCAGGAATAGATGATGTATGGTCTGCTGGCTCATCATCGTAGTCAGAAGGGAGACTGCTGAATTCTCTGAGCTCTGAAACAAAGATGTGGTGTTTAAAAGAAGATTTCAGTGATGCAATTATTTTTTTGGCTTTGTCAAACATATTTGCTACTTGTCTCATGGCACATGAATGGACAGTTGCTGTGTTGAGACTGTGAGCCTTGCAAACAGTGTATACTGCTTCAGGGACCACTTCCTTGATGTTTGTCTGAACACCATTGAATTTTCCACTCATGTTGCTCCCTTTGTTGTAGCCTTGTCCTCTCATTAACTTTGTGTTGATACCTGAAGTTGTTAAATGCCACAGAAATAGTTCTGCAAGGCCATGACTTGTGGTATCAAACCCTCAGTGAAGTCGACAAAATCTTCATGAATTTTGACTTTTCCAGAAAGGTCACGATGTACATACTGTAGCAAACAAATAATGAGATCTGTTCCTTGGTAGACACATCTGTTGTTCCATCTGCTATGAAGCTGTACCGCATTGCTTCCCTTACATTGTTATCATTTTTCTCTTTTCTTTTGCAAGTGTGAACAATGTTGGTTAACCCCTGCAATATAAATGGAAGGACTAATCTGTTGGGGGGGGGGGAATATAGCAGAGGATACTTGAAAGGAGTAATGGAAAGGAGGGGCATGCATGAAGTAAACTAAACTAATGCACTGTAGCTTCATGCAGCAGTTGGTGCAATCGTCTGTTAAGTGAAGCATAGTCACTGTTGTCCAAAAACCAATCACTGTAGCTTCTGCCCAAGAATCAACACTGTAGCTTCTCCCAGAGAATCAACGCTGTAGCTTCTGCCCCAAAAATCAACTCTGTAACTTCTGCCCTTTGTACCAGTTCTGTACCTAAGAATCAAATGCTGTAGCTTCTGCCCTCTGTGCTAGTTGTGTACCCAATGCCAATGCCGCCAGCCAGCTATCTGTGTTATATCATAGAGAAAGTGCTTTCAGATACTTCCTGTGTGAAAGGTGCTATACACACCCACATTCTATTCGATTTGATTATATGCCTTTTAGACAAATGCTTAAAGAGCACCTTTCTCTGTGTTGTACTGAAATCAGAGGAAGCTCCCCCCCTTTTTTGAGAAGATTGTTATTGAAGAGAAACAGTAATACAGTCATACAAATCAGTCAGTCATACTTTACATTATATAAATACGTTATTTATTCTTGCATCTTTATATATTCATTAAACCATTCCTACTTTTGCTCTCTAAATGTAATGCTCCTGGGTCTAAGATAAGTTCCTAATACATTTTGGTAACAATGTCAGTGAAAGGATTCCATATCTTATCAAATATAATCTCTTTCTGTAGTGAAAATAGTGGATTCTTTCTATTTTGTAGAGGTCAAACATTAAGTGAATCCATTTGTCAGATGCTGATGTTTCTTGATCTTTCCACTGAACTAAAATACATTTTTTGCTACTAACAAACCCATAGCTATTAATCTTTCCTGTTCATATGACATGTTAGCTATCTTATTGCCCCCTAATAACACTATGAATGCATTCAAACTTATCTTCGTCTTTGTGGCATTTTCCAGAATGTATGTTATTGTATTCCAAAATTTTGTAAGTTTTTTGCATGTTAAAAACATGTGTATTAGTGAGCCTGGATTTAACTGACAACTTGGACATTTCTCGTCTAAACTAGAATCCATTTTATGAGGTCGGGAAGGAGTAAAATAGGTTCTATGAAATATGTTAAACTGAATCTTCTGCATTTTTGATGAGTAGAACTGTAAAAATTGATATTTTTTAATCTCTTCCCAAATATTGTCTGGTATTTCATATCCTAGGTGTTGCTCCCATTTTGCTTTGAGCTGATTTAAAACATTTATATTGGAGTTTTGTAATATTGTATTTACAGCTGATATTATTTTTGTTGTCGGGTTAGTCAGTACTCTGTCTATTGGAGATCCTTCAGGTTTGAGGCCTTTCTGTATGATTAAATCTCTCAATTGTAGATACTGTATCTAAAAAATTTAGTTTTTGGTCATTTATATTTTTCCTGTATTTGTTGAAATGACATCAGTATGTTTTGATTGTATACATCCCTGATTGTTTTAATTCCAGCTTTTTGCCAACTTTTAAAACCCTTTTCCATATTCAATATATTAAAATTTTTATTGCCATATATGGGTGCAAGGGGGGAGTTTTGTTCTGACCATTATTTTGTGTATTTCTTTCTACGCCGTACGTAAGTTTTGTGTTGAAGTTACAGTCTTTGTTGCTCCTGATTTTGTACAATACCCTGATGACAATAAGCTTCTGATATTGTGGAAAATATGCATTTCTTGTTCCAGACTTTTGTTAATTGTATCTTTGCTATTGAACCAGTCATGTATTTGTGCTATGTGTGATGCCAGATAATAACAGTACAAATTTGTTAAGGCTAATCTTCCTTGATTTTTTGCTAGCCATAATTTGTTTTGAACCAATCTTGGTTTTTCGTCCTTCCATAAGAATTTTATTAGTTTTTCTATCTGTTTTAAATTTTTTTTGGTAATAGTATTATTGGCAAGGTTTGATATAAATATAGTAGCCTGGGCAAAAATATTCATTTTAATCACATTACATCTCCCTATTAAGGTTAGAGGTAGCCCTTTCCATTTTTCCAGGTTTTGTTCTATTGTTAGAAGTAGTGTTCTAATGTTTTTTTTCCTGTATGTTCTTAATTTCCCTTGTTATCATAATCCCTAAATATTTGAACTGTTTAACTATTCTGTTTTGTAATATTATTGGTAACATATTTTTATTACAATTGCCCAGTAGCATTACCTATTTTATCAGTGTTAATTTTGTATCCCGATGCTTCCTCAAATATTTGTAAAATATCCAAGCAGCATGTGAGTGACTGATTGCTGTGGGTTTGTAAGATATATTAGGGCATCATCAACATATAAACTGACACAGTGTTCCATCAATCCTACCTGAATATCTGTAATTATTTTATCTGATCGAATTGCTATAGCTAAAGGTTCAGTAACTAAAGCAAATAATAAGGGTGATAATGGGCATCTTTGTCTGGTACCTCTTGTTAGTGAAAAACTTTTGAAAATATTCGTATTTGTTTGTACCGATGCTTTTGGCTTTTTATATATTGTTTTAATGGCTTTTTGAAATTTACTTCCATATATAAATTTATCCAAACCAGCAAATATAAGATCCCATTCAACCCTGTCAAACGCTTTTTCTGCATTGACTGCTATTATTAAAAGGTTGTTTTGTTCACATAAATCTATTATGTTTAATACTCTTTGAATGTTTGTGCCAATCTTTCTCCCCTTAATAAATCCATTATGGTCTGTCTCAATTATTTTTGCCAATGTTTTTTCAAATCGTTTTGCTATAATTTTTGCAAAGATTTTCATGTCAGTATTTAACAGAGAAATTGGCTGATATGATGTAACTTGTGTGGGGTCCTTGTCTTTTTTTAGAAAAACTGAAATGTTTGCATTGTATAGTGAGGGTGGGAGCTCTTCTGTGTTCCAACAGTGGTTAAATAGCTGCATTAAGTGTGGTTTAAGAAGTGCAATAAATGTTTTATAGTATTCTGATGTTAGCCCATCGGGCCCTGGCACCTTGCCTGAGAGCAGTTCTTTTATTGTTTCTTTTACATTCTTTTCTGTTATTGGATGATCTAATTGGTCTGCTTCATCTTTACTAATTGTAGGAATTCTTAGTTTCAAGAAAAATGTATTAATTGCATCTAGGCATTTTTGTCTTTCTGTAGTATACAGTGTTTGATAATAATTTACAATTTTTTTGTTAATTTCCTTAGGGTTTAATGTAGTTTGTATATTATTATTATTAGTATAGCCAGTATAGTGTTATGCTTGTGCAACTGTGTTACTTAGGTTTTGGCCATTTGCACTCTCTATTTCAGAGGAATTACCACCCTGTAGGGGTACCAAAGGCAAGGAACTCTCGAGAGGTGCTGCAGGACGATTCCCTTGGCTAAAGGTACCTTAGGAAGATCCCAAAAAAGGAAATGTAGTAGTAGTAGCACTAAAGACAGAAGCAGTCAGGCCATGAGGTACAGAAGTAGAATGACAACAATGCATTTTAATAAATACGAGGTACACAGATTAACAAGATAGATAGGTGCTTTGGATACATTGATAATTGAAAGGGAGCTCCTAAGGAGAGAGGGAACAGCAAGTAGGGACACCATCCACCTCCATCCAACAGCTGAACCTATCTAAGAAAACTAGGGGACACTAACTAAAACTAACTAGATATTATGACCTTTGGCATTGAGGAGAGGAAAAAAAAACATTTGAGGAGGAAATCTGTGGGGATCCAAGGCCTAAGTCGCCTTCCCTCCAGGCATGGGCTAATTTAGTTAGTGACAGCTCTGCTACTGCAATTTGGAAAGCTCAAATAATAAAGACATGGAAGATATTCCAATTTGGAGGGAAACTCTCATTCTATCCTTCTAACAGGAACACCATGGAGGGTTGCGAGATGGTTGCTCTGCAACCGGCTCACCAAGGCGGGAGGAGGAGCGTAACAACCTCTGAGGCACTCATGCAGCCTACCGATCTAAAAACAAACCAGGTGAACCAGAGGTGGTCGTAGAGAAAATGTGGTGAAGGTGCCTTGCTAGTGGACAACTAGAGCCAAAGGAAACCACTGTAACCACCCTTCACGGCTTAGTCTTAGATTCACAACTTGAGGTGCTGTTGTTACGGTTGATGACTGAAGTTCCACCCAGAGTGAGGACATTCCCAGCTATGGGGTTAGAAGGACCCCGTCCCAAGCTTCGCATACTCAAGATGCAGACTAGAGGTTCAGAGTGAGACCGTCGACACGCGGGGGTGGGGCTGCGCCAGAAGAACTTTAGGACGAGGCCAGCATGCCTGATATATCCGCATAGGTATTTCTGACATATATTCATTATTTTATTTATTTATTTTTGTTCATTTCTGTTTGTTCAGTTCTTTTTGTTCATTTCTTTTTGTTCATTTTGTTTTGTTTATTTATCCATTTATTTAGCATACTGAATTTGTTTATTTAGTTTGCTGAAGTTATTCAGTTTGCAGAAGCTATTGCAAACATAGGATAAGCAAAGGTGAGCCAACCAAGTCTCTAGAGGGAGCCAATTAGAAGGTGACATGATACTTGGAAGATTTTAGCGGAGGAGACAAGATTCGAACATGAGGTAATGTGCCATATGGGGCCATGGCTCCTTAACAAGACTCCCAGTCCCTGTAGGAAAATCAAGGAAGCCATGGTAAAGCACTGTAACCCACATGCAGCATTTAAAACTAGTTTACAGCACTGGCAGTAGCCGAAGCTGACCTCCAGAGTATAATAAAGCAGTATGCAAGTAATCAAGCAACATCTATTAATAAGCAGCACGTTCAGCAATTAAGTTTAGCTTGAAAGGGGAATAATCTGAATGAACAGAGAAACTATAGAGAGAAGCAATATGCTGAAACAACAGCAATGGCTTTCTTGGTATTTGTATAGAAAACACAGTTTAGTTCCAAGGGCAATGCATGAAAAACAGCAGCAATACTTGCAGCAGTATATTCATGTATTAGTTCAGGGCTGAGTTCCAAGGTCTTGATTACAGAGAAGGCCCAAATCAGGTGACAACAATTAAGTGGAATAATATGAGTAATGGTAGCAAGTAACATTAGCTCCTGGATAACAATACACCCCCACCTCATCATGAGAATGCTCTCCATTAGGCTCTATCACCCTTGGCTTTCTCTCCAACCCTGAACGGCGGTTTCTTGGCCACTACCTGGTCTGCCTATCCTGCTCCACTGCCTTTCCTTCATGCCCAAATATCCCTATTATATCCCTCCTCCTCCTCGCTGGTGATGTTGAGTGTAACTGTAGTCCACCCAACTCCCTCATCATGCACTCCAATAACATCTGGGCAATTGCCCCACAAGCTGAAAATCGCCCACATCAACGTATGTAGCCTTCCCTCCAAACTCCCTGACCTAGAGGCTTGAATGGAGCTCTGTAAGCCTCATGTCCTGGGACTCACTGAAACTTGGCTGAAACCCCATCATGTTGTTAATACCTATCAACTGCCTGGGTATTCCTCCCTCCACCTTGACAGGCCAAGCAAAAAAAAGAGTTGTGGCGTTGCTCTATTCATCAGAGGACCCCTCTCTGCTCAGATGGTTCTAAGCTTAAACCAAACATCGCCAAGTGAATGGCTCCTATTGGAAATAACTCTTGAATCTTGTAAGAAACTCTATGTAGGATGGTGCTACAACTCTCCCACCGCTGGCACCAAGGGGCTAGATAGCTTCCTTACAGGCCTGAGCTCCTTAACCCCACTCAGAGACTCCTTTCTCCTGGGGATTTCAATTTAAACTGGTTGTGTAGTCATGAGACTGACTATGCCTCCCAGCTAAACAACATAACCTGACCAAAACAATCATGCTTCCTACCAGACAAAACCCTCGTATGGCCACCTCAACACTATTAGACTGGATCATCATGAACAGAATTGCAAAGAAGAAACCTGTGCAAACACCTGGCCAAATCTCTAAAACAAAGTTATTTTTGAAACCTCCAACAGGCCAACCTGGGCAACCCTAGAGAATTCTGGACTTCCATTGGCTCCCTTCTGAGCTCCCCCCCCCAGCAGGGCTGCTTTACAGCTAAACTCCATGGACGGCCCCTTAACTGACCCTCTGGATATAGCCAGAGCCTTTAACGACAAATTCTCAGACCTTACCATGTATCTGAGCAAACTCCGCAAAGGCCTGCAAACTACCCCAGCTGCCCCCCACACCCCACAACCTGTTCCCTACGGGCCTACCTCTGTGCCCCGACTTCCCCTTTTTTATTCAGAGCACTCTCACCCAATGATACACCTAAACTTCTAAAGAGTCTCCCTAACCATGGATCCCCAGGTGCTGATGGACTATCCCCAGTCTTCCTTAGGCTTATCTTCCCTGCTATCGTCACTCCACTCATGTTTATTTTCAGCCTCGCTGTGTCCTCTGCCACCATGCCAGATCCCTGGAAAACAGCAAAGGTAATTCCCATTTTCAAAGCTGGTGACCCTCGATCTACAGACATCTGCCATCCTACCTCCATCCTTCCCCACCTAAGCAAACTGCTCAAGAAGGCCGTTCACCACCAACTTGCTGATTATATATACAAATGCAACCTCTTGTCCAGTCAACAGCATGGCTTTCTCAAACATCATTCTACCACCATCGCCCTGGCACTTCTAACAGACCACATCCTCAGAAACATGGATCACGGAAACGCCATGGGGGCGATTTTCGTTGATCTCCCAAAGCTTTTAATATGGTGGACCATGCCCTCCTCCTCTCCAAACTTAGTTGCCTCGGTCGCTCTCCGGAGGTCACAGCTTGGTTCAAAAGCTGTCTCACCAAGCACTCCCAATTTGTGTGTATTGGCCCAGCTTGCTCCCCCACCAAACTGGTCTCCGTGGGCATTCCTCAGGGCTCTATCCTTGGCCCCCTCCTTTTCTCTTTATCAACCCCCTTCCCTCTGACAGCCTCAGCTGTCACTCACTCCTCTATGCTGATGACCTAGTTATCTTCTGCAGTGACAAATCCCCTACTCACATCTCTTCCACTTTCTCACAAAATTATGCGGATGCTCATAACTGGTTTGCTGACAACCTCCTCCTGGTTAATGCCAAAAAAACGAAATCATTGCTGTTTGGATCCAAGCCCTACCTAGCTAAACACAAGTCTGGCTCTCCTCTAAACATCGCATCCCCTGATTGGTCATGTTCTTGAGGAACTCACCCAGTTCAAATACCTTGGGGTATTGCTTGACCCCTTCCTCTCCTTCTCCAATCACATAGACTCCCTAGTACTAAGGTTCCACCAAAAACTAGATGCAGCTTTCAGAATCCGGCAATACCTCACCCCAATGGCCCACCTTGCTATTGTCCAGGGCAGTCTTCTCCTTATCCTGGACTACTGCTCCCCCATTTACTCGAGCACATCCACAACTAACTTGGCCAAACACTCCAAAGCTTATAACAGTGCCTGCCGGTTCACCTTGTCTTCTCCCTATGCAACTCACCACTGTGCCCTCCTCAACTTCCTGGGTTGGCTCCCACTGCAGGCCCATTTTAACTTTGCCCTGTACTGTATGGTTGACGCTGCTACCTGCATTGGCTCTGAATCCCCCCTCTCCCCTCTCCTCTCTGTCCGCACCTTGCATCGCAGCCTCTGCTCTAACTACATACCCAGGGTATCCTCAGACATGGGGAGTAGAGCCATATCTGTGGCAGCCCCCACTCTATGGAACAACCTGCCCACCGAACTGACTCACACTGCTAGTTCAAAACCTGTCTCAAAGACTGACTCCTATTGGCATCCTCCTGCAAATGCTTCAGGGTGTAGCCCCCTTTCTTCTGGACCTCCACCACCACCAATCCCACTTGACCATCCCTCCACTCCTCCTGCCTCGCTCATCCCTGTGCACTATCCCACTCACCGATAAATGGCCTATGAAATATCCCTGTTGGTATGCAAACTGCTATTTTCCACACTACTGTTTCAGTCCAGCCGGGTACTTGTTTCTTTTATTTTCATCAACCACTGTACTATCTCTGATTGTGCTTTGCCAATTTTTTTCATGTGCCTGCATTTCTGCTGTTTTGATGTCTTGAATTAACTTTGTACCTTAGCTATTGTATATTGTTATGTAACATGCTCTTGCCACATTACATGGCCTGGGTGATGCCTGAAAATGGTCCCTGGAATCAGTGTACCTACCCAGTTACCAAAGTCAAATAAATAATATAAATAAAAAGACAAAAGCCCCCCAAAGAGAAGGAAAAACAAGACACAGAAATACAGAGGAACAGGGAAAAAGCACACAGCCAGAGGCAATATATGAACCAAGCAAAACAGACAATGGAAGTCCAGCAGAAAACAAGCAGAATCCGAAGGAGGGGGACCCAGTAGGCCCCAGTCAGCAACAAAGGACAGACCGACAGTGCCTCCGGCTGCAAAGAAAAAGATCTTCAGAAGGAGACTCAGAGGAACTGCTTATGTAGGTCAGGAAGTGGGAGTGGCTGGCTGCTTGTCCATTAAAATACAGGCCTAGCCTTCCAATTAAATTGTTGATTTTTCTCGGTTTCTTCCAGTTTGGTATAACCAGTAGGGAATCGGGAATTTTTTAGTCTTAATCGGAGTTTGTGGCAGAAACTTTTTTAGTTTAGCATATTTTGTTTAATTAAAATTGTTTTTGTGTAACCACTAAACCTGTTTCCTTTTTCATCAGTTCTCGGTTCCGATCGGTTCTCCAATTGGTTGCTGAACCGACTGCAATGGCTAGTTTTAGTTTCAAAAGTTTAAATGTTATCGCGATTGCTGTTTTTCTGCTGAATTTAGTAAAATGTCAGAAAAACCTAAGAGAAAGATCGGTGAGCCCAGTTTTAAAAACTGTATTAAGTGTGAAGAAGTATTTGCCAAGGCAGATAAACACACTTCTGGTGTGGCCTGCCTTGGTTATGACCATTTAAAATCTGACTGTGAAGTTTGCAAGACCTTTCCTGAAAAATCGCTTGAACAATGTTTGGAAAGGCTTAAAAAGAAATTACCTCCACCTAAGGGTCCCTCAGGCTCTGACCAGCCGACACCATCAGTGGCTGTGGGTGAAACCACAGAAACCACTACTTCTACCCCTGATATGGGTGCAAAGGTCATTCCAAAAAGGCCTGCTGAACCGGCTAGCTCTCCGGTTCCTTTGAAAAAGACAAAAAAGACTAAACACACAGAACCCTCTGCTGATCAGCGTCTGGGGATTTCTGGTGTGGCAGTAAATATGCCCTCTCCACTGGAGATTGCTCAGGCTTTCAAGGTCTTGCAGGCCTTACAAGGGATGCTGCTTGCTGGACAGCAGTCAACAGTTCAGACCCCTGTTGAATCTACCCAGTCTTCCCAACATGATGCTAGGGAAGACTATAGGCAGTATGAGGAAGAAGATGAGAGGCAACCTATAGAGCCTGAAGTCTCTCCTGAAGAGGAGTTTGGCTCACCTCCCAGGGCACCAGAGGATTATTCATCCCATTTTACACATGTCAGAAAAATGGTGGATGCTCTTGACATCTGTACCACTGAGGTGATAGAGGATGAAGAGGAAGCAGGGTACCTGGAAATGAAAGGCTTAACACCCACTAAAAAGCTACTGCTCCCTGTAAATAAATTATTTAAAAAAGATATTGTCAAAATCCTCCAGACACCTGGGTCTGTCCCTCCTTTGGACAAAAGGCTGGTCAAGAAGTATCAGCTGGACTGGGAAGGGGCTGAATTTCTATTCTCCCACCCTGACCACCAGCCTGTGACAAGGCAAAAGTTCATCTGGCATCTCATCCCCCTGAAAAAGATTCCAGGAAGATTGATAGTATGGCAAAAAAGGGCTACTTATCAGCGTCCTTGGCAATCAGAAAAGCTAATTTCCAGGCTTATGTAGCCCAGTATCAAAAATCTCTCTGGCAATCTGTCATGGCTATGGTAGATAAAGCTCCCTCTAGCCTTTCAGCTGACTTAGCTGAGACTGTCAGATCTGGCTTAGAAGCAGCCAAATACCAATTTCAGATGGCAGCAGACATCAACAACACTGCTGCTAGGTGGATGGCTAATACCATTGCCCAGAGAAGATTTGCCTGGTTAAGAGCCACAAACCTTACTCAGGATATGCAGAATAAGGCTCTGGATTTTCCTGTTGAGGGTAATTTACTCTTTGGAACACATACAGAGGCCTATATGAAAAAGGTGGACGAGTACAAGGCCACCTACAGAAGCAATTCTGCCAAGGAAAGGGCTTCCCCATCCACTAGACCTTATGGAAGGGGAGGCAGGGGCAGACAATTTCATATCAGACCATGGCTGTACCCCAAGTTCAACAGTACCCACAGCAAGGGTACTTCAGGGGCAGGGGCAGAAGAGGTTCCAGGTGTGGTTCCCAGTCTCAGCCTCGGGCAAAGCAAGACCCCTGACATGTTTTCCCAGGCCACCTCCCCACTTCCAGTAGGGGGCAGACTGACTCACTATTTCCAGGCTTGGAAACAGATCACCACAGACAAGTGGGTCCTGGAAGTAATGAGTCAGGGTTTGCCTCTAGGCTTCCAATCCTTTCCCTAAGAACCAGAGTGTTCAAGCCGGCTTCCAATGCAGAAAAAAAGCTGTTGGAAAAAGAGGTACAGAACCTATTGCTGTCAAGGGCAGTGGGGCCTGTGCCCCCACAAGAAAGGGGAAAGGGTTTTTATTCAAGATACTTCCTCACAACAAAGAAAAATGGAGAATGGCAGTCTATTTTAGACCTAAGGGTGCTAAACAGGCACTTACTAAAGCCGAGGTTCAAAATGGTAACCTTGTCACTGATTCTGCCAGCTCTCCAAAAAGGAGATTAGCTGGCATGTCTGGACCTAAAAGATGCTTACTTTCACATCCCCGTAAGGGAGTCTCATGGAAAATACCTCAGGTTCAGACTCTCTTCAGGTCACTACCAGTTCTCAACCCTGTCATTCTGTCTCACTTTAGCTCCAAGAGTGTTCACAAAGTGCCTGGAAGTGGTTGTGGCAAACCTGCGAAGGTTAGGTGTTACAGTTTTCCCTTACCTGGATGACTGGTTGGTGGTCAGAAAGTCACCACAACAGGTAAGGGAGCACCTGCAGCTTACCCAAGGACTTCTAGAGTCACTGGGTTTTCTGATAAATCTCAAAAAGTCAGTCCTTCTCCCTGCACAAGTGTTGCAGTTCATAGGAGCAGAATTAAATACCCAGGAAGGCAGGGCCTACCTACCTATGGACAGGGTAAAAAGTATTCTGCAGTTGGCAGGCTTCTTTAGCCTGAACAAACCAAAAACTGCAAGGCAGTTTCTACAGTTACTGGGCCACATGTCAGCCGCCACTGGCACAGTTCTGGGTTCCAGGTTCCAGATGAGAGACATCCAATTCCACCTAAGGGCACATTGGTGTCAGAGAAAGGATTCTCTCTCAAAACTGGTTCCAGTAACAAAAACATTATTTCTGGCCCTTCAGTGGTGGAAAGAGGAAGCCAACTTTAGGGAAGGGATTCCTTTTCCAAAAGAGTCCCCATCAGTGATTCTCACAACAGATGCATCACTACTAGGGTGAGGTGCTCAATTAGGAGATCACACTACTCACGGCACTTGGTTCAGTGCAGAGTCACTCCAGCATATAAACCTACCGGAGCTCATAGCAGTGTTCCTGGCACTCCAAGCCTTCACACCACTGGTTCAGGGAAGGGTGGTACAGGTCAGAAAAGACAATACCACCACAATGTACTACATAAACAAGCAGGGAGGAACAAGGCCAGATCCTCTTTGTACAGAAGCTATGAGAATTTGGACCCTGGCCTACTCCCTAGGAGTTTCTCTTCAGGCCATTTATCTGCCAGGCAAGGACAATACCCTAGCAGATGCTCTGAGTAGGATCAACCAGGCCCATCATGAATGGACCTTGAACAGACAGGTGGTGGAAGTGATTTTCAGAAGGTGGGGCACCCCAGAGATAGATCTCTTCGCATCTCACGAAAGTCACCACCTGCCACAGTATTGTTGTAGACCTCCAGCTCAGGGAACAGTACCCCTGGATGGTCTGATTCTGACTGGTGAGGGAAGTACCTGTATGTGTTCCCACAATTCCCTCTGGTGTACAGAGTGCTACTCAAGCTCAGGTCCCAGCCAGCTTCAATGATCTTGATAGCTCCAGATTGGGCCAGACAGCCATGGTACCCTCTGCTGCTCTCCTGGTCTGTAGCCGAGCCAATATACCTTCCTTGGAAGCACAAACTGCGGATCTCCACTCAGGGGAGACTTCTGTATCCAAACCTCAGATCCCTCAGACTCAAAGCATGGCTCTTGAGGATCTAGACTATGCAGCCTTGCATCTGTCTAAAAGTGTTCTGGATATTTTAAGGGGGTACAGGAAGCCTTCCACCAAGAAAACCTATGCCTCTAGATGGGAAAGGTTCTTTTTCTGGTGTTCCACCAGTGATGTAGTACCGGCTCAGGTATGGGGTTCAGCTGTGCTGGACTACCTTACCTATTTGCATTCACTGGACCTCCAGCCCACTACTTTAAAGGGTCACAGTTTCAGAAGGTGGGACACCCCACTTCAGCTGGGAAGAATGCCTCTATGGCATCAAACCCTATCTTCAAAAAGTCATTTAAGGGACTAGTTCACTTGCACTCCCCTCACAGGGAACCGGTGCCAGCCTGGGATCTAAATGTATGTATTGCCAAGCTCACGAGTTCCCCTTTTGAACCCATGTCATCAGCTCCCTTGAAATATGTCACATGGAAAATGGTTTTCCTAGTGGCAATTACTTCTGCTAGAAGGATCAGTGAGCTCCATGCTCTCTGTGTGGAGCAGGACTGTATTTCATTCCACAGGCACAAAGTGGTCCTGCAAACAAACAGAAAATTTCTCCCAAAGGTGGTTTCGGACTTTCATTTGAATCAGTCCATTACTTTACCTGCCTTCTTTACTGAGCATTCAAGCTCTAGGCAATGTAGACTGCATAGTCTTGCTGTCAAGAGAACTCTTAGCTACTACATGACAGTCACCAAAGCCCATAGACAGGACAGGAAACAACTGTTCCTGACTTATGGGGATGTGGGAAAAGGAAATTAAATCCAGCATCTAAGAGGTCCATTTCTTGCTGGATAGTTCAGTGTATTCAGTTTTGCTATTTGAAAGCTGGGAAGGAGCCCTCAGCAGGGCTGAGAGCCCACTCCACAAGGGGTACAGCTGTTACTATAGCAGCTTCCAGGCATGTTCCTTTGGTGGACATCTGTAAAGCAGCTACCTGGAGAACAGTGCACACCTTCAGTGAGAATTACAGCCTGGACACACAGGCTAGGGGTGATGCCTGTTTTGGCACAGCTGTCCTGCAGAGTCTATTTCCAAAGTAGGTTCTGTGCCTACCTCCAAAGGTACTGCTTCTTAATCTGCATAAGAGTTAGGAATATTGGAGTATTCCTGAGGTAAGAAGAAAAAATTACTTACCATAGTAATCTTGTTTCTTCCAGGGGGTACTCCAGTATTCATAACTTTCTCACCCTGCTTCCCCTGTTAGAACCAATGGCCTCAGCAATCCATGCTGTATTTCCAGGGGTATGAGTGTCACACTCTGGCATTTCTGCTTGATTCTGTGTTTCACTGGTTTTGCCCTCTTCAGGTGATTCTGACATTCGGGGGTGCTTTTTGTGGATTTTTCCTTCCTGTTGGAGGTTTTTGGGTGTTAAATTATTATTATAGTGTTAAATAGTTATTTTCCTCATGGGCCCTGTCTTGTCAGGCATCCATGAAATCTGAGGGTTAGAATGTAGGCAGCTGATAGGTGGCAGCATTTGAAAAGTGGCATGTGCCAGTGGTGTTCCATCATTAGCATAATGATTCCATCTCTGGGCAGATCTGGCTTAAAGACGTACTGCATAAGAGTTATGAATATTGGAGTATCCCCTGGAAGAAACAAGATTACTGTGGTAAGTAATTTTTGTCTTCTTGCTTTTCTTTTTGAAGTTGGTAGGCCATGATTTTATTGGGTTTGTCTCCTAGGGCATAATACTGGTATTTTGCCTTGGTTTTTAGTATACTATTCTCAGCGGCATGTGTTATCAATTTGTTGTATTCTCTTTTAGTAACTAAAAGTTTCTTAAATGCATTAGGATTATGATTTGTCATATGTTTTCTTTCTAGATTAATTTCTTGTTCTAAATTAGTTTGTTTTTCCCTTTTTTTATTTTTTGCCGTTGAGTAGCTAATAACCACTCCCCTTACTACTGCTTTAATGGGCTTCCCAATTATTAGTATAAGAAGTTGCTTTAGGGTCATTAAACTCAAAATATCCTTTTATTTGTTTTTTTACCAAGTCTTTATCCTGGAGCAATGCAGGATGCATTGTCCATTGCTTATTCTCTTCCAGTTGATTCATATTTATTTCCATTTCCATGGAAGTGTGGTAGGATATTATGATACTATGATATTTGACTGATTCAGTACACAATTGTAATTGTTGTGAAATTATAAAATAATATATCCTGGAATAGCTTTGATGTGGGGCTGAAAAAAATGAATATTGTTGAGTATCTGGATTAATTTCCCTCCATATGTCTATAAGAGTGAGATCTTCCATGAAGTATCTTAGTTGCTTTCTCCCCCATCATATTGTCCTGGTAGGAGGACGATTTATTCCGTCTACAATTTATGGCAAAATTCAAATCACCCCCTATAATGTAAGATCCTTCAAATGATGTTAATTGTAAAAAGAAATTATTACAAAAATTGCATCATATGCATTAGGTCCATATATGGTAGCTACCATAATAATCACATCTAATGTCCTTATTTCAGCTATGGCATATCTTCCCTGTGGATCTTCTATAGATTTTCCAAACTTTATTGATTTATTATTTTCTTTACAAATATCATTGAGCCTCTTGCCAAGTTTGTATAGGTGGCAAATTTTCCTTCTCCCCAGTTATTAGAATGAAACATTGCTTCTTTTTTGCAAAAATGAGTTTCTTGTAGTAACAATATATCAATTTTTCTTTATCTACAAAACTGAACATTTTCTTTGCTTTTTGTCTGTCTCTTAGACCCTTCACATTCTATGTTAAGGATTTTAATCATTATGGCTTCCCTTTATTCTGGGTTGAGCTCCTCTGACCCCTCTGACCTTGCTATATCTACTATATTCATTTTCTAATTCTGTTATTTCACTAAGTATTGTTATTACTGTCCTCTCCTTTTTCATTTTGTCCCCATCTCATCCCTAAAAATAATGATGTATTTAATATATCTAGTAGTCTTTGTTGTACATTACAATTTCTCCCCCTGTAACCACCCCCGCCCTATCCCAAATTACACCTACAAAGATGGCTTCTTGCTTTCCTCCCCTTTCCTGAGTAATTAGGAAGTTCTCTGGGAACTGTTAGCTCTTTGTAGCCACCACATGAATCATATTTAGAGTTTTGTATGCTATATACTCCTTGAATTTTCTTCCCCCTTTTTCCTTTTCCATACAATTATCCAAAGTTTTTCCCTTTCTCTCCTCCCCTTCCTTTACCTATATTAAAGATACTATATAGTACTATAAAGCTTCCTCTTGTCTTGCTTTTACCTTAGGAACAAGGCTCACATCATGGTTTCCTTGATTGTGCCTGTCCCAGTCTACTTGTCAAGGCATCTTAGGTTTTAATCTAAAATAGATGAACACACATCAAATAGATGAACAAACATCTATAGTTAAAGGCTTTGAGAAGAGAAAAAACAGCAAGAGAGACATTATTTCACATCATATGCATATTTCCTTTAGTCCCTTTGTGTCTTTTCAGCAGTCCCTTCCTTTTCTAATTTTTTCTTTCCTCCTTTTCTTTGTTCGTTCCCCTCCATTTTCTTTTAGCCTTTTTGTTCCTTTTTTCCCTCCCTTTTCTTCTGCCTTTCTTTCTGTGCCCCTTTCAATTGTTTAACCATCAGCATCGTCCTTCTTTGCCTCCACTTCCAATCTTCTGCTTTTCAACGTAGATCCAAGTTTTCATTATTATCATATTTTTGTCCATATTGTACAGTTCCATGTTCTGCATTTTGCTGTCCTCATGTTTCCGATTGATGGTTTTCAAATCTAGAAAATCTATTTCTAAACAAAAGTACTTGTTGCAGTGTTGTTGTTAGGGTATTAGTTGCATGCTCTTTAGCTCAAAAGTTGTTATCATAATTGTAGAACTGGTGTTCATTTTCATTTTCTTTAAGTAAACTTTCTGCTTCCTTTGGATCTGTGAAGTAACACATCCTTCCTTTGAAGTAAAATTTCAATTTGGCAAGGGGGATAAGAGTATACCTAATACTCTTTTCTCTTAGCAGTGCCATAACTCGATTAAAAGATCTTCTTTCATTCATTGTTTCACTGCTGAAATCAGGAAATACTTGAAACCTAAAACCTTTTGCTTTTAAACCTTTCTCCACTCTAACATTTCTAAGTATGGTTTCCTCATCTTGAAATTTGTGAGGTTTAAGAAAAACAAGTCTCGGTCTGTCTTTAGCTCCTGTGGTTCTAATTGTTCCAGCTCAGTGGGCCCTGTCCAAAAGTATCTTCTGACTAGGAAATTCAAGGCCCATTGCTTCGGTTAACAGTTCTTCAAAGTAAGGGACGGGGTCTGTAGTGCCCTCTGCCCCTTCAGGAATTTTGACTAACTTCAAATTCCCTCTGCAGGACCGGTATTCCCTGATCTTGTACTTTTTTTATTAATAGTTCCAGCTGAGCTGTATGCTGTGCCACAGTTTTTTTTTTATAGGGACCATGGTTTCCTCTATATCACTGATCCGTTTTTCATTATCAGATGTTCTAATTGTAAGAATTTCTAATTTGTGACTTAGCCCTGCCACCACATCAGTTAAAGTACTTATTGATTTTTGTATGTCAAGTAATTCCTTTTAAAACATTTGTTTGAAAGTCATTTGAGAAAGGTACCTGTGTGTTATTTTGCCCTGAGCTGTCCATTGTCTTTTCTTGTGATTCTGGTAAATTTGTCCCATCAGGACTCTATTCTTTTGACTTGCCCTTATTTCTCTGTGTTTTTGGTTGCTTTTCCATAGCTTCTGTATTTGCCTGGTTAGTGTTATTGCCACTGGGATCCACCTCACATTGCCCGGACTCCTGGCTGTTAATTTCTGATCCGTTGTTATTTAGCCCCCTGGAGCTTTCCTTTTCCTGTGCAAGTAGTTCCACCTGCTCCGTAACTGCCACTGCATTTGTGGGGTTAGTTGGTTCTATCCCAGAGCCCCGCTCCTCATCGTTCTCTGCTGGTTCCTTAAGAAATGGAAAAGATGCTGCTTTCTCTTGTAGAAAGGCCTCATTCATCTGGGGTCTGCCAGAATATCTTTTCATTCCTGCCGGTGACTGCAGTGAAGAAAGAACTGCTGATAAGGTTTTTATTGATTTACTCCAGTGGGCTGAAAAAAAAATTGTTGTTTGGGACAATTCTTTTATGACACTCCTTGTTTTCCTCCTCTGCTCCTGTGGGTCATCATTTAATGTTTCTTTTAGGTCCTTGGCTCTTCTAGCACACTTTGACATATTTCCACAGCATACCCAATGGTGGGATATTCAAAGGGTGCTTCCTGCATAATGAACTGCCTCATAGTAGATCAGGAAATTGCCATTCTGTGATATTCAGCAGGAGGCAGTTGCGCCACTGAAAACATGCTGAGCAACAGCGCAATGCAAATGAATGCATGCTGAACTGGAGGGGGAGGAACCATGCATAAACTGCACAGCCCGATATTCAGCCAGGCTGTGCAGAGTTGTGCAGGTGCAACCCCCAACCTGCGCCTGCACAACTTTGAGCCAAAAAAGGAGTAAGTCGAGGGCCACCCACAGGTGAGCTGCCGCATTGCAGGGTGCAACACAGCAGCTGCCACCTGTGGCTGGCCCTCAACCTACTCACTGTCCCCCCCTGCAGCCCGATCGCGGGCAAGGTATAAAACATCCCCCACCCCCAACTGGCCTGATCGCGGGCAAAAGCAGAAAGCCCCCGGACTGGCCTGATGCGTGGGCATAAACAATCACCCCTCAACCAGCCCGATCGCAGGCAGCAAAGTGTCCCCAGACATATCCTGGTGGTCAGTGGACGATAAGCCCGATCGCCGGGCTGAAGAGTTATAAAACTCCCCAAATGTATTCCTGGTGGTCCAGTGGACTGATAAGTCTGATCGCGGGCTGCATATGTGGCAAAACCCCGCCCCCAAGACCATATCCCTGGTGATCTAGTGTCCCCACCCACCACCACGGCCCCACCACCCCACCCCGCGGCCAGCGGGTGGCAGCATCCACCGCCTGCCGCCCTGCCGCCTGCCGACTGACTGCCGGGAGGGACTACGCCAGTGGTGCGGGCAAGGCCAATGGGCATGCAGCCATGACCGTACAAAGGCAGTCCAGATATATGAATGGAATGGCTTCTGGCTGCGAGGGGAGCGGGTGGTGGGGCTTCGTGGGTGGGGTGGGGACACTAGATCACCAGGGATATGGTCTTGGGGTGGGGTTTTGCCACATTATGCAGCCTCTCGATATCAGGCTTATCGGTCCACTGACCACCAGGGATATGTTCGGGGTTTATAACTCTTCAGCCCGCGATCGGGCTTATCGGTCCACTGACCACTAGGGATATGTTCGGGGGACATTTTATGCCCGCGATCGGGCTGGTTGGGGGTGATTTATATACCCGCGATCGGGCTGGTGGGAGGAGGGTGATGCAAGCGTATGCCCATGATCGGGGCCAGTTGGGGAGGGGGGCTTTCTTACACATTTGCCCTATCGGCTGTGCAGGAAGGCGTGGTCCTCGATGGTTGCTGCCTGGCAGGCGCCAGGTGCAAGTCTCGGATCGGCGCACCTGCATGCTAATGGCATGCAAATGGGGTATAAACAGATGCAAATGGCCCCTGCGCCTTGCAGCGAATTATGGCCCCATTTGCATGTCACCTTGAATAATGGAATTTAAAAGATGGCGCAATGGTACTTGTGCCACCGCAAGTTGAATGCTCCACTCTGACCACTTGCGGTGGCATAAGTTCCACTGCGCCATGCACAGTGGCTGTGGCTGGTGGGTGATATTCAAAGGAGTTGCTCAATAGCGCAACTCCTTTGAATATCACTCCGGCCACAACCCTGCGCAACTATTTTGTGCAGCGCAAGGGCTTGTGCCACAAAATAGCGCAGTTTGAATATCCAGCCCCGTGTGTTTTTTTGGGATTTTTTTGTCACCATGAGTGGCTAATTCGTCTGGTTGTCAGTGCAGTTTGCATTAGCTCCCATTCTTCTCTCTGCTCAGGATCACACTACTCTGCCATCTTGGATTTCATCAAATCAGAGGAAGCTCCCTTATCTCTGCAGGCACTCCTCTGCAGAAAAATCAGCTTTCAAACAACATGAAGTCTTGCTGTATTCTGACAAATGCAGTTAGGTTCTGCCTTTCAACTGCCCCGGAGAACATAGGGTTAACTTTTCTATGCATGGCATAGAATGTTCATCTCGAGCTTGGTTGAAGCCTCTGCCTGTTGTTATTCGAACTGCAATCATCAGATTCTTTACTTCGCCCCACTGAACAGTCGCTCTGGAGATTTCTCCTGCTGCTTGGTTCAAAGTCGGTTGACGTGTCGGTTTTCGGTCGGTTTTCTTCCGAAATTGTTGTTTCCGCATGGTCGGTTCAAGTCTCTGTCTGTGGTAACATGAGTACTAGATAGGTTTTGTTCTGTTTTCTGTGTGGAACTTGTAAAGCTGTGGATCGGTTCGGCTAAACCGATCATTTTGAGGCAAAGTGATTCTGATTGCTTCAGACTGGGCCAGGCAGCCATGGTATCCCTTGTTGTTGTCCCTAGCAGTCCATCTTCCCCTGTCTCTTCCCAGGAATTACAACCTGTTAACATCCTCTCAGGGGAGGATTTGGTACCCCAATCTTCAGTCTCTCAATCTCAAGGCTTGGCTCTTGAAGAGTTAGAGTTTGCAGATCTGCATCTTTCCCAAGGGGTTCTGGATAGCCTTAAGGCTTCTCAAAAGCCTTCCACCAGAAAGACATACAACTCCAAATGGAAAAAAATCAGCATTTGGTGTTCTAAGAAAAATATTTCACCAGACTCTGCTGAATTGCCTACGGTTCTGGATTATATGATCCATCTTAATGGCCTAGGTCTTAGACCAGCTACTCTCAAGGTACACTTGGCAGCTGTTTCTGCTTTCCTGTCTGTAGGCAAGCCTTCATCTCTGTCATCCCATCCTGTATTCTGTAAGTTTTTCAAGGGATTGCTTCACACCAATCCCCCCTTTAGGGATCCTGCTCCTGCTTGGGATCTTAATGTTTGCATTGCTCAGCTTATGCAACCCCCTTTTGAGCCTTTGTCCTCAGCAGAGCTTAAGTACTTGAATTGGAAAACTGTGTTTTTGGTGGCCATTACTTCTGCCAGATGTATCAGTGAATTGCAAGCCTTGTCAGTGGAATCTGATTTCATCTCTTTTCACAGAGATAAAGTGGTCCTTAGAACTAACAGAAAGTTCTTGCCTAAAGTGGTTTCAGATTTCCACCTCAACCAGTCTATATCTCTCCCTGTTTTCTTCACTGATCATTCTTCCTCGGGAGAGAGGAGGCTACACAGTTTGGATGTTAAAAGAGCCCTTAGCTACTACATAGAGCATACCAAGTGTCACAGGTTTGAATCCCTCCAGTTGTTCCTCACTTATGGAGAAGTTGGAAGGGGCAAACCTGCCACTAAGAGATCTATTGCCAGGTGGATTGTTTCTTGTATACAATTCTGCTATGAAAAACTGGGTAGAATTCCACCCTCAGGCCTGAGGGCTCATTCCACAAGAGGTACAGCTGCTTCCCTGGCTGCTGCCAGGGATATCCCTCTCTTAGAAATTTGTCAAGCAGCCACCTGGAAAATAGCCCATACTTTTACCAAGCATTACTCTCTGGATATCCAGGCTAGGAGTGGTGCTCGGTTTGGCACAGCAGTACTTCAGAGCCTGTTTCCAAAGTAGGTTCTGTCCTTCCCCCATGGAGGTACTGCTTGGTAGTCTGCATTTGTCAGAATACAGCAAGACTTCTTGTTGTTTGAAGAAAAAATTACTCACCTTAGTAATTATGTTTCTTCTAGTGGAGTCTTGCTGTATTCTGACCTCCCCCCCCGCCTCCCCTCTCAGAGCCTAGATTTTTGGGATGTGGGTGGGCAGGTGCAGTGTTGGCACCCTAGAGGTGCCCCCCGTTTTACACACCTTTTTTTTTTCTTTGGGTGGAATGATGTTCATTTGATTGTTTTTTTTTGTTTTTGGGTTTCCTGACTTGAGTCTTCCTTTGAGAACCAAAAACATTATATTTCTGCCAGTTGGCTAGTTAAAAATGTTACAGTTTCCACGCAGAACACCTAGTGAGTTTTTGCTCATAAAGATCTGATGGTTGCAGTTTGAATAACAACAGGCAGAGGCTTCAACCGAGCTCGAGATGAACATTTTATGACATGCATAGAAAAGTTAGCCCTATGTTCTCTGGGGCAGTTGAAAGGCAGGACCTAACTGCATTTGTCAGAATATAGCAAGACTCCACTAGAAGAAACATAATTACCAAAGTGAGTAATTTTTTTCTTGTAAATTATGCCCCGAAGGGAAGGGATTGTAAATTGCCCCGGAGTAGTTAGCAACGCACACCTCCTCTCCATTTCCCTGTTGCTGGCTTCTCAGCCTCCACGCCTGACGCCCGATGCCACAATAGGGGAGCACAAGGGCATGTTACATTAGAGTGTATGGAGCATTATTTTAAAATACTGTTTTGTGCTCTTTAAGTGGCCATTTGGTAAAACCGGAACAAGGGTTCAACTATCAAGACTCTTGTTAGTTGAACTACGGCTTCAATTTTACCAAATGGCCACCTAAATGGCCAAAAATGTACTTTAAAATCATGCTCCATATACTTCAATGGAGTGCGCCCCCTGTTCTCTCCCTATTGCAAATTGTAAAATGGGGCATGGCGAGCAACAGGGAAGTGGAAAGGGATCACGCTGACAGCCCCTGGAGAGGCAATTTATGATACCTTGCCTTTCCTTGGGGACATAATTTTAAAAGCTGATTTTCCTTCAGGAGCTCCCTCAAAGGTTTAGGAGCTTTCTCTGATGTTTTTTTTTTTGGGGGGGGGTCAGTATCCCCAGGATTGGTTCTCTTTTTGGGTTGCTTAATTGCTTGACTGTTATCCTTCTAGAGGAATTATAGTCATATTGATGTGTTTCACGCGTACTGTAGCTGCATTACGTGAATGGAAGCTGTCTTTAGGGGGTGTAACCAGAAATACTGTAAAGCACAGCCAGAAATACTGTAAAGCACAGCCAACACATGATCAGTGAACAAAAATAACAAATATATATATATATACAGTATATGTAACTCGATTGTCGGCATTCGAAGAGACCTGATAAAGCCATCCACACCTCTGATAGCAGCAATTTATAAATTATTTTTATGGCAGGAATTAAAGCTGCAGTGTCTCTTTCAGAAATAGGGCAAAAAAATGAAAATACTAGACGTAATAAAAGATTCTGCCCTAGGTATTGTAGGTACACTTATGAGTATTTACATATATTTAATATATAACTGTGGTTGGGTTGACTTTTTGCTATACAAAGTCATTAGTCTAACTTGATTAGCAGATTGGCTGGAATTTTGTGTCCAGAAATGTAGAATACAAGTGTTATATAATACAATATCTCATTACTAGTGGAGACCTTGGTTTGCATATCAGTTCAGGCCAGAAGTGATAGTATTATGGTAATCTCAAACCAACTGTAAGCAGTCAGTAATCAGTGACTCTAAACCCTTTGTAAACAGGCCCTGCCTAAAGGGTTATTATGTGGAACAACTAAATAAATCTGTATCACAAAACCACGAAGCATGATTGCACTGTAATCACCACAGTTTGCCCTACCTAAAGGGGGTTCTACATCATGTCAGCAACTGCACAACACCGACTAAAATAACAGTGAGTGCACATCGTCAAAAACAGCAATGTGCACTACAACGAACAAAATAACAGTGAGCTGTTGCTAACTTTATGGATGGGGTAATATTTACCTACCTTTTATGCAGGGGGCTATGCCCCCCGCACCCTCCAAAATTGATGTAACCAACCTGGGGGCACATTTCAAGGAGGGAGAGAAACATGGAGGGAGGATGCAACTTGGGAGGGGACAGAAGTCAGGAGGGGGAGAATGGTGGCGGGGGGGAACAAAGTCGGGGGGACGGGACTTCACCAAATTAAAAAAAATAATCCCCCAAACAAAACATAAAATAAGGAGACCCATGGCAGTTCCAAACCTGAGTCCACCAGGGTCACTGGCGGTGACTCTAGTCACCATGCCAAATGAGCAGCTGGGAACTGACTTGCCCAGCAAAACCCCATAACCCTACGTAGCTGACTCTGCCTCACTATACAGTACACCCACTTGCTATTTACTGAAATTCACTATTCACTAACCCTCGCTATTCTTTTAAAGTCGTTACTCCCACAGGTGCTCAAATTGAGTCACTGAATTTGCATCGCCTATATAACGAGATACCCCTAAAGGGTTTTATGTGGAATAACTAAATAAATCTGTATCACAAAACCGCAAAGCAGGCCCAGTGGTGCTGAGGGCTGAGGTGCTGGATGCCTTATCTTGTGCTACGACGGCGACCTTTGTTTGGGAATGAGCACGGGCCACCGGGAGTTGGCATGGTTGGAGAAGGATTGAGTGTCCGAGGGACTGTTCTCCTTCTCCAGGGAAGGGGGATGCCAATGGTCGGCACTCAACCGGCCCGTAGCAGAGGCTGGGGGGCAGTGCGCTGATGCTGCAGAAGAGGGACGGAGAAGGGGCAGATGCCTGGAGGAGCATGTACAGATGCGTGCATGCTGCCTCTGCTGGTGTCATTGCATGCCCCTCTTTGCAGGGGAGAAAATAGAAAAATTAAGTCCTTGCCATGAATGACAATTGTTCCCCCCTTGCAGTGCCGCCGGGAGGGCATCTCCCCAGAACTGGCTCCGGACTGGTGGGTTGAGGGTCTCCCCACCCTCTGCCATGAGGGGTAAGTTGTGGGGGCTTAAGTGGAGGGGGTACCCGTTCGGCATGCAGGGCAAGACATCAGATGGCAGGGCAGGGACTCCAGGAAAAATAACACCAACTGAAATAAAACAAACAAGCAAACAAAAAAAACCCACAAAGCATAATTGCCTGTAATCACCATAGTTTGCCCTGCCTAAAGGGTTTTATAAATCTGTATCACAAAACCACGAAGCATAATTGCACTCTAATCACCACAGTTTGCCCTGCCTATAGGGTTTTATGTGGAATAACTAAATATATAGATCTGTATCACAAAACCACGAAGCATAATTGCACTCTAATCACCACAGTTTGCCCTGCCTAAAGGGTTTTATGTGGAATAACTAAATAAATAAATCTGTATCATAAAACCATGAAGCATAATTGCACTGTAATCGCCACAGTTTGCCCTGGCCTGGATATTCAAAGCTGCACAACTGTGGACTTGAGCCAAGGAGCGATATTCAGAGGGAGCTAGTGTGCAGCGCAAATCTCATTGCGCCAATGTGCAACAATAATGAATGCAGGTGCAAGTGCAGGGGGCGTTCCCATGAATATCCAGCGCAGTGCGATATTCAAGCATGAAACCATGGCGCAAGTGCGGAGCAAATCAGAGATGCACCCAGTAGACTTGTTCCTATATACTGTATACAGGGCGCAAGCACACAGAAAGCACTTACGCCAGGCGAGAGGGAGTGAGAGAGAGAGCGAGAGAGAGAGAGAGAGAAGGAAAGAAGGAAAGAAAGAAAGAAAGAAAGAAAGAAAGAAAGAAAGAAAGAAAGAAAGAAAGAAAGAAAGACAGACAGATCAAGGCAGACACAGAGGGAGAGGGACAGAGGTGACTGTGAAGAGGGACACCAGGGCAGAGAGAGAGTGTGACAGACAGGCAGACACACTGCCAGGCAGTGCACCAGGGTGGCACACAGCCCAAAGCAGCCCAAAGCAGTCAACTGCCCAGGGGGATATAGGACAGCAAGGGCCATGGATAGTGCACCCTTCATGATGCAGGCCATAATGAGGGGTGTGAGGGGGCAGCAGGAACAGCGACGTGGCTGTGGAAGGGCCTGTCAGCAGTATGCCCGACACAGGTGATACCGTGCCCGCATCACTTTCGAGCAGTACAGTGACACGGAGATCATGGGCCAGTACCACCTGAACAGGGCCATTCTGAGGTAGCTCTGCGAGCTGTGCAGTGAGGAGATGCAGGCACCCACCAGACGGAGCCACGCCATGTCCATGGAGACAAAGGTGACAGCCGTCATGTGCCTGCTCGCCATGGGCACCTTCCAGAGACCCACAGGGGACACCACAGGCATAACCCAGTTGGCCACGTCCCGCCTTCTCACACAGTTCCTCAACGCTGTGCTGCCGCGTGCGTCGGAATACATCCATTTCCCCAGCACGCAGGCGGAGCATACAGCACCCATGCAGGACTTCCACAGGGTAGCACATATGCCTGGCATGATTGGGGCCATTGAATGCACCCATGTGGGCATCTGCATGCCAGCTGGCCCCAAGGATGTGGCATACATCAACAGGAAGAGGAGCCTGAGTGTCAACTGCCAGGTGGTGTGCGAAGCCACGGGGTGCATAACCAGTGTCTGCACCACACACCCTGGGAGTGCACATGATGTGTTCATCTGGCATAGCTCTGCGCTGTGCCACAGGTTTGAACATGGGGATATCCCCATAGGCCACCTAGTGGGTGAGTATGGCATGGGCAAGGGGCGATGGGCAGAACAGACCTTGGGATGGGAGAGGACAGGGTGTGAATGTTGGCATGGGCACCAGGGACAGGCAAGGGGTGCAGCATAGCATAGCAGAGGGCTAACCATGTCATTATCCACACAGGGGACAGCGCCTATCCACTGCGGCCCTGGCTGCTCACCCCCTACTGGTGCCCGTCATCCCCAGCAGAGGAACGCCACAACGAGGCACACACCAGCATGTGCAACATCATCGAGTGAGTCTTTGGCATGCTGAAAGCATGGTTACATTGCCTAGACAGGTCAGGCGGTGCCCTACAGTACAGCCCCTCGAAAGCCTGTGGCCTATTCCTGGCCTGCTGCATACTGCACAACATGGCCATTGACCGTGGGATAGTTATCGAGGCTGATGAGGGTGATAGTAGTGGGGATGATGGAGGCAATGGGCCAGAGGGAGGTGGACAGCCACCCCCTGGGTGGAGGGATCCCTGGCTGATCCAGCAGGCAATATGGCACAGGGACATCATAGCACGGGAGCACTATGGTGCACACAGGTAGGTGGTGCGATGCACATGCATAGGCCACACAAACAGGTACAGCAGACATGCAGGGGCATGCATGGCAATGGGCATGCACATACTGAGGTGGGAAGCAGGGGTATAGGTGATGGGCACACACCCACACACAACCACACACAGGACCCCTCACAGCCCCCCCACACACACATGCACTCACACACAAAGGTGTGGGTATGTGGCATGGATCAGAAGCATCACACCATTACACAGGCATAACCAGGCAAGACTGCTGTCATCACGCCCATGCCACATGGCCCAGCAGCTGGGCAAGCACGCACACAGGCAGCGGGTGTTGCGACACACAGGTGCACATCTGCGGTAGGCACACACGCACCACCCATGTGCGCACTGGGCAGCAGCTGCAGACCGCAGGCGGGGTGAGCCACACATCAGGTCCGCCGCACAGAACCATGGCCCCCACGGCCATGGGGGCGGCCGCACCTGGGCTGATCAGCAGCCACAGGCTGCGCATCAACCATGGGGGTGTATGAAACAGTCCCCAAGGGGTTGAACTGCGGGACTGCAACCGTGTCCACGCGGGGGTTTAGAGGTGCCCAAACAGCCCAGCCCTGGGCATGCCTGGGATGCCGACATCAAAGCCCGGCATCGACTGAGAAGGGGTCGCCTGATGCCAGGTACGTGGGGTGGATAGCACACTGTGGGGTGTAATCTGTGCCCACCCACGCCCTGTGGCAGCCAGCAGCGCAAAGCCATCTGAGATCGCAGTGGCAATGCGATCCAGGGATGCAGTCATGGCCTCCTGCATGCGCTGCATCCCGGCCAGGATCTTCACAGTGCCCCTCTCCTGCTACTTGGCCAACTGGCACACCTCCGCGCAGTGCTCGCACCTTAGTGGTGAGCAACACTTGTTGCTGAACAGACTCCCATAGCAAACGGGTGTGCTTAGCCAGCGGGTTGGTGTCCTGGGGCTCCCATGCCGGACACTGATCCCCATGTGGTGACCGGCCATGCTGTACAGCCCCCCTCTCTGGGGGATGCTGCACAGTGGGGTCTGCAGGGGGATTGGGTACGGCAGGTGCATCGGCGGCGGGCCCTGTGTCTGGTTGCCCGGTGGCACCCACAGCCTGCTGCTGTCGCCTGTCCAGCCACTGCATGCCACCCAGTACCTGCGTGGTTGCACCACCTCCACCGCAGGGCACAGCCAGGGCAGTGCACACCACTGCACCCGCATTGGTGGCGGGCAACTGTTCTGCCACTGGCAGAGCACTGGGCATGCTGCCTGTGTCAGTGGCCAGCAGGGGCGTCTCCCCCACAACAGTGGCCATGCTGTCCAGGATGAGCATTACGTTGTCATCGGTGCTGGACCCCACCCCGATCTGTGTCTCTGCACACAGGACCCTAAGGCTGGCATCCTGCAGGAATACATCCAGGGCCTCGTCCGACCCCAGGTCCAGGACATTTGCCTGCACAGTGGCGGTGAGCTGCAGCCTGTCAGGCCCCTGGATGCCTGTGGAGGTGGAAGGCTGGCCCTCCGGGGCCAGTCCAGTGGCCACGGCTGCTGCTGCCGGCACCCCATCATCTGCATTGAAGCATGCCGGTGCTACAAGAGAAAGAGAGGCGTGTTAGTGATGCCCTCCCACACTGCCACTGCCTGTGTCCTGCAGCATGGCATGTATTTGGGCATGCACACTTGCACATGACAGACATGCCAGCTGCATGCATGCCAGCATGGCCGTGTACACACCCTCCACGCCCCCAGATGTGTGTGGCTGACATACTAACCATGCAGTGATGGGCTGCCACCCATCTGGAATCCGCCACCAGTCACACCCTCCACCGTGCTGCAGCGCATGGTAGCTGCCACCAACTCCTCCTGCATCGTGAGCGGTGGTGAATCTCCAGGCCCCCCTCCAGTGGCATTCCTAGATGCACGGATGGTCGATACCTTCTCCTTGTTGCGCCTCTTGTCCGTGCCCACCTTCTTCCTGCACTCCTGCGCTGAGCACTGCTGGCTGCCCTGCTGGTTGACACATGCCGCCACCTCTTCCCAGGCCCCAGCCCTGGCCTGTGGTGTGCCTGTGGCACCACTCAACAGGGACTCCCTGTCAAGGTAGGCTTCAAGCAGGGCCTCTGTCTCTGCCTTTGTGAAATTGGGCCTGTGCTTGCAAGCAAGCCCACGTTCCTCACCCTCTTCATGCTCTGACATTTTGCTTCCTGAGGACATGGACAGCACAGTGTGTCAGTAGCAGCATCACCCTGTTCCGTCCCCCCTGCCATGCTGGCTGCTGTCAGTGAGCTGCAGTGGCATGTGCAACGTACCCCAAAAGGATGCAATACCGGTCCATGGCCTTTGCTCTTCCGTGGCGCTTATAAAGTGCAATGCATGAAAATGAGCTTTTGCGCAATGGTAATGACATGCTAATGCCCCCAGTGCGTCACGCATTGGCTGATGAGCTCATTTACATGAGGCATCTGAATATTGTGATTTTGCTCCGTGCGCAATGAGATTGCTCCATAGCAAGTCACCGCGCAATGCGCATGCATGCACTGTGTGCAGGCCCGCAGGGCTCATGCGCCGAATGGTAACATGGTGTCAGTTATGCACTGTGCACTGACTGCGCAACAATGGGGGCATGGCACATGCTGTGCCAGATCTGCTATTGCGCATGTGTGCACTGAGCAGAGCGGGCGACCCCTGACCCCTGGGTCACCTATGACCCCACCTAACTATGCCCATGCCGTGCATCTCCGAGACTGCGCGATGGGTGGATACAGCGCGTGTTCCCTTGCATTGTGCATCTGGTGCATGTCGTGGCCATGTGCGCTTACTACCGCTATTTTGCTCACCGGCTACTATTCGCAGCATGGTGCAGCAAAGAGCACCATGGGCACACAAATGGACACAGGTGGAGCTGGTGAACCTGGTTGCCTGCGTCCAGCTCCATGCCCCCCAACTGTTTGGCCAGGTACCCCTGCAGCAGCCCAGGGTCGCATTATGGCAGGGGATTGCTGCCCTACTGCAGCAGTGGACCGGGGTGGCCAGGACGGGGGAGCAGTGCCACCACCAATATAGAGACCTGGTGAGGAGGGACCCAGAGCTCCTGAGGAGGCTGGAGGTGTGGGGCTGTGCCACAGCCAGGTGAGTAGGCCCATATTGCATATGTGATGTGGTGCTGTACTGTGGTGTTGGCTAGGCTGCCTGGCATGCCCTACAGAGCGGTGCATTGCCATCATGCCCATCAAGGGTGGCAGTGCCAGATGCCACCTGTGTTGTGATGCAGCTGTGTGGGATGTGTTGGGCAGGGGCTCACCCTGTGCACAGGGGTGGGGGTGGTGTGCAGCTGCTGTGGATGCTTACTGATGTGTACCTGTCTATGTTCCATTCACAGGGCCTGAGAATCGCTGCAGGGCAGTGGCAGCAGCAGTGGCAGCAGCAGCGGCAGGGTGGCAGGCCACAGCGGGACCTGGAGGTGGTGCAGGTGCGGCTCTGGCACCAGTGGGGCCACAGAGGGCAGGTAGGCACTGTCATAGTTCTTTGCACTTCACATGGGGGTGGTGGGGGCGTGGATGCAGGCTTGGCTGCCTGTGCCATGTGCCATGGCAGTTGTGTGTGTTGCACTGTGCGTGGTGCTTTCCACTGTGGCGCATCCATTGGACACGTGTGCCAGCTGTTGGTGGTGTGGGTATGCAGCCGGCTGCCACTGACGTTGCTGTGGTGGTGCCGGTGCACTGTACCATGTGACTGTCATTGCAGTCGGGTGGCCATTGTGCAGCAGGGACCACCACTTTGCACTGTCGTGGTGTGCCATGTTGCTGGCAGGCATTGGCCCACCCCCCTGTGGGTGGCTGGTACGGGCCCTCCGGGGGAGGTGGTGTTCCCGCTACGCATTGCGCGCTGTGGGTGGGCATGGTTCCCTGGGACATTGCACTGATCACCTGTCCTGTCCCTTGACATAGGTGTCCAGCAGAGAAGACGGAGGCCCATGTACTGCCGGCTGCTCCGGCAGCTGATTTTAATAACTTCAACTACCATGGAGGCTGTGCTTCAGATACACTGCATTCTGCTGCAGGATCGGCAGAGGCAAGGGCGCCAAGGGGCAGCAAGCTGTGGCTGCAGATGAATGGGCCCCAGCATTCCCCTGTTTTCCCTGCTATACCTCCCCCTACAGTCCCTCATCCCACTGTACAGTCCCTGTTCCCTGTCCCCTTCCCTCGCCATCCTACTCTTTCCCACCCCCTTGTTACTGTACATAGTTTTTTGAATATACAGTAGATCTGTTTTGACTTGCCTGCCTGTGTCAGTGTCTGCTTTGCAGATGGCATAAGGAGCCATGCTGCAGTGGCCCATTGCCTGCCTGTTTGGTGTGCATGTGTCGGGGCACATGTTGTGCTTCTGTGGTTTACTGCTGTGTGCTGTGGTGTGTCCCACTATGGTGGTGTTCCTCCCCGCTGTTGGTGGCTGTGCCTTGGGGTGCCCATGGGGTGTCTGTCAGGGGTGTGTGGCGGATATGTGCGTGGTGATGGCACACGGCCATGGTCTTTGGCCGGGTACTGGCTGCTCGCTGTGTTGGGGATCCTGCTTGGTGCTGTGCGGTCTGTCCCATGTGGTCTGCTGTGCTAAGTGGCTCCCAGCATATTCTGTGCCTCCCCTGTGGACCACCTGTGTGCCTGTGTGGCATGTGTGTGTGTGCTTGGCTGTGTGGTCCTTGGTGTGGCCTGCTCTGGTGTGGGTGTGTGGGGGGGGCATAGCCTGCAGCCTGGGGGGCTCCTTTGGTGGCCCTCCATTGACACCTCCTTTTGCCTACTATCTGTGCCACTGCTGTGTTCTGGGGGGGTCTGGGTGCCTGTGTGCACCCTGGTGTGCCCTGCTGGTGGTGGCTTCCTGTGGCCTGTCACTGTGCTTCCCTGGCTCTGTCCCTGGGTCTCTTCTCTGTGCCGTTCCCCCCTCTGTTGCTCTGATGCTCTGCTCCCACAGTTGCGCTGGAGCATCTCTTTCTGCACCATGGCTCAACTGTGTTTGGACCATGGCACATCTCTGGTTGCGCAATGGTATATTCCTGGTTGCGCCATGGCGCAACTGTGCCATATTCAGCTGGGTTGCACTGATGCAGTGCGGCCAGCGCAACCTCTGAATATAGCTCCTGTTGTGCCATGGCTCATCAGATTTGTGCTGCGCTGGGCTTGCGCCGGCCTTTGGCACATTTCTGAATATCTGGGCCCCTGCCTAAAAGGTTTTATGTTGAATAACTAAATAAACCTGTATCACAAAATCACAAAGCATAATTGCACTGTAATCTCCACAGCTTGCCCTGCCTAAAGAGTGTTACTACTACATACTACTAAAATGCCAGCAGAATAGGCCTAACGGTCTTTTGTGTCTGCTCGTTTGGTCAGCCTCCACCCTGGGTGCTGACCTTGCTGCCCCCCTCACCTCCTCTGGCTTCTCCCTTCCCAGTTCTGGATATTCTTGCTGCATTGGATTTTGCTTCCAGAACCCTTCCCCTGTACCTGTCCCACCCCCTCTTGAAACCCTCCACTGTCTCTGCCTCCACCAGCCCCTAGGCAGCGCATTCCATGGCTCCACCACCCTCTCAGTGAAGTAGCACCTCCTCCTTTTCCCCTGAATCTTCCCTCAGCTTCCACCCATACCCTCTAGTGGCCCCTCCTTCCTTCAGCACCCTGACTGTTCCTCCCCAATTTACCTCTTCATGAACCTGAAGACCCCATCATGTCCCCCGGTCCCTTCTCCTTCCAATGTACATATTTAATCTTCTTGAGCCTCTCTCCGGTCCTGTCCCCAACCCCCAAATAATTTTGGTTGCTCTCCTCTGGACCCTCTCCAGGAGGGTAATGTCCTCTTAATGTGGCTCCAAACTGCACACAGTACTCAAGGTGCGGCCTCACCAAGCAGTTATACAGAGGGAGTATCACTTCCTCCTTCTGAGGTGATCCCCTAGCGATGCATCCCAGCATCTTGTTGGCCTTGGCTGCTGCCCTCCTACAAGTCTCAGAGTTGTTCATCTTGACATCCACCACCACCCCCAGGTCCTTCTCAGCCATCGAGACTTGTAGCATTTCCCCCCCCAGGGTGTACACTTGGCCTGGGTTTCTGTCCCCCAGGTGGAGTACCTTGCATTTCCCTGCATTGAACCTCAGCTTCCACTTTCTAGACCATCTTTCCAGAGCCTCCAGGTCCCCCGTAGGGCCACCCTCCCCTCCTCCTTATGTGGAATTAATAAATCTGTATCACAAAACCACCAAGCATAATTGGACTGTAATCACCACAGTTTGCCTTCTGTGTTCAGAAAGGCCCATTACAGCATGACGAGCATGGAGACTGAATTTTCATCATGCTGAGGAGATAGCGTGTAGGCGTACTCTGAGAAATGTCTATGCAGTGTGGAAAGAGATGCTTGAATAGTAGCTGAGCATTACTGGATATTTATTTATTTAAAAGTTTTACCAGGAAGGCATACTGAGCGGAATAACGCTCGATTCCAGATGTGTCTTGGGGGAAGGGGGTAGTGGAGAAGTATACAATAGAGATTTATACAGAACACATACAGGTGCAGCAGCTATGCATAGCCATCAGAGGAATTTACTACATATTAAACAGCTGAGGGTAGAGGACAGTGAATGCTTGGATACCACAGGACAGTGTGAGCAATAAGGTTTTAGTCTGAACATCTGACAGATGGTATTATCAGATCTGTTATGTGTTAGTATAAAAAATGATTAGTATTTGAGTAATGAGCACCAGCCCACAGTATCATGAAAAAGCAGACAGTTCATTTCCTTTGTGTCATATAGTCTGCCACCAACTATGAGTATAGTCATACAGAATGATAGTCAAAACAATCAAAAAATAAAGACTCTCAACCCATGTCCACTTGTCTTGTTATCTATAATTATTCATATGACACTAAACAGCATTACATTTTCTGTACAGGCACTTTAAACAATCTTTTTAATATATACAGTTTCCTGGGTAAACATTTTCAGGACCATCCTGTCCCTTCTTTAGACCCTGTTAATAGTTTATGTGCCCTGTTTTAGAAGAAAAATCAATTTAAGTAACCCAAAAATTAGTAATTAATGTAGTAGAGTGGTTCTAAAAATTCTAAATTCAGGGGGGAACATACCTGTTATTCATTCTCTTTCTATAAAGTACTATATTAATTACTAATTTTTGGGTTACTTAAATTTTATTTAGTTTTCTTCTAAAACAGGGCAAATAAAACTACTAACAGGGTCTGAAGAAGGGACAGGATGGTCCTGAAAACGTTTACCCAGGAAACTGTATATATTAAAAATATTGTTTAAAGCGCCTGTACAGTAAATACTTGAATTCCAAGTGCTGTGATTGTTTTGTAACCTCAATATAGCACATTTAATGCTGTTTAGTGTCATATGAATAATTATAGCTAACAAGACAAGTGCACATAGGTTGAGAGTCTTTATTTTTTGATTGTTTTGACTATCATTCCCTCAAGTTAAAGACACTCCCCACACATATGTTTTAGAGGGTTCTGTTTTATTGGTTTTCACAATATTTACAAATGAGAAAGGGAACATAGGTGAGAACTAGATAATCCAAAAAAATACAGTCATACAGAAGCTATAGGAAGAGAAGTAAAGCCAAAGTAATCATTCAAAATTGTATACAAGAACATAATGGCCCAGATATTCAAAAGGGTTGCGCATGGCGCAAAAGTGTTGTGCCATGTGCAACCCACTGATGCGCCCCGGTGCGATATTCAAATGGAAATTGGCCTGCACAAAATCATGCTACCGGAGTGCATCAGTAATGTGCAGCGCAGGTGGGCGTGAGCGCATACTTCCACATCCCGATATTCAGCCCGGATGTGCTGAGTCCATGGCTGTACAACCCTACTTGTGCCGCATAAAGTTGATCCAAAAAAAAAAGGAACAAGGGCTGGCCACCTATAGGTGAGCTGCCATATTGCAGGGTGCAACACGGCAGCCTAACTCCAGCTGCACCTCCGTATGCTACTTCCCCATGTTCGACGTAAGCATCTGTTCAAAAGAATCATCACATCCTAGCTCCCTGGTGGTCGAAGTGGACTGCTGTCAGGCCGATCACGGGCTTAAGTAAAAATATATTGAATCCAATCCCTGGTGGTCCAGTGGACCCCCTCCACCCGCCCACTGAGCCCCCCACCGCCTCCCCCAGTCAGCAGCTGGCTGCAGCACCCCCACCTGCCTGCCGGCCCCACCGCCTACCACTGACACGGTGGTGCTGTATGCCCATTGGTCCACAGCGTGAGCCAATGGGCGTGTAGCCTGTACTGTATCACACATTCCAGATATGTGAATGGATCCCATAAGGGGGAGACTGTCTCTCAGATCCTCAGAGGGTTCAAATTGCCATCTGAGGACTTCTGTCTTGGAAGCATTCAACTTGTAACCTGACAGGGCTTCTACTTCAGCTAACCTATCGAACAATCTAGGTAAAGAGGTAGTAGGGTTTGTTAAGTAAATTAACAAATCATCAGCATAAAATGCTGTCTTATGGACTACTCCATCTGCTTCTAAGCCAGTTATTGTCTCATCTTCCCTTATTAACTGCGCGATCGGCTCTACATACAGAAAAAATAGAAGGGGGGAAAGCAGGCATCCCTGCCTTGTGCCTCTAGCCAAACAAAAACAATCAGAGAAGGAACCATTGGCCATCACTGCCACCTGAGGGGAGGTATATAAGGTCTTAATTACTTTGTTAAATTCAGGGGAAAATGAAACTTATTTTATTTATTTATTTATTAATTGAGTAGATCGGATTTACAACCTTTAAGTCAAAGACTCATTTACAAAGGCTCCTCGTCATAGTACAATACATCAGTTAGCATGCAGTATACAGTAATCCAAAGTGGTAAAAAGGAAACACAGGATATGAACAGTACATACAACAATGAGGGTGGAACCTATACAATTGGGTAGTCATACAAGTCCATCTAAGGAGTTTGTAAGTATCAATGTACAGTACAGGTAATAAGGAGGGGGCAGTCTATACATTTAAGAAGCTATACAGGCCCGACTAAGGAGCTTGTAATTGCCGTGATGCAAGCAGTTGAGCAACCAACTTTGTCATTAATAATCTACTCAATCTTGTGTTGAGAATTAACAGCAGCAGGGTATAGAGCACTTTAGCCCAAACTTACTCCAAGAGGTATAGGTGATACTGATGGTTTATGTGCACCTGCTGGCACCTGCATCCCAGCTCTACTACTGAGACAGGACAGAGCAGGTCTTGCCAGTGCCCGGAAGCCAGGTGTTGGTGTTGCTGTGTAGCGGTCCATACTTAGCCGGTACACTGGCAGCGGCGAGTGGAGAGTATATGATTTGTGAGGGCTATTTTGAATGGGCCTAGTCTGGCGACAGAGGTAACGGCCGGGGGAAGTTCACTGTACCATAGCGGTGCTCTGTAATAAAAGGACCTTTGGGCTAGTGAGGCCACAATTCTGGGAACAGCCCATGTCATTTTATTTGCAGAGCGGGTGTTAGCTGAGGCATGAGCAGAGCAGAGGGAGGCAGAAACTCCAATGGGGGTTAGACCTAGATGAATTGTTTTGGTGAAGAGACAAGTTTGGTAATGGACTCTTTCGTCCAGAGTGAGGATATTTGTTAGGGCATACAGGGTGCAGCTGTGGGTACGCCTGTCTTCCCCGGCGTGGAGTCCGCATGCTTTGTTGATGGGTAAGTGGATTTTATTTAGAGCCGTGTGGTCCGTGGTCATGTATACGGTTAGTCCGTAATCTACTAAAGAGAGAACAGAGGCGGTGACAGCAATGTTAAGGGCCTCTGGTGGTAGGCAGTCTCTGTGCCGATACAGTAGCCCTGTGCGAATATTTATGGCTGAAGAAAGGTTATTGATATGTGGGTGGAATGAGAGTCTGGGGTCAAATGTAAGCCCCAAGTATTTATAGGTATGGACCTGTTCCAGTGGGAGGAGGGCTTTGGAAAAGATTTTTAGTAGAGCATCACAGTTATTGCTCTGCCGGTGGGCAAAGAGCATTGACTTAGTCTTTTTTTACATTGACCACCAATCTGTGGTCAGTGAACATGATGTAAGAATCTCCAGGAAATGCGATCAAAAGCTTTTTGAGCATCCATACTTAACAGAATGAAAGGGGAAGGGAAGTCAGCTACTTTTTCCAATAGATATAAAGTTCTCTTAATGTTATCTGTTGTTCTGTGGTTAGAGATAAACCCTATCTGGTCCTTGTTAATTAGTGTTGGCAATATAGTTTCCAATTAGTGGGCCAATATATTTGCAAAGAATTTATAGTCTTGATTGAGTACTGAGATGGGTCTGTAAGACTGACAGTTAAGGGGGTCTTTGTCGGGTTTTAGAATTGTGGAAATATTTGCGTATTGCCCAGGGGGTCATCTGTCTGTAATGCTTGGAATACTGAGCACAGTGAAGGTATGAGCTCCTTCATAAATGTTTTGTAGCCAGCCCAGTGGCACTGAGGACTGAAGCGCTGGTCACCTTACCACGCGCAACACCGGCTACCCCTGTTTGGGGATGAGCACGGACCGCCGGGGGTCGGCAGGGACGGAGCTGGATTGAACGTCCAATGGACTGCTCTCCTTCTCTGGGGGGGTCTCAGCTGTTGGCACCTGGTTGTCCCCTAGCAGAGGCTGAGGGGACACAGCTGCCGTGCTGCAAACAAGGGAGGCATTGGGGCAGACGTTTGGAGCAGAGCGCGTGCGGACGCATGTGTGATTGCATGCCCCGACCCCAAGGGGAAGAAAAAACAGAAAATACATGCCCCAGCACTGTGATGGAGAGTGCTTTGCAGGCTCCGCTCCTGGCCAGTCATGGCACTGGCCCCTTGAATCTGGTCTCTGGTGGGGGTTGAGGAATCCTGGCATCCCCGCCGTCCCCGCCGGTGGGAGCAAGCCCTGGGGCCGGGTCAGTGCCGGATGGTGGCTGTCGGGGGATGGGGCTGGGGGTGCCCTCTGGATGTAAGCTGGTGAGAAAAAAACTAATAGCTGCAAAAAAAAAGTAAAAAATGTTTTGTTAAATTCAGAGGGCAGCCCATCTGTGCCGGGACTCTTACCCACTTTAGCCTTCTTAATAACTGACTTTATTTCCTGGGAAACAATATGGCATAATAACCAATCTCTCTGCTCAGTAGAGAGGCTGGGGAGAATTATAGCTTGAAAGAAATTTATATAACTCTGTTCTTCTGGCTCAGCCTCCTGGGAGTATAGGGTCTCATAAAAACTCTAAAAGCATTCTAAAATATCTTTAGTTTTGGATAAAATCTGTCTACTTTGTGGGTGTCTTAGCTGTTTAATAATTCCCCTATTCCTCTGGGCCCTAAGCCAAAAGGCTAATACTTTAGAGGCTTTAGCTCCCCCCCCTTCAAAATATTTTTGTTTTAGATAAAGTAGTGCCTGTTCTGTTTTATATTATAGAAGTTCCTGGAGTTTAGCTTTAATGGAGTTCACCTGAGGCTGGGCTGCCCTGTCTCCCTGCATGTGTGCAGCTTTCCAGAGTTGGAGTTCCACCTCCAACTCCACCTGTTGTTGTTCCCACTTTTTCTTAGCTTGAGAGGGAAACTTAATGGTGTCCCCCCCACCTTACCACCGCCTTCAAAGTATCCCATAGAATACCCGCGGACACCTTGGGTGTCTATTCTGGTTAATTATTTCTGGTATCCATTGCTTTATTAGTTTAATATAATCCTTGTTTCTAAGGAGAGAAGTATTAAAGCGCCACTGACCTGGGCCTCTGTCAACTTCAGTGCGAATATCAATTAATATTGGAACATGGTCAGATAGAATAATTGGTAATATCTCTACCTGTTTTACCTGATCTCTATGCTCTGCTGAGATCAAAAAGTAATCAATTCTTGAGTAAGAACTATGAGCGGACAAATAGTGGCCTGGATATTCAAACTGCGCTCAAAACTGGCGCAACAGCAGGAGCAAGCGCAAACCAGTTGCGCAAATGCGCAACAGGTGCGATATTCAAACATGGAGCAGAGCAAATTGCGCAAGCAACCAACGTCTGAATATCGCACATACTGCACCATCGCTACAACCAGGAAGGAGAAGTTGAGTTAAAATGTTGCGCTATGGCTAAACTACGGAAGCTCAGCTGAGCATTCCAGAGCTGCCATAGCGCAAAGCACAGCCCCCCAGAGCAATGGAACTGCACATCCAGGGAGGCAGGTTGGGGCCCACCGCCAGCCATGCCACACATGGGCACAGGAACACACTGCAGAACCCACACCACACCGGCACACCCCAAGCACAGCATCACTGGGGTGGGACGGATATCCACGTGCCCATGGGGACAAGCCAACAAAGCATAGCAGAGCCCTGACACCCCAGCACAACCACTGGCAGGTGGAGAGTGCCACACACAGGAGTTGACAACCACAGTGCACATCAGCCCCGTGCATGCACAGCGCACCCTGCACTGTGACCCCAAGACACCACCATGTGCAGTGACTGGCACTGCAGGAAACCATGCAGACCCCCAGCACACGTCAGCCCCATGCAACACAGAAGCCTACAAGCCAGACACAGCCTGTGCACCCAGCAGTGGGTGGCAGCAGATATAGACCAACCGAAAGTCACTGCCATGCTGGAGATACCTCCCCATGCACACACATGCACACACACACACACACACACACACACACACACAGGACCATACCAGCCCAGATGGCATGTACACACCTGCAACTGAGCACCCATAGCCAGCTGCAAATCAGAGACCAACACAGTATTCATATATCAAAATAGAAATGTATATTAAACATAGTGCAACAAGAACAATAAAAACTATTTACAAGGGGGGATGGGTACAAGGAAGGGGTGTTCAAGAGGGAGGGATTAAAAACTTGGCGAGGAAGGCAGGGTGGTAGGGATGGAAGAAGTGGGAGGGTAATGCGGGGCTACTGCCCAGCCAGCTCCTAGTCCTCCCTGCTGGCCCCATTCCAGTCTGCCCCTGATGGCGTCCATGCCTCCGTACGCTCGCAGGATCCTGTGGCTGCCACGCTGACCTCTGTGAGGCGACGGACATCCCGCTGCATCCTCCTTAGAACCTCGAGGCCTAGGAAAATGGGAACACAGTCAATGGCTGTGACTGACCACAACCCTGAACACCATCCAACCTGCAAGCCATATAGCCCAATGTCCCGCACCTGTGATGGCATGCACCCACCACAGTGAACATGCACATGGCCATCACAAACAGGCGGCACCAGCTATCGCTTACCGCCCACACACACTTCACGTAAATCACAGTACAAACTAGGCTGGCAAGTGATGTGGCAGCGTGGTCACGATGCCAGTTACACAGCTATGTGCCCAGTGCATTGCCTGGACCACCAGTGGCGCTATACACAGGCGTGCCGTGATACTGCACTGTGATGCAGATCACCTGTGTCATGCCTACATACATGGATACATAGACCGTGTCGGCAGATAAGGGCCTATGGGACACCCAGTCTGTCCATTTGACCTTGTAAGTTCACTCTGTTGTCCTATAAGTCTGTTGCCCCTTACCCCTGACCTCCAGAATTCCTTTATGGCTAACCCATGCATTCATAAATCCCGTGACCAAGTCAGCCCCCACCACTTCCTCTGGCAGGGTGTTCCACTTGAACACCACCCGTTCTGTGAAGAAATACTTTCTCATGTTTCCTCTGAATCGTCCCCCCTCCAACTTCATCCCATGCCCTCTAGTCCTGGAACATCCTTTACGCTTAAAAATACTGTTTTTCTGCACTCTGTTCCCCCCTGTAAGATACTTGTATGTCCCCATCATATCCCCACACTCCCTCCCCTCCAGGGAGTTACATGTTCAGTTCGTCAACCTGTCTGCATAGGACTTGTGATGCAATCCATGCACCATCCGTGTCGCCCTCCTCTGAACCCTCTCCACCCAGTCCATGTCCATAATGTAGGTATGGTCTCCTGAACTGTACACTGTACTCCAGTGTGGGGACTCACTAGTGTTTGTATAGTGGAATTCATGACCTCCCCTTTGGTTGTGTCCCACATGGCTGGTGGTCTTGCCCCCCCAGCATGCAATAGCATCCATGAAGTAATGATACTCACACTCCTCCAGCAGCTGGGTCTGACGCTGCTGCTGCTGCTGTTGGGGCACAACACCCCCCGGCACCGGGGCCCTGGCATGGCCCATGTCACCCTGGCCCTGTGTCCTCACAATCCGCCTGTGGGAGACATATGTTGAGACAAACATCAGTGTGACTCAAAAGCAGAGTGCCCCCTGCCCCAGTGAGAGTGCCGCCCACACAGCCATAACCATCCATTGCACAGCTGCACACACTGACACAGCCCACCGTGTCCGAGCCGGCACCTATGCACAGCCACCCAAGCACACACACACCCCTACAGAGAATATAGGTGCATAGATGGTACACTCACCCTGGCCCTGAGCACCACGCCCGCCTGTGCGTGAAGCGCAGCAGCGTCAAGAGTTCTGGCTCCCTCTGGCGGAGGTCACTGTACGGTGCGGCACTGCTCAGCAGACCGGCCTGGCCAGTGACCTCCACCAGGTCAGTGGCCACTTGCTGCCACACGTGGGTCCTAGGCATGGTGAGGGGGGCCTCACCATACAGTGCCTCACAGTGGGGCTCCACCAGGGCCACGAGGTTGGCCACTTCAAGCTGGCTCAGGACACCGCCATCCTCCTAGCCTTGGCACCAACTTTACAACCCAGGCAATGTGGCGCCCGCTGCGCCGTAACCCCGCGTGGAGTTGTTGCGCCATAGACCACCACAGGCTCAATCGCGGCTGTTGAACAGCGCCATCACTTCCATGGCGCTGTCCCAGACAGCGCAATAGGGACGTACACATGGCATGCCAACAGCGCCAGGGTCAGAGGGCACACACAAGGTCACGGCAATGATGCAGGCTACAAACGGTGCCATGGGACGTTATAGGCATCCTCTTGGACTGCCAAGCTGAGCACCAGTGCCACAATGGACTTCATCGGCGCAGTAGTGCCACAGCGCCATATAGTGCCCAGTGCTGTGGCGCCACTGGCACAATGGTGGCCATGGTCTGAATCGCCTATCGCACTCAGCAGGTCTGCAGCATGATGAGCGACGCGTAAGCTTGTCTGGGCATGCGCAATGCAGTGTGGCACACACACAAACCCGCGCCATTGGCTCAGCCGGACTTTCCTTCCCGAATTGCGCAGAATACGCGATATTCAGCACATATGCAAACTGCGATCAGCTATTCAAAGGGCGAGTGGCGCGATTAGGCATGTCATTAAAGTTGCGCCACACCTCATTTGTGCTGTTGTGCTATAAAAATGCGACAGTGGGTTGTGCTGGCTAGATTTGGTTACTGCAGGTGAGAGGTGAGTTACATGCTGTGATGCTCAGGACAATGCTCATGGGCGGAGGATGATAAAGGCTGAGGGGGCTGGAGCATGAAAAGGGCACCTAGAGGGACAAAGGGCACCCTTTCGATCAGTATCTGCCATGCGGAGTGGAAATTTGGGGGCTTCTGCCCCCGCCGGCAGCTATGCTCAGGGGAAATGCTGTCGACTGCACAGTGACAGGTGTCCACTTCCACCCATACAGATCACCATGACTGACCAGAGCCAAGCTGAGGGTGTGGACGGCGGGTGTAGGAGGAGGCCGAACTTCACCGCGGCAGGATGGAGGCCTTTCCAGGCCTACCTGAGGATGAGCCACTAGTGAGTGGGACGGAGGGCACCCCTGCAGGACCATGCAGCTGCATGGGAGGGGTAGCTGGCCATCAACCTGCATGGAAGCCACCAGCGCCCGTGCAGGAATGCAAGAAGAAGATGGGGACTGACCGCAGGAGGCTGAAGGAGAAGGGGCAGCCTTCAGGGCGGTACGTGCTGGCACTGGTGGCCACCAGTGGTGTTGCAGCTGACCCCCTACAGAGGAGACACTGGTCGCGCCATGCAGCCGAAAGTGCCATTGGGCGGGCTACCAGGTGGAGGATTCCAGACAGTGGAAGCCCATCACCGCACGGTGTATGACATGGTGGTGTTGTTGGGGGCTGTTGTTCACATGCACTACATGTACCTCTTCTGTTACAGATCCTGTTCTGCCTTCAGGAGATGGTGGGGTGGTGGGTCCAGACAGTGATGCAGACCTGCTGGACGTGAGGAGGGACCATCCACTCCGCCACCAGCCTGCAGGAGTACTGCAGCAGCATGCACGCTGGGCCAACAACCCGTGTCAGTGATACGGGTGCAGGGGCACAGCCTGTGTCACAGCAGTCTGGCATGCAGGTATGCCAGCATGCTGTGCCTATGGCGGTGGCACGCACCTGCACCATTGATGATAGCAGGCCTGCAATGGGCAGTGATAGGTGTGTGGTCCCATGATGGACACCATGGCAGGCCAGCACGCGCCCCTGGGCCTTCCTGGTTTACACCTGTGTACCAGGCATGCTGGCACAGTCCCAGGCTGTGCCTGTCAGCACCGTGGGGCAGCACCGGTGGTTGTGCAGGTGTCTGGCACTGCTGCCAGCACTGAGGTGGGAACAGGTGGACCTGGGGGCTCAGCAGTTGAGGCGGCAGCAGCAGTCGCACACCAGGTCTGGGGTACAGTGTCGGGCGGCGGCACATGTCCACCGGGCCTTGGATTCGCCCATACCTGGTCCGGTGAACAGCGCCCATCCTCGAGGGGTGTGCACAACAGGACCTCCACACCCTGGGGGTCACGGCGCCATTGGGGCACAGTACCCATTGATGCGCGACACCCGCCTGCTGCAGTGACTCTGTACAGCTGCAGGGAAGCGGGTTGTAAGGTCCGTGGAGGCACTGTCTGTGTCCGTGGAGTGGCATAGCAGGGAGGTGCTCGACCGAGCCGAGCTGGTCCTGGCGCGGACGGATGTGACCGCTGGCTATTGACAGGCTGGACCCAGGCAGTGGTCTCTGTGTTGGCGGACGGGCCACACTGTCAGGTACCCTGTACCACACACCCCACACAGTGCGCCTTCCACCCTCGCCTCGCGTCAGGCGACACCAGGCCTGTCGACGCCGGGTTCTGCTGTGGGCATCCCGAGCACCCCTGGTGCAAGTTTGTTTGGCAGGATGCAGACCCCTGTGCGGGCAAGGTCGCGTTCGCGCAGTGGGACCCCTGGTGGTGCACCAGCGCCACCCGATGTGGCCCCTGCTCAGCCTGCCAGTGCTGCTGGGCCACGGTGGGGCCGCCCACGCATCCATGGTGGCCGTGGGACAGTGCTACCTGACTGAGCTGTCTCCCAGTGCAGGCCCTGTCTGGTGCTGCCCTGTGTGCAATGTGTTTCATGGTGGGCAGTGCACTGCTGGGTGCTCTGCTCACCAAGCTGACACCGGACCACCTGCACACTCTCCAACTGCTGTCCACAGGTGCGTGTGCATGATGATGCCTGCATTGCACTGTACACCAAGGTGCATATGCCCAGGTCCTGACACGCGTGACGTGGACAGTCCAGGTGGTGGGGGTGGTTGGTGGTGCTGTGTTGGCAATGTCATTTCGCAGTGCTTCTGCTGCCCATGGGCGTGCCTGGTGTGTGTGTGTGTGTCCATATGAGTGCTCACCCTCTCTGATGGTGTGTTGGTATGCCTGGAACCTTCAACTCCCTGACCTTCATGCAGGTGTGTTCCCCTGTGTGCTGTGGTTTGCGCATGGACAGTGTTGCCTGCACATGTCCCTTGACTTACCTGTGTTGGGCGTGAGTGCTCTTCTGCAATGGTGTCCCGGGTTTGGCTGGGCCTGCCGGTCAGTCGGGTCCCTCCGTCCTAGGGGACTGCTCATCACTAACATCACCGGCGCCACTGGCGTCCCCATCGCTGTCCCTCTCTTGGACCTGTCGGCTATCCCATGGTCTTTGGCCATGTTGTGCAGGATGCAACAGGCCAGGAATATCCCACAGGCCTTTTGGGGCTGTACTGTAGGGCTCCACGGGTGTCCAGGCATCGGAGCGTGCCTTGGAGCATCCCAAACACGCGCTATGTTACGTGTTGCGGCATGTGCCTGTGACCGCATATGCCGCGCTGGGGTGCAGGCACCCGGCACGTGTGAGCAGCCAGGGACGGAGTGGGTATCCGCTGTCATCTGTGTGGAGATAGTGGAGTCAGTGTCATGTCAGGTCCATATTGCCCATATCCTTGTGTGCCACTACCATGGCACCTGTCATTCCACCCTTGCCCAGAGTTTGCATTCCATACATGTGTACTCACCACTAGATGACCCGTGGATGTCCCCACTCGAATCGATGGCACAGTGCAGACTGGTGCCATATGAAGGCATCATGTGCTCCGCCAGGGTGTGTGGCACAGACATTGACAATGCGCCCAGTGGCATCACACACCACCTGGCAGTTGACACTGGAAAACCCCTTTCGGTTCCGATATGCCTGGCCGTCGGGGCCAGGTGGCGTGCGAATGGCCACATGGGTGCAGTCTATGGCCTCTAGCACGCCAGGCATACGTACTACCCTGTGGAACTCCTGCATGTTTGTTGTACGCTCTGCCACGGTGCTGGGGAAATGGATGTACTCTGCAGCATGAGGCAGCAGTGCGCTGAGGAATTGGGTGAGGATGCGTGACGTGGCCGACTGTGTAATACCTGTGGTGTCCCCTGTTGGCCTCTGGAAGGTGCCCGTGGTGAGCAGGCATATGCAGGCTGTCACCTTGGTCTTCACGGACAGAGCGTGACTCCGTCGTGAGGGTGCCTGCATCACATCACTGCACAGCTCGCAGAGCCGTCTCAGTATTGCCCTGTTCAGGCAGTACCGGCCCACAATCTCAACGTCTGTGTACAGCTCGAAGCTGATGCGGGCACAATACGCCTGTCGGGGCATACCGCCGACGGGCTCCTCCTGCGACCACGCCCCTGCAGCATGGTGTCTCACCCCTCATTACAGCTTCCATGTGGGAAGCTGGCACTGTCCATCTCCTGGCTTCTGCCCCCGGCTGCTGTTCCTGTGTTACCCCCGCTGCCCCCACTGCTGCTTCCACTGCACCGGGCACCCCCCACTGGCCTCTCTGTCCTCCTGGACCCACTGTCCCTCTCTGCCCTTCCAGCTCTCTGTCTCTCTCTCTCTGTCTCTCTCCCCCAGTTTGCGGCCTGCTAGGGTTCTTGCGCCACTTCCTTGAGCCTTTTTATTTTGGCTCAATTCCGCTACTGCGCAACTTCCGGCTGAGCCACTCTTGCGCATTGTGCAAGTATTGGGTGTCGCGTGCGCACTTTATGCATGGACCCGCCCTTCGATTTGCACATGCCTTCATTTCCAGTAACGCTCTGTTGCTCAGCATGTTTTTGGTGGCGCAACTGGCCCCTTCTGAATATCGCAGAATGGTGCATTTTTGGAGTTGCGCACGCGCAACCCTGTTGCGCATGGCGCAACCCTTTTGAATATCTGGGCCAGTGAGTCTAATATCTGTCTCTCCCATGCTGATGTCTCCAGACATCTATAAAGTCCAGATCTCGTATTAACTTCCTACTATGCTTCTGGCCACTTGTGGATCTTGAGGGGTTTGGGTTAGAACTATCCCTACCTCGGTCCATTAATAGGTTTAAGTCCCCACCCACCAATAGGGTCCCTTGTTTTAATTGTATCAGTTTCTCAAATAAACTCTGTACCTGTGTAGGCTCTGCTCCTGGTGGAACATATATGCTGGCCACTGTATATGGTATCCCTTCCCCATGTTCCTCTTACCATAGCGAAAGTACCTTCCCTATTATGGAAAGAATCCTGCAACTGAAACGCTGAACACTTTGCTATTAAGATAGCTGTACCCCTCCTTCTACTAGATCAGTGGGAGCTAGCAACTACCGTAGCCATGCCAAATTTTGCCAGTTTTTGGTGCTCAGTAGAACTCATATGGGTCTCCTGTAATAGTATCATTTGGGGATGAAACTTCTTTAAGTAGAACATTATTTTCCCTCTCTTAATTGGGCCACTCATGCAATTTACATTCTGGGAGATTACTGTATATCCTGATAGTGGGCCATAACCAAGAGATATGACCACAATTGCCTGACTGCTCTCTATTTATGCTGGTCATTTTATCCCAAGTGTATTCTACCTTGTATCCTCTTACTCAACTCAATGTCTGTTCCCCTCTCCAGTATATTCCCATGTGGACCTTATTTTCTGAGACTATGTAACTATCTACAGTTTTCCCCACAAAGCCTTCGTGAGGAGAGAGAGAGAGAGAACTAGAATACAACAAACTACGTACAATATCAAAGTGAATTCCAAAATATGGGTTAACCACCCAGATAACCACCCCTTCCTTAGCAGCTGTTGTGGGGATTGCAGCTTGTAGAAAAAGTTGCTACCCGGGGTATAAAGCACCCTGAAATACTGAAAAAAAGTCTGTAAGGAAAACCCAAAAGAGACATAAAATGTGAAAGAAAAGAGATTAATGAAAAAGCAGTAAATATCAAAACAAATTGAATGGTGCACTTCTAGTCCAGTTCATTTATATCCTTAGCACCCTCTTGACCTGCCTGCTGACAGAACCGTGGGGCCTGCATATCCTATAACTTTAAGGACTCAGTTCTCCAGTTCTGTTAGCTGATAGTCCACAGTTTTGAATATCTATGTGCCTCTCCTGCATTTGCTGCCACCAAATGGAACCTGAAGATCTCCCCCAGCATGACCCATGTCCCAAAAATATTGTCTCCATTGTGCAAAGGACAGATAGAAAATTGAGCAAGGTGCCTATCTGGCAGAGACTACAGAGGAAGTCCAAGGGAGTGGGAGCCAACCCTGGTCCCCACCCAGAGCCCAGGTCCTCGTGTCCACAGCTCATCCAGGAGCTCCATCCTACCTCTCTAAGAGTCACAGTTTGCCAAAGCCATCGGGACTCAACCAGGCACCCATCACTGGGGAGAAAAGCCTGTCCAGTTCCAGGCCTGATAGTGACTGGAGAGAAATGGATCCCCAGTGGAGACTGGGTGACTGTCCTCTCAAATCAGAGCATAATTGGTCCTGGAACGGCCTCTGATTTTTTTTTTTAACATTATGATCCATCCATGCAGCTTATTGGGCCTAGGCCTGGGCCAGATCCTTATATGTACTCGGGGTTGTGAGGGCCCCAGCCAAGAGGGACTACTGCCCCTCAGTCTGTGGCTTCTCCTGCCCCCCTCGTGAAAGCCACCTTCCTTCCGCAGTGCCAGACAGTGAATTAGCACCCCGTAGGAGGCCTGCCATGTAGCTTTGTGCCCTTCAGCCTATATTTTTTAATTTTTATTTACTTATGCAATTGATTCACCAGGAAAGGCACACTGAGCAAAACGATGCTCATCTCCCGGTGCGACCTGGGGGAAGGGTACATGGGAGGATAACACACAGGTTATCACATGGCAATAAACAGTTATGCAGAAGAGAATGGAATACTTGTCCCACATCCATCCTTTCATGCATATCTACCAGACAATCTCCCCATCTGAGCAACTCAGCTCGTCCCAGCAGCCTGAGATCAAATATTAGAGCTCCCTAGGACCAGACCGCTGGTCTCTCACTCCAACGGGGCCCAGAGTCCAGCCCTCCAAAAAAAGCTTTCAGAGCCACCGCACAGCCTCCCCCCTACAGACAGACCCCAAGTCCTACCTTTCAGCATCAAAACCTTCAGATGACCTTCCAGTCTGCCCATTTATGAATTGCCCCTCGCAAATTGCCTTAGAAGTTGCTTGATAGAGTTCAGGGTTGCTTGTTGTGATTCAGCGTCCTGAGATCAAGGTCATTGTGATGGAACTCCCACTGGATTAAATCTTTGTGGCAAAGGCATCTTCAGAGACAACACATTATTCCTGTGTTTTAGATCCAACCAGGCCTCAGCCACTGTGTCATAACTCTGCTGACCATTAGGGAACTGAATTACCAACTTCGCCGGGTAAGGTGTCTGGAATTTCAATTTTAAACCTCTCAAAACCGGGAATAGGGGGATATATTCTCTGCACCTTTGCATCATGGCTGGTGCATAGTCATTGTCCAAAAACACTCTCATGTTGGCGTAAAAGGCCTTCTTTAAAACAGTTTCCTTGGTGGTAAAGTGCATAAATCTAACAATTATTGAACGAGGGCACACTCCTTGTTGGGTGGGCTTAAGGCCGAGGGCTCTATGGGCCTGTTCTATCTCCAGTCTAGATTTGTATCTAAATTCAAGGCCTCCTGCAGCATTAATACTAAAAATTGTTCCATATTGTCCCCTTCGCTTTCCTCTGCCAGCCCGTAGATTCTAATATTTCCTCCTCCTATGCCTGTTTTCTGCATCCTCTTGTCTCTCTCCTAAAGCATGGCAAATGTCCATGAGCTGTGATATTGTGGCCTGGCAACCCTCCAAAGCTTCTATTTGTCCCATTTGTGTCTCCTCTAATGTCCCAACTTTTTGTTGTAACTCCGTAATGTCTGCCCTCGCTTGCTCTTGTTCTTTCTTGAAAGCTCTAAAGTCTGATTTAATCTCTTTCAGTTCACCCAGTATTTTGTCAAGCTTATCTTCCATGTCTGGGTTGGTTTTGCATTTGGGCTTCCCAGATTTCTTTGCGGAGGTGGCAGTGCCAGCAGGGTGTGAGCACATGGATGTACTAGAATCTCAGGCCTCATAGTCAGAAATCTCAGGATTGATCGGTAAACTGGCAAAACGATTGGAACCCCCTTTCATTTGGTATTGAGCCATGTAGAAACTTTCTCAGATATCAATATTCCCAATTAAAAAGGCTAAAATTACAGCTTTTGGGTGCAGGAGGTACGGAGCTCGGTTAGAGCACTGCCATGCGGTCGAACACTGCACCGGAAGTCCGCTAAATATTTATTCTGCTTTAATTTATTTAACTTTGTTTTATTTTAGTTTATTTGGCTGTATAATTCTCAGAGACCTATTTCTGTTTCTTTTAACCTTCTGTTTTACTGCACACAAAACAGGAGCTGCTTAATGTTTTAGTGAAATGGACCTAAGATTTTATCCACCACCTCAATCTGGAGCAGCTACAGATACTCCCTGCTTGGGACCCTCACCCTGCCTGAACCCTTACTATTGCAATAAGGCAATTACTTTTCTCTTTATGTTATTGTTACGCATATTTTTTTTTTGCATTCAGATTAGCTAAACCTCTGTACACTGCTAGTTAGCCGAATTACGCGAGTACCAATAACGCTAATGCACTCTGCAAGTGTTGCTTTTTTGTGCATTTTAGTAATGCAACTGTCAAAAAGCCAAGCAATGTTTTCTCTAACCACTTGGCTGGCACATTGCTCTACATTTACTTTGATTCATTTATTATTGATCTGCTGCTATAAAATGCTTTTGCAAAAATGAAAACACAAAGTACTGTAGTAGTATCAGCACCCCCAGCCAGCAATTTCTGTTTTTTTTTTTAACCACTTGAACTACAATGAACAGTTATACAACTACACAGAGATCATGATGATCACCTGACTGACACTCTGACACACACGGACGGTCACCCATATACATTAATGAAAAACAAACAAAGAAAAAAAGGAAGCTATTTTTGCAAATACCTGACTTCATTTAACTTCAGACTAATGCAGAAGGTGCTGGTCCGGTGGCTAAACACCTTAGAATTATTTCATTTTTTGGCAGCTAGGTATTATTACACAGCCCCAGTTCAATCCAGGAGTCCAATCTGAAGTAAATGAATTAGAATTAGCTGCCTGTCCTGACTCTCGACAGTCAGTGCTTTTCTCTCCCAACTCCTGAGGCAAGTCCCAGGCTCACACCGGTCCCAGCAGAGCTGCGGTGTACTCCCATTGCCAGCAAACACCACCACAGTCGAAATTTCTTCTCCCTCCACAGGCAGGCTCACTCCACTTGCAAGTCGCTCTGTTGGTGATGGATCCTCTGAAGTCTTGGCTCCATAAAATGTCTTCTCCAGCTCTGAGATAGATTTTTGAAGTAAAGTACCTTTCCCCTAACTTTGGTGGGGCATTTAAACATACAGCCTCAGACATAGCCACACCCTCTGCCTAACACCACAGCCAAACTGAGCCAGTCATCACAATCTGCAACTGCATGGTGGATGGTGCAGACCTAATTGAGAAATTGATCTACAATGTCTGCTGGGGACTGCAGTCCCCCCCCCCGAAAGCCAAACAAAGGAAGTTTAAATATGAGATGCTAGGACTCAGAGGCCATGCTGGCCGGCTTGTTTGCTGCCCCTGCTACTAAGTTTTTTTTTTTTGCAAATTTTATTTTTATTAAATAAACTTTACTGGTCATACATTAGCAGCACAGTGGTTACATATAGAAGAATGAGCTACAGTTCATTACACTATTAGGTTTACAAAATTCTCCAGTGAATAGACAATTCATGCTAAATGTAAGGATTATCAGTATTCCTTATACACAGCATTGTATCTCTGTCCCTTAAGTATTTAATAAAATGAGATCATGTATTGTTGAGCTACAGTCACAACTCTATACCTGTACAAGACTATTAGTAATATGAAACCTGTGTTATTATTCTTTCTTTTCTCTTTGGCTCGTCTCTTCATGGTGTGTGTGGGGGGAGAGGAACACCAGTTGCCAGACCCAAATAATGGTTGTGGCTGGGAGTACCCTATATCTGTTACTTGGGTTAGCGGAATTGGTGAGCTGGGGGAGGGGGCCACATGGCAACTGTATTCAATAGTAAAGCATCCCTAGGGTACAAATTTGGGGTCTGTAGTCATTACATGCAGAATCCATGGATTCCACCTGGAGGAACACAGTTCTTTTTTGTCATTTAGTGAATGGGTAATCGTTTCCATGGTGTAAATCTGATTAACCAAATTTCTCCAATTCTTCATAGATGGGATCTGGAGAGTAAGCCACTCCCTAGTGATTACGTTTTTAGCTGCTGTGAGTAGGATAATCAACAAATATCTTGTGGCGTGGTCTATGGAACCCTCTTGGGAACCTTAATAGAAACATTTCAGCAGAGACATGAATAGTTTCATTGTATAGTTCTTCTAGTTCCAGTTGAAGGGAGTTGAGAAAGGGTTGCAGTGCCGAGCAAGCCCACATCACATGAGTTAGGTGTACCCTGGGTTTACCGCAGCCCCTCCAGCATTGTGAAACACTGTCTATTCTGTAGTGGGCCATAACCACTGGGGTCCTAAAATATCTTATCAGATGTTTCCAGGGGTATTCTCTCCATTGTAGGGAGCTAGTGACCTTGGAGGAATTCACCCATGACTGTCTCCATTGTTCCAAGGATATTTGAATATCCAACTCTTGTTGCCAGGACTGTTTAACCTGTAGTGAAGGATATTCTATTGTACATAGAAAGGCTTTGTAAAGGATTGAAATTAAATGTTTCTTTATTCCTGATTTAATAATATTCCTTATAACTGTAATGAGTGCAGGATGGGACTCCTGGTGCTGGACATCCTCTGGTAGGGTATTATTATAATGCCCTATTTGCAGGTATCTGAAAAAAATCACTTTGTCTGAGACCATGTTTTTGCCAGACTTCCTCAAAAGTAGGGAATAAAGGGCCAGCAAGCAGTTGTGAGAGATATGTCAAAGATAGTATAGACCAGTGTCAGAATGCCAGGTCAGTGTGTGCTGGTGGGAAGTTACCTATAGAGAGGACTGGACAGAGCAAGGGAAGGAAAGAAGATAAATTCAGTGTTTTTCTGACTGAGGCCCACATTTTAAGCTGATACCTTGCCCAGGGAGACAGAGTAGGTGGCATTTGAGTTGGTGGGGTCTGATCATATAGTCCAGAATAGAACTGCTTATCTGGTTGGGATTATTTTTCCATCTCCAGCCAGGTTGTATGAGGGTACCCCAGTTGACATATCATTAGGAATCTAACCTGAGCAGCCCAGTAATATAATTTGAGATGCGATAGGGCTAGGCCCCCCTCTCTCTCATGGCATACGTAGGGAAAGGAATTTAACACAGGGGCGTTGTCCGGCCCAAATGAAGTGAGAGATGGTTTTATTAATTTGCTTGAAAAACTATGTGGGTAGTGCTATAGGGATATTTTGAAATAAGTAGAGTGCCCTGGGAGAATCACTATGCGCACTACATCTATCCTGTTAGAAAGGCTGAGGGGAAGTACACCCCATCTTGTGAAGTGTTCAGTAGTTTGTTAAATGAATAGAGTGTAGTTATTTTTAAACTCTTTGTTAGGGGAGTGTGTGAGATATACTCCTAGATATTTTAGTTTTTCTAGATCCCAACTAAAGGGAAAAAGTGTTTTGAAAGGTGATGGTGTGGGGGAATTTAAATGTAAGGGTTTCAGTTTTATTGGTGTTAATTTTATAGCCTGATGACCCGATTTTATAGCCTGATATTGACCCAAATTCTTCTATTAATTTAAAGATTGCTGGCACAGAGGAGATGGGGTTGGTTAAATACAGTAGTATGTCATCCGCATACAATGCTATACGGTGCTCATCCCTTCCCGCCTTAACCCCCGAGATCTCTATTGATTCTCTGATTGCTTGCTCCAAGGGCTCTCTCTCTCTATATATATATATATATATGGCAGATAGGAGAGGGGAGAGGGGGAAGCCTTGTCTTGTTCCACGAAGGAGTGCAAAATCCTCGGAATGGTGTCCTGAGATCTTCACACAGGCACGGGGGGCAGAGTACAGACTACGTAAGAGCTCTACGATGGGGTCAGGAAATCCAACTTTTTCCATGGTGGCGTACAGGTATTGCCAGGATACCCTGTCAAACGCTTTCTTAGCATCTAAGCTGAGCATTAGCAAGGGGGAGTGAGATGTATGCATTTCATGCAGTACGTATAAGGTTCTTCTAATACTGTCTGTAGTAGTGCATTTCTGAACAAATCCGTTCTGATCTAGGGCGATTATGGAGGGCAATATACTTTGTATTCTATGGGCTATTATAGAGGATAAATATTTATAGTTGGTGTTCAGGACAGAAATCGGGCGATAGGAGGTGCATAGTTGAGAGTTTTTGTTTGGCTTTAGCATGACAGGGATCAATGCATGAGCCCATCTCGGGGGGGGGGTCCCCTTCATGCACCTTGTTGAGTGCTTTGAGCAGCGGGGGTACTAAGTATTTCTTATTAGTTTTATAGAACTCAGAACTGTAGCTGTCTGACCCTGGGGCCTTCATTGACTTAGATCTGGTTATTGCTCCTATCAGTTCCTCCTGTCTGATCGGTGCCAGCAGACTCTTTCTCTGGGGTGTGGAAAGTGAGGGTAGCGTGATTTTCTCTAGAAAGGTGGCTATCACATCTGGTGATTCCGAATGCTCCGGGGTATACAAAGCCTGATAGCAGTCTTTGAATGCATTGGCAATGTCGTGCACTCGGTTGTGTATGATGCCGGTTATTGGATGTTTAATTTTGGTGATCACTGAGGTCCATTTCTGCTTATGCAGTTGGTAAGCCAGGAGCCGCGAAACTCCCAGGCTGACTTCAATAAAATTTCTGGTGCAGGAAAGTCAGCGCAATTTCAGTCTGTTGTAAACTCAGCTTATCCAAAGCTGATCTAACATCCTTTATTTGCTGCAACACTGAAGTGTCGCCCTGCTGGTAGGTTTGTTGTAAAAAAAATGAAGAGTTTCTTCCAGTCACTGCCGTCTATCTCTACATAGTCTAGCTTGTTCAATAGTATATTGCATAATATGCCCTCTCAATACAGATTTCAGTCTGTCCCAGAGGATAGCTCTAGAAACCTTCAGGGAGTCATTCTCTTGGAGGATCTCCTTAACCTTCTCCTCAAGGAACTCGCAGAAAGGCACGCTCTTCAGGTAATAAGGATTCAGGCACCGTCTAGCGGATTGGCGTTCTTCACCTATGCTCCATCTGGAGATCACTGGAGCATGATCTGAATATACAATATCTCCTGGCTTACAATCCAAGAGTGTGGGGAGGTTTTCCAGCTGGGTCTAACAGTGGTAAATGTGAGAATATGTGCTGTGCACCGATGAATAATGTGTGTACCCTCTAGTATGGGGGTGTAAAGATCTCCAAGTGTCAGCCCAACCAACTTCCTACACAAAGCTTTTGAACATCTTGTGTGCTGCTGGTTGCTGTCTGTATTTGGTACTGGTGGAGTCCCAGCTCAAGTGAGGGACTATATTGAAGTCACCAGATAGTATAAGTATCCCTTCAGTGTGGGCTACCACTTTGTGCAGCAAGTATTTTATAGTTTTGGAGTTGGAGCCAGGGGGAAGGTACAGGTTGGCTAATGTGACTTATGCATCATAGAGCTGTCCCTTAACTAGAATAAGCCTGCCCTCAGAATCCGACCAGGAGCTAGAATAATGAAAAGGGGTATTATGCGGAATCAGGATAGCTACACTTCTCTTCCTGCCTTTATGGAAAGAGGATGAATACACTGTCTGATATCCAAATTTTGCAGCTTGCTATGCTCGTGTTTAGTTAAGTGGGTCTCTTGTATAAAAATTATTTCTGAGCGGGTTTTCTTGAGGTGGGACATCATAGAAACATAGAATTTGATGGCAGAAAAGGACCGCTTGGCCCACCCAGTCTGCCAATTTCCCTATCTAATGGATAAGCTGCAGATCCTAGTTAACCAGCAGCCTACTTCTTTCTACCCCAACCCCCTAGAATTGCCTTATGGCTGTCCCATGCATGCTTGGATTCAATCACTGTTTTTGACTCCACAACCTCCTCCGGAAGGCCGTTCCATGCACCCACAACCCTCTCTGTGAACAAAATACTTCCTTACATTACCTCTGAGATGCCCCCCCATCTTCAAATTGTGCCCCCTTGTTCTTGCACACCTCTTTTTTTGGAAGATGCTACCCTCTTGAACTCTTGATGGGGCATGTTAAGCCATTCACATTTAGTGAGTAAATCTGTGTCTGTTGCATCATTTCTCTGCTGCATGTCTCTGCCCTCGCCCCCCACCACTGCCAGGATGAGTAATAATTGTAACCAACCACATTGTTTGTGCTTTGCTGTAAATTACTGACCACTTGTTAACCTGAAAACCTAAAACAACATTTCGAACTGGGTACAGAACTAGGAAATAACTCGGAGCTGCAAGTTGCAGCCTAACAACTGCGGCAGAGGCTGCCAACTGGGCTGCCTCATCCAGAACAAAGAACATGTGGGCTTAAACGTCCAAGCCCCAATGTAAGGGGTATGGACAGCTTGGCAATTGCCCAGCCTAGGGAACAGGATCCTGCTAGGATTCTATAGATGCATCTTCAACGTCTAATGGTAGAAGGGGAAAGTTGTGGGACATCATGAGATGTCTCAGCCATACCTGGTATGGTAATTCTGGTAACTCACATCTCAATTCCTTCTGTTGTCCATTGTTCATTGTGGGGGAGGGTATACATAGAAACATAGAAACATAGAAGTTGACGGCAGATAAGGACCGCAAGGCCCATCCAGTCTGCCCATTTCTTTTTCTACCTTATAAATGTGCCATTGGCCTTTGCTCTGTCAGTGGCCTACCTATTCATAGTCATTTGTATTGCTCCCTTATGCCTATCCCATGCCTGTTTGAAGCCCTGCACTGTATTCATAGCCACCACTTCTTGTGGTGCCATTCCATGCATCCACCACCCTTTCTGTGAAAAGAATTTCTCACATTCCCCTTAATCGCCCCCTCTAATCTCATGCTGTGTCCTCTTGTCCTGCTATTTTCTTATATTTAAACATGTTAGACTCTTTCACCTTGTTAATGCCCTTAAGGTGTTTGAATGCCTCGATCATATCACCTCTCTCCTCCTTTGCTCAGGGTATACATATTGAGCTCTGTTAATCTGTCTTCATAGGTCTTCTGATGCAGTCCCTGCACCATTTTGGTTGCCCTTCTCTGGACTGCCTCAATTTGGTTAATGTCCTTGTGAAGGTGTGGCCTCCAATACTGTCGCAGTACTCCAGATGGGGCCTAACCAGTGTCTTGTAAAGAGTGATTATTACTCTCTCTCGACTTGTGAACCCCTACTAATACACCCTAACACCCCCCTAGCCTTACCTACTGCTTTAGAGGTCTGCTTGGGTGATTTCAGGTCATCAGTGATGATGATGCCCAAGTCTCTTTCTTCCTTTGTGACTGCTAGCAACTCCCCCCTCCCAGCCTATAGGTGGCTTCAGGGTTTTTCTTCTCTATGTGCAAGATTTTGCACTTCTTTGCATTAAATCCCAGTTGCCACCCTTCTGACCATTTTGCTAGTTTATCCAGATCTCTTCTCATTCTGCCCACCCCATCTGGATCATCTACTCTGCTGCAGATCTTGGTGACATCTGCAAACAGACAAGCCTTACCCTCTAGTCCATCTGCAAGGTCACTAATGAAGATGTTGAAAGAGGACTGGCCCCAGAACTGATCCCTGAGGTACCCCACTTGTGACTTGCATCTCTTCTGACTGTATACCATTTACCACCACTCTCTGTTTTCTGCCCATCAACCAGTTTGCCACCCAGTTGACCAACTTCTGACCCACCCTGAGCCTACCCAGCTTATTTATCAATCTTCTATGTGGAACAGTGTCAAAAGCTTTGCTGAAGTCAAGGTAGGCGACATCAACTGCTCCCTCTTGGTCCACCACTCTGGTTACCCAGTCAAAGAAATCTATGAGATTAGTTTGACAGGACCTTCCTTTTGTAAACCCATGCTGTCTTGGATCCTGTGCCCCTATGGATTCCAGGTGTTGCACTATCCTTTCCTTAAGGAGTGCCTCCATAATCTTGCCCACTACTGAGGTAAGACTGACTGGTCTGTAGTTCCCTGCCTCCTCCCTGCTACCACCTTGTGGACGGGATCACATGAGCCCTTCTCCAGTCTTCTGGGACCTCTCCTGTGCTCAGAGACTCACTAAACAGTTCTGCTAATGGCTCTGCTAGTTCCACCTTTAGCTCCTTAGAGTACCCTGGGATGTGTGCCATCAGGTCCCATTGCCTTATCCACCCTGAGCTTGTAAGCTCTTGTGGGACACCCTTTCTTTTGTGAAGGGAGTGGTGCTCACCTCCCTCCCCTGTGTCCATGGTGCTGAGCTGTGGGCCCTGCCCTACCTTCTCTTCAGTAAATACTGAGCAAAAGTATCTATTTAGGATAGATGCTTTTACATGGTCCTCCTCCTCACATGCTCCTTTTCTCCATTAAGCTTAGCAATACCCCTCTGGACTTTCTCCTTTCACTAATGTATCTATAGAAAGTCTTGTCACCTTCTTTTACTGTTCGTGCTAGTGTTTCCTCAGTTTGGGACTTTGCCTGCCTTACTGCCTTCCCTGCTTCCCTTAGGGCAGTTTGGTATGCCTCCCTATCTTCATCCCGCTGTGTTCCCTTATATTTCCTGAAGGCCAGCCTTTTGGCTCTGACCTTTTCTGCTACTGTATTTCAGAACCAAAGTGGTTTCCTTCTTCTTTTGCACTTCCTTTTCTGTCTAACACAATGGGATGTTGCTTCAAGTATTGCATCCTTAATGCTTGCCCACTTTGCCTGTACCCCCTCACCTGTGTTTCTTTTTGCCAGGGCTAGCTTAACTCTGTTGGCCATCTTGTCAAAGTCAGCTCCTCTGAATAGACTTCACTCCAGTCTTCAGGGAGGGGGGGAAGGAGGAGAGGGAAGGGGTGAGTGGATAGAGGTAAACACTGGACACAAATAGCTATATTTGAAAAATAACAGTTCTGAAGCCTATAGCCTGGTACATATAGCTGACCTTGGCAAAAATTGAGCTTTGCAGGTCACTAATAGGAATATAACATAACTCTTAGATCATGTATCTACTCCACCCTGCACCCCACGTCTCAACGTACCTCCCACTCAGGCTGAGCCCAAACCACAGATCTAATATGCCTCTCTCCTTTATTGGGGCTTGTTTATGTGGAGCACTTGCTGGTGGGTCGCTAGAATGAGTCGCGGGTGTCATCGCAGATGCCTCACCATGGTACCGTCCAGGAGGTTTACAATAAGCGGCCCCAAGTTTCTCGGGCAGGTCAGTGAACCTTGAGGGGTCAGTCCACCCAGCCAAAGCTCAGCGAGCTCTGTTGATGGAATATAAGGATTAAGATAGAGAGGCACTGTTTTATTATTGAACTCGCGGCCCAGCCATTGCACCCATCTCTGGGTACCTACTACTCAAGATGCTGAATTAGATTTTCCAAACAGCCTGAGCATGTTTGATTTAATGATCAGAAATGTCAATTCAGTCCATACTGTAGATTTGCAGAACAGGTTATTGTCCGGTGGCTCCCCTGTGTTGGAGTCTCCAAGGTACATAATAATCTTGACTAGCAAGGCAGCAGAAAGTAATCAACCCCAATCTTCTTCTGCTATGCAATACTAGTTTAATGCAGTGTTGTAGTGGGGAGGAATGCCTAGTGAGCAGCGCCATGTGGTGGACACCATGAATAATTTAAATCAATCACAGCTGTAGGCCCACACTGCCGATGTGCTCACAGAACTGGCCCCTATTGAATCTGGACAAGGTCATGCTGCCATGTAGGCTGCTGTGGTGGTATGAGGAGATAACTCGCTGAGCAGCTAAAACTACATGGAGACATAATGGCAAGTATGCTGCTACCGTTATGATTGTACACTGCCTTCTGCTTAAATTTTACTAGCCCGGTGAGCAAACATTCTGGGAGACTCCTGTAGACTAGGCTAATTATGTGGGGAGCACACCGGGCTTACCTCAGGTTTAAACAGCGTGAGTGCCACTCAGTGTTCTTGGAGGGAGACTGGGATGAAGTTGATTGTTCAGTGGCCCTGTCACGTAGTGAGACAACAATCTTCTGAATGTTTGCAGCTCCTTGCTTTCTCCTCTGCTGTCTTGAAAGCGTTGCTTTGCCAGAGTCTGCAGGAGAGCTTAACGGCCAATGTGGTAGTACCCTCGTGGTTGGGGGTCCTTATCTGGGGAGCTGGAATTTTCCTGAGACTTAGGTCTGATGTCGCTTCTTCTGCTGTCTCATATGTTTTGGTACCATCCAGCTAGAACACAATCAACGTGGAGGTGTAAGGGGTGCGGAATCTAATGTTCTGCTGTTTTAGTGCTTTCAGAGCCGGGGCATAGGCGTGCCTTCGAGCTGCAATGGTTGGGAGATAATCATTATCGAAAAAGATCCATGATGATTTGTAGAGAAGCGTTCCTTTTTGCCAGGCTTTATGAAAAAATCAGCTCTTTTTCTTGACATCTAAGAAATTTCACCACAATCAAGTGGGACCTGGAGTTGGGCTGCTGGTGTTTTGGGTCGATGACTCGATGTGCCCGTTCCATCTCTAGGGTGCATTCGGGTGGGATTTCCAGCTCTTTTTGTAATAGTTACTGCAGGAACTTAATCATTTCTGTTCCCTCCACACCCTCTGGTATGCCAGTTATTCATAGATTGTTTTGTCAATTGCGGGCCTCCGTATCCTCCACCCTCTCCTGCAGAGACTCAACAGCTTGGTGGAGTTGCACCACGGCCCTCTCAGCAGACTCTAGCCGGGTGTCTGTGCTGGTGAGTTGGTCTTCCATTGACTTCTGGTGCTTGTTAAGCTTGTCGATGTCATTCCTAAGAGCCATTGTAGTGAGCCGCATCTGATTTCTGAAGTCATGGAGCTCTTGTAGGATTAAAACCATTTGTTTTTCCAGTGTTCCGCCTCCTTGGTTGCGAGGCCTGCAAGGCCTGCTTCTACTGGAAGAGTGGGAGTCCTCACTATCTGAATCCGCTGATTCCTCTGGGGTTGTGGGGTGACTACCCTCCTTCTGGGCATTGTTCTTTGCTGTAAATGCAAAGAAATGTAGTTTGGAGTAGGAATGGTGAGTTTTGATTGCTGTTTTTTAGGTGGTTGAGGTGGAGCTTAGGTTTCACTCTGCTTTCCGACTCATGACGTCACCGGAAGTCCTGCTACTAAGTTTAATATGCCACAGTGTATTTGGCATATTAGTGGCTACGCCTTTGTTGGAGGTAATGAGCCAGGGCCTGTCCCTAAGTTTCAAAACACTCCCCAGGCTGAGAAACAGAATTGTTTTCTCCAGTAACCCCACCAGAAAGGGTGCTTGTGGAATCAGAAGTGGCCAACCTTTTGCTCATCAGAGTAGTGGAACCTGTCCCTCTATTACAGAGGGGCAAGGGTTTCAACGCCAGATACTTCCTTACACAAATGAAGAAGGGGGGCTGGAGGCCAATACTAGATTTTAGAGTCCTGAACAAGCATGTGACAAAACCAAAGTTCAGAATGGTCACCTTGGCTATGATAATCCCTACTCTCCAGGAGGGGGACTGATTGGCATCCCTGGATCTCAAGGATACCTATTTCTGCCTCCCAATCCAACCCAGCCGTAGAAAGTACCCGAGGTTTAGACCGCCCTCAGGTCACTATCAGTTTGCAGCCATGCCCTTTGGCCTGACCTCGACCCCCAGGGCATTCACTAAGTGCTTAGCTGTAGTAGTGGCTCATCTGAGAAGGCAGTGGATCACAGTATTTCCTTATCTAGATGACTAGCTAGTCATGGGACAGTCCCTTCAGCACACCAGCCACTCCCTTGCTCTCTCTTAGAGCACTTTGGAATCTCTGGGATTCCTGATAAATGCCCAGAAGTCCCAAGTGGAACCTGTACAGGTCCTGGACTTCACAGAGACAGAGCTGGACACCCTGCAAGGAAAGGCATTCCTTCCTCAGGACAGGGTAAACAGTATCTTGGAACTGACAGGATCTTTCAAACTAAACAGACCCAGGCCAGCAAGACACTTTCTGCAACTGTTAGGCCACATGGCAGCAGCCACAGCTGTGGTGCCAGGCTCAAGGTTCCAGATGAGAGACATCCAGTTCCACTTAAGAGCTCACTGGTCTCAAAGGAAGGATCCTCTGGCCAAGCTGTTGCCTGTCTCAGAAACCCTCATATAGGCTCTGCGATGGTGGTTAGACAGGGAGAATCTCAGAGAGAGAACTCCCTTTCAAAAGGAGACCCTTCAGTGGTGCTCACTACAGATGCCTCCCTGTTGGGATGGGGGCACACATGCTTGACATTGCTGCCAGCGGTACATGGTCCCCCCCAAGAATCACTCCTGCACATCAGTCTGCTAAAGCTCAGGGCAGTTTACCTGGCTCTTCAGTCGTTTGCACCTCAGCTAAAGGGCAAGGTGGTGCAGGTCACAACAGATAACACAACCACCATGTACTACATCAACAATCAGGGAGGCACCAGATCAACCTTACTGTGCACAGAGGCCATGAAGGTCTGGAACCTTGCCTACTCCCTGCAGGTGTCCCTGTTTCATTCAATCAATCAAAATCTTTATTTTGCCAGGTGGAACATCATTAAGACAAGCTCATTTACAAGATGGACCTGGAGCAAAACAATTGCCAACAGGGTTAAGACATAACAGGTTGAGTGAACGTACATAACAATTACATAGTAATAATAACAACATACTGTAATAACATGTAACCATCACATGTAACAAGATACTTCCACCAGAACATAGCAATAGGTTCGACAGGAGGTAGTGCCATTTAAATACAATTGCATAGATACAGATATATGGACGTAAGGTAATGAGCTAAAGTTTATACAGTAAACATCATTGGAGGATTCATAGTGAACAGGAGTGGCAGTTCCTCTAGTGTCAAAGTGCAAAGAAGATTGAGATGTAAGAGTCCTTTGATAAGTACTGTAGGCATGGCCTGGCAAGTGGGGTGGGAAGGGGAGGGGGTATAGGGAGTGGGAAGGGAAGGTCAGATGAGATAGGAGAGGGTTGGACATGATGGCCTAGGGTGGAAGGACTGTTCTAAGGGAGAAGCATGACAGATGCCACAGGCAATGGTTGGGGTTTAAGTCCAATATTTGAAGCAAAGACAGATCGTGATGTTTGCCATCCACCTTCCAGGAAAGGACAACATTCTGGCAGACTCCCTCAACAGGATCAGCCAGAACCACCATGAGTGGTCCATAAACCAAGAAGTGCTACAATCAAGTGTTCAGAATGTGGGGCACACCAGCGATAGATCTCTTTGCTTCCAAAAGCAACCACCAGCTGCCACAGTTCTGCTGCAGACCTCCAGCCAGGGGAACTATGCCAGTGGATGCTTTGACATTGGATTGGTCAGGCAGATTTCTCTATGCCTTTCCTCCCTTTCCTCTCTTGCTCAAGGTCCTGATAAAACTCAGAACACAACTAGCAACAGTGATCCTGGTAACACCATATTGGGAAGACAGCCTTGGTACTCTCTCCTGTTAGCCCTATCAGTGGCCCAGCAGATTCACCTCCCTCAGAGGTGCAATCTGCTGACATCCTCGCAGGGCAATATACTGTACCCCAACCTCAAGTCTCTTTGCCTGAAGGCTTGGCTCTTGAATACTTAGGGCCAGATTTTCGTAACTGCAAAAATGATGCAAGCCCCCGGAGCACCTAACATATGGCGCATGGGGCTTGTGGCAGTCTCTGGGCGACAATCGGGAATTTCTATCCCTTGTCCTCCTCACGGGTCCTTGGACCACAGTTTTTCGGTCTAATGTGCCGCCACTCCTGGGGTACCAAGTTACAGAGTTTGCACCAGATATGTGGCGCAAGCTGCTGTAAAGCATGGAATCTGTTGCAACTATGCCCAGGATTGGAAAATCGGGCACAGTTGTGGGGAAGGGGTTAGGCGAACCGGAGGATCTGAAGTCCCATGATGCAGGGCTCGACGCAAGCCCTGCACCACCTTTTGAAAATCTGGCCCTTAGAGTTTGCCAGGTGATAGTGTAGAATACTGGGTCTGCGTAGGACCTACACTATTAGCGTGGAGCTCAAGTTACGCTATTTGGTACAGCCCCCCCATTCCTTTACTTTTTATTAGTTTATTTGAGTTGGAGTTTGTCCCACACCACCCTGTAAAAACCAAAAAAACAAAACAAGGGGGTGTGGAGGGTAAAGCCCCCCAACTCAAATAAACTGACAACCAAGTATGGTATGTGACCAAAGCAGCGCTGTATTCAGGAAGCTTTTATGGCAAGCTTCCTAGGTGTACCCAGTATTCTACACTATCACTGCCAGTCTACACCTCTCTGAAGAGGTCCTGAATGTCCTTAGGGGTTCTCGGAAACCCTCATCTAGGAAAACGTATGATTCCAAGTGGAAGAGATTTTCTGTCTGGTGTGGCCACACTGTTATCCAGCCTGCTGGTGCTGGGTTGTCTGTCCTTTTGGACTATCTGGCCCATTTAAATTCACTGGGCCTTAGGCCCTCTACCTTGAAGGTACACCTGGCTACAGTCTCTGCATACATTTCAGCCAGTAAGGACAGGTCTCTGGCATCTTACCCTGTCTTCAGGAAGTTTTTTGAAGGTTTCCTTCACCTTCACCCCCTTGAGGGAGCTTGGGACCTGAACATTTGCATTGCCAGGCTAGTGGAACCCCCCGGCCCCGTTGAGCCTATGGCAACTGCAGATCTAAAGTACGTTACTTGGAAAGCTGTCTTCCTAGTAGTCATTACTTAGGCCAGGCAAATAAGTGAGCTTCAGACCCTGTGCACAGATCTGAAATATATTTCTTTCCACAGGGATAAGGTGGTGCTCAGGACTAACAGGAAATTTCTGCCTAATGTAGTTTCAGATTTTCATCTGAATCAGTCCATCACATTGCCAGTCTTTTTCACTGCCAACTCCAGCTCAGGTGAGCAGAGATTGCATAGCCTGAATGTCACGAGTGCACTCGGCCACTATCTTGACAGGACCATGGCTTACAGGCCGGAGGTTACCCAGTTGTTCTTTACTTTTGGGGAAGTGGGCAAAGGTAAACCAGCCTCAAGAAGAACCGTTGCATGCTGGATAGTGGACTGCATTCAGTTCTGTTACAGCAAAGTTGGTAAGCAGCACCCCCCATGGGCCTTAGGGTACACTCTACCAGGGGTACAGCTACATCAGTAGCTGTACCCGTACTGGAAATTTGCAAAACAGCTACATGGAAAACTGTTCACATGTTCGCCAAGCACTACTGCTTGCACATACAGTCCAGAAGTGATGCGAGGTTTGACACAGCAGTTCTGCAGAACCTTTTCCCTAAATAGGTTCTGTACCTTACCTCCAAAGGTACTGCTTGGTAGTCTGCATTAGTTAAGCATACTGATGGATTCCTGGGGTTTGAAGAAAAAATTACTTACCACAGTAATCTTGTTTCTTCCGGGGGATCCCTCAGTATACTTAAGTTCCCACCCTTCCTCCCCTTCCAGAACTACTGTATATCCTAATATTTGTTCTGGTTAATAGTAAAAAACATTTCAACCAGTTTGTTTTAACTGTTTGTCCCTTCTTACAGGGACCATTATTTGGGGGGCTCATTTAGATGGGACTGGTCTTTAAATAGCTTTTAGCTAGTTGGGGTGTCCTCATCCTGTTTGGCTTCATAATGAATCTGAGCCTTTCAGAATGCAGCAGTTACTAGGGGCAGCAGTTTGATACTGGCACGAGCCAATGAGAATTCCATCATTTACATACATTCCATTCTCCTCCGAGGCAGTTCGACACAGGAGGATGACTGCATTAGTTAAGCATACTGAGTGATCCCCTGGAAGAAACAAGATTACTGTGGTACGTATTTTTTCCTTTTTTAATGAGGTGGGGTCCCAAAAAAGGCTATGTTAAAAATGTGGTGCAAAAATGACCAAGTTATGAGTAAATGAGGTGGGGTCCCAAAAAGGCTATGTTAAAAATGTGGTGCAAAAATGACCAAGTTATGAGTAAAAGTTCAGAACGTATTCAGAAGCCATTTACCGAACTTGCCTTGTTTCAGTCAGTTCCTGGTCGGCATCAGTTATAAGTAGAAAATTCAAATGAATTAAAAAGACATTTATCAGACTTACCTGTTTCCAGACAGTTCACGGTTGGGCCCAGAGCAGCATGATGTTCACCAGTAAAGAGAGGATTGCAGCACTGGGCTGTATAGGTAAGTGAGGGGTTCGGGGGAATGGGTGGGGTGGTGGATGCTGAAAGAGGGCTCAGAGGGTCTGGGGGAGCAGAACACATCGATGAACCTTTTTTTTGCTTCAGATTTCTGGGAGGGGGGAGACGACAAGAGATGGTTTTCTTTGTTGCAGGTATGTGTTGATTGTTGGCAACAGTGGTGGGCACCCCAATGTCACATCCTGTTGGGGGGCAGATAGCCAGCATAGGGGTTGGGCACCCCAGTGTTGAACTGTGTGTGTGGATGTGGGGGTCAAAAGCTGAGTGGGGGATACTGGCAGTGGGGTTAAGCACCCACAGCCAGTCACATCACAAAAGTTGGGTCTGGTAGAAGGGAGGATACTGGTGGCAGAGTTGAGCACTCGCCACTGGTCGTATAGCAAAAGCTGGATCAGGAGGGGGGATGCCAGCAGTGCGGTTGAGTACCTGCTGCCAGTCATATTTCAAAATCTGGCAGAAGGGAGGGACTGTTTTGCTGTCTTATGCCAGCAATATGAAATGATGCAGTCACACTGTGATAGGTACAGCTACATCCTTTCATATGTGAGAAGCTCCTGCCCATTAGCCAGTGAAGCAACATCAGCAGCAGCCTTGTCGGGACTGGGTGTTGAGTTATATACCTCTTGCAGGCTCAGCTGTATTGACTGCTACAACATACACCTCTCCAGCCCCTACACTGTCGGAGCAGCACCAATATGTTCTGCTTGCGCATGTGCAAGCAAACATAAAAAGAGTCACCTACCCCAAAAGCCTCAGTTATTTTCTTCCTGCCATCAATGAGCACAGTCTACCTTGTTACAGACCAGAACATTGTTTCTTGGGATATCTTTTTCTGTCTAGTTTGTTGTATTTCTTTACCTTTCTTTTCTTAGTATTATAACTTTTTTCTGTTACTCAATTCCATTATTGCTATTTTTAGCATTTTTTCCGTCTTTACTGTCAGTCCCTTTGTTTAACCTAGTTTGCTTGCTACTTCTTCAGTACAGTTGTCCTTCTTCTACGGGTCCACACTCAAAATGTTGTTTTGAAGCCTAATCTCAACACCTGACATTGCTCTGGTTGTCAGGTGATGGTTTGTAGGTGAGAAGAACAGTGTCTAGGGTGGATTCTTCTGGGGAACTGGTAAAAAACCAGGATTCAGTCTAGGTCTCATATGAGGTATTTTGAGTACCAGGATTATTAAACATCTTTTCATCCACATTCACACCTTGAAATGATGTCAGTGTAGATGATCGTGCTAATGTTGTGAAGGACTGCAGGGTAGAGACAGCGCAGACGAGGACGACCAAAATGGTCCAGGAGCTGTGTGAAGAAAACACAGGAGGAAAGGTTGAGAGATCTCAACATGTGTACATAGAAACATAGGCCCTGGAAACAAGAGGGGTCATGATAGAAATGTATACATATCTCCATGGGTAAACAGGGTAAATGGGAATGAACTGATTTTCTTCAGGGATATCTCTGTCATCAAGTCACACCCATGGAATTTTGCCATCAGGCATCAGGATCCCATGGAAGTTTTTCTGCAGCAGTCTATTAGGGGTTGCCCATGCTGACGTCAGGCTTTGATGTCACACACCGTATATAAGCACGGGCAGCCCCACTCCATCCACAGTTCTTTCCCACCGTCAACCATTCGCGCACGGACTCCGTGGAAGCTTTGTCGCTCAGTTCGACCACCATTTTTACTTTCCTTTTTTCTTTTACTTACCTTTGAATTACTTTAGTTTAAAGAGATTCATTTGTCCTTTGTATGTCGAGAACTACTCCTTCATCTGCTCTTTTCCATTGCTGTCACTATGGAAAGAAGGTCTTGACCAATGAACACAAACTCTGTGTCTGTTGTCTTGGGCCCAGTCACAACGTCCTCGTCTGTGAGTCCTGCCTGAAGTTCAGCCTCATCATCTGGCACCAACACAAGAAAGTTCTGCAGAAGTTCCTCATGGAGCAGCAGGCAGCCAGTGGAGAACAAGTGTCCTCCGGAGCCCCCCTCCCACCCTGTCGCCGGCATGTTTCTTGGGCTCTCAGGCTACCAAGGCCCAGGACAAATCCTCGGGGAAACATTTCACTGGATTCTTTTTCTGCTTTTTCTCCTGGGTTCGCCCCGTTGACTACTTCGACGTCGGCACATTGTCTCATGCAGGCCTCTGCTCCAACCAGGCCCCCCATTGTGGATTCATCTCCCAGCCATCATAGGGCTCTGAAGGGACCGTCGGCCTCTGAGTCATCAGCCCCCGACCCACTGTTGAGGCATCTAAATCCTTGAGTTCTGCAGGCAATGAGCTCAACCGCTACCGCTGCAATTAGCGGTTCATCGTCGGACCAGGGCTATACGCCCCCTCTGTCAACACCTGTGTTGACAATGATTCCTCGTCCTATCATTGACCTTGATTCTATACTTACCTCTATTACCACGTTTCTCATTCAAAAGCTAGTTCCACGGCCTGGGCTGTCATTGCCTGTGCCATCGGGTGCTGCATCAGTGTCAGTGCCAGTTCAACCCACTCGCCCTGGGCCCCCCAGGGAGCCATTGGTACTATGTTCCTTGGCTCCTGCTTCAGAGCAGGCCAACATCAAAGAGGAATACCATCCTGATCTCATCCTCCATGAGGAAGAGGGCGAGGAGGAAGACATTGATATGGAATTGTCTGACAGGTGCATTGTCTCCTCCAGGAGTGAGGAATCTGTCAAGCACATTCCTAGGTCCCCCCCCAGAGGACTCCTCCTTTTTCAGTATTATGAAGCAGCTGTCCTCCACCATGGGATTTCAAACTGAGGAGGAGGATGAAACTAGGAGGAATCTGGTGGATTTCCTAGAAATCCCAGAGTCTGCACCCAAGGTTATTCCTCCTCTGCTGCTAGGCCTGAATGATGCTGCCACAGCGCCCTGGCACAAGCCCAGTATGGTACCAGCCATGCCCAGGAAGGCTGATAAGCTTTATCAGGCACCCCAGGAGTTGCCCTTTTATGCGGTCCAGCCTGAAACCGACTCAGTGGTTATCAAGGCAGCTCATGACAAAACTAAGGCCCCTAAGCACCTTAGTTCCCTGCCCTGATTGTGAGTCCAGGAGATTGGACTTCTGGGGCACGAGGACATTTGCTTCTGCCACCCTTGGCCTTCGGAGTGTCAATTATTTAGCTTGTCTGATTTAAGTTCCAAAATACCCTTTGGAGGAAGGGCAGGGTGGCTGCACAGGCCCTTTCTGAGGGATCCCAGAAACAGGAGCTTCTTATGGTGCTCCAGGCCTTGGAAGATGTCAGTATGCATCTCATCAGAGCCACCTATGATATAGCTGATACTACAGCCAGGGCAGCTGCCTCTGGCATTTGCCTCAGAAGGCACTCCTGGCTTAGGGTGTCTGTCTTTGCGAATGATGTCCAGCAAAAAGTGTTGAATGCTCCTTTTGTGGGTCACAAACATTTTGGACCAGACGTGTAGGATATTATCAATGAACTGGTGTTGAATGCCCCTTTTGTGGGTCACCCATTCCACATCCACGAGCCACAAGAGCGGGTCATGAGGGCAAGCCAACCCCCATCCTCCCTTACAGGCAGATGAGGATGTTGCCGAGCAGACCCCAGACTTCCTGGCCCACTTCCACAGCCATGAGCCACAAGAGCAGGTTATGAGGGCAAGCCACCCCCAACCCTCCTCCACAAGCAGAAGAGGACACTGCCGAGCAAACCCCAGACTCCCAGGCTCACTTCCACAGCTATGAGCCACAAAAGCGGATCATGAGGGTAAGCTGCCACTGATCCTTCCTCACAAGCAGATCAGGATGCCACCGAGCAGACCCCAGACTCCCTGGCCCACTGCCATAGCCATGAGCTACAAGAGCTGGTCATGAGGGAAAGCCCTCCCCCACAAGCAGACCAGAATGCCACCGGGCAGACCTCAGACTCCCTGGTCTACTTCCACAGCCACAAGAGTGGGTCGTGATGGCAAGCCGACCCCTGATCCCCCCACAAGCACACCAGGCTGGTGCCGAGCAGACCCTAGACTCCCTGGCCCACTTCCAAAGCCACAAACCACAAGAGCGGGTTGTGAGGGCAAGCCAACCCCAACCCTTCCCCACAAGCAGATGAGGATGCTGCCGAGCAGACCCCAGATTCCCTGACCCACTTCCACAGCCATGGGCCACAAGAGTGGGTCATGAGGGCAAGCCAGTCCCCACCCTCCCACACAAGCAGACCAGGACACAGCCTAGCAGACCCCAGACTCCCTGGCCCACTTCCACAGCCACAAGCCACAAGAGTGGGTTAGGAGGGCAAGCCGACCCCTGCTCTTCCACAGAAGCAGACCAGGATGCCACTGAGCAGACCCCAGACTCCCTGGCCTACTTCCACAGCCACAAACCACAAGAGCAGGTTGTGAGGGCATGCCAATACCCACCCTCCCCAAAAGCAGACAAGGATGTCACTGAGCAGACCCCAGATTTCATGGCCCACTTCCACAGCCATGAGCCACAACAGTGGATCATAATGGTAAGCTGACCCCAACCTTCCCCCACAAGCAGACCAGGACACCACCGAGTAACCCCAGAATCCCTGGCCCACTGCCAAAGCAATAAGCCACAAGAGCAGGTCATGAGGACAGGCCGACCCTTACCCTCCCCCACAAGCACACCAGGATGCTGCTGAGCAGACCCCAGGCTCCCTGGCCCACTTCTACAGCCACAAACCACAAGAGGGGGTCATGAGGGCAAGCTGATCCCCGCCCTCCCCCACAAGCAAACCAGGATGCTGACGAGCAGACCCCAGATTCCCTGGCCCACTTCCACAACCACGAGCCACAAGAGCTGGTTGTGAGGGCAAGCTGACCCCTGCTGTTCCCCACAGGCAGACCAGGACTCCCTGGCCCATAGCCATGAGCCACAGGAGTGAGTCATGAGGGCAAGTTGACTCTCCCTTCCCCCACAAGCAGACCAGGTCACCGCCAAGCAGACCCCAGGTACTGAAGCACAACAGACTTCCAGTTGTGGCGCCAAACGATCTTCAAATAATGAAAGAGCTGGAACAGCAACAATGTGCATGCCTGAAAAGATCTAGTGAGACCCCCTTAGGCATGTACTATGTGCTGGGTGCTCCTATACTTTGTGCAGACTGCTCTATTGTTTTAGAGATGTGGTGTCGTGTTTTGTTTAGTAGAGCTTTAGATGGAATAGATTTGTAGCTGCCAGTTTACTGACTGTAGAGCACCGATGACTGAGCGCTCTACACTAGGCTGTAGTTACTGCATGTGAATTCCGTTTCCATCCCAAGTTAGTGTGGCAGCAGTGCTACATATATCCTAATGTTTACTCTTCCCCTGTTGTACCTTTCTGTAGCACTTTAATCTAGTGACTATGTAACATTACACCCTGTTGTACTTGAATGCTGTTCATTTCCCTGCAACCCTACGATACATGGCTCCATTGGTGCTGCTCTGCATACCTTAGAATCTGTTCAAACTGTACTGTTTATATTTTGTAACTTTAATTTATGACATGGAACCTTTGTAAATGAGTTTTCAAACAACATGAAGTCTTTCTGTATTCTGACAATTGCAGTGATTCCCAACATTTGAACTGCCCCGGAGAACTAAGGGTTAACTTTCCATGCAGGGCATGGAATGCTGAGCACGGGTTCGGTTGAAGTCTCTGTCTGGAGTGTTTTGAACTCAAACTGTCAGATTCTTTACTCCGCCTCACTGAACAGTCGCTCCGGAGATTTCTCCTTCAGCTCGGTTCGAAGTCGGTTAAAGTTTTCAGTTTTTCGTCGGTTTAAACCGAAAAAAAGTATCCGCATAGTCGGTTCAGTCTCTGTCTGTGGTGCCGTGAGTACTAGATAGGAATTGTTCTTTATTTCTGTGTGGAACTTGTAAAAGTGCAGTCGGTTCAGCTGAACCGACCATTTGATTGTGATTTTTGCTATATTTAGTGTTTGATTACTGGTTCTTATCGGTTCTAAAAAAAATTTGTTTTAACCATTTTTTTCCAATACCAATGACACAGTTAGGAACCGATAAGGGAGTCTTGCCTGGTGGTTGCGGAAAAAAGGGTAAGTTTGGTTAGGTTGGCCATGTCTGAGAAACCCAAGAAAAAAAACGGGCCCACTGGGTTTCAACACTGCAGTGAGTGTGAGGGGGGTCTTTGCCAAGACCGATCCCCACACCACCTATGTTTATTGTCTGGGGTTTGACCACCTTGATTCAGACTGCCAAATATGTAAAAATTTTCCCAAATCTACCCTTGAGAGGAGATTAGGTAGACTGAGGGGAAAAGGAGGCTGAGAAGGCTGCTGACCCGGATGGCCAGCCCAGTTTGGTTTTGACCGAACCAGAAGGAGTGCCCTCTGACCAGGGCGAGACTTCTTTGGGCAAAAGGAGAGCCGATTCTGAGGGATTGGTTCTGACAAAAAGAAAGCATAAAGATAAATTGACCGGTTCGGATCCAGAGGTTCATGTTCTGACCGCCGAAGAGATAGCCAGGGCGATTCAGATTGTGGAATCGCTCTGTCCGGTTCCGACCGATCTGGCTCCTTCTGGCAGGGGTTTGGTTCGGTTGGTTCCCCCGGTTCAAGAGTATACCCTTGAAGGTTTTTATGAAGAGGAAGGGGACTTTGAGGATTATGATGTAAGTGAAGGTCTGGATGTGCCTGTGGCACCGGACATCTCCCCAGACAAACATACTAACATACTAACATACTAAAATGCCAGCAGAATAGGCCTAATGGTCTTTCGTGTCTGCTCGTTTGGTCAGCTCCCACCCTGGGTGCTGACCTTGCTGTCCCCCTCGCCTTCTCTGGCTTCTCTCTTCCCAGTTCTGGATATTCTTGCTGCATTGGATTTTGCTTCCAGAACCCTTCCCCTGTACCTGTCCCACCCCCTCTTGAACCCCTCCACTGTCTCTGCCTCCACCAGCCCCCTAGGCAGTGCATTCCATGGCTCCACCACCCTCTCAGTGAAGTAGCACCTCCTCCTTTCTCCCCTGAATCTTCCCCTCCAGCTTCCACCCATGCCCTCTAGTGGCCCTTCCTCCTTCCTTGAAGCACCCTGACTGTTCCTCCCCTATTTACCCTCTTCATGTACCTGAAGACCTCTATCATGTCCCCCGGTCCTCTCTCTCTTCCAATGTGTACATATTTAGCTCTTGAGCCTCTCCTCATAGGTCCTGTCCCCCAAGCCCCAGATCATTTTGGTTGCCCTCCTCTGGACCCTCTCCAGGAGGTTAATGTCCCTCTTTAAATGTGGCCTCCAAAACTGCACGCAGTACTCAAGGTGCGGCCTCACCAAGCAGTTATACAGAGGGAGTATCACTTCCCTCCTTCTGGAGGTGATCCCCCTAGCGATGTATTCCAGCATCCTGTTGGCCTTGGCTGCTGCCCTCCTACAAGTCTCAGAGTTGTTCATCTTGACATCCACCACCACCCCCAGGTCCCTCTCAGCCATCGAGACTTGTAGCATTTCCCCCAGGGTGTACACTTGGCCTGGGTTTCTGTCCCCAAGTGGAGTACCTTGCATTTCCCTGCACTGAACCTCAGCTTCCACTTTCTAGACCATCTTTCCAGAGCCTCCAGGTCCCTCTGTAGGGCCACCCTCCCCTCCTCCCCATCCACCACCGCCCCCAGTTTCGAGTCATCTGCAAAGAGACTCATCTCACTCCTGATTCCTGTCCTTATGTCAGATACGTAGGCGTTGAACAGAAGAGGCTCAAGGACTGATCCCTGTGGGACCCCACTAATGCCCTCCTTGGGGATGAGACTATCCCACCAACTACGACCCTCTGGGTCCAGTCCTGGAGCCAATTGCCTATCCATCTGATCATCTGGTTCCCCCACCCCATTTCTCCCAGCTTATCCAACAGGCCCACATGAGGAACAGAGTCAAATGCCTTGCTGAAGTCTGAAAGAGGACATCCACTGGTCTACCCAGGTCCAAGGCACTTGTCACCCAGTCATAGAACTCCACCAGGTTTGTCTGACACGATTTCCTGGGATGAATCCATGCTGTCTATCGTCCAGGCACCCTGACTAATCCAGGTCCCCCAGCCTCTCCTTGACAATGCCCTCCATCACTTGCCACCACCGATGTCAGGCTGACAGGCCTGCTTGGACCCCTGCCACCTCCTTAGTCCCCCCTTGGTGGATAGGCACTATATCGCCAACTTCCAGTCTTGGGGCACCCACCCTGTCCTCAGAGATGGTGAAAGCTCTGCCAGGGGTTTCCCGGACATCTGCAAGTTCCTTCAGCACTCTGGGATGTAATTTATCTGGCCCCGTGCTTTCTCCATCTTAAGGGAGCTGAGGGCTTCCTCACTCTCTGCTGTGATTCCACTTCCGGTACCTCTTCTCCTGCTTAGCCTCCCCATCTGCCAGTGATGCCTCCCCTCTCCCCAGACCTGCCCGATCGGTGAGGTCCCCCCTCCTCAGTATCTCTCTCCTCCATGTTGATGCAGCACCCCATTTTCCCTGGTGAAAACTGGGTGAAGTACTCATTTAGTATCTCAGCCTGCCCCTGGGTCTTGTGCCCATCTCTCCCCTGATTTAATCCTGCTAATCTGCCCCTTCACCCTTCGGTTTTCCTAATGTATCAAAGAACCCTTGTTCCCTCTCCTAATTTCCTGGCAGGTTCTGCTCCTTCCTTGCCTTAGCAGCCCTCACCACTCTGAGTGGCCCTTCTAGCCATCAGCTCGTACTCCCCTCGATCCTTTCACTCCTTGAGCACTTGAATTGCTTATAGGCTGCTTTCTTTCCCTCTACCTCCTGGACCTCCCTGGTCCACCAACAGAGTTTTTGGGCCCACCGCATTTACGTCTTACTCTTGCACAGGTGCTGGTAGCATCCTGCACCCCTCTCCTGATGATTCCCACCTACTATCAGCGTCCATGTCTGACCCAATCCCATCCAAAATGCTCCTTAAGGATCCTTCCCATTTCCTTAAAATCCGCCCCCTGAGTCGGTTACTTCCGTCTTTGTGCAGCCTTCTACCCCTCCTAGGTCCAGGCAGAACCAGACCGTGGCATGGTCACTCCCTGAATGGGTCCCTTACCTCCAGGCCCCAATCTGGTCACTGTCTGCCAGGACCACATCCAGTACCGTGCCTCCCTGGTGGTTCCCTCACCTGCTGAGTTAGAGCAGCGTCTTGAAAGACATCCAACAACCTCTGTTCCTGGTCACAGAGGGCGCCATAGTCTCCCAGTCTGTTCGTGGCATGTTTAAGTCCCCCAACACCACCGCCGTTCCTCTGCCCAGTCTGCAGTGTCTCCTAACATCTGCCACCAGACTGTCCTCCAGCTCCTCCGCCAGGGCAGGGGGTCTATACACCACTCCTATTTTTACTCTCTTGCCCCCCCTTGTTATCAAGGTGACCCAAATCGCCTCCACAGTTCCCGCCTCCTCTACTCCCCTATGCCAATGCAGTTTTGACTATCATTGCTACCTCCTCCCTTCCTCCCCTGTCCTTCCTGAACATAGTGTAACCCTCCAGGTTCAGGTCCCAGTCATGTCTTGCAGTGGCCCAAGTCTCAGTGACGCTGCCACATCCACTGCTCCCTCAGTTAGCATCGCCTGGAGCTCAGGCATTTTATTGCCCAAGCTCCTGGCATTTAGCAGGACTACCTTCCACCCTTTCCCCTAGTTCCATTTCCCCGCTTCGTGTTCCCATGGGGATTCTGTTTTTCCCTGGTCTGCACTTTGCCAGTTGGCTTTTTCCTGCAATCCTCCTGGTCTCCAGGGGTGGAGACAGAGTCCTCCCTATCGGCACCCCTTGACAGCCTTTTCTCCCATCCCACCCCCTTCACAAGTTTAAACCCCACTTTTCACCAATGAACTCCTCTATTTTCAACAAGGATTCCTCCCTCCAAATTGAGATGTAGTCTATCTCTAGCATACAGCTCCTTATCCTCCCAGGTCTCCCCAATCCCCATCAACCCATACCCTCTGGCCTCACACCACTCCCTGAGCCACTGGTTTATCTCTCATTTTCCTTTTTGTGTTCCCCACTAGCCCTTGGCACTGGCAGGATTTCTGAGAAGGATACTGTGCATCCTATGTCATGACAGACCCCTAGCGAGCTCCCTGAATCTTGCCTGTATCTCTAGCTCACTATTTCCCTCAATGTCATTTGTACCCAGGTGGACCAGTATGTTTGGGGAACCCCCACAATCCTTTGCCAGCTGATATACCTCGTGCTTAGCCCTGTGCACTGTTAGTCCAGGGAAGCATCTTGTTCTAACTGGCCAGGCTTCTCCCTCCCTATCTCATTTGATACCCCTGATCATAGAATCCCCCAGCAGGAGCACTCTGACCACTCCTTTCCTCCATTCCCCCCTTCCATGTCCTCATCCTTTCTACAGACCCCTCCACCAGCTGGCTCCTTGTTCCTCCCCTATCTGGGTGCACATGTCACCCTCCTTATTTACCATGGCCACCCCCTCCTCCAATCCTATGCCTCTCTTCCTCCTGAGTATCCTTCTGTACCTTGCTAATTCCCTCACTGCACTGTAACTGGTTCTTCTCCCCATCTGACTAAACTAGCCTGGCTCATCCTCCCTTCCTTCCTGTCTCCATTTAGTTCCTCCTTGCTCATCCATTGCTCCCCTGACTCAACCTCAGCTCCCTTTACTGAGATCCTCCTTGTACTTCTGGTCCTTCTCCTTTACCTTTCCTCCCAACTGGTCCTTCTCCTTGCTTTCCTCCTCTTCCCCTGCCCCTCCTGCTCTGATTCACTGCTCCCCCATTCTCCTGCATTCCAGGTCCCCTGTTCTTCCTGCTATCTGCCCCTGCCTTCTGCCTCCCATTCCCCCCTTTCCGTCTCTAACCACCCCTGTTGTAGGCATCATCCCCCCCTCTCCTTGAGCAGAAGAAGAGATGGGCGGTTACTGAGTGTAAGGTCTGATCCACCTCCCGCCTTGCTTCCTTCTGTCCAGCCCTGGCCATCTGCCTACTTCCCTGAGAGATGTTGTCCCTCCGTCCCCCTTTGTGAGGGTCCCCAGTTACCTGCCTGCTTCCTTGGTAGTGTCCTTTGGGACCCCTCTGCCAGGGTCCCTATGTGACCCCTGAGTATTCCTGCCTCCTTTCCCTATGCCCCCCACCCCAGTGCTTGGTGCAACCTGTGGAGATCTCAGCCCCTTCCCCAACCATACCACCCCCTTCCCAGCTTTCCTAATCCCCCGCAACCTCCTCCCCGGCTGTGCTAGCTGGTAGCACACTGGGCAACCACCCAACTTCAAGCCCAGTCCAGTATCATGGCTGCTCCACCCTGTGCACCCCACCACCCTCCCAAAGATGCGGCCCTAATGATGTGTGGTTCCATCCCTTCCAAATAGGTTTCCTTGGGTGAGCCACCAGGTTCCCCCTAGTCCAAGATACCCCTACTGCCTAATCAGGTCACCCACTAATCTTAGAGACAGTCCCACTGTACACCATAACCCTGTTACTAGGTGCAGTACAACACATTAAACTTATAAGGAAATGAACAACTCCCTAAGCTCCTCTCTCCCAGCCTTTAAATCCAACCCCAGTGGCTAGACTACACTGAGCTGCACCTGCAGCCTTTTCCTCCAATTGCAGGGCAGGTGTTCCCTATGAATTTGCAGACTTCTGGGAGGGAGGGTGGGGAGGGTGAGGTCCTGGGCAGACACCTGACTCGAGAGAGAGTGTATCAGCCCTGTGTCTCCCCCAAGCCCAGCAGCCAAAGAACCAGGCCCAAGCAAATCCCACCAAATAGGTTTTAAATCAGAAGAAATGGCTCTACCAGCGCAGCCTGTTACACAGTGAAACATCCACAAAATGAGCCCTACTTACAGCCACCAAATCAGTTTACAAACATCCAGCAGTCCCCAAAACAATACCCTGCTAGCCCCTTAGAAGTAAGAAAGAAAAGAACTAGCCTACCAAGTAAAATCCACAAGAACCCTGTGAAAACAACAGCAGCAGCTACTGTCCTGGAACACAACTGATCCTGTCCCCTTCCAGTTCTTTCTGAGAAGACAAAGCAGCTAACACCTCAACCTGATTCAGCTCTGCCTCCAGTCAATTGGCTGAGTGAGACCTGGCCAGACCATTAACACCCCTCCCCACTATGCACCTAACCTTTTCAGCTAATGGAGTCACACAAGGGATCAAAATTCAAGTCAAAGCCCCAAAATATGTTTGCTGCAAAGAAACAGCTCTCCAATTTAATCAGCTTCACTAACAACACATCAAAATAGGCTTGAAATTAACAGATATAGGTCTCCAATTCAAATAACCATCTCCAAGCAAATCCCACCAAATAGGTTTTAAATCAGAAGAAATAGGCCTCTACCAGCGCAGCCTGTTACACAGTGAAACATCCACAAAATGAGCCCCACTTACAGCCACCAAATCAGTTTACAAACATCCAGCAGCCCCCAAAACAATACCCTGCTAGCCCCTTAGAAGTAAGAAAAGAACTAACCTACCAAGTAAAATCCACAAGAACCCTGTGAAAACAACAGCAGCAGCTACTGTCCTGGAACACAACTGATCCTGTCCCCTTCCAGTTCTTTCTGAGTCCAGTGACTCTGACCTTGATCCAGGCCCTCCAGTGGTGGCAGGATCAGGACAATTTAAGGCAAGGTGTTCAGGTGTTTCCCCTCCTAGGCTTTCTGAGTCCCCTTCCCATTTTATATTTTACAGGAAAGTGGCTGAAACCCTCCAGCTTCCTATGAAGGAGGCTGTTGAAGATCAAGAAGAGCCTGATTATGTAGAGATGATGGATATCCCAGAGTCCAGGAGACTGTCTATTCCCCTCCATAAATCTTTTGGGAAACAGACACAAAAAATCTTAAAGTCTTCTAACACCATACCTCCTGTGGATAGAAGAATGGACGAGAGGTATACACTCTCAGGCTCAGACACGGAGTTCTTATATCAGCAATGCAGCCATGTTGGGGTAGTGCAGGCTGCTGCCTGTGACACGGCAAATATTCCCTTAGCTTCACCCCCCCTGACAAGGACTCCAGGAAGATTGATGCCATGGCAAAGAAGCAGTACATGGCATCTTCTTTGGGACTCAGGCAGGCGAATTATATGGCCTATACAGCCAAGTACCAGAAGTCCAGGTGGGACACTGTACTGGCACTGGCTAAACAGGCCTCCCCCCAGCTAGCCAAGGAGCTGGAGGCAGTGGCTGCAGATGGGATTGAGGCATCGAAGGTACAATTTCATGCTGCTGTGGACTCTAATGATGTCTTATCAAGAGTCATGGCTACATCTGTGGCTCTTGGAGGAAGGCTTGGCTCAGAGGCATAGCCTCTTGCAGGACACCCAGGCTAAGGCTATGGATTTTCCTGTAGTGGGTAATTCTCTGTTTGGGGAGCAGACAGAGAATTACATGAAAAAATGGACAGTACAGGACCACTTACAGGAGTGCTCAGGCCAAGGAAAGGCAGGCAACTCCTCAAAGGCAGCAGTCTAGGGGCAGGGGCAGGCCTTTTCAAAGGCCTCTTTACCAAGTACAGGCCTCTTCTTCCTTTTCGCAGAGGGGGTTCTTCAGAGGGAGAGGCAGAAGGGGGATGAGCAGACCTGCATCCACCCCTCAGCCTAAAGCCCCTGCCAAGCAGACACTCTGATGGGTCTGCCTGGGTTGACTCTCCTGTTCCAGTAGGGGGCAGGCTGGCTTACTTTGTCCAGGACTGGATGTCTATTACATCAGACAAGTGGGTCCTGGAAGTAGTAAGCCAGGGACTGGTTCTCTTCTTCAAGAAATTTCCAAAGATGAGAGCCAGATCTTTTCCACCTGCAAATCTTTCAGAAACCCTTGCCCTAGAGGCAGAGGTTTCTTCTCTCCTAGCTTTAAGAGCTATAGAGAGAGTACCTACCCTACACTGGGGCAAAGGACTGTACTCCAGGTACTTCCTGACACCCAAAAAGACAGGGGAGTGGTGACCCATCCTAGACCTAAGATATCTGAACAAACATCTTTTAAAACCAAAGTTCAAGATGATAACTCTGAGAATAATCCTTCCCTCTCTATGGCCAGGGGACTGGCTAGCCTCCCTGGACCTCAAAGATGCCTACTTTCACATTCCCATCAGGTGCTCTCACAGAAAGTACCTCAGGTTCGAGTTGCCCTCAGGCCACTATCAGTTCAGAACAATGCCCTTTGGCCTAACTTCAGCTCCAAGGGATTTCACAAAGTGCCTGGCAGTAGTAGTTGCCTTTCTAATTAGGTAAAATATTTCCATATTTCCTTATCTGGACGATTGGCTATTTATTAGCGAGTCAGTCTCCAGACCAAGTCAAGTCTCACTTGCAAGTAACCCAGCAAGTGCTCACTTCCCTAGGATTTCTTCTCAACCTTCCCAAGTCAGTTCTCGAACCAGTCCAACTCCTTACCTTTAGGGGCGGAACTGGACACACTCAAACAAGAGCCTTTCTTCCTCTAGAAGGGCAAGGGCTCTTATGGAACTAGCTTCTTCCTTCAGCCTTCAGGTATCTCGACCAGCAAGGCATTTTCTCAGCTCTTAGGCCACATGGCAGCTTCAACAGCAGTGGTACAAGGGCAAGATTCCAGATGAGGGATATTCAGTTCCACCTGAGAGCTTACTGGTCTCAGAGAAAGGACTCCTTACCAAACTGATTCAGTGACTCTGACCTTAGTCAGGCCCTCCAGTGGTGGCAGATCAGGACAATTAAGGCAAGGTGTTCATTTTGTTGCTCAGCCTTGTTCAGTGGTCCTTACCACAGATGCTTCTCTTCTGGGCTGAGGGCCACCTGGGGTCCCTCACAGCCCAGGGCCTGTGGTCCCCCCAAGAATCCCTTCTCCTCATCAATCTTCTAGAGCTCAGGGTGGTTTTTCCTAGCTCTAAAAGCATTCTCACAGTCAGTTCAGAAGAAGGTGGTTCAAGTCAGAACAGACAACACTATCACCATGTGGTACATCAACAAGCAGGGAGGCACTCGATCCATGGCTTTGTGCACAGAAGCCATGAAGTTGTGGTCCATGGCTTATTCCCTGCAAGCCTCTCTTGTAGCAGTTCACCTTCCAGGTAAGGACAATGTGCTAGCAGATGCACTGAGCAGGATTTCTCAGGGCCATCATGAATGGTCCCTGGACCCTCAGGTGTTGAAAGTGATTTTTTCAAGGTGGGGCACTCCAGAGATAGATCTCTTTGCAGCCCCAGACAATCACCAACTCCCTCCTCTTTTGCTGCAGACCTCCAGTCTTGGCTCACTCCCCCTGGATGCCCTGGTTCTGAATTGCGAAGGGAAGTTTCTGTATGCCTTCCCCCCCTTCCCACTCCTGTTCAAAGTTTTAGTCAAAATAAGGTCTCAGCCTTGCAAGGTGATCCTGGTTGCTCCAGATTGGGCCAGACAGCCATGGTACCCCCTGTTGCTGTCCCTAGCAGTCCATCTTCCCCTGTCTCTTCCCAGAAATTACAACCTGTTAACATTCCTCTCAGGGAAGGATTTGGTACCCCAATCTTCAATCTCTCAATCTCAAAGCATGGCTCTTGAAGAGTTAGAGTTTGCAGATCTGCATCTTTCCCAAGGGGTTCTGGACATCCTCAAGGCTTCTCGAAAGCCCTCCACCAGAAGACTACAACTCCAAATGGAAAAGATTCAGCATTTGGTGTTCTAAGAAGAATATTTCTGCAGACACTGCTGAATTACCTCAGTTCTGGATTATATGATCCATCTTAATGACCTAGGCCTCAGACCAGCTACTCTCAAGGTACACTTGTCAACTGTTTCTGCATTTTTGTCTGTGAGGAAGCCTTCCTCATTATCTTCCCATCCTGTGTTCTGTAAATTTTTTTAAAGGATTGTTTCACACCAATCCCCCTTTTAGAGACCCTGCTCCTGCCTGGGATTTGAATGTTTGCATTGCTCAGCTTATGCAATCCCCCTTTGAGCCTATGTTTTCAGCAGAGCTTAAGTACTTGACTTGGAAAACGGTGCTCTTGGTAGCCATTACCTCTGCCAGGCATATCAGTGAATTGCAAGCCCTGTCAGTGGAACCTGATTTTATCTCCTTTCATAGGGATAAAGTGGTCCTTAGAACCAGTAGAAGGTTCTTGCCCAAAGTGGTTTCGGACTTCCTTTAAACCAGTCTATGTCTCTCCCTGTTTTCTTCACTGATCATTCTTCCTCAGGAGAGAGGAGGCTACACAGTTTAGATGTCAAAAGAGCCCTTAGTTACTACATAGAGCCTACAAGGGTCACAGGTTTGACTCTCTCCAGTTGTTCCTCACTTATGGAGAAGTGGGAAAGGGCAAACCTGCCACCAAAAGATCTATTGCCAGGTGGATTGTGTCTTGTATACAATTCTGCTATGAAAAACTGGGAAAAACTCCACCCTCAGGCCTGAGGGCTCATTCCACAAGAGGTACAGCTGCTTCCCTGGCTGCAGCCAGGGATATCCCTCTCCTAGAAATTTGTCAAGCAGCCACCTGGAAAACAGTCCATACCTTTACCAAGCATTACTCTCTGGATATCTAGGCTAGGAGTGATGCTCGGTTTGGCACAGCAGTACTTCAGAGCCTATTCCCAAAGTAGGTTCTGTCCCTCCTCCTTGGAGGTACTGCTTGGTAGTCTGCAACTGTCAGAATACAGCAAGATTTCATGTTTTTTGAAAAACAAAATTACTCACCTTAGTAGTTATATTTCTTCTAATGGAGTCTTGCTGTATTCTGACCTCCCTCCCTGCCTCCCCTCTCAGAACCTGTTCTTGGGAAGTGGGTGGGCAGGTGCAGTGTTGCACCCCAGGGGTGTATTGGCTGGCACCCTCCTCCCTTTTTGTTTGGGTGCTTATTTATTATTGTTATTTTTGAGTACATTGGGTTTAGTTTTTGGGTTTCCTGACTTGAGTCTTCCTTGAGAACCCAAAACTTTTCAGTCAGTTGGCTAGTAGAATTTTTACAATTTCCACATACAATTTTTAGTTTAGTTGGGCTCGTAAGAATCTGATGGTTTGAGTTCAAAACACTCCAGACAGAGACTTCAACTGAGCTTGAGCTCAGTGTTCCATGCCCTGCATGGGAAGTTAACCCTTAGTTCTCCGGGGCAGTTCAAAGGTTGGGAATCACTGCAATTGCCAGAATACAGCAAGACTCCTTTAGAAGAAATATAATTACTAAGGTGAGTAATTTTTTCTTTGAGCTCAAAGGTGTATGGATGATTGAATAAATAAATAAACCGCAGGCCTCTGGCAGGGCTATTCGGTCTGTCCACTCCGTTTACCATATCCAGCCCAGGAGTAGCAGAGCCAGCTCCACCTTGCCTGCCACCTCTTCTGCCTCTGGTCCCTCTGCCAAGCAATCCAGTGGAGCAGGTGCAGCCCTGGCCACCAGTTCAGTCTCTACCTGACTCCTTGATAGACCCCCCCCACCTTCTTCCCCAAGCCAGGAGGTGGTGGTTGGAGGTCAGTTCTCTCTCCATCTGTCCCAATGGAGAACCATCACAAGAGATGCTTGGATCCTGCAGATAATTGGACAGGGACATGCTCTAGAGCTTCTAGAATAGCCTCCAGAGGTTACCCTAGTCCCCATGTTTTACCCTCCAGATCACACAGAGGTGCTGAGGGAGGAGGTCCTCACCTTGCTGTGCATACAGGCCATAGAACCAGTGCCCAGGCAGCAGAGGAACAAGGAGTTCTATTCCAGGTTCTTCCTGGTTCCCAAAAGAGCAGGTGACTTGAGGCCCATTCTAGACCTCAAGGAGATGAGTCTTTTCATCCAGGACAAAAAGTTCTGAATGGTCACTTTGCACAACCTTCCTCCTCTTCTCTAGTTGGGTGACTGGCTAAACTCTCTCGATATGCAAGATTCCTACCTGCATATCATGGTTTGCCCCCCTCACAGGCAGTATCTGTGGCTCCTGTTCCAGTGGGAGTATTAGCAGTTCAGGGCATTACCCTTTGGCTTATCCTCTGTGCCTCGGGTCTTTACCAAGTGTTTGGCAGCAGTAGCAGCAACCCTATAACGCGAGGGCCTCTATGTGTTCCCAGATCTGGATAACTGGTTACTGGGAGACCAGTCTAGGGAACTTCTTTTTTTGACTCTAGAATGCACCCTGCAGTTATTCCAGTCCTTAGGTGTCACTGTCAGTTGGCCTAAGTCAGTGCTGACCCCTTCCCAGAGGTTTCAGTAGATAGGGGCAGTCCTGGACTCTACCCAGAACAAGATCTTTCTCCCTCAAGACAGGGCAGACTGCCTTCTTGCCGAGGCCCAGGAGGTGGCTCAGAGTCGGCATGTCCCTGCCAGGACATTCCTCAGTCTTCTAGGCCATTGTTGCAGTCCCTCTGGCCAGGTTGCACTTGAGGATTCTGCAGTGGACCCTCAGGGTTCAATGGGATCAGCATTCAGACAACTTAGATCAGCTGGTCCTTGTCTCCTTGCGAGTATGCAGGGTGCTTCACTGGTGGACAAATCCAGCCAATCTCTTAAAGAGGTTCTCCTTTCTTATCCCCACTCCTCACCAAATCCTCACTATGGATGCTTCAGATCTAGGTAGGGGAGCCCATCTAGGTCCGTATCAGACCCAGGATCTTTGGTCCTACTGAGAGACGCACCTCCACATAAATCTCTTAGAAATGAGGGCAGTTCTGTATGCCTTGCAGGCCTTCCAGAACCATCTTTCTCTAGGCCCTCTATTGGTGCAGTCAGACAATCTCAGTGTGGTCTACTACATCAACAAGTAAGGGGGGACCCATTCCTACCCTCTGTGTCGAGAAGCAATGAGGGTCTGGTACTGGGCTCTAGATCATGGTCTAGACCTGTCAGCCATCCACGTGCCAGGCACCAAAAATACCTTGGTGGACAGCCTTAGCAGGTCACAGTTAAAAGTGCATGAGTGGGAGCTGCTGACCTTGGCCTCAGAAGACCTGTTCAATAGGTGGGGTTGTACAGAGTTGGACCTTTTTGCATCCCCTCTCAATGCAAAACTGCCACGTTTCTGATCACTAGATCCAGGGCCCGGAGTTTTCTGGTGAGATGCACTGTCCCTCTCCTGGAAAGGGAGGCTCTTTCTGGACATAAAGTCTCCACCACTCATTCACACTAATGGGATCTATGCCAGAGGTGCTAGGACCCAGCGGGAGCAAACTTTTCAAGAGAGCCAGCGCCAGAGATGGAGCTGCTAGGAAGCGGCACCGCAAGCATCGGCTCATGTGGCAAAGACTAACTCGGCATCGACCATCCAACTGCCTCAGTTCCTTTTTTCCCACAGTTGAGTGCGCTTCAGTGACGTCGCTCGCCTGCCAGGAGTCAAACTTCAAACTAGTAGCATAGTTTTCAGTTTATTGTTTTGTAATTATCTTTGAAATAAGTACCGATTATATTTAATTTTACTTATTATACAAAAGAAGTCTTCAGGCCTCCATTGACGGAGTCGACTTTGAGCAGGTCAGGTGATGGTAGGGAGACTTCCTATGAAAACTGTTCAGTCAGCCGGGCTAGGTCCAGTCCACCACCCTCTCCAGAGGGAGGATCTGACAATGGATGGTCCGATGCTCGGGGAGATGGGCGGTCCCCGCGAAAGCATAAAAGGAAACGGTCCCACTATCGGCACAGTTCAGCCTTGAGCTCTTCTTCAGCACACAAGTCAAAAAGGAGAAGGCATCACTTGAGGTCGCCTTCTGGTATGTCTGCCCGTTAACAGTCGGTTATTGGGACCAGGTGCTGGTCTCCACCTCTATCAGAGTCGCCAGTTTCTGTCTCCAGTGGCTGACCTCCTCGATATCGGAGCTCATCCCCGCCTATTGGAGGGGCTTCTGATGAGCAGTTTCACTAGTGGGCTGCTCTTATGGAGCAGTGGGCTTGGTTGATGGTCCAGCTGCCTGATCCAGTCACTCTGAGGCCTTCAGGCCATTTGAGGGAATGGGTAGGGTGGCTGGAGCTCCCTAATCACGCGGCACCTTCTTCGGTGCCATCGACTCCACGCTCTGGTGTTTTCCCCCTCACATGGCTGTGGTGCAGGGGTCCACACCGATGTCTCTGTCTCCTGCCAAATCATAGTTTTCAGACCCTTGGGACACACTTTGCACTGTCCTCGGCACCGAGGACACTCTCAGCACTGTCCGCAGCATTGGGGAGTCTGTCAGTGCCATCCTCAGCGCCGGGAGCTCTGTCGACACCATCCTCGGTGCCGGGGAGTCTCTCAGTGCCATTCACAGCACTGCAGGCTCTGTTGGCGTCATCTGTGGCACTGGGGACTCTGTCGGCACTGTCTGCGGTGCCGTGGGCTCTGTCGGTGCTGTGGCCTCTGTCGGCACCATGTACTGGGCTGTTTCTGATGGCGCCAACTTCCTTGTGTTTGGTGCCATGTTCTTCATCGGCACCGAGGCTTGTTGCAGCACCATCCGGCCTCCAGGGGTTCTCAACTCTGATTCCTTCCTCTTCTACTTTTCCTACTGATTTTCACTCCTTTCCTGTCCATACAGTCCCTCCTGGACTGTCAGGAGATGATTTTGACTCTGACCCAGATCTTCAACTGGGTGATGAGGTTGAAGGAGCAGGGATCAATCCTGCTGCAGAGCCTGTGGTCAAAGACCTTTCCTTTAGGTCTCTGCTTAAAAATTTAAATTCTTCTCTTTCTCTCCAGACTGCAGAAATCGATCCTGGGAAGCTTTTAAGACTCCAATACCTTCATGTCCCGGAGATCACTATGGATTTAACTCCTCCAGTACAACCCTCTTTCGAGACCCTCTCTCAGATGGTATGGAACAATCCTGCTCTCATCCCTTCTGTGGCTAAGTCCATAGATAGGAAGTATGCTGCTCCCAAGGATCACCCCATATTGGCCTCACAAGCCTTTGCTGATACCATTGTAGTCTTAGCAGAGAATGATAAGGCTGTCCTCCTTCAGGCATCTACAGCCCGGCCTATAAATAAAGAATCTCACAAAATAGACACCTTAGGTAAGAGAGTCTTTGCTTCCTCCACCCTGGGTATGCGTATTGCCAGTTACCAGGGCTATTTTTCTCAATATGAATATGTTCTTTGGCATTCGCTCAAACAAATGGTAGAAGCCCTGCCCAGGTCAGAAACTAATTCAGAGATACTTCAGACCATAACCCGGGGTATCGAGTCCAACAACCAACAGGTTAAAGCTGCAGTGGATGCTTTCAATACTGCTTCCCGAGCGGCGGCGGTTGGCATCTGCATCCATCGCCATTCTTGGCTACATATTTTTTGCTTCACGAATGATGCCCAGCAGCAGGTCATGGCTCTACCCTTTGGCGGTATGTATCTGTTCAGGCCCCAGGTAGAACAAGCTCTGGAGGCCACACAGAAGACTAGGTCTGCCACTAAGATGGCTTGGCCCGTACCCGCCTCCTCCTGAAGGGGTGCCAACAAGCATCAATTTCACAACCTTCAGTCCTTTTGGGGCAGAGGCAGAGGAGGTTTTAACAAAAACCCTCAGCCACAAAAGAAAATGCAGCAGAAGGCACAAGACCCCAAAGCACCCAGTGCCACCTTCTGAGATTCTGGCCCAGGTCCCACCTCAACTGTCTGAGGGGAACTCTTCCTTAGCAGTGGGAGGACGTCTGACTCAGTTCTACAACCAGTGGAAATCCATAACATCAGACAAATGGGTCCTCTGGATAATTCACGAGGGGTACTTGCTCAATCTTTCGGAAACCCCTCTGGATCATCCCCCCAAACAAGAGCCCGGGCTGTCAGCAGTACAGTCAGACCTTCTTGCTTCCGAGGTACAAGGCCTTCTGAACAACAGGGCAGTAGAAGTAGTTCCACTGGATCAACAAAACACAGGTTTCCTACTCCCATTACTTCCTGGTCCTGAAGAAAACTGGTGGCATGCACCCCATTCTGGACCTCAGAAAGTTAAACAAGTTCCTTCTCAAGGAAAAGTTCAAGATGATATCACTAGGTACCCTGCTACATTTGCTTCATCAACACAACTGGCTAGCCTCCCTGGACATGCAGGATGCCTACCAACACATTCCTATACACCCCAAAGCACCACAAATACCTTCAAAAACCACCTCAACATCTCTATTGTCCCGGCATCTGCCTCTCCCGCAGTGTGTGAATTCATATAGGCAACTATTGTATTGGGGGAAAAGAAGCTTCATATTATCTGTGCCTATAATCCCCCTGCTGGGGGGAATAGTAGGTCTTCAAGAACTCCTTGACATCACCTCCCAGACTGTAAATCATAATGAGGCTGTCATCCTAGGTGATCTTAACCTCAGTTGGTTAGGGTCAGCTCAGCTCAGCTATCCTTGCAATCATTCACGCTTAGTTATAATTTTCACCAGTTGATCTCTGAAGCAACTAGAGCCACGTCATCTCATCAAACAGGTACTCTCCTAGACTGCGTGATGGTTAACCGTATGGAACATGTGTCAAAAGCAGGAATCCTTGCAGATGCACTAACAGACCACTCACCCACTTTTTGTATCCTATCTATGGTTGCACCTCCACCTCCTCCATCAAGACTAATCACATTTACAAATCTAGCTCATATTGACCAGGATGCATTTCTCTATGATGTTTCCAATATCGACTGGGCAGGTATCTATCAAACAAAGGGTGTGGAGGTTGCTCTACAGATATTCATAAATGAATTTCTTACCATTCAATATAAACTTACCCCCAAGACTACTAGGAGGGTCAGAGGAAAACAGACGAAGTAGCTGCATAAAGACCTCTTTGCTAATCTGCGCCAGAGGGACAAGCTTTGGATCTGCTACAAACAAACTGGCCTACAGTCAGATCTTATTGTCTATCATGAACTAAGGAACAGATGTAAGAGACAAGTTAGAGCTGCTAAAAGCAAATACTGCAAGTACCTTCTACAAAGCTCAGCCTGCGACCCGGGGAAATTCTGGGCCCATGTCAAAACATTTCTTGGTACCTCGCAGTCGGTCACTCCTGATGAAATGATCATAAATAGGGCACATTGTAATGACCCTAGGACCATCTCAAACGGTTTTAACAATCTTTTCTCTGATCTGTCATACTATACCTTGGCTTTACAACCTAGTGGATCGCACTCCAATCTACCTACCATACTACCATCAGACAACCATACTGCCCTATCGTATGATGCTCCTCCAGCACCACCATTCTATTTCAAGGCTATATCAAGAGCAGAAGTTCTGAAATTACTGACATCCATATCTGCAAATACCAGCTCTGGTTCTGAATCACTGGAACCTCATCTTCTTAAGCTGGCTGCTCCACTCATTGCCTCTCCAATTGCCAGAATCTACACTTTATCCCTTATCCATAGCACTGTGCTGGACCTATGGAAATCCGCAAGAGTAACGCCTGTCTTTAAAAAAGGTGACCCAAAGGACATGGCCAATTACAGACCTATAGCAATTCTCTCTGCCCTTAACAAGATCCTAGAAAATAGTTGCATCACAGACCATTGACTACCTTACATGCTACAATCTCCTCTCAGACACCCAGCATGGTTTCAGAAAAGGTCATAGCACCACCACAGCTCTTCTTCAACTAACTACTGATATTCTGTCCAACATGGACTCTGGAAAACTCACAGGTGCCATCTTCATTGACCTCACTAAGGCCTTTGACCTTGTAGACCATCCCTGCTTCTCTCACTCTCCATAAATTCCATTTATCTACCCCTGTTGTGGACTGGTTCTGTAGCTACCTGTCAAACAGGTGCATAGCTATCCAAATTTAACTCCTCCCCTGTCCAACACGTCTACTGTACGACCTTGGGGTCCCCCAGGGCTCTATCCTTGGGCCCCTTCTGTTCTCAATTTTTATCAACAATGCAGCTGAGGTCCTGGAATCCTGCTCAACTATTCTCTACATTGATGACCTGATCATCTACACTAGTTCTTCTAGTATTGCCTGCATAAACACATCACTTACTTCAGACTTCAATAAGGTCTTAGACAGGCTACTAGACCGTAAGCTTGTACTAAATGAAAAGAAAATGAAAGCCATGCTCCTAGGTTCTGCACCAAAGATTAAGACCTGTTCTAGTTTGCTGGAGGTTCTTCACCCAGGAGGATTTCCACTTGAAAATGTTACTTCCTTCAAGTACCTTGGGATCCTGCTGGACCAGTCCCTGGATTTTAATCTTCACATTCAGTCCTCGTGCAAAGCTGTAAACTCAAAACTAGGAGTAGCTTACAAAACAAGCTACATGCTTACACCCTTGGCCAAATTAGCAATTGACCGAGGTATTCTGCTCCCAACCCTTACTTATGGTGCCTCTATTCTTACCTCTGCCCATAAAACCTCCCTACTAAAATGGGACATAACTTATAACAATATATGCCGATGTGCCTCTTCGTTGCCTCGACTCAAACATCACTGCTTTCTTTATAAGGATCTGAATTGGCTCTCACCCTCTGCCAGTAGACAATACTACCTTGGATCACTAATGGACTCGATCATCTGGGAAAAAAACCCATCCCAGCTGGCGGCGTTACTGGTCCCTCAACCATCCTCCCATGGCCTGCGATCAGCTGACAAATCCTTGCTCTATGTTCCGAGATGTCGGACGACTAAAGGCACAGAGGCCTTCCAATTCTCTGCTCCCAGGCTATGGAATGCTCTTCCACTCAACCTCCGGCTGTCTCAGTCTCACTTTAAATTTAAAAGTGAATATCATCATTATCTATCCTTAGCTGATGCTTGTACATGCTTTGACCCAACTGAAGCTCCTGAGACTTACCAGTAATGTCACTCCTGCTATAATCCAGCTAAAAGACTGTCTCCTCTTCCCCTCCCCATATTTTTCCTTCTCTTTGTAAATAACTTCTTGACTACTAGTTCTCTTCCTTCTCGAACCTTGTTGCTGACTATCCACTGTTGTTTTGCCAGTTACCACCCCTGACCTTCCTTCTGTTAGTCTTTCTTGTTACGTTTGAACATTCCTCACATTTCTCTCTATATAACCTTACTATCTTATTAACCCTTTCACTCCACAGGTCAGGTCCATGGTTTCTGCACTTATATATCTTACTGCCATTATCTGTATAATGCGTGCCATTATTTTTTATTGTTTCTACCCATTGTATTTTTGTAGCACTGCTGTACTGTTCCTCTATTTGTATTATTGTACCCATGTTGCTGTTGTTCAACTGTTCTCCTTTTGTTGTACTCTCCCGGGTCGTGCCTGAAAATAGTCATTTTATGGCTAGTGCACCTACCCGGTTAACAAAAAGTAAATAAAATAAAACATTATCAATTCAGAGTCCTGCCCTTTGGGCTATCCTTGGCGCCTCGAGTTTTTACAAAGTGTTGTGCAATTCTTGCGGTGCATCTCAGGAAAATCGGAATACAAGTTTTTCAATATCTGGATGACTGGCTCCTAGCAGGTCCTGCCAGACAAGGAACTCTGGATGCTGCAGCCACGGCCTCAGACTTCCTCACGTCCATGGGAGTTCTGCTAAATCTCAACAAATTTCAGTTGCAGCCCTCCCAGAAGCTCCTTTTTATAGGAACTCTTCTGGACATCTTCTGTGCGAAGGCTTTTCTCCTAGAGGACAGAAGGAGCAATATCTTACAGATGGCCCGATACATAATAAAATAATAATAATAATAATTTTATTTATAAGGTGCCATTCAATTACCAAGGTGCAGTACATAAATAACAAATCAGAACAGTAAAAGAAAAAAATCATTAAAACATACAATTAAAACAAAACAGTCATAACGGTCAGTATTCTAAACATGCAGTTTCCCATAAAAAAGTCTTCAGAGAAAGCAGCTCAGTTCAAGCTATCTCAATGCAACGGATGCTGGGTCTCATGGCATCATCAGTGTTCACTGTACCCTTAGCATGTCTCCACATGCGAACCTCTCAGTGGATGCTCAGTACTCAGTGGTCCCCAACCACTCACCCTCAGTCCTTTCCCATCAAGGTGGCAGAATCTCTGAAGAGGTCACTCGCCTGGTGGTCGCAGGAGGACACCTTCTGGAAGGATATCTCTTTGCTTCTCTGGATCATCACATCTCCATTACCATGGACGTGTCCCTGATGGGGTGGGGAGCTCATTGCCAGAATCTCCACACCCAAGGTACGTGGACTCAGGACGAGTCCCAGCTTCACGTAAATGTCCTGGAAATGAGAGCCATCCTCTATGCAGTCTGAGCCTTGAAAGACATACTCTGTCACAAGAACATTCTCCTTCAAATGGACAACAAAGCAGTGATGTATTATATCAACAAGCAGGGTGGTGCACACTCTTACCCATTATGCAGGGAAGCTATGAGACTGTGGGAATGGTGCCTGGAGCACAAGGCTCTAATCCACATGGTTTACCTGCCAGGAGTACAAAACGAGCTGGCAGACCGTCTCAGCAGGACGTAGACAGATCCTCAAGAGTGGCCTCTCAACTCAACCATCGTTTTTGGACACTCTTCAAAAAATGGGGAACTCCAGACCTGGAAATTTTTGCGTCCCCACTCAACGCAAAACTGCCCCTCTTCTGCTCCAGAAATCCAGGACCTGGCATTTTCTGTCAGGATGCATTCAGGCTGCAGTGGACAAAATGCTTTCTATACACCTTTCCTCCTCTTCCCCTCATTCAGAGGGTACTTTTCAAATTTGAGTCTTAGGGGGACAAAATGATCCTCATTGCTCCCTTCTGGCCTTGGTAGATATGGTTCCTGCTGCTCAGCAGTTTGTCGGGAAACCCCCCCGAAGGCGCTTTCCCTTCAGACGAACCTTCTGACCCAGCGTCCCGTGGTCCATCCCAATCTGAGGTCGCTTCACCTTCACGCTTGGCTCCTGAAGAGATAGAGGTGAACAGGTTTAATGTTTCTCGTAGGGTTTCAGATATTCTTTTGGCTGCGTGTAAGCTAGCCACTAGAAAAACCTACACAGTCAAATGGAAGTGTTTCTCTATCTGGTATGCAAAATCCTCTTCGATCCCTTTTTCCTGCCCACCAAATAGTCTTGGAGTACCTTTTAGACCTCTCAGATTCAGGTCTGCAGTACTCTACAGTCAAAGTTCATCTTTGTGCCATTTCAGCTTATCATGAACTGGTACTTTCATTGTCACTGGTTCAGTTACCTGTAGTTAAGAGGTGTCTTAGGGGTATTCTGCATACCAGACCTCCTATCAGATGCCCAGTCGCAGCCTGGGACATTAACCTTGTGCTAGACATGCTGACTCGGAAACCTTTCGAGCCTCTAGCTACTTGCAAGTTGAAATTCCTCACTTGGAAAACAGCCTTCCTGGTGGCCATCACTTCAGCCTGCAGAGTTTCTGAAGTACATGCACTGGTCACAGACCCACCATACACTGTATTTCACAATGACAAAGTAGTTCTTAGGACTCATCCTAAGTTTCTCCCTAAGGTTATCTCAGAATTCCATCTAAACCAACCTTTAGTCCTACCTACCTACTTACTTTGTGAACTTCCAGAATGAAGGGGAGCGTACCCTTCATTCTCTGGATGTTAATAGAGCACTGAGATTCTATCTAGATAGAACAAAAGAAATTTGCAAGGCTCAACAACTGTTTGTTTCCTTTACTGAGACCCGGCTGGGTCAACCTGTCACTATTAGGTGCATTTCAGCATGGCTGGTAGCATGCCTTCACCACTGCTTTTCTAAGGCATAGGTTAAGTTGGAAGATAGAGTGTACGCTGACTCTACTAGAGCAGTCGCGGCATCTCTGGTGGAAATCCTCAATGTGCCCATTGCAGATATTTGCAATGTGGCTACCTGGAGCTCAGTGCATACTTTCGTTAAGCACTACGCCTTGGATGTCCATGCCAGATGACATCTGTCATTTGGCAGGACTATTCTTAAGGACTTCTGTCCTAAAGTATATGAGCTCTTGTTTTTTCTGCCGCACTTCTTGGGGGATTATTAGCTCGGTACTCTCCCATTAGTGTGAATGAGTGGTGGAGACTTTATGTCCAGGAATATATGGAAATTACGTACCTACCGTAATTCTTGATCTTCTTGGACAAAGTCTCCACCACTCATTCACATGCCAACCCACCATCCCCCAAGCTCACTCCTCTGTTTTTGTTCTTTAATGGCTGGGCTGTGAAGACTTCATTGTTGACCCTTCTTACATGTGTCATTTGGACTATCTTATGTCCAATTTTGTTAGGTTAGTCCTTCTAGGTTAGTTATGCTGCACCTCCTCGGAAAAAAGGTACTGAGGTGGTTGGAGGGTCGACGCCGAAATAGTCTTTACTGCACGAGATGGGGCTCGTGGTGCCGCTTCCTCATGGCTTCATCTCTGGCGCTGGCCCTCTTGAAAAGTTTGCTCCCTCTGGGTCCTAGCACCTCCGGCATAGATCCCATTAGTGTGAATGAATGGTGGAGACGTCGTCCAAGAAAATCAAGAATTACATAATTTCCATTTTCTTCCCTCTGATTCGGAGGGTTCTCATCAGCTTACAGATGGAGTGTGCCACCCTAATTCTGGTGGCCCCATTTTGGCCTCAGCAGATATGGTTTCCATTATTGCAACAATTGGCTGTAGAACCTCCATTTCCCCTGCCCCTCTGCTGGGACCTGCTAACTCAGACCCAGGGGACTCTGGTCCATCCAGAACTCAAGTCCTTCTACCTGCATGCATAGCTTCTGAGGACATAGCCTTTGCTCAGTTTGGGGTGTCTCAGAAGGTGACTGACATCCTGGTGGTTGCCAGAAAACCCTCCACCAGGGCCACTTACTCTATAAAATGGAAGCAGTCTGCTATCTGGACCGCTTCTCATAGTCTGGACCCTTTCACCTGCCCAGTGAACCAGGTTTTGGAGTATCTTCTGGCCCTGTCAGATACAGGACTCAAATACTCCTCCCTGAAAGTGAGTTCTGTGTCATAATGGCAATCATGGAATAGTAATCACCATTACAGCGAATGTACAAATCAGTTTTGGCGATGCACACTCACGGCAAGGACAAAGAGGGTGCCCAAGACCTACTGGTTTTGTTTGTAATGCGGGGGGCTTTGCCCCCCACCTACTATGGATTCTCAACTCTAGGGGTGCATATCGGTGTGTATGTGAAAAACTGAAAAAATGAAAGTTGCCTGCCGGCAAAAAAACCGCCTTGCTGGACCCAAACCCTGCACCTCCCAGCTGACCACCCTCCCACCACACTGTGGACCAGCTCGGCAGCCTGCCACACCCCTCCCACATACCATCTCCCCTGCCCCCACGTCGTATACATGCATACTTCCGTCGCCGTATGTCACCCACCCGGTATCTGGTAGCCCCACTGATAGGTAGCCCTGAACACAGGCGCCGTAATTGAGTCACCATTTTTGTAGGTGCCCAATTGCAGTCGCCTTGTTTATGGGTTACCCTTAAAGTGCACCAGTAAGCCATATCAGTCTTTCATGGGCCCATTGAGGGACACTGTGGCACAGCTGGATTTGGCCCCATACTATTTTGAGAGGCATCCTCCACTTGAAGCCTCCTGTCCGTAACCCAGTTCCGGCTTGGGACCTGAAGTTTGTTTTAGAGAAGCTGACCCTGCCTCCTTTTGAGCCAGCCGTGTCTTGCGAGTTACGCTTTCTGCCATGGAAAGCATTATTTTGAGTTGCTGTTACTTCTGCCCGAAGAATTTCAGAGCTACAGGCTGTCATGTGTAGAATCATAGAAATTTGACAGCAGAAAAAGACCTCTTGGCCCATCTAGTCTGCCCCTTTTCCCTCCCACTATTCCTTCCTACCCCCTCTGCAAGCCCCCATCCCAGCACCCTCTAACCCCATGTGCCTGTCCCATGCTCTCTTGAAACCCGACACTGTTTCAGACCCCACCACCTCCCCTGGAAGCTTGTTCCATGCCTCCATAACCCTTTCAGTGAAGAAATGTCCTCTCACATTGCCTCTGTAGTTTCCTCCCCACAGTCTTAACCCATGCCTCTTGTTTTAGTGCCCTCCTTCCTGTGAAATAAATGTTCTGAGCACACTTTGTTTATCCCTTTGACATAGTTAAAGGACTCTATCATGTCCCCTCTCTCTCCCTTCTAGTCTTCAATGTGTAGAGAAACATAGAAATATAGAAGTTGATGGCAGATGAGGACCGCAAGGCCCATCCAGTCTGCTCATTTTTTCTACCTTATGAATGTGCCATAGGCCTGTACTCTGTCAATGGCCTATCTATTCATACTCACCTGTATTGCACCCTTTTGCCTGTCCCATGCCTGTTTGAAGCACTGCACTGTATTCATATCCACCACTTCCTGAGGTAGGCCATTCCATGCATCCACCATCCTTTCCATGAAAAAGAACTTCCTCACATTACCCCTTAATCAGCCTCCCTCTAATCTCATGCTGTGTCCTCTTGTCCTGCTGTTTTTCTAATATTGAAATGTTAGACTTTTTCACCTTGTTAATGCCCTTAAGTTGTTTGAATGTTTCGATCATATCATCTCTCTCCCTCCCTCCTTTGCTGTAGGATATACATATTGAGCTCCATTAATCTGTCATCATATGTTTTCTGATGCAGTCCCTGCACCATTTTGGTTGCCCTTCTCTGGACTGCCTCCATTTTGTTAATGTCCTTGTGCAGGTGCAGCCTCCAGTACTGAACGCAGTACTCCAGATGGGGCCTAACCAGTGTCTTGTAAAGAGGGATTATTACCTCCCTCTCATGACTTGTGATACCCCTACTAATACACCCCAACATCCCTCTAGCCTTACCTACTGCTTTAGTTGTCTGCTTGGATGATTTCAGGTCATCCGTGATGATGATGCCCAAGTCTCATTCTTCCCTTGTGATTGCCAGCAACTCCTCTCCCAACCTATAGGAAGCTTCAGGGTTTCTCTTCCTACGTGCATGATCTTGCACTTCTTTGCGTTAAACCCCAGTTGCCACCCTTCTGACCATTTTGCCAGTTTATCCAGATCTCTTCTCATTCTTCCCACCCCATCTGGATCATCTACTCTGTTGTAGATTTTGGTGTCATCTGCAAACAGACAAACCTTACCCTCCAGACCTTCTACAATGTCACTGATGAAGATATTGAAGATGACTGGCTCCAGGACTGATCCCTGAGGTACCCCACTTGTGACCTGCCTCTCTTCTGACTGTACACCATTTATCACCACTCTCTGTTTTCTGCCCGCCAACTAGTTTGCCACCTAGTTGATCAACTTCTGACCCAACCCAAGCCTACCCAACTTGTTAATCAGTCTTCTGTGTGGAACAGTATCGAAAGCTTTGCTGACGTCAAGGTAGGTGACATCAACTGTACCCCCTTGGTCCACCACTCTTGTTACTGAGTCAAAGAAATCTATGAGATTAGTTTGACAGGACCTTCCTTTTGTATACCCATGCTGTCTTGGATCCTGTGCTCCTATGGATTCCATGTGTTGCACTATCCTTTCCTTAAGGAGTTCCTCCATAATCTTGCCTACTACTGAGGTAAGACTGACTGGTCTGTAGTTCCCTGCCTCCTCCCTGCTACCACTCTTGTGGAGCGGGATCACATGAGCCCTTCTCCAGTCTTCTGGGACCGCTAGTGTGCTCAGAGTCTCATTAAACAGCTCTGATAATGGCTCTGCTAGTTCCCCCCTTAGCTCCTTTAGTAACCTGGGATGTATGCCATCAGGTCCCATTGCCTTGTCCACTCTGAGCTTAGCGAGCTCTTGTAGGACCCTTTCTTTTGTGAAGGGACTTGTGCACACCTCCTTCCCCCGTGTCCATGGTGCTGAGCTGTGGGCCCTGCCCTACCTTCTCCTCAGTAAATACTGAGCAGAAGTATCTATTTAGGATAGATGCTTTTCCTTGGTCCTCCTCCACACACTCCTCCCCCTTATACCCTTTGATCTTTAGCAATACCCCCTCTGGACTTTCTCCTTTCACTAATGTATCTATAGAAGTCTTTTACTGTTCGTGCTAGTGTTTCCTCAGTTTGGGCCTTTGCATGATTTACTGCCTTCCCTGCTTCCCTTAGGGAAGTTTGGTATGCCTCCCTATCTTCATCCCACTGCATTCCCTTATATTTCCTGGAGGCCAGCCTTTTGGCTCTGACCTTTTCTGCTACTGTTTTTGAGAACCAACGTGGTTTTCTCCTTCTTTTGCTCTTGCTTTTCTCTCTAACACAATGGGATGTTGCTTCAAGTATTGCATCCTTAATGCTTGCCCACTTTGCTTGTATCCCCTCACCTGTATTTCTTCTTGCCAGGGCTAGCTTAACTCTGTTGGCCATCTTATCAAAGTCAGCTCCTCTGAAGTCCCATACTTGTGCCTTGGAATGGGATGATTTAGTTCTAGTGGCCAAATTGAACCATACCATGTGATGGTCACAGGACCCCAGGTGACCTTCTACCTGGAGATCTGTGATCCTTTCCGTGTTAGTCAGTACTAGATCTAGGATAGCTCTGTCTCTTGTGGGTTGTTGTACCAGTTGTTTGAGGCCCTTCCCCTGCAGGGAATCCACTATGTGTCTAGTTCTGGAGAATGTTCCTGCTGGTAGTGGCCGATCTGTATCTGGCATGTTGAAGTTTCCCATTATCAGAACTTCCCCTTTAGCTGTCATGTTTTGTATATCTTCTAACAGCAATATGTATGTGTCCTCCCCCTGGTCTGGAGGCCTGTAGACAACCCCAGTTCGTATGGTTGTCCCATTTCCTGTTTCCAGAGTGACCCACAGTTCTTCTGGCTCTTTATGTGTATTCTGAATTTCTGTAGCTTTGATATTTTCATTGACATAAAGGGCCACTCCCCCCCTTTTTGCACCTCAGTTTCTGATGAACAGTACATAGCCGGGTACTGACATCTCCCAAGTGTGGTTACTGGTGAACCATGTCTCACTAATGGCTACTATGTCCAGTTTAGCCTCTGTCGTTGTTGCCTGCATGTCTGAGATCTTGTTTCCCAGACTGCGAGCATTTGTGTACATGATTTTCCATTGGCCAGATTTCAATGGATTAGTTTTTGGGCGAGGTCCGGCGTTTCCCCTGCACGTCGTCTGGGGGGCCAGACCTTTTTCCTTACCTAGTGATGCAAATGAACTACAAACATGCTGAACTTCTGTTTGATCACTAGCTGAGGAGGGAGGGGTGTGCTTCCCATTCAATGTGTCAGGTGCTGCACCTCTCTTCCCCATTTGCTAGTTTAAATATTCTGCAAAGACGTCAAACTTCTGCCCCAATGCACTGACTCCCTCCTTAGTCAGATGCAGTCCACCGAATTTAAAGATCTTTCACTCCCAAAACTGTTGCCAGTTACCTACAAATTTGTGTCCTTTTTCCTGGCACCAGTCCTTGAGCCTCATGTTTAGCTCCCCTATCTCCCCTTCTCTGACCTTCCTTCCATCTGCCCCCCTCTCCCAGACCAACAGGATCTCAGAAAAGGAGATGCCAGATGAAATAGATGACAGTTTGTCTCCCAGCCTGGTCAGATGTTCCTTAGTCTCCACAACTGACCAGCTGGTGAGATCGTTAGTCCCTATGTGTACCAGGACATCAATGTTTTCTCCTGCTTCCTTGCACGATTTTAGCAATGCGGTCAGTGCCTCTCCACACTGATGTACCTGGGAGTTATCTGACCATTACCCCGGGCTGGAGGTAGGTATTAACTTCATGAATCATGGAGTCTCCTATGATCAGAAGTGTTTGGGATTTCATTTTTTTTGTTTTGGTCCATGTTTTGGGTGAGTTTTGTTGTGCTAGCTCCTGTGCTGCCATGTCCTGCTCTACAGTGTCCTCTGTCCCTTTGTTTGGTTTCAGAGATAGAGGTAGATACCTGTTTGTAGTTTTTATATGGTTTGTGGAGGTGATACATTGGAGAGCATCGAGTGATGGGACACCTGATTTGCCCCTCCTAACCACCTGCCAACCTCCCAGATCAACTACCCTCTGCAGTCGAGGTGCTTCAGTTGGATATTGGGGAAATGGCGGGCGGTTCTTATGATATATTTCCACCTGAATATGCGATTTGAGGCACGCAATCTCTGCCCATGCTGCCTGGAGCTGAGCCCTTGGATCTCCAATGGTCCAGCATGTAGGACAGCGTCCTAAATCCTATATAACTGTCCTTTTGTAAAGTGTCCCACAGTACCTGCAGTTAATAATATCCATTCCAGATGAACTGCCGAGTTTACAACCTGGTTCAAGTAATTAGAAGGAGGAAAATGAAAGCAAAAGTTTTATTTTTTGTTTTGTTTGTTTTGTTTTTGTACAGTATAACTTGTTATAACAAGTTAAATTACTTGTGCCCCTGTAAGTGAGGTCACTGTGTGGATACCCCTCTGATCCTCCCCTTCCTGCTTTGCTACAGAAAATGTCACAACTGTGCTACTCTATAAAAGGAGTGTAGCATGGGGTGGTTGGGGATGGGGGTGCGTGGGTGGGTCTTTCCCCTGCCAAAAAAGAAGAACCATGGACGAAAGAAACAAGGAGGTAAGAGGTGAAACAATCAACCAACAACAAATGCAGTAGCCCTGAAAGCTTAGCCTAATGATAAATAAAACTGTAAAACCTGTAAAGCACCACCTGTAATAATTTCACAGAAGATATACCCGCCAAAAAACACTTTTGCTACAGAGAAAAATAAAGCAGTAACTTGAATCAGAGAAGATTACAGCAGTAATCTGCAAGCACAAAACAGTAACAAACCTGTAGGCACGCCCTGTAATAATGCAGTAGAAAGTATACCCTGCAACAGCAATTTGAATCAGAGAACAATAAGTGTTAAATGTTAGCAAAAAACAGTAATAAACCCTGTGAGTACAAAATAAAATAAGACACAGTAAATCTGCCTAGCAAAAAGAAGCCTTCATCTTTTTCCTTGCTCTGATAATGTTCCTTGCTCTGTCCTTACAAGTAAACCTAGAAGAAAAAAGCTCAGGTGAAGCTAGGTGCCTTTGCCAGCAAACCTAGTCTTCCACCCAGTTCTCTACATCTCTGTTTGTACGGTTTGCTCTTCATCCTCTGTATCATCTTTGTCACTCTTCTCTGAACCCTTTTAATCATATCTATGTCTTTGTGCAGGTGTGGCCTCCAGAATTGGACTCCATACTTGAGGTGCGGTCTTACCGTGGCTTGGTACAGGGGCATCAGGACTTCCCTCCTTCTGCTAGTGATTCCCCTGCCTATACATGCCAGCATCCTGTCAGCCCTCCACACTGTGCTGCTACACTGATTTTCCACCTTGAGGTGACTAGACACTATTATATCCAGATACCTCTCCTGCTTTGTAACCCTGACTTCCTCCACCCCCTCACAAAGTGTGTACCCTGCCTTCAGGTTCCTGTGCCCCAGGTGCATGACTGTACAGTTTTTGTTATTGATTTTAAGTTGCCAGGTCTCTGTCCACATTTCCAGTGCCCTCAGGTCCTGCCTCATGTCCTCAACAACCTCTGCAGCGACTACCCTATTGCAGATTTTCGTATCATCTACAAAGAGGGCCACCCTTCCCTTTAAATTTTTTTGAATTATGAGCCAGTCCAATGTAGTTGTATTTCTTCACATTCCATACCTACTGGGCAGTGAGTCCTTTCTCCACCTTTCCCAGTATCCTGGCCAGCCTCGTGGGTGAAGGTAAGTTCCCCCCCAGGTTTATGTCTGCCCCATAAATTAAGCAACTCTGGGAAGGAATGGAAGAGAGCAAGCAGTAGAGTGTGCTGCCTGTCATTAATCCTTACCATGGGGCACGTGTATATATAGATCAAGAATTGGAATACCTTCCAAACATATTCAGCAGTCAAAGGGGTTAAATCACCCTTGCAGTCCTTCTGGATTCAGTGCATCACCATACAGCTGTGCTGCCACCTGAAATACACTTACAGTGTCTCCTCTGCACAGTAGAGTGCAGCTCCACATTTATTCTGCTGCTGTGGTCCTAGCACGATCTGCTGTTTCCCAGATCTCCTTAGTCAGATTTACTCTCTCTCTCTCTCTCTCTCTCTGCTGCTTGCTGCAGTTTATGCTACTCAGTACTCCGGTCAACTACTGCTGGATGCCAGTGCTGGCTTTCCAACAGAAAGTGAGGGAAGAGTTTTGCTGATCTGCCTTTCATCAGGTTCAGGCTGATTTCTGCAGGGCTTGCTCCCTGTCTGCCTGCTTCATTACCAGCCTCATTCTCCTGCCCACTTGACCAGCTTCACATGTCCTGAAGCATCCTATCCTAGACCCTTTGAGCATCTCTACCCTGCCTGGAGTGAAGACAGTCCCTCCCTATACACTGCTGCTGGGCTGAGTGTGGGTCCTTGCTTGAACAGAAAAGTGCACTTCTTCCCATAACAGAACCACGATTACATAAGTCTGCAAGTGAAGAAACCCAGACCAGAAGAGAGCATCTGGCCAGGTTAGTGGGCTGCGAGCATTGTCTTTTGTTTAACACTGTTCATTTACTGCTTGTTTGGTAGCATCCTTATTTGACCTTGGGGAAGGACAGGGCCAGCCACAGTTACTAGTACCCACCACAGGTCTTGGTTGCACATGCACCCCTCCAACAGGGTATGGCATAACAGCAGACTATGGCTACAGCTGCACCTGCCCTTATCTGGGCAGGGAGGGTACAGATGGTGAGTTACAGCTGCACATGTCCTTGTCCAGGAAAAGAGGTACAGGCAGCAGGCTATGGCTGTACCTGACCTTGTCTGGAAAGGATTTGGGGTGCAGACTGCAAGCTATAGCAGCACTGGCCTTTATCTGGCCAAGGGAGAATCAGATGGTGAGTTATGGCTGCATTTGTCCTTGTCTGGGCAGGGGCTACAGATGAAAGGCTACAACTGCACCTGTCCTTCTCCAGGTAGGGAGTATTAACAGTAGGCTGTGACTGCACCTGTCCTTTTTGCAGAGTTGGGGGCATAAAGGCAGCGGGTGATGGCTGCACCCTTCCTTCTGGTACAGCAGGGGTACAAATTGCAGGATATGGGTGCAGATGGCAGGTGGTAGCTGCACATATCTGCCTCTGGGGATTGGAGTGGTACAGATGGCAGGTGATAGCTGCACCCTGTGTCCAAAATGAGAGCCAGTTGTATGGTCTCTAAACCATCATGGATAGTTCTGAAAGGCATTAGTTTATCCACCATTGGTCAACTATTACATCAAGTCCATATCCACTTACTTCCCAGAAGTAAGAAATTTACTAGCTGCTGATGTAAGCCACATGTGGATGGTCACTGGCAGGTGTAGTCGTAGAGTCTCTCTTCCAGAATTGGGAAACTCCATAGGTAGACCTTTTTCCATTACACCATAATGCAGAGTTGTCACTTTATTCTTTACAAAACCATAATAGCAAAGCTTTCAGGCTATGATGAAGGGGTCATTTTCTCTTTGCCTCTACACAGAGCCCTTTGAAGAGCTTTATCTAAATTAGAAGCTAGTTGGAGAAGATAAATCTGCTAGACCCTTGCTAGTTACTTGGCTTCTGAGACTGTAATGGCTAATTGAGTTGGGGTGTCTGTGACTGGGTTAGGTAAGACCCTATCCTATTCTTTATGTAGAAAGAGTTACAGTAAAAGCAAGGATCTGTTTTCCTCCTCCCTTGTTCTTCCACTTGTCTATCTCTTTCCTGTTTGATTGCACAATCAGATTTTCCTTGAAGCACCTAGGAATTGACCACTCTGATGGTCCCACAACTTCCCTCATTCAAACCCCAGGAAATCTTACTGTATTCTGACAAATGCAGTATGGTCTCACAATAGGACTGCCCCAGAGCCGAAATGGTTAATGGAACCTATGTTAATAGTGGAATGTTAGGCTCGAGCTCAGTTTTCAAATCACTGTCCCTGGTTGCACTTCCTGCAACTGTCAGATTCTTTACTCTGCTTGCCTCAGTAAGACGTCTCTGGAGAGCTCTCCTTCACTCTAACTGAAGAAATTATTTTCTCGGTTTATTTTACAGTCTGTTTACTTTATTCGATTTTTGAAGCACTGTCCTTGTTTCACAGGTAGAATTAGTTAGATTAGTGTAGTTTTGGTAAGTCTATTCGGTTCCTCCTTGGTTCTCCGACTGTGAAGGAACCAATATTATTTTGTGTCTTTATTTAAGTTAAATTTACTGGTTACCTTCCGGTAAGGCAGTTTTTCATAGTTTAAATTTACCGGGGTAATTCTCGGTTTAATTAGTTTTTTTACAACCGAACAATGTCACAGACCAAGAAGTGAATGGGCCCCACAGGTTTCCAACATTGTACAGAGTGTGGGGAACTGTTCACAAAAGCAGATCCTCATCTTGTTTGTGTGTTTTGCTTGAGGTTTGACCACCTCAAAGAGGATTGCGATATTTGTAAAAGCTTCCCTCAGTCGACGCTTGAGAGGCGCTTAAAACAACTACAGGAGAAGATGTCTGAAAAGGCTGCTGAACCGGCTGCAGACAAACCGATTTCGGGCCAAAAAGAACCGGAGAATCAGCCTTCTGAAAAGGGTGACGATTCTTCGACCAAAAAGAGACCTGCTGACCCTGCTGCTAACCTGGCAGCCGCAAGGAAGACAAAAAGAAAAGAAAAACATTCAGAGGTTGAACCGCAACCTAGTACCCCGCTTCCAACCGCTGAGGAAATTGCAAATGCTATTAGAATAATTCAGTCACTTCAACCAGTAACCCTGGTTCAGGTTCCGAAGCGGCCATGTTTGGATACTTCCAGTTCCACTCCAGTTCCCGGTTCCTTGGAACCTGAGTTGGACACTTTTGCTGAGGATTATAATGATGATGCTGATGATGATGAGGATGAGGACTGTGGTGAACCCATTGATCCTGATAGTTCACCTGATCCTCATCATCCTGACTCCCCTGACAAGGGAACTGAGGACTTTACCTCTCATTTTAAATTTGTTAAACAGGTGGCTCAGTCCCTGGACCTCCCCACACAGGAATCAACTGATGAGGAGGAGGAGCAGGACTATAGAGATATGATGGATGTTCAGGCTCCTAAAAGAGTTTTACTGCCCATCTACAAGTCCCTGAAGAATCAGCTTATGAAAATCCTGCATACCCCAACCTCTATTCCACCAGTTGATAGAAAGGTGGATAAGAAATATTCGGTGGCTAAGGATGGGGCCGAGTTCCTGTTCGGTCACCCTAGCCATGAGGGTGTGGTACAGGCAGCAGCCTGTGATAAAGCAGGCATTCCCCTAGCACACACCCTCCTGACAAAGATTCCATAAAGCTGGATTCTGTTGCAAAGAAGCAATATCTGGGTTCCTCACTGACAATTAGACAGGCTTCATACATGGCCTATGTTGCCAGGTACCAAAGGACACACTGGAATACTGTGCTGGAGATTACAAAATCTGTGCCAGCACCAATGGCAGCAGACCTGAAGGAAGCTGCCAAGAGAGGGGTAGAGGTCTCCAAGGTCCAATTCAGAATGGCAGTGGATAACAATGACACTGCAGCCAGGCAGATGGCTTCCTCAGTGTCTCTCAGGAGATTTGCTTGACTACGGACTACCAGTCTTACACAAGATACCCAGTCCAAAGCCATGGACTTCCCATGTGAGCCTTCATCTCTGTTTGGACAGCAGACTGAGGCTTACATGAGGAAGATGGATGAATACAAAGCAGCATACCAAAGTGCTGCTACTAAGAATAAGGCTCCTATCCCCCAAAAGCAGCATGCCAGGGGTCATAGGGGAAGACCTTACAGGCCATTCTTCCAGCCTCAAGCCTATCCACAATATCAGCAGCAGAGAGGCTATTTCAGAGGCAGGGGCAGGAGAGGCACCAACCGAACTAGCCACAGTACCAAGTCAGCCCCTCAAATAAGCAGACACACTGAGGGATCTGCTCGGGTCACCTCCCGAGGTCCAGTAGGGGACAGGCTGATCTACTATCTCCAGGAATGGCAGTCCATCACCACGGATCGGTGGGTCCTGGAGACAGTGGGTCAGGGCCTTGCACTCAGTTTCAAACTCAGACCGAGACTGAGGGCAAGAGTTTTTCAACCTTCCTCCCCCTCAGAGAAGAGACACTCTTACTGGAAAAGGAGGTGTTAAACCTGCTTTCATTGGGAGCAGTGGAGCCAGTTTCTCTCTTACAGAAAGGAAAGGGCCTTTACTCAAGATACTTCCTTACAACCAAGAAAACAGGGGAGTGGCGACTCATATTGGATCTCAGATACCTGAACAGACAATTACTGAAACCAAAATCCAAAATGGTCACTCTAAAAATGATTCTGCCAACTTTAAGGCAAGGGGACTGGCTGGCATCTCTGGATTTAAATGATGCTTACTTCCCATATCCTCATAAGGCAGTCTCACAGAAAATTCCTCAGGTTCAGACTTCCATCAGGCCACTACCAGTTCAGAGCAATGCCTTTCAGCCTTACTTCTGCTCCACGGGTGTTCACAAAATGCTTGGCTGTGGTTGTGGCACACCTACGAAGGCAGGGCGTGGCAGTTTTTCCATACCTGGATGACTGGCTGTTAGTGGGGCAGTCTCCCTCTGCAGGTCAAGCAGTCTCTGGCCTTAACACAGGAACTGATACAGTCCATGGGTTTCTTGATAAACCAGCAGAAGTCAGTGCTGCAGCCAGTGCAGCTCCTGGAGTTTATAGGAGCAGAATTGGATTCAGTCAGAGGAAGGGCTTTTCTTCCTCAGCTGAGGGCAGACACTCTTAGGCAGCTGGTAGGCTCCTTCAAGCCTCACAACCTCAGGCCAGCCAGGCACTTTCTCCAATTATTAGGTCACGTGGCAGCCTCAACTGCTACAGTGTCAGGAAGAAGATTTCAGATGAGGGATATTCAGTATCACTTCAAGCATTACTGGCATCAGAAAAGAGACAGGTCATCAAAGCTGGTCCCAGTCACTCAAACATTCGTGCAGGCACTCCAGTGGTGGCAGGATCTGGAAAACCTCAGACAAGGGGTCCCATTCCTCCAAGAGCAACCATCTCTGGTACTCACTACAGATGCTTCTCTACTAGGGTGGGGAGCACACCTAGGGGAGCATGCTGTCCATGGTACTTGGCTCAAACAGGAGTCGTTGCTGCACATCAACCTGTTGGAGCTCAGGGCAGTGTTCCTAGCACTTCAGGCATTCACCAGTGTGCTGTAAGGAAAGGTGGTCCAGGTCAGGACAGACAGCATGACTACTATGTATTACATCAACAAACAGGGAGGCACAAGGTCCACACCCCTCTGCACAGAAGCTATGAAAATATGGACCCTGGCCTATTCCCTGAATATTTTGCTGTCAGCAATCCACCTTCCAGGGAGGGACAATGTACTGGCAGATGCACTGAGCAGAATAAATCAGAACCATCATGAATGGTCCTTAAACAAGCAAGTACTGCAGTTGGTGTTCAGAAGGTGGGGTACTCCAGAGGTAGACCTCTTTGCTTCCCCAGACAACTACCAGCTCCCCCTGTACTGTTGCAGACCCCCACTGAAGGGCACAGTACCACTGGATGCATTGACTCTGGAATGGACATGGAAGTTCCTGTATGCCTTCCCTCCCTTCCCATTGTTGCCAAGGGTCCTGAACAAGCTCAGGTCCCAGCCAGCCACAATGATCCTCATTGCCCCAGATTGGGCCAGACAGCCATGGTATTCTCTAGATCTTATCTGTGTCAATCTTCACCATTCATCACATTTGGGTTCTGGCCAGAGGTCATGACTCCACAGAACTTTTTTTTTTGGATGGGTGGAGTCAATGCACCGATGGCGGCCACCCTCGAGGCCGACACACTGTGTGGTGCTCGCGAGTTGACTGTTAGGTGTCATCAACCCCACCCTCCCGCCAGTTCTTCATCACCCGCCATAGAGGTCGCACCTTGTGTGGAGCTGCTGTCAAAAATGGCTTTCTCGTGTTTTCAGTGCCGAAAAAGTTTTACCTGCTGGTTCCATTTCACCTGCTCGACACCGCTGTGGTAAGTCTGTTTCTTTTATTATATTTCAGTGATGTTGAGTCTGTTTTTGAATTGTTTTTCATTGATCATGTCTCAGTCGGAGTGCAAAATATCGCTGAAAGCGGGGCGGTCCCGTATTCGTCGATGCCCGTGCGGCCGCAAGTACTCCGTTACTGACCAGCAGGATCATTGTCTTGCGTGTCTTGGCCCGCTTCACGACATGGATTCGTATGATGCCTGCTTCTCCATGAACTGTCGTGTCATCGATCAACGCACGTGGAAAGTTGGACAAGCTCCGCCAACTTTCAGGGTGCCGTGGGACGGGACTGTGCCATGGCAGACATCAACTCTGGCTCTGCTGCCACTCTCGGTGCTGTCTGTTCTTCAGGCACCATTTGCGGTGCCGTGGGGGAGTTCGGTAATGGCTTTGGTGTGGACACCCAGACTGGCACCTCCTTCGATTCAGACAGGAGTGGGTGTCCACGTATGGTCTGACACTGGACTTGTGGTCTCTACCTCTTCAGAGATGGACTTCGAGACTGGTTTGGATCGGCTGTCCAACTCTTTGAAGTTGGCGGCCTACAGTATGTGGACACCCTGGTAGTCTCCTCGGCTGACCGGAGCCAGCCTTCCTCTGAGGAGCAGACGGTAGCCCCCGAGTCTGGGGTCAGGGGTGCTGACCAGCAGGTGGTAGTGTAGGTCACTATTGCCCTGCATCCTGGGCTTGGAGGGTTTTCTGCCCCCTCAGTTGGGTTACCCCCTCAGGTGGTGTGCCTGAATCGTCCAACTTTAGGGCCGATCGGAGCATCCACAGGAGGGGAGGGTGCTACTCCCTTGGTGGTCCCCTTGGGGACTGACCAGAGTTGTCAGCTGCCTAGGCTGGTGTTTGTGAGGAGGATGGCTCTTTTGGATTCCGAGGGGTCGAGAGGTCTGGGTTCAATGCGGTGACCCTTTTCTGGGACCCACCTGGGTTCAGGAAGGAGTGGAAGCACGGAACCCCGTCCTTCCTTCTTGGTCTCCTTGAGAGGACCCTGGTCTTTGGAGGGAAGGGAACGTCCTTTTGGAATTCCATGGTCCTGGTCACCTCACAGGGGGAATTCTTCAGGGCACAGCCTAGGCAGTTCCAGCATTGTTGATCAGCTGTCGGCTGTTGGGTTTTCCGGAGCTCCTCCTTCCCTTGGGGCTCCTGGGGCACTCTCTTGCCTGGACAGAGGATGGTCTCCTTCTGTTGTTGACTTAGCCCCCACTCCTCTGTCACCATCTCATGCTGTCCCAGGAATTCTTGGTCCTAGGGGACCTCTCTCCTGGGAACAATTCAGGGTTGCAGCTGCTTACTTCCCTACATACATCAGGGTCATGGACAAGTGGGTGTTCCACCCTCCCCCTGAGCAGCCAACCTCTGGATCTCCAAGGTCTTCCACTTCCTCATCCTCCTCTTCAGGAGGAGAGGAGCCCTCCGTCCACATCTCCCCTGCTGCTGATCTCGCAGAGTATCAGTGTTTCCTCATGGGGATGATGGAAAACCTGCATGTCACCCCACCCACTCAGCACAATCCTGAGCATTTGACATGCGACTTTCTAGGCGATTTCAGTGCAGACACCCTTGTGGTGCCCGCCTGGCCTGTTCCTTTCCAGGAGGCATTATTGCAGTTCTGGCAAAGACCCTTTTCCAGAGTCCCAGCCCCTAGGGATCTGAGCCAGAGGTATTGTGCCCCCCCCGGAGTCTCCAGGTCATATACCTCATCCTCAGTCAGGACTGATGCAGCTGGACACTCCCGATAGGCTTCGCGCCTTCCACAGTGACTGGCCCCTAGATCAAGATTCCATGGATTTTGACTTCTGGGGGAGGAGGACCTTCTACTCGGCACAGTTGCTTCTTTCTATTGCTGCTCATCAGGCCCACTATGCTACCTATGATAGGTTTCTGTGGTCCAGGCTAGGTCAACTCTTAGCCTCTATGCCTGATTTGGCGGTAGCCAGACAAGTCATTGCACTCTCTGCACATGGCCTGGAGCTAACAAGGCACCAAGCGAGGGTATCTTATGACACCAGCGAGGTAGCTTCCAGGGTCGTAGGGACAGCGATCTGCACTAGGAGGATGGCATGGCTGCGTCTTTCCCGGTTGTCACCCTTGGCCCGGTGTAGGGTGATTTCCTCTGCATACCGGAGAACCCACATTTTCTCCCATAGGGTGAGGCGGCATCTGTCGGGGCAGCCTCCTGCCCCTTCTGGGGGGTCCCCATCTCACTCTCCCCAGTCTTGGGTCTTGCCAGGCCCAGAAAAGTTCTCCCTAACAGTGTTTTTCCCACACTGAGAGCTAAGGGACTTAGTCTTTTAGGGTCTAGGGCCCCCTTCGGGGGGGCTCGGTACTCACACAAATGTGATGAATGGTGAAGATTGACGCAGATCAGATATGAAAATTATGTACCTACCATAATCCCCCTGGGGCCTCAGTCTCTGTGTCCCCCTCCCTCTGTGTGCCCCCTTTCCTTCCCCTTCCTTTCTGCTGGTCAGGAGTGGGGTGACCTTGCACACAGGGTGATTTTTACCTTCTGATAGGAGGGGGGAGAGATCAGGGAAGAGGGTACTTCTCTCCTCAATGCCTCGGCTCCACCCCTTTGGGGGTGGCGTTGGTGGTTGCCCTCTCTTCTTTTTTCTCTCTTCCTCTATCCTCCTCAATTCTTGTCCTTAGGGACTCATCCCTCAATTTAATTTAGGAGACTTATTGTTTCTCTCCTTTCAGATGTGTGGTTTTGGGGGAGGACAACCCTGTTTCCTATCCCTTTCTTCAAGATAGCCACTTCTGCTCATGCTGGAGTTCTTGCCAGTGATTCTGTGCCTTGAATTCTGGCAACTCAGCCTTCTGGCTACTCCTTTGCAGTTCCTATACAATATGGAGATAGTCAACAGTCCAGGGTATGTCCTCCTCCCTCCCCATTTCTTGTTTTCCCTCCCTCTTTCCCTCTCCTTTTCTGCTTCCAGAGATTGGGGCCCCTCCCCAGTCCCCTTAGTTTTTCTCACTCTCCTTCTGTCCTCTCTGTTATTTCTCCTTTTAGTTTATATATCTTTTCCTTTGTCTGTCCCTTGGACTTCCTTGTTCCTCCCTCCCAACCCTTTCTTACTCTACAGTGACTCAGAACTGGCGGGAGGGTGAGGTCGATGACACCTAACGGTCAACCCGCGAGCACCACACAGTGTGTCAGCCTCGAGGGTGGCGCCATCGATGTGTTGACTCTGCCCATCAAAAAAAAAACCACCCATGGGGTGTTACCTCTGGCCAGAACCCAAATGTGATAAATGGTGAAGATACACAGAAAGATCAGGAATTACGGTAGGTACATAATTTTCATTTCTGTCCCTCTCGGTAGCCAAGCCAATCAGCCTACCCAGAAGGCACAATTAGCCAATCTCCTCCCAGGGCAGGATCCTCTACCCCAACCTTCGATCCCTCAGACTCAAAGCCTGGTTCTTGAGGACCTAGAGTATGCACATTTGAATCTCTCAGAAGGGATACTAGAGGTCCTTAGGGTATCCAGAAAACCTGCTACCAGAAAAATCTATACTTCTAAGTGGAAAACATTTTCTTTCTGGTGCAGGGGCACAAACTTAGACCATAGCCAGGCTGGCTTATCAGTAGTTCATGACTATCTCACCCATCTTCATTCCCTAGGCCGGCAGGACCTCTACTTTGAAGGTGCATTTGGCTGCAGTGTCTGCTTACCTGTCAGCAGGTAAACCATCCTCTTTGGCCTCTGATGCAGTGTTCTGAAAGTTTTTTAAGGGGCTACTGCATTTGCACCCTCCTCATAGAGTCCCTACCCCTGTGTGGGACTTAAACATTTGCATAGCACAGCTTATGCAGCCTCCTTCCGAGCCCATGTCATCAGCTGACCTTAAGTATGTGACTTGAAAGGCTGTGTTTTAGTGCCCATCACTTCTGCCAGAAGGATTAGTGAGATTCAGTCTTTGTCCATGGAGCCCAGTTATGTGGCCTTCAATAGGGACAAGGTGGTACTCAAGACAAATAATAAATTTCTCCCTAAGGTGGTATCTGACTTTCACATTAATCAGTCCATCATCCTGCCAGTCTTTTTTACTGATCATTCCTCCTCAGGTGAGCGTAGACTACATAGCTTGGATGTCAAGAGGGCTATTAGTTACTACCTAGAGCACACGAAAGGTCACAGAGGGGATAGACCCCATCTCTTTCTGACCTATGGAGAGGCTGGCAAGGGTAAACCTGCCACAAAGAGATCCATAGCGAGATGGATTGTCTCATGTATCCAATTCTATTATGATAAAGTGGGTAAGCAGCCCCCACAAGGGCTTAGGGCCCATTCTACTAGAGGGACTGCTGCATCTATAGCAGCTTCCAGAAACATTCCTCTTCTGGAAATCTGTAAGGCAGCTACCTGGAAAACAGTTCACACATTTACCAAGCACTACTGCCTGGACACCCAGGCCAGGAGTGATGCCAGGTTTGTCACAGCAGTTCTGCAGAGCCTGTTTCCTAAATAGGTCCTCTGCCCACCTCCAAAGGCACTACTTGGGTAATCTGCATTTGTCAGAATACAGTAAGATTTCCTGGGGTTTGAAGAAAACATTATTTACCATATTAATCCTGTTTCTTCTAAGGGAATCTTACTGTATTCTGAGCTCTCACCATTCCTTCCCTGCTAGGACCTACAGGGTTCTGCTCACTCCTGTATCACTGATGTTGGAAACCTGTGGGTACCAATTAGTTTTTTGGGCATCTGTCGACTTGAGTCTCAGAGATGCCTCCTATTGTTTGGAGTTTCTGTTCCCCCAATAGGGGTATTTAGGGGTGGTAAACTTAGTTTGGATAGTTAGTATTTTGCTTCTGCATGCTTCATAAGAATCTGACGGTTGCAGGAAGTGCAACCAGGGACAATGATTTGAAAACCAGGCTTGAGCCTAACATTCCACTATTAGCATAGGTTCTATTAATCATTTAGGCTGCAGGGCAGTCCTATGGTGAGACCATTCTGCATTTGTCAGAATACAGTAAGATTCTCTTAGAAGAAACAAGATTACCATGGTAAGTAATGTTTTCTATTTTCCTTTCTTCACTTGGTGCTTCTAGCTATTTTATTTAGTTTTATTTATTGAAGTCTTGGATTACAACACCTTTGAGCAAAAAGCAGCTCATTTACAAATGTTCCACATCAGTGGGGAAGGATGACAATACATACAAAGGAAACATAATTACAAAGGTTGTAAGTAAAACAATTTTAGGAAAAAATAATTACAAAGGTTTTAAGTAAACCAGTTTTATAAGCAAGGCTTGTTCAATGTGCTATGGGTCAACCAACTGAAGTAGGTTAAAGAAACTAATTTTAGAGGTATAGGATAGCAAGCAGGTTGACCCATCTGCTATTTCTATTCTTTCTTTCTTCCCTTGCATCTCTGTGTTTAAAAGAAAAGTGAATCTGTATGTGAAACTGAGATCCCCTAGTTTGCAAATGTATATAATTATATTTTTGAATTGAATGCAGAAATCTATTTGGGTTTCTTTTAAAAATGACAATCTGCAATATAAGGGATTAACCTTTAACTGTATTTTGATATCCACAAGCTTGTTTATAGAATTATTAACAGGAAACTAGCCTTGGGACAGGATGTCTTAATTGGCTGTACCTATTAAGAAGACCAATGTACTCTTCTGGCTTGTCGCAGGACAGTCAATGAAAAAATCTTGTTGCATTTTGTGAGATAACAGGAGATGAAACTTACAAGAACAGGATGCAGAGATTATACTGCCAAGTAAAGACATCTCATATAAAGAGAGGAATGTTTTTTCTCGATAGATAGAGAGCTTTAGATTTTAGAGAGACTCAGAGGAAGAATTTTTGTATGTATTGTCTTTGTGAAGCACTATCCTATTCAATTTTATTTTTCATTATTAATAATAATAATATGCTATTTACAAATTTTACAACTTCTCCTGGTTTGCCTATGCCTGTACAACAGTTGGTGTGAGAAGTTGGATTTACGCTGTGCATATTCTAAGGCAGGAGTTTTGGGTGTGGGTACTAGACCTGGTACCAGCCACCACAGAAAAAAGGCATAGCTCCTGCAATGACAAGCCCAGTAGTGACTACCAAAAGAATGGCATCCAAACTAGAAGTAGAAACAAAAGTCCAAACTAAGACTGTACAGCTGGCACCAGTGATGGAAAATGAAGCAGAAAAACAGGCAGGGACAGAACCTGAAAGCATGTCTGCCTTGTTCAAAGAGAGGTTGAGAAGTAGCTGAGAAGAAAAGAGATGCAGTGACAGGAGCAACAGAAGAAATGCTGTGACAGAAACAATGATGGCTGGATGCCTTGCAAGCTGTCAAACCTGGAGGATGTGGTACAGGTCCAGCAGATCAACAAAACACAAGCAATTTAAAAGACATTAAACTTACAAAGTGGTGTTTCTCAGATGATATTGAAGCATACCTGACAACTTTTGAAAGGGTTACCCGAGCCTGCCAGTAGCAAAAACAGCAATGGTAAATCAGGCTGGTACCATATCTGACAGGTAAAACCCAACCTGCCTACAGCAATATGGATGCAGCTCAGTCAGAAAACTATGACACTGTGAAAAGAGAAATCCTTAAAAGATTTGCCATCTCAGGAGAGATCTACAGGCAGAGATTCCAGTCCCTGAAGTACAGCTCAGTCGACAGTCCTTGAAAGGCCTTCACCTGACCCAGACCTCCTCATTAAATGGCTCCAACCTGAGGGCAAAACAGTCCGACATAGCATTGACATATTTGCTATGGAGCAATTCATCAACATCCTTCCACAGATGTGCAGCTTTGGTTAAAAGAATGCAACCCAGAAAGTGGGAAAGGGCTGTGTCTGTGTCTAAGGACTATCAGATGACCAGACAGACATCACAGCAGTGAAGCAGCAGCCAGCGACCAGTAAGACCCTCTTTTTCCCACTGTAACTCCAGGTCAGATAAGAACTCTGATGGGGTAACAAATCTACACCCAAAGACTTTATTTGCTGTAACTGTAATAAGCCATGCCATGTTGCAAGAAACTGCCATAAAATAAGGAGGGTACCATTGGAGCAAATTTGGCCTTAGCAAATTAGGGCACGTATTTAACAGATGTCAAATAAGACTATGAAGGAAGTTACAGAATTGGGAAGCCAACAGACCCTGATGCCTGCTGAAGTTCTGAGAAAAGACTGTGCAAAAGGATCAGGTACTGGGGTCATACACATCCAAGGGGACACTCAATACTATCCCAGTACCCAAGTGGCTCTGAGCATTAATGGGTATCACACCAAATGAAAGTGGTCGTAGTAAAGCTACCTGTACCTGTGATTATTAGAAATGAGTTTCCAGGATTTGCAAAGTTAATGACAGAGGGAGTAAATCCTGCTGTGTCAGCAGCTGTTGATAACAAGAGCATAGGCAAAGAAAATCTCAGATGTTGGGGACTCTTTTCCTTTTGGTGACATTGATTCAGACTTGTTTGAGCCCAGCTCCAAGATCCAGAAGTCCAGGAAAGAAAGTGGACATCTAAAAAGAAAACAATGGGAACAAAAGACTGATGGACATAAGGGGGTGATATATGAAAATGCTGAAACTAAACTGATGACTGATTGTGATTTTATTTCTGAGCAAATTAACAATGTTTATCTCCACGGTTATTTTAAGCAGCTGGGGTGAAACAGAAAAAGGGTGAACCAATGTTTAAAAAATGTAATTGGCTACTGTACAGAGATTGGGTTAATCCTCAGACCCAGGAACAGATAGAACTATTGGTTTTACCAAAGAGGTATAGAACTGAGATGTTAGAGATAGCACATGATAGTCCTATGGCTTGTCACTCGGGGAGGGGCGGCACCCTTGCTAGATTGTTGTACAGATTTTATTGACCTGGGATTCATGAGGATGCTGCCACTTATTGCAGTTCTTGTGCTGAATGTCAGAAAGTAGCCCCAGTGACTAAAAAAGACAAGCTGCTCCTGGTGCCCTCACCTTTGATACATGTTCCTTTAGAGAAAATTGCGGTGGATGTGGTTGGCCCCTTGAACAAAAGTAAAATAAGTAATCAATTCATTTTGGTAGTATGTGATTCAAACAACATGAATTCTTGCTGTATTCTGACATATGCAGTTAGGTCCTGCCTTTCAATTGCCCCGGAGAACAAAGAGTTAAACTTTCCATGGCCAGCATGGAATGTTCACCGCGAGTGCTTTGAAAACCATGGCTTCTCAGTCCGCCTCTCCCTGCTCTAAAATTGCTGAGGAGGGGTCTTCTTCTCAGAAAAATAAAGATAAGTCCTCTAAGAAAACTAGCACTAATAAGTCGGACAAGAATAAATATTCTAACCAAGCCTTAAAAATATATAATGACCAGGATTCTGATTCAGTCACTGCCAAAAATAATAGAAAAAAAAAGCATACCACTGCCCCTCCTGCTTAAAAGCAAGGGGAGATGCCAGTGGCACAAAAAGATATGCCCTCTGCTACAGAAATGGCTAAGGCTTGGCACATTTATCAGACATTACAATCTATAGGGGACATTTTTAATGCTCCTACAGACTCTGGTGTTCCTCTTTCAGTTCCTGATTATGACCAGGGCTTTTATTATGAAGGAGAAGGAGGAAATAATGCAGAGGATGATTTTTTAGAGCCATATGTTGGTACCTCCTCTAAGGGACAGGAGGATTCCTCATCTCATTTTACATTTCTAAAAAATATGGTGGACACCCTGGGCCCTGTTATCCAGGAGGACACCAAAGAAGAGGAGGACATAGAAACATAGAAACATAGAGGTCGATGGCAGATAAGAACCGCAAAGCCCATTCAGTCTGCTTATTTCTTTTTCTACCTTATAAATGTGCCATCGGCCTTTGCTCTGTCAATGGCCTATCTATTCATACTCATCTGTATTGCTCCCTTATGCCTATCCCATGCCTGTTTGAAGCCCTGCACTGTATTCATAGCCATCACTTCCTGAGGTAGGCCGTTCCATGCATCCACCACTCTTTCTGTGAAAAGGAATTTCCTCACATCCCCCTTTAATCGGCCTCCCCCTAATCTCATGCTGTGTCCTCTTGACTTGCTATTTTTCTTATATTTAAACATGTTAGACTCTTTCATCTTGTTAATGCCCTTAGGGTGTTTGAATGGTTTGATCATATCCTCTCTCCCTCCCTCCTTTGCTCAAGGTATACATATTGAGCTCCGTTAATCTGTCCTCATATGTCTTCTGATGCAGTCCCTGCACCATTTTGGTTGCAGTTCTCTGGACTGCCTCAATTTGGTTAATGTTCTTGTGAAGGTGTGGCCTCCAGTACTGCACACAGTACTCCAGATGGGGTCTAACCAGTGTCTTGTAAAGAGGGATTATTACCTCCCTCTTATGACTTGTGATACCCCTACTAATACACTCTAACATCCCCCTAGTCTTACCTACTGCTTTAGAGGTCTGCTTGGATGATTTCAGTCCATCAGTGATGATGATGCCCAAGTCTATTTCTTCCTTTGTGACTGCCAGCAACTCCCCTCCCAGCCTATAGGTGGCTTCAGGGTTTCTCTTCCCTATGTGCATGATCTTGCACTTCTTTGCATTAAATCCCAGTTGCCACTCTTCTGACCATTTTGCTAGTTTATCCAGATCTCTTCTCATTTTGCCCACCCCATCTGGATCATCTACTCTGTTGCAGATCTTGGTGTCATCTGCAAACAAACAAGCCTTACCCTCTAGTCCATCTGCAATGTCAGTAATGAAGATATTGAAGAGGACTGGCTCCAGGACTGATCCCTGAGGTACCCCACTTGTGACTTGCAGCTCTTCTAACTGTATACCATTTACCACCACTCTCTGTTTTCTGCCCATCAACCGGTTTGCCACCCAGTTGACCAACTTCTGACCCACCCCGAGCCTGCCCTGCTTATTTATCAATCTTCTATGTGGAACAGTGTCGAAAGCTTTGCTGAAGTCAAGGTAGGTGACATCAACTGCTCCCCCTTGGTCCACCACTCTGATTACCCAGTCAAAGAAATCTATGAGATTAGTTTGACAGGACCTTCCTTTTGTAAACCCATGCTGTCTTGGATCCTGTGCCCCTATGGATTCCAAGTGTTGCACTATCCTTTCCTTAAGGAGTGCCTCCATAATCTTGCCACTTCTGAGGTAAGACTGACTGGCCTGTAGTTCCCTGCCTCTTCCCTGCTACCACTCTTATGGAGCAGGATCACATGAGCCCTTCTCCAGTCTTCTGAGACCTCTCCAGTGCTCAGTAACTCACTAAACAGTTCTGCTAATGGCTCTGCTAGTTCCACCCTTAGCTCCTTAAGTACCCTGGGATGTATACCATCAGGTCCCATTGCCTTGTCCACCCTGAGCTTAGCGAGCTCTTGTAGGACCCTTTCTTTTGTGAAGGGAGTAGTGCTCACCTCCCTCCCCCCTGTGTCCATGGTGCTGAGCTGTGGGCCCTGCCCTACCTTCTCTTCAGTAAATACTGAGCAAAAGTATCTATTTAGGATATATGCATTTACAGGGTCCTCCTCCTCCTCACATGCCCCCTTTTCTCCTTTGAGCTTAGCAATACCCCCTCTGGACTTTCTCCTTTCACTAATGTATCTATAGGATGAAGATTATACTGAAATGATGGGTCTCATTCTGGCCCGCCATCACAGTGGTTAGATTTACGCTTGTGATGCCAGTGATCTGGGTTCAAGAAAGGACTCGAGGAATCAGAGGGCTGGCCTGAGGAGAAGGACTGAGCATCCCTGGGACTGCTCTCCTTCTCTATGGGGAGGGAGAGGCTGAGTGTCTGGTATTTGACAGACCTCTGGCGGAGGCTGGGGGCACCGCAGCACTCAGCGCCAATACATTGGGGGGCAGGGCAGATGCTGGTCATCATTGCATGTCCCTTCCCCTGGGGCAGCAAACAAAAAAGGAAAGTACCGGTCTCCCTGCATGAAGGCCCATTCCATCCTGCAGCCGATGGATCCCAAGGGACAGGGGGATATGGCCCCAAAAATAGGAAATAATAAAAAAAAAGAAATAATGGGCCTTCCTCCCTCCAGAAAGCTAGTTTTGCCCATTCACAATACACTTAAGATGGCAACCATGAAAATATTCCAAAATCCTACTTCTGTTTATAAAGTAGATAAAAAGAAGCATCAGCTAGATAAAACAAATGCTGATTTTCTTTATGAGCATCCAGACCACCAGGGAGTGGTACAGGCCATAGCTTATGATGAGGCTGAAGTACCCTTTTCCTCCTAACCCCCAGAAAAGGAGTCTAAGAGGCTGGACTCTATGAGAAAGAAAACATACATAACTGCTTCACTGCTGCTCTGCCTGTTTTCATACATGGCGTATGCAGCTCATTATCAGAGAGCTCTTTGGAAATCCATCCTGGTCACGGTTCAGCAAGGAAGGGACACCATGGTCCAGGATATTACTGAGACTCTGCACACAGCCATAGAAGCTACCAAGTACCAGTTCTATATGGCTGTAGATAATAATGACACAGCATCGAGGGTCATGACACAGGCCATTTTTCTCAGATGCTTTGCCTGGCTTAGGACCACTAATCTCTCACAGGACACCCAGTCCAAGGCTATGGATTTCCCCTGTGAGAACAGTTCCCTCTTTGGGCATAAAACTGAGACCTACATGAAAAAGGTGGATGAGTATAAGACCACTTACAAAAGTAATGCAACTGAAGAGAAGCCCTCTACTCCCCAGAAGGCCTATAGCAGAGGAAACAGAGGCAAGGGGGTACTTTCCCAGGCCTTTCTACCCCATGCCAGTGCCCATGGATTTTTCATATACGAGAGGATATTTTAGAGGAAGGGGAAGAAGAGGTCAGAGAAGAGCTTCTTTCACTCCTTCCCCCACTACTCAAGCGAAACAGCAGTCCTCCCAACTGTCTCCAGGTCGCCTCCCCATCCCCAGTAGGGGGAAGGCTGTTCCATTACCTTCACCAATGGCAACTAATCACCACGGATGAGTGGGTGCTGGAAGTTGTGGGCCAGGGCCTCTCCTCACAGTTCAAGATATTTCCTTGCCTCCAAGGGCCCAAGATTTCAAAACCCCTTTTTCCCAGCAGAAAAATTGCTGTTGGCATTGGAAGTCACAAACCTATTAAAGGCTCAAGCTGTGAAAAGAGTCCCCTTCCCTCAGTGGGGAAAAGGCCTCTATTCCAGATATTTTCTCACTCTGAAGAAAAATGGGTAGTGGCGATGTATTCTCAACCTAAGGTACCTGAACAGGCACTTGCTGAAGTCAAAATTCAAAATGGTCATCCTGACCCAGGTGATACATTCTCTGCAGCAGAGAGACTGGCTAGACTCCCTGGATCTCAAGGACCGTTACTTTCATATCCCCATTAGGCTATCCCACAGAACATTTCTCAGATTCAGGCTGCCATCAGGCCACTACCAGTTTGCAGCCCTGCCCTTCGGACTCACCTCATCTCCCGGAGTGTTCACAAAATGCCTACAGTGGTGGCAGTTCATTTAAGAAGACAAATGGTCTCAGTCTTCCCATACTTGGCTGATAGTGGCCAAGTAACAGAAGCCCTGAACCTCGCAGGAAGTACCCTGGAGTCTCTGGGCTTTATCATAAACAAAGAGAAGTCCCACTTCAAGCCAGGACTTCGCTGGGGTAGAACTCTACACCCTGCAAGAGAAGGCTTTCCTCCCTTTATACAGGGTGCAATCTTTTCTGAACTTTGTAAACTCCTTTGTCATAGATCAGCCAGGGCCAGACAGACATTTCCTCAGACTCCTGGGCCACATGGCATCCATGATAGCTGTGGTCCCAGGTGCCAGATTTCAAATGAGGGACATTCAGTATCACCTCAGAGCTTACTGGCCCCAGAAAAAAGATTCACTATCAAAGCTAGATCTTCCTGGACATAAAGTCTCCACCACTCATTCACACTGATGAGATCTACGCCGGAGGCGCTAGGACCCAGCGGGAGCAAACCTTTTGGCAAGAGGGCGGCACCAGAGATGGAGCCGCGAGGAGTGGCACTGCGAGCCTCGGCTCGTGTGGCAAAGACTTTCTCGGTGTCAACCCTCTAACCGCTTCAGTTCCTTTTTTCCCACCGTCGAGTACGCTTCAGTACAACATCGCTTGCCCGCCAGGACTCAAACTAGCAGCATAGTTTTCAGTTTATTGTTTTGTAATATATCTCGAAATAAGTACTGCTTACTTTTAACTATACTTATTAAAGAAAAGAAGTCTTCAGCCTACACTGACAGAGTTGACCATGAGCGGGTCAGGTGACGATAGGGAGACTTTGTATGAAAGCTGTTCAGTCAGCCAGGCCGGGTCCGGTCCACTGCCCTCTCTGGAGGGGGTGGGTCTGACAACAGATGTTCCGATGCTCGAGGGGATAGGTGGTCCCCCCCAAAGCATAAAAGAAAATGGTCGCATTCTCGGCACTGTTTGGCCTCGAGCTCTTTTTCGGCACACAGGTCAAAAAAGAGAAGGCATCACTCGAGGTTGCCTTCTGGTATGTCTGCGTGTCAACGGTGAGTTATTGGGGTCAGGTGTTGGTCTCCTTCTCTGGAGTCGCCGGTTTCTATCTCCGGTGACTGACCTTTTCAACATCGGAGCCCTTCCCCACCTTTTGGAAGGGCTTCCGATGAGCAGTTTCATCAGTGGGCTGCTCTTATGGAGCAATGGGCTCGGAGGTTGGTCTAGCTGCCTGGCCCAGTCACTCCGAGGCCCTCGGGCCTTTCGAGGGATCGTGTAGGGTAGTTGGACCTCCCTAGTGGTGTGGCTCCCTCTTCGGTGCTGTCGACTCCGTGCTCAGGTGTCTTCCCCCCTCACATGGCTGCGGCGCAAGGGGCCACACTGATGCCTCTATCTCCTGGTATTCTTCCTAATTTCACTTCAAATTGCAGTTTTCGAAGCCCTGGATTGTCTTCAGTGCCGATGCACCTGTTGGCGCTGTTTGTGTTGTCGGCGTTGTCCTCGGCGCCGTTGGGATTGTCGGCGCTGTGCACAGTGCTGGGCGGCCTTTTGATGCTGTTCTCACTGCTGCAGGCTTCTTTGGCGCCATGGCCTCTGTTGGCACCATATGCTGGGCTGTTTCAGATGGTGCCGACTTCCTTGCCTTTGGCACCGTATTCCTCTTTGGCGCCGAGGCTTGGTGTGGTATCGTCCAACCTTCAGGGCTTCTCGACTCCAATTCCTTTTTCTTCTTCATTTCCTACTGACTTTCACTCCTTTCCTGTCCGTACAGTCCCTTCTGGGCTGTCAGGAGATGATATTGAGACTAATCCAGACCTTTGGCTGCGTGATGATGTTGAAGGAGCAGGAGTTAATCCTGTTGCAGAGCCTGTGGTCGAGGACCTGTCATTTAAATCTCTGCTGAAAAATTTAAATTCTACTCTTTCTCTCCAGACTACAGATATCGATCCTGGAAAGCTTTTAAGACTCCAATACCTACATGCCCCAGAGATCCCTATGGATTTAACTCCTCCGGTACAACCATCCTTTGAGACGCTCTCTCAGATGGTATGGAACAAGCCCGCTCTCATTCCTTCTGTGGCTAAGTCCATAGACAGGAAGTATGCTCCTCCCAAGGATTGACCGATTTTGGCCTCTTAGGCCTTTGCTGATCCCATTGTAGTCTTAGCAGAGAATGATAAAGTCATTCTCCCTCAGGCATCTACAGCCCGACCTATAAACAAAGAATCTCACAAGATAGACACCTTAGGCAAGAGAGCCTTTGCTGCCTCCACCCTGGGTATGCGTATTGCCAGTTACCAGGGCTACGTCTCTCAATATGAGTATGCTCTTTGGCATTCACTCAAACAGATGGTGGAAGCTCTGCCCAAGTCAGACACTAGTTCAGAGCTTCTTTAGACCATAACAAGGGGTATCGAGTCCAACAACCAGCAGGTTAAAGCAGCTATGAATGCTTTCGATACTGTTTCCTGAGTGGCAGCGGCAGGCATTTGTACCCATTGTCACTCCTGGCTACACACTTCGGGCTTCATGAATGATGCTGAACAGCAGGTCATGGCGTTATCCTTTGACATACGTATCTGTTTGGACCTCAAGTAGAGCAAGCTGTGGAGGCCACACAGAAGACTAGGTCGGCCATTAAAACGGCTCGACCCGCTCCCACCCCTTCTCGGGGGGGGGTGTTAACAAGCATCAATTTCACAACCGTCAGTCCTTTTGGGGCAAGGACAGAGGAGGTTTTAACAAAAACCAAGCCCTCCCAGCCTCAAAAGAAAATGCAACAGAAGGCACAAGGGCCCAAAGCACCCAGTGCCACCTTCTGAGTTTCTGGCCCAGGTCCCACCTCAACTGCCCGAGGGGTACTCTTCCTCAGCGGTAGGAGGACATCTGACTCAGTTCTACAACTAGTGGAAATCCATAACATCAGACAAATTGGTCCTCCGGATAATCCGTGAGGGATACTCCCTCAATCTTTCAGAGGTCCCTCTGGATTATCCCCCCAAACGACAGCCCAGCCTGTCAACAATTCAGTCAGACCTTCTTGCCTCCGAGATACAAGGCCTTCTGAACAGCAGGGCAGTAGAAATAGTTCCACTGGATCAATGAAACACAGGTTTCTACTCCCACTACTTCCTGGTCCCGAAGAAGACCAGTGGCATGCGCCCCATTTCAGACCTCAGAAAGTTAAACAAGTTTCTTCTCAAGGAAAAGTTCAAGATGATATTGCTAGGGACCCTGTTACCCTTGCTTCATCAACATGATTAGATAGCTTCCCTGGACATGCAGGATGCTTACCAACATATTCCTATACACCCGAAACACCACAAATACCTAAGGTTTGTGGCACTGGGCCAGCATTATCAGTTCAGAGTCCTGCCCTTTGGGCTATCCTCGGCGCCACAGGTTTTTACAAAGTGTTGTGCAATTCTCGCACCGCAGAAAAATCAGAATACAAGTGTTCCCATATCTGGATGACTGCCTTCTAGCAAGTCCTTCCAGGCAAGGCACTCTGGATGCCATAGCCATGGCTTCAGACTTTCTCACATCCATGGGAGTCCTGCTAAATCTCAAGAAATCACAGTTGTGGCCCTCCCAGAAGCTCCTTTTTATAGGAACTCTTCTGGACACCTCCTGTGCGAAAGCTTTTCTTCCAGAGGACAGAAGGAGCGATTTCATACAGATGACCTGGTACATCAGAGAGAACAGCTCAGTTTGAGCTATCTCTATGCAATGGATGCTGGGTCTCATGGCATCTTTGGTGTTCACTGTACCTCTAGCACGTCTCCACATGAGAACCTCTCAATGGATGCTAAGTATGCAGTGGTCCCCAACCACTCACCCTCAGTCCTTTCTCATCAAGGTGACAGAACCTCTGAAGAGGTCACTCATCTGGTGGGTGAAAGAGGAAAACCTTCTGGAAAGGTATCCCTTTGCTCCTCTGGATCATCAGATTTCCATTACCACCGACGTGTCCCTGATGGGGTGGGGAGCTCACTGTCAGACTTTCCACACCCAGGGTACGTGGACTCAGGTCGAGTCCCAGCTTCACATAAACGTCCCAGAAATGAGGGCCGTCCTTTCTGCAGTCCGGGCTTTGAAGGACATTCTCTGTCACAAGAGCATTCTCCTTCAAACGGACAACAAAGTACTGATGTATTACATCAACAAGCAGGGCTGTGCACACTCTTACCCTTTATGCAGGGAAGCGATGAGAGTGTGGGAATGGTGCCTAGAGCACAACGCTCTAATTCAGGTGGTCTACCTGCCAGGAGTGCAGAATGAACTGGCAGACCTTCTCAGCAGAACGGAGACAGATCCTCATGAGTGGTCTCTTGACTCAACTGTAGTTCAGTCACTATTCGCAGAGTGGGGAACTCCAGACCTGGACCTTTTTGCATCCCCACTCAACACAAAACTGCCTCTCTTCTTCTCCAGAAATCCAGGGCCTGGCATTTTCTGTCAGGATGCGTTCAGGCTGCAGTGGACAAAATGCTTTCTATACGCATTTCCTCCTCTTCCACTAATTCAGAAGGTACTTCTCAAATTCGAGTCTCAGGGGGACAAAATGATCCTCATTGCTCCCTTCTGGCCTCAACAGATATGGTTTCCGCTACTCAGCAGTATGTCGGAAACCCCTCCGAAGGTGCTTCCCCTTCAGACAAACCTTCTGACCCAGGGTCCTGTGGTCCATCCCAATCTGAGGATGCTTCACCTTCATGCTTGGCTCCTGAAGAGATAGAGGTGAACAGGTTCAATGTCTCTTGGAGAGTTTCAGATATTCCTTTGGCCGCGTGCAAGCCAGCCACAAGAAAAACTTACAAATCCAAATGGAAGAGTTTTTCAAACAACATGAAGTCTTGCTATATTCTGACATATGCAGTGAGTCCCAACCTTCGAACTGCTCCGGAGGTGAAAGAGTTAACTTTCCATGCCAGGCATGGAACGCTGAGCTCGAGCTCGGTTGAGACTTTGTCTGTTGTTCTTCAAACTCAAACCGTCAGACTCTTTACTCCGCCTCACTGAACAGTCGCTCCGGAGATCTCTCCTTCTGCTCGGTTCATTTTGTCTGTTAAAGTACCGTTTTTCTCGGTTTTCAACCAAATTTAAACCGCAACCTGTCGGTTCAGTCTCTGTCTGTGGTATTTGTGAGTACTAGATAGGTTTTACATTAATTCTATTCTGTGTGGAACTTGTAAACGTTTATCGGTTCAGTTTGAACCGATCAAGTTGTTTTAAAAAATCTTAATTTGTGATTTAGAGTGTGGTTACCGGTTCTTATCGGTTCTAAAAAAAACAGATTTTTTTACGGTTTTTTCCACGACCCGTGACACGGTTGGGAACCTATAACAGGGTATTGCCTGTCGGATTGCCATAAAAGGGTAAGTTTGGTTAGGACTGGCACTATGTCTGAGAAACCCAAAGGAAAAACCGGACCCACTGGGTTTCAACACTGCAGTGTGTGTGGGGAAGTCTTTGCCAAGGCTGACCCCCACACCACCTGTGTTTATTGTCTGGGGTTTGACCACCTCAATGCAGACTGCCAGATTTGCAAAATTTTCCCTGCAGCTACCCTAGAAAAGAGAGCTGGTAGGCTCAGGGAAAGGGAGGCCAAAAAGTCCGCTGAACCGGATTTCCAGCCCGGTTCGGTTCCAACTGAACCAGAAGGAGTGCCCTCTGACCAGAGCGAGACTTCTTCGGGAAAAAGGAGAGCTGATTCTGAGGAGTCGGTTCCGGCTAAAAGAACTAGAAAAGAGAAATCAGCTGGTGTGGAGCCAAAACTTTCCTCTCCAACCGCTGAAGAGATAGCCAAAGCGATCAAAATTGTTCAGTCGCTTTCCCCGGTTCCGACCGAACCGGCACCATCAGGCAGGCACTCGGTTTGGCCGGTTCCTCTGGTTCAAGATTATGAGTTAGAGGAGTTTTATGAACCGGAGGAGGAGGAAGAGGAGTATGAGGAAAGTGAATGTGGATTTGAAAGTCTGGATGTGCCCATTGACCCGGACATCTCCCCAGACAGACCTTCAGGGTGTCTCCTCCTAGGCTTTCTGAGTTCCCCTCCCATTTCATGTTCTATAAAAAAGTGGCTGAAACCCTCCAGCTTCCTATGGAAGAAGCTGTGGATGACCAGGAGGAGCCTAACTATGTAGAAGTGATGGATATCCCGGAGTCTAGGAGGCTGTCTATTCCCTTGCACAAATCTTTTGGGAAACAGACATTTAAAATTTTAAAGACTCCTAACACTATACCTCCTGTGGATAAAAGAATGGACAAGAGGTGTACATTGTCAGGCTCAGACACGGAGTTCCTTACACAACAATGCAGCCATGTTGGGGTAGTGCAGGCTGCAGCCTGTGATAAGGCAAACATTCCCTTGGCTTCACACCCCCCAGACAAGGACTCCAGGAGGATTGATGCCATGGCAAAGAAACAGTACATGGCAGCATCCTTGGGACTCAGACAGGCCAATTATATGGCCTATACTGCTAGGTATCAAAAATCCAGATGGGATACTGTTATGGCCCTAGCAAAACAGGTCCCTGGCCAGCTTGCCAAGGAGCTGGAGCAGGTGGTTGCTGATGGTATTGAGGCATCCAAGGTGCAATTCCATGCTGCAGTAGACTCCAATGATGTGTCTTCTAGAGTCATGGCTACATCTGTGGCACTTTGAAGAATGGCTTGGCTCAGATGTACTAGCTTATCACAGGATACCCACACTAAGGCCATGGATTTTCCTGTTGTGGGTAATTCTCTGTTTGGGGAGCAGACAGAATTACATGAAGAAAATGGATGAATATAGGACCACCTATAGGAGTACACAGGCCAAAGAAAGGCAGGCCACTCCTCAAAGGCAGCTTTCCAGGGGCAGGGGCAGGCCTTTTCATAGGCCTTTTTACCAAGCCCAGGCCTCCTCTTCTGCTTATGCCCAGAGGGGTTCTTTAGAGGGAGAGGCAGACGGGGTACAAGCAGGCCTGCTTCCACCCCTCAGCCCAAAGCTCCTGCTAAGGCACCCTGATGGGGTTGCCAGGCCGATTCTCAGCCACCTGTAGGGTCAGGCTGGCTTACTTGTCCAGGACTGGGAGTCTCTGACATCAGACAAGTGGGTCCTGGAAGTAGTAAGTCAGGGACTGGTTCTCAGCTTCAAAAGTTTCCAAAGATGAGAACCAGATCCTTTCCACCTGCAAATCCACCAGAGGCACTTGCCCTAGAGGCAGAGGTCTCTTCCTCCTGCTCTCAGAGCTGTGGAAAGGTTCCACCCCACACCAGGGCAAAGGGTTGTACTCAGGTACTTCCTTACCCCAAAAGACAGGAGAATGGCAGCCCATCCTGGATCTCAGATACTTAAACAAGCACCTTTAAAACCAAAATTCAAAATAGTGACTCTGGGAATTATTCTACCCTCTCTAAGGCCAGGGGACTGGCTAGCGTCCCTGGACCTCAAGGATGCCTACTTCCATATTCTTATCAGAAGCTCCCATCCAAAGTACCTCAGGTTCGAGCTGCCCTCAGGCCATTACCAGTTCAGAGCAATGCCCTTTGGCCTCACCTCTGCTCCAAGGGTATTCACAAAATGCCTGGCAGTAGCAGTTGCTTCTCTAAGAAGGCAAAGAATTGCCATCTTCCCCTACCTGGATGACTGGCTCATAGTAGGCCTGTCCCCAGACCAAGTCAAGTTACACCTACAGATAACTCAGCAACTGCTCACCTCTCTAGGTTTCCTTCTGAATCTTTCAAAATCAGTCCTAGAACCTGTCCAGCTTCTCACCTTCATAGGCGCAGAGCTGAACACAGAGAAAGCCAGAGCCTTCCTTCCCTTGGACAGGGCAAGGACCCTGGTCTCTCTGACCTCCTCATTCAACCTGCAGGTGTCTCAACCAGCAAGGCATTTTCTACAGCTCCTGGGGCACATGGCTGCTTCTACAGCAGTAGTGCAGGGAGCAAGATTTCAGATGAGGGACATTCAGTTCCATTTGAGAGCCTTTTGGTTTCAAAGGAAGGACCCTCTAACCAAATTGATCCCAGTGACTTGAACCCTGATCCAGGCCCTACAGTGGTGGCAGGATCAGAGCAATCTGAGACAAGGGGTTCCTTTTGTCACTCAGTCTCACTCCTTAATCCTTACTACAGATGCATCCCTCTTGGGGTGGGGAGCTCACATGGGTGACCTCACCACCCAGGGGTTGTGGTCCCCTCAGGAATCTCTGCTCCACATCAATCTGTTGGAACTCAGAGCAGTTTGTTTAGCACTTCAAGCTTTTTCCAGATCTGTTCAGAACAAAGTTGTACAGGTCAGAACAGACAACACCACCACAATGTGGTACATCAACAAGCAAGGGGGCACTCGGTCTATGGCCTTGTGCACCGAAGCAATGAAGTTGTGGTATCTGGCTTACTCCCTGAACACCTCCCTTATGGCAGTTCACCTCCCAGGCAAGGACAATGTCCTGGCAGATGCTCTCAGCAGGATTTCCCAGGGCCATCACGAATGGTCACTGGACCCGCTGGTCTTGGAGGTGATATTTTCCAGATGGGGCACCCCACAGATAGATCTTTTTGCAGCCCCAGACAATCACCAACTTCCCCTTTTTTGTTGCAGGCCCCCAGTGTTGGGCTCAGTCCCTCTGGGTGCCTTAGTTCTCAATTGGGAAGGGAAGTTTCTTTATGCTTTCCCCCCTTCCCTCTCCTGTTCAAAGTGCTAGTCAAAATCAGATCTCAACCCTGCAAGATGACCCTGATTGCTCCAGACTGGGCCAGACAGCCCTGGTATCCACTCCTACTGTCCTTAGCAGTCCATCTTCCCTGTGTCTTCCCAGGAATTACAACCTGTTAACCTGTGCTCAGGGGAGGGTTTGGTACCCGAACCTCAAATCTCTCAATCTCAAGGCCTGGCTCTTGAAGAGTTAGAGTTTGCTGACTTACACCTCTCCCAATGTGTAATGGATATCCTGAAGGCTTCTAGAAAACCTTCCACCAGGGCTACTTATAATTCCAAATGGAAAATGTTTTCCATATGGTGCTCTGGAAAGCATATTCCCCCAGAATATGCTGATTTTCCCACAGTCCTGGATTATATGGTCCACTTAAATACCTTGGGGCTGAGGCCAGCTACCCTGAAAGTGCATCTGGCAGCTGTTTCTGCTTTTATTTCAGCAGGAAAGCCTTCTTCTCTTTCTGCTCACCCTGTGTTTTCCAAGTTTTTCAAGGGATTGCTTCACACCAATCCTCCATTCAGGGACCCTGCCCCCGCCTGGGATCTTAATGTTTGCATTGCTCAGCTTATGCAACCCCACTTTGAGCCTTTGTCTTCAGCAGAGCTTAAGTGCTTGACTTGGAAAACTGTGTTTCTGGTAGCCATCACTTCTGCCAGATGTATAAGTGAATTACAAGCTTTGTCAGTGGAGCCTGATTTTATCTCCTTTCACAGAGATAAGGTGGTCCTCAGGACTAACAGGAAGTTCTTGCCTAAGGTGGTTTCAGATTTCCACCTTAATCAATCCATATCTCTTCCAGTGTACTTCACTGACCATTCCTCCTCTGGCGAGAGGAGGTTGCACAGCTTAGATGTGAAGAGAGCCCTTAGTTACTACATAGAGCGTACCAAGGGTCACAGGTTTGACTCCCTCCAACTGTTCCTCACTTATGGTGAGGTTGGCAAAGGGAAATCTGCCACTAAAAGATCCATTGCCAGGTGGATTGTCTCTTGTATCCAATTTTGCTATAAAAACTGGGAAAGGTTCCTCCCTCAGGCCTGAGGGCTCACTCTACCAGAGGTACAGCTGCTTCTCTGGCTGTTGCCAGGGACATCCCTATTCTAGAGATATGTCAAGCAGCTACCTGGAAAACAGTTCACACTTTTACCAAGCATTACTCCCTGGACATCCAGGCTAGGAGTCATGCTTGGTTTGGCACAGCTGTGCTTCAGTGCCTATTTCCTATGTTCTGTACCTCCTCCATGGAGGTACTGCTTTGTAGTCTGCATATGTCAGAATATAGCAAGACTTCATGTTGTTTGAAGAAAAAATTACTCACCTTAGTAATGTTGTTTCTTCTAATGGAGTCTTGCTATATTCTGACCTCCCCCCCTGCCTGCCCCTCTCAGAACCTCTGTTTTTGGGATGTGGGTGGGCAGTGCAGTGTTGGCACTTAGTAGGTGCCCATCTTGTTGTTTTTCACCCCTCCTTTCTTGGGGTGACTTGGTATTGTGTTTTTCATTTTTTGGGTCTCCTGACTTGAGTCTTTGTTTTGGGACCAAAAAATGTGTTCTTATATTTAGTAGCCAGTTGGCTAGTGTAGGTTTACAGCTTCCACACAGGACCTTAGTGAGTTTAGCTCGTAAAGATCTGATGGTTTGTGTTTGAAGAACAACAGACAGAGTCTCAACCAAGCTCGAGCTCAGCGTTCCATGCCTGGCATGGAAAGTTAACTCTTTCACCTCCGGAGCAGTTCGAAGGTTGGGACTCACTGCATATGTCAGAATATAGCAAGACTCCAGTAGAAGAAACAACATTACTAAGGTGAGTAATTTTTTCTTCTCTCTGGTGTGCAAAATCCTCTTTGAATCCTTTTTCCTGCCCACCAAATAAAGTTTTAGAGTACCTCTTAGACCTCTCAAATTCAGGTCTACAATACTCTACAGTCAAAGTTCGCCTTTGTGCCATTTCAGCTTATCATGAGCCAGTACTTTCCTTTTCACTGTCTCAGTTACCTGTAGTTAAGAGGTTTCTTAAGGATATTCTGCATACCAGACCCCCTAGCAGATGTCCAGTCACAGCCTGGGACATTAATCTTGTGCTAGATATGCTTACTTGAAAGCCTTTCGAGCCTCTAGCTACCTGTGAGCTGAAATTCCTCACTTGGAAAACGGCCTTCCTGGTGGCCATCACCTCGGCCCACAGGGTTTCTGAAATACATGCTTTGGTCACAGACCCTCCGTACACTGTATTTCATAAGGACAAAGTTGTTCTTAGGACCCATTCTATGTTTCTCCCTAAGGTTGTCTCAGAAATCCATCTAAACTAACCTGTAGTCCTACCTACTTACTTTGCAAACTTCCAAAATGAAGCAGAGCGTACCCTTCATTCTTTAGATGTTAAAAGAGCGCTGCGTTTCTGTTTAAATAGAACAAAAGAGATTCACAAGGCTCAACAACTGTTTGTTTCTTTCAGCGAGACCCGGCTGGGTCAACCTGTCACTATCAGATGCATTTTGGCATGGCTGGTAGCATGCCTTCGCCAGTGTTATTCCATGGTGCATGTTAAGCTGGAGGGATGAGTGTACGCTTACTCTACTAGAGCAGTCACGGCATCCCTGGTGGAAATCCGCAATGTGCCCACTGCAGACATTTGCAATGCAACTACCTGGTGCTCAGTGCATACTTTCGTCAAGCACTATGCCCTGGATATCCATGTCAGGTGACATCTTTCATTTGGCAGGACTGTTCTTAACGGACTTCTGTCCTAAATTTGTGAACTCTTGGTTTCTCCGGCCGCCCTTTCAGGGGATTATTAGCTCAGTACTCTCCTATCAGTGTGAATGAGTGGTGGAGACTTTATGTCCAGGAAGATATGGAAATTATTTACCTACCGTAATTCTTGATCTTCTTGGACGAAGTCTCCACCACTCATTCTTAAAACGCCAAACACCATTCAGGCTTGGAGCATTCAAGCAAGTGCCTGGAAGACTTTTTGGGAACCCCCATTTGCAGGGGGGTTACATATTGAAAGTGGGTCATGATTTGGTTCCCCACTGTGTGAACTGTGTTCTGCTTGCTGGTACCGTAGAATCCTTTACATGTAAATGTGCTGTATATTGAAAGTGGGTCGTGATTTGGTTCCCCACTGTGTGAACTGTGTTCTGCTTGCTGGAAGCTTTATCCAGCCTAATCGGACTGAATCCGCGTTCATCTCCATTCGGCCTAGGCCATGCCACGCTGGCCCTACTAGACTACCCCACTGCACAGAGAAAGCCACCGATGAGAGACCTGCATGGAAATCAGCCCCCTGCTCCACGCTTGAACAGGAACAATGCCTCAGTGAATCATGTGGGCCCTGCTTCTCCTGGCACTCCAGATTAACCTCTTGCTGTCTCGATTTTCATCCAGCTTGTGTCCAGTCTTGGGTATCGTGAATAATCATCAGGGATGCTCCCTACAACAACAGCCTAATCTAAAAGTGTGTCATCTGATTGTCTTGTTGTTTTCTTTTCACAAACTGAGCCCTCTGGCTCCGGATTACAAATAGTGTGTGTTGTGCATGTTGTTTTCTTCCATCACAGGGCCCCAACCAGTTGCAATATTCCTGGCTAGTCCACCATTCTCCATCTGGGTACCCAGAGTGTGTGACTGTTTATGGACCCTGAAGTGCATGCATAACTGTTTGATTGGTAGAGCCTTTAAAAAAATGTACCTGATTATGCCCCCCTCCCTTGTTCAAGCCCCTTAAATAAATCAGATCTAACTCTTTTTTGCATTTACCCTGACTGTGGTTCCAGTTTGTGCAAGAGTACTGTACTGCTGTTATTTGCTGTGTATAACCTTGTTTTACAGGAGGTCCAAAGGGCCGGGCCAGAGGAAAGCCCTAGTGGTAAGTGCAAACAGTGTGGGTACTTGTGTGGTGTATCAGGGGTAGTGTGAAAGTGATTATTATGTATTGTTCCGGGCACTAGTAAGGAAAGGGGGGGGTTACAGTGTCCCGGAGGGCTGTGCCCAGGTTAGCTTGACCACTATCAACCCAGACCTCCGGGTGGAGGCACCCGTTTCAGAACTCAGGCCCCTTAACCTGCTACTAGCTAAGCAGGCAGGGGTACTAGCTCTTGGGGTAGCGGCACCTAGGGGTTACAATTAGATTGGACAGAGAGGTTTCTGTATGCTTTCCCTCCTTTTCCTGTGACACACAGAGTTCTTCTCAAGCTTAGAGACCAGTCAGCCACCATGATCCTGGTGACTCCAGACTGGGCAAGGCAACCATGGTACTCACTACTCCTTGCCCTGTCGGTCAGGAAGCCTATTCACCTACCGGTGACCCACAGTCTCCTAACTCTTCCTCAGACAGGGGTAGCATTCTCCAGTCTACAGTCGATTCACCTCAAGGCCTGGTACTTGAGGAGTTAGAATTCCCTGATTCTCAGTACTCTGAACAGGTCCTGAAGATCCTTCGAATGGCCAAAAATTCTAACACTAAGAAGACTTATGCCTCTAAGTGGAAAAGGTTCTCCATATGGTGTAAGGATAAGGGGATAAATCCTCTCAGGGCTGATCCTCCTACCCTTTTGGATTATTTAGTACATCTTCAGTTAGCAGGATTTAAGGCCTCATCCCTTAAAGTACACCTTGCAGCCATTTCGGCTTACCTGTCTACTGGGAAAGACAAATCTGTCATTTTTCAGCCTATCTTTAAAAAGTTTTTCAGAGGCCTGCTACATCTTCAACCCCACTAAGGGAACCTATGCCTTCCTGGGATTTGAACCTCTGTACAGCCAAGTTCATGGAACCACCCTTCAAACCCATGGCTACTGCTGATCTGAAGTACTGTATGTTACTTGGAAAACTGTTTTTCTAGTGGCCATCACTTCTGCCAGGAGGATTTTAGAACTGCAGGCCCTGTGTACCAAACCTAACTACATCATTGCACACAGGGACAAAGTAGTCCTTTGGACAAACAGGAAGTTTCTGCTTAAGGTGGTCTCTGATTTCCACCTTAATCAATCCATCAATTCCTGTCTTTTTCACAGAAAAATCCACTCCAGGTAAGTGCAAACTGCATAGTGTGGATATCAAGAGGACTCTGACCTACTGTTTGGAGCATACCAAGCAGTTCAGAGACACTCATACTCAGCTTTTCCTCACTTATGGAGAGGTGAGTAGGGGAAGACCAGCTACTAACAGGACCATATCCCGTTGGGTTGTCTCTTATATCCAGTTTTGCTACAGCAAGGCTGGCAAACAGCCCCCTCAGGGTCTTAGGGCCCACTCTACTAGGGGCACTGCGGCCTCAGTGGCAGCTGCAAAAGATATCCCCTTACTAGATATGCAAAGGAGAATGTTTCCTTACCCACAGAACAAACTTCAGAAATTCATAACTTGGTAAAGACATTTAGAAGTACTTTTACCACACTGCCAGGCCAAGCAAAATGGGTCAAGTATGTAATAGTGACAGAGAATGTTCACCCTATCAGACAAAAAATAAACAGATTAACAGCGGTTAAGAGAAGATGTGGTTAAGGAAATACAACAAATGAAAGAGTTGGGTATCACTGAAGAATGGAGACGTGCTTGGCTGTCACCAGTGATGACTGCAAATAAAAAAGAAAGCATGTAAGACTTTGTCTTGATTTCAGGAAACTTAATCAAATGTCCTTATTTGACAGCTATCCTATGCCCAGGATAGATGATTTGGTAAACAGACTGGAACTTGCCAAGTACATTAGTACCGTCGATGTCACCAAGGGTTACTGGCGAATTCCCCTAGCTAAAGAATACAGAAACAAGACTGCATTTTCCACTCCAATGGATTCTATCAGTTCAGCACCATGCCATTTGGTTTACATAGTGTACCTGCTAAGTTCCAGTGGTGCATGGATGATTCTAGCCACTCACACTGGTTATTGTGCTGCTTACCCGGATGACATCGTGGTGTACAGTCCAGACTGGAAAAGCCACCTGGAACATCTACGAGTAGTTATCCGGTCTATAAAAAATGCAAGTGTGACCATTAATCATGCCAAGTGTGCATTAGGCATGCAGGAAACCAGATATCTTCCTGGACTTTAAGTCTTCACCATTTATTCATAGTGCTGGGTTCAAGCTGGAGGGCACTAGGACCCACAGGAGCCAAAAATCTTCAGAAGGGCTGGCACCGAGACAAGACAGTGCATGCGTGGCACCGTGAGGCTGGTGATCCTGTGTAGGCTGTCTCAGTGTCAACCTTCCAACTTCTTTAGTTCCTTTTTTCCCACCGTTGAGTTTGCCTGAGTGGCGACATCACTCGTCTGCCAGAAGTCAAATCTTCACATCTATTTGACAACAGCATTCAGATTACTTAGTTTATTACTTTGTTTATTTAGAAAAAAAAAGGAGAACTTTCTTATTTTCCTCTCAGTTCTACTGTTCAAAGGAGTTGACCATGGATGGTAACGGTAGGGACTATCCGTTGGAAAGCTGCTCAGACAGCTGCGCTGTGTCCAGTCCACCATCCTCTCTGAAGGGAGTGTCCAACTATGGGCAGTCCGGTGTTTGGGAGGGAGGACAGTCTTCCCATAAACACAAAAAGGAGCAGGCCTATTCCCGATCTAGGTTGGGGGCCCAGCACCGCTCGGCCTCAAGCTCTTCCTCTTTCCATTGGAATGGGAAGAAAAGGTACCACTCAAGGAACCCTCTGATACATATGCCAAGAGGTCTTCCATGGTCGTGAGTGGTAGGCCATTCCCAGTTCCCTGACAGCCTCCAGTCCTGGTTGCTCAGACTCTCAATGCCAGGACCCTTCTCTGTCTTCTTGCGGGATTCCCAGGGGGGCAGTTTCACCATTGGGCTGCTGTCATGGAACAGTAGGTACAGCGTCTGTCTTGGTTGCCCCTCCTGGTGGATCCGGTCCCTGGGCCCTCAGGCCTGGGGACTTCAGAGCCGCGGTTGGTACTTTTTGGGCAGGTTGAGCGTCTGGTGTCAGCAACGGATTTTCTTCTCTTGCCAGTGCCCACGCCACTGACCCTAGTTCCACATTCTCTCCCCCCCTCACTCTGCTTCACAGGAGCTGGCACAGGTACCATATTTTTCTCCTAATTCTTCTAGGATCTCTATGGATCTTCAGGTGGTACCGTCTAGTTCAGCACCAGCTTCGGTGCCATGTCTGGTGCCAGTTTTGTGGTGGTGCGGCACTGGGGCCCATGGTGCCAGGTCCAATGCCAGTTCCAGTGACTCCTGTTTATCCTTTGCCGGGGCCAGGCAATGGCCTATTTGGAGCAGCTCCCACCCCTTCCGAAGGGGACTTGGAGCAAGATGGGTCTGATCCCGACCTTATCATTTCTGAAGAAGGTGACCAAGAATCATTCTATAGTTTGGATGGCAAGCCCTTGCTTCCAACTGAAAGCCCAGTAGAGGACCTTTCCTTCTAGTCTCTACTCAGAAATATGAGGGCAACCCTAGCTCTGCAGATGTCTTCTATGGATCCAAGTAGGCTTTTATGCCTTGAGTGGCACCATGTTTCTAACATTCCAGTGAACCTTACGCCACCAGTAATCCCACCTTTTGAGACCTTGTCTGAGACGGTGTGGGCAAGACCAGCTCTTATTCCTTCTATCTACAAAACTATAGACAGGAAATATGTCCCTCCCAAGAAGAGTCCCATTCTGGCAACACATCTCATCGCAGATGCGCTGATGTTCCTCGCTGACAATGAGAAAGCTGTTCTTCCACATGATGTATCAGTGCATCCTATCAATAAAGAATCTTGTAAGATAGATACTTTGGGAAAATTCACAGCCGCAACCCTGTGTATGTATGTTGCCAGCTAACTAGGGCACTTCTCCCAATACAAATATGCCCTCTGGACTTCCCTGAAGTCATTAATGGAAGGTCTCCCAGAGTCAGACTCCAAAATGGAAATACTACAGTCTGTTACCTGAGGGATTGAATGTAATAGCCATCAATTTAAAGCTGCCATGAACGCTTACAACACAGCCTCTAGAGTGGCTGCTGCTGGTATCTGTATCAGAAGACATTCCTGGCTTTGTACATCAGGGTTTTCCTCTGATGCTCAACAGCAGGTGATGAATATCCCCTTTGATGGTACATATCTGTTTGCCCATCAGGTGGAGCAAGCCCTGGAGGCCTCTCAGAAAACAGGGACTGACATTAAATCAGCCAGGCCAACTCCTTCCGCTCCTCAGAGAGGCAGGAACTGTTAGTTTTTTCATAACAGGCAGCCCTTTCGAGGAAGAGGCTGAGGAGCCCCTAATAGGAACCAGCCTCCTCAGCTGCAAAAGAAAATGCAGCACAAGGCACAGGGCCTGAATGCGCCCAGTGTCACCCTCTGAAAGTCAGGTCCTGATCTCACCTCAGCTGCCCGAGGTGGACATTTCCACGACAGTGGGAGGTCGTCTGACTCAGTTTTACAACCAGTGGCAGTCTATCACCATGGCGTACCTCTTAACCTCTCTGCATTAAAATTCATAGCTCTGACCTTCAAAAATCAGAGCAAATGGCCAGAATGTAAGCAATTTCCTATTTTAAAGAATAATATGTCTTTGAATAGTAGGCCTCGTATATTTAGTGTTAAGGAATGTTTCTATCAAGTTAGTTGAATGATTCAGTAGTTTGTGTGTCCAGAAATAGCTCTAACATTATGAAGAACATCAGTAAACTTTTGCAGAGCCAGGGTAAATTTGACTGTAAAAATCATAGCACTATGTGAAATTCATAGCAGTTGAAAGGTATGCACCATGGACAAATAGGTCCTCGGGATTTTTCAAGAGGTGTAATCTCTCAGCTTTACAGATATCACCCTGGACCTTCCACCCAAGTGACAGCACAGTCAATCAACCGCTAAGTCAGACCTTCTCACTTCCGAGATACAGGGCCTTCTCAGAAACAGGGCAGTAGAAGTAGTTCTCTGGGCAGAGAGGAACACAGGTTTCTACTCATTACTTTCTGGTTCCAAAGAAGACAGGTGGCATGTGCCCCATTCTTGACCTCAGAAAGTTGAACAAGTTCTTGTACAAGGAGATGATCTCCCTAGGGATGCAACTATCACTCCTCCAACAGCACAACTGGTTGGCATCCCTGGACATGCAGGACGCCTACCAGCATGTTCTAGTACACACAAGCCACCACAAGTACCTTTGCTTTGTGGTCTTGAACCAACACTACCAATTCAGAGTCCAGCCCTTTGGGCTCTCCTTGGTGCCTTGAGTCTTTACCAAGTGCTTTGCAGTCCTTGCTGCACACCTCCGAAAACTCGGCGTTTAGGTTTTCCCCTACCTAGATGACTGGCTTTTGGCAAGCCCATCAAGGCAGGAGAGACAGAAGGCGGTTTCCACAGCCTCTCAGTTCCTTACTACAATGGGGGTCCTGTTGAACTTGGAGAAGTCACAACTTCAACCCTCTCAGCAGCTCCTCTTCATAGGAGCCCTCTTAGATACAGCAGAAGCAAGGGCATTTCTCCTGGAGGACAGGAGAAAAGACATTCTCTGGATGGCTCACTTCATCAGAGAAAACAATCCTATGCAAGCTCACTCTATGCATTGGCTGTTAGGCCTTATAGCATTATCTGTTTTCACAGTGCCTCTAACCCATCTGCATATGAGGACCATTCAGTGGATGCTCAGCACACAGTGGTCTCCAACTACACATCCGCCGTCTTACCCCACCAAAGTGACAGAGCCCCTGAGTCGGTCACTTGCATGGTGGATACAAGAAGACAACCTTCTACAAGGTCTGCTCTTGGCCCCTCCAGAATCTCAGATCACAATCACCACAGACGCATCTTTACTTGGCTGCGGGGCTCATTACCAGAACCTTCACACCCAAGGGGTGTGGACCCAAGAGGAGTCTTATCTTCACATCAGTGTTCTGGAGATGAGGGCAGTCCTGTATGCCCTACGAGTCCTAGAAGAAGTGATCAGTCACAAGATAATTCTTCTTCAGACAGACAAATTTGTGATGTACTACATCAACAAACAAGGTGGCGCACACGCCTACCCTCTATGCAGAGAAGCCATGAGGGTATGGGAGTGATGCCTAGACCACGATGTCCTGATTCAGGCAGTTTACTTACCAGGACTCCAGAACAATCTAGCAGACCAGCTCAGCAGGATGGAAGCAAATCCTCATGAGTGGTCTCTTGCACCAGACGTAGTGTAGTCGCTCTTCGACGAGTGGGGCTATCCAGACCTGGACCTTTTTGCATCCCCACTTAATGCAAAACTGCCTGTATTCTGCTCCAGAAATCCAGAACCTGGCATTTTCTGTCAGGATGTATTCAGGCTGTGGTGGACAAGACATTTTCTGTACGCATTTCCTCCTCTTCCACTGATTCAAAGGGTGCTGCTCAAATTGGAGGCACACGGGGATGAATGATTCTAATTGTACCATATTGGCCTTGACAGATCTGGTTTTCCTTGATCAACAAGTTATCAGAGGTCCCCCTGAAATAATTATCTCTTTGAATGGACCTCCTGATGCAAGGACCCCTGGTCCACCCCAACCTGCGTTCCCTTTATCTCCACGCCTGGCCCCTGAGGAGCTAGAAGTCAGTAGGTCTCAGAGGATCTCTCAGATCCTCCTGACAGCTCATAAGCCTTCTACCAAGAAGAATAACACGGCTAAATGGAAACATTTCTCAGAATGGTACACTAACTTCTTCTTAGACCCATTTCAGTGTCCTCCAGAAAATGTTCTGGAGTACCTGCTAGACCTTTCAGATGCAGGTCTATAATACTCATCTGTAAAGGTGCACCTCTGCGCTTTGTGCCTATCACGAGCCAGTCAAAAACATGACCCGGGCTCAGTTGCCACTGCCTAAAAGATTCCTTAAAGGTATTCTTCATACAAAGCCTCCGGTTAGAAAGCCGGTTGCTCCCTGGGACATTAACCTCATGCTAGATATGCTCACTCATAAACCCTTTGAGCCTCTAGCTACATGTGATCTGAAGTTTCTGACCTGGAAAACCACCTTCCTGGTGGCCATCACTTCAAGTTCAAGTTTATTGTAGGAAAACTCCATTGAGCAAGCTCATTCACAGGGAGGTCCTTTGACACAGACAGGTAGTTACAGATTGCATAATCAAAAAAACAGTACCAATTCAAGTACAGAATTACGGGCAAGCATTAACATGTTGCATAAAAATGACAATGACAGAAAAATACAAGTACAGAAAAAAAGGTACAAAGTGCTTGTTTTGGAGTATCAAGGCAGCTCATTTCTAGGAAAGTAAGAGGAAGCAGTGGGCTAGGGTTAGAGCAGTGAGCTAGGATTAAGAAGCAGCTGAACGTATGTTATATTTTTGCTGCAGCCAACCTTTTAAATAGGCTGACAGGGACAGTACCAGGAAGCTTCAGTATGCCTTGGAGCTGGTTCCAGATAGTTGGGAGTATGTTCGATATGGCCCACTTGCCGAGTGAGGTGCGAGTTCTTGGTATATCGAAGAGGAGGAGGAGTTCATTTTTCCTAAGAGAGTATGTGCTATGGGAAATACAGAAAATAGTTGTGAAATAGTTCGGGAGCTTGTTCAGGAGTAGCTTAAGAGTCCAGATACCAGCATGAAGCATGTGTCTAGTTGAAAGTGATGTCCAGCCAGCAGCTAGGCACAAATCGCAATGGTGGGTTCAGTAGGGTAGGCTTGTCATGAACCACATGGCGTGGTGGTAGAGGATGTCTAGTTTGTTGAGTCCTGAGGCTGTTGTGGAGGAATAGATTAGCTCTCCATAGTCGAGTAGCGGCAAGAAACTGACCTGGACCAGCCTAGTTCTGGTATCCAATGGAAAGAGGGACTTGTTACGGAAGAAGAAACCTAGCCTAATTTTTAGCCTCTTTGCCAGATCGTCAAGGTGATCATGAAAGGAAAGCTTGTTGTCTAGCCACATACCAAGATATTTGAATTTGGAGGTGATTTCAAGGGGTCCACCTAGGGAGGTAGTAATGAATTCTTTGTGCGTGTTTGCAAGGGAAGTGGAGGTGGTGTTTGGGGCAAAGATCATGTGCCCTTAGTTTTCTTGGCATTGAGGAGTAGTTTGGCATTGATTAGGTTGATTTCTAGTTATGCAAAGTCAGCTTGGAGTACATCCCTCACTTCAGTTCATTGGGTCTCTGAAATACATGATTTAGTCACATACCCTCCATATACAGTCTTTCATAAAGACAAGGTGGTTCTCCATACTCACCCTAAGTTCCTACACAAAGTGGTTTCGGATTTCCACCTCAACCAACCTCTGGTTCTGCCTACTTATTTTGCTAACTTCCAAAATGAAGAACACAGCATTCATTCCCTGGATGTTAAAAGACCCCATACGGTTCTATATCGATAGAACCAGGGATACCCGTCAGGCCAAGCAACTGTTTACACAGCCCGTCTGGGTCAGCCAGTGTCCATCAAATGTATCTCTGCTTGGATAGTGGCATGTCCTCGCAATTGCTACTCTATGATGCAGGTCAAGTTGGAGGGCCATGTCCATGCCCACTCTACCAGACTGGTTGCTGCATCCCTGGCAGAAATCTGCTCTGTTCCCATTGAGAAAATTTGCAAAGCAGCTACTTGGAGCTCAGTGCACAATTTCGTGAAGCACTATGCTCTTGATGTCCATGCCAGACAGCATGCTCTGGATGTCCATGCCAGATAGCATGCTTTGGCAGGGCAAGCCTTAATGGACTTCTGTCCTGAGTGAGCTCCGTCTCCTACTGCCCTTCTCGAGGGATTTGGTTTTTAGCTTGGTACTCTAACCTAGCAGTACGAATAAGCGGTGAAGACTTTAAGTCCAGGAAGATATGAAAATTACGTACTCACCGTAATTCTTGATCTTCTTGGACAAGTCTTCACTATTTATTCATATGCCCACCTATCATCCCATGAGCTCACTCGATCTATTTCTGGTTTTCATTCCCTCAGTTGGTTTGGGCTGTGAAGATATTGTTTAACTGACCCTTCTTATACTGGTCAAAAGGGCTATCTTATGCCCTTGTTAGGTTAGGTGTTCTTAACTTATTTTATACTGCACTGCCTCTGTAAAAAAGGTACTGAGGTGGTTGGAGGGTCGACACCAAGATAGCCTACACAGGCATGAGTCAGCCTCGCGGGTGCCACACATGCGCTGTCCTATCTTGGCGCCAGCCCTCATGAAGATTTCTGCCTCCTGAGGGGTCCTAGCACCTCCTGCTTGAACCCAGCAGTATGAATAAATGGTGAAGACTTGTCCAAGAAGATCAAGAATTACAGTGAGTGTGCAGTTTTCATATTTGGGATATGACTTGGGAAATGAGAAGTAAAGCCAAAGATTTTCAAGATAGAAGCTGTAACTAATAGTCCTTTCCCTAAAACAAAGAAATATGTCAGGTCATTTTTAGGTCTGGCCAGTTACTACAGGAGATTTGTTCCCAACTTTGCACAGTTAGCTACTCCCCTCATTGAACTTCGAGAGAAAATTGCCCAAATAATGTGAAACGGTCCCCAGAGTGTGATGAAGCTTTTCAGGCCATCAAGGCTGGATTATGTTCATCCCCTGTTTTAGAATTCCAGACTTAGCTGGCCCGTGGGCATAAGTAGTAGTGCATCCGCTTTCGGAACCAATGACCTGAGTTCGGGAATGAGCTCAGAGCATTGTAAAGCTGGCAGAGGGGAAGAGAATCAAGCATCCCAGGGGATGCTCTCCTTCTCCAGGGGTTGGCTATAGTCACCCAGTGTACAAGAGACATGCAGTGAAGACTGGATGTCCATCAGGCTGGGGTCACGTCTAAGGAGAGGAGGCAATGGCAGACATCTGTGGAGCATGTGCAGGTACATGCACATTCCATGCTGACATCATTGCACATCCACTCCTCCAGGGGACCAAAGCCAGAAATACCACTGGGCCAGCCACACAGTGATGCCACTGGACCCCTGCCCAAATGATACCCCAAATGCAGCTTCAGCTGGGGCCTCAAAAGTTCCATGTCATAACAGCAATTGCTAAACAGCGATTGCTGTTACAGTGAGTGTACATCATCAGAAATCAGAATGGCGATGTACACTCCCCACGAAACCCAACAACAGCAGCGAAAACCAACAATAATGTATTTATGTGGAGGGCTGTTCCCCCGCACCCCACCCCAACCCCCATGGGGAGCTTTGTCGCTGTACCCCCAAAATTTGGATTCTCAACTCTGGGGTGTCATGTCAGGAGGGAGAAACCCAGACAAAAAAATTTTAAAGTGCCGCATGTGCCTTTGGGCCTAGGGGACATTAGTCCGCGGTTGAGGTGGTTGGGTCAGGTTGAGCACACAGCACCTTCTCCATGCCTTTCCCCCTCACATGGCTGTGGTGCAGGGGCAGGCACAGATATTGCATTCTCCTCCTCCTCCTCTTGTACATGGAGTCTCCAGTGGTGCTACGGCCTTCTGGCATCCCAGTGGCAAGGTTTAGGACTCCAAATCCTTGCCCCTGGTGCTGGCTGCAGCGCCACGTGCGGCACCATTGCTGGCACTGCATTCAGTGCCGACACTGATCCCAACACCGGTGCTGAATTGGGTGCTGGGGTTCTCTATGCTGATTCCAGGGATGGCTCCTCTGGTGCTCCCTCCTCCCTTTCCTATCTTTGTTAACCCTTTTGGGATAGAGAAGGACTTTGGTGAGTCTGATCCTGACCTACGCTTGTCAGAGGACGTGGATGAAGACTCATTTTATGAGCTGGAAAGTAAGCCCTCTACATCAGCTGAGCCTGTGGTCAAAGATCTTTCTTTTAAGTCTCTGCTGAAAAACATGGGATCCACCTTGGCCCTTCAGACCTCTGCTGTGGACTCTGGCAAACGGACACCTTTGACACTGCCTCTAGAGCAGCAGCAGCTGGGATTTGTACTCGATAGCATTCCCGGCCCAGGACTTTGGGCTTCCTAAATGATGCTCAGAAAGAGTTATGAATTTCCCCTTTGTTGGTTTTTATCTGTTTGGCCTGCAGGTGGAGCAGGCTCTGGAGGTCACTTAGAAGACCAGGGCTGCCATTAAAACCACCAGACCAGCTCCTGCCGCCCCTCAGATGGGCAGGAACCGCTGACAGTTTCAGAACAGGCAGACCTTTTGAGGTAAGATCCAAGGAGCTTTTAACAAAAACCAAACCCCCTCAGCCACAAAAGAAAATGCAGCAGAAAGCACATGCCCTGAAAGTGCCCAGTGCCCAGTGCCACCCTTTGAAGACCCGGCCCAGGTCCCACCTCATCTGCCCGGGGTGGATACCACTATGGCAGTAGGAGGTTGTCTGACTCAGTTTTACAATCAGTGGAAATCCATGGATCTTATCTGTGTCAATCTTCACCATTCATCACTATTGGGTACAGCTCAGCAGAGCTAGGACCCTGCGGGAGACTTTTTTTTTTGTGATGGGCGGAGCCGATGCAGGGCCGGCACCACCCTCGAGGCTGACGCTCCACGTGGCGTTCGAGGGTTGGCAGTTAGCCATCATTGACTCTGCCCCAGCCCCAGTTCTTTCTCTCTCGCTGTTGAGTGAGGATCCTGCGTGTGAGACTGAAGTATTTTGCAGCCTAGTCCATTGTGTAACTTGAATTTTGCCTCTGTTCTGCTCATCTGCTTGACGTTGCTTCTACAACCTGGTAAGATCTTTCCTTTTTATTAAGTGGAGTCGAGTACTGTGTTTTATTTTCTTTTTTGTCCGGTCATGTCTCGTCCAGGGGGCAAGAAGACATCAATAGCGGGGTGGTCCCCCATGTGTCAGTGCACCTGTGGCCGCCTTTTGTTTGTAACAGAACAGCATGACCATTGCCTCTCCTGCCTTGGCCCCAGACACGATATGGGTAACTGCAATATTTGTTTCTCCATGGACCGCCGTGTCATTGAACACCACGCGATGAAGGTCGGATGTGCGCCGCCGACTTTTGGAGGTCGAATTCGCAGTCGTCGGGCCAAGGTCAGGACTCTCGGCCCTTCTTCCGGTTCCCCTCCCAGTCCTATACGGCCCATGGAGGAGGGAACCTCTGCCTCTTGTAGCCTTGCCATGGCGAAGATTTCTTCCACGGTGCAGGAGGCCTAGGCTGGCTCCCTTGGGGGTCAGTCGGGAGGCACCGTTTTGACAGTTGCTACTTCGGTAGCAAAGGCTCCCTTAGTGTTGCATTCTGGGTCCCTCAGGACAGGGCTGGCACCATCCTCAAAAACACCTCCCAGCATCACTCTTGGTCCCAGTGCTGTTTGTGGCACCGTGGGCTTTGAGTGCGGTGCCACGGTCGGGGTTGGGCCTGCTCTCGGCTCCACCATCATCCCTGATGCTGCTTGCAGCGTCGGGGCTCTCGACGGCGGCAGGGTTGGTAGTCTGGAGGTTTCTGGGCCTAGTTCTGGTCCCGGTGCCATACGAGGCACCGGGACAGGAGCCGAGGATGGAGTTGGCGCCATGGTTGGGGTCAATCCTATCTTCAAGCGGCGCCGGAGTGGTGTGCGGCACAGCATTCGGGGCCGAGTCTGTCTCCAGTGCCGCTAGTGGCACTGGGGTGGCTGTTGGCACTGGGCGTGGTGCCGTTTTGGATTTGGCACTCCGCGGTACCAGGGGAGAGCATGGAGCCATGCTCAGGGTCGCGCCCAACTCCGGTACCATTCGCGATGCCGAGGAGGGCATTGGCGCTGGGCATGGGGCTGTGCTCTCTTCTACTGCTGTTGAAGGCTTCGATCCCAGGGTGCCCAGCCTTGGGGTCCGGGAACTGGAGGAGTCCATGGGGTGGTCTGGCATCGGGCCTTGGAGCCTACCTCTTCGGAGGGGGATTCTGAGTCTGATCCGGACTGGCTCCCGGATTCTTCAGAATCTTCGGATCCTTCTATCTCCAGCACCTCGGCCCCCACTCTCCTCCCCCAGAATTCAGCTCTCGCCGGTACACCTCAGGGTCAGGGGGTCTGACCAGCCAGCGGTGGTCCTTGTGGCTACTGCTGAGCAGCCTGAGGTCACTGGTTTGGCTGTTTCTTCAGTTGAGGTACCCCCCTCCTTGGTGTGTTTGGACAGCCCAAGGCGCATCAGGAGGGAGAGGGTACGGTTCCCTGGGTGGAATCCTCGGAGGCTGCTCGGGGATGCCAGTTGCCTAGGTTAGTGGCTAAGAGGATGAGGTCCCTTTGGACTCTGAAGGGTTGAGAGGTAGGGGTGTGGCACAGCGAGCCCTTCCTAGGGCTCAGCCAGGTTGTGGTAGGAGCCGAAGTGCAGGCCCTCGCCTTTCCCTAACAGGGTCCACAAGGGGGACTTCTACTTCTGAGGTCAGAGGCCATCCTTCTGGACTCACACGGTCCCGGTCACCTCAAGGGGGGGATTTCTTCTTTGGGGCACAGCTCTGACCGTTCTGACCTGGTTGAACGGTTGTTAGCTGCATCGGCTTTTGGTTCCCCCTCCTTGCAAAGGGTTTCCTGTTGGCCTCCCTGCCCAGACAGAGACTGTTCTCCTGTTGCCAGTAGCCTGTTCTCTGAGCCTCTGTCTCCATCCCCGGTAGTCCCAGGTATTCCTGGTCCTTGCGGGCCTCTTACCTGGGAACAATTCAGAGGTTTGGCTGCACTTTTTCCCACCTACCTCCATGCCCTGGAAAAGCAGGTGTTTCACCATGCCCCCGTGCAGCCAGCCCCTGAACCTGGGAGCTCGTCTTCCTCCTCTTCTCCCTCTACAGAATACAGTGGGGCCCACTTGGTGGCTCCTGCCTGGCCTATTCCTTTTCAGGAAGCATCGCATCGGCTCTGGCTTCATCCCTTCTCAACAGTATCAGCTCCAAGGGACTTACGCCAGCAGTATTGCGCTCCACCTGGGTCTCCAGGTTCTCTGCCTCATCCTTCTTTGGGTTTGACTTCCCTGGACGCCCCTTCAGGGCCTCGCGCCCCTTACCGTGACCGCCCTCCAGATTCGGACTCTGCGGACTTCGACTTCTGGGGGAGACAAGTGTTCTACTCGGCACGGATCTCCCTGTAAATTGCAGCACATCAGGCCCACTTTGCAGCCTATGACAGGTTCTTGTGATCCAGCCTAGGACAACTCCTAGTCTTGATGCCTGATTCAGAGGAAACCAGGCAAGCCATCACCCTCTCTGCGCAGGGCCTGGAGATAGCAGGGCACCAAGTAAGGGCATCTTACGATGCTAAAGAGGTAGCTTCCAGAGTGGTAGGGACAGCGATCTGCCTGCAACAGACGGCATGGCTTCGCCTATCCTGGTTGTCACCCCTGGCCCGGCGTAGGGTGATTTACTCCACCTACCAGAGAACCCATGTCTTCTCCCAATGAATGAGATGGCGGCTTTTGGGGCGCCTTTCTTCCTTCCCCCACTGGGGGATCCCCATCTCTCCCAGACCAATCTCAGGCCTCTCCAGGCCTGTAAGGGTTATCTCCTTCAGTGTCTCACCCACTGGAGGCTAAGGGACCTAGTACCTTAGGGTGTTTCAGGGTACCCCTCCTCTTTCCCGTGGGGCTCAGTACTCACCCAATAGTGATAAATGGTGGTAACCCGTGAAGTGGGCGCATGGGGAAGGGCACCGTCCGTTATGGCGACACCTTCCTCGCGCAATCCACTCATGGTGACGGACGGAGTAGGGCGACGGATGAGGGGGTGGGTGAACTAGGCGACAGGATATCGCTATGCGTACACACGTGGGGGGTGGGGAGCGACAGCGAGCGTGGGCTGGGGTGGAGAGGCTGTAAGGTAGTGCTGTGGTCATCGGTCAAGCTGTGTGGCATCGGATTGGGCAATGGCTGAGGTACTGGGTTCGGGTCCGGCGCTGGTGTGATTTTTATTGTGCCCGCCCAAACCTTTTTATTTTACTACTTTCACCCCTCCCAACATGCACCCGCTGGATGAGGAACTTAAGTAGGGGGTGTAAGTGGTGCAGCCTCTACAGAAAGTAGTAAAAATATGTCCTGGCACCATTGTGCTGGTGCGCCAGGGTTGTCAGAGTGCCAAAAATGTGTTCAGCACTCTGACTGAGTGATAACAGTGATCGCCTTTAGGCGTTCACCGTTATCACATAGACCCATGAATGGTAAAGATTGACACAGATAAGATATGAAAATTATGTAACTACTGTAATTGTTGATCTTTCTGTGTATCTTCACCATTCATCACTAAATCCCACCCTCCTTCCCCCTGGGGCCTCAGTCTCTGGACTCCACCCTTCCCCTTGTGTGTCTTTCTTTTCCTCGCTCTCCTCTCCCTTGTGTGTAGGTGGGAGGGGACTGTGGAAACACATGGGGTGAATTCCTTTGAGGGCTTATAGAGTTTGGAGGGGGCCTTCCCCTTCTCTTCTCTTCTCCCTTTCCAAGGGAATCTCGGAGTGGGGGGGTGTCCTCTTTTCTCCCCCCCTTCAATATTTTTAGTATTTGTGGGCTCAAATTTTGGGCCCACATTTTTTCCTTTAAGCCTCTGGCTGTTACATTTTTTTTCCCTCCTTATTTTGGAAGGGAGGAGGGAGAGTTGAAACGCACCCTCAGCCTGCACTCCCTTGTGGTTGGTCATCAGACCTAGGCTGCTACAAATCATGTCTTGCAGCTAAACTCTATAGTCCAGGTCTGGACCTTATTCCCTAAAAAGACTTATATGCAACTCCGCTTCTGAGGGTGTGCTACTCTTTCCCCCCTTATGTTTCCTTCCCTTTTCCTTCTCCTTCCTCTCCTTCCAGAGATTGGGGCCCCCTCTCCCCAACTTCCTTTTCAAATCTCCTCCTTTCTGTCGCCTTAGTCATCTATTTCTCCTTTTTGTTTATTCTTCTTTTCCTTTTATCTATCCCTTAGGCTCTCTTGCCTCAACCCACCCTCCCTTCTATACACTCTCTGACGTGTCAGAACTGGGGCTGGGGCAGAGTCAACGATGTCTGACTGCCAACCCTCGAGTGCCATGTGGAACGTCAGCCTTGAGGGCGGCGCCGGCCTGGCATCGGCTCCGCCCATGACAAAAAAAAAAAGAGTCTCCCACGGGGTCCTTGCTCTATTGAGCTATACCCAATAGTAATGAATGGTGAAGATACACGGAAAGATGAACAATTACGGTAGGTACGTAATTTTAATTTTTATGTGATAAGGGTGAGTCGCTTATCGCGCCACTCATTAGAGTAAGGAAAAATCGCCTGCAGCAAAAGGGCGACTTTCCCATTACAGAGACCACCACAAACAGTGATGGTCCTCTAAAAATATACAGTAATTCATTGTTTATGCACCCTCAAAATAAGGATTCTCAACTCCAGGGGGAGCAGACTTAGAAATTAATAGAAACTCCCCCTGGAAGCAAAAACTGTATCCGCACCAGGATATGAACCTGGCACCTTAGTCTCCAGGGACAGTGGTTCAACCACTACACCACACAGCCAGCTTGGCAAGCTTTGGCCAAATAATTCTTTTATCCTCATTTCTCACGAGTGTAGCACGTATCCCTGAATGCTACACTTGCTTTCAGTATGAATAGCTCCTTTTCACTACTCGCACTACATGGGAGCGGTATTATTGAGTCACTCATATTTATGCATTCAGTAATACATGCTCTTATGTGGTGCTACTGAAATCCATTATAACAGACAAATGGGTCCTCAGAATTATTCGGGAGGTCTACTCTCTCAACTTCACGGAGATCCCTCCAGATTTTCCTCCCAGACGGCAGCCCAACCTGTCTACCGCTCTATCAGACTTTCTTACTTCCAAGATTCAGGGCCTTCTGAAAAACAGGACAATAGAAGTGGTTCCGCAGACAGAACAGAACATGGGGTTCTACTCCCATTACTTCCTAGTTCCAAAGAAAACAAGCAGCATGTGCTCAATTCTCGATCTAAGGAAGCTGAACAAATATCTGTTCAAAGAAAAGTTCAAGATGATCTCTCTCTAGAAACGTTACTGTCGTTAATTCATCAGAACGATTGGTTGGCATCCCTGGACATGCAGAATGACTACCAGCACATCCCAGTGCACCCAAGCCACCACAAGTACCTCTGTTTTGTGGCTCTGGGTCAGCACTACCAGTTCAGAGTCCTGCCCTTTGGGCTTACCTCGGCACCACAAGTCTTTACAAAGTGCTTCACAGTACTCGTGGTTCATCTCAGCTCAACATTCAAGTGTACCTGTACCTGGACGTTTGGCTCCTAGCGAGCCTATCCAGATAAGAAACACAGGAAGCAGTCTCCATGGCTTCCAAGTTTCTCACCTCTATGGGGGCGCTTCTGAACCTGGAGAAATCACAGCTTCAGCCCTCCCAACAGCTTCTCTTCATAGAAGCCCTTCTGTACTCCTCCATAGTAAGGGCCTTCCTTCCTTCCAGAGGACGGGAGAAATGACAGTCTCCAGATGGCTCATTTCATCAGGGTGAGCAATTCGGTTAGAGCCCTCTCGATGCAGCGGATGCTAGGTCCCATGGCATCGTCCATCCTCACTGTGCCTCTAGTCCATTTACACATGAGAACCACACAGTGGATGCTCAGCATTCAGTGGTCACCGGCCATGCACCCGCAGTCCTTCCACATCAAGGTGTCAGAGCCTCTGTCATGGTCACTTGCATGGTGGACTCAGGAAGACAAGCTTCTCCAAGTTCTACCTTTTGCACCACCAGAACCCTAAGTCACTATCACCACAGATGAATCGCTGACCAGTTGGGGAGCTCACTGCCAGGACTTCCACACTCAAGGAATGTGGAGCTGGGAGGAGTCTCATCTACACATAAATGTCTTGGAGATCATAGCTGTCCTGTACACTGTCCGAGCCCTGAGGGATGTCCTCTGTCGCAAAGTAATCCTCCTTCAGATGGAAAACAAGGCTCTGATGTATTATATCAACAAGCAAGGTGGAGTGCACTCTTACCATATGTGCAGGGAAGCCATGAGAGTGTGGGAGTGGTGCCTCAAGCACGATACTCTGATCCAGGCAGGCTACCTGTCAGGAGCCCCAAACAATTTGGCGGATCGTCTCAGCAGAATAGAGATGGATCCGCATGAATGGTCACTCGCTCCAGACTTCGTGCAATCACTATTCGATGAGTGGACCAGTCTGGACCTGGACATTTTTGTGTCCCCACTCAATGCAAAACTACCTCTATTCTGCTCCAGAAATCCAGAACTTGGCACTTTCTGTCAGGATGCATTCAGACTGTGGTCGACAAAACACTTTCTGTACACATTTCCTCCTCTTCCTTTAATTCAGAGGGTGCTGCTCAAGTTGGAGGCACAGGGAGGCAGGATGATTCTCATTGCCCCAAATTGGCCTCAACAGACATGGCTCCCATTGATCAACAGATTTTTGGAACTCCTTCTGAGGCAACTTCCCCTACAAATGGACCTCCTAACACAGGGACCTGTGGTCCATCCCAACCTACACACCCTTCATCTCCATGCCTGGCTCCTGAGGAGATAGAATTTGGGTAGGTTTAACGTCTCTCAAAGAAACTCAGAAATCCTCTTCGTGGCACGTAAACCATCCACTAGGAAGACTTACATGGTAAAGTGGAAACAGTTTTTCCATTTGGTGTACAAAGTCCGTCCTGGACCCCCTTTGTTTGCCCACTGAGTAAAGTGTTGGAGTACCTCTTGGATCTGTCAAATGCAGGATTGCAATACTCGACAGTGAAGGTACACCTCTGCGATTTCCGCCTACCATGAGCCAGTGTAGAATATGTCACTGGCTCAGTTGTCGCTACTCAGGAGAGTCCTTAAAGGCATCCTGCACACTGGATCCCTGATCAGAAGACTGGAGGCCCCGTGGGATATCAACTTTGTGCTAGATATGCTCACCCGCAATCCCTTTGAGCCTCTAGCAACCTGCAACTTGAAGTTTCTCAGCTGGAATGCTGCCTTCCTAGTGACCATTACCTCTGCTCACAGAGTCTCTGAAATGCATACCTTGGTCACAGACAGTGTGCCGATTGAACATTGAAACCCATACGACGAAATCCCTCAAAGCAACAATCTCGACAGGTTTCAATATTTCGTTGTGAGGGACCGGAGGGCAAAATTTCAACCTTTCATCATCTTTCACCCCTTCATCATCTTTCACCCCCCCCCCCGAATCAACTCCGACTCTGAATTAGATATTTACAGAAGGGGGTTGTGGGGGGCACAACCCCTGATAGAAAAACACACAATGTCTGAGAGGCAAAATGTCTCCTTTCGACAATGGTGATCTCGCTATGCCGAACTTCAACAACATTGTTGTCGATCAGGCATGGTAGAACCATCACAGAATCCCCTTATATGGTATTTCACAAGGACAATGTGGTTCTCAGAATTCACCCTACATTCTTACCCAAGGTGGTTTTGGAGTTTTATCTTAACCAACCCTGGTCCTTCTGACCTATTTTGCCATTTTCCAGAATGAAGGGGAATGCACCCTTCACTCCCTGGATGTCAAGAGGGTTTTGTAATTCTACACTGACAGACTGAAAGAGATTCGTAACTCCAAGCAACTCTTTGTATCATTCATCATGACTCGGCTGGGTCAGCCTGTTGCCATCAGATGCATTTTGCCATGGTTAGTGGGATGCCTTCGCCATTGCTACTCAATGGCAAAGATCTAGTTGGAAGGCTGGGTTTATGCCCACTCTACCAGAGCAGTTGCAGCATCCCTGGCAAAGATTCAGAACATGCCCATCACAGACATTTGTAACGTGGACACTTGGAGTTCTGTGCACACTTTTGTGAAGCACTACGCTCTGGATGTCCATGCCAGACAGCATCCTTCTTTTGGCAGGACAATCCTTAATGGATGTCTGTCCTGAGTGAGCTTTTTTCACCTGTTGCCCTACTCGGAGGACTGATTTCAGCTCAGTGTTCTCCCATTAGTATGAATGAGTTGTGGAGACTTTTAGTCCAGGAAGATATGGAAATGACATACCTACCGTAATTCTGATCTTCTTGGACGAAGTCTTCACCACTCATTCACATGCCCACCCACCGTTCCCCAAGCTCACTCACTCTGTTTTTTGGTCTTCACTCCCTCATTGACCTAGGCTGTGAAGACACTGTTCAGTTGGCCAGGTAGTCTGAGAGCCACAGCCGTGATTCTCTGATGAACCCGACCTGCCAGACTGCCACCCGCAGTCCAGGTCTGTAGCCACCAGCCCCTCACAGAAACACAGGTACAGACTTCCCCTCAGGGACTGATTACCTCCAGGAAGGGTGCCCTAGCTGCCAATTTTTTCATCCACCCACCCATCCTGATTAAATACACATAAACCCCACCCCGGCTTTCTAGCTCACTCTTCTCTAGCCCCCCCATCCTTATTCCACTATGTGTGTCAAATCGTGGATCCTATTCTGGTCCTTCTTCTATCTCATATCGCATGCCCAATATATGCCCCCCTCAGGCCTTTATTACTGTGGATACTAATCTGATCTGCTCTGTAACTAGTTCCTGTCCCTACGTGGATATATGCCTTTTCAACTCTCCAATTCTTCAACACTATTTTCATATTACCTTTAACGCTGGTACACAAAATGAATTACCACCTCAGCTTATGACTTCTGCCAACATCATAGAGGCGTCACCTCAACAGATAGCAGTCAGAGTACTCATCTCTTCCACCCTTAGTGGGAAGGGCAAAAAATGTTGGGGTGAGCCCCCCCAGGACTATGGCCCACAACGACGTAAAGGGGTTACCAGTACGAAGCTTACTATTGCCACTCTAAGAAAACTTTTACTCCTTCTTCTCCTGTGCTCAGGAAATGTGGAGCTCAATCTGGGGCCACCAGCTGCAATCACATTGCCTTCTGACCTTGCCACACTGAAAAGCATGAGTTTCCTCCACATTAATGTATGCAGTCTGTTAAAAAAGTTCTCCATGATCCAGGCCTGGGTCCTCCATACTCGATCAAATATCCTAGTGGTTTCAGAAACCTGGCTTAGACTGGCCACCTCCGACAGGGAAGTCAATATCCCTATTTACTATTTAGAGCAGACAGACACTCCAGGGTTGGAGGGGTTGCCATCTATGTCAAGGATAGGTATACGGCATCCTGTCTGAGTGCTTTATCTGTTGCAAATGCTTATGAATGTCTGTATCTTCAAGTCACCATCTCGCACACTTCAACATTATGTATCGTAGGGTGCTATAGACCTCCTTCTGCCGATCTACAATTGTTACCTTATCTGAGTAATATCATCGAACAACAATCCTCAGAAATAATTATTCTTGGGGATCTTAATTTAGACAGGCTATCTAAAACCGCCACTCCTCTTGTAGCTTTCTGTGACACCAATGGATTATCGCAACTCATTGTCGAACCAACACGAGTAAATAAAAAGAATGTGGATAACAGCTCCCTGCTAGATGTTATCCTAGTGAGTGAACCACATCTCTTCTCCTTTGCCGGCACCTTCTTCAGTGATATCAGTGATCATTCATTTATTGCTTGCATAAGATCAAGCAACAAATCTACTACTTCGCCAAAGTTTGCTGCCAAGAGATCTAGATGGAACTTTGATCTCACTGCCTACATAAATGAACTGAAACACTCCTTGTATTGGCAAGAGTTCTATTTGACAAAAAACACGTGATCAGCATTCGACATATTCAGTAAATTATCCTAGATGCCCTAAATAAATATGCCCCTATAGTTAAGGTGTGAATAGCAACAAATGCATGTAGATGGTTCACACCATTATTAAAATCTGCATTGAATGAAAGAGATAACCTATGGAAAAAGCATGCAAAACCCAGTCTGCTGCGGACTGGTGCAAGTTCAAAAGGGCACGAAACTCATGTACTAGAATGGTTAGAGATACAAAAGCTGCATACTATAATTCTGAATTTCTCTCTGCCTCCAAAAATCCTACAGAATTTTGGAAAACCATCAAGGACTTGTCTGGTCACACGTCCGGTGGCTCACTACCTGATGAACTCTCCTTAAACAATAACACCATTAGTGACAGACTGGAAGTTCTGGATGCCTTCAATAATCACTTTGCGACTGCAGGCTTAGTCTTTGACAATTCTTCTGCGAATTTGATACGCTGTCAGGTGGATAATCAAGGTGCAGATCCTAGTGTCACTGATTCAGTCTTCTCCTTGCATCCTACTACTCTGAAAGAAGTTGAAGACCTATTGCTAAAACTGCATGTAAAAAAAAGTGCTGGTGCAGATACCCTGGACCCAGATTTTTTGAAGGTGGCCAGCCATGTGTTAGCCGTGCCCATAATCCAGTTATTTAACCTATCATTAACTCAAGGATCCATTCCTTCAATATGGAAAACAATGCACATCATACCCTTGTTCAAGTTCGGAAATCCCTGTGATCTAAATAATTACAGACCAATTTCGATTCTCCTGGTCTTGTCAAAATTTCTGGAAAAAGTCGTAAGTAACCAGCTGAGGCAGTATCTAGAAGCTAATAACCTGCTTAATCCAGTCCAATCAGGGTTTAGAGCTAAACATAGCACCATCACAGCACTTGCCAAAGTGACTAATGACTGGCAAAGAGAGCTAGACAACAGGAATTACACCTTCGCCGTATTCTTGGACCTGAGCAAGGCCTTTGACACTGTCGACCATTCTCTGCTATTCTCTTCCCTGACCTCACTAGGTGCTGACCCATTATCTTTACAGTGGTTGAACACATACCTCTCAACCTTTTGCCCCACAAATGTGGAACATTGCCTGTCAAAATGTGGAACAAATGGGCAAAATGTGGAACACTTAATCAAATCTTTACCTAAGAAGCTCAAAACACTGTTAAAATGTTGCATTTATGTTCAGAAAGTCTGTTGCTAATTGAATAATATATATTTTGCATCATTTACTATGGATTTTGTGCTTTAAAATGTTGACTTTGAATGTGGAACAAGTCCTCACAATGTGGAACATGGAGCTTTTGTGAGGTAAAAATGAGGAACGTTCCTCGTAATGTGGTACAGTTGAGAGGTATGGTTGAACAACTACCTCTCTGATCGTTTCCAGCAGGTGAAAGCGGAAAGAGATCTCTCAACTCTCAAACCTCTCCTAAGAGGTGTTCCCCAGGTTTCTATCTTAGGACCGATCTTATTTGCAATATACATCAACAATATTGATGAAAGCATAACTAAGGCCAACATTCATCTGTTTGCAGATGACACAGTTATTTACGTAAGCCACCCATCATTACAATCTGCATGTAATGACCTTCAATCTGAGTTCAACCTGCTAGAACATCAACTCCTAAACAAAAAACTATTACTTAATGCCAAGAAAATAAAAGCAATGCTCTTTTCTCCCTCTCCCTCTGCCCAAATGGTAAATTCAGCCCTATCAGATCCTGTGC